>CM044316.1:48972500-50222500 GCA_024291935.2 Okapia johnstoni
GAATCAGGGATGACAAACGTGGAGCACATTTGCTTCTTCTCACCTAACCTGCCTCACGACAGACATTACTAATCCATCCTGGTGTCCTTTTCTACCAATCTCACATATACATTCTCAAAATCCCCTCTGACCTACCTCCTAGAGGAATGGAAATAAAAACAAAAATAAACAAGTGAGACCTAATTAAACTTAAAAATCCTATCCAAGGCAGCCCATCAATAGCCACTATCCAAGTTTCAGAGTTTGTACTTGATCTGAAATATATTTGTCATTTCTAGTCACAACAGAGTAACAATAACAGCCCATTATCTTCCCAAACCAGGGATCGAACCCAGGTTTCCCACATTGCATGTGGATTCTTTACTGTTTGACCCACCTGGAAAACCCAAGAATACTGGAGCGGGTAGCCTACCCCTTCCCCAGGGGAATTTCCCAACCCAAGAATTGAACCAGGGTCTCCTGCACTGCAGGTAGATTCTTTACCAGCGGAGCTACCTGGGAAGCCCCGTTACCAAATAGTACTGTGGAAAGCCAAGTTTGGGGGTTCAGTTAAGGCAGTATGGATTCCAAGGAAAACTTCCTAGACGAGGATGGACTTAAATGGACTGTGGACATTCGAGTCTAATTTAAAAAGTAAAACAAACTAAACATGGACACCCACCCACAGGATGGAATAGTCAGTTGACCAAGGCAAAGAGCTAATGGGAAGATCTGCATTTTCTTTCAAGAACTCCCAGGCAATGGGGCTCCTCTTAACCCTAGGGAGGCACTCCCCTCCCTGGGATAGGACCAGTAGCCCCACACTGCATTGCATCTCCCACTCCTCAGCTAACAGCATGCTCAGTCACCCATGAAACCCAGCATAGCACACTGCAGTGATCCCCAAACCTCAGTCTTTCACAAACCACCTTGCCCATTTTTTACCACCTCCATGTGCCACTTTATTATTCATGTAATATTTTATTTAAATCAACTCACTTTTTAATTTAAATAAATCCATTTAAAATAGAAATACTGTATCCCTGCCACTGGAAAAGGCAGTCTCACGTGCATTAATTTAATTAAGAAGTAACTACTCTTAAAGTATTTGTTTACATGTCCCCTAAGATAATCTCATGTGTATCTATTAACAGGTCTCTGTACCACATCAGCATCAGTAGTTAAGAGTATGTGCTTTGACATACAAAATACTCCATATAAAATAAACAAGGTCCTATTGTACAGCACAGGGAACTATATTCAATATTTTGTCATAAACTGTAATGGAAAAGAATCTGAAAAAACAATATACATATACATGGAATCTCCTTGCAAGGAGATCCAACCAGTCCATCCTAAAGAAAATCAGTCCTGAATATTCATTGGAAGGATTGATGTTGAAGCTGAAACTCCAATACTTTGACCACCTGATGCGAAGAGCTGACTCATTTGAAAAGACCCTGATGCTGGGAAAGATTGAAGGCAGGAGGAGGAGGGGATGACAGAGGATGAGATGGTTGGATGGCATTTCTGACTTAATGGACATGAGTTTGAGTAGGCTCCGGGAGTTGGTGATGGACAGGGAGCCCTGGCGTGCTGCAGTCCATGGGGTTGCAAAGAGTCAGACACAACTGAGCAAATGAACTGAACTGATACATGCAATCTAAAATATGACACAAATGAAGCTAATTCTAGAAACTGAAACAGACTCCTGGACACAGAAAACAGACTTGACCTTGCCAAAAGAGAGGGTGTTGGGGGAGCCATGGATTGAAAGGTTGGAGTTAGCAGATGTAAGTTATTATATATACAATGGATAAACAACAAGGTCCTACTGTATAGCACAGGAAACTATATTCAATATCCTATGATAAACCATAGTGGAAAGGAAAAGTTTAAAAACCAATGTGTGTGTGTGTGTGTGTGTATATACATAAAACCAAATCACTTTGCTTTATACCAAAAACTAACACAATATTGTAAATCAATTAAACTTCAATTAAAAAAAAAAAACAGAATATACACTTTGGAGTAAAGTGGATGGGAATTCTAACCCTAGCTCCATCACTTATTATCTGAGAGGCCTTGGAAAGTTACTAGAGTCTCTAAATTTCCTCATCTGTAGAAGGGGTAAGTAATAGTAATAGCAATGCATACTCTCATTGGAGAATTCATTAAGGGAATGCCTGTAATGTGCTCAGCAGCATGCCTAGTACCCAGTCTTTTTAGGTACTTGTATCATTCCATTTCATCCTAGTTAGGGATATCTGTTCCAACTCCAGCTATTTTCTATCCACGGTTATAAAGTAGAGTGAAACAGCAGAGAGATGTTTGATTAAATCCAGCCTTCATCACTTCAAGAGGGTAGCCTAGTTATGTTACTTCTTTAAACTCTCAGGTACTTCATTTGTAAAATTAAGGAAGTAGTGGTAAGTACTTCTCCCAACTAAGGAATGTAATAAATGAGGTCATACATAGAGAGTGCTGGTCTGCTGCTCTTGCTTGATAAATGGTAATTCTTTTTATATATATATTACACAGAGGTTTCCTTTGAATTTCTGAAAACACAGATACTGTTGGGTTTTTGAAATCCCCAACCATTCCTCTGCTTTGGATCCACTTTTCTTTATTGAAAAACACTGGATTCTTCAAAATAATTGTGTATTCTCCTGTCTCCATGAGCAGCAACAACAAGCCTATCCTAAGAAGCAGAATGAAGGAAGCCTCCCAAAAGTTCAAACCTTTGCACCTAAGACCCAGATTCCTTCTTACATGGCCTCTAGTTCTGTCAAAATGAGCAATTTCTCTTCTGTCATTAGAATATAAACAGTGTGAGTATAAAGATCCTTACCTGATGGATCAGATCCTCTCTGCTACCTGGTGGGCAGGCCACTTCTCTTAACTACAAAACCATTCAGATTTCTGCTTTGTGAACCTCTCTCTTTGAGCCAAAGAAAGAGCCCCCCTCCACTGCCTGGCATGGTCCTTTCTCCAGTGAATACTCTCACTGTGGCCTTTAACCCAATGGACCTGGAGGTGGCTGTGAGAAAACCTCTTTGACAAGCGGATGGAGCAGCTCTGTCTCCATTTATTCCTTGGCCTTTCAGTTTAGCACTCCCTCTCCGACAGTAACTCCAGAACGGCTTTGCTCAAGTGGACTCGTGCTACTAGAAATGGTCCAGAGACCCATAACTCATTTCACAGTGGCTGCCAGGGAGCTGTCAGACAGTGGTTCTTTTGGCCACAGGTCAGATTTAAAGCTGTGACCTCAAGGAAATGTACATGCTTCACATCCCATTAAGAGTAGCTGGAGACAGACAGTGGCCCCCATGGAGACCATCAACTTTGTTTTGGTTGCTAGGCCAGAACTGTTATCTGCATTGAGAGAAGAAAAGTTGCAGTTGCAGCCTCCCTTAAAGGCTGGAATTCACTCCAAATATTTTTCCTCCTGGACAAACACTCCTCCATTTACTTTTACACGCCAAGCAAGAAGAATTCTAGTTCTAGTTCTATGATACAACCCAAAGAACCAAAAGAAAGAGTCAACCCAAGAGAATTCCAATCTCATTACAGCATCCATATCAACTATGCCTGCCAGATGATCTGGAATAGCATGTAGGTTTCTAATTGAATGGCAGTATCAATACATGATTGGGAATGACTGTGACATTGTGCTGAGAACACTAAATTGGGAAGGGGGAGGTGGTCAGTTAGCAATGTCTGCCTTACACAGGGGATTTGCAAAGGACAGCATTATGCCATGTATTTATTGACTTTAGCTGTGACTATTTTCTTTCTTTCCTGAGCTGTTCTCATAATCTCCAAATCAGCTTTCCTGCCTACAGGTCTCCACACACCAATGCACACCCCCTATCCTGCCACCACAGTCAGTAATCCGCATCTAACACCTCATTCCTCCTATGACTCACATGGTCCAAGGTCTCAGCACAGTGTATAACTCCCTAGGCAATCGAGCTCCAGCCCATCTCTGCAGCCGCTTCTCTCATCACTCCTCATCACAATAACTTCTTACATTCCTTGAGATGTCCTTTCTCTGGCTCATGTTACTCTTTTTCTCTGAAATGGTTTCTCCTACCATCCTCCCCTTTTGCAATATTACATCAAAGCTCAATTCAAACATCACTCATGAGTCTCTTCTTCCAGGATGCCCAAGACCTTTTCTTCATATGAGTATGATGGTCCTTTTTTATATCACAGTCTTATTAATGAGTACTCTTTCATTGCAAGTGCTAGAAATCAATTCAAACTGGCTTAATAAATAACAAAAATACCAAATCAATAGCTTTAAAGAAGGAATGTACTATTATTCCCGTGTGTGTTCAGTCACGTCCAACTTTTGGTGACACCGTGGACTGTAGTCAATCTGGTTCCTCTGTACATGGAATTTTCCAGGCAAGAATACTGAAGTGGGTTGCCATTTCCTACTCCAGAGGATATTCCTGATCCAGGGATTAAACTCATGTCTCTCATATTTCCTGCATTGGCAGGCAGATTCTTTACCACTGCACTGCCAGGGAAGCTCAATTCATTAACGAAAAGTTTGGAGACAGAGTCTTCTGACAGGACTGGATCAAGATGCTCAGTGATGTCTTTACAGATGATTCCTTCATTTCCAAGCTTTTTTCTCTTTGAGCTACCTCAATTTCAAGCAGTTGGAGAATCAATAGGGAGTTTTCTCCCCTAATAGTTCCAAGAGAAGGCCCAGTATTGAGTTTTATTGGCCTGTCTCAGATCATTTGCCCAGCTCTGGACCATGCATTGTGGGCAAGGGTACAGAATTTGCTGACTGTCCAGGTCTGAGTTAGATGGAGTGAACCAACTCCACCCAAACCATATGGACTACAAGTGGGGAAGATTGGGTTCATCAAAGGAAAAGAGGTGTTACTTCCAGAAAAATGAAACATCTATCCCAAGAAGGGAAAATACACCACTCACACACACACTTGAAATGATGAATTTGGAGCTTATATATCTCTTTTCCCCATCAAACTGAGCCCATTGCACTTCTTCATGGTGCCCAGTGGTGGAGCTTTCAAGGACAGTATAAGGACAAGCACTTTTCCTTAACTCTTTGAAAGTGTATGGGAGCTCCATTTCACTCTCTTGGGAACATGGTTATTAACTGTCTGTGTTTACTGAATATTTCCTCATCCTGTGAAGCAATTTATGAGTCTTGGTGCAGCTTGCAGAGACAAGCATTTCTTGAGCCCTTGCTTGACAAGTACAGAAGGGAATTTATGTGAAGTGTTCTGTGATACGCATTATGTTTACTTGCTAATGAAATTTATTCTGGTTTTTGTGCTTATTTATAGCCCACTGTTTCAGAAGTGATGCAGACATTTAAAAATGGCTTATATGTGACCAATTTAAAATATTTAAAATATCTTATTGTAACAACAAAAGATAAGGGAGTTAAAATGACTAAGAAAAGAGAAGCTTTTGTTAATGGCAAGAGACAAAAAAGGAAATGAGAAATCTCTAGTGAATACAGATATATGTGCATTGTCCCTGGACTTTTATTTGAAATCATATTTGATTTTTAAGTCTCAATATACAAAGAAAATACCTAATCACTCATGGGTAATCCCTGAAAAGTCTAAGAAGCTTGTGTGAATGTTAGCCTTATAGTTAATACTTTTAGTGAGTTTTTCTTTCTCTGTAACTCCCGAAAGTGTTCCATTCTGTACCTGATACATAGTAAGAAACACACTGGCTTTACAGTTTTAAATTTTTACATTCAAATTCCAACCTGTCATATTCTGGTTCTATGAGCAAGAAAAAGCAACTGGCTCAAAAGTATTTTTACATCCATTAAGAAACCCACATGACATTGATTGCAAAGTAGAAATATGGCAATTCAGACACATTTATCTAATGCTGAGACACACATGATATTTAGTTATTTAACAAACACATATAGCACTTACTTTATGCCAGACATTATCCTGGATATTTCGTATATATTTACCCATTTAATCCTTATAACCAGCCTTTGACATAGGTACTAATATGATTCCCATTATACATGTAAGAAAACTAAGGCACAATGCAGTTAAGTAGTCTGCCTGGGATTTCATCGTCAGTAAGTGTTAAAGCCATCAGTTGGACACGGGCACCTGACACTGCAGTCTGTGCTTTTGACCATGTACTAACCGCTTCTCCAAAAGTGGTTTTGGAGTGAGGAAAGCCAGGTTCAAACTATCTTCACCACCTACTAACTAGTGACTTGAACAAGTTATTTCATCTGTCTGATCCTAGATTTTCATCTATTATGTGAAGATATTATCATATAAATCCCCTAGCACCATACCTTGTACTCAAATGTGAGTACACAGTATGCTAATTGTATTAGCATATACAAGTATGCTAATTATAGATAAACGTAGCCTCTAACTCCAGCCAGTGAGTTGGAATGGCCTTGAGGAACATCTCAAAGTAAGGCACAATTCTAGAAATCACCCAGTGAATTGAGATAGAGACAAAGAGGAAAGAAAAAACAATACTTCAGGCTTAATGCTCAAAACCAAGTTCTGGCTTTGAATTATTCAATTCATTTTGGGAGTGTCAACCTAGCTCGTGAAACGCTGCCAGTAGTCCAAAAGTCTTATTAGGCTTTCGAGAAAGAAGAACTAGGCTATTGATCCGCACACTCAAGAAATATCAGAGTTGATTCAGTGTTCCCAGTGACAGAGTCAATGAATAGGTATTGCCAAAACAATCCCCACATACTGGTTATAATGCGTGTGAACTCCTTCAACAAAACACAGGGAGGCCACAGCCAGAGGAAAGATTTTTGGCTTCAGTAACCACTCAGCTGGTGTTTCCTGACAACCTATTGACCAGATAGAATCATCTTTACAAATAATCTCAATGATTATATTAAATGGAGCATTAAGGTGGCAAAAAAAGGATATCCAGGAAGTCTAGGGTACACTTACAGGCCCTGACAAAACCCCAAGAATCAAAATAAATATGGGTAGAAAAAGTATAGCTATTTATTTGTTCCCAGTTGGCTAGTGTATAACCTGTAGACATGAGGCCATAGAGTCTATCCTCATTGACTCAAATGTGAAAAAGGATTATTATGCATCTCCATAGCAACAACTTCAGTTCAGTTCAGTTGCTCAGTCGTGTCCGACTCTTTGTGACCCAATGGACTGCAGCACACCAGGCCTCCCTGTCCATCACCAACTCCCAGAGCCTACTCAAACTCATGTCCATTGAGTCAGTGATGCCATCCAACCATCTCATCCTCTGTCATCCACTTCTCCTCCTGCCTTCAATCTTTCCCAGCATCAGGCCTTTTCAAATGAGTCAGCTCTTCACATCATGTGGCCAAAGTATTGGAGTTTCAGCTTCAGCATCAGGCCTTCCAACGAATATTCAGGACTGATTTCCTTTAGGATGGACTGGTTGGATCTCCTTGCAGTACAAGGGACTCTAAAGAGTATTCGCCAACACCACAGTCCAAAAACATCAATTCTTCAGCCCTCAGCTTTCTTTACAGTCCAACTCTTACATCCATACATGACTCCTGGAAAAACCACAGCCTTGACTAAACAGACCTTTGTTGGCAAAGTAATTTCTCTGCTTTTTAATATGCTGTCTAGGTTGGTCATAACTTTTCTTCCAAGGAGTAAGCATCTTTTAATTTTATGGCTGCAGTAAGTGTCTTTTAATTTCATGGCTGTAGTGACCATCTGCAGTGATTTTGGAGCCCCCCAAAATAAAGTCTGCCACTGTTTCCACTGTTTCTCCATCTATTTGCCATGAAGTGATGGGACCGTATGCTATGATCTTAGTTTTGAGCAATTATTTGTTAGGCACCGGGCTGAGCATGGAAGCTTCTTACATGACACTAGTGTGAAGAACCTGCCTGCCAATGCAGGAGACATAAGAGATGCAGATTCAATTCCGGGGTCAGGAAGATCCCCTGGAGAGCATGGAAACCCACTCCAGTATTCTTGCCTAGAGAATCCCCACGGACTGTGGAGCCTGGTGGGTTGCAGACCATGGTGTCACAGAGTCAGACACAACTGAAGCGACTTTGCATGCACACGGGCTAAGCATATAAAGTGAACTAAGTAATAAATTCTTCACAACTATATTTCAATACAGCAAGTACAACTATTATCCATATGATAGATAAGGTAACTCTAAGACACTAATTAGCCTTCCCAATTTTGCACAGTTAGTTTATTGGTTTCAATATTTTTATCTGCAAATAGAAGTTAGACTTCAGTCTGAATCTAAGAGGCAAGAACGCTCTCTAGAGTCTCTCTTGTAAGAGCACGAGCTCCATTTGTGTGGGTTTCACTCCATGATCTAATCACCTCCCAAAGACCATACACCTCCTAATACCATTATACTGGGGTTTAGGTTTCAACATATGAATTTGGGTGGGGACAAAAACATTCTATCTCTAGCAGCCTATAAGTTCCATGAAGACAGGGATTGAATCTGTGCTTGCTGATTTGTAGCCCTGGTTTCTATCACGCTGCATGGTGTATGGCAGGACTCAGGAAAGACTGGCTGAACTTAAAAACAAATTAGAGAAACCAAGAGTTCCACTCTGTTCTCTTAATCTCTTTTCTAACGCTCCGCTTAAGCAGATTCACACCGTGACCCATTACCTCCTGACTCCCAACTTCTGTCTATTTCCTTCAGCTCCACAAATTCCATGGAGTTGGACTCAGCACTTTGTAATAAAGGCACAGTGTGCCTTGATCTCATGAGCTAGGTCTAGAAAACCATAGTTTTCTCAAGGTTTTAAAGTGTACCATAGATAATAAATAGGCAAATAAGTAAACAAATTAGCAGTACGGTGTATAATTAACAGCTCAAGTTCTGTAATACACAGCAGAGAGATCTTCACATATTAAATTTGTACCTGAGTTGGTTACATCATCTCTTTCAGCATCAGTAATCTCAGCAAAAAAATGGGGATAATGATATTAATGTCTAAAGATTTTTAGGTATTTGATAAGTTAGTATATGTAAAGCATTTAGCCCAGAAATGGAAACTATTATTAATAAACCAAATTCCTGTAACTATAGAAATGTTCTTCTCAGAAATGTTGCTTCTACAAAGAGCCAAACTTTATGAAATGATGGGCTGACTTAAGGTTAAGGGGTTAAGAACTATTGCTGTAGGGATTCCAGGTAGTTGACGTAGTCAGTATAAAGAATTCATACAACAAAGTGCCTGACTTTTTGAACTCAGTCTGTGTTGAGCTCCAGTGGAACTTATAGGTCCAACAGAGTAGTGAAACCAAGGTCAATTCTGTTTCGCAGAATCCAGTCATAGATTAGATTCCTTCCATTAAAATCTGTGCTGTGTTAGTGAAATACATCAGATGGAGAAAAACAAATGCTATATATAGGATGCCCCTTACATAATGGGCTTCCCAAGTGGCTCAGTGATAAAGAATTTGTCTGCAGTGCAGGAGCCATGGGTTCAATCCCTGGTTGGGAAGATCCCCTGGAGAAGAAAATGGCAAAACACTCCATTATTCTTACCTGGGAATTCCCATGGACAGAGGAGCCTGGCAGGCTACAGTTCTTGGAGTTGCAAAAGAGTTAGACACAATTTAGCAACTAAACAACAACAACAATCCCTTATGTAAGGGATCAAAAAAAAAAAAAAAACTAAACATAGAAAGATTTGAATGGTGGTTTCCATGGGCTGGGGGGTGTGGAAATAAGGAGATGTAATTTATCAAAGGATACAAACTTTCCACTATGAGAAGAATGTGTCCTGGAGATCTAATGTAGAGCATAGTGATAATAGTTAATAATACTGTGTTCTATACTTAAAGGTTGCTAAGAGAGCAGATCTTAAACGTTCTCAAACACACAAAAAATGGTAATTATGCAGTGTTATGCAGGTGTTAGCTAATGCTATGACTGTAATCAGATTGCAATATGTAAGTGTATTAAATCAATACACAGAGCTCCTTAAATTTACATGATGTAAATTTTGCTGTGTGAATTAACTCACTCCATTCTGTTCTATTTAAACTTGATATTATTCTACCACTTAGTTTTAACAACAAAAGGAAAAGGAAAGTGAAGTCGCTCAGTCGTGTCCGACTCTTTGAGACCCCATGGCCTACCAGGCTCCTCGGTCCATGGGATTTTCCAGGCAAGGGAACTGGGGTGGGTTGCCATTTCCTTCTCCAGGGGATCTTCCTGACCCAGGGATCGAATCCGGGTCTCCCACATTAACAACAAAAAGCAGTTGCAAACAAGAGTTCTGCAGTTCTTCTTTCTCATGTTAGTTTTATGTCACCAGAAAAGTCAAGAAGAATGTTTTCCAATGTTTGGGGCAGAGTATATGGTATATGAATCATTCACCAGTATCTCACACCCATGCAGACATTACTAATCAATCCAAGTGCTCTTTACCACTAAAGCCCACACTCAGTTTCTTAATCCTTCTCAACACAGAGCTCCAGAAACTACACCACTCGATCAGATTTGATGTGTGAGGTGTAGCCTCTTCTCCATACTGGAAATGTTATACCTGAAACCAGAAATCGAGTTAATATAATAAGAAACACAAGTTTAAACCTTATGATGGCAGCACCCATGAGGATTTGTCTTAGAATATGATTGCAATGAAAGAACTACAGCCCTGAAGCAAAACAATAATTTTTAAATAATTCAAAATTTTTACTTGCATTCTCAAATACCATGAGTGGGATATATAGTGAGCTCAGGAATAACTTCTTTTAAATTTTCACTTTTTTTCCCTCCACTTCCATCTTATACAACTTCTTCCACGGCTCACTCGTCAAACTCTTCAAAATATTTGTCATCCAACCTTGTAACGGGCCCTACTCACCCTTCTTTCCTTCGTTTGCCATTGTTGCTTAGTCACCAAGTCATGTCCAATTTTTGCAATCCCTAATTTCCTTCCATATTATATTGTCAAAAGTCAAAAAGCCAGTCTGGAGTGACACAAAAGGGGAAATACTTAAAGGGTAAAATCATCATCATCTAAAACAAAAGGAAGGGGGAAAGATTGGGAATGATCTCACTTCAGAAATTTTGGATAGATCTAAGCTATGGTTTTAGGCTATTACACCCTCCTTCCACCATTTCAAGAATCAACATCTCCCATTATTAATACTGGAGTTCACAAAAAAAGATCTCAACAAGTCAAATCTAAGAGCAGCCTTGGCATAAGGGATGGCTTTTTACATTTTATTTCTAATTGGAGGATAATTGCTTTATAATATTGTGTTGGCTTCTGCTATCCAATGTGAATCAGGAATGGCTTTTTTGAAGCTAGTGCTCAGAATTCCCCGTAAAGCCTGGATTGGGGTGGAGGAACAGTTATTTCAAAGGATGAGTGCTTATTTCTGCCTGTATAGCTACTTATCTCTCACATTTCTTACTCATATAATAGAAAATGTGGAAGAAAAAAGACACTGCTCAAGAGAGCCAGTCTTGATTTCATTCATTAAAGGCACCAAAAATGAAGAACAAGTAAAAATCCAATTGGCTTTTACCTCATCTCAAAACAGAAATGCTCTGAGCAATAAAAGTTTTAAAAAAACAAACAAAAAAAGGGATGGAAAATATAACCCAAAGCCATCATTTCCATAACTTTAAAGGAATCTTGATCTTTCCACTGATATGCAGAATGTTTCTTCCAGCTTTAGGTCATAAACATTTTCACACTGACATCCAATTTTATTTGAATTCTGAAACTCTTCTGGAGTATGTACTCCACACAGGTGTGAACCCCAGGATTAAGCATCCTTCACCAGGGCCATTTCTTTAGTTTGGGACACCGAGCACTCATACTCTGATACTGTGAGAGATGAGGAAGATAGAGGTCTGGGGTAAACAGAGCACCTGAAAAGCTCACACAATGGCAGAAGCAAGACTTCAGAGGAGAGAGAAATATTTAAGTTTAGGAAGGCAATGTGCAGAGATTCTCAAGTCCACCAGACAGACTTGGAAAGAGACATATATTTAAATTAGCCACATGCTCAGTAGATCTCCACACACCCAGTGTGGTAGGCACCCAACACAGGACTCCATAGGCTACACCCCACTACTTCTGAGGATGGCTCCAGCAATGCTTTATCTTACATCCTGAGCCAGCTTGCTGTTCTGACACCTTAAGGTTTCATCCCATCATTTCATACATACGTTATGAGTTTACTCCATGTGTGCATGCATTCTCAGTCATGTCCAACTCTTTGCAACCCCACAGACTATAGCCCACCAGGCTCCTCTGTCCTTGGGATTATTCAGGCAAGAATACTTGAGAGTGTTGCCAATTTCTACTCCAGGGGATCCTCCCAATTCAGGGATCAAATCCATGTCCCTTGCATCTCTTGTACTGGCAGGATTCTTTACCACAGTGCCACCTGGGAAGCCCCTTACTCCATGAGATGAAGTCAAAATTTTATTCCTAATACCAAATTAAAAAGTTGGCTTAAAATTCAACATTCAGAAAACTAAGATCATGCCATCCAGTCCCATCACTTCGTGGCAAATAGATGGGGAAAGAATGGAAACAGTGAGAGACTTTATCTTCCTGGGCTCCAAAATCACTGCAGATGGTGACTGCAGCCATGAAATTAAAAGACGCTTGCTCCTTGGAAGACAAGCTATGACAAACCTAGACAGCATATGAAAAAGCAGAGATATTGCTTTGCCAACATAGATCCATCTAGTCAAAGCTATGGTTTTTCCAGGAGTCATGTATGGATGTGAGAGTTGGACCATAAAGAAAGTTGAGTGCCAAAGAACTGATGCTTTTGAACTGTGGTGTTGGATAAGATTCTTGCGAGTCCCTTGGACTGCAAGGAGATCCAACCAGTCCATCCTAAAGGAAATCAGTCCTGAGTATTCATTGGAAGGACTGATGATGAAGCTGAAGCTCCAATACTTTGGCCACCTGATGAGAAGAACTGACTCATTTGAAAAGGCCTGATGCTGGGAAAGATTGAAGGCAGGAGGAAAAGGGGATGACAGAGGATGAGATGGTTGAATGACATCACTGACTTGATGGACATAAGTTTGAGCAAGCTCAGGGTGTTGGTGATGGACAGGGAAGCCCAGCACGCTGCAGTCCATGGGGTTGCAAACAGTCAGACACGACTGAGTGACTGAACTGACTAAAAATCAAAAATGATACTTATTAACATAGTAATAATAACACTTCAACAAAATTCTCATGATGAAAACTGAGAATATTTTGGAAAAACACAAAAGTCAAGTTGAACAAATATAAAGACTTTCCATATTCTTAGCTAGGAAGAGTCAACCTCATAAAGTTGTCAATCCTCCCAAAGTTAATTTTTAGCTTAATGAGCTCAAATAAAA
Organism: Okapia johnstoni; assembly: GCA_024291935.2. NCBI lineage: Eukaryota > Metazoa > Chordata > Mammalia > Artiodactyla > Giraffidae > Okapia > Okapia johnstoni. The sequence continues at coordinate 48,985,848 of CM044316.1, forward strand.
TGCCATCAGGTTTTTACTTTCCTGGAGATAAAGTTGATTGTAAAGCTCATTTGGGAAAACTATGAAAAAGAGAGAATTGTAAGAAGTAGGAGGGGTGAGTTTGATGCAAAAACATTTTTAAACCTTTTATTGGTGCATGAATAGACAAAAAGACAAATGGAACAAATAAAAAACCCAGAACTAGACCTAGTAACATATGGAAATTCAGCATTTAATAATTGAATTTATATAATTGAACTTTTTCATTAATTCAAATTCAGCATCTCAAATGAGTAGGCAAAGGATGGATGTCTTAATAAGTTGTATGGGACTAACTGGTGAGTCATATGGAAAAAGACAAAATGAGACCGATTCCTCACTCCACACACCAATATAAATTCTCAGTGGGTCAGAGACTTATACATAAGAATAATGAAAATAAGTAATGAAAGAAAACATACATGAATTCCTCTAAACCTAGGAATAGAAAATACTTTTCTATGACTCCAAATCTAGTTACAATAAAGGGAAAATTTGGTAAATTTAACCCCAAACTATTTCAAAATATAAATATTTTTATACTTAAAAATATAAAACTTCATAACTAAAAACAAAAAATGACAAACCAGAGAAAAGCAGTTGCCACTTTTTGCAAGGGTAATGTTAATATTCTCAAAGTAGAGAATTAATAGATCAAAAAATTACAGAAAAACAGACAAAAAATATGAGGTCAGTTCACCAAAAAAGTGACTCTTAACCCCTACAAAAAGAAGCTTAATCTTTCTCATAATAAAATAAATGCAAATTAAAACTATACTTAATACTCAATGTCAAGTGACAAAAATCTGACAGTTCAACCTCTTTGAGTAAGGTTGAAAGAAATAAGCATTCTCATACAATACTGGTACAAAATGGAATGAACCCATGGAAAAAAAATTGGCAGTAATCTAGCTAAATTTATCAGTTCTTTACCTTTTCACTCAGCATTTCTAGAGCGCCATTTCAATGGCAAAAGTAGCACAGAAGATGTATCAGTTCAGTTCAGTCACTCAGGCGTGTCCGACTCTTTGCTACCCCATGAATCGCAGCACGCCAGGCCTCCCTATCTATCACCAACTCCCAGAGTGTACCCAAACCCATGTCCATTGAGTCAGTGATGCCATCCAGTCATCTCATCCTCTGTCGTCCCCTTCTCCTCCTGCCCCTAATCCTACCCAGCATCAGAGTCTTTTCCAATGAGTCAACTCTTCACATCAGGTGGCCAAAGTATTGGAGTTGCAGCTTCAACATCAGTCCTTCCAGTGAACACCCAGGACTGATCTCCTTTAGGATGGACAGGTTGGATCTCCTTGCAGTCCAAGGGACTCTCAAGAGTCTTCTCCACCAGCACAGTTCAAAAGCATCAATTCTTCTACGCTCAGCTTTCTTTATAGTCCAACTCTCACATCCATACATGACTACTGGAAAAACTATAGCCTTGACTAAACAGACCTTTGTTGGCAAAGTAATGTCTCTGCTTTTTAATATGCTGTCTAGGTTGGTCATAACTTTCCTTCCAAAGAGTAAGCGTCTTTTAATTTCATGGCTGCAATCACCATCAGCAGTGATTTTGGAGCCCCCAAAAATAAAGTCTGACACTGTTTCCACTGTTTCCCCATCTATTTCCCATGAAGTGATGGGACCAGATGCCATGATCTTAGTTTTCTGAATGTTGAGCTTTAAGCCATCTTTTTCACTCTCCTCTTTCACTTTCATCAAGAGGCTCTTTGGTTCTTCTACACTTTCTGCCATACAAAAGGCTATATGAGTTTCACCATGATTTAGTACAGTAAAAGTTTGTAGACAAACCAAAAAACTATCAATCAAGAACTGGCTCAGGAGTCACAAACTTCAGCCTTCAGACCAAATCTGAAGGCCTGTTTTCACACAGCCTTCAAGTTAACTGTGGTTTTACACTTTTAAATAGTTGCAAGGAGGAGAAGAAGGAAAAAGTGGAGTGGGAGTGAGAAGGCACAAACACGTTTCTACCGTATCTTTATAGAAAACATCTGTTGAACCCTTGACTGGATGAATGAATATGGCAGGTCCACACAATGCAGTACTACACATATGAAAAAGAATGTGTACATATGTGCACTGTCGTTTCTGACTCTTTTCAACCCCATGGTCTATAGCCCACTGGGCTCCTCCGTCCATTGAAGTTTCCAGATAAGAATACTGGAGTGGGTTGCCATTTCCTACTCCAATGTTAAATAGCAATCACAGATAAATGCAAAAACAGATACATGAAAACTTATTCCCATCTAAGTTTACCCCAATTAAGATTTCCTAGAAGGCAGGAAGAATGAGGACTAAAAATAATAACTGCAATGGATTGAAACACATAAAATCTGCTTAAGCAAACAGTTCATGACAAAATAAAGAAACAGAAAAGAAAACAGCACACTGGTCAGTTTTGGAGGATGTTGTTATGGACTGCTTCTGTCCCTTGAAAATTCTTCTGTTGAAGCCCCAGGGTTATCGCATTTTGGAGACAGGGTCTTTAGGAGATAAAAAGAGGTCATAAAGGTGGGGCTCTGAACTGACAGGACTGACATCCTTTATAAGAAGCGAGTTCAATCTATCTCTATGCCAGGCATCCAAGAACAGTCATGTGAGCATACAACCAGAAGGTGCCATCTGCAACCCAAGGGAGACTCTCACAAGAATCTGAACCCTGTCAGACCTTGATCTTGGACTTCTAGCCTCCAGAACTGTGAGGAAATAAATTTCTGTTGTTTAAGCCAGCCAATGTACAGCATTTTGTTATGGCAGATTAAGTCAACTGATACAGAAGTCAAGGAAACAACTTATTTTGAAAGTGGTGAAAAAAAATAAAAAGAAAGAAGAGTTTAAACTGCTTTTCCTGAGCAATCAAATTATTTATTAGGAGATACCCCAACTAATAAGTGAAGAAGGAATCCTCAAATTAGAGCATTACCAATCTACCTTCCCTCATTAAATAATGCTTCTGGGCAATGGGCAGCCGCGGCTGCCACCATTACAAAAAGAGTAACATGGCATCACGTGCCTCCTCATAAAAATAAACATCATCATTTATGGGGTGATCTTGAAAACACCAAACCTTAATCTTAGTAAGCCTTTAAATCTGATTACCGATTTGCAGAGAATACAGAAGAAAGAAAAGTGCTTTTAATGACACTGCAGGGAAAAAATCGGCAAAATTCTGACTGTGGGAAACAGTATCAAAAATAACCAGACCAGAATTGCAAAGGCAGCAAGCAAGAGAAAACTGATAGATCAAAAGCGACTTAAGAGACCTGTCCATCAAATTAAAATACATAGGCCTTATCAGGATCCGAAGTCAAAGCAATTTTGAAAAAACATATCTGAGGCAACTGAAGCATTTTGACAGTAAGTAGTATTTGACAAGATGAAACACCACTCATTCACATATTTAGCACATACAATTTAGAAATCCACTAGGTACAAGGCACTATCATCAGTGAGAGACAGTAAAATAAGACAGATACTATCTTCAGCAAATAGCAGTCCATCCAGAGACAAGAGCACACAAGCAAATATAAGAAAGTAAGATAGACTAGAAGCGCAAAACGCTTCTTTGGAAATTCGAGAGAGAAAGATCACTTTCATCCTGGGACACCAAAGAGAACTGTCTCAGCAGAGGCATGTGGTACGAAGGTAATTTTAGGTTCCCAGTTACTTGCATACTTGAGTATCACTAACTGACTTAATTAATTCAAAATAACCCAAAATTCTTTCTCCCCCAGTAGCGAGGTTTTGCCAGAATTCTATGGATAGCTTCATCAATTCTAGTATTTACACAGCCCAAGTAGAGCCCACTTATTCCAAAAAGAAAAAAGAAATGAACTTCAGCAGGTACTGACATCTTATGGATAGTTAGCTGGCCGCATGGATCCCTAAGAAAATATAAAATTATGTCAAATTGGGCATGCGTATGTGCTCAACACTAAGTCAAGTCAGACTCTTTTGTGTCCCAATGGACTGTAACCCACGAGGCTCCTCTGTCCATGGGATTCTCCAGGCAAGAATACTGGAGTGGATTGCCATTTCCTACGCCAGGTGATCTTCCCAACCCAGCGATTAAACCCATGTCTCCTGCATTGGCAGGTAAATTCTTTACCACTGCACCACCTAAGAAGTCCGTGTACAAATGCAATTACCTATGGGATGGCCTGTCCCTTGATTTCTCCTTTTTCTGCAAAACGCATCCCCCTCCCCCTACTGAGGCTGGGGTCAGGATCGGGGCCTGAAGTCACATCCACATTACATGACTCCCCTCCGCCATAGCTGATTGGATCCAGCCTGGATTAATTCAGCTTGTCTCTAGCAGCAGTAGAATCGGGGCACAGTTTGAGCTTCTTGTGCAGCTCAAACTGCAAAGACAGACATTTGCGAGTTGTGAAATGCCTCATCCTGGCATGAATACATGAGAAGAGGCAACTGGTTCGGACAGAGAAAAAACAAACAAATATGAAGAAGCAACCAGAAGCACAAGAAGAGAGAGCATTACCAACAGGGTAACTGCCTTGGCGCCAGAAGATTTTTCTAGTCCTTGGATCTATTCCCTGGGATTCATACAATAAATTCTCCTTTGTTTAGTTAAGCTAGTTGGAGCATTTCTGCTATCTGCAACCAGAGCATTGATACTCATAAGGGACCAGAGCAGGGGTGGGGGATATATATAACATAGACCGAGTATGGGAGAAATCACTTTGTTCTACTTGACTAAGCAAACAAAAGCAACCCCACACAAAAGCAACAGATCATGAGCTGTCATGTCCCAGCACTCAACAGCAGGCCCTGTGTGCTTTTATGCAGGATGGTGGAGGCGGGGTATGCGGCCCTCTGACAGCCTGCACCCCACTAGGTCTGGAAAGGCACTGTGCCTTCCACATGCTGGTGATCACAGCAATTTGACAGCAGAGGCTAATGAATCCCACAGTTGGGGTTGGGATGTTTATGTCTGCTTCAGCAGTGGAGAAAGCCCAGCTGGCTTCTTCATTCAGGTACTGGGGAAAAAGAACACAGGAGGAAGCTGGTCTCCCGGGTCAAAAACAATTACTGAAAAATCCTATCCAGGGGCCACTTTCAAAAACACAGTGTACACAGTAGGTAGGAAACAGGGAGCTGTGAGCAAAAACTTCTGAGCATCTGTCCCCCTCAGAAAATAAATCTTATCTCTGAGATATAATTTCTCTCTCTTTCCTTTGCTTCCACTTCTGTGACATGGCCCTCGATCTTGTCTGTTTCCTGAGTTTTCTTGGCTACGTATCACAGTTATTTGTCTTCACTCTTCTACCAGAAGATTAACACTCTGAGAGTAGGATCTAGGTTAAGTTCATTTCTAGACTTACCAAAGGGCATAGCATGGTGCCAAGGACAGAAAACATGCTTGGTGATGGCTCTGCCGCTGACTACCTGTGTGATCTTGGGAAATTTTCTCAACCGCTTCACGCCTTCTTTTCCTCACTTATATAAGAGAGCAATAATATTCCCCTGTTCTCTGGATTATGATTCAGTGAAAACTAAGACATACGTAAAATGTCTTGCATGAGATAAACACAGTACAAATGACAGCTAATATTAGTAGGTTCTAGGCTGAGCCCGAGCTGTGCAAAAGCAGACTGCACCCCTTTCTCTCTCACATACTCTGTCATCACTGTCATTTGTTGCTTAGTTGCTAAATTGTGTCTGACTCCTCGGCAATCCCGTGTACTGCAGCCTTCCAGGCACCTCTGTCCATGGGATTTCCCAAGCAAGAATATCTGGTTTTTTTTTTTTATTTCAACCTCAGAAGTGCCCCCAGTAGCTAGGCTAGGTAGAAAGCAACCGCACTTACTAAGTATACATAATAAATAAACAGTAAAGGACTGCATTGTGCCCAGCTTTGAAATGTGCAAAAACACTACCTGGTTGTGCCAAGTAAGGGGCGCTTCCAAGTGCCTGATGCTACATTCATCACCACGTCCCAGAAAGATGCTGACTGAAGGTTCTCAAAAACTTCAAAAGACTCTTGCTATAATTGCATATTCATTAGACAAATTAGTTCTCGATTATTTTTAAAACCATAACTTGAAAAAAAAGACCAACAAAGAATTCAAGAGAATTATGCAAGAGTGGGGGTTAGAATATAAAAATGTAGAATACTATTCTTTCTCTCTGAAAGAATGGTAAAACAAAAAAAAATGAGGAATGGAGAAAAGGAAACTAAAAATAAAAAGCCACACAGAGAAAAATAATATCTTTAAGAAGTTCAGCTCTTTGAAAGTATACAGGATTTTTCTATTAGTTGGGGTTGGGAGGAAATTTACAAAGTGTTTCCACCTCTAGTGAGGAAACATCTTGGGAAAATAACAACCACTCTCATCATCATATTACATTGGCTGAAGTGGTGATTAACCAGTGTGACCCCCTAAAACAAGTATCTGCTGGGATCTTTTTCACTGAGGAGACGCAATCTGGTCAAACAGACCAGGCTCCATGTTTTTTAGACTCCATTATCCCCGAAATAAGCAGCTGCCACTTCATCCAGATGTGTTAACAGGGCAGAAAGTCAGGAAAAGCAAGCAAAGACATCAATAGCGTATCAGATGGGTCACAGCTTCCTGCCTTGAGGTGCATTACAAAATGGAAAAACAGGTCCCAGAAACAAGGCCAGGCGACATTCTCCACGACAGGGGCCATAAGGAGTGCAAATGCTGGCACGCACCATGTGGGGAGGTTAAATGACACACTCCACTCCCGAGGCCGCACGGGCAATATTAAGGTATAAACTAAAGAGCTCAGCAGCAGTTCCTGCTACTTGCCAGTGCCCACTGAGGTTGATCATTTCACCATATGCCAAAGGCTGGCTGCCTTGCTACCTGGCAGAAAAATCTTGCAGTCTGTTCCAAAACCAACCCCATCTTCCAGGATTATAAGCACACTGCTACATTCTGGAACTAGAGGAGGAGGTGGAAAGTGGAAAAAAGGCTCACAGAATTAAATTTATGATTACAAAGTGCAGCTAGTGCTCCAAGGCATAGAAACAGAGAGCCATATAAAGAAAATAAAGGGCATTATTTACATTGGGGAAATGAGAACAGGCAGAGAATACCAGTACTTCGAGGTAGTATTGCATAATGGTGAAGAACCCCGGCACTAGTGTTCGAAAGATTTAGATCTGAGTCCAATCCTGCTTTTCCTAGCTCTGTGACTTTGACTTCAGGCAAGTCATTTCTTATTCTAAATTTCAGTTTCCTTGTTTGCAAAATTGGAATAAGAATACCAGGACAGTATCTCAAGATGAAAGAATGTAATCCATGTTGCCTCTAGAATTTAGTAAGCACTTTAATCAATAAAATTCTTACTATTATCAGACATAATAGTTCAAAATATATCACACTGGTATGAGAGTTCATTAGGGCTGTTGTACAGTGCCACAGACTGGGTGGCTTAAACCACAGAAATATGTTTTCCCATGGCTCTGGAGGCATCAGTAAAGTCGGTTTCTCCTGGGGCCTCTCCCCTGGGCTTGCAGATGACTACCTCCTCACCGTGTCCTCACGTGGGCTCTCCTCTGTGCACATCCTTGATGTGTCTCTGTGTGTCCAGATTTCCTCGTCTTAGGAGGACAGCAGGTGGACTGGAACAAAGCCAACCCCAGTGGCCTCACTTTAACTTAATCACCTCTTCAAAGTCCCCATCTCCAAATATAGTTACCCTCTGGAGTACTAGGCTTTAAGGCTTCAAAAAATTAATTTAGAGGGTATACAGCTCAGCCCATAACAACCAGGGTAACATGGGAGCTGACCAATCAGAAAAGATGCTGCTTTACCGCTGGCCACTAAGAACAGATGCTGATTGTACAAAATCAGCATCATGAACTGATGCAAGCGGGTTACTGTTACTGTTGTGATTTTTATCATTCACTGAGTTTTATTAACACTGCCTCTACTCAGGGTTAAGTTAGGTTTTTAGGCAGCGGGATCCAGTGTTCCTGAAAGGTGAGATTTCAGGAGGTTAAAGCAGTCTTCAACCAACAGGAGCTTCTATACCCTGCCTTTTCCTGGACCTGGACAAATGCCCAGAGCCTTGGAAACTATCTTGTGAGGTGAGGCAGGAATCAACAGTCACAGGGCAAGAAAAGGGAGGGCCCAGGAGACAGAGATTTGAAAGCAAAGACTAAGAGGAAGACACACAAGTAGACAGAGGAACACTTCCATGGAAAGAGCTAATACAGCCCAGATGGAGGAAGCCTCAGTAGGCCCATCTCCAGCTTTGTGTCTAGTCTAGGACTGATCTGTCAGAACTTTCACAAGGTCCAGATACATTCTTCATGGCATACCTCCTGCATGCCATCCTACTAAAAAAGATTCTTTCTTTCCTCCTTACTCAAAGGGTCCATTGTGTCAGACAGAAGGTTGTAGAAAAAGAAGAAATAGAAAAAAAAAAAAAACCTAATATAATACACCCATCATATTCTTCCACATCATCTCCTTCTGCTCCTTCTCCTTCTTGTCAGCCTTTATTCTGTGCTTATCACGTGCAACACTGAGTTTTTAACTTATGCCTGCATCTTGTTGTTCAGTCACTAAGTCGTATCCAACTCTTTGCGACCCCGTGGACTGCAGCACACTGGGCTTCACTGTCCTTCACTATCTCCCAGAGTTTGTTCCAATTCGTGTCCATTGAGTCAGTGATGCCATCCAACCATTTCATCCTCTGTCGTCCCTTCCTCCTGCCTTCAGTCTTTCCCAGCATCAGGGTCTTTTCTAATTAGGCAGCTATTTGCATCAGGTGGTCAAAGTATTGGAGTTTCTCAGTTCAGTTCAGTTCAGTCGCTCAGTCGTGTCCGACTCTTTGCGACCCCATGAACTGCAGCACGCCAGGCCTCTCTGTCCATCACCAACTCCCAGAGTCTACCCAAACCCATGTCCATCGAGTCAGTGATGCCATCCAACCATCTCATCCTCTGTCGTCCCCTTTTCCTCCCACCCCCAATCCTACCCAGCATTAGGGTCTTTTCCAATGAGTCAACTCTTTGCATGAGGTGGCCAAAGTATTGGAGTTTCAGCTTCAACATCAGACCTTCCAAAGAACACCCAGGATTGATCTCTTTTAGGATGGATTGATTGGATCTCCTTGCAGTCCAAGGGACTCTCAAGAGTCTGCTCCAACACCACAGTTCGAAAGCATCAATTCTTCGGCGCTCAGCTTTCTTCACCGTCCAACTCTCACATCCATACATGACCACTGGAAAAACCATAGCCTTGACTAGATGGACTTTTGTTGGCAAAGTAATGTCTCTGCTTTTAAATATGCTATCTAGGTTGGCCATAACCTTCCTTCCAAGGAGTAAGCGCCTTTTAATTTCATGGCTGCAATCACCATCAGCAGTGATTCTGGAGCGCAAAAAAATAAAGTCTGACACTGTTTCCCCATCTATTTCCCATGAAGTGATGGGACCAGATGCCATGATCTTAGTTTTCTGAACGTTGAGCTTTAAGCCAACTTTTTCACTCTCCTCTTTCACCTTCACCAAGAGGCTCTTTAGTTCTTCTTCACTTTCTGCCATAAGGGTGGTGTCATCCGCATATCTGAGGTTATTGACATTTCTCCTGGCAAACTTGATTCCAGCTTGTGTTTCTTCCAGCCCAGCATTTCTCATGATGTACTCTGCATATAAGTTAAATAAGCAGGGTGACAATATACAGCCTCGACGTACTCCTTTTCCTATTTGGAACCAGTCTGTTGTTCCGTGTCCAGTTCTAACTGTTGCTTCCTGACCTGCATACAGGTTTCTCAAGAGACAGGTCAGATGGTCTGGTATTCCCATCTCTTTCAGAATTTTCCACAGTTTATTGTTATCCACACAGTCAAAGGCTTTGGCATAGTCAATAAAGCAGAAATAGATATTTTTCTGGAACTCTCTTGTTTTTTTGATGATCCAGCGGATATTGGCAATTTGATCTCTGGTTCCTCTGCCTTTTCTAAAACCAGCTTGAACATCTGGAAGTTCACGGTTCACGTATTGCTGAAGCCTGGCTTGGAGAATTTTGAGCATTACTTTACGAGCATGTGAGATGAGTGCAATTGTGCGGTAGTTTGAGCATTCTTTGGCATTGCCTTTGTTTGGGATTGGAATGAAAACTGACCTTTTCCAGTCCTGTGGCCACTGCTGAGTTTTCCAAATTTGCTGGCATATTGAGTGCAGCACTTTCACAGCATCACCTTTGAGGATTTGAAATAGCTCAACTGGAATTCCATCACCTCCACTAGCTTTGTTCGTAGTGATGCTTTCTAAGGCCCACTTGACTTCACATTCCAGGATGTCTGGCTCTAGATTGGAGTTTCTAATCTCCATTAAATGGGGTAAACTATGTTACACAAAGAGACAACCTACAAACCAGGAGAAAACATTTGCAGACAGCGTGACAGACAAGGGCTTAATTTCCAAAATACACAAACAGTTCATACAACTCAGTAACAAAAAAGCAAACAGCCCAATCAAAAAAGAAGAAGAATTAGACATTTCTCCAAAAAAGACATACAGATGGCCAAGAGGCACATGAAAAGATGTTCAACATTGCTAATTACTAGAAAAATGCAAATCAAAACTATAATGAGATCCTACCTCACCCAGGTCAGAATGATCATCACCAAATTGCTGTACAGCATAAATTAACACAACATTGTAAATCAACTGCATGTCAATTTAAAAAAAAATTAAAAATGAAAGGTTACAAATAGCAAATGCTGGAGGGTGTGGAGAAAAGGGAACCCTTCTACTCTGTTGGTAGGAATGCAGATTGATGCAGCCATTATGGAGAACAGTATGGAGGTTACTCAAATAACTAAAAATAAAGCTACCATAGGATCCTGCAATCCTACTCTTGGGGATATATCTGGAAAAGACGAAAACTCTAATTTGAAAATATACATGCACCCCAGCATTCATAGCAGCATTATTCACAATAGCCAAGACAACAGAAGCAACCTAAATGTCTGTCGACAGGGGAATGGATCGATGGACTGCTACACGGCCGTAAAAAGAATAACCATGCCATTTGTAACAACATGGATGCACCTAGAGATGATCATACTAAGTAAAATCAGAAAGAGAAAGACAAATACCATATGATATCACTTATATGTGGAATCTAAAATACGGCACAAATGAACTTATCTACAAAACAGAAACAGAGAACAGACTTGTGGTTGCCAAGGGGAAGTGGGGTGGGGAAAGGATGGATTAGGAGGTTGGGGTTAGCAGATGCAAACTATTATAAACAGAAAGGAGAAACAAGGTCCTACTGTATAGTACAGGGGACTATATTCAACATCCTCTAATTAATCATAATGGAAAAGAAAAAAAAGTATCTGCTACAGAACAAATTACGTATTTAAACCCATACTCTCTACCTCCCTCTCAAGTAGCATTCTGTGCTTAGCCTTTGTAACAACCTCACCCGTACCTCACTTACATTAGATTATAAATACCCTGAGGGTAGGGACCATGTCTGAGTTATTCATTTGCTAAGTCCACTACCTAATAGTGCCTGGCTTATCATGGTGTATGTAATAAGCAAACTTGAATGAATGTTTATAAGTAAGAAAAAAACACCTCTCTGTATCATTCTCATCAATAAGACACATAAGATGTGAAGTATTTCCCCTCATGGCCCACACCCACCATGCCTGCATTCTCAAGCACTAAGTGGGGGTAGGGTCTTCCCCCCAGCCCCACCTAAGGACAGCCTCCTAAAATTCCACTTTTGAAAGAGCAGAAGAAATGCTCATCTAGAGCTGAGAAAGCTGTGAAAAGGCAGAGTCATTTAGGGCTGGTTTGAAAAACAAATTTTTTTTAACATCTGGACCAATTTTAAAATGTCCTTGAGTTTCAGTTCAAGAAATGGGAAGCAGAACAGGGGCTCAGAACACCAATTACTTGCCCCTTTGTTTCTCCCATTTCTTTGAGAAAAATGTATTGAGCTAACTCCTAGCATGTCAATGTAATAATGCACTCAACATTTGGGTAAATTATAGATTAGCTGCAGCAACTCTTCAGCTTTTTAAAAGAATCTTCCAAATAATTTTTTTTTCAATTTTAGTGCATTCTGTTCAATGTCCTACAGTTTTGAAAAATACATCATAACAGAACTGATAATGGTCTTATGGCATTTTACCCCCATTTAGTCTCATTTTCTTCATGTTTTTCCCAACCACTCTATTAAAGCAAAATTGATAGATGAAGACAAAAAGAGAGGTAATAAAAGAATTACAGATTTAATTGTCACTCAAACCTGGAGATGGTAGATGACAACCAAGGAAGGTTTACCTGGGAGAAGATGTTCTCTCTGGTTATTATCATTTCGGTATTGCTGTTATTTAACACCCAGGCTGTGTGAGCAAGGCTCTTCTGGGCGTGGAGCTCTGGGGTCTGACCTCCATGTTTCCTAGAAGCTTTTAAGAGGAAAGTGTACAAGATAGAGGGTCAGTCTAAGCCCTGCCATTTGTTGGCTGCACGGCCTTAAAAAGCACATTGTCAGGAAACAAGCAGACAAACCCAAATTGAGTCATTCCAAAAAACAACTGGTCAGGACTCTGCAAAATGTCAATGTCATGGAAGTCAGTAAAAGGGCGAGGAACTATTCTAAAGGAAAGGCAACTCAAGAGATGTGACAACTGAACTCAATGAGTGATTCCAGACTGGATCCTGGGTCAGGGAGAAAACGCTTTATTTATTAAACTAAATATTAAACCAGCTGGCAAAATTATTCTTCTGTTTATTGATGTTATCTTTTCAAATTGTTTAGAAAACTGACCTAATTCTTGAGTTCAGCAAAGCATTTACCCTGCCCTAAGTAGATCCCAAATGTTTCTCATTAGTATTTCCTAAATACCTACTTTTTTTAGTTTTTTAAAATTTATTTTTAATTGAAGGATAATTGCTTTACAGTATTGTGTTGGTTTCTGCCATACAACAACGTGCATCAGCCATAGGTAGACATATGTTCCCTCCCTCTTGAACCTCCCTCTCACTCCCCACCCCAACCCACCCCTCTAGGCTGTCACAGAGCATGGAGTTGAGCTCCCTGTGTTTTACAGCAACTTCCCACTAGTTATCTATTTTACACGGTAATGTATATGTTTCATTGCTACTCTCTCAATTTGTCCCACCATCTCCTTCCCCCACTGAGTTCACAAGTCTGTTCTCTGTGTCTCTATCTCTATTCCTGCCCTGCAAATAGGTTCACCAATACCAAAAAAATGTCCTTTTCTTTATGTAGCTTCTACTGGGAGATGAAAAATCTGAAAAGATAACACGTCAATCAACAAAAGAATAATTTTGCCAGTTAATCCTCCAAGATTGAAGGCAGGAGGAGAAGGGGACAACAGAGGATAAGCTGGCTGGATGGCATCAAAGATTCAAAGGACATGAGTTTGAGCAAACTCCAGGAAATAGTGAAGGACAGGGAAACCTGGCATGCTGCAGTCTGTGCAGTTGCAAAGAGTCAGACATAACTGAGCAACTGAACACCAATAACAAAAACTTTTAAAGCAAAGGACATTTTTAAAAATTTATTTTCTTATAGATCACTAGTATTTAGGAGATGTTCAATGATCGTTTTTGAATGGATGAAATAAATGAATGAAGCTGTGGGATCAGTTCTGCCAACCTGATCATTTTCCACAAATTACCAATCGTGTCCAAAAGTTCTGGGCTAGAGTCTTTCAATCAATTTCCTCAAGTAGTTCTCTTCAAAAAAATATGGTGAAATAAATGCTATCAGCTCCATTTTACAGGTTAAGAATCTCAAGAAGGTCTGTAACTCCAGTGGGAGTTAGGGGCAAAAATAAGGATTTGAACTAAGTTCTGACTCCAAAGTCTTTGTTCTTCCATCACATGATGTGGCCTTGGGAAAGCAGGCACATTCAATCTTCTCTGATCTGACGCTGCTCATTAGCATCCTGAAATCATCTGTGTAAGGACTTGACAAGGCTTCATTTTCTTCCACCGCTTATCTCTTGACACAACGCCTTCAGCGGCTGTGGGCGACGGGAAGGCTTTTAACCCGGTGAATCAATAGCTGATCCCTGTCTACCTCCATCACTGCAGTGACATGTGTCGGCTCAGAGTCATCTCAGGTCTTTAAGGCATCTTGTTTGTTGCCCTTAAGTTCCACTTTGGCAATTTTCACAACATTAGCTTGTCCTCTGACTAGGAGAAGAAACCCTCAGTAATCACTCAGGGTGTGACTTGCATCAGCAGTAATGTCAGCTGGAGGTTTGTCCTTGCTCCAAAAAAGTAAAAAGTGGCATTGAGATTTTCTAAGGAAGCCTTTGTCAAATATTTATTAAGCAACCTTTCAAGTTCCAGGTACTGCTTTCAAGGAGCTTGCAGTCCAGTGGGGAAAACAGACAAACAATAAAATGAATGCCATCATACGGACAGTATAGGATGCCATGGGAAAGGGAAAGAAATCAGTAAAGGCTTCCCAGTTCCAATGATATCGCTGCTGGCATCTAAAGGATAAGTGAGAGTTACCCGGACAAAAAGGTAAAAGGTACCAGTGTCCTTAGCAGAAGAACCTGAAGGTGTCAGCATGGCACATCAGAAGCGCTAACGGACATTCCACATGCCTAGAGTAGAGGTTCAAGATTGTGACACCGAGAGTTGGGGCGCTGCAGAGATCCACCCATATCTCTCAGGAGAGGACACTGCCCAGCTAATAATGCTGGTTTCTCAGAAGTTTAGAAGACCTGTCAGAGCTGGGATTTAGACTTGCAAGGAGGGAAGCCGGCTGGCAGGTGCTAATGTCTGAGAGGGTGACATGAAGCAGGTTCTGATTATCAGAAAAACAAACTGGAACCAACTGCTGTACTAGAAGCAAGTGTCACAGGCAAGGTTAAGAAGCATTGTGGGGTTACATAAACAGAAAGGAGAAAACTCTTCTTCCTCCTCCAGCTTCATAATTTCTTCTGGCTCCCCTGCCCCACTGGCAGAGCCTAACAGGAGCCATGGGAGAATGGTGACAAGCAGAGTCCTAGCCCCAGTACAACATACACGCCCCTCCTAAGTCTCGGACATAACCATGCTTATGTTTAGGTGTTTGTGAATATTAGAAAAAGGGACATTTAGCCAGCTAGAGACCTTCTCTCCCAGAATAACACCATGCACCAATCAGAAAAATCTGAGCTAACACTTCAAGAGGTAACAATGTTCAGTATTTTTACACGAAGGATGACATTTTGTCTAATGATGTTAATTTTGCATCATAAACACTTTACACTACCAAAAAAAAAAAATTAATGCCTGTCAGGTTGACAATTACAAATGGCAAGGGAGAAATAGATTAATTCTTGCAACAGTGAGTTTGAATTATCTAGAAGACAAGTATTTAAAAAACAGTTTGACAGAGATGAATTAGGTCTGTGTCTTCATAAAGCACGATCTTTTGTTTGGCTCCAATTTGGCTCCAAATAAACTCCAATTTGCTTTCAGTATTAAGTATACAGATTTGGTTTACTTGCTCAGTTTTTACCTGAATTTTCATTCTGAACTTTTCACTGTCACTTGTAACTCTTGCCACAGTCATAGTATCTCCATTTAGGAGCACAGTTTTACATGTACATGGTTGGTTACCAAGGGGATTTTCAGATAAGACACACAGGTCAACCTCACTTAGAGAAACTCACAGAAGCAACTGCCTAAGAGCCCAGATGTAGAAAACTACAAAATCATCGCTTTTCAAGATTGTTCCTCATAGATTCCTTGTTACATGATTTTGCTGAACTTTATATATCAGTTTGAGAAATTCAACCTAAGGAATGTATCATATCAGTGTGCCTTCAAAGATTCACATCTTTATGCTGCTTTATTGTAAAATTATTCATAGTAGGCAAGAAGGGAGGGAAGGGAAGCAGGAGAAACCAAGGGAGGAAGTAGCAAAAGAATGGAGGGAGGGAGGAGAGATAGGAGGAGGGAGGGAAGTTTCCTAACAATTCTTTTAAACTAGAAGAATTAGAGCAGTCAAGTACTGAAATACTACACAACCCTCACAAGCTATGTTGGAGGAGAACATGTAACAGTTGGAGAATGTTCTTAAATAGTGACAAGTGAGGGGAAAAGAAAGCAAGCCACAAGCTATGTTTGCAGCAACAACAACAAAAAAAAGAGAAGTGATTAAGAGCAAGGATTCTGGAGCCAGACTGTCTTGGTTCAAATCCCAGTTCTACCACTCGCTAGCTATATGACTTCAAGCAAGTTAACCTCCTGGTCCCTTAGTTTCTGCATCCGTAAAATATGGGCAATACTAGGACCTAGATCACAAGGTTGTTGTGATTAATAAATATAAATCAAGCACTTAAAACAGTGACTAACAGGGAGCACAATATAAACATTGGCTCTTGTTGACATTTACAGTGTGCTTCTGCCTTTATACACAACATACGAAACTATTAACACCAGAAAAAGACTTAGAAGACTATGCCCCAAAATATCAGCAATGATTATTTCCATGGGATTAAGAGCAATTCTTAATTTTTCTTTCATTTTTCTTTTTCTTTTCTAGAATAAAGTTGCAGCATTTTTGTAATTTTAAAAGTTAATTTTTAATCAGGTCACCTTTTGTATACTTTTTCTCTTAAAATACTTTATTACTAAAACACCCTTTTTAGAAGTATATGACTGTATAATGTAATAGACAGCTACAGATTTTACTTAAGTACAAATCCACTGTAGTTGAATAATTTGAAGTCCATGAGATAAAGCAATGTATGTCTCCAGTTATACCTCGTTTTCTTCTGCTTTTAATGTTTTATTTCCTGGGATCAAAGATCCCTACGTGGCATTCAAAAGTGTCATTCATTATTTACTTAAATATTTTAAGTGCCTACAATGTGAACAGAATACACAAAAATCTTTGCCCTCCTATAGTTTACATTCTAGTGAGAAAAAATAGTAACTTTACAAAAGTACAAGTAAATTACGTAGCATGCTGCTGCTGCTAAGTCGCTTCAGTCGTGTCCGACTCTGTGTGACCCCATAGACGGCAGCCCACCAGGCTCCGCCGTCCCTGGGATTCTCCAGGCAAGAGTACTGGAGTGGGGTGCCACTGCCTTCTCCCACAGAAGCCAGGAATTGGGTATGAAAGAAGTCAAGCAGTGTGGCAGGTAAGAGGGTATGGAAGGAGGCTGGGCTAGTTTTTAAAAGAGTATTCATCCAAAACATCACTGAGCAAGCACTGTATGCCCAAACTGATAGAAAGTCCCATGATAAATACAAGTGTCCACTGACAGATGAATGGATAAAGAAGATGTGCTTTCTGTATACAATGGAATATAAAGCCATAAAAAAGAATGAAATAATGCCATCTGCAGCAACATGGATGGACCTAGCGATTATCATATTAAGTGAAGTAAGTTAGACAAAGAACAACAAATACCACGTGATATCACCGACACATGGAATCTAAAATAATATAAGTGACTGTATATGCAAAACTGACAGACTCAGAGGGTGAAAAACAAACTTACGGTTACCAAAGGGGAAGGGAGACAGCGGCAAACCAGGAGCTCGAGATAAGCAGACATACACTACCATATACAGAATAAACAAGAAGGACCTATTGTATAGTACACGGAACTATACTCAACATCTTGTAATAACCTACAATGGAACAGAATGTAATAGAGATTTACATACACATGATAAACTGAATCACTTTACGGTACATTTGAAACTAATATTATAAGTCAACTGTATTTCAATCAAAATTTAAAAAATAAAAAATACAAAGATTCACTTCGTCATTCCACAAAGAGTTGCTGAGCACTTAGAATTTGCCAGGCCCTGTTCCGGGTACTAACAAGAATGCGTTATCTAGGGAGTTGTGGTTCTTGCCCTATTTCACAAAGGGTAAAATCTTATGGTCACCATGGTCTTTTACAGGAAAAGTTTCCCAACCCCTGCTCTTCAACATTATCTCATCTGAAAAATTAATTTGACATTTTAGGGGAAGTAACTGCAGTATATTTAGACAAGAAAGTCTCTTGGGTGTGGTTGTGCTTGCTTAGTTTAGGTCTACAACAAATTGGGATACGCAGACTGTTCCTTTAAGGTTTAATGCAGTTAATTCTTGAGGAGAATTACAAGAAGACATTCTGTGACATTTGAAGCTGTTTCGATTTCAGCTGCCTGTTATCTGATACTCCAAAATAAAATCACTACAAATTTGCAGATTACTTAAAGTTCACATATGAGACCTGCGATTCTCTTGATGCCCCTCAAATATGAAAAACCATTTTAGAAATGTTATGGTTTGCAAAGCAATGAAAAATATAAATCCAAAGCCTTGGGTATTATTATCTGAAAATACCATCTGTGCTTCTTTGCAAGCTCCATTATATAAATGTCTATTATAAGTCTAGAGAAAGTTTAGATTCTAATTCCAATTCACAAAATCAAGTATTCACTTGTTTAACAATTTTTTCCTGAGGACTTACTGTAAGCCAGGCATTACTATTGCTTACAAAACAGTTACTTCTGAGGTATCAGTAGTTGGTCCAGTATGAATACCTCTTTTAAGTGAGATGACATTTTCATCTTTCAATTATATGAAAAAATAGATATGTCCCTATTATGTTGCAGTGTGTCGTCTACTGGAAAAGAGAAAATCCAAACAAACACAAATAATAAAAGTATATGTATGATTACAATTGTGCAGAGTGCACGAAGAATAGCCTTCTAGAAAAGAGAGTAACAAGCCACCTCATTCCCATTGGAACAGAGCTCCCTGGAGGAAGTGACATCTCCCAGAGGAGGGGCAGAGCAAAGCCAAGTGAATTTCATGGAAGAGTACCTTTACCCCTACCAAGAGAGCCACATGTTGAAATGCTAAGGATTTAGGGGAAGTGGGACCAGGAAATAATATTTAGCATATGCAGGTATTATTGTTGCCCTCCCCCCCCCCCACACACACAGCAGCTTTTAAACAGGACCACTGAGGCTGGGAGGAATGCTGATTCATCCATATCCCGGCAGTAAATGGCGAATCTGGGGATCAGCTGCAGGCTGGTGCGGAGACCAGAGCTTTTCAGATGCCTCATCACGTGCATCTCTTCCCTGCTCCATGACACTAAGGAAACCCAGAAACCTTTGCACCACTTCTAGCTCCCATTTCAGTTCATGTGATACTGGGCTGTTTTAAGGAGGATCTGATTTCAGAGCCATGTGGTCTCACTTTAAGATTTCCAACTTCAGGGAGAAGAAATGTCAGATGCTGTCATTTAAACTAAGCTCAGCCCCATCCTCTCCAGGACTCCAACAAGCTGCTTGCCCCACCCTCGATAACAAGTTTCCACACAAATTCCTTTCCTAGAAAGAAGACATCACCATCCCTTCTTTGGAGTCTTGGAGATTCTTCCAGAAACAGAACCTGGTGCTTTGGGACATACAATCTCTCTTCACTTGGCTTCACTCCTAATGGGGTCCCTCATTTCCTGTGAATACAATATCAAGTTCAGGAACCTGAGTGTAGGTACTGGGCAGGAAACCATTTTTCTTTTAGAGCAAACACAGAAGTGGACAGACACAGCCACACATCCCTGTGGTCATTTCACTCTCACTTGACAGGTGATGAAAATGTTGCAGTGGAGTGACGTGAGCTCTACAACTCTAGTAACCATTTGCATGCTATTTCCAAAGAAGCATTGGAACTCAGAGGCGTTTATGGTCCTCAGTAGGGCCCCCAACATTCCCTCCCTTTTAGACATTAACCTGTGATGATTTCAGAACCAATATACCTGGATCCAAATTCTTCACACATTGGCTATGTGAACTTGGGCAACTTGACCAACATATCTGAGCCTTAGTTTACTAATACCATGTGTGCCAAAAACAATTAACTTACTTTCCTATACCCTAGTTTGACTGATATTCTGGTTTTCACAAGCAGGACAGTAGCCATTTATAAACTATCAAGTATTCTTTAGTTTTATTAAATAGGTGCTGCCTTGAGCTCTCAAAGGAAACCCCCTCCCATTACCCTGAGCAGCATAAGCATTAATAACTGGCACATCTGCTACCACCAGGATCCCACAACCGCTATTCTTTTTGACTGGCTGATGCGCAAGATAGTCAAAGTGCCCAATGTATCTGTACTTGCTCCCCACCCTAGATTCTCCCAGTAATCTCTAAGGACTAGCCCTGATTTCTCCATGCAATCCTCCAGGCCCTGGGGATCACTGATCATCCCGAGAGCCACATTTAAGAGCAGCCACTCTGTTCTCATATACCTATATTTTTTCCACCTGCCAGAGTGTGTCCTGATTTGGCAGAAGTTGGGTAGGTGGGTGCCTTCGGTGGTATTGCTCACAGCCAGGTGGGCAAGCCCTCCATGGACCACAGAGGCTGTGACTGCCCATCTTGAGCCAGCACTCCCTACAATCATCTGTGTGGCCACTTGTGGAAAATGGAGCCACCATGAGCCAGGCCCTGAGAGAACCAGAGAAAGATGGGGACTGCAGATGGTCAGGCCAGGAGACAGTAAGAGCCCCTACAGAAGAGGAGAGTACTTTTTTGGAGTAATTTATTACAAGTTCAATAATTACTATGATTTCCCCAATTTCACAGATAAGGAAACTGTGGAATTAAGAGGCTATTTAAAACACAAATTGTTGTTGTTGATGTTCAGCCACTAAGGCATGCCTTAGTAACCCCATGGACTGCAGCACACCAGACCTCCCTAACCCTCACTATCTCCCAGAGTTTGCCCAAGTTCATGTCCATTGAGTCGGTGATGCTATGCAACGATCTTATCCTCTGCCACTCTCTTCTCCTTTTTCTCCACGTAAGTGGCAGAGTCCAAATCTAAACCCAGGCACTTCAGTGACAGCGGGTGTGTACTTAACCTTCACACTCACCTTCTCTCATTTGGACAAAGTATATTTTCAGCTTAATTAAAAATGACATTCCAGTAAGTGATTTCATGGCTTAGTTGATAGGAGATAATTTGACCATATAAAAATCTTTGGCAACATTATAAAATCTCAGAAAAAGTTTAATATAATTGCTTAGTTCAGCAGAAGTTGAAAAAATTCCTAGGACCATGAAAATTATTACTTATTTCTAAGAAATTCTCTACTTTTTAAGGCTGCATACCACCTGACTATCAATTGAATGGAGAGCTGGATAGAAGAGGTGGATGTGATTCCATATCAAATCACATGGTGCTGGGACTTCCCTGGTGGTCTAGTGGTCAAGAATCTGCCTGCCAACGCAGGGAACATGGGTTTGATCCCTGGTCAGGGAAAATTCCACATGCCGCAGGGCAACTAAGCCCATGTGCCTCAACTTCTGAAGCCCACGCACCCTACAGCCCATGCCCCACAACAAGAGAAGCCACTGCAATAAGAAGCCCTCTCACTGAAACTAGAGAAGAGCCCCCACT
The DNA here is from genome assembly GCA_024291935.2 of Okapia johnstoni. Classification (NCBI taxonomy): domain Eukaryota; kingdom Metazoa; phylum Chordata; class Mammalia; order Artiodactyla; family Giraffidae; genus Okapia; species Okapia johnstoni. The sequence goes on from CM044316.1 coordinate 49,007,306, forward strand.
CACCACAACTAGAGAAAGCCTGCAAGCAGCTGTGAAAAACCCATGTGCCACAACAAAGACCCAATGAAGCCAGAAATATTTTTTTAAAACAATGACAACTGACTGAGAAACTATTTCAATTAATGTAATGGTTCAGTAAAATGTCATGTAAAAGAAGGATGCATAATAACATATAGGATTGCCTGCAGAAGTTTTATTGCAAGAAAGATTTGATTCCCAATAGCAAAAAAAAATGTAAAATATTAAAAAAGAACACATGGTGCATGTAACATGTGACAATCATACCCAAAAAGATCATACCAACAGTGTCTAAAAAAAAAAAAACCAATAATGAATAACCCATAAATCATCACTATAAATTTTAGTGAACAGTGTGCACCACAACTTTTGTCACTTGGTAAGCAGTTTTGTAAGTTCAGTTCAGACAATAAAAAGAAATGCATGTTTAATTTTTTATGTATAGCCTGATTTACATATTAACCTATATTACTGTAATGCCTCTTTAGTATTTTTAAATACCACCCCTGCATTCACTTATAAAAAGGATGTTTCATAAGTATGAACTAGAGTGAACTGGCAGATTTATGGTAATCTGAGTATAGTTCCAGCATCATGACTTTGCACAAAACGCCCCTGCAAATCTGATAGTCACAGACAATCTTTGTCTGCGGCTGGTGTTAGAGCCATGCACAGAAATTCATGACATCTGGATAAATGTTAAGAATCTACAATATATGTACTTTTCTTTTATCTCTTTTCCTTCCTTCCCTCTTTCCTTCATTTCTTTCCTTTTTTGTTCTTCTTCTCTCTCTTTTTATTTTGCAGGGGATAGAGAATGGTTCTCAGCATCCCTCGCTAAGAAAAACAACGTTCCCTTACTTCATGTGGTCCTGGCAGAATACATCAGGATGCTATCTGTAACATAAATTAAGAAAGAAAAAGAGAAGAAGAAGAAAATAAAAAACCTAACCACCAGCCTCACGTAGTAAGACAACATTAAGAACCATGAGATAACAATCTCACAACATGAGAACCCAAAAGGGAAAGCAATTCAGTAACACCAGGAGCTAAGCAATGTTCCCTAAAGCAATCTCAGCCCCAGCAGACTTCCCTTCTGTCTCCTTGGCCAGAACTGAACCACACATATCCTTCTAAGCCACATACTCCCACAGGGGAAGGAATTGTCTCAATGATGCAGATTCATCAATGATACTCCTGAGATTCCAGAGCACCCCTAATGAAACTTCATCAGCCAAAGGGCAGAGAAGTTACCACCTGGGCTTGAGTTCTATCAATGGATTCATTAGAAAAATTCCTAAAGGCAGACCATGGGAAGAAAGGGAGTCATTTAATAGACTGATATATAATTTTTTCCTTTCTATGAAAAGAAGCCAAATATTGTCAAATAAAGCAATCACTCATCTCTTGACACTGATAAATGTACATTAGCCATGCCAACAGGAAGCTGGGAACAAATTGGAAACTAGACGTGCCATTCCTTTACTCGTCTGTGCAGCACCCATTGGCCACCAAGTAGGTGTGTTAAGTCTTTGGAAGAAGCCAAAGCAAACATTATATATTCAGAGCAGACAACTGGCAGTACTACTACTTATATCTGATAGGAACTTTTAACACAAATGATTTTAAACTCAGCTCAAATGTCTCAAGCATTACACTCAGTATAGCTTTCAATGAAGCTTGTTGATTTAGCAGCTCAGATATTATCACCAAGAACCCTTGGCATCTGGTCTTCTGTCTCTTAGCTCTGCCTCCCATGGGGTCAGCCTTATTATAAGACTCAAGATGGCAGATACACCCCACACACATGCAAGAGATTTACTCTTATGACAAAGTGGCTGGTTCAATTTCAGGTCTCACATCTTTATCCTAAACAACATATGGAAAAGAAAATGCCATTTGCAATAGCACATACCATGCTCCCGGGATTTTTCATTGTCCTAAAATAAGTCATCTGACTGTGTGTTCTGTCACATCCAACTCCTGCCACCCCATGTACTGCAGCCCACCAGGCTCCTCTGTCCATGGAACTTCCCAGGCAAGAATATTGGAGTGGATTGCCATATCCTCCTCTAGGCAATCTTCCTGACCCAGGGATCAAACCTGTGACTCTTGCATCTCCTGCATTGGCAGGCAGATTCTTTACCACGAGTGCCACCTGGGGCTAAACCCAAATTAATAACTGCAACCCGAGGAAAGAATACATAGGTTGGAGTGGGTCCATCGTAGCCTATATTTTGAACTGACTGTGGGATCAGTCCCACCCCAAAACCACACAGAAAAGGGCTATGTTCAGGGCATACTCGGAGGGAGAAGGGCAAAGAGAGGAATGGTAATTGGAGTGACAAATGACAAACCCCCACCGCGCCTGACCTCCTCACCGGAGTTGCTTTAGATACAGGAATTATTCCAATAAGCCTCCAACCTCCCGGGCTGTTCCAGAGCTTTGTTTTACAAAACCACATGGCTCATTTGACTCCTTCAACTTAAAATCATACAAATCCATAAAACCATAGCCTATTTTATTCACCAGTGCCCCCAGAGTCACAGTCATGGCACCTGGGGAGTCTTCCTCGGTTGGCACAGGAGTGGGTTTTGTGGCCCATCGCTGATGAAACACCACGCCATGGCGGTCCCCGGATTTGTGTGCACTGGGCTGTAACCATTGCTAATTGAGCTTGGAGATTTAGTTGCTGGCATTAGACACATGAATGAGACAAAAGGCAGGCTAAGGGATGAGCTTCATAGGTTGGCATGTGGATTATTTTCACGCAATTTCCCTCTGTGGATGGATCAAAGTACTCTGAGCGCAGCAGTCACTTGGGAGAAAATCCTAAAGCCTCCCCTTGTCCATCCAGCTCCCAGCCTGGAGACAAAGTAAAAGACACCAAGGATATTCCCAGCTTCCATTAATACCTCAAGCAATGAGATGAAAATGAGTGAACCACGACTTGCAGCCGAACAGGATGGTACTGTTGTAACATCCCAAGTGCAAGGCAGTTAACCAAGAGCAATCTGTTGTACAGAACATGCCTGGGATTGGAGTCTGTAGATTTGTATTTTACCAATTATTTTGCTACTTGGGTAATTTACTTGATGTCTCTAAGACTCAATTTTGTCCTCTATAAAATGGGACCAATTTAATGGAGCTAATAAATTTTGAAGTAGCTGCATTAATTCACAATCACCCCGACTACCTCTCCCCAGTGTATGGGGCGGGCTTTGTAAATCATTCCCCAGCTGCTGTTTCCTATGAAAGTCTTAGGCAACTGGACCAGGAGTAAAATCAGGCCAATTCCGGGCCAACTACATTTCTCTTCCTCAAAATATTTAGACTTGGGCCCAAAAGGAAACAGAGTCCTTCAGAGTAGTGGGGTGAGTAACTTGGAACCTCACACTGTTAGCAACCAGAGGCCATTTGTACTGACCAGCTGAGGAAGACAATCCATGCACAGAGATTAGAAGGCAGGCTCACCAAGGGGCTGAGGGGACCAAGAGACTATTTTCCAGGACCTTCCAGCGACAACCCTGCTTAAGGGTTTCATGGCAAAGCTCCCATAATCTTAAATCAATCCTCCTCAATCCCTTTTTCTTGTTTAAGACATTTAAGTTAGTTCCTATTACTTGCAAGCAAGTGATTTTAATGAACTCATAATGTCTATCTCACTGGGCAGCGGTGAGAATTAAATGAGATAAGAATGCTTTGTAAATGGAAAGTACTTATAAAAACTGGTAAAGGACAATAAATTTGGTGACTAACAAAGACATAGATCTGCACAAAACAAATATACTGTTTTTTTAGCGAAAAACTAAAATTATTTTGGAGAGGGGAATTTCTTGACATGGAAAGATGTTTAAGATATATCATTACTCAATACTCTGTAATAACCTATATGGGAAAAAGAATCTGAAAAAGAACAAATATATGTATAACGAAATTACTTTGCTGCACCCCTGAATCTAACACAAACTGTAAATCAAATATACTGTTATAAAATTTTAAAAAACAAAATAAAATAAATATATATCATTAAACAGGTGATCAGGTTACCAACATAGAAATTATTTATATCAGAGGCTACCAAACTTATGATAAAATGGCAGATAGTAAATATTTATGCTTTGGGAGCTATACAATCTCTGTCACTATACCACTACTGGAGATAAAGGAAGCAGCCATAAATATTATGCAAACAACTGAGTGTGATTGTGTTCTAATATGATTTTTTCATGAATGCTGAAATGTGAATTTCATATAAACTTCACATCACAAAGTCGTATTTTTTCTTCTGATTTTTTTAATCCTTAAAAATTATCAAGTGTAAAATATAGTCTAAGCTGTGCGCTGTACACACACACATACATGACTTTGAATATATTACTTCAATAAAAGCAAAAACAAACAAAATGGGACCCAATTAAACTCAAAAACTTTTGCATAGCAAAGGAAACCATACACAAAACGAAAAGACAAGCTACACAAGGGGATTAGTCTCCAAAATTTACAAACAGCTCATGTGGCTCAATATCAAAAAAAAACAAACAAACTAATCAAAAAAATGGGCAGAAGACCTAAACAGACATTTCTCCAAAGAACATATACAGATGGTCAAGAGGCAAATGAAAAGATGCTCAATATCACACGAAAAGATGCAAATCAAAACTACAGTGAGATATCACTTCACACCAGTCAGAATGGCCATCATCAAAAAAATCTACCAGCAATAAATGATGGAAAGGGTATGGAGAAAGAGAACCCTCTTACACTGTTGGTGGGAGTATAAATCGGCATAACTACTATGGAGAACAGTATGAAGGTTTCTTTAAAAACTAAAAATAGAGCTACCATATGATTCAATACAGGACTTCCCTGGTGGTCCAGTGGTTAAGACTCTGCTTCCAATGCAGGGGGCACAAGGTTTGATCCCTAGTCTGGGAAATAAAATCCCACCAGGCCATAGCACAGCCAAAAAGTAAAATTAAGGTGTTTCCTGGTAGCTCAGCTGGTAAAGAATCCGTCTACAATGTGGGAGACCTGGGTTCAATCCCTGGGTTGGGAAGATCCCCTGGAGGAGGGCATGGCAACCCACTCCAGTATTCTTGCCTGGAGAATCCCTATGGACAGAGGAGCCTGATGGGTTACAGTCCATGGGTCGCGAAGAGTTGGATACGACTGAGAGACTAACCACAGCACAGCACATACGTTGGGATATTACTCAGACATTAAAAAGAATGAAGTAATGCTATTTGCAAAAACATAGATGGACTTGGAGATTGTCTAACTGAGTGAACTAAGTCAAACAGAGAAAGACAAATATCATATGATATCATTTATATGAGGAATCTAAAAAAAAATGATACAAATGAATTTATTTACAAAATAGAAACAGACTCACAGACCTCAAACAAACTTATGATTACCAGAGGGGAAGGATAGATTGGAAGTTTGGGATTGACAGGTACACACTGCTATGTTTAAAGTAGATAACCAATAAGGACCTACTGTATACCACGGGGAACTCTACTCAATGTTCTGTAATAACCTACATGGGAAAAGAATTTGAAAAATATACAAAAAATAATAATATACATATATATGTATAACTGAATCATTTTGCTATACAACTGAAACTAACACAACATTGTTAATCAACTATGCTCCAATGTAAAATAAAAATTAAAAAAATAAAGTACTACTTAAAGCTGTTAATAGAAAAAAATGTTAAGAGAATTTACCTTAAGATTTTGAGTTTCAGAGTTACTTATTTTCTTCTTTGTGATCACCTATATTTTCTATTTTTCCAGCATAAACATACATGACTTATAAAATTAACTTTAATTATTTTTTTAAAATAGAAAATGGAGTCATAAAATACAGTTCATGAAATATAGGCAAAGGAGGAGGCCGGAGAATGGCAAGGTCGGAGGCTCCCTGGAGCCCCAGCACTCTCCCTGGAAGCTAAACTGGACACATGCCTCTCTGTGAAGCATGACTGCACCGCTGGCCCAGAGCAGATCATCCTGTGTGAGAAGATTTCCCCCACATCATCACAGTGCCACCTTCCCAACCACACCAGCTGAAGCATTCCTGGCCTCCCATTTCAGAAGTTATAATAAGAAGCCCACAGTCTGGAATCACAGTGTTTTCCAGAAGAAATGAAATAAAAACTAGTGAGCATCACTCCTGCTTTTTAGACCCACATGATGAATGAGTAGTTGATTTTGCTTACAGAAGGGAGCCCAAGGGACCATCCACTCAAACTCTCACCAGAGCCTGAATGCCTCCACGCAGCAACTGTTCCTAGTTTTCAGCCGGTCTCTGCCAACAGGAACATCACACGTGCAGTGCAAGTCAACAGCTGTGCTTTACTTCCCAAGTGCCAGGCAGTGGGCTAGGTTCTATTCAAAAGACACGCTCCTTCCATCTATAGCTGCAGGTCATGTTTTCAATGTCAGTGTTACTAGACTTTGGTTTAATATATTTAAAATAAAAATAGCAAAAATAGGAATGGTACTATACTCCTGGTACCCACTACCTCATTTTAAATCTTCGCTGTACCTGTGATGCATTATCACTCCAGTTGAGAAACTGACGCTCAGAAAGTTGAAGTGACTTGCTCAAGATCACCTAGCCAGGGACTGGCAAAGTAAGGATTCAATCACAGGACTGACTCCAAAGTAACAAAGTATCCATGTTTGTTTGCAGTTACTACATAGAAATCTTGTTGGAAATGCAGACTTTCAATCCTCATCCTCAGACTTGCTGATTTTGGTTTTGCATTTTGACATAATCCCCAAGCAACTCAGGTTCCCAATAAAGTTACTGCCCTAAAGAGAGGTAGAGGATCACAAAGCCAACATTCAAAAGGATCCATTAACATTTGGGACTGGAGTTTACTGCTAATGTTGAAAAGAGGGGGATTTTCTAATAAGCTAGGTTAGGGGACAATTTCCCCCAGAAATGAGTTTTTTTAACCTGTTAAATTTAGATATGTGGTTTTCTTACAAAGTTTGTCCCCAAAATGCTGAAATGGCAGCCTTAGGAATTGACAAGTTCCTCACCTCTAATATTAATAAAAGTATAAGAGAAATGAGTCTCAAGGCAACTTCTAAGCCCACTGTCAGAGAAATGGATGACTCTGAGTCAACAATGAGGAATGCTGGATATTCTTAGAAGAAAAACCAAAGTTATTCAAATCAAGTCAGAAAAAAAGATATGACTTTCAGGGTGTTTTAGATCAAGCGTTGTCCCTGATTGAATCACTGGGGGTATCTAAAACTACCCGGAGGAATAGAAAAGGCTGCCATGGGCCAGCAAGAGAGAGAAAGCCTGCACATTATACCACTCTCAGTTTCCCCTACACACATCCTGTCTTCCTTTTATCTGTTATGTTCAAGACTGTAAGTATTCCTTTTACCTCAAAAGGTGCCTGGCACGTATTAACAGAAAACACTCACTAAATAGTTGGTGAATGAATGAATGATAATAATCAAAGTTTGATTATGACATGTATCAAATGTTGTCCCAGAAGATCTGAGACATTATCTAGGGGTGTCTCCAAAGAATTCTGGGGGCCACTGAAAATGGAAAGAATAGACCTGCAGCTCCCCCTCTCCACATGCTCCCGTCCAACAAGGACATTCTTGTTTTATATGCTGGGCTTCTAAGTAAGATCTGACTTAACAGTCTCACGACTAAAAGGGGGGAAAAAAGAAATGTGAAAATTCCCAATAGTCATATATTAATCGAGAAAGAAAAAGATTCTGAGTCTTATCATTATTAGCCATGTGACCTTGAATGTGTTGCCTAACTTTTATCAACACCAGTTTCATCATTTATAAAATAGTTTGTTGAGTTTGGTTATTTTATTTCTAAGGTTCCTTCCAGCTCTAATGTAATCTTAGTTCATCATTTTCATAACGATTCAATTTTTTTTCTTTATTTGTATTTTTCCCAATCTGTTCTAATTTCTTTACAATGAACGTGTATTCTTTTGTCAGAAGAAAAGATTTATTTTCAGAGACATATATATTAAATTAAATTTTTAAAAAATCCCTCCCCAGTATCCCCTGCATTTACATTTGCTTTTAACAAAAGCTAGAAGAGATGTTTTCCACATTTTCGCCTGGGGAGAACAGAATTTAAAGTCATGCTGTAGGGAGAGCTGGAGCCTTCAAAAGCAAGTAATGCTTAATCTGTTCTATTTCTGAAGCACAAAATGAAACCAAACAAAAAAGAAAAATAAGCTACTGCTTCATCATTGCCAAGTTTCCTCATGCATAAATAGAGATCCATCCAGAAAAACAGCCCTCTCAGTCGGGTGGGACAAATCCTTGTGTGCTTTTGTGGAAAATTCCCCAGCAAACTGGCATCACGGACACTGTCTACAGCTGCCTCCGGGTATGGCCAGAAAACCACACAAACGTAGTGAGACGCCATGAACTCTGCTGGGGCTAGTGCCTGAGTGACAAGGTTGCTCTGTCTCGGGCCCCATGCAATAAACACGGCTGACACCTTCCAAGTGGACTACAAGACCATCCTGAGCATAACTAGTGTGGAACAGGTCTGATTTTATACCTGCAGTCTCCATGTTTTGGGTGTCTTCTCCTGGCCCAAGAACACTCCGCTCCCTTGCCTTCCCACCCACCGTGAACCTTAGCAGTGCTCAGTCCTGCTTCCCCAGGGATGTATCGTGAACACTCTCCTCCTTCCTCATTAACATCTTACTCCAGAAGGGACCCTAGTCACCATCATTCCAAAATGAAATGACGTCTCTCCCTGTCATCACCAGGAGCAGAGGGAGCTTCTGGGTCCCACCTCAGAACCGCCTCGCTCTGAAAGGACAAGACGTGGCTTCTTTTTCTTCTTTAGCTACATACTCACTCTGCTGGAGCCCATCCCAACCCCTCTGCTTTTGTATGTTGTTGTTGTTTTAATACTTATTTATTTGTGTGCATCAGGTCTCAGTTGCCGCACACACGATCTTCATTGTTTCATGTGGGATCTTTCTCTAGTTGTGGCACATGGACCTAGTTTCTCCACACCACATGGGATCTTAGTTCCCCAACCAGGGTTTGAACTCACGTCCCCTGCATTGCAAGGCAGATTCTTAACCACTGGACTACCAGGAAGTCCCCAATCCCCTGGTTTTAAATACCACATCTGTATTGAGGACTTCTGTATCTCTCCTGGAAATCTACTCTCATATAATCAAGTCTCCATTTGTCATCTCTATTTGCATATTTAATAGGAATCTTTACAACAATTAAAAGAGAATTTTTTTTCCCCAGACAGTCCTCAGTTTTCTTCAAAGTGCATAGCATCCCCATTCACCAGTTATCTCAAGACAAAATCTAGGAGTTATCCTTGGCTCTTTTACTTCCTTCATGCCCCACAATTCAGTGGCAGATCCAGGTAACTCTATCTTCAAAATAATCACAATGACCATTTCTTCCCCACTGCCCCTACCCTACCCTGAGCCATCACCGTCTCTTGTCTAGACCGTTGCTGTACCTCCCAACTGATTACCCTGATTCCATTCTCCCTAAAATCCATCTCCCAAAGAACGGTCATATATTTTTTGAAACATAGATCCAAGGAAGTCACTCTCCTACTTAAAACCATCCAGTGCTTCACACACTTAGAATAAAATCCAAACTCCCCGCCCAGCTTACCAAGCCCCATGCAGTCTGAAGCCTGCCTTCCTCTCTTACTTCACTCCGCTCCCACTTCACACACCACTATCCAGCCACATGCCGGCTCATTTTCTATACTTCCCACCCACCAAGATAGGGATTAAATCGGGCTCCCCTCATAGCTCAGGCTGTAAAGAATCTGCCTGAAATGCAGGAGACCCGGGCTCGATTCCTGGATCGGGAAGATCCCCTGGAGAAGGAAATGGCAACCCACTCCAGTATTCTTGCCTGGAGAATCCCATGGACAGAGGAGCCTGGCAGGCTACAGTCCATGGGGTCACAAGAGTCGGACATGACTGAGCGACTTAACTACTAACTACTACTACCCACCAAGATGTTTTCTGCCCCAGAGCCTTTGGGCACTGCCGTTCACTCTCCTGAAATGCTCTTCCCCAGGATCTCCCCACAGGTGGCGCCTTCCTGTCAGTTAGTTTTCAACAGTAAACCTCTCTGTAGAGAAGTCTTTCTTCACTATCAGTCCAAAGTAGTTCCCATGTCAAAGATCACCACAAATTGTATTTTAATTATCTGGATAGCACTTACGATGCATATTTTCTTATTTATTTGTTGGCATAAGTCTAAGACTTATTTTCTAATATATAACTCAAGAACTGCACCAGTGCTCACCATAGTTCACTAATGTCCATCTAGTACCTAGAACAGTGCCTAACACACAGTGGGCTCTCAAATATCTACTGAATGAACAGACTGAGAGTGTTGATAATACTGACTGGCTGCAACGCATATATCCATCAATAACGGGACGCTTAAATAAACTAGGATGCATCTGGTCTCTGTATGCTATATTGTTATTAAAAATAATTACATAGAAATATGTAAGATGATATGGAAGCAATATTAAAAGAAAAAAGAATCTGAAAGATATATTTATTGTAACCCCATTAATACTTATTTTAAAAAGTCATATGTAGCTAAGTAAAAGGAGATCACATACTGTTTGATTCCACATACATGAAATATCAAACTACACACCTGTCTCTATATATATCTCAGTACAAGTAAGAACAATTGAAGTTTATGGACAAGAATGAATAAATCTGACATTACTATATTTTCTTATTTTTATTTCACCCAAGTACAAAATAAAATGCTCAAAATGTAACAGTGAGAAAGTAGAAGCACTATTTATAGATTATATATAATTATCTACTTGGAAAAACCAGCATAACCTGAAGACAAACTACTAGAAAAAAAACAGAGTTTAGTCATGCTGTTAATATATGATTGACCTACAAAAATCAATAGTATTTCCCAATGTCACTAACAACCAATAGAGAATATAATGAGATAAGCAAGAAACATTAAATATTTATGAATTCAGCTAAGCAACAAATCTTAATACCTCTCTAAAACATAATTTTAAAATCTAATAAAGAACATAAAAGGTGATCAGAATAAATGACAATTATAGTAATCTTCAAATTTAAACTTTCCCATCACTAATCTAAAAATTCCCAATAAAATTTCAACTTAAGAAAATACATTATCTTTGAGAAACTCATCACATTTACTCTAAAATAGGAAAGGTCAATTCATAGCTAAGTCAGTTATAAAACAGAAAATTAAAAAGCTGTCCACTATATATAAAGGCATGATACCAGAAAAATAGACCAATGGGACAGAATAAATATATCTCAAAAACACAGTCATCTGTACATAAATACCTCATATATGACAAAATGAAAAAAAAAAAAAAGAAAACAATTGATTGTTCAAGAGAGAATATAAGGAGAACTTCTCTGGTGGCACAAGGATAGGAATCTGCCTGCCACTGCAGGGGACACAGGTGTGCTGTGTAACTGGGGGAAGATCCCACAGGCTGAGGAGCAGACAAGCCCATGCACCTCAACTCCTGAGCCAGCTCCATAGAGCCCACATGCTGCAGCTACTAAAGCCTGCGAGCCCTGGAGCCTGTGCTCCGCAATAAGAAGCCACCACAATGAGAAGCCCACACAGCACAACGAAGAGTAGCCCCCCTTGCCACAACGAGAGAAAGCCCATGCAAAGCAACAAAGGCCAGAAGAGCCAAAAATAAAATAAATCAATCAAATTTGTTTTTAAAAAAGAGAAAGAGTATAAGGAAAACTTTTTCACTACATGGAGAAAAATAAAACCAAAATCCTTCATAACACCATATAAAAAGGGAGAATCTTGATAGGTTTAAGAAGAAAAGGCAACAAATGGAATATAATCTGCAAAAACACAGAATCACTAGCTGGAAACAGGAAACTAACATTGTAAATCAACTATACTACAGTTTTAAAAAGATATAAAAGCAACAGAGCCATTAGGCTAACTGAAGAAAATATCTTGGATTTTACAAGTTAGTAACAGAAATTAAGTTAAGGGCAGTACTACGGAGGGGGGAAGTGATTTATTTTGGTTGCTGCACATTTAAGGATTTCTGTTCCTGAGTGGACTGAGGAAATTAGCGGCACCTTACTCAATCAAATGGGGTTCTCCCAAAGAAAAAGGCCATCCCCAGGAAAAAGAAATGCAAAAAAGGCAAAATGGTTGTCTGAGGAGGGCTTATAAATAGCTGAGAAAAGAAGAGGAGGTAAAGCAAAGGAGAAAAGGAAAGATATACCCATTTGAATGAAGAGTTCCAAAGAATAGCACGGAGAGATAAGAAAGCCTTTCTCAGTGATCAATGCAAAGAAATCAAGGAAAACAATAGAATAGGAAAGACTAGAGCTATCTTCAAGAAAATTAGAGATACCAAGGGAACTTTTCATGCAAAGATGGGCACAATAAAGGTCAGAAATGGTATGGACCTAACAGAAGCAGAAGATATTAAGAAGAGGTGGCAAGATACAAAGAAGAACTATACAAAAAAATTTTCATGACCCAGACAACCATGATGGTGTGATGACTCACCTAGAGACAGATATCCTGGAGTTCGAAGTCAAGTGGGCCTTAGGAAGCATCACTATGAACAAAGCTAGCGGAAGTGATGGAATTTCAGTTGAGGCTATTTCAAATCCTAAAAGATAATGCTGTCAAAGTGCTGCACTCAATATGCCATGAAATTTGGAAAATTTAGCAGTGGCTGCAGGACTGGAAAAGGTCAGTTTTCATTCCAATCCCAAAGAAAGGCAATGATAAAGAATTTTCAAACTACCATACAATTGCACTCATCTCACACGCTAGCAAAGTAATGCTCAAATGTCTCCAAGCCAAGCTTCAACAGTACCTGAACTATGAAATTCCAAGTGTTCAAGCTGGATTTAGAAAAGGCAGAGGAACCAGAGATCAAGTTGCCAACATCTGCTGGATCATTGAGAAACCAAGAGAGTTCCAGAAAAACATCTATTTCTGCTTTATTGACTATGCCAAAACCTTTGACTGTGTGGATCACAACAAATTGTGGAAAATTCTTAAAGAGATGGGAATACCAGACCACCTGACCTGTCTCCTGAGAAATCTGTATGCAGGCCAAGAAGCAACATTTAGAACTGGACATGGAAAACAGACTGGTTCCAAATTGGAAAAGGAGTACATCAAGGTTGTATATTGTCACCCTGCTTATTTAACTTATATACAGAGTATATCATGCAGAATGCAGGGCTGGATGAAGCACAAACTGGAATCAAGATTGCCAAGAGAAATAGCAAAAACCTCAGATACACAGATGACACCACCTCTATGGCAGAAAGCAAAGAACTAAACAACCTCTTTATGAAAGAAAAGAGGAGAGTGAAAAAGTTGGCTTAAAACTCAACATTCAGAAAACTAAGATCATGGCATCTGGTCCCATCACTTCATGGCCAATAGATGGGGAAACAGCGGGAACAGTGGCTGACTTTATTTTTCTGGGCTCCAAAATCACTGCAGATGGTGACTGCAGCCATGAAATTAAAAGATGCTTACTCCTTGGAATAAAAGCTAGACAGCATATTAAAAACCAGAGACATTACTTTGCTGACAAAGGTCTAGTGAAAGCTATGGTTTTTCATGTAGTCATGTATAGATATCAGAGTTGGACTGTAAAGAAAGCTGAGGGCCGAAGAATTGATGGTTTTGAACTGTAGTGTTGGAGAAGACTCTTGAGAATCCCTTGGACTGCAAGGAGATCCAACCAGTCAATCCTACAGGAAATCAGTCCTGAATATTCATTGGAAGGACTGATGCTGAAGCTGAAACTCCAATACTTCGGCCACCTGGTGCGAAGAACTGACTCATTTGAAAAGACACTGATGCTTGGAAAGATTGAAGGCAGGAGAAGGGGACGACAGAGGATGAGATGGTTGGATGGCATCACCGACTCAATGGACATGAGTTTGAGCAAGCTCCGGGAGTTGGTGATGGACAGCAAGCCTGGCATGCTGTAGTCCATGGGGTTGCAAAGAGTCAGACACGACTGAGCAACTGAACTGAACTGCACTCCTCACTCACTCCGCAATTCCTCTAAACAAATGATACAGATTCACCAGAAGAACAAATACAACCACAGAAAACCCATCCATTCAGCAAAACTAGAAGTGCCCACTGAAAGCATTAGTGGAAAGAGAGAAAAGTTCAGGGAAATTGTGGGGTAGAGAAAAGGGTTTGTTTGTCCACATCCTTGAGAGTTCCCCTGAAATTCAAAACTGTCTCTGGGTACAGAACTTAACACATGAGTCTGTCCTGGGCAGTTGACATGACAAGATCCGCACACCCATCTGCCAGAAGCTTAGTAGTATATACAGAGGCTTAATTGGGTTCAGTCATGTGTATCATCCAGATGTTCTCCACATAGTGAAAAGTGTATTCCAGGGACAGTGGAGGGGAAAGGCCCCTCCAGTTGTCTGGACCCAGCTTGAGGGTCAGTTAGCAGCCTCATCCTCTTCATCTTTTACAAGGGTGAAATTCCCTAAAAGTGAATGAAGACCAGCTTCAGAAAGGGAATTTTGTTGTTGTTGTTTAACCACTAAGTCCTGTCTGATTCTTGCGATGTCATGGACAGCAGCCCACAAGGCTCCTCTCTCCATGGGGTTTTCCAGATAATCCTGGAGTCGGTTGCCATTTCTTTCTCCAAGGGACCTTCCTGACTCAAGGATCAAGCTCCGGGTCTCCTGTATTGCAGGCAGATTTTTTCACCACTGTCCCAGAAAGAGAAAGTCCATACTAATTGTGACAAAACTTAATAATAGGAATGATTACAGGGAAGAGACTTAAAGGTGACAAGGACCCAAGACAGCAGCCTCAGAAAGGCACAAAATCTGAAGAGAAAGAAAAAATCACTTTACAGTCTGGGGTGGTAAGGATAAAAGCATGTCAAAGAAATTTGGCATCCTACCTGACAAAGGAAAAATTTTAAATACTTTAAATTGCAGTGCAGGGAAATATACTCCAACTTTGCCACTTTGATAAACAGACATTAGAGAAACTATATTTTACTTTACAGACAGAAGAGGAAGCTCTTGAATTAAACACTTATACAATCTGAATTGCCAAGTAGATCTACAAAATAAAGATTCAATACACACTACTATATATAAAATTGATAATCAACAAAGACCTACTACACAGCACAGGAATTCTACTCAATATTCTATAATAACCAATATGGGAAAAGAACCTGAAAAAAATGAATATATGTATTTGTTTAACTGAATTTCTTTACCATACATCTAAAATTAACACAACATTATAAATCAACTATACTCCAATATAAAATAAAACTTAAAAAAGTAAAAAAATTCCAAAACGGTGTACATCTTTACAAACTTGGAAGAATAAAACTGAAACTTAAAATTGAAACAAACTGGTGAAAATTCTCCCACACCACCCTAAAAGCAATAAACAAGTAGAAAAAACTATAGCATAATCCATCAAACTACATCCACTATTTTCCAGCAAGCATGTGGAAATATGGAAAAAATATCTTGAATCAGATAACCAAAATCTAAGAAGAGAAATGGCCATAAAGCTGGAAGAAATATGGAAGAAATGGGAAAAAATAACTGTCTCAGAAATGAACAATTAAATTACAAGTTGTCCTAGAAAGATTATATTCAAATCAACAACTAATAAGAGGAAATGAAGTAGAGGAACAACCAAGCTGATAAGAACATTTTTAAAAAGGGTAAAAAATAAAAGTAGTTTAAATGGAAGCTAAACAAGGGAGATCCAATTACAC
Organism: Okapia johnstoni; assembly: GCA_024291935.2. Lineage (NCBI taxonomy): Eukaryota > Metazoa > Chordata > Mammalia > Artiodactyla > Giraffidae > Okapia > Okapia johnstoni. Next base: position 49,023,162 of record CM044316.1, read on the forward strand.
ACAACTGGACCTTCAGGGGGAAAAAAAGCAATGGGATAGAACTAATATTTTAAAATATAATCCATGAAAAGATTCAGGAAATTATAGGATATCTAAATCCATATACTAAATAGGCTCAGTAGGAATCTGGGAAAACTTACCCAGAATCATCAACCCTCAGATATAGCCTAGTAAAAGTGTTCGATTTTCCAGATACAGAAAGAAATCTCAGCTCTCAAGTAGACTAAAAGTTTTTAAACAGCAAGAAAATTAAGCTGGTATCAAAATTTCCAAGAGTGCCATACAAATCAAGGCAAGAAGGAAACAGGATGTGCAAGAAACTCAAGGGAGGCAAAGGTGAACCAAGGATTTTATATCCACCTAAGCTGTTGTTCAATCTCAAGACATAAATAAAAAGTAACACACACACATACACACACAAAACAGTTTTACATATTTAAGAACTTGGGTAATACTGTATTCACAAGTCCTTAATCTGCTAAAGGATAAATTTCATCCAGTCAAGTTATGACTGAGGAAATCTGGGCAAAAGGAGTAATGGTAAGGATTTAATATATTTAATTTAATCAGAACAATATAAAATGCTACATGTTTTGACAAAGTAAATACAATACGAATAAAAAGTACAAGGGAAGGGAGAAGGGTAATGGAAAGAAGAATAAATTCATTGATGTGGCACAGAAGGAGTCCTCAAATCTTTTGACCTCCCAAGTCCTTGCACTTGTAAAATTTTTGAGAACCTCATAAATTTTTTATTTATTAAGTTATAGGAATCAACTTATTTCACTTTACAAATTAAAACTGAGAAGGCGTTTATCTAAAAATAATAAAAATAAGCCTATTATGGAAACATAAATAACATTTTTTATGAAAATAATACTTTTCCTAAAAAATATAGTGAGAAGAGTGGTACCTTTCACATTTTTGCAAATCCCAAGGTCTGGCTTAATAGCAGACACCTGGACTTTCATAGGGCTTCCCTCATAGCTCAGTTGGTAAAGAATCCACCTGCAATGCAGGAGACTCTGGTTCAATTCCTGGGCCGGGAAGATCCTCTGGAGAAGGGATAGGCTACCTGCTCTAGTATTCTTGGGCTTCCATTATATGTGTTCCACACATTTTGGTAGCTATTAAAGGGATAACAGGCTTCCTCGGTGGCTCATTGGTAGAGAATCCACCTGCAATGCAGGAGACCCTGGTTCAATCCCTGGGTTGGGAAGATCCCCTGGAGAAGGAAATGGCAACCCACTCCTGTACTCTTGCCTGGAAAATCCCATGGACAGAGAGCCCTCGCAGACTACAGTCCATGGGGTTGTAAGAGAGTCAGACATGACTCAGTGACTTAACAACAACAAAGGGATAACATCATCGAGTATCATGTAGCCTCTGGATAATGTTTGTGTGCATTCATAAGAAAGTAAAAGTGAAGAAGTCATGCAAAGTCTTACTTAGTATTATTCTGAAAATGGTTTTGACATCACAGACTCTCTGAAGGTTTCAGAGCCTTCAGTGGATCACACTTTGAGAACATCTATTGTATAGATAAAAAGGAGTCAAACGCACATTACAAACTGACACACTAGGTAATAAAGTTAACTAAGAAAACAGCAGAGAAGGGCAGTTTAAAAGGCATAAGTGCAGAGGTTTTCAATACATACCTAATCCTAATATCAAAAGTTTTTTCAATTAAAGACCAAAGCAAATGCATATCCTAGAGAAACAGAAATTTGAATAAAATGAGATAGTAATTATACTTGAAATGACAGAGACCCAATATAAAAAGTACATTAATTTATGTGAGTTAGCTTAACTCATCTTTTAAAAAATATTTCCAAAGTGACTCAAAGAAATAACAAATCTTTGCTATATAAGAGCTGCATCTGGGGAAAAAAAGTGATTCTGAAAGGCTAAACATAAAAGGATTGGATCCAGGCATAACAGGCAAATGAAATCCATACAAAAACAGTGTTTGCACCTGACATCAAATTAGGACGCAAGCCAAAAAAAAATTAATGTGACAAAAAGGACACTATTAATGCTAAAAGCTGCAATTCAAAATAGAGATATAACATTCAGAAATATCTATGCACCAATAACACAGCAATCTTTATATACAGCAGAAACTACAGGAGAAGCAAGTAGAAATATACAAAACACCCTGATAATAGATTTCATCAAACCACTCTAATTATAAAATGAGTAAGTATACAAAAATTATCAAGGCTACAGAATATCTAAACACCATTCTCAGTAAAAATACAGTAGATCTTATGCAATCAAACATTAAACCCTGATAATGGAACATACATTTTCCTATTAAGCGACGTGGGACATTTATAAAACTAATCAACTTGTTAAGTCACACAAAAAAAATCAGTAAGTGGTATGGAGAAGAAATATTACAAAAAACACTCCTTAATTATATTTGCAATAAAATAAGCAATAAATAATAATATCTAAAAACAAGAAAACTCCTGAAATTAAATTTTTTTCTTGTAAAAAAATACTAAGTGATAGAGGAAATACAACCCCAAATTTCAAATGTAATAATGATGAAACTACTACAGATTAGAATCTATGGGATACATTCAAGCACTAATCAGAAAAGAATAATCGATTTATACACTTATTGCAAGCTAAAAATACATCTTTTTAACTTTAAGGGAGCCCAGACATAGGTGGGCCCGCCACAATACTCTGAGGCTTACTTTCAAAAATTATTTTTTAAAAGAACAATAAAGTTAACAAAAATAAAGCACCAAGAAGAAAATAGATAAAAGTAAAAATTAATACAGTAGAGAAGAAAAATACAAGAAATCTGATTAATAAATAAAACACTGTTTTTTAAATGATTAATAAGCTAGACCTATCACTAATTCACCTGATTAAGAAAAAAGGCATAAATATATGAAGAAATGAGAAGAAATTACCAATGAGACAAAAAAAGCTTTTAAATCATGAGATTAATTTACATATTTCTATGTAAATAAATTTGAAAACCCGTATTAAATGAAAAACATTTGATGAGATCAAGTTTATCAAAATTGACTCAAGTAGAGTTAGAAAGCACTTTTTATTTTTTTTTTGTCACACTGAGTGGCTTGCAGGATCTTAGTTCCCCAACCAGGGACTGAATGGGCCTCGGCAGTGTAAGTGCTGAGCCCTAACTACTGAACCACCAGGAAATTCCCAGGAAGCATTTTAAACGGACCAATGCTCATAGAAAAAAAAAAAAAAAATAGAGAAATTTAATCAAAGCTAGACGTCACCAGCTAGAAAAGTCCACCAGGCCCAGATGGTTTTAAAAGGAAATTTTACCAAACTGTCAATAACCAGATAGGCCCAGTGCTATAAAAACTGCTCCAAAACATAGAAAATGAAGGAAAACAACTTTCAAATCATTTTATAAAGCAAATATAATATTGATGCCCAAATATGACATAGTTCCAAATTTTTAAAAATCAAATTACAAACATATAATTTATCAAAATTAGCACAAAATTTATTATTCATCACTACGCCATGAAAATAATATACAATAACCAAGCAGAATTTGTTCTAGGAATACCATGTACACTCAACGTAGGAAACCCATTACCATAAAATATCATATACCTGAAAAAAAAAATCAGTTATTACTTGTATGAATCCTAGAAACTTGTAAAAAATTCAACATCTATTTCCAGTAAATTCACACACACACACACACACACACACACACACACACACACACCATGATTCTGAAGCCCCAATCCTACTTACTGTAAAAACACTACGGACATGTACAAGACTTGTACTTCTGAGATGGTCCCAACGATCCCCATCTCCACATATTCACCTCTTTGAATAGACCCCACCACGTTGAATAATGCTGATCTGTCTGCCCAAGCATACGAATTATGGAAATGATGTATAATATCCAATACTAAATTAGTTTCTACCTCATTCTCTCTGTTGGATCTTTTGTCCAGTGGAAGCCAGTTACCATGTTGTAAGGAAAGGACCAAGTGGTGAGAAACCATGGCCTTCAGCTGACAGCCAGCGCCAACTTGTCAGCCATGTGAACAAGCCATTTTAGAAACACCAATGAAGACTCCGGTATCTGCAGCTCCACAGCCACCATCTTGACTAGTACTTCAAGAGGGACCCTCAAGCCAGAATCACCCCGCTAGACTACTCCTGAATTCCTGACTTATAGAAAATGTGTGAGATAACTAATGATGCTGATTGTTTCAAGCTATTAAGTTTAGAGGTAATTTGTTATGCAGCAATAGATACCTAGTACTGTCTGTATGTGAAACCTTAAAAACACCACTGAAAGGCAAAAAGTTAGATTCTAACAAATGAAGAGGAGCCCTTGTTCTTAGGAAAACTAAGTGTCAAAAGAAAGATCACTTCTTCTTACACTAATTTATAAATTTAAGGCAATAACAAAAATACTAATAAGCTTTTTCTCATGAAGCTTTTTTATTCATATGAAAAAATAAACATTCATGAATAGCTAGGAAAACACTGAAAAAGCAAAGTTATGAAAAGGGACGAATCCTACCAGATACTAAAACATTCTAGCAAGCTTCTATAATTAAAACAGTATAATACTGGCACATGAAGAGGCAGACAGACTGGTGCAATAGGATAGCGTAACCAAGTACATGTGGAAATTTAATACATAATAAAGATGGTGCTCCAACTCCTGGGCAAAGATGAACAATTTTTTTAAGAAGGTACTCAGATAACTGGGTAGTCTTTTGGAAAAAGATACAATTAAATGCATTATTCACATCATATGTAAAAATAAGCTCTAAATGGATCCAGGTATTTAAATGTGAAACATAAAGCTATACAAATACTAGAATAAAACATTGTTGAATTAATCCATAACATGGGTATAAAAAGGGAATTTCTAAATAGGACAAAATTAAGTTGAAAAAAATTTAAGATAAATTTTACTATATAAAATTTTATATGTTTCTCATGGGAAAAAATATAACAATCAAAGTAAAATGGCAAAAGACAAAGTGGGGAAAAAATTTTGCAAAATGTACCACAAATAAGGAGATATTATTCTTAATATACTTTAAAACTGTTAAAGGGGGAAGTGACCAAAACTTCAAAAGAACAATGAATTAAAGGCCCAAGCAAATAATTCATGAAAAAGATATACAATGGTTCTTAGTCATACACAACTATTTCAATTTTACCCATAATAAGAATAAAAGCAAATAAAATTACACTGGATACCACTTCTCTTCTATCAGTTTGGCAAAAAAGTAAAAATTCTTGGCAACACTTTCTGCTGGCAAGGCTACAAGGCAGTCTCTTTCACTGTTGATGGGAATACAGATAATATAACCCTTATGCTGGGGAATCTGGCAATCTCTAACAAAATTACATATGCATTTCCTTTTAATTTAGCAATCTCAGTTCTAGGAATTTAGCCTGAAGTTAACAAGAAAATACAACCACATTAGGTTATCCATTGCAGCATTATTTGTAAATACAAAATCATTGGAAACAACCTAAGTATCTATATATAGGAGACTGGTAGAAGAAATGATACACATAATGGTATGCTTTGTAATAAATAAAAGAGATCCCCATATGAGTTATACTGAGTTCAGCATACATTGATCAATGACAAAGGCATAGTGCATATATATTTATATATCCATAGTCACAAAGTGTCTACATAAAAATTAATTATAAAGGAGAAGAATGGTCATTGATAGACTCACCTTAAGTAAGTGACCAGAGTTAATATTTTCAGTAAGGGTAAAAATTGGTATCATGTACTTTCTGACATGATGCCCTGACACACGATATTACCTTTGTATTATTTCTACAAAAAAAAAAAAAAATTTATAATCATGAAAAAAAAAAAATCACACAAACTTGGCAATAGTCTGTAAAATAAAATGTTAAAGCCAAGAAAGATAAAGAATTCTGAGGCAGAGAAGGAAAGAAAGGAGGGAGTGGAGAAGGAGAGAAAGAGAAGGAAGAAAAAGGAAAGGAAAAAAGAAATAAAGGAAATAAAAGAGATGGAACAGGCAGAATCCTGGACTAGAGGGAGAAAATAGTTATTAAACTCAACTTTGAGAAAATTGGCAAAATTTGAAGTTGGAGAGTGGATTAGTCAGCGTTCAACTTCCCGATTTCATTATTGTACTCTGGTTACAGTTTATTCCTGTTCTTAGGAATGTGTGTGTGCTCAGTCCTATCTGACTGTTTGAGACCCATGACTAGCCCACCAGGCTCCTCTGCCCATGAGATTCTGCAGGCAAGAATACTAGAGTGCCCTCCTCCAGGGGATATCCTCAACTCAGAGATCAAATCCACATCTTTTGCATCTCCTACATTGGCAGGTGAGTTCTTTACCACTGCGCCACGGAAATAACTAAGGTAAAGAAATAGATGCTTGCAATTTACTTGTAACTGGTTCATTAAAAACATAAACTATGGATTGTGTTTGTGTATGTGTGCATACATAAAACATACGAAGGAATAAGACAGAATAATAAGCTAATGGAGCAAAATGTTAAAATTAGTGCATCTGAGCAAATAATATATTGAAGTTCGTATGTATTACTTTTGCAACTTTTCTGCAAGATTGAAGTTCAAAATAAGAGTTGGACTTAAGTGCCTTAGCACACATGCACACAGAGTGCTTGAGACAGGTCCATTCACTGATTTGTCGATCATGTCTATTAATCATAGCAAATGTTCATATCAACTACTGTTCTCAGTCATAATGCCTCCCCACTTATAAGAGTCACAGTGACTAAGATGCAAAGTGACTGGAATTCAGTGAGTCCAGTGTTATCAGAGAGAGAGACAGTCATGCCTCAAAGTCGTAGGGGTACAGTGGAGTTTTTATTCCAAAATGTGGAGCGGGACTTTGGAAAGAGCACAAGATTTGGAGCACAGAGGCTCACTAGTTGGGTAATCATAACCATGTGATTGAATCATTCTTAACTTCATTGTCTTTATTAGAAAATGAGGCTATAATACAGAAAATAATGACTTTCTTCCTTGCCTCACTTTTTTTCCTTCTACCCCTCCCTCCTGTTGAAATTATGCTGTGAGAAACTGTCAAATTTAGCAGGGAAGGGCTTGCTTGTTTCCATTGGAAAGATTATAAATATCTGAGTCTCCTTCTATGGAAGAAGGCAAAGGTTCTAAGGGTCTTCCTTCCCCATCTCAGCTGAGGACCCCAGGTCTCTGCTGCCAGGATGGAGCCACAACCCAGGTGAGGAGCAAACAGAGGAGGAGATCCAAGGAAGTAGAAGCCTCTGAGTGACCTGAAGGAAAGGTGGGCCAGTGATGCACAAAAGATCCAAAACCTATTGTACATCACCTTCTCTGTTTTCTTGCCGGCATGTCTGAGTGGATACTCCATGTATGACCAATGGGTACAATAATAACTCTGTCACTCAAGGCAGCTGTAAATCAACAGGCTTTCAAATTATAAAGTGTCACGTGTAAATATAACACTGAGCTACAAAGGAAGTCCAAGAATACTGGAGTGGGTAGTCTATCCCTTCTCCAGCGGATCTTCCCAGCCCAGGAATCGAACTGGGGTCTCCTGCATTGCAGGCGGATTCTTTTACCAACTGTGCTATCAGGGAAACCCATACATGTAAATATGAGAGACGATAATTTTGAGCTCGAGGATTATAGTGTGTCAGTATGGAATTCCTCCAGAGGGAACTGAGTAGGGGCATATTTGAAGTCCTTTAACTTGCTGGATCTAAAATCATTACTTAAAGTTTTCGTATTCGGAGCCTTTCTTTTGTCTTCTCTTTGTCAAGGACTCTCATTTGAGGAATGAGCTATTCCACACAAGCACAAAGGCATGCCTGATATAGAAAATGTCTCCAACTAGAATAATCCACAGCATTAGAACTGGAAGAGTTCTTACAGATCATTTAGGAAAATGTCCCATGGAACTTTATACAATGATGGACATGTTCTATATCTGCACTGTGCTATACAGGTGCAGCCTCTAGCCACATACGGCTACGGAGCACTTAAAATGTGGTTAGCACAACTGAGAAATTTTTCAATTGTACATAATCTTAATTTAAATTTGAATTTTGAGAACAGCCCCCAGAAGATGCATAAATTATTCTAAAATTGTATGTGAAATATTGAGTTTGCAAAACAACACTATCTTCCAGTAACACAGCTATCCAAGAATAAGTATTAAATAAACTAGAAGGGTATCTACAGAGAGGATGGTATAGGGGTGGGAATGAAAATGGTGATGAGAGGTGAAGGTAAAAACAAGAAGACAGCTTTGCACACAAAAATGATAGTTGAACACAAACTGAAGGATTTAGTAACTCTCTGTACCCAAAGTACTAGAATGAAAGAAAAAAAAAATGTCTGTATGGATGTTTTTCAAGGTCAGACTTAGCATTCACCAAATTCTCAAAAAGGCTGAAGACTTCCACCAAAATGTGAAGAATCTCTGAGCTAGAATAACCTCCAAACATATGGGACAGGAATGGAATGTGGACTGATTAAATAATAAAAAGACAATCTTTCACCTGACCATGTGGTTGACAGTTCTCTGGTTAACCAACAAAGTGAGACATTTTATCTTACAGTGGGAAAACATTAAAAAATAGTACTCAAACATTGTAAGGATCTCACTTCAACTTATATAAATTACATGTTAAGTGCCTCTGCCAGTCTTCTTGGGTGGAACCAGGGACTTTTCGTGAATGCATCCACTGACTAGATTTCTATATTACATTTCTCCCATAAATAAACGTAATGCATTTTCTGATTCCCACTGTTTCTCTAAATGGAGCAAGAGCATAGGGACACTTCAGAAGCAACCTGAGTCCAGAATCCTTCTTGACTTTCTACAGTATCTAGCCCACATCTAACTCAAAAGCAATCTTTTTTCAATTTAACACAATAAGTCTTTCCAATGGAAGAAATTAGGTTTCATAAAAACACCCCGTCTCTGCTCCCTAATGTTGATAGCTATGGTAGGGAGAATAATGATCCCCCAAAGATGAACATGGGCTTCTCTGGTGGCTCAGTGGTAAAGAATCTGCCTGCCAATGCAGGATATGTGGGTTCGGTCCCTGCGTGGGGATGACCCCCTGAAGTAAGAAATGGCAACCCATTCCAGTATTCCTGCCTGGGAAATCCCATGGACAGAGGAGCCTGGCAGGACACCATAGGGTAGCAAAAGAGTAGGACATGACTTAGCAACTAACAACAACAACAAAATGACCATGTTCTCATTCTCAGAACCCATGAATATAATACTTTTTTTCAAAAGATGATAGCAGATGTGATCAAATCAAAGTTCTTGAGCTGGGGAGATTATGTCAGGTTACCCAGTGTAATCATAATGTTACTTGTGAAAGAGAGAGGTGATGAGGCAAAGAGAAATTTGAAAATACTGTACTGGTGGCTACTATGGAGGAAGGAGCCAGTCACAAGTCAAAGAATGTAGGAGGCATTTGGAAACTGGAAAAGGCAAGGGAACAGGTGCTCCCTTTGGACCTCAGGAAGGAATGGAGTCCCGCTGACATCTTAACTTAAGCCAGTGAAACTCATTTCAGATTGACCTCTAATAAGATAATAAATTTGTATTGTTCTACTTTGCCAACAAAGGTCCATCTAGTCAAAGCTATTGTTTTTCCAGTAGTCATGTATGGATGTGAGAGCTGGACTATAAAGAAGGCTGAGCACCAAAGAATTGATGCTTTTGAACTGTGGTGTTGGAGAAGACTCTCCAGAGTCCCTTTGGACTGCAAGGAGATCCAACCAGGCCACCCTAAAGGAAATCAGTCCTGAATACTCATTGGAAGGACTGATGTTGAAACTGAAACTCCAACACTTTGGCCACTTGATGCAAAGAACTGACTCACTGGAAAAGACCCTGATGCTGGGAAAGATTGAAGGCAAGAGGAGAAGGGGACAACAGAGGATGAGATGATTGGATGGCATCACTGACTCAATGGACATGAGTTTGAGTAAACTCCGGGAATTGGTGATGGACAGGGAGGCCTGCCATGCTGCAGTCCACGGGGTCACAAAGAGTCGGACACAACTGAGCAACTGAACTGAACTGAAGCCACTAGGTCTACGGTTATTTGTTAAAGCAGCAATGGGAAATGAATACACCTATTTACATGATATTTAATTAAATAGTCATAACTGCAATGAACATAAACTGCTTTGGGAATAAATACAAGTCTTACAAAACATGTAGTTCAATTTTTGAGAACAGAATTCTCCAAGTAAATGAGTGAGGTATACTAGCAATGATTATTCAGGATGCTGTAGACATCAGCCACCGTGTTTTAGGGGAAAACAGAGAGCATTCATTAATCCAGCCAACCAACCTCCTAATCTAGAAAGAAAGCTCACTTTTTTTGATTGGTGGCTATATGCCGGCACTATGCTAATTACTTTACAACATTTCTGTCAGTAAATATAGTTTCCAATTACATTTCACCGATGAGAAAAAATTCAGAGTGCTTACATAAGTTGTCTCAGACTACGAAGTTAGTAAATGGAAGACTTACTAGCCAATACTTGATCCATGATCTATCCAATTTGAAAGTTTAGGCTCTTAAAGCCCCTTCTAAACATGAGTTTCTACATGCCACAGATGCTAACCCAAAGAGCTTATTTTACTGGTGAAAAAACTACGATTAGTATAAGTAAGTCTGGCTCTATCACCATAGCAGTCAAAATCACAGCAAGAAACAACAGTCAAACAGGGTAATTTGAAAGGAACTTAAAAAAGGACTTTTCACAAGATGTGTTTTTATACACACTCAGAAACCGTCAACTGAGTGAAAGCAGAAGTTTATTCTACATCAAGGAAAGAAGGCAAATAAAATTCACATGAAAATGATATGACAAAATGCAAATAATAGTTTGCGATCAGGAAATCAAGGGATATATAGACATTTCTCTTTGATGTTTCTAGCATCACATGGCATTATCAAGAAATTTCATTTGAAATATGATAAATACGTAGCCAAACAATGATTCCAATTTAGCCACTTACTATCTATGTGCTCTCAGACAAGTCACTTACCCACCGTGAGCCTCTGGTTCTCATCCGAATGTCACCTTCTACCATCTCCACATGGCTGCTTCAGGGATTACACGTGATAATGCATACGGAAGTGCTTAGTAAATAAACTGACGTGCCCTCTACAGATATGAGAGGTGATTACAACATGTGAAATAAATGAAGTGGATGCTCAGCATGACCAACTGTGTCATTAGACTAACACGTGCTAACTCATGCTCCCTCTGAAATGAGTAGAACTTTAGCTCAGAGAAATGCTGGGTTTTGTTTAAAACCTTGTTGATGTTACAGGCTTTGTCATCCAGGACCTTTCATCACTGCCCCTGACATCTGAGAAATGCCAAATCAAATAATCATCCTTAAGTAAAGTAAGATGACAAATTAAAATGCAGGCAGGGTCCTTTGCAATTACAACCTACCGCCACAACTGGTCCTTGTTTAAAATGATTTCATTAAATCCAACTGCTCAGTTCCCTCTTGCAATGTATGGTATTAAACTGCTGCTACAGTGAGGCCACACATTTATTAAAAAAATAAAATGCCAAAAATCACAACCATTTTGGCCTTTATTTTTTAAAAAAAAAACCTTTTACTGAGTGTACAATACAGTGACAAGTGAGCTGCTCAGACCTGTATTTTGAGAAAAACACTTTTGTTTGACTGTATGAACTGGTGAGGCAGAATAGATGCTAAGTGAATTGTGAAATGGACTATCTTAACTTTACATTTCTCATACTCTTGAGCAAAATATTTGTTAAGTGAATACTGAAAAAGAAGAGAGGGTGGCATGTGGATGACCAACTAATCTGGAGGTGCAATTCACAAAAGATATGTAAATAATAATATGAAAAAATTTCAACTGCAAGCTCCATAAGAGCAGTCTTTATTTTGTGAACTATTCTGTCTCCAACACCTTCTTCCACCGAGTCTGGAACACAGAAGATGTTTGGTATTTACTGACAGGATGGATGAACTTCCCTGATATTCAAATAAGTAAGTGCAAACTAAAACCACAGGAAGATGTCATTATTCATCTAAAAGAAAGGGAAAGTGAAGTCGTGTCCGACTCTTTGTGACCCCTTGGACTGGAGCGTGCCAGGCTCCTCCATCCATGGGATTTTCCAGGCGAGAATACTGGAGTGCGGCGCCATTGCCTTCTCCAGGAGATCTTCCCGACCCAGGGACTGAAGCCGGGTCTTCCGCGTTTCCGCAGACACTTAACCGCCTGAGCCACCAGGGAAGTATTCATCTAACAGATGACCAAAATTTTCATTTTGCTTTTCATGAAAAACAAAGCAATGTTGACAAAGCACAGAAGGAGATTTCAGGTGTGATTCTATTTTGGAAACAATTTGGGGGGAGGAGTAGGGTGAAAAGGAGAGAGAGAGAGAAAATAGGGAGAGAAAAGGAAAAGGAGAGATGGAGGATCTCCAAGTTCATTGATTCCAACTCCCTCATTTTACAAATGATGATGTCACTCATTTATTCCAGACGGGACCAAGTCCCTTCCCTCAGAGCTGTCAAACGGAAGAGACAGACCTGAACAAGTTATAGGAAGAAGTGCAGTGCGCTATGTGAAAGGGTAATGGAGATCCCGCCTAGTGAGCTTAGGCTCTGAAGGAGCTCCCCGGAAATGACACTTCACCTGAGACTTGAAAGACAGGAAGGACTGAAGCAGAGGAAGGAGCTTAAATCCCTGAATATTACAGAAAAAAGAAACAAGAATACTATGACAAGTGGAGGAAAGAAGACAAATCAACTAGGAAACTTGAGGCCCAGACAACAACACAACAGTGACTCACATATTTCAGACTGAGTGCTGAAGAAGCCAGCCACCTGGACATGCCGACAGGCACAGACCGAAAAAAAGCCGACAAACAATAAAAGCCCTCTCTCCCTAGGCAGAGGACCAGGAAAGGGGCAGCCTAGTCATCACTAAAAGAAAAGGGTCACCCAAAGAGAGTCGCTCAAAAACGCCACATGATAAACCAAATTTTCTAAAATGTGTTTGAATGACCCCAAGGAAGGCATCCCCCCAAAAAGAACAAACAGAATTTTTTTTTTTAAAAAAAAAGGAAGACTTAAGCCCTAATAAGTCAATAATTAAATACAAATGATCTAAATCACCAATTAAAAGTCAGAATGCAAAACAGATTTAAAAACATGACCCAACTGTATGTTATTTATAAAAACTGCACTTAAAATGTAACATTAATAAAAAAAACATGTAGGCATTCCTATTAGAGGTACTCTAGCAAAAAGAAACTTCAGGGCAAAGAAAATTATAAAATGATAAAAGATTAATCCAAAAAAGAAGACACAGAAATCCTAACAGCATATGCACAAAAGGACAGAGCTACAAAACATGTAAAGCAAAACTCTACAGACATAAAATGAGGAACAGGCAAATCCACAATTACAGTTGAAGAGCTCAATATCCTTCTCTCAGCAATTGATAGTACAGCTACATGGAACATCAGATAGGATATAGAACAACTCAGCAACACCATCAACCATTAGGATATAATCAACGTTTGTAGAACACTTCCCCCAACAATAGCAGAATATCCATTCTTTTCAAGTCTCCATGAAACATATACCAAGATAGTTTATACATTTGGGGCCAGGAAAAAAAAAACAAAAACAGTAAATTTAAAGAGTTGAAACCATTTGGGTGTGTTCTCCAACCATAGTGTAACGAGATTAAAATCAGAAGCAAAAAGATACCTACAAAATTCCCAACTGGAAGACTAAACAACACACTTCTAAATAATCCATGGGTCAAAAAGAAAGTGTTGACATGTATTTTTTAAAATATATTGAACTGAATAAAAATGAAAATACACCATATTAAAATTTGTGGAACAGTTAAAGCAGTGCTTGGAGGGAAATTTATAGCACTAAATGTATACATTAGCAAAGTGGAAAAGTCTCAAAGTGGAAAAGTCTCAAATGAATAATCTAAAATTCCTTAAGACCTATAAAAGAAAAGCAAAATAATCCCAAAGCAAGCAGGAGACAGAAATAATAAAAACAGAAGTCCATAAAACACACCAGAAAAGCAATACAGAAAAATCAGTGAAACAAAGAGCTGGCTCTTTGGAAAGATCAATAAAATTGACAAACAGAGCATATGATTAAAGAGCAGGCAGACATCAAAAAGATAATATGAAAACATTATGAACAACTCTACACACAAAAATTTGACAATTCATACAATATGCAGCAATTCCTCAAAAAACACAAGCTACAACTCACCCAGTATGAAACAGAACATTCGAAGAGCTCCATAACATAGATCATATTTGTAATTAAAAATCTCCCTAAAACAAAGATCTTCAGGCCTGGATACTTTCACTGGCAAATTCTACCAAATATTTCAAAAATTGATACCACAGTCTCTTCTAGAGATTGTTTGAGTGTTTACTATGTGCCAGGCACTCTTCCATTCCAACTGTTTTTACATCTTAAACTCATTTAATCCTTTCAACAACCCTCTAAAATAGGCCCTATTACTACTCCATCCTATACGAGGAAAATGAAGCCCAGAGTGCTTATTAGACACACAGCTAGCACAGAGCATAACTGGGATTCTAGTTTAAACCTCTGGGCTCTATTTGAAACCAATCTGATTTCTTGTGTTTTAATCTAGTGCCAAATTTATTGTCAAATTTCACTTTTGTGAAGGGAAATTCAGATCTAACCAGGTTGTGTTATTTCAACAAAGAAGTTGGGGTAATACCAAAGCTGGCATTCTCAATAGAAACATGTGTTTTTTAAACAAAAATAAAGGTTATTCCTGCTAGCAGCTGCCATACAATTTCCATCTACATGACAGTTAAAATATATCTATAAACCAGAAAAGAGCTTTCTTATTGGAAATGATAAGAGCTTCATGATAGCAGAAACAGTCGCACCACTATAATCACAAGAATCAAAACACTGCTTCATTAGCTTTTCCCTGTGTTTGTTATTTTACCCCATCAAGACTAATTACACCCCTTCCCACTGATTTTAACAAGCACCCTGGGTTAAACACTACAGACAGCCCAGTTAGAGAAAGCTGTGGTTCATAGCTGCATCTGAACCGCCTCTGCTTAGAATAAAACAGTATGTTTGAAGCATTATATTGAAAAATAAAATTCTCTTGTTTTCTCTGAACAAAAGTGGAAACATGACTGCTCCCCTCAAAAAAATGTAGTGAAAAATAAGTTAAATTTTAATAGTCAGTAAAGGCTCTTTCTATTTACATACTTCCTTTTCAACAACTAAGAGCTCTACATTAACTCAGTCCTCAAAATAATCTGCGATGCCCCTGAAGGCAAGCCTTGCCCAAGTTTCCTGGGTATTTGACACGTTTTCTATTACAAGACATTGGCAGGCAAAGGCCATGCTGCCGGGAGGGAAGGCCAACTCAGGGGCACAGCGGTTCTGGCAGTTTTGGGGGTCCAAGGTGGCTCCCATCAGGTTTCTCCAACTTTTCCAGAAAAGGACCTCTAACCAGCAGAACAGGACCCTACAGGACTTATTGTTTAGTCGCTAAGTCATGTGCAACTTGATTACCACTCCATGGACTGTAGCCCACCAGGCTCCTGTGTCCATGGGATTTCCCAGGCAAGAATACTGGAGTGGGTAGCCATTTCCTTCTCTAGGGGATCTTCCAGAATCAGAGATCGAACCCACATCTCCTGTATTTGCAGGCAGTATCTTTACCGCTGGGCCACCAAGCTTTGAGGATGTACTAATTGCAAGTGCTTCTATAAGACTGAGCATACATGGCTGCCATCCTTCAGCATTTCCATTATATTCAACCTAATATAACACCTGCTATGTACAATGCAGCTTGCGAAGCAGGGTCCCAAGCAAGATGTCTTTTATGTCTCTTTTTGTTAAAATTAAGAATCCATTGCAATCTCACACTCCATGAAGTTATACATTTAAGAAAAACATTTTTCCTGCAAATGTATGAGAGAAATTTGCTAAGAGGAGCATTTTGCCCATCTATCTTTCAGCTCCACACATCCTTCAGAGAGATGGCCATATTTTCCCAGTACAAATACATACACTGCTTTGAGAATTGCTGGTGATACCCCTAGAAAGAGGTTTCAGAGGCAGATCAGAGGGACTGGCTAGCATTTTGCTATTCCCCATTTCTTCGCTGCAAAATCTTTGCCTTTAATAAGGCCCCCAAATCAGTTACCATTTATTGTTTCAGGACAAAATAGTTCTCATAGCACTTGACAGAACAATTAACACCTAAAGGAAACAAGTTATAATGCTGGCTCTAACTTCACACATACAAAAAGGCTACTCTCCATACTGGAATGGTTCCAACTGTAATCTGATGCATAGTTTAATCCAATTTAAAACTGTAATTAAAAATCTTAGCCATCTAGTGCCTCAGCTGTGACTTCAAGTTTTTCAAAGCTTTAGATGCAACCACCAAGATACCAGAAGAGCTGTATTGAACTTTTTTATGCTGTATCTGTGGATACATTCAGAAATATTTTTAAACAAATGAATTAAGCCTCTAAACCTCCACGCTATATTCCCCAGCCCTGAAATGTCACTTGGGAAAGAAATTAAGACAGTCAAGTTTTCCTTGTAGTCACCCTAACCTAATCAGTGACTGGTATGACCTTGTACATGTCTCCCCTCCTTGCCCCAAATCCCATTTCCATTTACCATAATGTTGTGGATAATTCATTTATTGAATTCTTTCTGGCTGCTTTTTGGAGACTTCGCATCCTGAGGACCACAGAAAAAAAATTTTTTGACTGATTGACAAGAATGACTTGGTTTTGACTAATGACTGCATCCTTCAACTAAACAAGTAACAGAGGAGTTTCAGCCCCCAAAATAATTTCCCCTAAACCTCTAAAGAAACTGGCAATGCAATCATTTCAAAGTCTGAATAACTGATGGACTCCTGAATTTAGGGAGACACCTAAACTCAAAACAGGAATACAAAAGCGTGCAACTGAACAGTTAGCCTTTTCTCCTTTGTCATCGGATCTAAAAGTTCATCCTGGCACCAACACAAAGCAGTAATGATTCCATCAGCAGCTTAACAGATGGCAGGCACGAAATGGCTCTAACCTTCTCACAGAATGCTGGAGAATAGCTCCATGGAGTTTAATTTAACAGGATGGTGGCTGCTATTTTCTCTCTGCTGTCTCCTGCACAGCATGACTGTCCATAGCTTAGAGAACTACATCTTAAGGTCCGGCAGTGCAGTTACTCAGTTTAACCCTTTAGGACAAGTAAAGGTCTTGAGTTGTAAAGGGATCCTTTTTCTGCATGGGATTTTGTTCCACCAAATACAACCCAAAGTTTTGAGTTAACAAAGCAGGTTGTGCGTGGTGGCATATTTTTAGGCTCTCTTTTCTTTTATTAGCATTTAAGAGACACTGGATCATCTTTTTCTTAGACAACGAATTATATTTTTCTGAAGAACTAAAATCCCAGGTGGCGCAGTTGTAAAGAATCTGCCTGCCCATGCAGGAGACACAAGAGACACGGGTTTAATCCCTGGGTAGGGAAGATGCCCTAGAGGAGGAAATGGCAACCAACTCCAGTTTCTTGCCTGGAAAATTCCATGGACAGAGAAGCCTGGTGGGCTATCAAGTCCATGGGATTGCAACGAGTCAGACATGATTAAGCACACACACAGGCAAAATATTAGGAAAAGAAGTTTCCATATTGCAAACTCCTTCTCCCAGCCAGCTTAAGGATAACCACATTACTTAGAATCCCGATGGAATTGCTGCAGCTGTTCGTGATCAGCTGAGGAGCTTGATGCAACCATGATGCAGGGGCTGTAGCCTAGAATCTCTGGGGGTGGAATCCAGGCATCAGAATTTTTAAAGCTCCAGGGGGATTCCAATTGGCAGTTGAGGAATGTAAGAAATACTGCATTTTAAGTTAAATCTCTCTCAAGTGTTTCTATAAGTTAATTTTTATTCGGAGTCCTCATCGCACTGGGTCTGTACTTCTTAGGACTCTACCCCTCTACCTGCCTCAGTCTCTCCAAGGCTTGTGTGAAGGCTCCAGGGTTTTCAAGATGAGCCCGAATTAGTATGACCTGCCCAGACATCAGGGAAACCAGGCACTGAAACTGCAGCCCCGAATTCAGGGATGTCCTCAGAGCAGGTTGTAGTAGTTAGAAAGGTCTGAAAGTAAAAGCCTTTTATGCTGCATATTGCTCCCTGCAGTCATGGTGCACTCCTGACGTGGCTCAGGGTAGGAAGTGGACCCACACAGGGCAGCTCCACCTTTCTGTGTATAAGGCTGAGCCTGGAGAGAACTCATCTTCCAAAACATAGGATGTGCCCCACACTAATTCAGACACAATTACATAACCGTGCAGGCTGCTGGTGAGGCTGTGGGACCATCGAGCTATACATTTTGTGCTGAGCTCTCCACTATGCATCCTGTGCTATTTTCTGCATCTTTTAATTAAATAAGCAACCATGGTGTGATTAACCCAAGTGATAAGTGTGTCTGGTCTTACCATCAAGTGGTGCCCACTACTGTCCTCTCTTAGTACAAGGAAGTGGTAAGCCTCTTGGAAACCCACTGGATCAAGTCAAAAAGAGAAGACAAATCCTGCCCTTCTGTTGCACATAGTAGGTGTTCAGTAAGTGCTGGATGAACCAAGCAAGGACTCTACCCCTCAAGGCCCCCAGGGTCTAACAAAGAAAAGGCATCAACAGGGCTTGGACAGGGCACTTTGGAAACAAGGCACTGAAATCCACTTGCATACATTCAAGTAAAAGGTGGACAAATACAAGGACAAAAGCAAATCTCATGTAAACAAAGTACAGAAAGTATAGCCGAGCCTCACAAACAGGTCAACAAGCAGCTGCTCTGTCTCTGCCTCCCCTTTAGGACCACATGACTTCATGGCGGTGCCTCATGCCTTCTTGCCCTGCAGAACTTCGTCCTTTGTTCCATTAGCAGAGGACCCATTTTCTCATCTGGTAAAAGCAGCCTCTGCTTGTTTCTGGGAGAAACAATGGCTCAGCTTGGGGGAGGCAGGGAACTAACATATCTGACTAGCCTAAAACTCTTCTCTGGGGTTGCTAAAAAGGACTAGATTACCACATTAGATTATCATCACTACAAGTGATACACACAAGCTCTGCCGGGTAGTGTGATTCCCTCAAGAAATTAAAATTCACACATAAATATTAGTTGTGACACCTTTATTTCAGAAGGACGACAGGATCAAATTTCAAAGGGATATAACTAATTTGTAGCTCTAAATCACAGTAACACCGAATCAAAAACACTTTATCCCACACAGACAGTTGGCACAGAAATGTTCATTTGTAATCTACTTACATTTCACATTATAAAACTGTATATATAAGAACATTAACACAATTGGGGAGACAGCAGAGTACAGATCTCAGGACATCATTGGTAGCAATGTCTCAGTTATCTTGTGGTCACAGACCTGACAACTGCAGTTAAGGATCAGGAAGTAAGTTAGAGGAAGTAGCGGAGCCACTAAAATAACACAGCAACACTGATCCATTTCACTGTTAGAAAAGCCTCCCAAAGACTCACTTGGTTCCTGTTCACTGCTACTTAACATACAGTATGCAATTAACAGCATTACCCAACCCCAGGTAGCAATGAAGAGTGAAGTTCATAGAGATACGCAGAGTTAAGGCAGCGAGACATGACAGGGAATAGTGACAGAAAAGAAGAAACTAGGAAAACCATGGTACAACTCAAGGAGCAGAGCTGTTCAGCAGAGGGGCTTTAACCAACCTGAACAGAACCTGAAAGAAGTCAAAACATAAACGACCACCCTGAAATGAAATTCCTACCTTCAGTAGAGTCTGTTTACAAAAAGCAGGGAAATAGATACTAAATTAAGAGTTCCATGTAAATGGCTGAATTAGAGCAAAAAACATGTGCGACTTAAAAATAACCTTACTGAGAGAGTAGCATTGACATATAAACACTACCATGTGTAAAATAGCCAGCCAGCTGGAAGTGCTATGTAACACAAGGAGCTCAACTAAGCGCTCTATGATGACGCCCCAGAGGGGTGGACTGGGAGGGAGGCTCGGTGGGGGGACATACACATACATACGGCTGAGTCACAGTGCTGTACAGCAGAACTAACGCAACATTGTAAAGCAGTCCTAGTCCAATAAAAAACAAAGAATAACCTTGAGTCGGCTATACCATGTGCCCATGATGTCTGATAAATGAGATATTACACACAATACTGCTTATAAAATACACAAAGTAATTTATATCGAAAGAATATAGCACCTTTTGTAGCCACATGACTGAAACCACAAAAGCTCATTCATGGTGAAAGCACTTCAATCATGTAGGGATAGCCTAAGTCAGCCTCTCTGTGCGTGAGAGCTCTATACTGTGTCCTGAGTGATCACCTGTATTAATCAGTGGGCCCAATCGACTATAAAGCCTTCTTACATGATAGACAGACAAGCCACAAACACCTCTCCTAGATCACCGTTTCTCAAAATCTGGTCTGTGGAACAGCACAACCAATCTCCTGGTGAACTTGTTTTAAAATGCAGATCCCTGAGTCCCAACCGAAATTTCATGAATCACTGGGGCAGGCCCTCGGAACCTGCAGTTGAGCCCACCTCCTCAAGGATTTCTGGTACAAGCAGAAGCCTGAGAATCACTCTGATACAGCCTCACTTGTAGGTTCAGCAACCAGGCCAGGAGCAGACTGGCCAGGCCTGGGAGTTAACCCTGCCCACACATGTTCCTAATGTGCCCACAAGGCTATACTCCTGGTTTTGACATTTTATAGATAGTCAAGTTAGACGTGTACTTCTAAATGTTGTATCATAGGAAAAGGATTCTGACATATAATTAAAAAAAAAATTTAACAAGCCCTAATTAATTTTAAAAGGAACATAAGATTTCTAAGCCATATATGTAAGCTTGAAGTAATGGATGCCCATGGGGAAAAACAATAGTGAAGAAAAGCGTCTGATGCAAGTTCAGAGGACTGCTCGGAAATGAGGAGGAAAATACATGTGAAAGCAGTCTTGGAGGAGAGGCAGAGAGCAGCTTACATCCAGAATCAAGAAATGCAAATCTCTCAAAAATTGGCTGAGATGTTTAAGCTGATCCTTAACATTCTTGAAGCAAAGGCTGGAAACTACCGGCAAACATGTTTTGTTTGGCCAGCACAATGTTTTAAACAATCCTGAATTCGTTGCCAACACATAAAAATCGGGAGGTTTTTTTTTTTTTTAATTCTATCCTTTCCCAGAAAATTGGAAGAACAAGAAAAACCAGCCACTTGGCAGCACTGTGCTGAATTGGGCGGCAGCTGCCCACCTTTGGCCAGCCACATATTCCTGGGGTCTCTCCCCAGGGTCCACCAGCCTGCTTCATTCACCAGATCACTTGCCAGATCCTGCAGGCATTTGCATCGGCCGCCCCAGCTTTAAGGAATTAAGGCTGAAAGTCAGTCTCTCTGTGCTTTACTCTAACAGTAATTCCTACTACAAAGATGCTTTCCTACCTTGGAGGTGTTAAAAAAGGAATCAGATAATACCTGCAAATCACCTAGAAATCACTGTAGAGTTCGAATCCTTAGCTGCTCATTGGAATCACCTAAAGAGCTTTAAAAAAAAAAAAAGCTGATGTTTGGGATCCACCCCTGGAGACTCTGACTTATTGGTCTGGGATGAAAGCCCGGAGGCAAGATTGCAAAAAGCTCCCACGTGGTTCTAATTGACAGCCAAGGCTGAGAACTCCTGCCTTCAGGGAATGCACGTTGTTCAAAGTGAAGGATTACATTTATTCTTTTTTTTTTTCTGGCCAAACCGTGCAGCTTGCAGGACCTCAGTTCCCTGACCAGGGACTGAACTCCAGCCATGGCAGTGAAAGCGTGGAATCCTAACCAACAGGCCACTAGGGAACTACCAAAGTAATGATTATTCTAACATCAACTTCCAAATACAGGTTTCCCACCTCTCACCTCCATGATAACTCACATTATCTTTTACTTTTGGAAATGTGCCATTATTCCAAAAACCTACGTTTACAAACTGGAAAAGGAGGTCAAAGCATGTTCCGATTTCCACCATTTACTTTCCCTCTGAACCTAACCAAAGAATGAAACAGTAAGGAAATGAAGGGAAATTATCCTCAGACACAAAACTCAGGTACACAAAGAGCTCAAATACCATAACAGGAGCTCACAGTGGCTGGCTTGTATTAAAAAAAAAGAAGAAAGAAAAATACAGTTCCTCTGAAATTCATCAACGCACAAAATGGAAAATTTTAAAATATTGAAAAAAAATTATTTCCCCAAGACTTTTCAGTAATGGCCCAATTTTTATCTTAAAATGAACTGCAAATTATTGCCTCTCTTCAAGCTTTCGTTTAGGTAGTGCCCATTTACATTTTGGCTTCCGACCACAGGAAATGCCAACTACCAGCATCTAATTTTCAAACAATAATACTACGTTACATTACATTGGAAAAGCACATTTCAAAAACGGTTTCACATAATAATAATAATGGCTTCTATTTACTTCTGTGTACCAAAGAGCATGCTAGGCACTTAATCACATGTTGTCCAATTGTTCCAGCAACCTCGTAAGGTTAACTCTATAACCCCATTTTACAGTTTTAAAAATGAGTATCAGAAAGACTTTAAACTACGTACTTGATCATGGAGCTGCTAGGAGCCGCGCGTACGTTCAAACCCGCTTCTGTCCGTTTGGCTCCCAGACCTGTGCTTTTTATAGCAAACACCCTGGTTTAATCATCACAAGTAGAAAGATCTGTGCCCGATTAGCCCCATTTGCCAAAAAAAACAAAAAACAAACAAAAAAAAAAACCAAGAGGTCACGTGATCTGCTCCCCATCCCAGAATGAGTTAGAAGGAGCCAAGATGATAGTCCACAGCCCCTTCCCCGCTGCAGGTTGTGTTAAGGACCAATCACAGTTCACATTATAAAAGCTATGCTGGTGGCAGGTACATTGTACTGCTGGGTAGAAAAAATCAAGTGCTCCTGATTTCTGAGACTCTTCAACATTACTATGAATATGGCTTAACTTCAACACAGGTCTGGTGTATTTCTGTCTGTTTCAGGCCACCCAAGAATCAGGTATTGGGTTTAACTCCTTTATTTGCCCCGGCATACTCTTGCGAATTCTATGAGCCATGATGCAGAGAACAAGCAGAAACATGCAGCACTTTCCAGGCCTCTGGCCCATCCTTAGCTGCCCTGACACCATCACCAGGCAATTAGCAGAATGTCCTGATGAAGGACGGATATCACCTTCTCCGGGATTTTTTCTTTATTTGTAAAACTGCAGAGCTTGTGCCATAAGAATCATCCAGAAGGTGTCAGTCAGCCCCACAAGAGCCTCTCTCTGGGGCCGACTCCCGGGGCATGGATCACGTCAAGTGCCAGCAGCAAGGTCTCCTCTTCTGTAAGCTGCCAACACCACATCCTTAAACCTGTACCTCTAAACCCGTGTCTTTGGATGTGTTGTGTCCGAGGAAAGATTCTCGAGCAGAAGTAGACACAACACGGCTTCCCTGCAAGAGAAAGCAAACAGGCTTTACCACCTAATAAACATATCTCAACAGTCAATACTTATTTGCCTGCTTTTTCTGAAGCAACTCTTAAGAGTCACTTGAATTCTATCACTACGGATAATTCTTAAAGAAATTGCATTTCTGCCTCCTAATGATCTTTGAACAAAGCAAGCACCTCATTTTATTAAGTCCAGCTACCCAGAGGAGCTGGTTGAAAGGGAAGTTAAGATATAGCAAAAACTGAGGTCTTAATCATTTCAATGTGAAAGAAGGCGACTATGTTATCAAACCTCACCAGGCCGGGCCTCCCAACTGCCAGCAGCAAGAACAAACGGATGTCAGGGCTATTTGTTTTCTTCAAAAATGACAGGAAATCAAAAATCTATCAGATGGATGTGTCAGCAGCACACCGCAAGCAGACTGGTTAGTGAGATTTACGCACCTCCCTTTTAGCTCAGGACAAAATCACCTTCTAAGCTTTCTAACTATCAACACCAACTAGAATACACATGCCACTGAGATATGGAAGCATCGTCAGTTCGAGGTGGTGCCCTACACAATGTGGTCAGGTTCTATGTGTGATTTTAAATTATGCACATTTGAAATGTGTAGTAGAATATAAAAATATTAAGCAACATCTTCTTAGACACATTTGTACAGACCCCATGGAATGCTTTTTTAAAACACTGCTAAGAACTGCAACGTTCCAAAGCTCAAAATCTGAGTATACTGTACATGGCACCTACACTATCGCCACATCAGAGTGCTACCACCTGCTAAACAAAATCCCTATATTCCTACCCCACTATGCATGTGCACTAGAACTTTATGAAGCAATTTTAATGATCACTACTGCGGGTGTCCTAGCTCCATCATTGTGATCATTTTAATGCTTTTTCATGCCTTAAAATAACACCCTCCAACTGGTGGTCAGAGTTAACTCTCATGCTATTATTAACTTTGGACTAGAGGCAAGATGTGATCAAATGCTACATTTGAAACAAAACAAAGACCATACCACCACCAGGAGGCCACCTCATGCTAATTTAGGAGCCACCAAACTCTAATCCCTGGGAGAGACAACTTTTCTTAAAGGGCCAGATGGTAAAAGATCTGTCACAGCTCTATGCTTCTGCTGTAGCTGGGACATAACCAGGAACATAGCTGTGTTTCAATAAAACTTTACTTACAAAAGAGGCCACAGGCTAGATTTGGCCCCTGGGTTACAGCTGGCTGACTTCTGCTCTTTAGCTATGGAGCTAATCCCCACCCCTCACCTCCCCCTCAGCCCTTTCTCTTAATGTAGCATTTTATTGCACATAAAAGGAAGTTTCCCTACCTACATTCTCCCACTCTGGTAAATGTAATTTTGAGAAAATAAAAAGTTCCATTAAGATAGGCATATTTCAAACTTGCCAAAATTTTGTAAAAACAGTCCAAAAATTGGGCTAAAAGGTGGGAGCAATAACCTGGCAACAGCATTGCAGCAAAGGCACTACAGGAACAGCAATGCCTCAAAATGTTCCATATCGTGTTTTTCATGATGCTTACCTAGCTGTATACATTTGTCAAAACTTACCGAGTCATACACTGAAATCAGTCAATTTAATTGTGCTGATGAAGTCAATTTAACTGAGCAATGAAGCCAATTTTGAAAAAAGCGTAAAGCCTTGGCTATAGCCCCTAATTTGCAGTGACTGTAGACAGCTGTGGTAAGAATATACAGTCCTCAATTCATATTTGCTCCTGAGAGAACTGGTCATAAATGATGGCAGTCTGAACTATGTAAATCCTTCAGGAACTCTGTTGCATTAAAGGCATTAAATGCAGCTCTCCTGCACTCAACTCCTCATAGCATCCAGACCTCCACTTCTTCACTTCAGGGAGAACTGGTTGCTTTTTAGAAACAACAAAAAGCCTCAAGTTCATGACTTAGCTCTCCACCACAGTAAAAGGAAAACCAAAAAACATGGATCATTTTAAGATGGGTGGTAATGCTCATTAAATTTCCTCTTTTTCACTATAACCCTTTAAATCAAAACCACAATCTGATGATTTTAAACATGAAGTGTTGTTGAGTCTCAACCCCTTTCAGTCATCTTTGCTCCACTGTGAAGCCTGTCAACCTTCCACGAGGGGGAAGAAAAGATAAAGTGGCAAATAAGAAGAGGCTGAGATGCTAAAATCAGGGAAAGGCCACACACAGAAAATTACTCCTCCTCTGATTAAAGTTGATGGAAGATGTACACAATAATTTCAAAACACCAGCTATCAGCTTTCGCAGGGTCCTTGCATTTCATCTGTCTCCAACTCCAAGATGGGAACTTATTTAAAGCAATCATTCTTCAAGTGTGGTCCCTGGACCAGCCTCACCAGCATCCCCTGGACTCTGGTCAGAAGCACAAAGCCCCAGGCTCCGCCCAGACCTCCTGAATCAGGAACTCAGAGTGGGACTCACCCCTCTGTGTTTACCAAATTCTCCACATGATTCTGACGCTCACTAAAGTTTCCAAATCACTGATTTAAAGCCTGAAAACCAATATATTCTTGTCAGTGGAGTTTCTCCTCCTCTAATTAACCTGACTTTCGATCCCACCCCGCAGGGCAAGATGGACTTTGTGGCCAAGTGCACAAGCGCCAGAGATGCTTCGAAAGCCTCACAGAGGCCAGTCTGGAAACACAGGGGGATGCGGCCAAGTTACTCTCCACAACTTTCCCAAGAACAGAGCAGATGTGGGAGCACACCACACATCGATTCCATGCCAACATTTTTTGAGCACCTGCCATGTGCCAGGCTTTCACTAGATGAAAGTATCTTGCTTAGCCCTTCCAGTAATAAATAGATGTATCAGTGTATGTTAAGTATACAGAGGTTTACTATTCATCAGAATGGAGTCAAACTTGCAAACAAGCAGAAACCCTTTATAATTCTCCAATCCTCACGCACAGGCCTGGCCAGCATGCTTGAATGCTGAGGTTCTTGTATACACATGTTCCTTTCGCTTCTTCTTTGGTTAACTGTTCTCAAATTTTATTGGATATCAAAGTTAGAGACCAGGTTGTTTATACAAGACCATGTATACTCTAGTTTAAAGCCAACATAAGGAACTTTGAGGTAATTCTGAATTACCCATGACAATGTTTGCTCTACTCAAAGGGTTTACCTTCTCTCAGGTGTTAAAAATCGAAGTCCAATAAATCATGTAAGACGCAAATCCACTAACTTGTATTAGGCTTTTAGTCTCTCAGATAACTTTCCCTTCCCAGTTCTGCCCTTCCCAGCAAGCATGCCATTCTCCTTGATACAGATAATAAAAACTTAAGAACTGTAAAGGAAGTACTTCTGGAATCCCCCCGCTTATCTGTTAACCCTACATCACTCGCCCTGAAAGTGGCATGTGCTCCAGCCCAAGTACTCTCTCTTCCA
Source organism: Okapia johnstoni (assembly GCA_024291935.2). Taxonomy (NCBI): domain Eukaryota; kingdom Metazoa; phylum Chordata; class Mammalia; order Artiodactyla; family Giraffidae; genus Okapia; species Okapia johnstoni. Next base: position 49,050,228 of record CM044316.1, read on the forward strand.
TCCTCTGCCCATGGCAGACATTGCTAATCAATCATAACACTCTTATCCAGAGCCCGAGAGTTATTCTCTAGGCCTTGGAATCCTCCTCAATAGCATTTCAGACAGCCACCCCCAATCGGCAGGAGTACACATGACTGATGAAATATCTGTATTTCACTGGTCAATCAACATGCCCCTTTCTTATTTTTTTTCCTGCTCCAAATACAGCTTTAAACCCCTGCTTTCACTGTTCTTGGGACAATAAAATTAAGCTTCAGTAATTCTGAACTGTAGTCTCTACAAACCTATGCTACCTTGAGGGTGGCAATCACGGTAGATTGTACTGAGCAGTTTAAACAATCTAAGAGCAGTTGTAACCCAGCATGTAGTACAAAACTGCTCTGAAAATCAAAGAACCAAGCAAATAAAAGTATATAGAACAGATAACAAAAACACTTGCAAGAAGCATCCTGTGAGTATAACTGGGAAACATACAGCATGCATAGCCCAGGGAAGCTGATGCTGATGCATAATACTTAAGCTTACAAGCATGAAGACATGGCTTGAGAAAATAATTCTCATTTTGCTTTTGGTACTCACTGGTGATTCTTTATTCAGCTAAGGGGGCACCACACTGTTCCTTTAGCAGCATCTCCATTATTCTAATTCCCTATGGAGAGAAGAAAGAAACATCAAAATGCCACATTTCACGGACAAGCACATTTACATTTATCACAACCTTTCCCTTCAAGGAATCCAAGCAATGGCCATGTACTCATTTCAGAAAAGTAGGCGTGTAGTCATATCTCACATTTTTATAATATTCCATTCAGCAATTTTATATACAGTATCTCCACATGTGTTCGGAACTACTTGGGGAAACAGGCAGAGCAGCGCTGTGAATCTTCCATTTTAAACGTAAGAAAGCAATTCAAGCGACCTACTGAAAGTGATCCAGCTACTCAGTGGCACTGTTAGAGCTGGAATAATCATGGTGATAGTTAATACTACACTAGTGACATCGGAGATCACAGATCACCGTAACAGGTATAGTGACGATGAACAAATCAGAAATTACTGAAATGTGACACAGAGACACGGAGTGAGCAGATGCTGTTGGAAAAATGATGCCAAACGACTTGCCTGGGGACTTCCCTGGTGGTCCAGTGATTAAGAATTTGCCTTCCAATGCAGGGGACATGGGTTTGATCCCTGGTCAGAGAACTAAGATCCCATGAGCCACAACCAGAGAAGCCTGCATGCCACAACAAAGACCCAGCACAGCCAGAAAAAAAAAGACTTGCTTGATGTAGGGTGGCCACAAACCTTCAGTCTGTAAAATGTGCAATATCTGTGAGGTGTGATTAAAGGAGGTATGCCTGTGTTTACTCAATACACAAGTGCTCGACTCGCTGCTAAGGTCTGCATGGGCGTCATCTGGTGCACCGTTATCGGTGGTGGGTACAAGATGCACTACGGAGATCCTCCCCCTTCTGCCAGCACCACAGGCTGCGGACGGCACACAGCCACCCTCAGCCAAAGGAAGCTGTGGTACCTGAGGTCATGCCCCTCTCCAAGGGTGGCCTCTCATCGGATGGCTGGCCAGTATTAGGTAGAAAGACCCAGCCCCCCGCGTCAATTTGGGACAACTCTGAAGGGCATCCCATTGCCACAGTTCCCCATGGGATCAGCTGAGACCTTCATCACGACTGCACTGCAGTTCACGGTTACCTTCTGCCCGCTTCCCTCACTCCCTCACAAGAGTTGTTCCCAAGAGCCCACTCCAACGAAGAGCCCACTCCAACGACCCTCTGCACAAAAATCTCCATCTGAGCCTGTGTCCGAGAGCCCACCCTTGTTTAATACACACAAAATTCCTGAACAGACACCCTCATTTTACTGATGAAGAAAACAGACATTCAAAGAAGGTTAGTAATTTCCTAACCATTATACAGCTATTAAATAATAAAGCCAGAGGAAGAACACAGACGCTGAATTCTGGCTTCAGGGGCACCCCTTAACATCACAAGGCTCCCGCCAAGGCTGAACACATCCAGCTGCCGCTGGTCAAGTTCTACCCTGAAGGAAAGAAGAGAGCAGATACTCCCTCTTTCCTTCTTCAAGGACAAGTTCTGTAGATCAGAAGCTACACCTTCAGATGGAAAGGCAGGGTTGTGATGTAATTATGAACTGTAGTGTTAAGGAATTCAAAGCTGGGTTATCAGAAATGGGACACGCTGCACTCAGGGACAGGACCGAGGATAACAATGAGCAACACTAGCTTAAATTGCAGGCTCAGGCCCCACACAGGAAGGCTTTGATTTCAGAGGACTCTAGCAGACCCCAGAGTGCTATATCTTTAACTGGCACTTCCCACAGTCAAGCAGGGCTGAGAAACACTGAGAGGACTTACAGGAGACAGAGAGGGACTTCCTACTTGGGGTTTGTTCTGAGCCACAGGAGGGGAATGCATCTCTAGAGAAGACAGCATCATATACTGAGTACTCAAGTACACTGAGGCCTTCCCTGGTGGCTCAATGGTAAAGAACCCGCCTGCAATGAAGGAGACATGAGTTCAATCCTTGGGTCGAGAAGATCCCCTGGAGAAGGAAATGGCAACCCACTCCAGTATTCTTGTTTGGGAAATCCCATGGACAGAGGAACCTGGTGGGCTAAAGTCTATGGGGTTGCAAAAGAGTAGGACACAACTTAATGACTAAACAACACCACCAAAAGTATACTAAACAAAAGTTAACATTTCCTTGAGGTTTCCAGAGGTCCTTCAGATTTCTAGCTGTTGTTGCTGTTCTTCAGTCGCCCAGTCATGTTCGACTCTTTGCAATCCCATGGACTACAGCATGCCAGGCCTCCCTGTCCCTCACCATCTCCCAGAGTTTGCCCAAGTTGATGTTCATTGTATCAATGATGCCATCCAGCCATCTCATCCTCCGACGCCCTCTTCTTCTTCTGCCCTCAATCTTTCCCAGCATCAGGGTCTTCTCTAATGACTCAGCTATTTGCATCAGATGACCAAAATACTGGAGTTTCAGCTTCAGTATCAGTCCTTCCAATGAGTATTTAGGGTTGATTTCCCTTAAGATTGACTGGTTTGATCTCCTTGCTGTCCAAGGGACTCATAGGAGTCTTCTCCAGCACCACAAATATAGCCACTATCTTGGAAGGAAGAAATATTAACTAAAGGATCTTGTTGACGCCAAGAAGCATGGAGTATGGGGCGAACCAAAACATCAGACTATAGGGCTAGGAGCCCTGCTGAGTATTCTGTTGGGTACCTCAGGCTCCTCACTTTTACCAAGGCATCACTTAGACCAGAGAGTTTAGGGCACCTGGAAGCTGACTAAACAGTTCAGCTGCACACCAGAATTACTAGGGGCACCCACAAAAGCAAATACATATTCCCAGCCCTACCCAGATCCCTACAATTGAACTTCCAAGGCTGGAGCATGGAGTCTGCAGACAGTCCTCTTGTGGTTCTGAAGCATGACTCGTTCAAACACAAGAATTTGTAAAAAACAAAAATCGCAGCTGGATACCACCTCCAGACACTGATGAAACAATTGTCCTTAATCATTTCTGAAGATACAGCATATACTCTTAGAGCTATTTACCTTTTTAATTAGAGGGAGGGGTTGGGGATGAAACAACCAGTGGAATGACATTTAAACTAATTCTTAATCTAAGATCTGAATTGTGCTCATTTCTGCTCTCACTCATTCAACAACAGAATCAGTTCACAAATATTTACTGGGCTCCTGCCCATGTGCACTGGAGAGTAAACGGTGAACAAATCTAAGTCCCTGCCTGAGTGGAACATAAGGACTAGTAGATTTCATTCCCCTTGTCTCAGTTTTTTTTTCCCCCTTTGGTTCAACAAACCCCTGAGCAACAATTAAATGCCTTCCTTCTCTTTTCAGGATGAACAAAAACGGCCATGTTAATTCTGTTGCAAGCTTCTTTTTATAGAGTCTAGTCGGTATGTCTTTAAAACCAGAAAAGCAGACTCCTTCCTGAGAAGTGAGCACCAGTGAACTCTTCCCATCTGTCTAAATTAAGAACGCCACCACTTACTGAGCCGAGAGCTAGCTGACGTAAGTGAAGACTTTGGGGTTTGCCTTGGGAATTGAAAGACATTATTTATTGAATCAATTAAGCTTACAATGTGACAGTTGATTTTCTTTCCCTTTTTCCCCCTCTTTCAAATCACTTCAGTCTTTTTAAGTAGAACAGTTAGAAATAGAAGGTGGAGAACAAGGGCAAATAGAGAGAGACCCATAAAATGAATTAAAAACAAAAAAGGCCTGCCAGGGAGGCCCAGCCATTATTCAGTACATCTCTTTGGTAAGGAGGGACCAAATCAAAACCCAATCAATAGAGTCTTTTCAAATAAAGTCTCTTAAAAATCCAACTCCCAAGAGATCAGGCTTAAAGGGGCTAAATTTATACCACTTATCACACAATGATGCCTGAAATGCAGAACAAACATTACTTGGACCCACCTTTATAGATAGAGCTTAACTTAAAAGCTTTTTGGACTGATAAGCCATAAAGCAGCTTGATTTTATTATTTCCTTCCCCTCTGAGAATTTTTTCCCCCTGTTCCAAGCCATCTTTCTCTATTTGCCAATGTACAGACATGGGCACCCTCCCACCCTCATCTCCCTTCATTTTTCCATTTTTCAAATTCAAAACACTTCACAAATTCCCCCGTTCTCAGAGCGTTTGAGAAAGCTGATTATTACAGAAAATGAAAAGCTTGCCTGAAGAGGAGGCAGAGAAAGTTACTAAAGGTGGCTAGATCCAGACAGTATGTTTATTTTATTATCCAACAGACGCTTCCTTAAGAAGCTCTGACTTAAATCCAGGAGGTCCTGAAGAGGCTGGCATGAAGGAGGACCGCAGAAGCTGCAGTTTGAGGAAGCCTGGCTGTGAGTGCGACATACAGAGTGAAGCGAAGGTCCAAGCAGAGGGGAGAGAGGAATACCAGACCTCACAAAAACTACAAAGTCCTCAGGGGATTCCCTGGTGGCCCGGTGTTCCGGATTCTGCACTTCCAATGCCAGAGGCCTGGGTTTGATCCCTGGTCAAGGAGCGAAGATCCCACCAGCTAAAAAAAATTACAAAGTTCCAAAGCAGTTCTAAAGACACATCTGTAGGGCGCTCTTAACAAAAGAGCTGCTCACCTAATTATCACAATAATAAAAGATTGGTCATAATTAGATGAAGAATAACTATTGGTGTACTTAGTGTTTAACCAGAAGCTAGGTACTGCGATAACCAGATTAAGCACTGGAAGACCTCTCCTCCTGCTGCTGAAAAGAAAGCTGCCTTGCGCATCATGGCTTTGGAATAAGTACCAGGGACAGTATTAGCGCCCATTGTGTACAAAAGACTGCACTGATGCTGTGAGGAATGAGATGCATGTAAGGCACGATGCTTCTGTTCAAGGGCTCATCGATTTCTTGGGAGGAATTACAAGGAATGCAAAATAACTGAAAAACAAGACAGCCTCTGAGAAGCATTACCATGTTTGAAAAAACAAAAAAAGTTCAATGGAAGAAGGGAAGTAGAGGCTGATCCTGCATGAAGGGAGGACCTAGAGAAGCTGCTGGAAGATGAATGGTTTGAACAAGACCCAAGCCTGGCTGTGAATGTGACATATAGAGCGAGGGAAATGTCAGGCAGAGTGGGGACTAACAACAGGCATGGGGGTGGGAATATCAGTGCTCCTGTGGTTAAGTGTCTGCCTTCCTGAAGGGGGAGGAAGTGGACTGGATGCAGCAGGAATGAGAGTATTACACTTTCCTTGTTTCCACACCCACCACCACCACCTGCTCACACACACCCTTCCTCCCACCTCAGCTCTGCTCTTTCCTGGAAGAGACAAAAGCACATACAACATCCCACAAATAGCCCTGTAATTATGCAACAACACTCAGATTTAGGGCCGAGTCCAATTTAACTGTGAAACTTTGGGCATTTTACTTAGATTCTCTAATCATCAACTGTCTCATCTTTGAAGGGAGATGATGTAGTAACATAGGCTTGTCATAAGAATTAGTCAAAATAATGTTTGATCTGGTTACCAGAGTACCCAGCTTCTGGTAAATATTGAGTAAATAAATAGTTGTTCATCTAAATCTCTTTCATGATCACCAATGGCAACCCACTCCAGTGTTCTTGCCTGGAGAATCCCAGGGACAGGGGAGCCTGGTGGGCTGCCGTCTATGGGGTCGCACAGAGTCGGACACAACTGAAGCGACTTAGCAGCAGCAATCTCACTAGAATGCAAATTCCACAAGGCTGGGAGCCTTGTCTGTCTAGTACAAGTTGTGACCCCTAGAAGAACAATGCTCAGTACACAGAAGGCCTGCAGTGAATGTCTACTGAATGAATGAATCTATCATTCAACCAATTAATCATCGGTTTATAAGGCTACCACATTAGATGAGAAGGTGCTCAGAGACAGGGAACAACAGTTACTTACATTTGAATCTTTATTGTCTAGTGCGGAATTTGGCACAAAATACATGCTCAATATTTATGAATCATAAGGCTGATCAACTGATTAGTTCTGAATGCCAGGCTGATGAGTGTTAGTTTTGGAATTATAGTGCGATCGGCCCAGTAGTTAGCATCCTAGAAAGTGTGCTAAAAGGTCAGGATAATACGAGTTGCCATAGGAAATGAAAAAAAAAAACAAGGAAAGAATAGAAGTATGAACGATAAAAGGGAGGGAATGTTGTGGGAAGAGCTGACAGTGGAGTGGGGGGGCTGAAAATGAGACCTAAAGCATCTGGATTAGCCAAGAGGAGCTAGAAAGCGAGGTCATCCCAGGTGCTGAGTGTACATTATAAAACCACTCACCTCCTGTTAAGAACGCATGCAGCAAGTTTACTTTAAAAACCTCACTTCTCTTTTGATTCTCAACTTTCTTAAGCTGGTTTACGTAAAACTTTCCCAGAATCTTTTTATTTACTTTATGTAGAATCATAACGGTACCAATAAAAGGCAGAATAAGAAAAATGTTGCTTTGCCTGCTTCAGTGTTCCACTGCTTTTATAATAAAACTCACCTTCTTCACCACGGTTAGAAGGCTCCAGGTGATCTGCCTCTAGCCCACTTCAACCGCAGAAAGGAAGGAAGGAATGAGGAAGGGGGAGGGGGGGGGAGGGGGAGGGGGAGGGGGAGGGGGGGGAGGGGAAGGGGGAGGGGAGGGGGAGGGGAGGGGGGGGAGGGGGGGGAGGGGGGGGAGGGGAGGGGGAGGGGAGGGGAGGGGAGGGGGAGGGGAGGGGAGGGGAGGGGGGAGGGGAGGGGAGGGGGAAGGGGGAGGGGTAGGGGAGGGGGAGGAAGGGAGAGACACAAAAGGGAGGAATCCACATTCGGTGAGAGAAACACTGCTCAATGCTTCTCCAGGAAAAGATCTTTTCTACAATAAAGTGTCTTTTATTCTGAGGCTTTTATATTTAGCATTTCTCATTTATTAAACTGGGATAACACCAGACTACTGCAAGAGTTAAAATGTCCTGGCACATACCGTGTGCCAGGCACTGTGCTGAGTGTTTTCTCTGCATTGGCTTATTTTACCCTCCTATCTGCCTTAGAGATGCTTTTTTTTGGATGAGCCCTAAGGCTCATCTCGATTTCACCCAAGACAATCAGGATTAACTCTGAATATTCACTAGAAGGACTGACACTGGCGCTTCAGCTTTAGTACAATACTTTGGCCACCTGCTGCGAAGAACCAACTCACTGGAAAAGACCGTGATGCTGGGAAAGGTTGAGGGCGGTAGGAGAAGGGGACGACACAGGATGAGATGGCTGGATGGCATCACTGCTTCAATGGACATGAGGAGTTTGAGTAAACTCCGGGAGATAGCGAAGGACAGGGAGACCTGGTGAGCTGCAGTCCATTGGGATGCAAAGAGTCAGACACGACTTAGTGACTAAACAACAACAATCAGGATTAAGAGTCCAGGATTCAGGATCCTGAACACGGAGGGCTGTAGGGTTTTAATGAGACCGCATGCATTAAGGCACCTAGTATGATGTTGGGTACACGGCAAGAGTTTTTCTTCCTTTCCCTATCGCTCCTGCTCAAAAAGCCTGACATATATATATATATATATATATATATATATAAAAATCAGATATTTCAGCCCTACACCCAAACTAAACGACAAGATTCTTAATACACAAATCAATATTTAATCACATCTACAAATTATTTTAAATACAATGTTTTTCAAGTGGGAATATCCTAAAAGACTGTATGACTTCAGTATCATTTTCCCACAAGGGCTAATAAACTCTTGAGTAAGATTCATTTTTATTTTGATAAGTAACTCAAAATTCTTAGGTGTAACTGCAGAACATTAAATTGATTCACTAATTCAGATGCCTCTGCTTCACATTATAAATCTTCCTCTCTTCTTCAGAAGAATATTTAATCTCAGATTTGTAAGGGAAAAGAATATATCCCCAATAATAAAAATCTAAAAACTTGCAAAGGACACTATATTATTTAGTCCAGATAAGAAACTCTCAGCAAAGAAAGGAAAGTGGCCCATCTAGTTTAGGGAGTTGTCCTGGGATCAAGTATCACAATGAAAGATAACAGAGCCTTTTCCATATTGCCAATTTGCAAATGATCCTTGACTTGAAATAAACCTTTTAGTGGCTAAAGGCCTTCAGTCATTGGTCTCCCACACTCCAATGTGACTCAATAAGTGTATTTTAATTTTTAATTTTTTTAAATGTGACTTGTATATAATTTCAGTTTTCCTTAGACTTCATGCAAAATATGGCTTGTTCACATGTATCTGTTGGATATAATTAGCAGTAATTTTTTTACTTAGTCGTATCCGACTCTTTGCGACCCCATGGACTGTAGCACACCAGGGTCCTCTGTCTACAGGATTTTTCAGGCAAGAATACTGGAGTGGGTTGCCATTTCCTCCTCTAGAGGATTTTCCAGACCCAGGCATCAAATCTGCATCTCCTGTGTCTCTAGCATTGCAGGTGGATTCTTTACCTGCTGAGACATCAGGGAAGCCCAGTGATTTTCTTAAACATCAGGCTACCCTCCCATCCAGTGCCACATCCACCTATGACATTTCTGACAACTGATCATCTTGCTTAGAAACCTCCATTGATGGGATGCTCTGTACTCCTTATTCCTTCTATCTCAGGCCTCATTACAACACGATCTTCCTTACATTGAAGCAGCACTGGCTTGGTGCCTGGCACCAAAGGGTCCCAGTACCAAGTCTTGTGCCAACTCTTATCCTACCAAACTGAAAGACAACAGGGTTCCTGTCAATTCCCTTTATTAGCCTTTTTTTTTTTTTTTTGCTATTCATCAGATTTATATGCCCAGTTATAACTTCCCCTTGCTTTTTCCCCATTCTGAGAGAGACAATGGCTAACAGCATGCTTGTACATTTAATTAATGAACTATCTCTAAAAGAATAAATAAATCCAACTGTCGCCTAGATAACAGATAAATCCAATGGATGCCCAGACAATTTTCTTTCAATCTTTTATCTCTACTCTTCTCCTTCCCCCAAATTCTCAGATTTCTATAGTAGCCTTCTTTATAAGCAGGGCCAGTCTGTTGCCTTTGAATTATGTATTTTCTTTGAAAAAAATATAATTTTCCAAAGCCTTATTTTGGTCAAAACCATATCCCACCAAAGCCTGTGACTTCCCTGGTGGTCCAGTGGTTAAGAATCCACCTTGCAATGCAGGGGACATGGGTTCCATCTCTGGTTGGGTAACTAAGATTCCACAAACTGTGGAGTGACTAAGCCCACTCACTGCAACTACTGAACCTGTGCACCCCAATGGAGGATCCCCATGACATAATGAAGACCCCTTGTGCTGCAGCTAAGACTTGACACAGCCAAAAAAAAAAAAAAAGAAGAACCAATCAACCCGTCCCACCAGATCTCAACAATACGGAGGCTAACAATTTATCTGGGGCTTACTCAATGCTGTGGGGCTTTGCCTACATTATCACATTTAATCCTCTCAACTGTCCTACAAGGTGATATTTTTACTCTCACCATTACAGGTAAGGAAACTGGGCCTGAATAGGTTGCTCAAGGTCACATGGCTAGTAAGTAGCCAACCTGGAATTTAAACCTGGATCTCTCCCACTTTTTCCACAATGGGTACTCACAGTGCATCTGTGTCTGTGAAAAGGGAGGAGGGAAGAGAACACACACACACACACACATCCTTGCAGGATCACTGTGAGGACTCAAAGAGGCAACACACAAAGCTGCTGACACATGACAGAGTGTCGTTAACCACTGCTTTCCATTACCCCTAGGGCCTGGAAACTAGCTACCGATTTCGTTATGGATCTAAATCTGACTGGGGGGCCTCACAAACTTTAAGAACTTTTGCATCTATATGTGCTACCTGGTATTGTGGACACCCACAACAAGGGACCCTCCTTTAGTTGGTGGTCAGTGACCTGGAGGAAATGTAAGCAGGGGCTCACCCTGTGCTTGTTCATATTTTATGAACACAGAGCATATTTCACTTGCTCTCGACATCACCTCTAAGAGTTAGTAATACTGCTGCCTGATAATCCTGAGCTCAGCAGGGTAAACCAGCCTTCCTAGGTCACAGAAGTCATCTGCAAGACAGACAGAACTAGGTAGAATCTAAGCCTTTTGACAGAACTGATCATTGAGAGGCTGGGGCCCCAACGGGCTGTGCTGAGCACATTACAGGCCTTGTCTTATTTAACCCTCAAACCCAACCTATGACACAGAAACATGTGTACTCATCCTCAGTTGCTCAGTCATGACCGACTCTTTTCGACCCCATGGAACGTAGCCCGCCAGGCTCCTGTGTCCATGTGATTTTTCAGGTAAGAACACTGGAGTGGGTTGCCATTTCCTTTTCAGGGGATCTTCCCGAACCAGGGATTGAACCCATATCATCTGCACTGGCAGGCAGATGCTTCACCACTGAGCCACCTGGGAAGCCCTGAGGAAAGCGAAATTCAGACGGGGGAAGGAACTTGACCAAAGGCTCTCAGCTAGGAAGTGCAGAGTCCAGACTCACACCCAGGTTTTCTGTTGACTCTAAGCCCTAAACACACCACCTCCCTAAAGAGATGTGTTAGGTTTCCTGTTTGTCATTTTTTCACCTTGGGCATAGTGCTTCCTGCCGTCACAAAGTTATTTCTATCTCTATCTGGGTGGTTTTAATCTTACAAATTTAGGGGAGGCAGGTGAAACCAAATTATATACTGTTCTTGGAACGGTCCTAAGAATAAAAGTACCTCACCACAGCTCCAAATCCATTTCGTGTTCTCTTGATAGCAAGTGAAGCTCCCTCGTGCACCCTGCAGAAATCAGAGGACACACTTGGGCACTGGAAGCGCTTCTGTTTCAGCACAGTATCTGCTGATTAGAACTCCTTGCTTGATCGTCAAATGCCAACCCGGAGAGCTCTTACTTCCCCTGAAAGGCCTTTCAGTGCTAAGCATGATCGTTTCTTGGAGACAAAACCGGAGAAGGGCTAATGAGGAATCGGGTTACAATTTGGCCAGCATCCAAGGGAACATGAGCAACAGAGATATAACAGCTCACCTTCACTGCCCATCCTTCACGTGGCCTGGGGAGTGGCAGAACCATAAGTCCACAGCACGTTTAAGAAGAGATGCTTTTTTTTAAAAGCATTTAATTTCACAAAACAAGAGCAGCCAGGACAAAAGCTACATATACATGTCTAAAAGAGAAAATCTCTATACACAAAAAACAATCTAAAGATAAACCACCTGCTGTTTTTTAAGCATCAGTCATTTGCAGAGGGAGAAGGCACCCACTCCAGTACTCTTGCCTGGAAAATCCCATGGACGGAGGAGCCTGGTAGGCTGCAGTCCACGGGGTCGCGAAGAGTCGGACACGACTGAGTGACTTCACTTTCACTTTTCACTTTCATGCATTGGAGAAGGAAACGGCAACCCACTCCAGTATTCTTGCCTGGAGAATCCCAGGGATGGAGGAGCCTGGTGAGCTACCGTCTATGGGGTCGCACAGAGTCGGACACGACTGAAGTAACTTAGCAGCAGCAGCAGCAGCAGCATTTGCAGAGGGGGGAAAAAAAATACTGGGTAGCACTTATAGATGCAAAAGTTCTTTAAAATTCCCAGGCCCTGTAATGAATTGATGTGGGGAAAGGAGAGACTGAAGAAATGGAAGTAATAACATAGCTGATACTTGTAAAAGTTGCTCTAATATTTCAGCTGCTAACTAAACAGGGCATTATTAGTTAATCCTTAGGTGCATACCCTTTGTACTGTTCGGTCCCAGATACTCCTGTGTGGATTAATAACCCCCATGTGGATAATGTTCTAACTCTAACAGCTGTCTTGAATGTTAATTAAATCTAATAAAATTCTTCCCTTCAATTAAAAAATCTGAGGCTTGTAAAAAATATATTCAAACACCCTTCACTTGGTGAACTGCAAGAGTAGAATTCCTCTTAAATAAGCAGGGTGGTAAGTGATTCTGCCTCTTGTTCTGAGGCTGATGCAAAATGCTCAGGGCTGAGGGACAACTCTGATTCACACCTTGTTTGAGATTTGGTCAACAAAGTCAGGCTCCTTGGGAAATCATTTGTTAGACTGGCTGGAGTGTAAAAGGGTACACTGTGGGAAAAGTTAAGATTAGCGGGAATATGCAGCCTAGTCATCAAGTGTTCAGACTCAGGGTCTGACTGCCTGCTTTGAACAAGGATTCTACCACTCACTAGCTGTGTGATCTTTGGCAAGTCAACTCACTTCACTGAGTCTGCTCATCTATAAAAATCATACTTATCTCAGAATTGTTGAGCAATTGGGAGGAGCTAATGCATGTACTGGATTAAGTATGATGCCTGGGGCAAGAACATGTTCAACAAAATATTACTTGCTACTGTTTTCTTTCCTGTTGCCCCAAGAGATAAAAAGTTTCTCTGCTTTTAAGATTTTTTAAAAGATAATACAATGGAAATATTAAGCAGTCTTAGTACTTTTGGAAAATACACAAGGATATACATTTCTTCACTAATTCACTAAATATTTATTGGGCACTAACTGTGTGCTAGATACTGAAGATAATGTGGTAAGATCCACTCAGAAGCCGGTTGTTCAGTGAGGGAGACATAAAATACATTCAAAGTGTCATGAAAATACTCACAAACAAATATGGATAAAGAAAATGTGGCACATATATACAGTGGGATATTACTCAGCCATAAAAAGGGAATGAAATTGTGCCACTTGCAGAGATGTGGAGGGACCCAGAGACTAGTATACAGAGTGAATTAAGTCAGAAAAACAAATATTAGCACATATATATAGAATTGGAAAAAGACTATAGATGAACCTATTTGCAAAAGCAGAAATAGAGATGCAGAGACACAGAGAATGTATGGACACCAAGGAGGAAGAGGAGGGCATGGGATGAACTGGGAGAGCTGGATTGACATATATCGGCATAGACTATTGCTGCTGTGTATGAAGTAGATAACTAACGCGAGCCTGCTCTAGAGCACAGGGAACTCTACTCAGTGCTTGTGGTGACCTAAACAGGAAAGAAATCCAAACAGGGATGATACATGTGAACATATTTATTCACTCTGCTGTACAGCAGAAACTAACACAACACCGTAAAGCAACTATTTTGTTGTTTGTGTAATCGCTAAGTCATGTCCAACTCTTTTGAGACCCCATGGACTGTAGCCCATCAGGCTCTTCTGTCCAAGGACTTTCCAAGGAAAGTATAGTAGAGTGGGTTGCCATTTCCTTCTCCCTGGATATGGGAAGGAAATCCAAAAAACAGGTGATAAATGTAAATATATCTGATTCACTTTGCTATACAGCAGACGTTAACACAACATTGTAAAGCAACTATATGCCAATAAAAGTTAACTTTAAAAAAAAATGAATGCAGGAGATGATACCCTGATCTTTCAAGTGTACAATTCAATAATAAACCTTATTCTAATGGTTTCATAAAAAGAAAAAAAAGAAGAAAATATTTATATACCAGTAACATTTAGGGAATTTTTCTAAGGTAATGATACAAAATAGGAAGGACTCTGTGTATAAAGATGTTTCACATGGCCTTGTTTACAACGGTAGGACTCAGAAAGAACTTTAATGCTCAATACTAAATGGTGACATCAATTGTTACATAACTACTTAATGAACTATTATGCAGTCATTTTTTGGGCTCCAAAATCACTGCAAATGGTGACTGTAGCCATGAAATTAAAAAAATCTTGCTCCTTGGAAGAAAAGTTATGACCAACCTAGACAGCATATAAAAAAGCAGAGACATTACTTTGCCAAAAAAGGTCTGTCTAGTCAAAGATACGGTTTTTCCAGTAGTCATGTATGGATGTGAAAGTTGGACTATAAAGAAGGCTGAGTGCTGAAGAATTGATGCTTTTGAACTGTGGTGTTGAAGAAGACTCTTGAGAGTCCCTTGGACTGCAAGGAGATCCAACCAGTCCATCCTAAAGGAAATCAGTCCTGAATATTCATTGGAAGGACTGATGCTGAAGCTGACACTCCAATACTATCTGAAAAGACCCTGATGCTGGGAAAGATTGAAGGCGGGAGAAGGGGATGACAGAGGATGAGATGGTTGGATGGCATCAACCATCCATTGGTTGGATGACTCAATGGATATGAGTTTGAGTAAACACCAGGAGTTGGTGATGGACAGGGAGGCCTGTCGTGCTGCAGTCCATGGGGTCGCAAAGAATCGGACACGACTGAGCAACTGAACTGAATGCAGTCATTAAAATGATGCTTTCACTGAGAGCTCTAAGCTGTGCACTGCAACTACTGAAGCCCTGGCAACCTAGAGCCCGTGCTTCACAAGAGAAGCCACCTCGATGAGAAGCTGGGGCACAGCAACTGGAAAGTAGCCACCATTCGCCACAACTAGAGAAAGCTCATGCAAAGTAACAAAGACTCAGAGCAGCAAAAATAAAGTAAATAAATCAGCCTATAAGATATAAAGAATGACTTATATTTTCCAATGAGGCTATGTTATGAGACCATGAAATGTAATACTCTAGAATTCACTGAAAAGAAATGCTTCTGTTAAAGGTCAGAGGATATATTAAAATTTTTTAAAATGATGGCTTCAAAGTTTGTGTAGTTACTGTGAAATGCATTTGTGATTAAATAGTACTTGAAAAAAAAAGCAAGACATAAAATTGTACTTATACTATAATTATGACTGCTTGCAATCTGCACATAAAAGACTGGAAGGAAATATGCCAATTTGGGTTATAATGGAAAGATAACAGTTATCATTTATGGAGTATTTATTGTGTGGCAAAGTATTTTAAGCACCTGTTTGCGCTATTTCCCTTAATTCTCATACTCACAAGGTAGGTACTACTTTCATACTTTACCTACAGAGAGTTTAAATTCGTATCCACCCTATAAGGGAGGGCAGAGATTTAAACACAGGTTGAGCTGACAGCAAAAACAGGCTCATCGTAACCACTAAACATTTGTCTATCATGTCATAATGAAAAATTCAGTTTTTGCCTATAACATCCTTGCATTTTTCTTTTTAAATAGTAGTAACAACTGGAGAAGGAAATGGCAACCCACTCCAGTATTCTTTCCTGGAGAATCCCAGGGATGGAGGAGCCTGGTGGGCTGCCGTCTATGGGGTCGCACAGAGTCGGACACGACTGAAGCGACTTAGCAGCAGCAGCAGCAGCAACAACTGATCACCTAGTGTATGCCAAGTCCTCTCCTAAACATTTTATGTACCTAACTCATCCACCGCTCACAAGTAGTATCTGAAGTAGGTTCCTACATTATCCTCGTTTTACAGATGACAAAAATGAGACTCAGGAAATTAAGTGGTGTGCCTAAGGTCAAACAACTGGCCAGTATAAGGTATGCGGCTGCTTTCAAAGAAAGCCAGGGCAAAAGAACATAAATGCCTCTGCTGGAAAAACGGTTTAAAACATTTATGCGCAGGTAATACCTACTCAAAACATTTTATATAAAATGTTTTTTAAAATTTTGTTTAAAAACTAAAAGAGTGTCCTGGAGGGAGTGCAGCAATTTTTTAAATTATGAAATATTTCAAACATCTCAAGAAGTGCAGAGAGTAGAAAAACTAGTGGGCTTTCTCAAACATTCATGTCTTAAAAGTAATAAAAGCTACATCCTCACCAAAGGCCAGTGATCGAGAAAAATTTTAATTATAGTGTTTTAAATTCTTCTTAAACCAGGTGTCAACATGAAAGGAATTAATTAGCTCTCAAAAGCCTATCATTTTTCTTTACCAAGAAAATTCAGAGAAAAGCTGTTTAGCTAGAATCTAAGGAAGAAAGCTAGACAAAGAATAAGGCAGCAAATCCGAAGCAGCAAATGCAATGCCAAGGCAATTGAAAGAAATATCACCTCAACAAACCTGGGTTCCTGAGACACAAGGTTCCTTTTCTGCTTAACAGGCAGACACCCCAGCCTGTCCCCCATCATCTACCTCGATTTTGCCTAATGTCCCCAGGCCGACAAAGGGTGGGCACACCAGAGGGACCCTTCACCAGGAGATGACGTTCTACTGCAGAGTGAGATAAAATAAGAAGTGACCACCAACAGGCGGGTAGAGAATGATCAAGACGAACAGCTGGACATGTTGGAGTGCTCAAGGGGCATTTAATTATCACACTCCAGGACTTGAGCACAAAGCTGAAGCTTCACTATTAGATGTACTGTCAAGAAATTAACTTACCTTCGCAATTCAAGTTGCTCTACAGAGAATTCTGTATTAACCCCTCATCTGAGATGCCTGAGTGACCTTTTCCTGGCCTTGTTGGTCAGAGAGGTTTAATTTAGCACCAAGAGTTTAGCTGAACCCAATCCCAATTCTACAACAGACTTGATCCACCAAAGGTCTGCGACTAAAATGCACTTAGTCCACACATGCTGTGGGGACAGCCCCTAGTTTTTGGTATTTCAACACAGCCCGGTCAGAGCTGTTTCAGTTTTCAATTCTGTGCCATCTTAGGTGTACACAATGTATGTGAAGACTGACAGTGGCCACCAATTCCTATTTTCTCACTGTCTCTGAACTCACCACAACAGAGTCTGAGAATAGGCTCAGAAATGTAATAGATTGGTTGGAAATTCCAACCAGAACAGTGAGGATAACAAGACTTCAAAATCTCCAAAGATTCTGGTTGCATGTAAGCATAAAAGAACAACAGAAAAACAAGTGCCATAGTGTACAGTTTAAGTTTCTAGTTCAAGGTCAGGTGTGTACCAAGCTCTGGATACTGGCTGATGACACCGTGCATGTAATTTAATCTCCATGTGTCTCTGTTCCCTCATCTGTACAATGGCTAACTGGAAATAACAACATCTCTCTCTTAAAGGATTATTGGAAGAACTCAATGTTCATAAGACAGGGCAGGACCTGCCTCCTGGTAAACACTCAACTGATTACAGTTACTAGTATTATTATTGTATTTGACTTTCTCCAAATTTTCCAGAAAAGTCTGTGTTTATAGAGGCATGGACTGGACACAAGCCAGCATATCTATCACTGGATACCAATACTCAAAAACAGCTACAAGGGGACTTGCCTGATGGTCCAGTGGTTTAAGAATCTGCCTTGCAGTGCACAGGACATGAGTTTGATCCCTGGATAGGGAACTAAGATCCCACATGCCGCAGAACAACTAAACCCAAGTGCTGCAACTACTGAGCAAGTGCGCCACAACTAAAGAGTCCATGCACTGCAACAAAGGATCCCACATGACAGACACAACAAACATCTTGCATGCTGCAACTAAGACCTGACACAACCAAATAAATGAATATTCTTAAAAAGATACCTACAAGACTTACAAATATTGCCTGTCAATGCAGGAGCAAGGAGTCAGAAAACTGAGCGACTGAACTGAAACTGAACAACCTTTGACTATCTACTCGTTGCATGAATCATTCTTGGATCTCTACTTGGCTCCAACCCCTGAATTTTTATGCAGACTTCAGGACTATTTGTCAGACAAATTTTAAATTCTTGTTATTTACACACTGGGGGGAAAAAGAAGTGTGAAAGTGTTAGTCACTCAGTCGTGTCCAACTCTTTGTGACCCCACGGTCTGTCCATGAAATTCTCCAGGCAAGAATACTGGAGTGGGTTGCCATTCCCTTCTCCAAGGGATGTTCCCAACCCAGGGATCAAACCCAGGTCTCTTGCATTGCAGGTCGATTCTTTACCATCTGAGCTACCAGGGAGACCAGGGAAAAGGAGGGAAGGCTCAAAAAAAAAAAAAAAGAACAAAAAAACACACGATGTCAGAATTGAAAACAACCTCCTAGTCTAATCCCTGATTTTACCAAAACAAAAAATACATATACATATATATATATATATATATAAATACACACACACATATATATATATATATATATATACACGATAGTGAAGTTCAGAGGAACTAGTCCAAGCACTGTGGCCAAAAAGAGCAGTCAAGGCAGCGCTGGAGCCCAGGTTCCTGACTCCTGGCGCTGGGGCTCCATACTGCACTGTGCAGAGACGTGACTTCCGATCACTATGCAAATAATGACACAGTGAAGCATCCTGAGCTCAGGAACCCACTTTCTATCATTTCAGGAAAGAGCTTAACTTCCCAGGTTTCATTTAGATTCATAGACAGTAAAACCCCAGAATTCCGGCTGGCTGATTCAAGGGATTCCCAAAAGCTTTACCACTGAGTAGTCCATTACAACCCCAGTGAATTCAAATGAGCCATGGAGGGATTTCTGAATTCCTTAGTCTCACAGTCAAGGTAGAGGCATGGATTTAAACTCTGTAGAAGGAACAAAAACTGCATCACTGACAGAATACTCATTTTCCCTAAGATGCTTTCACTGCGAAGGTTACATTTTTTGGAACTAAAACACCAAAGGTAAGAGCAGGCTGAGAGGAGCTGGTAGGGAGGGGGATATACAAGAAGAGTGCAGTTACCATTATTTAACTGATCTAGAAATAAGTTGTTAAAAATCAGAATCCTGGTAATATTCTCATACCACCTACTGAATAAATATCAAGTAAATCAATCTATCTGAGCACTCAAGAGTGTATTAAAAAGTATTATCAACAGATTTAAATTGAAAGTTGGGAAATAAAATGGACAGAATATATTTCTTCAGTTCTTCAAGTGAGTCCAATAATGCAAAGTATCTTAAAAGAATTCACATAACCAAGTGGGAAATACATGTCTCCCATATAGTCAGCAGAACATTACACTAGTGTTCTTATGTCTTATTTGTTAGTTTATACTTTAGGATGACAGTTTTACTTGCTCTTTTCTATCTTGGAATCATTACTGGGTTTGGAAATGGTCATTCTTTTTTAGGGTTGTGACTACCATGCATGTGTGGATAGGAATTGAGCAGTTCAGGGCAACTCGCCCAAGGTAACACAATTCAAACCTTGGAGGAGAACTGAGGTCACACAATTAGTTAATGACAGAAGCATTAACTTTCACTGTCTTTGGAGTAAGAATTAAAAGACTGGAACTAACAATTTCATTTCTTCTTCACAACAATCCTGTGAGGGTGGACCAATAAGCCCTGCTTTCCTACTAACAAATGGAAATTCTAAGAGGTTGTCCTTCATTCAAGTCATCCAGAAAGAAAACTGATAATACCCAGAGCCAGCTCATAGTGGAAGCTAAAAATAGGCAGAGTTCTTCTGGAAGCAAATTGGTGATACACATCAAAAGTTTTTAAGTTGTGCACACTCGTTAGCATAGAAAGTGACCAGAAATAAATACAAGCATTTACATTCGTGGATTCATTACAATATTATCAACAACACTGAAAAAAACAGAAACCAACAATAAGGGCTATTATGCCAGTGACATATTATGAAAACATCAAAAATCATGTTTTCAAGGAATGTGGAAAATGTGTCATGACATAGAGAAATGTTCACAGTATGTCCAAGGTCAGAATAATCTCAATGTTGTTTTTCAGAAAAATACATATACATACATATGCAAATATACACAAAGACACATGGAAAGATCCATATCAAAAGTTAAATGTAGATACACTGAGAAATATAATTATGAATTTTAATACCATTGAAACATGTGCATCACCATACGTAAAACAATGACCAGGGCAAGTTTGATGCATGAAGCAGGGCACTCAAAGCTGGTGCTCTGCGACAACCCAGGACAGGGTGGGGAGAAAGGTGGCAGCGGGGGTTCAGGCTTGGGGGGCACGTGTATACCTGAGGCTGATTCACGCTGACGCATGGCAAAAACCATCACAACACTGTAAAGTAATTATTCTCCAATTAAAATAAATTAATTAAAAATAAATAAAATAAAATAGATAAACAACAAGAACCAACTGAATAGCACAGGGAACTCTATTCAATATTCTGTAATAACCTAGAAGGGAAAAGAATTTGAAGAAGAGAAATCACAACCTTGCAATGAGTAACTGAATCACTTTGCTGTATACTTGAAACTAACACAACATTGTAAATCAACTATACTCCATTATAAAATAAAAATTTTTTAAACTCAAATGAAGACACACATAATGAAAAACTTTCCTGGGAGTTTGCCATAAAAAATAAATAAATTTACATACAAAAAAAGTGATTGCAAAATAGTATTTAAAGAAATAAAACCTTACCCATACTGCTGCTATCTAAAATTTTTGTTTGGGTAAATATTTAAGGACTTTCTTGGGGGTGCAGTGGATAGGAGTCTACTTGCCAATGCAGGGGAAACGGGTTCAATCCTAGTCTGGGAAGGTTTCACATGCTGTGAAGCAACTAAGTCAGTGCACCACACCTCAGCTTGTGCTCTAGAACCCGAGAGCTGTAACTATCAAGCCATGCATGCCCTACAGCCCAGGCTCCTCAACAAAAGCCGCCACTGCAATGAGAAGCCCTTGAACTGCAACAAAGAGTAGCCTCCACTCGCTGCAACTTGAGAAAGCCCATGCCCAAAATGAACATCCAGTGCAGCCAAAAACAAATGAAATTCTAAAAAATATGTAAAAGGCTATTTACTTACAAAAATATACTTCTTATCAGAGAATTTCTCTTAATGCTAGTAATTATTTAAGCTTTTCTATATGGCAGGTATGTTTCATATATATGCACTCAAACCTTGAAATAACCCCATGTAGGCCTATTATCACTCCATTTTAGAGGTGAGAAAATTGAACATTCAAGATGTCAAATGTGACATCTGAGAAATGAGAAAACCACTTACTAAGGGGCAATTCTCTAAAGCTTAACCTTTGTTACACACACAGGCAAAACCTTGTTTCACACCAAATAATCTTTCTAAAGGCAGAACATACTAGGTAGGTTTTTAGTTCAGGAGTTGGCATCCGGAAGACGATTATTAGGATGTCTATAATTTGCTTCAAAATATTTCAGCATGTGCAGCATAATAATATGGTGCGTGTGTTATGCAAGTTACATACCAGGTAGTAAGCTGCCCTCCAGGCTTCCCCCTCCAGGCGTTGGCTATGGGTGTTCTAATCAGCAATCTCACCTACAGAACCCTCAGTTACCTTTATCTGAAAACACCAGAGGCTTTGATAATGAGCCTAAGAAATGTTACAACTGTGAATTTTCACTGTTAACATTAGTGGCTTGCTAACTAGCATGACGGATGTTAGAAACGGACTTCATTAACTCAATTAATAAAACTTGAGATGTGGGGATTAGCTCAAAATTCTAGAGAGACACTCAACCCTACAATGAGGATTTGAGACTGTTCAGCAGCCAACCTTAGGGATGGCACCCACAGTTTATGTCTAAATGGCCCTGTAGCCAGACACTGGATTAAAGATTCTGGCTCCCTGTTATCTGTAAAACAGCTGAATCTTGCCTTTGGAATATCATCAGCTCCATCTTCAGAGAATGAAGCACCCAGAAAGGGATGTAATAAAACCTACAGAACAGGTACGGTTACTTTGAGCTTACTTGTAAATGATTGACAAAGGGTCTGCATGTATTACAGAACTTTTTAATAAGCTGGTAGCACAACTGTGACGGTGCAGCTGACCCTCACCAATCATCTATTTCCAATGGGTACCAAACAGACCTTAACTGTACACACAAAATCACTGAAATGGCTTTTCAAATGCCCATCTGGACTACATATATAGTACCTCAGCGTACTATACTATGTACACATGCATGTGTGCGGTTGGTATCTGTATGTATGTGTATATATATACACACACATACACACGTATATATATACATACACACACATATATAGTATACAGCGGGCTTCCCAGGTGGCACAAATGGTAAAGAATCCACCTGCCAATGCAGGAGACACAAGAGATGCAAGTTCAATTCCTGGGTTGGGAAGATCCCCTGGAGTAGGAAATGGCAACCCCCTCCACTATTCTTGCCTGGAAAATTCCATGGACAGAGAAGCCTGGTGGGCTACAGTCCATGGGGCTGCAGCGAGTTGGACAGGGCTGAGTGACTAACCACATATACATAGTGTACAGTGTATAGTGTGTGTGTGTATAGAGACTGTGTGTGTATCCATACACAAAACAAAATATATATATACACACCAGTGTATACAGTATATAAGAACAGTATCTGTGGTCTCAAAGAATTACCTTCCACTACTGAAATGGATTTCGTAAGGTTCAAATAAGCTCACACCCTAAGGAAGCCACATATTCAGATCTCTTCAGCTGTAGCGTGCCTAGTCCAGACCTTCAAAACGACGCACAAATTGTTTGACTTGCCCACATTGTTTCAGAGACAAATATTTCACAGGCTTTTGAATTCTACCTCTCTCTACTTCAGCCTCCCAATCAACACAATAAAAATAATGACGGAACCAATAATGGGGCCTTGCCAGGAGAGTGGCTGAAATAACAAATTATTCTATCACGCAGTGAAAATGTATTTCACAAACTTAAAAAAAACAAAAACATCTCTGTGCGGGTGCATAATGAGGGCCCTGCATTTCTGCAGCATTTGTATCATCCTGAAGTACTCAGACAACTGGACTATAAAAGGACACCTGCATGACAAGACTGTCATCTCCTGTATCATCCCCTGCGCCTCTCCCAGCAAAGAGTGGGGTTTACAAGAACCACATGGGAGTTCACCGAAAAGTTCCTTGAGTTTTGTATGGAATTGGAGGGGTTTGTGGGGAGGGGGCGTTGGGGGGGTGGACATGGGGGAGAGGGGGAGAACTGGCGATTGTTTTGTTTTGATTTGGAGACATGGAGGCAAAAACTACAAAAGATAGTTACACTCATTGCAGTACAAAGTATGCTTTCTCAATGGGGACAATACTGAAATACTTTGTTCACGGGAGTGAATGAAAAATATCTTACACTTATTACACATCTAACAAATTTATAATACAGTATATACACAGATCATTAGGATATCTATGGTAGTAACATTTCATGAAGTGAGGGACAACTAGGCAAAAAATGCCTGAAAAGGATTAGTTGGGGGCTGACAAGAGAATGAAGACTGAGCAACAGTGGCGGAGGGCTGCCTTCCCAGGGCTGAGGATCACCTGCAGAGCCATGCCTGCCCCAGGGAATATCCTAATCTCTGCTTCCTGTTCCAAGGATTCCTGAGGTTGAACTTGACTGGCCTGGGTTACTTCCAGCTCTGTGTCACAGTTGCTGGCCATTCCCAGAGGCAGCAGAAATGTGTATGAAGCCTTACAAGTGTCCCAGATTTCCACCAGCCCCTATTTTCCCTCAGATCTTCCTGTTTTCTCAGTTTTTTGAGCGTGCTTGCTGCCCTAGAGGCATATGTATTTGGCATCCAGCATACTGCCTGTCCATGGCACCTTTTCAACACTTCCGGCCCATCCTCTGTTGGCCATCTTGGGCCAAAACTCTCCACCAGAACATGAAATCAGAGCAAAGAGACAGAAACAATGGCAGAGTCAAGAGACAGGTTAGCGCCCTCCAGAATGAAGAAAGTACCTGCATGGCATGCTCGCTAGTGTCATCGGCCAAGAGTGTAGTATGGAGAGCACTCCCTTTCCTCAGAAAAACACACAGTAATGGTGCAGGCTACTGCTGTCATGGATAAAGATAGATGGCTATCTCAAAAAGAAACTTTCAAGCAGTTTCTTGACAAATTAAACCCAGAATCACCGTATACTCTGGCAAAGAACTGAAAGCAGAGATTTGAACAAATATTCATTCGCCTTTGTTCACAGCAGCATTTGTGTGCAATCAAACAAGTGCCCAGAGGCAGAAAAAAAAAAAAGAGAGAGAGAGACCTCACCTTGGGGGTGTATACCTAGTACTAGGTTTGAATTTATATACACAGAGATATATACTTCGTGAGCACCTAATTTTTCTCTTTCTGGGGGAAAAAAAAAAACCCACCTTCACCATTGTTACCACGGCTGTTAGCCTCAAGCTCTAACCCACCCTCTTCCTTGAAGAAAGATAAATGCTATCTTTGTCTTACAGGAAACCACCAGAACAGAAAAACAAGAGGCCAACAGAATTGGTTAGAACCAGCCAAACCCAAGATAGCAGAAGACCAGCCCTCCAGTAGACCCCGAGCCTCATGACATGCTCACGGTAACATTAGCATGCTCAACGACATACCTACCAGTGCCATGATAGGAATTACCAGACCACAGAAGGAAGAAAAAGAAGTAACACCCCAGTTGCAGGAAGAAACCCACCTTTTCCCAAAAAACCAATGCATATGCCCCCTCTGCCATTAACCCTGTCTTTAAAAATCTTGCTTTGATCACCCTCCACTCCCAGAAGTTGATTTGTGAACTAATTTCCCGCTTCTCCATTCTCTGGCCATCAAACAGTTTGTGCTGTTTCAGTCTCAGCATCAGTTTCGTTAACTGGCTGTGTGAATCCAAATGGAAAAAGACCCTTCACCACTGAGGCAGGGGATTTCCAACAAGCTAGGGTTCAACTGGGAGTCCATACAACCAATTTGGTAACACCACCACGAAACAGCCTCAGGAATAAAGTTCTAAAGGGAAAATTAGTTACCTAAAACACTCTAATGATGACTTCTACAGAAGCCCTTTATGCTGGCTCAGCTGTGAAGGTTTATCAGGAAGTCAGGCTGATACTGGAAAACGTCACTACTTGGATAAAAGATATTTAAGCATGAGTGGGTCCTAGAACTGAAAAGCTAACTAATTAAACTAAGCCTCTTAAAAAAAGTTCGAAAAGGCAGAAGCTAGCAGGAAAAATACATTTTTACTTTTGGGCATAATGAGAGGGAATTCAGAGGAACCACTTGGTTCCTCACTTTAAAAATTTAAAGTCACTTGACTTCCAGATAACAGTCCGGAAGCCAGCTGTGGACCTCCCAGTGCATTCTATTGCCTTTTCACTCATGTACATACAAATGCACTGAGCACTGGCCAAGGTATCATGGTCAGGGAGGACTGGATTTAAGAGGAATAAAACAGTCGCTCTGCCAAGAGTCTAGTACTACTGTGAGTACTGCCATCAAATGGCAGAAGCCTTGGGAGTATTCACCCATTCTACCACCCCTTTCCCTGGGAAATGACTCCCCAGCCATGATCCATGGAGTCATGACAGAGGATTAGCCATAATTACACAATCTGGCTTCTACCCTCCTGGCCATGCATGACCCATGGAAGGCCGATGAGAGGCTCTTCCAGAGAATCTGGAAATGATGAAATAAGCAGATAGCCTTTCTATTAAGCCAGAAATCTACATAAGTGGTACACTTGGACTGTGGAGGCCCATGTCACCCTATACAGCCTGTGAAGCAGAGACAGACAGACTGCAAAGGAAGAGAATCAAACAGATGCATAGACTTAAGGGCAAGAGCTAAAGAAGGAATATCACCTGGTTCCTGGCAGCTCTCAGTTCCAGTGCAGACCATTCTGAAGCCTGCCAGCAACCCTTGTTGCTCTATATTGAGCTGCCTAATATACTTTCCGTTATTCAAAACCAAAAGCTCTAATAAATATACAGAGAATAGGACAACAACACAAATTCATCTAATACACAACACAGTGCTGAGGAGGCCATATTCTGCTTCATTCATCTGAACACATCTTATATAGTAAGTGGCAAGGAGTAAGACTTGTTGACACAAGATGGGAATTTGAGTCCCAGTTAGGCAGTGCAGTGGTAAACAATCTGCCTGCCAATGAAGGAGATGCATAAGACATGGGTTCAATTCCTGGGTCGGGAAGAGCCCCCGGAGGAGGAAATGGCAATCTGCTCCAGAATTTTGCCTGGAAAATTCCACGGAGAGAGGTGCCTGGTGGGCCACAGTCCATGGGGTCTCAAAGAGTTGGACGTGACTGATCAACTGAGCACAACACACTCCACCCATTGCTAGTTCCGTGACCTTGAGTAAGTTCATTCAACCCACACTCAACACAGTTTCTGCCACAAAACAGGTGCTCACATGTATACATATATATGTATATATGCAAAAGTAAGGAACATGGGCAAGCAGCCACCTACATGCTGGGTGCACTTATCTCTTGAAGACAATTCTCATCAATGAAGCGGGGATAAAAATGTCTACTTTATGTGTCTCACAGGATTATAATTATGTAATCACAGTATCAGTCAGTCCAGTTGCTCAGTTCAGTTCAGTCACTCAGTCGTGTCTGACTCTTTGCGACCCCATGAATTCGAGCACGCCAGGCCTCCCTGTCCATCACCAACTCCCAGAGTCGACCCAAACCCATGTCCATAGAGTCAGTGATGCCATCCAACCATCTCATCCTCTGTCGTCCCCTTCTCCTCCCGCCCCCGATCCTACCCAGCATCAGAGTCTTTTCCAGTGAGTCAACTCTTCGCATGAGATGGCCAAAGTATTGGAGTTTCAGCTTCCAATGAACACCCTGGATTGATCTCCTTTAGGATGGATTGATTGGATCTCCTTGCAGTCCAAGGGACTCTCAAGAGTCTGCTCCAACACCACAGTTCAAAAGCATCAATTTTGTGGTGCTCAGCTTTCTTCGCCGTCCAACTCTCACATCCATACATGACCACTGGAAAAATGATAGCCTTGACTAGATGGACTTTTGTTGGCAGAGTAATGTCTCTACTTTTAAATATGCTATCTAGGTTGGCCATAACCTTCCTTCCAAGGAGTAAGCGTCTTTTAATTTCATGGCTGCAATCACCATCAGCAGTGATTCTGGAGCCCCAAAAAATAAAGTCTGACACTGTTTCCACTGTTTCCCCATCTATTTCCCATGAAGTGATGGGACCAGATGCCATGATCTTAGTTTTCTGAACGTTGAGCTTTAAGCCAACTTTTTCACTCTCCTGTTTCACTTTCATCAAGAGGCTCTTGAGTTCTTCTTCACTTTCTGCCATAAGGGTGGTGTCATCTGCATATCTGAGGTTATTGATATTTCTCCTGGCAATCTTGATTCCAGCTTGTGTTTCTTCCAGCCCAGCGTTTCTCATGATGTACTCTGCATATAAGTTAAATAAGCAGGGTGACAATATACAGCCTTGACGTACTCCTTTTCCTATTGGGAATCACTCTGTTGTTCCATGTCCAGTTCTAACTGTTGCTTCCTGACCTGCATACAGGTTTCTCAAGGGACAGGTCAGATGGTCTGGTATTCCTATCTCTTTCAGAATTTTCCACAGTTTATTGTGATCCACACAGTCAAAGGCTTTGGCATAGTCAATAAAGCAGAAATAGATGTTTTTCTGGAACTCGCTTGCTTTTTCAATGATCCAGCGGATGTTGGCAATTTGATCTCTGGTTCCTCTGCCTTGTCTAAAACCAGCTTGAACATCTGGAAGTTCATGGTTCATGTATTGCTGAAGTCTGGCTTGGAGAATTTTGAGCATTACTTTACTAGCATGTGAGCTGAGTGCAATTGTGCGGTAGTTTGAGCATTCTTTGGCATTGCCTTTCTTTGGGATTGGAACGAAAACTGACCTTTTCCAGTCCTGTGGCCACCGCTGAGTTTTCCAAATTTGCTGGCATATCGAGTACAGCACTTTCACAGCATCATATTTCAGGATTTGAAATAGCTCAACTGGAATTCCATCACCTCCACTAGCTTTGTTCGTAGTGATGCTATCCAAGGCCCACTTGACTTCACATTCCAGGATGTCTGGCTCTAGGTGAGTGATCACACCATCGTGATTACCTAGGTCGTGAAGATCTTTTTTGTACAGTTCTTCTGTGTATTCTTGCCACCTCTTCTTAATATCTTCTGCTTCTGTTAGGTCCATACCATTTCTGTCCTTTATCGAGCCTATCTTTGCATGAAATGTTCCTTTGGTATCTCTAATTTTCTTGAAGAGATCTCTAGTCTTTCCCAGTCTGTTGTTTTCCTCTATTTCTTTGCATTGATCGCTGAGAAAGGCTTTCTTATCTCTCCTTGCTATTCTTTGGAACTCTGCATTTAGATGGGAATATCTTTCCTTTTCTCCTTTGCTTTTCACTTCTCTTCTCTTCCCAGCTATCTGTAAGGCCTCCTCAGACAGCCATTTTGCTTTTCTGCATTTCTTTTCCATGGGGATGGTCTTGATCCCTGTCTCCTGTACAATGTCACAAACCTCTGTCCATAGTTTATCAAGCACTCTGTCTATCAGATCTAGTCCCTTAAATTATTTGTCACTTCTACTGTATACTCATAAGGGATCTGATCTAGGTTCTACCTGAATGGACTATTGGTTTTCCCTACTTTCTTCAATTTAAGTCTGAATTTGGCAATAAGCAGTTCATGATCTGAGCCACAGTCAGCTCCCAGTCTTGTTTTTGCTGACCGTATAGAGCTTCTCTATCTTTGGCTGCAAAGAATACAATCAATCTGATTCTGGTGTTGACCATCTGGTGATGTCCACGTGTAGAGTCTTCTCTTGTGTTGTTGGAAGAGGGTGTTTGCTATGACCAGTGCGTTCTCGTGGCAAAACTCTATCAGCCTTTTCCCTGCTTCATTCTGTACTCCAAGGCCAAATTTGCCTGTTACGCCCAGTTGCATCCAACTCTTTGGGACCCCATAGACTTCAGCATGCCAGGCTTCCCTGTCCATCACCAACTCTCGAAGCTTGCTCAAACTCATGTCCATCAAGTTGGTGATGCCATCCAACCATTTCATCCTCTGTTGTCCCCTTCTCCTCCTGCCTTCAATCTTTCCCAGCATCAGGGTGTTTTCCAGTGAGTCAGTTCTTCGCATCAGGTGGCCAAAGTATTGGAGTTTCAGCCTCAGCATCAGTCATTCCAATGAATATTCAGGACTGATTTCCTGTAGGATTCACTCGTGGGATCTCCTTGCTGTCCAAGGGACTCTTCAAGAGTCTTCTCCAACACCACAGTTCAAAAGCATCAATTCTCTGGCACTGAGCTTTCTTTATAGTCCAACTCTCACATCCATACATGACTACTGGAAAAACAATAGCTTTAACTATATGGAACTGTGCTGGCAAAGTAATGTCTCTCCTTTTGAATATGCTGTCTAAGTTGGTCTTAGCTTTTCTTCCAAGGAGCAAGAGTCTTTTAATTTCATGGCTACAGTCACCATCTACAGTGATTTTGGAGCCCCCCAAAATAAAGTCTGTCACTGTTTCACCACCTATTTTCCATGAAGTGATGGTACCAGATGCCATGATCTTCATTTTCTGAATGTTGAGTTTTAAGCCAACCTTTTCACTTTCCTCACTGTATGATTAAAATCACGATATGATTAAAAGTTTTGAATAGGCTCAGAATGATGGGTGGAGACCCACTTAGAATAGCCAAACAATATTTATTTATCTAAAGCAAGGGCTGGTACACTATAGCCCACAGGCCAAATCCAGTCACGATCTGTGCTTGCATGGTCCACAAAAGTAAGAATGGTTTTTATAAATGAACATTTGCAACCAATTTCATTGTAGGGAACACTAATTTTTAACCCCAACTCAGGTAAACAGACTGGTTCTAAATCGGGAAAGGAGTACATCAAGGCTGTATATTGTCACCCTGATTATTTAACGCATATGCAGAGTGAGTGAGTGATAGTTGCTCAGTCATGCTTGACTCTTTGCAACCCCATGGACTGTAGCCTGCCAGGCTCCTCTGCCCATGGAATTCTCTAGGTAAGATTACTGGAGGTGGTTGCCATTTCCTTCTCCATATATGCAGAGTACATCATGCGAAATGCTGGGTTGGGTGAAACACAAACTGGAATCAAGATTGCTGGGAGAAATATCAATAACCTCAGATATGCAGATGACACCACCCTTATGGTAGAAAGCAAAGAAGAACTAAAGAGCCCCTTAATGAAAGTGAAAGAGAAGAGTGAAAAACTGGTCTGATCACTTCATGGCAAACAGATGGGGAAACAATGGAAACAGTGAGAGACTTTATTTTCTTGGGCTCTAAAATTACTGCAAATGATCACTGCAGCCATGAAATTAAAAGATTCTTGCTCCCAGAAAAAGAAATAAAAGGAATCCAGATAGGAAAAGAAGAAGTAAAACTCTCACTGTTTGCAGATGACATGATCCTCTACATAGAAAACCCTAAAGAATCCACCAGAAAATTACTAGAGCTAATCAATGAATATAGTAAAGTTGCAGGATATAAAATTAACACAGAGAAATCCCTTGCATTCCTATACACTAACAATGAGAAAACAGAAAGAGAAATTAAGGAAACAATTCCATTCACCACTGCAACGAAAAGAATAAAAACACTTAGGAATATATATACGTAAAGAAACAAAAGACCTATATATACAAAACTATAAAACACTGATGAAAGAAATCAAAGAGGACATAAATAGATGGAGATATATACCGTGTTCATGGATTGGAAGAATCAATATAGTGAAAATGAGTATACTACCCAAAGCAATCTATAGATTCAATGCAATCCCTATAATGCTACCAACGGTATTTTCCCCAGAACTAGAACAAATAATTTCACAATTTGTATGGAAATACAAAAAACCTCGAATAGCCAAAGCAATCTTGAGAAAGAAGAACGGAACTGGAGGAATCAACCTGCCTGATTTCAGGCTCTACTACAAAGCCACAGTCATCAAGACAATATGGTACTGGCACAAAGACAGAAATATAGATCAATGGAACAAAATAGAAAGCCGAGAGATAAATCCACTTACCTATGGATACCTTATCTTCGACAAAGGGGGCAAGAGTATACAATGGAGAAAAGACAATCTCTTTAACAAGTGGTGCTGGGAAAACTGGTCAACCACTTGTAAAAGAATGAAACTAGAACACTTTCTAACACCATACACAAAAATAAACTCCAAATGGATTAAAGATCTAAATGTAAGACCAGAAACTATAAAACTCCTAGAGGAAAACATAGGCAAAACACTCTCCGACATAAATCACAGCAGAATCCTCTATGACCCACCTCCAAGAATATTGGAAATAAAAGCAAAAATAAACAAATGGGACCTAATTAAACTTAAAAGCTTTTGCACAACAAAGGAAACTATAAGCAAGGTGAAAAGACAGCCTTCAGAATGGGAGAAAATAATAGCAAACGAAGCAACAGACAAAGAATTAATCTCAAAAATATACAAGCAACTCCTGCAGCTCACTTCCAGAAAAATAAATGACCCAATCAAAAAATGGGCCAAAGAACTAAACAGACATTTCTCCAAAGAAGACATACAGATGGCTAACAAACACATGAAAAGATGCTCAACATCACTCATTATTAGAGAAATGCAAATCAAAACCACAATGAGGTACCATTTCACACCAGTCAGAATGGCTACTATCCAAAAGTCTACAAGCAATAAATGCTGAAGAGGGTGTGGAGAAAAGGGAACCCTCTTACACTCTCAGTGGGAATGCAAACTAGTACAGCTACTATGGAGAACAGTGTGGAGATTCCTTAAAAAACTGGAAATAGAACTGCCATATGACCCAGCAATCCCACTGCTGGGCATACACACTGAGGAAACCAGAATTGAAAGAGACACGTGTACCCCAATGTTCATCGCAGCACTGTTTATAGTCGCCAGGACATGGAAGCAACCTAGATGCCCATCAGCAGACGAATGGATAAGGAAGCTGTGGTACATATACACAATGGAATATTACGCAGCCATTAAAAAGAATACATTTGAATCAGTTCTAATGAGGTGGATGAAACTGGAGTCCATTATACAGAGTGAAGTAAGCCAGAAAGAAAAACACCAATACAGTATACTAATGTATAGGGGACTGGAATGCAAAAGTAGGAAGTCGAGAAACACCTGGCGTAACAGGCAAGTTTGGCCTTGGAGTACAGAATGAAGCAGGGAAAAGGCTAATAGAGTTTTGCCACGAGAACGCACTGGTCATAGCAAACACCCTCATCCAACAACACAAGAGAAGACTCTACATGTGGACATCACCAGATGGTCAACACCAAAATCAGATTGATTGTATTCTTTGCAGCCAAAGATAGAGAAGCTCTATACAGTCAGCAAAAACAAAACCGGGAGCAGACTGTGGCTCAGATCATGAACTGCTTATTGCCAAATTCAGACTTAAATTGAAGAAAGTAGGGAAAACCAATAGTCCATTCAGGTAGAACCTAGATCAGATCCCTTATGAGTATACAGTAGAAGTGACAAATAATTTAAGGGACTAGATCTGATAGACAGAGTGCCTGATGAACTATGGACAGAGGTTTGTGACATTGTACAGGAGACAGGGATCAAGACCATCCCCATGGAAAAGAAATGCAAAAAAGCAAAATGGCTGTCTGAGGAGGCCTTACAGATAGCTGGGAAGAGAAGAGAAGTGAAAAGCAAAGGAGAAAAGGAAAGATATTCCCATCTGAATGCAGAGTTCCAAAGAATAGCAAGGAGAGGTAAGAAAGCCTTTCTCAGCAATCAGTGCAAAGAAATAGAGGAAACCAACAGATTGGGAAAGACTAGAGATCTCTTCAAGAAAATTAGAGATACCAAAGGAACATTTCATGCAAAGATAGGCTCGATAAAGGACAGAAATGGTATGGACCTAACAGAAGCAGAAGATATTAAGAAGAGGTGGCAAGAATACACAGAAGAACTGTACAAAAAAGATCTTCACGACCCAGATAATCACGATGGTGTGATCACTCACCTAGAGCCAGACATCCTGGAATGTGAAGTCAAGTGGGCCTTGGATAGCATCACTACGAACAAAGCTAGTGGAGGTGATGGAATTCCAGTTGAGCTATTTCAAATCCTGAAATATGATGCTGTGAAAGTGCTGTACTCGATATGCCAGCAAATTTGGAAAACTCAGCGGTGGCCACAGGACTGGAAAAGGTCAGTTTTCGTTCCAATCCCAAAGAAAGGCAATGCCAAAGAATGCTCAAACTACCGCACAATTGCACTCAGCTCACATGCTAGTAAAGTAATGCTCAAAATTCTCCAAGCCAGACTTCAGCAATACGTGAACCGTTAAATTCCATATGTTCAAGCTGGTTTTAGAAAAGCAGAGGAACCAGAGATCAAATTGCCAACATCCACTGGATTATCGAAAAGCAAGCGAGTTCCAGAAAAACATCTATTTCTGCTTTATTGACTATGCCAAAGCCTTTGACTGTGTGGATCACAATAAACTGTGGAAAATTCTGAAAGAGATGGGAATACCAGACCATCTGACCTGTCCCTTGAGAAACCTGTATGCAGGTCAGGAAGCAACAGTTAGAACTGGACATGGAACAACAGACTGGTTCCAAACAGGAAAAGGAGTAAGTCAAGGCTGTATATTGTCACCCTGCTTATTTAACTTATATGCAGAGTACATCATGAGAAACACTGGGCTGGAAGAAACACAAGCTGGAATCAAGTCTGCCGGGAGAAATATCAATAACCTCAGGTATGCGGATGACACCACCCTTATGGCAGAAAGTGAAGAAGAACTCAAGAGCCTCTTGATGAAGGTGAAAGAGGAGAGTGAAAAAGTTGGCTTAAAGCTCAACGTTCAGAAAACTAAGATCATGGCATCTGGTCCCATCACTTCATGGGAAATAGATGGGGAAACAGTGGAAACAGTGTCAGACTTTATTTTTTGGGGCTCCAGAATCACTGCTGATGGTGATTGCAGCCATGAAATTAAAAGACGCTTACTCCTTGGAAGGAAGGTTATGGCCAACCTAGATAGCATATTTAAAAGTAGAGACATTACTTTGCCAACAAAAGTCCATCTAGTCAAGGCTATCATTTTTCCAGTGGTCATGTATGGATGTGAGAGTTGGACGGTGAAGAAAGCTGAGCGTCACAGAATTGATGCTTTTGAACTGTGGTGTTGGAGCAGACTCTTGAGAGTCCCTTGGACTGCAAGGAGATCCAATCAATCCATCCTGAAAGAGATCAATCCTGGGTGTTCATTGGAAGGACTGATGTTGAAGCTGAAACTCCAATACTTTGGCCACCTCATGCGAAGGGTTGACTCATTGGAAAAGACCCTAATGCTGGGTAGGATTGGGGGCGGGAGGAGAAGGGGACGACAGAGGATGAGATGGTTGGATGGCATCACTGACTCTATGGACATGGGCTTGGGTAGACTCCGGGAGTTGGTGATGGACAGGGAGGCCTGGCGTGCTGCAATTCATGGGGTTGCAAAGAGTCGGACACGACTGAGTGACTGAACTGAACTGAATCCATACACGTGGAATTTAGAAAGATGGTAACGATAACCCTAAATATGAGACAGAAAAAGAGACACAGATGCATAGAACAGTCTTTTGGACTCTGTGGGAGAAGGTGAGGGTGGGATGGTCTGAGAGAATAGCATTGAAACATGTGTATTATCATATGTGAAACAGAACTCCAGTCCAGGTTCGATGCATGAGACAAGTGCTCAGGGCTCGTGCAATGAGATGACACAGAGGGATGGGATGGGGAGGGAGGCGGGAGGGGGGTTCAGGATGGGGAACACATGTAAACCCATGGCTGATTCATATCACTGTATGGCAAAAACCACTACAATATTGTAAAGTAATTAGCTTCCAACTTAATAAATTAATTTAAAAAATAAAAAATTAAAGATGCTTGCTCCTTGGAAGAAAAGCTAAGACAAACCTAGACAGCATATAAAAAAGCAGAGACATTACTTTGCCAACAAAGGTCTGTCTAGTTAAAGCTATGGTTTTTCCAGTAGTCATGTACGGATGTGAGAGGTGGACAATAAAGAAAGCTGAGCTCCAAAGAATTGATGCTCACACAACTGAGTGACTGCACTGAACAGGTAAATATTATCTCTCCCCAAAAATAATTCCATTCTTTTAAGAATTATATGCTTAGCAGACTTGTATTATAAAAACTATACTCAATTACTATCATTATATTTTAATTTTTTCAATTAAAAATACGTGCAAATTTATTTCTCTTGTTACAAACCACCTACACAGTATTTTGATGTTGCCTCTTGGCCCACAAAGTCTTAACATGTTGATTATCTGGCTCTTTACAGAAATGAATTAGGAAGAGGCAACCTACTCTAGCCTTTTTGCCTGGAAAATTCCATGGCCAGAGGAGCCTGGCAGGCTACAGTGCGTAGGGTCGCATAGAGTTGGACACGACTGAGCACACATACGCTTTACAGAAAAAGTCTGCCATTGCTAACCTAAACAATGTCCAAGAAGTCAACTTAGTCAGGGACACGGCAACAAAGTTATTTTTCTCATCAGCACTATTATTCTTAGAGAGCAATTTTTCAGAACATGGGGCTGTTTACAAATGCATTATTTTGCAGTATAGCAGGAAAAATGTGCCATAATGTCTGAGTAAGTGACAATCACGACAGACCTTCCAGAAGCTCAACTACCTGCTTCAAGCCCAGGCTTAAAAAGGCAGGGCCAGTCTGGCTATGTGCTCACCAGGGTCAGGAACACATCATTAATCTCAACAGTATGTCTGTGCAGTACAGTACAGTACCAAATACTCATTCATCACCCTCAGCCTCCCAGACTAACACATTGTGGTCCAGGTTCATTACTGAACCTAGATCTGCAAAACAAAATCAAAGGTTCATTACCCAGAAATTCTCTAGGGTCATAATGATAGATCTGTAGACCAGCCATTAAGTCTGCCCCAAAAACAAAACTAGGTAAAATATGCATCAGACTTGAACAAACCCTGGAAATAAGTAATTATGTCCATCATCATAATTAATAACAATAATAATGACAATTAAACAATTTTAATATAATAAGGGCTTCCCTGGTGGCTCAGATGGCAAAGAGTTCACTTGCCATGCAGGAGACCCAGGTTCAATCCCTGGTTCAGGAAGATCCCCTGGAGGAGGGAATAGCTACTCACCCCAATATCCTTGCCTAGAAAATTTCATGGACAGAGGAGCCTGGTGGGCTAAATAATAATAAAACAATTCTAAAATATTTACACCTGCAGTAGGCATGTAAAGGTGCATGAGAAATGGACTTTCCTAGGCAAGAAAATAGGATATAGCAATCTTAGATGTAATGCTATACAAAACAAGTGAAAAACAGAATAGTTCGGGACTTCCCTGGTGGTCCAGTGGTTAAGACTTTGCCTTCCAATGCAGGCGGTGTGGGTTCGATCCCTGGCTGGGGAACTGAGATCCCACATGCAGCAGGGTGTGGCCAAAAATTAAAATATAAATAAATACATGAATACAACATTTACAATCAACCAAAACAATTAAAAACAGAACTGATCTACTTAAAACAGGGTAACACAGGACCACAGAACTCCAAGGTGGTCTCTGAACACCATTCATGGACATCTAAGCACCCACAGGTATAGGGCTTGAAGACCATAATAAAAGATAATCAGGAGCTCCAGAGGTATGTCTTCTTCATCCACAACATCAGGACAAGAATAACAGCTATTTCCAAAATTTGTGAGCATTCAGTGAATTAATGATTAAATATTCTTTTTAGTGAGTAGCACATGGCAAGCACCCCATAAATATTAGATATTATTGTCTTTTCTACTAAACAGTTGTCATCATATTATTTATACTGTAAATATAATTACTCACTTTGATTTATTTCTCTTCATTGGACCGTAAGTATTCCCATATTATTACATATTCTTCACTGGCATATTTTTAATTTAATGAGACACAAATGGCACTTTAGTTTCACTTTGATTTGGATTCATGTAATAATTAGTGAGGGCAATTATCTTTGTATATATTTGTTTATTAACTATATTTTTTCTTGTTATGTCTGTTCAGGAATCTTGTTCAAGAACCCAATGGGAAACTCCATAATTTCTTAAAATTAATATTGATTAAGAGTGAAAGGAAGCTTACCTTCTGGACACCCTGTCTTAAAAATGTACTAGCAAAAGTCTCCAAAACGCAGTTGAGAAAACCAGCCCCTGTGATTGAAATCCTGCCTTTCTGAATGAACTCTGTCCTGCAAAAAACAAAAATATACACCCTTGGTGTCATTTCTATATTTGAATATTTAAATTACAGGGATTTCCAACAGCATAATTACCATTTATAATCAACACAAAATAATATCCATAGTATCAATAATTGCCTATTAGGACAAAAGATTTTATTAAAAAGAGACTTCCAGTTTATATAACATAAGCAATGTACTATACTCAAATTAAAAACTATTCATTTCAAATTGCTAAGAAAGTATATCTTTAAAGTCCTCAACATGTACACAAAAACTGTCACTATGCAAGGTAATGGATGTATTAACTAACCTTATGGTGATTATTTTGTAATATATACATATTTCAAATCATTACACCATACATCTTAAACTTACACAATATTACATGCCAATTGCATCTCAATAAACCTGGACTGTGGTGCTGGAGAAGACTCTTGAGAGTCCCTTGGACTGCAAGGAGATCCAACCAATCTATCCAAAAGGAGATCAGTCCTAGGTGTTTATTGGAAAGACTGATGTTGAAGCTGAAACTCCAATACTTTGGCCACCTCATGCGAAGAGCTGACTCATTGGAAAATACCCTGATGCTGGGAAGGATTGGGGGCAGGAGGAGAAGGGGACAACAGAGGATGAGATGGTTGGATGGCATCACCGACTCGATGGACATGGGTTTGGGTAAACTCCAGGAGTTGGTGATGGACAAGGAGGCCTGGCGTGCTGTGATTCATGGGGTCGCAAAGAGTCAGACACGACTGAGCAACTGAACTGAACTGAACTGAAAGCTGGAAAGAAGAGAAATAAATGGGTACATTATTCTGATTATAAAACCTGTATAAAACACAAGTTTTATTTATACCTAACAAATCATTTAATGATCAAAATGTGATAGGATGGTCAAAAAGCTTTAAGAATCTCTACCACAATAAATTTGACTGATTCTAAGTAAACATATCCTGGAATGCAAAGTCAAGTGGGCCTTAGGAAGCATCACTACGAACAAACCTAGTGAAGGTGATGGAATTCCAGTTGAGCTATTTCAAATCCTAAAAGATGATGCTGTGCAAGTGCTCCACTCAATATACCACGAAATTTGGAAAACTCAGCAATGTTCACAGGACTGGAAAAGGTCAGTTTTCAGTCCAATCCCAAAGAAAGGCAATGCCAAACAATGCTCAAACTACCACACAATTGCACTCATCTCACACGCTAACAAAGTAATGCTCAAAACTCTCCAAGCCAGGCTTCAGCAGTAGGTGAACTGTGAACTTCCAGATGTTCAATCTGGATTTAGAAAAGGCAGAGGAACCAGAGATAAAATTGCCAACATTTGTTGGATCATTGAAAAATCAAGAGAGTTCCAGAAAAACATCTAACTCTGCTCTATTGACTATTTCAAAGCCTTTGACTGTGTGGATCACAACACACTGTGGAAAATTCTGAAAGAGATGGGAATACCAGACCACCTGACCTGCCTCCTAAGAAACCTGTATGCAGGTCAAGATGCAACAGTTAGAAATGGACATGGAAAAACAGACTGGTTCCAAATTGCGAAAGGAGTACATCAAGGCTGAATATTGTCACCCTGCTTATTTAACTTATATGCAGAGTACATCATGGGAAATGCTGAGCTGGAGGAAGCACAGGCTGGAATCAAGATTGCTGGGAGAAATATCAATAACCTCAGATATGCAGATGACACCACCCTTATGGCAGAAAGCAAAGAAGAACTAAAGAGCCCCTTGATGAAAGTGAAAGAAGAGAGTGAAAACGTTGGCTTAGAACTCAACATTCAGAAAACTAAGATCATGGCATCCGGTCCCATCATTTCATGGCAAATAGATGGGGAAACAATGGAAATAGTAACAGAATTTATTTTTCTGGGCTCCAAAATCACTGTAGATGGTGACTGCAGCCACGAAATTAAAAGACGCTTGCTCCTTAGAAGAAAAGTTATGACCAACCTAGACAGCTTATTAAAAAGCAAAGACATTACTTTGCCAACAAAAGTCCATCTAGTCCAGGCTGTGGTTTTTCCAGTAGTCATGTATGGATGTGAGAGTTGGAGTATAAAGAAAGCTGAGCTCTGAAGAATTGATGCTTCTGAACTGTGGTGTTGGAGAAGACTCTTGAGAGTCCCTTGGACTGCAAGGAGATCCAACCAGTCCATCCTAAAGGAAATCAGTCCTAAATATTCAGTGGAGTGACTGATGCTGAAGGTGAAACTCCAATACTTTGGCCACCTGATGCAAAGAACTGACTCACTGGAAAAGACCCTGATGCTGGGAAAGATTGAAGGTGGGAGAAGGGATGACAGAGGATGAGATGGTTAGATGGCATCACCGACTCAACAGATGTGAGTTTGAGTAAACTCCAGGAGTTGGTGATGGACAGGGGAGGCCTGGTGTGCTGCAGTCCATGGGGTCATAAAGAGTCGGACACAACTGAGCGACCGAACAGAACTGACTGAAGTAAATCTATACATATATACTCATCCCATGCTACAAAATGTCTTGTCTGAGACAATTAAGTCTGAGACAATTATCAGCTTGAGTAGATTACTTAGATTCTCTTAACTCAGTTTTCTCCCCATATAAATTGGAAATAATTATAGCATCTTACTTTTACAACCAGTGCCAGAAATAAATAAATACATACATACAACAGGAACATGAACAGCTCCTGACACACAGTAAGGAACTTATTAAATGTTAGGCAGCCACCATTACTAACGAGAGACAGACAGAAATAGGAAAGAAGCCTGGAATGACTTCTTTAATCTTTGCTTAGAAAAGGAGGTGAGGGACTTCCCTGGAGGTCCAGCAGCTAACTTTCTGTGCTCCCAATGCAGGAGGCCTGGGTTCAATCCTTGGTCAGGGAACTAGACTTCACAGGCTGCGCCTAAAGATTCCACATGCCACGACAAGATCAAAGACCTCACGTGCCACAACTAAGACCCAGCAGAGCCAAAAAAAATTATAAAGAGAAAGGAGGTGAGACAGATTATATACGCCACTGACCTATTTAAAGTTCTACCAATATTCTCTCCATTTCATAAAATAAAGATCTGAACAACCCTTGAGAGTAATATCAGAAAGATGACAGAATAGTAAGCCCCAGGCCCCCATTTCCTCATCAAGAACCCAACTTAACAACATATGAGCAAATTTTCCTTTGTAAGAAGTCCATAGACCAGTTACAAGACTGCAGCACCCACATTAATATAAAGCCAAGCAGAGCCACATCAGAGTGAATAATAACGTGTTGCACTGACCTGCTCATAGCCCCATGCATCCAGCACAGTGCAGCACAATCAGGAGAAAAGTCTTAACTCCTGGCTTCTCTGGGAGAAAAGAAAAGAGTGGAATGTACGGCTAACATTCTGGCTTTATGGGTGTGCTGTCTGAGGAACTGGTTTCTGTCTTGCCTGACTCAAATGTTGAAGGGAACAGCACCACATTCTGGATATCAGGGGGCTGCTAAGAATAAAAGCAAGGTGACTTCTTATAGCACCAGAGAATCTGTAGTACCCCAGACAGACACTTGGGACCCAGAGAATATGAGCTCTTGAAAACAGGGGCAGACCTTCTAACTAGGAAATTAAACACACAAGCCCCAAAAAGAAACATCCTAAGACTTGAGAGGCCCCCCCCCCCCCCCAATCTCTACCCAGGCTGATGAGTGAAAGTGTTCCCCCGCACAAAGCAAACATGCAGGGCTGGGAGAGTTGGCCATCTCTTCAAATGCCCAAGTCTCAGCAAAAGGTCACAAAGGAAACAAACAAGGAAATAGGCTCAACCAAAATAGCAAAATAAATCTCTAGAAACCAATCCTAAAAAAACAGAAATCTATGAATTACCTGACAAATTCAAAACAATCTGCTTAAAGTTGCTTGATAAGGTAAAAGAGAATAGAAGTAGACAACGAAACAAAATCAGGAAATGAGACATGAACAAAATGAGACTACCAAAAAAGTGACAGAAACTAGGAAAGAAAAAAAGGGGGGAGGGGGGAGGGAATCAGGAGCTAAAGGACAACATGCTTGAAAAATTCACTAGCACAGTTAACACACTATGGAAGTGCCAGGAGGAGAAGAAAGAGAGAAAGGAGCAAAGAGCCTATTTAAACAGAATAAGAGACACAGATGCATAGAACAGTCTTGTGGACTCTGAGGGAGAAGGTGAGGGTGGGACGTTCTGGGACAATAGCATTGAAACATATATATTATCATATGTGAAGCAGAACACCACTCCATGTTCTATGCATGAGACAAGTGCTCAGGGCTGGGGCATTGGGATGACCCAGAGGGATGGGATGGGGAGGGAGGTGGGAGGGGGGTTCAGGATGGGGAACACATGTAAACCCATGGCTGATTCATGTCAATGTATGACAAAAACTACTACAATATTGTAAAGTAATTAGCCCCCAACTAAAATAGATAAATTTATTTTAAAAAAAAAAAGAAACAATGGCAGAAAACTTTCCAAATCTGAGGGAGAAAATGGACATCCAAACTTAGGAAACTCAATGATTCCAAATAGGATAAATCCTAAAGAGACTCACATCAAGACTTTTATAATCAAATTATCAAGTCACAGACAATGAGAGAGAATCTTAAAAGTAGCAAGGAAAATAAAACAAAGGAGCCCCCATAATGTTTTCAATGATTGCTAAGGAGAAACTAAGTAGGCCAGAAGAAACTGGGATGATATATTCAAAGGGCTCCCTGCTGAAGGAAATGGCAACCCACTCCAGTATTCTCGCCTAGAGAATTCCATGAACAGAGGAGCCTAGCAGGCTACAGTCCACGGGGTTGCAAGAGTCAGACATGACTTGACGAGTATAGGGAGAAAGATTCAAAGGGCTACAGGAAAAAAAGAAAAAAAAAAAAAACATCTGAAAACCAAGAATATCATATTTGGTAAAATTATCCTTCAAAAGTGAAGGCGAAATTAAGCAGAGGAAAACCACAAGGACCCAGACAAGAAGGTGTGAAGGAGCAGAGAATGTCTGAAGAGTTAGTTATATGAAAATACCCAATACTTAGTAAGGGGCTGAAAAGTTCTTTCCACAAAAAAGTATAAGGTAGGCCTGGGAGATGCTAGGAGATAAGGCTATCAGGGCAGATGGAGACCAGATTGCAAATGGTCCTCCCAGATTGAGGAGTTTAGACTTTATATTGAAGACAAGGACTTATCTGAGGCCACCAAATAATAGGTACAGATTAACAGTTACATGTGCACCATTAACTAAAAGGCTTGCTGCCTTTCCTTAATGCTTTTAGATGAGCCCATATCCTCCATTTTCAGCACACTGCCTGCACTCAGTGAGTTCAATGAGTATTTGCTAAATGGAGAAACTAACATTTAATTTCTTTACAATCAAAAATATTCAGGGATTTCCCTGGTGGTCCAGTGGCTACAATTCCATGCTTCCCAATCCCTGGTCAGGGAACTAGATCCCATACGCTACAACAAAGATCAAAGATCTTGTGTGTCACAACTAAGACGAGGCAGTCAAATAAATAAATAAAAATAAATACTAAAAATATATTGCCCCTACTTTCTTATATCTCTAAGAAAAGGAAATGGAAGCCGCACTTCCCATAGGTGTACTTGGGAGTGTGTGTATATGTATATATGAGCACATTCACTAAGAAACATATTAAGAAAATTATGAAACCAAAAAGCTGTGATTTGGGTAAAAATAGTTACTATAACCCTTAATTAGATCTCTCTAAACCTTTAATAGCAGTAGCATCCACATTTAGATGATGCACAGACTAAAAGGAAACCTTCAGAACACTTCTCTCTCTCCCTCCCTCTCTCTCTCACATACACACACAGTTATCCTAGCCAATCTCACAAATAGTCTAGGCAAAGCAGCTTCTACCTCTTAGATCTAAGCCTATTTAAAATGATTTGCCCATGTAAAACCATATTCTAGTGACACTAATCTTTCCTGTCTTTGTTCCAGATTAAGTCAGAGTAGAATTTTAGTGATTTTAATATTTAAAAATGAAAAGTTGAGCAGTCCTACACTCTAGGGAGAAATGTACCCTTCAGTCTGCAAGGAAAATGTAGGTGAGGGATTAATATAAGTCTCACTTACATCATATTCTAACCAATATTTCTTTCCACCACTTTTGGGAGAAGTAAATGCTCAGAAAATCACTCTCAGGCTTACCCACATATCCGAGAATAACAGGGCAGTAAAGCAGGGTCATGCCCTTGCCATCAGTGAGATGAGAGTTTATCCTATTATATTTTAAGACTTTCATAGAAGGAACTGCTGTATTTTCTCTCAATAACTCATTGACAAAGCACATCAGATATTTTCTTCTTAATACACATAGCTAATCTAAATCCCTCATGCTAGGTAAGCCTCCATTTAAGTTCCAGCACAAAATACAGTAGCTTACACAACAACTTATGGTTTAATTTCAGCTCTTTAAAAAAAAAAAGAGAGAGAGAAAGACTAGATGGATGGATGAGCATATGAACAGATAGACAAGTGGACAGAGCTAAAATATGAACAGACTCTCTGGGCATTAGAATTATAGGTGCTATTTATTTACTTTGTTCTTTTTACTAATTTTCTGTAATAAAGATGTATTACTCGGCAATCACCAAAAATATTACTAATAAATCCTTAAGCATCATTTTCATATAAACAGTCATCTTTAACAGGCTCTCTGCGGCCATGAACCATTTTCAGCATAGGGACATGCTAACTTCCGACTTAACTCCTTCATTTAAAGTCTCATTAAGTCACTTCTCGGCTTTCCTTTTCCCACACTGCATAACTCCAGTTCTTTGTGCTTTTTGTCCTATGACTTTCTCATTGACCCCAAGCTTTAAACATCTGATGTTTGATTCAAGAGATGTAAAGATGATTCAAGTTTTCCTACACCTGTCTCTGTTCAGCCTAAAGGAATGACTGCATCCATTCATGATGTTATATACTCAGGGTCATACGCACTCTTCAAAAAACTGTACAGTAAAATTGTGTGTTATATATCAGACACAGTATTATCTTATAAGGTTGTCACTCTTGATATGTTTTCCTTCTTTTACACATGAGGAAACGGTGGTAGAAGTTAAATAACTTGCCTCAGGTCATAGCCTGGCATCATGCAGATACATATCTATG
Organism: Okapia johnstoni; assembly: GCA_024291935.2. Taxonomy (NCBI): domain Eukaryota; kingdom Metazoa; phylum Chordata; class Mammalia; order Artiodactyla; family Giraffidae; genus Okapia; species Okapia johnstoni. Next base: position 49,094,768 of record CM044316.1, read on the forward strand.
GGCTCAAAATCCTAGCCTTGTCTCTAACTCAGTGAAGGAGACAACCATCATCCCAGGCTATGAGATTAGAAATCTCAGCAACAGGTTACATGGCTCTTTTTCCTAATCCATCCAAACATTCACTCAGTCCCCAGATTGTGTTTATTTTACTTCTCAAGTCCCTCAACAGTCCATGCCATTCTCTCTCTTGCTGCTGTTACTGCCTGTGTTTAGCACAGCACTGTCTCTTCAGGACCGCAATTGCCTCCATGCCATTCTCTCTCTTGCTGCTGTTACTGCCTGGGTTTAGCACAGCACTGTCTCTTCAGGACCGCAACTGCCTCCCAATGGGGTTCCTGCCTCCAGCATGGGCTCCCCATAATTCACACTGCCCCATCAGCTTCCTAAGCACATCCTGATCTTGTCTCTGTTCACCAAAGCACAGAGAATAACTTGTTTGCTTAGTGGAGATGCACCCATACTGTTACATGAAGCTGTTGTTAGTTTTCACTGCTGTATACTATTCTATTGTTTGAAAATACTCCAGATTATCTATCCACTCTACCAAAGATGGACATATAATATGGACTCTGTTTGGAGTTTTGTAAAGGAAACGTTTATAACATATCCAATTACATATGTACACAAGTGTCTCTAGAGTGTCTTTGTCATTGTTGTTCAGTTGCTCAGTCATGTCTGACACTTTGTGACTCCATGGACTACAACATGCCAGGCTTCCCTGTCCTTCACCATTTCCTGGAGCATACTCAAACTGATGTCCATTGAATCAGTGATGCCATCCAACCATTTCAGCCTCTGTCGTTCCTTTCTCCTCCTGCCTTCAAACTTTCTCAGCATCAGGGTCCTTTCCAATGAGTTGGCTCCTTGCATCAGATGGCCAAAATATTGGAGCTTCAGCCTCAGTATCAGTCCTTCCAATGAATATTCAGGACCGATTTCATTTAGGATTGACTGGTTTGATCTCCTTGCAGTCCAAGGAACTGTCAGGAGTCTTCGCCAACACCACAGTTGGAAAGTATCAATTCTTCAGTACTCAGCCTTCTTTATGATCCAACTCTCACATCCATACATGACTACTATAAAAACCATAACTTTGACTATACAGTCCTTTGTCAGCAAAGTAATATCTCTGCTTTTTAATATGCTGTCTAGGTTTGTCATAGCTTTTCTTCCAAGGAGCAAGCATCTTTTAATTTCATGGCTGCAGTCACTGTCTACAGTGATTTTGGAGCCCAAGAAATAAAGTATGTCACAATTTCCATTGTTTTCCCATGTATTCGCCTAGTGGTCAAATATCTGGGTCACCGGACATGTACAGTTTCAACTTTTTTTAAACAATGCCACGTTTTTCTAAATGGTTGGACTGGGTTGGTCAAAGAGTCCATTCAGGGTTTTCTGCATGATGATATGGCAAAATCCAAATGAACTTTTTGGCCAAACCAATATCTATATATATTTTTTCTTTATTGTATCATTTCCAATTGCAATGACTAGCACAGGGTAGGAAATCAGTAACGCATTAGGAACAGAAGAATGGAGAGGAGGAGGGAGAGTAAGGAAGAAGTAGGGAAGGAGAAATTTATAGTACATCTCAATACTTTGGTCAGGGGAGTTGAACCAACTGTCTCAGGAGCTCACTTGCAGTTGTCAGTAGGAGGCAGCCTTTACCTGGCTGAGAGATAAGCTAGCCCAATATCTGGAAACTTGCTTAAAAAGGAGGCTCACTCACTCATAGGACAAACATAACTGAGCGGTAAAGAATCCGCCTGCTAACGTAGGCGATCCAGTTGGATCCCTGGGTCTGGAAGACACACTGGAGAAGGAAATGGCAACCCACTCTGGTATTCTTGCCTAGAGAATTCCATGGATAGAGGACCCTGGTGGGCTACTGTCCATGGGGTCATAAAGACTCAAACATGACTTAAGAAACTGAGCACACACAAAACTGAGTCCCATCTATTGCTTTGTCCGCAGGCAAACAGAATTCTACACAGAACATACTGGAATCATGACAGAGAGCACACAGCTCAAAGGTTGGAACTCCTCTGTGACAGTGAATGACAGTTTATGCCATCAGTCTCCAAGGTTGGGGTCATGTAAAAATGTGGTTCCTTCTGAATTGGAGAAAATGAAACAGTTCAGAGGAAATATGGATCAGGAATTAATCCCCAGGGTGTGCAGCCACCAGTGAGGAATCCATAAAATAGCTGTTTCCAGGAAAGCAAAAGCTCGTAATGAGATCTTGTCCCTGAGTTACTGACTGGCTGGGTATGGCAAATCTGGCCTGTTTTCACAATGGGGATTTAATTGAAGTGTCTTTGAGGAGAAAAAACAAGATTCCATGGATACACTTGTGATGACATCTCAGTTCTAACTGAGATGTTTTTGACATTCTGTAACCAACACAGAAGGGTGGGCCAAAGGACAAGCAGAGTCCGCGGGTCAGATTGCCTGCCCGTTCCCTCCTAACCCCCTGGGCTCGACACTGCTGCGGAGACTGTCCTGCACTCCACCACACCAGGACACATGGTCCCCCCAAAGTCTTACCAAATCCACCAACAAAACTGTGCTTCCTCAGGGCCCCAGTTCAACTTACAGGGTTTTCAATAAGCACTAAGCAGTTTTTAACCTTACCACAAACCCATATAATTTTATACATATTGCTTATATTTTATATTTGTATGTGTATTAAATATATATACACATGTATATTTATATATATTTATACAGGACATGGATGAGGCATGTGGCTCCTGCAGTCACATGGCTTGGACTCACATCTCCTCTCTAACACAGAATGGGACTTGTCCACATAGGTAAGTTCCTGAAGCCCCGTCTCCTCTGTAAAATGGGGTTAACCATACCTACTCAAAGGTTGTTCCAAAGGTGAGTAAGATAATATGTAAGGTAATACTCAAGGTAATATGGTAAACATTCGATACAAGCTAGTTAATCACACTAACACTGGTAGTAATAATTAAACTATTAATTATGTGGTAGCTATTAAACTGCTACCACATTTGTAGAAAGAGAGGCACAGTGTCTTAGAAAGTAAATGCCCACAGAAGAAATCCAGCTCCAGTAAACTCCAAAGTATTTCCAGTCCACTAGCATCTAGGTGGCACTCAATCCTCATAAACCACCTGGCAGGGAGTCCTTCCCTCCCCATGCTGGCCTTCAAGGCCCTCGGAGCTCCAGACCCTCCAACTTTCCAGCCTTTCCTCCCATGCTGCTGCAGCTGCTGAGTCACTTCGTTCGTTTCCGACTCTGTGTGACCCTATGGACTGTAGCCCACCAGGCTCCTCTATCCGCGGAATTCTCCCGGCAAAAATACTGGAGTGGATGCCATGCCCTCCTCCAGGGGATCTTCTCAACCCAGGGATCAAACCTGGGTCTTCTGCATTACGGTCAGATTCTTCACCACTGAGCCACAGGGAATCCCTCCCAGGCTGCTATCGCATATCAAATGCCAGCCCAGTGGTCACAGAGACCAAACAGTCTGCTGGCCTCTATAACCTCCACTCCTAAAGTCCTTCCCCCTCTTTTAACCTGTTCCAGGAACCAATGGGTTGCTATCTAAGTGATTAGCCATGAGCAGCAGCAGGGAGTAAGTAACAGTGGATCTCAGGAGCCCAAGAGCTTAGTGCAGGTGTATATTACACGGCAGGGTGGCTCAGCCTGTTAAAATACAGCATTAATTTTTACAATCTGTCTTATTAATAGCCTGCTGTGGAAAAGCAATGTATTAAAACTTCGATATGCATGTCTTTCAATTCTCACCATCTATCTTAGGACATAGATAATATTAACCCCATTTTACAGACGAAAACACTGAGGCTCAGAGAGGCGAACTGGCTAAGGTCACACAAAAGTAAGTACATGGCCACTCTTTGAATCCACACGGTTAACATCTGTTCTGACATTTCTTCCCACAATCGTGCGACCTAGGAAAGTGCCTATTCAGTGCAAGTTCACTGGCATCCTGAGTGATGGGAAAAGCTTGACAACATACAAGTTTGTGAACTGGTCCAACTGAAGGCTTGTCTTGGTATACTGGGCCCACCATCGCGTGCGTCCCATTCAGGCTGGCTTCAAGGATGTGTAATCTACAGGGTGGCACAGTCCTCTGCCATCAGAAGGGCTACACAGTTAGCTGAACACGCTGCTGTCACTGTTTCAATGTTCTTAACTCTTTTTTAACAGGGGACTCTGCCTTTTCATTTTGCACTGGCTCCTGCAAATTATGTAGCTGTTCCTGATCCCATTTCAAATGTTGGTCTGTACAGCAACTGCCAAGTCCCTGGGAAGTTTTCCAAGAGGCTTAGGCATACATACTTTAGTTTAGCAATATCTAATAAAACCCTCAAACATATGTAAACCTTTGGATCCATAATATCTACCTCTAACAATGGGCTTTGAGCAAAAAAATCTTAGATGAGGGTATAGACCAGCCTACAAAGATTCTCATCACATGACTACCTACAAGAGCAAATAATGCAATTCTCAATAATTAAACACATTAGAATAATTTTATCCAATAAATAAACTGAACAGCCATTTAAAAAAAATCATTTTAAAGTGACACATTTAATAAGGAAAGACAGTCCCAAAAGTAATGTTAAATTAATGCACAAGTCAGAATACCATGTACAGCATGTTACATGTCTGTAAAAATGATTTGTTCTGCAGAATAAGTAAATGAATTTTAGCAACTGCAGTATTCTCCTACCACAGAATGCTCCAGAGTAATGGGGAAAGAACAAACTGCTGATCCCTAAAGTCTACCAGGTGGACTGTGATCAGGTTCCCGGCTACAGCCTCAAAAGATCTTTAGGTTGTTCTGCATGGCATCAATTCTTGGTTGATATAAATTAAACACTGTGATTTTTAACACTCAAACTTTTTATTTACTAGAGAAGAATGGAGGAAGGAAAAGGAAGAAAGAAAGGAAGAGAAAGGAAGGAAAGGGATAAAGATAAAAAGAAGAGAAAGAGATGAAGGCAGGGAAAGGGAGGGAGGGAGGAGGCAAGAAATTAAACTGGCATCTCTGTTCCATAAGAGATTCCAGAGGAGTTCATTCAAATTTTGCTAAACTTTTCAGCAGGGTGTTTCTGCCAAAAAGTATTTACTGTCTGCTGGAGAGCCAGATTATCAACTGGTCCTGCTTTACAAGATTAACAGGAACTCTGCAGAAAACAGAGTTGCGAAAGGAGTGCCAGCTGTATGCCTGCTTTCCACTGGAACCACAGGACACTGACAAGTTATTACCGGTTCTTAAATCTAAAGGCTCCACAGACTCACCTGGGAAACGTTAAATATATTAATTCCCAGGAGCCAGCCCAGGCCGACAAAACAAGAATCATCCCAATGAATCCACATGTTTAAACCCCCCTCAATGCTGCACTAATATACAACACAAAACCAAAGGGCAAAGGAGGAGGGGAGGAAGAATAATCAATAGACATTCACTAAGATATTTCAAAAGCCCTTACTTGTAAATGGCACAGAATGCTCTCCTGGCTAAACACCATTGCTTCCAGTCCAGCCATCACCTCCATTTTCAATAAAACAGCTTACTGCACTCGTCAAAGTTAGTACCTTTAAGGCACCACACCACTCTGAAAACAGCATTTATTCACCATTACAACCTACATCATCTAGTGCTTTATACTCTCCAAGTGTAGAGCATTCCCATTTATTATCTTATTAAATCTCCACACTACCCTTGTGAGGGCTTCCCTGGTGGCTCAGCTGGTAAAGAATCTGCCTGCAATGTGGGAGAAGACCTGAGTTCAGTCCCTGGGTTGGGAAGATCCCCTGGAGAAGGGAAAGGCTACCCACTCCAGTATTCTGGCCTGGAGAATTCCATGGACTGTACAGTCCATGGGGTCACAAAGAGTCGGACATGACTGAGCGACTTTCACTCACTCTTGTGAGGGAGCTCAGGCCAGCTTGAGCCCTCTTCCCGGAGTCCAACAGCAAGTAAATGACCAAGCAGGAAAAAGTGGAAGAGAAGTATTCTGTGTTACTGGGTTCAAGATTCCCTCTATACCGAATTTCCCAACAAACCCTTTCAGGCTTCCCTGATCTGCACGTGCCCCTCCTGCCAACGCCCTTTTTACTCCTCCTCATGTCCCCTTTTCAGCTCATAAGAAAGATTATCTGGCACTCATTCAACAAATGGCCACAGAGCCACCTCTGTGAGCCCTGCACTGTGCCAGAGGCGGGGGTTCAGCATGATGAGAAAGCAGAGAAGACCCTGATTATATGGACGACAATTACATCTATTGTAGGGGATTCTTACTGAGTGAAAAATAAGGCTCCTGCCCAGATGCTGTATGTACAGAAAAGGCCTTGGTTTTCCATGTCCAATAACTAGCAGCTCATTCTGCTAATTGTCTCATCACTCACTGATACATGGGAAATTAAGGTCAATATAATCAGAGGCGTCTTGTTTGAGGGCATGAACACAGTGAGTTTTTTGTTTTATTGTTTATTAGATAACAATACCCTCAAGCCCTTTATCATCACAATCAAGGCTTAGAAATAATTCCTAAGTAAAGTTGACAAAATCAGAATATTTTAATATATTTCAGTGAAAACAAGTTTGGAGGTCAACTAAAAAGGCCACTGTCGAAGAAACACAAGGAAGTTACCTGTCAAATTTGCTCCTGGCGGGGGGGAAATACATCAAAGTAGGGAAAAAACAGATACAGAACAAGAAACGTCCAACAATTAGTCCCTAGAAACATGCAAATTATACTATTTGTGAATCACCAAATGAATACTTGAGACTTGGGATGTTTTAATCCAGAAACTTAAAAAGTAAAAATGTTATATACCTTATTTAACAGCATGAAGAGTAACTTCAATAGTAACAAAAACTTACTGAACTAAGAACTGCTACTCAACTCAGTCATTTAATCTGTGTTTAAAGTTTTGATTTGGGCTTTTTTGTTTCTTTTACTATATTCCAGGAGGGACATTTTGGATATTTTACAAATGGTGAGTCAACATAACCAATGTTATTAACACACATGCTACTAGGCTGAAATCTCCGTATCTCAGAAATAAGGTTTGCAAGCATCAGTGAACAAGCCAAAGTTCTTAGACATGGACAGGTGAAGACATGGGCCATCACGACGCTTGATGCTGAGTATGGGATTATGGTCTTGTCTCTCAAAAGCAAAAGAAACCCAGCTCTATACTATCATAAACAGCATGAGTCTCCAATGACAGCGATAACTTAAATTCTGCTTCACGATAACAGGAACTTTTTATTTACCACCCAACACACACCGTTATGCTGAAAGGGCAAAGCCCAAGAAAATGGTTTTACAAGATGTTTATCTTTTAGAATTACATTACTTGGATAAAGTAAATGTTATTAAAACCAAATCTTGTGCATATCAATTACATTTCCACATGGTACAATAAGAATCTGTTAATAATAAGAACCAGAAACTGACAGAAGTACATTTTAAAGTCTAGAAGCAAACACAAAATAGCAAGAAATTAATGTTTATCCTGGAATGGAAGGTTTCAGAGGGCAGAAACCGTGACTTTTCATTCTGAAAAATCATACAGAGTGAAGTAAGTCAGAAAGAGAAAAACAAATACTGTATATTAATGCATATATGTGGAATCTAGAAAAATGGTACAGATGAAGCTATTTGCAAAGCAGAAATGAGACACAGGCATAGAGAACAAATGCATGGACACCAGGAGGGGAAAGATAGGGTGGGGTGAACTGGGATTGAAACAGATACACTACCATGTATAAAACAGCTAACCAGTGAGACTCTGCTGTCCAGCACAGGGAATGCTACTTGATGCTCCGTGGTCTTCTAAAAGGGACGGAAAACAAAACAGAGGGATAGATGTGTACGTACAGATGATTCACTTTCCTGTACAGCAGAAACCATACAGCACTGCAAAGCAATTACACTCCAATCAAATTTTAAGTTAAAAAAATTCTAAAACAAAACACTCCGTTCTCCACTTCCAAGAGTAAATAAATGCTTGTGCCTGCCTGCTAGGTCGCTTCAGTCACATCCAACTCTTTTGCAACACTATGGACTATATAGTTCACCAGGATCCTCTGCCCATGGCATTCTCCAGGTAAGAATACTAGAGTGGGCTGCCACGCCCTCCTTCAGACCCAGGGATCAAACTCATGTCTCTCATGTCTCCTACACTGGCAGGTGGGTTCTTCACCACTAGTGCCACCTGGGAAGCCAGTAATGCCTGTATCCTACTCTATATAATAAAGTACATTCCCACAAAAGTTGACTTTTAATTTTTTTATCTTGAGTGGATTCATTTTTCTATTCTCTGATGTGGCCCAAGTGTCCCAAACTGTGCAGTGCATCGCCCCCAACATCTCTGACTCTGAAAATCCGGGCAGTTCTTCAGAGCACCATGCGGCCTTGGGTCTCCAGCAGGTGAGGTCACAGCATAAGCCAAAAAGAGAACCCAAAATCCAGGGCAATTCAGTCCAAGTCAAACGCCTGTGGGCTTCCCAGGTGGCTCAGTGGATAAAGAATCTGCCTGCAATGCAGGAGACACAGAAGACACAGGTTTGATCCCTGGGTCGGGAAGATCCCCTGGAGGAGGGCATGGCAACTTACTCCAGTATTCTTGCCTGGAGAATCCCACGGACAGAGGAGCCTGGCGGGCTGCAATCCACAGGGGTCGCAAAGAGTTGGACATGAGTGAAGTGACAGAGCATGCACACACACGCACAAATGCCTGCACTGACCCCTGCATATTATGCTCTTCAGTGCTTCAATCTCACGCCGGAGCTAAAAGAGAAGGGTTCCTACTCCCATGACTCTCAAACTGAGGGACTTACAGCCCCAGAGATGGTAAGCCTGCAGAATGCAAAATCACAACATGGAATACCTCACCAAAACATAATAGGAAACAACCATAATGTTTCAACATTAAAACAGTACATGCTCAGGATTAGAATCAAAAGTTGCATGAATTTTAAGAAGCTGAGGATAATAACAGCGATAAAAGTCATGATGTTGAGCACTAATATTCATTGACCATTATTGGCAGGCAAGGGTCTCCCTGGTGTCTCAGACGGTAAAGAATCAGCTTGCAATGCAGGAGACACAGGTTGAATTCCTGGGTCAGGAAGATCCCCTGCAGGAGGAAATGGCAACCGACTCCAGTATAATTGCCTGGGAGGAACTTTCCTGGTGGTCCAGGGGTAGAGAATCTGCCTTCAATGTAGGGGATGCAGGTTCCATCCCTGATCAGAGAACTAAGATCCCACTTGCTGTGGGGCTACTGAGTGTGTGCTCTGGAGCCCTCGTGCCAGAATGAAGACCCACTCTAATATCCTTGCCTGAAAAACCTCTCAGACAGAGGAGCCCAGAGGGCTACAATCCATGGGGGTCACAAAGAGTCAGACATGACTTAGTGAGTAATACCTTCACTTTCACTTCACTTTCACAGGCAAGCGCTGCTCTAAGCTCTCTGTGTGTATAATCTCATTTGATCCCCACAGCAGCCCTCTGAGACAAGGATATTATCCCCAACATATAGATGAAGAAACTGAGGCTTAGAGCAGTGAAGTACATTTTGCAAGGACATATATTTAGTTTCCGAGGTTGTTTCTAACCCCAGAATCTAGTCAGTGACTGTGACACAGGACAGGAAAAACCCTGCACAGGCCTGGAGGAGCCAGGCTGGCTGTGCAATGAAGCAGATCTATAGTATGAACAAAGGAGCCAGGTATGGAAAGACGAGAGGCTGTGAGGGTGCCTTAGCGCTTCCTTCCAGCTCCCGGTTCCTGTCTCTTGGGAGGCCTGATGACGGGTACAGAGCTACCTCTGTATTCACTTACTGAAGTTAGTTTCCCATCACTTCCCAAAGCATAACGGAGACAATGGGTACCACGTTGAAGAGGAAAAAAGGTGTGCAGTGGCCTTTCTTACTACACTCCAGCGGTGTGTGCACAGGCACCCCTTCGCCTCCTATGCAGCTCATGTGTTTCAGAGGGAAGGGGACGCCCCCTCCCCGACACCCACACTGCAGCTCTAGGAGCAGTGACTGGTGAGGGCCAGTCAGCCCGTATCAGCCTCTGACCACTCTTACTGGCCCAGAAGGAAGCAAGTGATCGAGGCTGACTCAGAGACTCAGAGAAAAGCCGTTTTCCCCATGGTTGGGATGGGTTCTCTTGTGCTCACAGGTCTCTTTCCCTCACTTAAGTGAGGACAAATAAGTGTGCTACCCTAGTTGCTCCTGGCAGCTAAGAGCTAACCCAACTTGGAAAAAAATTGGATATACAGGGAAAGGGGGAGCCCAAAGAACAACACCTATGAAACTGCAGCCCACCTGGTTATGAGATAACAGGGCTCCTTACTGAGAGGAAGGGTAGTGTCGTTGCCAGCAGCATAAATTCTAGAGCCAAACTGCCTGGATTTGAAGCTGATTCTGACACTTACTGGTCATATTAGCTAGTATAAGTTCCTTAACTTCTCTAAGCCTCAGGTTGTAAAAGGGGATAAGAATAGTTCTAACCTCATGGAGTTTCTCTGAGGATTAAATGAATTTACATATATAAACTCATACATACATCAAGCACTTAATATGTTATATGCCTGGCATACAAACGTATATAAGTGATGGCTGGGTGAGTCAGGGTGTCTGTAATTTACTGTGGAAGGCAGCCTGATTAGAAGAGGGGACAGAATAAGTAGAGAGTAAGTATAAGAGGAAATCTCTGAGGCATGCAGTGCTAAACTGGACTCTGGAAAAACTGTGATGAGTGCAAAATATCACATCACTCCAGGTTCTGGAAAGGATGCCAATTCCATTCCATAAAAACTGCAAGAAAAAAATGTCTTAAAAAGTTAACAAAGGAAGAAAGCATATTAGAAATACCCAGTTGTGTGATATACAGACAAAGACCGACGGAGCTCTGGAGCTCTTGCCCCAGAAGATGCCACAACTGCAGAGACATCAGCAGGAGGCCAAAACTGGATTTATGTAAAGAGACACGGAGCAAGGCTTAGCCAGAGTCTACGGGAGACCCACTGTGGGCCATCTCTGAATTGAGCCAACAGGCCATGCACAGGACAGAATGACATCTGGTTTCCCGTCACACGCCCACACCTGCTACCTAACACACAGCTTGAAGGTCTAATTTTAGACTCAGCAGCCGTGACAGTCTCTTTTTTTTCTTTATAAAAGGACTGTCCACATTTCATCCTCTGGGGGCACTGACTATAGTCACTACTCACACTCTCTGCCAAGGAGGGGAATGGAAGTAATACTGGGTCCTTCTTTCTTTGATGCCCCCCCACCCAAGATTATCCAGTCATTCAGAATGTCTGCCTAAAACACCCTTCTAAATCCACATCAAGACCTAAGAAAAGGTAAGTTTCCCAGAGCCTGAATCACAGTTGTCATCACACTGTCCCCTGCTCAGAAACCTTTGTGTGACCACTTGTTGCTAAAGGAACACAATCCATTCTCCATAACCTAGAACCCAAAGCAACCTACAGTTTGAGATTAAGTCCATCCTTTTATAAATGTCCATATTCCTTCCTCACCACTTGGGGTCATATCTTACATCAATGACTTAGTGATGCTATCACTTTGGGTAAGTTATTTAACCTGAGCTTCAAAATGCTACAGGAGAAGGATCTAGCTCTGACCTTGACATGGTAAGAGTTAGTAAATACTGGCTGCTGTGTCAGTAACCAAAGAGAGTGTTTTGCAGAGGACAAGAACATAAAAAACCAAAGAAAGGATAAAGTGTAGTTGGCCAAAGCTTTTTTAAGAGAGGAATCTGATAATATGTATCAAAATATAAAATGTACATAACCTTTGACCCAGAAATCCCACTTGCTCCATCTACTCTAAAAGGTCATTGAATAAGTGAGGAAATATGTAGCTACAATGATTTCATCAGGGCTTCCTAGGTGGCTCAGTGGTAAAAAAAAAAAAAAAAAAAAATCTGCCTGCAATGCAGAAGATGCAGAAGACTCAACCCAGGTTCGATCCCTGGGTCAGGAAGATCCCCTGGAGGAGGAAGTGGTAACTAACTCCAGTGTTCTTGCCTGGAAATGCCATAGACAGAGGAGCCTAGCAGGCTACAGTCCATAGGGTTGCAAAGAGTTGGACAAGACTTAGCAAATAAACAACAAAGTAGTTTTATCACACCATTGTTTATAATAGCAAAAAATTCAGAAACAATCTAAATGCCAATTACGATTGGACAAAGAAAATTATGCAAACAGACACAACTGTTAGATGATGAAAACTGCTTCTTTTTCTCTTGAATTGCTTAGTATTTTTTATAAGATACATGTATCATTTTTTACAGAATCAGACTATTAAAAAAAAAAAACAATTTTTAAAAACACACAAAGGAAAAAGGTCCTGAAGGATGTTTTCCCTGGATTATCTGGGCCAGTTTTCATTTTATAAAGAACTTTGGTAAAGTTTTTCAGACTCAATAGCCCAGGTAGCTGATAAAAAGAGGCTGAAACGAGGTACTAATATATGAAATGAAAGACTTCTGTATTTTTTACAATCAGCCAACTCTGTCCTTTTACTACCTCTACAAAAAAAATAAATAAATAAAGGTAGGGGAGCTCTATTCTTTACCTACAATTTTATAGTCGGTGTTCTTGGCATGAGGGAGGACTGACAGGAAAAAAAAAAAAATAGCTAGTGGGTGGTTCAGAGAAAACCCACCTGAGATGCTAATAAGGCTTGGCATTCACAATCAGTGTGCTGCTGGAGCATTCTAGAATTGTCACTATAGGACCAAAATTATGGGGAGCAGAAATGATGTGCACAAGTGATAAGATTTCAGATGGATCTTAGACTTCTGTTTTTTAGTTATTTGGGTTTGGAGGCTTTATTTGCCTTAAAATGATACGTGAATAAAAAATTCAAACCATGCAGAATAGCAAAACATGCAGTGAATTATCCTCTGAAATCAGTTCACAGCAATAATCACTATTAACATTTGGTGCTTGTTATAGTTTGTTTTTGTTTATAAACCTATCTTAAAGGAATTAATCATTTCTCACCCGTCATACTGGCAAAAAGTAAAAAAGTATGTTAAGTCCTGGCAATGTTATAGGAAATGAGCTTTCACGTGCTGTTGATGTGAGCGCAAATTAACATATTAACATATTGGCTATAGGAACTTCCCCTGTGGTCCAGTAGTTAAGAACCCACCTTGCAATGCAGGGGATGCAGGTTCAAACCCTGGTCAAGGTACCAAGACTCCACATGCCCCAGGGAAACTAAGCCTTTGCATCACAACAAGAGTCCTCACAACTCAACAAAGACTCTGCAACCAAGACCCAACTCAGCCAAATAAATATTTTTTAAAAACCATATTGGTGACAGAATCTATATAAACCTAAAATATGCATACCCTGAGAACCAGTCAAATAACTTTCTTTTATTGAGGAGTAATTCATATACCATAATGTTCACCCCTTTAAGGTATATAGTTCAGTGGTTTTAGTATACTCAAGAGTTACGCAACCATCAACACTAGTTCCAGAATATTTTTATCACCCCAAAAAGAAATTCCATCTCCTGTCCTCCTTGCCCATGGCAAACACTAAATCTACCTTCTGTCCCTATGAATCTGCCTGTTGCGGACATTTAAAATAAACTGACTCAAACAATATATGGCCTTTTGTAACTGGCTTCTTTCACTGAAAATAGTGTGTTCAAACTTTATCCATGCAACATGAATCATTACTCCATTTCTTTTTATGGCTGATAATATTCCATCGTATGGATATACCATCTGTGGTTATATATTCATCAGATAGTGGACATTTGACTTGTTTCTACATTCTGCCTATTAGGAATAATGGTGCTATGAACATTTCTGCAAATCTTTGTGGACAATACAGTGTAGAACTGCTGGGTCAAGTGATAACTCTGTTTAACTATTTGAGGCACTGAAAAACCATTTTCCACAGCAGCTACACCACTGACATTCCTTTCAGCAGTGTGTGTGGGTTCCAATTTCTCTACATCCTTTCCAGCACTTGTTATTGTGTGTCTTTTTTATTACAGCCATCTTAGTAGGTTCAAAGTGGTAACTCACTGTGGTTTTAATTTGCATTTTCCTAGACACTAAAGATGCTGAATATCTTTTCATACACTTATTGGCCATCTGTATACCTTTTTGGATAAATATCTTCTCAAATGTCTTAGCCATTTATTAAGTGGTTGTCTTTTTATTACTGAATTATAATAGCCCTTTACATATTCTGGGTACTAAACCCTTATCAGATTTTGCAAATACTTTCTCCCATTCTTTGGACTGTCTTTTCACCTTCTTAGTGTCCTTTGAAGCAGAAAAGTTTCTAATTTTGATGAAGTCAAATTTACCTTTTTTTTTCTTTTGTTGCTTGGGCTTTTGGTGGCATACTAAAAAAACTATTGCTTAATTCAAGATCACAAAGATTTACCCACATGTTTTTTCCTAAGAGTTTTATAGTCTTAACTCTTTGATTTAGGTCTTTGATCCATTTTGAGTTACTTTTGTATTTGACATGAGGTAGAGGTCCATCTTCATTCTTTTGAATGTGGATATCCAGTTGTGCAAGAATACTCTGTCCCCATCTAATTATCCTAGCATACAGCTCTTTAAAATCTACCGGAAGCTCGACTGTGACAGTGGTTACACAACTATATATGTGTGTGTTTGCCACAACTGTATATGTATGTGTTTGCCAAAACCCACTGAACTGTATGCCAAGAACTTCGTTGTTTGTAAATAATAACTCAATAAACCTGACAATTAAAAATTCTCCTTTAATATAATACTGTATGTCAACTATATTTCAATACTAAAATCAATTTTCCTTCAGAGAAACATTCACATATAGCATATTCAAGGATCATACACTTCACAAATATTATAGTACTGTTTATAATAAAGAGTAGTACTGCTTATAATCAAGAGTAATTAGAAATCATCTGAACATCTGTCAAAAAGGAAAAAAGCTAAAGAGAATGTAGTATAATGATAGGATTGAACATTATGCAACAGTTCAAAGGAATAATCTAGATTTTACAGATATCAAATGGATAAAGCTTAGAAACATTCTACAAAATGAAAAAGATAAGTGCACAATGATTTGACCAGAATGAACGCATGTATGTAAAAAGGATAAACGAAACTATACTATACGGGTTTATGAGTATCTAAAGGTATCTCTTAAGGGTCTAGAATAACACTTAATGCACTGAAAACATTCACTTCCTCTGGAGAAGGCAAAAGGGCACCAGAATTAGACAGGACAATCAGAAAGGAGTGGAGCTGTCATTTTTTCCCTGCAAAGAGAAATCTATTTATTGACTACTTGTGTGATTCAAAATCAATACTGTATAATTTATGTGAGTTTTAAGCAGAGGTTGTAAGAATAAAATCATAGCTTTTTAATATGTCTGCTCATTTGTGCTTCTCTGCACCCTACCTACACGCACACAAATGCACGCACACACACACAAACACACAGGTGATCTTACCAATTTGGATTTTCCATACTTTCCCTGAAGACAGACTCTTCTTTCATGGATGCATATTGTGTCCATGTAAGGCAGTGACTCCTTATAGCCATGTTCCTTTCCTGAGGATTGAACCATGATTCTTCTTCTAACTGGATATTAGGTACCTTTAAAATGTTGACCTGTCCAAAAGAGGGAGAACGGCTTTCTGAATTTAGGAAAAGCAAGCTATTAATATATAAAGACTCTGTCCAGAGTTGCTTCCAATCTTGGGGAATTAAGAGGACAAGCAATCCTGATACATGGATGATGGTTCACCAATGGCTCTAAGTCCTTGATAATCAAACATACAATGACCTTACTAAAGGCTGGTGAGGACATGCAAATAGCCTACAGTTTATGCAGCCTGTACAGTCTCTGGCCCAATTTCCCTAACTGCTAAACACTAAGCAAATTATCAGCCTCCCTCGTGTCTCCTCCAGGGCTGGTTATGGCCTTCTTAAATTGACGGATTCTAACTGGGCCCACTTACAGGCTCACATGCAGCATAAAATATTTTCTTCATTTTAAACTCTGTCCAATATCTATAAATGTATGTTTTCCTGGGTGGAGGAAACATAGAAAACTACAAAGGCAGAATTGTACAAGTCAGAGGTGTCCATAAATTATTTAAGAATAGAAATACAAGACAAAGTTGAATGCCTTTTAAATAATAGATTCAAAGCGTGTATATAGGGCAAAGGGAGGATACACACTCTGTGAAAAAAGTCAGCAATAATTTGCTGCAGATACTGCAATATACTGCTATCTGGAAAATAAAAGAAAGTTCATTTTCACTGTCATATCAGCCTTCTTTCCAGTAAAGAAAGTGACAGTCTTCATCCATGTTTAGAAAGTGATAGAAGCTGCCATGTTTTCTATATACAGCACAGCTAAACAATTTGCAAACTACCTGGCAGGAGTCTTGGGTTTTACATCACACACACAATCCCTTCCAGGTTGAAAAGATCACATGAAATGTGTTCTAAAATGTGCATCAAGACGTTCTCCTCTTATTCCCTAATGATTCTAAGGATTTTTTTGTCAATAATCCCTCTATGCTTAAAGCAATGTGATTAAACTTTTCCACTCACCTTTTTCCAGCAATCATCAGAGTGCTTAAGGATTTCAAAGAGAAAAAACAATTTGCTATCATGAAGATTTCATCATCAACACCATTACTTTACAGAAACACACACAAAAAGACTTAGAGGGTGCTGAGAACATTATACTACCAAAACCATTCTCTCTGACAGTGAAATGGAAACTGAAGCTTTTCTCTTCCTTACTGAAGATCAGATGAAATATTTACCACCTGCCCACTTCTGATCATTCTTAACTGAGTCATATCTAACCATGGACAGATCAGAAAAGATGGTCACTTCATACAAAATAACCAAAGTATCTTTTAAAATAATTGCAGTCCATCTGTATGTACACTAAGCGCCCTCCACAAGAGAGAGACAAAACATACAGGAAAAAAAAAACTATCTCTGGTAGCACCTATCAAAACTGAGGCTGGAGAGGAGACAGATGTCTTCCTTTGAAAGGCTAGGAGACAGGAGAACTGGGAAATTTCTAACACTTCTTTACATCAGAAAACGCTATTTCTTTTCATGACTATTTGAAAATCACCCAGTGTTACACAAAATCTGATTAAATTTTGAAATGAGTTTACCTTCCTTAAAATTTCTGGAACCACATTCTGACAGACTGCAATCCTCTTTCTATAGATGATCCCTGTTGACGCATCTAGAAACACAAAATGTTTACACTCAAAAAAAAAAAAAAAACTGAAGGAAATGTACTCTTATTTTAATGTCAATAAAATTTTTATTGTCAATCTCAATTTTCTATATGGAGAATTCCTAAAGAAAATGTTTAACTCAAAACCCAGGTTCCCTGACCACTTTCCTGGACCAAATCCCTCCAAATATCTGTGAGCCCACCGGGCTCCTCTGTCCATGGGATTCTCCAGGCAAGAACACTGGAGTGGGTTGCCACGCTCTCCTCCAAAGGAATCTTCCCGACTCAGAGCTCGAACCCAGGTCTCCTGCATTGCAGGCACATTGTTTACCATCTAAGTCACTAGTGAAGCACATTCTAAAGTCAAGGACAAAAGAATTGCAAATGGGGACTTCCCCATCAGTCCAGTGGTTATGACTCCTCCTGCCAATGCAGGCAGCATGGGTTCGATCCCTGGTCTGGGAACTAAGGTCCAACATGCCACAGGGTACAGCCAAAAGAAAGTTTTTAAAATAATAAAATAAGAAAGTCTATTTCTGAAGTCTCCAATGAGACTTTTAAAAAGACTCACAAATTGTTCACTGCTCTGGACTATCAATGTCAACACTCAGTGGCCATGGCCAATGAGCCTTCTGCTCAGCTCCAGCTAAGAAAGTTTTAACAAAACAATGGAGAATCTAATTCTGTCACCTTCTGCACCAAATGAGTTTTCAAGCACCAATTTCTGGCTACGAATTTAAACCTATCATTAATTACATTGGGCATACTCTTCTATCAGAGGGAAGCAGACTCTTTGTGGCTGGAACTATTCTGTTCTGGAAAAAAGTTTACAGAATACCATTAAGGGCATTAAAAAAAAATGTGATAAATTTGAGTTGAAGAAAAGGAAAGCAAATCAGAGGAAAATATAAACTCTGAAGTGCTGTCTTTTGTTCTGTGAATTACATGACTCAGCCAAGTTCCTTCACGGTTTCTCAAAGCTTGGACTATAACACTATAACAGTCCTGAACCTTGGTGCAAACACCCTGAATATTGGGAGGATGAGAAACTGGTTCATCTTCTCTGCCCACTGGCAGCCTTTGGCCATCTCATCCAATGTCTGCAGCACACAGAGAAAATGGATGAGCCACTCCTAAAGGCGAAGATGCCCCTGCCGATGGCAGAAATTATAATTAACCACTTTGGAATATGCCTGCTGTTCTACTGCTTGATTCTTCTCAACAACCTAAAGGCAGGCTGTTATTACTTTCCCATTTGACAGATGAAGAAATAGAGCCTCCGAGAAGTTAGGTCATGTAGATAGGAACGAAATCAGGACCTGAAATCAAACTTCTCTAATACCATGTAAAACCTTTCTCCCATGAGTGCAGGTACCTGAGAAAATCGTTTTTCATCAAATTTATAGAGCTATGGAATGCAGAAAAGACCCTCGCAAGACATTTCTCTCTTCACCAAGCAGAGTCACGAAATGAAGAGCAGCATCTCATATGTTTTCTTAGAAGAGGTTCAAGAGCCTGGTAGACTGGACCTGGCTGTCTCCAAAGGTTTATACTTTGACGATGAGCACCATTATAGCTTCCTTCACTGCCCAGCTCTCGAGTTCAAACACCGAGAGTGAAAACACTTCTACCGGAGATGCGAATGACAGAACAGGAAAGACCCCTACACTCCAGTCCAGCGGTCAACAAACATCTTCTGTAAAGTGCCAGATATAAATAAATATGTTAGGTTTTGCGGGCCACACAGTCTCTGTTACAAATCTACTGTTGTGATAAGGAAAGAGGCACAGATAACACATAAAAAAATGGGCATAGCTGGGTGCCAACAACTTTATTTACAACAACAGGCAACACAAGGATCATTTGTTAAGCCTTGCTCTAGTCAATACTGAACCGTATAGTTAAGCACAGTTCTGACCCCATAATCCAATCACTTTACAGTCACATCTCATATACATGCTATTAATAACGCCTACTTTGTCATAAAGTGATATATTAAAGGACATAGCCATGTAACCTCAGTTAAGCTACTTAACCCCTCTATACCTTGGTTTCTTCATTCATTAAAAAGGAAATTATATTGTTCTGAGGATTCAGTTAATAAAAATAAAAGTGCCTGGTACACATTAAGTATTGAAAAATGTTAACTGTCACAGCTGTCATCAATTCTTAATGGAGAAGATGACAAGAGTGAAAGGTAAGCCTTCTACTGCTGGTAGGGCTGGGTGCTCTTTCTGATCTGCCACCTCGAATACAGAGTTATACCTGTTACTAGGCCTGTTTAAAATATCACAGGCCACTCACATACACAGACATACATTTTTACAAAAATCAGTAACACTTACCTTTTCTTTCCTCCACAATTTTTACGGAGATGACATTTTTATCCATGGGGTTTGGATACTAAATAAAAACACACAAAGAAAAATTACCATTCATTTTTTGTCAAAATGAATTACTTTATAGCAACCACTTATTTGCAGGAACAGTAAATCTTTTCCAAGGAATCTCTAGGGGCTTCCCATGTGGCGCTAGTGGTAAAGAACCTGCCTGCCAATGCAGGAGACCCAGGAGACACAGGTTCGATCCCTGGGTTGGGAAGATCACCTGGAGAAGGGAAATGGATACCCCATTCAAGTATTCTTGTCTGAAAAATTCCATGGACAAAAGAGCCTGGTGGGCTACAGTCCATGGGGCCGCAGAGTCTGACGCAATTGAAGTGACTTCACACACATGCACAAGCAATCTCTAAGGCCAGTTTTCAATCAAGTGTCTTAATTTTACTAATTCAGAATATATAAGTGAGATGCTGTTATCAGCTGGACCGCTATGAAATCTAGAGAAACCATCTTTGGAGTAAGCCTAGCTCTAGGTGAAGGGAAGGTTAGGTTAAGCTTAATAATAACACTGGGCTTCCCTAGTAGCGCAGACAGTAAAGAGTCTCCGCTATGAAATCTAGAGAAACCATCTTTGGAGTCAGCCTAGCTCTAGGTGAAGGGAAGGTTAGGTTAAGCTTAATAATAACACTGGGCTTCCCTAGTAGCGCAGACAGTAAAGAGTCTGCCTGCAATGAGGGAGACCAGGGTTCCATCCCTGGGTCAGGAAGATCCCCTGGAGAAGGGAATGGCAACCCACTCCAGTATTCTTCCCTAGAGAATTCCGTGGACAGACCATGGGGTCGCAAGGAGTCGGACACGACTGAGCACTAAACAGCAACGATAACATACTATTAATATTGAACCAGCCTTACATAACTCAGGAGTATTCTTTGTACGAGGCACTGTGCTTAAACGCTTTGCTTGCACAATCTTTTTTAAAATCAGCCCCTCTGTTGTGACTGGGTCATGGGGTATCATTGTCTTGGAAACTAAATGGAAACTAAATAAAATCAGAAAACTTAAGGTCACCCAGCTGGTTAGTAGTAGAGCCACAAAATTAAACCCAGCCTAAAACACAATGCATTCCTTCACTATTGTCCTTTACTATTGCCTGGTGGGCTGGGTCAGTATTGCAGGAGTGTAATCACAGAAGGAGTCTATGCCATGTCCTCAATAAATAAGTGTATATACGTGCACGGCTGAGTCACTGTGCTGTACAGCAGAAACTGGCACAGCACTGTAAATCAACTATATTTCAATAAAGAAAAAAATGCAAAAAAAATACTTAATTTATGGATTAAATTCCCCTGAAACACAATTTGGATGTTAAAAGAGCAGATAATAGCTACCATTTTTGTCCTGGGCAGCTTAATACATTATTTCAGTTTAATTTTCAAAACTATTCCTTAAGTTACATGCTGGGTTTTTTTTCCCCTTCCACCTGTGAGAAATGAGGCTTCAATAAACTAGGTAATTTGCTTAAAATCACTTAGTCAATGAGCGTCAGGACTGTAATTTAGCCACAGATATTTTCCTTTGCCTTCAAGGCATGCCCACCTAACCTATTTTCAAACATCTCAGTCACTCAAATCCCACCCTTTTCCACATCTCGTATGCAAAAGGAGACTCAGAGAGTAAAAATCCTCAAAGCTGTAGGACAAGCAGGCTGCTCATCAGGCCTGCTGAGCACCCCTCAGGTTCTGTTCCCAGAGGCATACTGCTTCATAGTGAGATCTAATCCAAAAGGAAAATCTCAGGGAAGTCTTATCCAAAGCAGCATAAGGTGCCGAGGGGGGAGACCAGAGCAGCGGACAGGTGGGGGTGTGGGCAGGGGACAGGGCCCGCCATTTGTAAGCTTGAGCTGTAAGCCTTCTGAACCCAGGAAATGGTACAGGAAATTCAGTGAGCCCGCAGCAGCTGTGTGCTGCGAGCATCCATGTGTGTACGTATGTGTGTATAAGAGATTGACTGACTGATTTTCAGGGAAAAGGGTCCATCACTTTCACACATTCTTAAAGCTATCTGTGGCCGCAAAAGACCAAAGATTAGAATACAGAGTCTGAAAGAGCAGGGCTTCTCTATCTCCACCACCTAGCAGTGCCAGGCATGTAGTAGGCACTCAATGAATATCTGCTGAATGAATGAACCATCTAGAAGATAAACCTCACCGACCTCCAGGATCAATGTGGAAACTAACCTTACCCCCTCAGGGACCAAGGGGATCAATTTATGAGAGGGCAGTAGAGCTCCATTCTCAGCATCCTCAACGCCAAACCACACCTCAGGCCGTAAACTCTGCCAGTCACACTTCCATCCAGACAACTGCAATCTTGAGAACTAATCAACTTGGCCACACCGCAAGGCTTTCAGTATCTTAGTTCTCTGACCAAGGATCGAACCCGACCCTGGCAGTGAAAGCATCAAGTTCTAACTACTGGACAACCAAGGAATTCCCCAACATGGCTTTTTAAAGCTTTATTTATTTATTCATTCATTCATTCATGTTTGCCACAGGAAAAAAAAAATGCTCAAAATTACTATGCCTATTTTCTTGAAGTTTAACTTTCAGTGTTTTTTTTGAAGATAATGTTCATCACAGGGGATCAGGTTTGACTACTGTGTTTCTCAGCAAGGGGGCCTCACACAACACCCTTGAAGTTAGCAAGATATCTGAGACTCACACAGATGCCCTTAATTTTTAAGTGTGTGTGTATGTATACATCAGAACTTTTATACTAAGGTAAAATCAGAGTATGAGAATACTGCCTCTATTCTAATTCTAGCTTACACATTGTCTTATATTCATCAATATATCCTGACTGATGAATATTAGAAATACACTGTAAATAGCAGGAAGATGGTTGAACTAAATTACAAAAGAAGCTGTAAATGTAATCACCAGAGAAGGCTAATGATAAAAATTTCCCAAGTTCTGATTACTGCACAAAATTAGCAGTGACATTCCTAAAGATTACAAACTCAAAGAAAAGCCGATTCTTTGAGACCCTGATGCTGGCAAAGACTGAAGGTAAAAGCAGAAGGGGCAGCAGAAGATAAGACAGTTAGACAGCATCACTGACTCAACAGACATGAGTCTGACCAAATTCCAGGAGATGGTGGAGGACAGGGAAGCCTGTTGTGCTGCAGTCCATGGGGTCGCAAAGAGTCAGACATGACTGAGCGACTGAACAACAACAAACTCAAATGCTTTATTTATGCTTTTCTATAACTTTAATATTTGCTTATTAAAGTAAAGGGTATCGATTTAAATAATAGCAAAAATATTCTTCATTTAACAATTTTCTTGACTACACAGGCACTGTTCCATGCACTAAGAATAAAGGAATAAAACAAACAAAACTGCAGATTCTTAGAAAACTTACATGTTAGAAAAAATATATAATATAATACAATAATGAGAAAATAAATCAGACTAAGGGATAACAGGGTGGGAAATTGTGAAGAGGGGCCATTGTAAACTATTTGTGCTTAGTCGCTTCAGTCATGTCCAACTCTACAGGACCCCATGGACTGTAGCCCACCAGGCTCCTCTGTCCATAGGGATTCTCCAGGCAAGAATACTGGAGTAGGTAGCCATGCCCTCCTCCAGGTAAAATACTTAAGGGTCACTAACTAGACAATTCTTATAAATTACAAAGTAATATGGAAGTTGTCTCAGTCAAACATAAGAAATCCTAAACTATTCACTTCAGTAAACTCATTTGCAAGACTCGGGTCATTCTCCTGTGCAACTACTTTTGCAGTTGAATAGATGTGGAGCCTCAAGTTTCCTCCCATACAAGAACGGGAAAAGAAATCAGAGGTCTATTTACAAAAGCTAAATACTGTACAAGAAAGGAATATATTTTAAGTTTCTTTAAAGATTTATTGCGCTGAGGCTCCCCCTACCTGGCATCACTTGAAATGATCTGATACCATCTTGTAGTAACTTGAACATTCATGATTTAACCCACAAAAATTTATCAGAAGTCAGATAACAAGAGACCCAGAGAGGGAAGCCTGCTCAGAGAAGGTCACCACCAGGAATGCCAATTATTTGGGAAGACAGGAAGCAGGTGACCAGGTCTCTCTGGACACCTTTACAAACACAGTGTGACAGTGGAAAGGATCAAGCTAGATTGCGATCAAACACATCAAAGACTTACTAAGCATCTACTATCTGCAGAGTGCTACAGTAGAGGTCGCCATATGTATTATATCTCATTTCATCCTCCCCAAAACAAGAAAATCTACTAACACACATTAAGATAAGGACTCTAAAGTTGAAAACATAATGGCATATGGGACTTCTCTGAAAGTCCAAAGGTGAAGACTTCGCTCTCCAAGACAGGGGGTGCTGATTCAATCCCTGGTCAAGGAACTAAGATCCCACATGACTCACGGCCAAAAAACAGAAGCAGTATTGTAACAAATTCAATAAAGACTTGAAAAAAAGTGGTTCACATTAAAAAAAAAAAAAAAAAAGAATCTTTAAAATAAAACAGGAACAAACAAACAAATAACCATAGTGGCATAAAGTCTGAACATGTGCAGGGCAACCCTGGGATCTTCGGGTCTCTTCAGTTCAGTTCAGTTGCTCAGTTGTGTCCAACTCTTTGCGACCCCATGAATCGCAGCACGCCAGGCCTCCCTGTCCATCACCAACTCCCGGAGTCCACCCAAACCCATGTCCACTGAGTCAGTGACACCATACAACCATCTCATCCTCTGTCGTCCCTTTCTCCTCCTGCCTGAAATCTTTCCCAGCATCAGGGTCTTTTCAAATGAATCAGCTCTTCGCATCAGGTGGCCAAAGTATTGGAGTTTCAGCTTCAACATCAATCCTTCCAATGAACATCCAGGACTGATCTCCTTTAGGATGGACTAGTTGCATCTCTTTGCAGTCCAAGGGACTCTCAAGAGTCTTCTCCAACACCACAGTTCAAAAGCATCAATTTCTTGGCACTCAGCTTTCTTATAGTCCAACTCTCACATCCATACATGACCACTGGAAAAACCAAACTTTTGTTGACAAAGTAACGTCTCTGCTTTTTAATATGCTGTCTAGATTGGTCATAACTTTCCTTCCAAAGAGTACTGCTGCTGCTGCTGCTGCTAAGTCGCTTCAGTCGTGTCCTGACTCTGTGCGACCCCATAGATGGCAGCCCACCAGGCTCCGCCGTCCCTGGGATTCTCCAGGCAAGAACACTGGAGTGGGTTGCCATTGCCTTCTCCAATGCGTGAAAGTGAAAAGTGAAAGTGAAGCCGCTCAGTCGTGTCTGACTCTTCGTGACCCCATGGACTGCAGCCTACCAGGCTCCTCTGTCCATGGGATTTTCCAGGCAAGAGTACTGGAGTGGGTTGCCATTGCCTTCTCCGTCCAAAGAGTAAGCGCCTTTTAATTTCATGGCTGCAATCACCATCTGCAGTGATTTAGGAGCCCAGAAAAATAAAGTCTGACACTGTTTCCACTGTTTCCCCATCTACTTCCCATGAAGTGATGGAACCGGATGCCATGATCTTAGTTTTCTGAATGTTGAGCTTTAAGCCAACTTTTTCACTCTCCTCTTCCACTTTCATCAAGAGGCTCCTTAGTTCTTCTTCACTTTCAGCCATAAGGGTGGTGTCATCTGCATATCTGAGGTTATTGATATTTCTCCCGGCAATCTTGATTCCAGCTTGTGCTTCCTCCAGCCCAGTGTTTCTCATGATATGCTCTGCATATAAGTTAAATAAGCAGGGTGACAATATACAGCCTTGAAGTACTCCTTTTCCTATTTGGAACCAGTATGTTGTTCCATGTCAAGTTCTAACTGTTGCTTCCTGACCTGCATACAGGTTTCTCAAGAGGCAGGTCAGGTGGTCTGGTATTCCCATCTCTTTCAGAATTTTCCACAGTTTATTGTGATCCACACAGTCAAAGGCTTTGGCATACTCAATAGAGCAGAGGTAGATGTTTTTCTGGAACTCTCTTGCTTTTTGGATAGTCCAGCGGATGTTGGCAATTTGATCTCTGGTTCCTCTGCCTTTTCTAAAACCAGCTTGAACATCTGGAAGTTCATGGTTCACGTATTGCTGAAGCCTGGCTTGGAGAATTTTGAGCACTACTTTACTAGCGTGTGAGATGAGTGCAACTGTGCGGTAATCAGAGCATTGTTTGGCATTGCCTTTCTTTGGGATTGGAATGAAAACTGACCTTTTCCAGTCCTATGGCCACTGCTGAGTGTTCCAAATTTGCTGACATATTGAGTGCAGCACTTTCACAGCATCATCTTTTAGGATTTGAAATTGTTCAACTGGAATTCCATCACCTCCACTAGATTTGTTCATAGTGATGCTTCCTAAGGCCCACTTGACTTCACATTCCAGGATGTCTGGCTCTAGGTGAGGGTGAGTGATCACTCCATTGTGATTATCTGGGTCATGAAGATCTTTTCTGTACAGTCCTTCTGTGTATTCTTGCCACCTCTTCTTAATATCTTCTGCTTCTGTTAGGTCCACACCATTTCTGTCCTTTATTGAGCCCATCTTTGCATGAAATGTTCCCTTGGTATGTCTAATTTTCTTGAAGAGATAGATCTCTAGTCTTTCCCATTCTATTGTTTTCCTCTATTTCTTTGCACTGATCGCTGAGGAAGGCTTTCTTATCTCTCCTTGCTATTCTTTGGAACTCTGCATTCAAATGGGTATATCTTTCCTTTTCTCCTTTGCTTTTCCCTTCTCTTCTTTTTACAACTATTTGTAAGGCCTCCTCAGACAGCCATTTTGCTTTTTTGCATTTCTTTTCTTGGGGATCGTCTTGATTCCTGTCTCCTGTACAGTGTCATGAACCTCCATCCATAGTTCATCAGGCACTCTGTCTATCAGATCTAGTCCCTTAAATCTACTTCTCACTTCCACTGTATAGTCATAAGGGATTTGATTTAGGTCATACCTGAATGGTCTAGTGGTTTTCCCTATTTACGTCAATTTAAGTCTGAATTTGGCAATAAGGAGTTCATGACCTGAGCCACAGTCAGCTCCCGGTCTTGTTTTTGCTGACTGTATAGAGCTTCTCCATCTTTGGCTTCCTGTCTGTACTTCACACTAATGACTCTCATGGAAGCAAAGTGGTCTGATGACCCAGATATTGGCCAAGAACCCTTACTTTCCTTGGACCTTGTACATCCAGTGGACCACAGACTGCAGTGGCTAAGAACTACCACACAGAGATTTGCACATTTGCCAAACTTTCTGGGTGACACAAGGGATTTTTCAAGGTATACTTGAGTTCATTTTGAATTTACTTACAATTTTTACTTTCTTCACAGAATGTATAAACTAGTCCCTTACCTTTTCTTAAGATATAAATGTGTTGCAAATATCACTGCTTATATTATATGTATGTAAGTCTAACAAGGGTAAAACGTGGACTTCTCCTACATTGTCATATATCTTGCTTTCATTTGTTTTTACATATTAAAAGGCAAGAAGCCCCAAACTGCAAAATAAGAGGTAAAAAACACAATAACCATTAACAAACACTTATCTATGAAGAGTGAGAGGCCAAGAAAGAGTATCTAACTACAGGAACAAGAGTCAATATACTTCTGGGAGTAGATTCATGAAGATAGGGTATATTTACCTTTCTTATTTACATGAGGGAGAAATATAATAAGCTTTTATAAAGCTTACTCTTAAGAGAGTGGAGCTATTACAATATCAACTTTCGGGACTTCCCTAGTGGTCCAAATTAAGAATCCGCCTTCCAATGAAGGGAACATGAGTTCAATCCCTCACCGGGGGACTAAGAGCCCACATGGCACCAGGCAAGCAAGCCAGCAGGCCACAGCTAGAGGAAGCCTACATGCTGCAACAAAGACTCAGCGCAGCCAAAAAAATTTTCTTAATAAATATCTAAATAAAATGCCAACTTCCCAAAAAAGTCAGTAGTCAGTGCCTGCCTTTTATAAAACTCGCGCCAAAAAAAGTCAATGACCTCCAAAGGAGCCATTGTTTACCAACTTGCAAACGGCATTATCCAAGAGAGCACAAGCACAAGGAAGCAGTTGGCTGATATATCTATATTAGTCCTGCAAAGAAAGCCAAGGGGACCTAAAATCAGTCTGGGATGTTAACATATTAGTTTTATAAGCATTAAGGGAATCTTTGCTATCCAGGCTGCTGCCAAACGCACACATGCAGAGGGATAGAGCTGCTGAAAGAGATTTGGTGTTTAGTTACACAAAGAAATCACCATGGGCTGTGCCAAACTCCCTTTACGAGCTACATGCAACAGTCTATCTTAGAAGAAAAGCACAGTTGATTGTAAAATAAAATATTATAAAATACCACGATCCAGTGAATAATCAAAATGTCAATACCAAAGACTAAGCATAGTGAAGTCAACAGACATTTCAAATGGTTGTTCACTGGCCTTTTCAGTAGGAGGATGAAGTAGAAAGAACAAAGGACAAGAAGCCAGGACTTGCAGACCGTGATGCTGTCACCTGCGAACCCCGGGTGAGGGACCACCAGACGATCCTCAAAGGCCCTCCTGGTGGGACAAGTTCTGATTTTAAACAATGGCCAGCCACCCTCATTCATGCCAAAATGTCCCAGTGATTGGCAACGACATAATGAAATTCTTTAAAAAGAATAGTTTATACAATTGTACAAAGGAAAATCCTCTTTCCTAAACATTAAGGGCATACACGAACCCAGCGCATTTAGAGATACAATGTCTACAAAATGACTGATAGGTATTGTTCCAAAGCAACCATGATTCAGGAAAGCACTAAGGAACTGCTGCTGCTAAGTCGCTTCAGTCGTGTCTGACTCTGTGTGACTCCATAGACGGCAGCCCACCAGGCTCCGCCGTCCCTGGGATTCTCCAGGCAAGAACACTGGAGTGGGTTGCCATTTCCTTCTCCAGTGCATGAAAGGGAAAAGTGAAGAAGCTCAGTCGTGTCCAACTCTTCGCGACCCCATGGACTGCAGCTTACCAGGCTCTTCTGTCCATGGGATTTTTCCAGGCAAGAGTACTGGAGTGGGGTGCCACTGCCTTCTCCCACTAAGGAACTGAGGAACAAAGACACAGCTAATGCAATGTGGGATCCTGGATCCCACAGCACAGGACTGAATCCTATACTGAAACAAAATGTCATATTAGTAAACAAGTGCCAAACTTTGAATAATGTCTGTTATAAGAGTTAACACGGTATCAGCGGTAATTCCCTCACTTTATAAACTATACAGTAGTTTGGGGAAGTTAAGGATACTGGAATTTTCTGGTTCTGCAACATTTTGTAAGTTGATGAAAGCTTAAGAAATAAACAAAAGTAAAATAAAGACAGTCTGGAAAACAGAAAGGATTTTAGAATCCAAGAGACCTCAGCTGAAGCCCACCTATGGGAATCTCAGAGAAATTACTTTATCTCAGTCTGCCTTAGTTTCTTCATCTGCGAAATGAGAAGATGCAACAAAACAAAAAGTCCATACCTCAAAGAGTTGTTATAGGAATTCAAGGACATAATTTTATGTAAAGTGTAACACTGGGCACCTTACTGGTTTCCTACTAAAAAAAGAATCAATATTTTTGAAAACTTAAGTTTCAAGACTTCAGTCTTTATCTTGTAATTTACTGTGGTGTGATATTAAGTATACTATTAGTATCCATTTGCAATCCAGATATATTTAAATGATTATTCAAAAATTAATAGAAGATGTTTCTTATATTCCTAGATTAGTAAAACCTTACAAGCTCATGCTTTAACCAATTCATAATTTGTATGAGCACTCCCAGATACTTTCCTGCCCACAAGCATGAAGGAAAGCACTGCACTGGAGCAGAGAGTACTCTGTACTCTAAAAGCTCTTGTAGATTTATAATTAATACATCAATCTTGCCCTACAGGGTATGTCTGTGATATGCCCTTAAGAAGGCACTTCTCACAAAAAATACAAAATAACTTATCTCCCTTTATCCCGAGTAACACTGAGCTCCTTGAGGCCAGGGCTATGTTTTACTTAGCTTTTCATCTCCCAGAGGCCAAACGATACACAGATCTATTGTGAATTTCTATTAGAAAACATATAAAGAATGTTTAACTATTAGTTCTTTGACAGTTAAAAATCTCCTATCTTTCAGTCACTGATTAAGCCATAATCTCTACTAGGTGACTTACTAAGTATGCTTTGGTACTATTTAAATGCCAATTAAAAAATTAATCATAATTCAAATGCACATCTTCATTCATGCTCACTAATGACTTCCCTGGTGGCTCACTCAGTAAAGAGTCTGCCTGCTATGTGGGAGACCCAGGCTCAATCCTCGGGTTGGGAAGATCTCCTGCAGCAGGGAACGGCAACCCACTTCAGTATTCTTGCCTGGAGAATTTCATGGACAGAGGAGCCTGATGGGCTCCAGTCCATGGGGTCACAAAGAGTCACACACGACTGAGTGACTGAACACTTTCCGTTTCTCCCCTTTATTACTCCAAGTTAGTAAATATCTCTGCAGAGATACTGTGTGGCACCTACCATGTAGCTACATTAAACTTTGAATATTGTATGCACTGTGTTCATTATCCAACTTACTTCCTCCCAATGACTCCAGCAGATATTATTATTATTATTATTATTATTATTATTATTATTATTATTATTATTCAGATGAGGAAACTGAGGCACAGAAAAGTGAACTGACTTGCCCAAGCTCACAGATAGAAGCTCCCGGACCCCCAGCTGATGTCAGAGCCCATGCTCTTCCTTTCTGTAACTTCTCCTTCCTGTTGTGTCTAATTTTCTAATAGAATTGAGGAGAGGAAGCTAAAAGTGAAGAAGGACTATCACAGTGTGAACAAAAAGATAAATAACCACATGTTAACCCAGGCCTATCATTTGTCTGATCACTTATTTTGGAAATACAGGTCCACCTCAAATGTCTCAGGAGGTCTGCACAGAGAGATGTTCCACACGTTTAAGTGACAGATTTGCAAGGGAGAAAAGACAGGATCAGAAATGGAAACATTATTAATTACCCAATCAACTTTCTACTCTAAATGGAAATAGCCATTCATAAATCTCCTTTATGAGTTTAAGGGTAAACATTCAAACCATTTTGTTCAGAACATCAGGCTCCTGGCTAGAATAAATAAAACCTGAAGCCACTGTGTTGAAGCAGACAAATTCTTTTATTCTGTCCATTTTGTTACAGTACCCAAAGTAAGGACATGCTACTGAATCCGACACCAACTTCAGCCTGAAATTGCATAAGGCTAAATCCCAGAAGAGAATATTTCACTCATTCATTCAATAAGGATTTGCTGACTCTCTACTATGTTCCAGGATCTCTTTGGATATTTGAGATACACCAGGAACAGATGATAAAACCTCCACCCATGAAGCTTACACTTTATTCACAATGGCTCTTTTTTGCCTATAGCACTACAAGAAAATCAACCTGAAGGGCTTCCTTGGCAGTTCAGTGGTTAAGACTCCACACTTCCGATTTCGGAGGGCGAAGGTTCCATCCCTGGTCCAGGAACTATTAAGATCCCATATGCCACATGGCATGGCCAAACAATCAAACAGAAAAAAGAAAGAAAGAAAGAAAGACAATGAACCTGAACAACTCGATGGTGAGAAAAACCGAACTTCTCTGGCTTCATTTGAGAATAAACAAGAAAAATCCAGACCACAATCAATGGCTCTCTGAGTCCTTCTTTATGACTTTCAATTCCAGGTAGACAAAATTTAGGACATCTTTTATTTTTTTTATTTTTTTTAATTTATTTATTTTAATTAGAGGCTAATTACTTTAGAATATTGTGGTGATTTTGCCATACATTCACATGAATCAGCCATGGTTGTACATGTGTTCCCCATCCTGACCCTCCCTCCCACCTCCCTCCCCATCCCATCCCTCTGGGTCATCCCAGTGCACCAGCCCTGAGC
Organism: Okapia johnstoni; assembly: GCA_024291935.2. Taxonomy (NCBI): domain Eukaryota; kingdom Metazoa; phylum Chordata; class Mammalia; order Artiodactyla; family Giraffidae; genus Okapia; species Okapia johnstoni. The sequence continues at coordinate 49,126,381 of CM044316.1, forward strand.
ACCCTGTATCATGCATTGAACCTGGACTGGCGATCTGTTTCACATATGATAATATACATGTTTCAATGCTATTCTCTCAAATCATCCCACCCTTGCCTTCTCCCACAGAGTCCAAAAGACTGTTCTATACATCTGCGTACGACATCTTTTAGAAAGAAACTTTTAAAAAATATAGGAATCCAGTTCATCATGCAAGGCAAGCCCATGAAAGAGCCCACATGAGCTTTCAAAGATGGAGATGCCTAGCAGCTGCCATCTCCACCTATGCAATAGTGTGCTCTGTTTCTGGGTGGTTTTAAGTAAAAGAAAGGAAGCAGCTGTAAATGATGAGAAGTACAAAGCTGAGAGTCAAACAAAGAAACAAACCAAAACACACTGTCAAGAGCACTGACACTGTACTTCACAGAAAGGACAGTTTAGCATCTGATGAATAAACCATTTTGGTTTTTGCAGCATTCCTCCATGAAGAGTTCATTGAGAAACATTACACTCCATGAACAAAGAGTATTGAGGTGTTTGTTTTCAAGGTGCCACTTAACTTTGAAAGCATGTAGCTAATATATTGCCTATGGTATCCAACAGGCAGGTGTAAGAAGAGCAAACAATCCTAAGGTTTTAAAAATAGTAGGATATTATAACTTGGAAGGCAAGCCCTAACATACCAAAAGCCAGAGATCAGTCGACTCCATTTAAAATAGAATTTCCTCACTGCTGTAGCGCCTTCAAACACACCATTGTGCAAAATCAGATTAAATGCTTCCCAGAGATCCTCCGATGATTGTCCCTTCTGCAAAGCACTTTCCTTTGAATAAAAAAATACACAAAGACTAAAAGAAAAAAGTGTATTATGCCAAAAGGATCATTCTTACTACCTTACGCTTAAAAAAACAAAATTCTTGTCAAACTGTTACACATTTAATTCTCACAAAAATACTGGGATATTGGGGGGGTGTGGGGTACGTAGCATTACATCTCACATATAAGAAATTAAGACAGTAGGGTTGACTCATACAGTTGTGCATGTTGCTCACTGCACAAGGTTTTCCAGCCAAGCAGGCCAGGGGGCACAGGGCTACAATCACATAAAAGAAGGAGCACTTTTTTCTAACTTGCATTAACAGCCCCATATACTTCCCACTAGTCTCATTTACTGTGAGCTTGTGGGGTAAACCACCTCAACAATGCCTCTTTCTAATTTGCACAAGGGCACAGTATAGAATGGGGGAAACTCTTTCCCAAGGCCACCCCAAAACTGCTCGTAATGAAGGAAGCACAATGACTGGAATCCAGGTCTACTGACTTCCAGTTCATGACTTTAAATGAAGATGAAAATTCTCACAGCAAAAGAATTTACTGACTTCCTAGAGATAGTCACTTAGCCCCATCCAGGGATCTCTGGAAGGACTGCTTTGTGACTAAAAGAATGTAGTGTCCACACTAGAAGTGTAGTGTCCACAGAGATAACACTGACCCATCTCTAGACCTTTTCTACAGGTGTTCTCCTCCTCTTTCCCTGGCCTTACCTTCCCAACATCCCCCTCAGTCTTTATTTACTATGTGCCAGGCACTTTGCTAAGTATTTTATAAGAATTCTTTCCAGGACTTGCCTGGCCGTCCAGTGGTTAAGACTCTGAGCTGTGGTCCGAAACAAGAGAAGCCACCAAAATGAGAAGCTCGTCAATGCAACTAGAGAAAGTCTGGGCACAGCAATGAAAACCCAGCACAATCAAAAATAAACAAATTAATTAATTAATTTTAAAAAAGAATCCTTCCAGATCTTAACTGAACCCAGCTAGATAAGTGACCACAGGTATAACACAAAGCACCTAGAAACCACCCACCTGAGCCCAGGCAATCCACAGAAACACAGAAACGTGACAATTAAAAGCTTACCATTGGTTTAGGCCACTAAATCATTTTAGGGTAATTGGTTACACAGCAAGAGATAATCATAAGAAGCAACAGTTAAAACCAGACATGGAACAACTGACTGGTTCAAAATCGGGAAAGAAGTACAACAAGGCTGTATATTGTCACCCTGCTTGTTTAACGTCTATGCAGAGTACATCATGCAAAATGCCAGGCTGGGTGAAGCACAAGCTGGAATCAAGATTGCCAGGAGAAATATCAACAACCTCAGATATGCAGATGATACCACTCTAATGGCAGAAAGTAGTAAGAAACTAAAGAGCCTCTTGAAAGTAAAAGAGGAGAGTAAAAAAGCTGGTTTAAAACTCGACATTCAAAAAACTAAGATCATGGCATCCGGTCCCATCACTTCATGGCAAATAGATGGGGAAAAAATGCAAACAGTGACAGATTTTATTTTCTTGGGCTCCCAAATCACTGCAAACGATGACTGCAGTCATGAAATTTAAAGATGCTTGTTCCTTGGAAGAAAAGCTATGACAAACCTACACATCATATTAAAAAGCAGAAACATCACTTTGCCAAGAAAAGTGCATACGGTCAAAGCTATGTTTTTTCCAGTGTTATGTATGGATGTGAGAGTTGGACCATAAAGAAGGCAGACCACTGAAGAATTGATGCTTTCAACCTGTGGTGCTGGAGAAGACTCTTGAGAGTCCCTTGGACAGCAAGGAGATCAAACCAGTCAATCCTAAAGGAAATCAATCCTAAATATTCACTGATGCTGAAGCTGAAGCCCCAATACTTTGGCCACCTGATTAGAAGAGCTGACTCATTGGAAGAGACCCTGATGCTGGGAAAGATTGAGGGCAGCAGGAGAAGGGAATGACAGAGGATGAGATGGTTGGATGACATCACTGACTCGATGGACATGAGTTTGAGCAAACTCTGGGAGATGGTAAAGGACATGGAAGCCTAGCATGCTGCAGTCCATGGGGTCACAAAGAGTAGAACTAGGACATATGTGACCGAACAACAACAACAAAGAGATAACTGAAACAATGTATTTTCCCTCTTATATTCAAAGCTATACCCTTAAACCAGGCATAAGGGGTCCACAGAGATGAATAAACCCTGAGTGAAGACTGTGGGCAAAAAGAAACTGAGACTGGATACAGAGCACAGCAAAGCTGAGTCTGCAACACTGTATTCCCGCAATGATTATCTGAGTGTCTACTATGTGCAAGGTAGCACAGCCTAGTGATTAGGGGTATGGGCTTGGATTCAGATGGGTTGAAATCCTGGCTCTCCCACTTGCTAGTTGTAAGAACTTGGAAAAGTTACTTAAACATCTCTGAACCTCAGCTTCTCCAGACAATGGAATGGAAGTCAATCATAACTACTTCCAGAAGCTGCTGGGAGGAATAAACAGGGTAATGTAGGAAAGCACTTTCTCCCCCTACCCCTAGGAAACTAGGAAACCCCTCTCATGCTTTGGCCATAACTTCACAAACGCCACTTTCTTGAAGAAGCCTTCCCTAATGGCACTCTCCAAACTTCACAATACCTGTGTACTTTCCCTGTGTAAACACACATCATGAGCTGGAGTTATGTGTTCGCTTGTTAATCATTTATTTGTGTTGTCACATCCACTAGAGACCATCAGCTCCCTGAGAAGAGGGTCTGTCTATGGTGCCCTACACCCAGAACAGAGCCTGGCATCCGGAAAAAAAAGTGTCTTTAAACAGCTGCTGAATGCAAGAAAAGCATTTAGCCCAGAAGCCTGATTCATGCCAATTCAGTTCAGTTCAGTCGCTCAGTCGTGTCCGACTCTTTGCAACCCCATGAACTGCCAGGCCTCCCTGTCCATCACCAACTCCTGGAGTTTACCAAAACTATTGTCCATTGATTCGGAGATGCCATCCAACCATCTCATCCTCTGTCGTCCCCTTCTCCTCCTGCCCTCAATCTTTTCCAGCATCAGGGTCTTTTCAAATGAGTCAGCTCTTCGCATCAGGTGGCCAAAGTATTGGAGTTTCAGTGTCAGCATCAGTCCTACCAATGAACACCCAAGACTGAACTCCTTTAGGATGGACTGGTTGGACCTCCTTGCAGTCCAAGGGACTCTCAAGAGTCTTCTCCAACACCACAGTTCAAAAACATCAATTCTTCAGCACTCAGCTTTCTTTATAGTCCAACTCTCACATCCATACATGACCACTGGAAAAACCATAGCCTTGACTAGACGGATCTTTGCTGACAAAGTAATGTCTCTGCTTTTTAATATGCTGTCTAGGTTGGTCATAACCTTCCTTCCAAGGAGCAAGCATCATTTAATTTCATGGCTGCAATCACCATCTGCAGTGATTTTGGAGCCCAAAAAAATAAAGTCTGACACTGTTTCCACTGTTTTCCCGTCTATTTCCCGTCAAGTGATGGGACCAGATGCCATGATCTTAGTTTTCTAAATGTTGAGCTTTAAGCCAACTTTTTCACTCTCCTCTTTCACTTTCATCAAGAGGCTCTTTAGTTCTTCTTCACTTTCTGCTATAAGGGTGGTGTCATCTGCATATCTGAGATTATTGATATTTCTCCCAGCAATCTTGATTCATGTCAAGTATTCTCTAAATGAGTCTGGCTCTGTGCTATGTGCTTCTGCAGTAAGCTTCCTTCCAGTAATAAGCTTCCTTCCCCGAGGAAGCTTATTAGAGTCTGATGAGGAAAAAGACACATGCAGAATTATCCGACACTGTCAAAGATGGCCACTGAGGCCCAAAGTGTCCCTCCAGCTCTGACAAGGCAGAGATTGCCTCATCATGAGGACAACCCAGAAAGGCTTTCCAAAGAAGCAGTGGCATTGGAGAACTCACATTTCAAAGTGCCAGTCCTAACAAAAAATAGGGTGGTTGCTTTTTCTCTTTAGGGCCCAGAAGCCTAGCCTAAGGCAAAGTCTACATCAGATCAATAATTAATTTATTTGTTTATTCATTCATCACTCATCAGATGTATACTGAGTACCCAGGAGGTGCCAGGTACTATTGTAGATATGAGATCAATTAACAATGTCAACAAGCTGGCATTTCGCCCCCAAAAGGCCTCCACAGCAACCCCATCATAACCAGGGTCCCACTCACTCCTCTGTGACCTGGGCCCCCAACAGTATCAACTCCTCTAATGGAGGTCAGGTCTTATCTCTTTTAAAAAAAAATACACATTTCCAGGGACTTCCCTGGTGGTCCAATGGCTAAGACTCCAGGCTCCCAATGCGGGGGCCCTAGGTTCAATCCTTGGTCAGGGAACTAGACCGCACATGCCGCAACTAAAAAGAAAAGGATCCCACATGCCACAACTATGACCGGATGCAGTCAAATAATTTTAGTTTAAATACATTTAAAAACCTGTCTCCAGGCTTCCAGAGAGTATTGCCAGTGACAGTTGCCCAAGACAAACTACAATTCTTGCGACTCTTCCTTAAGATGTGTAAGCTGAAAGGTCTTCTGATACAACACTCCCATCTGTGGACAAAGAATGTCACCTGTCATTTCAGCAAACAAGTGATGTCATGGCATAAATCCTTCAGCCTCTGAGGCCATCTCTGAGGGTGCACCCTGAGGGGATTCCGGTCAGAGAAAAACAGGATAAAGGCCCTAGACAGTTAAGGAGCTTATCAAAGGAATTTCAATGAGTCCAGACTCTTGAATTATCCCATACACAGAAAAGCATTAATTCCATTAACTTGAGATGTCTGGTTTTCTTTCAATAGCAGTAATCTTTGGATGGTCAACTATCCTTTTTTTTGTTTGAACTCATATATCCTGGCTCCTCCCTTATCTCTTCCAACCAATCCCTCAGAGCTATCTGAGAGACTATATCCAGGCTTAAGTCCTCAGCAAGTCTGCCCAATAAAAATCTAATTCTCAACTCTTAGGCTGTGCTCTTTTTATTTTTATTTTTTCAATAGAACACATCTTAGATGAAACTGAAGCCTCTAGGGAGAAGATGACCCTTGACCAACGTCATCAAGTGAACTAACTAAAAGTAGAACCAGACTAGAACCCAGGGGTCCCACATCCTAGGTCTGGACGCTTGAATTTTCAAAGAATTTTCTATTCTACCGTTACAAGCCACAGTTCCAAGAAAAGCCCTTGCGATAAAGAGGGCCACTGAATATTGAGACTAGAGTGTACAGTTACAGTAGCGCGAACAACCATAACCTTTCAAAGACCTTACTAGGCAAGCATCCGTCACTGTGATAAGCACTCTGTGGGAATTATTTCACTTGAACCCTCACAACTCCTAAGTTGGTACTATTATTTTTCCCAATTGTACAAATTACAAAACTAAGGCGTGGAGGCGCCCAAAGTCCCACAGCTGTTAATAAAAGGGAAAGGGGTGAAGGGGTAGAACGACAGTGCTGAGTAAACCAGGATGGCGGCATCAAGGGCCCCCACTAGCTTTGACTCAGTAAAGGATACATTTACTGGAGACATCGACAAGCCCTGTGCAACCTCAACGGGATTCCAGCACCTGGGCTCCGCGCGCCAGGCTCCCTGCCTGGAGGCAGGGTGTGAACGTGATGCCAAGCACCGAGCCTTTCCCTCATCCTGGAGGGGGAGCCTCCGAGGAAATCCACCCCCGCCCTCGCCCGGCACATCCCAGAGGCAAAGCCCGCAGCTGGATGGGGACCTCCGCGCGGGCAGAAGGAGCCCAGCGGCGGAGGAGAACTTCGGGCGCCGCTGCCGGGAGCGCAGACGGCCTGGCCGCGGGGGCAGCGCGGGAGAACGCGAGCCCCGGCCGAGCCCGAGCGGGCAGAGTACCTTACGGAGGAAGCTGGCGACCACCTGCTCGAAGGGGTACTTGAACACCTCGTGCACGTCCACAGTGACCCCCATCCCGACGCACCGACCACGCCTCCGCCAGCACACTGCCGCTGGAGCTCCGTCTGAGCCGGGCCGAAGGCGTCCAAGCCCTGGAAGCCTAAGGGGCGTAGGGGTTTTTTCTCTTCCTTTTTCAAACTTTCGAAACTTTATTGTCCACTCGGAAAAAACAGACAGTTGGCACGCCCCCCTTCCCTTCCCCGTCCCCTTCCGCTAGTCTGGGCGGCAGGCGAGGGAGGTGCCGGCCCCCGGGCGGTGTTGGCTGAAGGCGTCAGGAGCGGCCCCGCCCCTCCCTGGCTCCGGCTCCGCCTTCCCCCTCCCCGGTCTAATCACACCTCGCCCCCCCGTGGCCCGGTCTAATCACACCTCGCCACGCCCCGTGGCCTCGCCACGCCCCCCGCCCCGTGGCCTCGCCACGCCCCGTGGCCTCGCCACGCCCCGTGGCCTCGCCACGCCCCGTGGCCTCGCCACGCGCGCCTCTGCGGACCCAAGTTTCCATCTCACAGCTGGGGAGTTTTGAACCTTGCAGCTGGGGCTTTTGTCATCACCTCGCCTGGAGCCTCACTTAAGCTGCTGCTGGCAGCACTAAAAAGATGTGATAAAGACATAAACTACCCTCCCTCCAAGTTTAGGGACTGTAATATAACCCTCCTCAGTGTTGCCCAGTTCAGTGTGACAGAGGCCAACAGCTGCATTCCTCCCAGGACCTGGGCAGTTGCCTCTGAGGCTCTAGGTTGCGTCTCAAGTACTTAAAAATTGCCTGTATCTGCGTGTAACTCCTTATAAAGAAATTCCTACACTCATGAAAGTTTAAACACCATGGAACGAGGAAACAAGGGATACAAAAAGAATTTTGAATGGTCTTCATTCGACTGTACAGATTTTACAAAAACAAGCCAGTGAATCCAATAATCCAATGCCTTATTTAACATATGAATTCCTGATCACCTACTATGTGCCAAGCACAGTGCAGTAAGGAAAGCACAGTCCCTTCTGTCATGTAGGATGAGTCAACCAGATGATTTAACATCCAGTAAGTAAAATAGATCGTTGGATGGCATCACCCACTCAATGGACATGAGTGTGAGCAAACTCCAGGAGATAGTAATGGACAGGAAATTCTGCCTGGCTGCATGGCATGCAGTTCATGGGGTCGCAGAGTCTGTTACAACTCAGCGACTGAACAACAAACAAAATAGAAAAAGAAGCAAGATAATAGATCAAAGGTACAGGTGACATAATTTTAGCTAGGATGAATCAGAGAGGTATCTGAGGTGGTGACTTTTACATTTATAATTGTGTAATCTCACTTACCCCTGACACACAGAGTCACACTGATCTCGCAAAACCTTGAATAAATCCATCTCTTCACTTACTCACTGCCTCACCACTGAGAGAGCCTGGAGGAAAAGTATACACACAGACTTCTATTTAGATTTGTAACCAACCTCAAGGAGCCTTTTTAGTGGTGATTAGACCAAAAACAAAAACCTTGGAATTTTCTAATCCACTTCGTGTCCCAGGCTCCTCTCTCTTCAAGCCTCCAACACCTCCCTCCTCAGCTTCATTCTCAAGCGATTATGTAGCTTCCTTTTTCACTTAATAATAGGAAACAGCTCTCTACCATATCTACCCACCTGTCCATTTGCCCTGCCTTCTCTCCTATTCTTGTGGATGAACTGCTAACACTTAGTTTGGGGCCAATCTATGCACTTGTCCACCAAATCCAGTCGTGGGCTGCAGATGGTTAACAGACAGCTCTACTTTAAAAATCAAACCAAAACAAGGCCTGATGTCTAATGGCTACAATTTCTGTGGTGTAAACACTCCCTCCACAATCAATTTCAAATGACCAGGGTGGTGTCATTTCCATCACCCACACACGACAGACATAACTGCAAGAATATAGACCATGGTAAAGGTAGTAATGGAATTAGGAAGGGAAGCTTTTTGAATATCTATTACCTTTCAAAATATAGCTTAGTAGTATTTTTATATAATTAAATATTTAATAACAGCTGTGTTTAACAACCAGCTGATGAGGTTCAGGACACAGTAGCCCAAAATATGGCACCTCAGCATACAGAATATTTTAAACTGAAAGAGTCTGCCCAAACTGCAGAAGCAGGAAGATCTCACTGGCCTTCCCCCGCCCTCCTCCCCTGAAGCAGATCTTTCCTCTATACCCAGAGGAAAGAAGCATCGTTATCTCCAGGATGAAGGGTCACTGAGAAGAGTTTGAACAAACACAGCTTGCGAAGTTTCCCCCAGTTTACTACACTTACCTCATCATACCCTTTGTCCTATACTTCTCCACAACTGCCCACTCTTTATCAGATCTAGAATAAAAACACTTATGTTCCATTTCTTCAGGTCTTCATTTCATTATGAAGGCTCCTATATCACTTACAAAACTTACAGTTAATAAATCTGTATACTTTTCTCTAGAACTTCTCTGGTGGCTCAGTGGTAAAGAATCGGCCTGCAATGCAGGAGACACGGGTTCAATCCCAGGGTTGGGAAGATCCCCTGGAGAAGGAAATGGCAACCCACTCCAGGATTCTGGCCCAGGAAATCCCATGGACAAGGGAGCCTGGAGGGCTGCAGTCCATGGGGTTGCAGAGTCAGACATGATTTAGGGACTAAACAACAATGCTTTTCTCCTAATAATCTTGGTTAGTTTAATTTTCACATCCAGCCAGGGGCCCTAAAAGGGTAAAGGAAAACTTTTTCCTCCCTTACACAGCTCTACCACATCCCTAAAAGTTCCTTGTCCTCTTTCTGGTTCAAGGACATCGCTCAAGCCTTATTCACTCCCTCTTTTTTGCATCATCAGTTTTGCCTCTACTGGTCATTCCAGCCACCATACAAGTACATTGTGATTTCTTCCATCTTAAAAAAAAAAAAAAAAAAAAAATCCTCCCACCCCTAACCCCTTATCTTCTTTCATTTCTATTTCAATTCTCTGGTTTTTTTGTTCCTATAATCTCTTGAACCCACTCCAACCTGTCTGAGCCCCTGGCACTCTACTGAACCTACTGCTGTCAAGGTCACCAAGAACCAAATTGTGAAACCCACTAGTTAATTCTTAATCCCCACCTTACTAAACACATTTCCTTGAAATATTGAATGAGAAGTTGGGTGGAGGGTTAGGTGCCAAAGCCGTTACACATTGAATATATGTATAAAGCAACTCTACTATATCACCAACCCATCCTTACAGAAAAAAAAAAAACCAAACACCAGTGTCCCTGAGGGTTTACACATAGCCCCACAAAGGGGAGATAATTTGCTTGTGGTGTCTCTAATCTGCATCTGCAAAGCAGATGGAAACTGAGTGTGACACAGAAGCTCCCATAAGGCTAGACCCTAGACCCGCACTCCATCCTGACCATTGATTTCTTCCAGAATATATCCATGGACAGCTGCTCACCCACTCCTGGTGAACTGGCCACAAAAGGCCAAGACTGTGTCCTGAAAGATTAAAGGACCCAGCACCTGTTGGCTCTACTTGGCTGACTGGCTAACTGCCTCATGTAAGAACAAATGCCACCTGCCCATTCCAAGGACATCAGAGCACTCTGAAGGTGAAGGAGGGTGCCCAGCTGAACAAGGGAGGCCACTGGCAAGCAGTCTTGTGGCTCAGAATCACAGCCAGTTTGCACAACTTGCTTGCTATGTCCCCAGGGGAGAGAACAGGGCTGCGAAACAACTTTCCTCTACTTTGAAATCAGGTGGCTTCACCAGTCAGGGACTCAAGTTTGGAAATTTACTAGCCAGCCTCACAAATTCATGACCTTATCTGGTCTTTAAGATACCAAAATCATCTTTGCATCTTCAAGGCAAGGCCCAACAGAAGAACATCCAATACATTTGGACGGAATGAACAGATGACTGGCCCTTTATACGTGTTGTGAGATATAAGTGGATGGAGAGATTCAGCCTTGCCCCTCTCTCCTTTTTCCTTTACTCACCCTTTTTATGCTGGCTAAGTTTCTTCTTCTGACTCCTTCTCTTTCACGCTGATCTTTTTTTATCCTGTCTTATAACTGTCTGTTCATGTGAATTCTCCATTGAATTATGAGGTTGTCCAGACTGGAAAGAACTGTGTGTTATTCACTCTTCCCTATCCGGTGTTGAGTAGGAAAAATCTCAGTCCATCTGTTGTGTTTCTCTTTTATTTTCACATTACTACCACACTAACAACACTTCTGACACCAGGTGTGTGAGGGTTTCCCCCACACCGAGAAATTCTGTGACACCAGCTAGGTGTCCTCCAATGTAACTAAATTTTGACACCATCTATATGGAGAGAGCATCAGACCACACAGGTTAAGGGGTCAGTCCCACAAGACTGCCCCTCCCTGCAGATGTCAATCCCAAGTCCAGGTGGTTCCTCATGCTTCTGACCCATGGGCTATAAATCAGAGGTTCCACGGTTCAATTACTTTGCTAGAACAGCTCTTAGAACTCAAGGAAACAATTCACTTACTGTTAACCAGTTTATTATAAAAGGACATGACAAGTCCATTCTCTGCATCTGTGTCTCTATACGTGCCTTGCGAATAGGTTCATCAGTACCATTTTTGTAGATTCCAGTGAGGGAAGGAGAAGGCAGGATGAATTGAGAGAGTAGCATTGACATATTCACGCCATGTGTAGAACAGACAGTTAGTGGGAACCTGCTCTACAGCACAGGGAGCTCAGCTTGGTGTTCTGTGATGACCTAGATGGGTGGGATGTGGGGAGGGGAGGGAGGTTCAAGAGAGCAGGTATATAGATATACTTACAGCTGATTCACACAAATTTACAGCAGAAACTAACACAACATTGTAAAGCCATTATACTCCGATTAAAAATAAATTTAAAAAAGGAGAAATCTAGTTTCTATACCTTTACCTAATAAAATAGTCATTTTTAAATTAAAAAAAAAAAGGATATGATAGAGAGTAGAGATGAACATCCAGGTGGAAGAGATGCATATAACTAGGTGGGAAGGGGCACTGGGCTTCCACACCCTCTCCGGCCAGGACCTCCACACTTCACCACCCTGGAAGATCTCCAAGCCCCATACTCTGGGGATTTTTATGGAGGCTTCATCACACGGAGGCAGGATCAATCATTAACTCCCCCTTCAGCCCATCTCCCATCTCTGGAGCATAGGGGTTGGGGCTGAAAATTTCAAGCCTCTGATCCTGGATTGGTATTTCTGGTGACCAGCTTCCATTCAGGAGCCCACCCAGAGTTGCCTCACTAGAACAAAAGTCACTCCTATGACCCAGAAATTTCCAGGGATTTTAGGTGTCAAGAACAAGGAACAAATATGAGGGGGGAAAAAACTATGCTCGTAATGCTTTTATCACTTAGGATGTAACAAAGGTTTTAGGAGCTCTGTGCAGGACAGAATTTAAGGTGTGAAGGAGGGGAGTACAGGGTGGAGGGGGCAGAGACCAATATATATATATTTTCTATTATTTCACAAGTGCCTAGCAAAATACCTGGCATATAGTATATATTGAATAAATTCATGAATGTACTTAGAGAATATGACCTTGAGTGAGTTCCTTCCTGTCCCTGAACCTCAGTTTACCGTCAGCAAAATGACCAAGTGGGCCAAGATTATCTCTAAATTTCCTTCTAACTTCCTGACATTTCAGATATGGATTCAGGGCAGGTACCATAGGTACAAGGGCACACGGTAGAAATTTGCAGGGAAAACAAGGCAAAAATCTCAGAACAAGTTCACAATGTCAGGGTAAGTTAGACCCATGACATCACTGAACCTGACTTCTCTTCCCCCAGTTGCTGCTGCTGCTAAGTCGCTTCAGTCGTGTCCGACTCTGTGTGACCCCATAGACGGCAGCCCACCAGGCTCCCCCGTCCTTGGGATTCTCCAGGCAAGAATACTGGAGTGAGTTTCCATTTCCTTCTCCAGTGCATGAAAGGGAAAAGTGAAAGTGAAGTTGCTCAGTCGTGTCCGACTCTTAGCGACCCCATGGACTGTAGCCCCAGTTGAGGACGACATTGATCAGACAAAGTGTACGGTCAGGCCACCCAAATGGCTGTTCTCTTGTTCTCTTTATGTCCTCTGCGACCAGTCCCTGTTTCACCTACACCCTACTCACATGACTCACCTTCCCTGTAAATCATAGAGCCTAATCAGTAACTGTCTATGTGCTTGCCCCTAGCCCCAGCTAGAGATTGTTCTAATCTTTAAATCAGATCTATCTCCACTGATAGTTTATCAAAGAGGCATGCCCCTCTGCTGTCTTCCCTGGTAACCCAACATCAATTCCCTCTGCAACTGGTAACACACACGCCTGCTCCCCAGCCAAAGACGGCTGCCATGCCCTCCCTCCATCTGCAGACAGTGGGGCAATGGTAGGTTGTCACTCTAGGACCTTGCTTCACACATGTTAAGTTCCCCCCACCTCTATCTATTAAAGTAGTGATCTCTCCATCCCTGACTCCAGGCTCTTCATTCAGTCTTAATGCTGAGCAAGTAAAGGGTTTGCAGGCCAGAGGGGTACAGCTCAGCACAAAGAAGTTTAAGAATTTTCATCAGGCAGCGAAGAAAAGTTTCAGGGCAAGGAGCCAGGTCACCATACCATCCAGAGTGCTACAAAGGACCTAGAAGCTGGGCAAATTCCAATGCTGAGCAAACGAAATATGTAAACCATTATTGCACAAGTATGTGTGATAAAGGGGGAAGAGTAAAGTGGAGAAGAAGGATGATGAATGGGGCAGGGCAGAAGAGAAGCCCTCCCAGACAAAGTGACACTGAAGTAGAAGACTTGAGGGAGCAGGTCATGCTCATATTTGAGGGGTGATCATGCCAGGGCTTCCCTGCTAGCTCAGTCAGTAAAGAATCTTCCTGCAGTGCAGGAGAGCCAAGTTTGATCCCTGTGTTGGCAAGGTCCCCTGGAAAAGAAAATGGCTACCCACTCCAGTATTCGTGCCTGGAAAATCCTATGGACAGAGGAGCCTGCCAGGCTTCTGTCTATGAGCTCACAAGAGTCAGACACGACTTAGCGACTAAACCACCACCAGGCCAGGCAGAGGGAGTGGCAAGTTCAAAGGCCCTGAGACAGCACTCCTCTGTCTGGCATATTTGAGAACAGAGGCCAGTGAGGCTGGCCCAGAGTCTGGGAGATAAGGTCTGAAAAGTAATAAGGATGAGGGTCACATAAAGTCTTTTATTGATGAAACTTTGGGCCTTACCTCTGTGTGAAATGGGAAGTTACTGAGAACTCTGAGCTGGGGAAGGACATGATATGATCTATTGCTGTTATGGAAATACTGGTGGATAAATTTTTATCAGCATGTTTATTGATTTTTTTAGAACAGAGTACTTGAATGGTACTTACTGGTTAAAAAGATAGGGTCAATTTTTGAGGACCATTTTAATCCTGCCAGCCCCTTGATCTTAGACTTCTAGCCATCAGAACTGTAAGGAAACTGTAAGGAAATATTGATAAATTTCTTTTTTTTTTTTTTGGCCATACCACATGACTTGTGGGATCTTAGCTCCTCAACCAGGGATTGAACCCAGGTCCTTGGTAGTGAAAATGCAGAGTCCCAACTGCACTGCCAGGGAATTCCCAGGAAATAAAATTCTGTTGTTTAGCCACCCAGTCTGTGGTATTTTGTTATGGCAGTGCCAACAAACTAACACATCATCTTAACTTGCTCATCTGTTAAAATTCTTGTTCCAAATAAGGCCACATTCACAGGTCCTGGGCTTTAGGAATTTAATACCTTTTAGAGAACAAAGGTGTCAACCCACAACACCACACAACAAACAAGCAGAGATCAAAGATAGAGAGTCTTGTGGAACCAGATTTCCAGGTCTAGTCCCTGAATCCCATGGGTTGCCCTGTTTCGTGCAGCTCCTTGAATTTTCTGAGTTTCTCCAGAGCCCTTCTAGTAAATTTTTTGTGCTTAACTAGAGTTTTCTATTACTTTCAATTGAGACTCCTGCCTAATATAATGTGGAAGAAAATGTTAGCTCATATAAGTTCATATGCCAGGGGGATAAAATGAAAAGACAAAAGAACCTTGCCAAGCATTATTCCATCTGCAAAGCAATCCAACTCCTGAGACCTATCAAAGTTGGAATGTCTTTCACATTTATATTTTCAACTCTCTTTTAACTTTTTACACCTTGATTGTTTAGAAAGCCAATGAGAATTTTATTCATCTTGTTTGGTAAAACTGCATCCTTTAAGGCCAGTTCACCTTTAAGGCCATTTATCCTTTAAGGCCAATTTCAGGGGAAATTTTCTTTGTAATAGCAATAGCAGTTAGTGATATGCATTTTAAAAGAATCCATTTAAGATATCTCCTGTCTGGGAAGACCAGTTTTAAAAGGCTGATCTCCCACCAGAGTGAAGACCAGAAATTATGGAAGGGCATCTGTGTCATAACAAAGAGAACAACAATAAAAAAACGAAAGACATACAGAGAGAATTTCAAAAGAAGTGTAACTTAGAAAACTAAGGGGTAATGTATTCATCCTCAGTGTGAATTACCAAGTCTTCTCTTCCCACCTATTTTTCTAGGGGAAGGTGTGAGCAGTAGGATGCTGGAGAATTGGAAAGCTTGGAGGGGAAGGAGGTAAACATGAAGAGCCCTGTGGCAAAGGAAGAGTGAGTTTAGGGAGAAATCACAAACTTAACACGACTTAACTCCGCCTTCTTAGAGGACTATCTGATTGATGAGATCAGGCAGAAGTGAGAATGTCATCAGCCAATGACATACAGGAGGACTGGGTGTGCTTCAGGGAGAAGCAGGAAGGTAAGCAGGAAGTTAAGACTGCAGGATTTGGGAAAAAGGTAATCAGCCCCCAAATATGGTTCCAACTGAGTCTCAGCCAACCCTGTTAGAGGCTCTGGTGCTGGGCAAGTCCCACTGAGGCCAAGGGCTGGGGAGGCAATTTCCTGGCAGTGGAGGGCAATTACCATAAGGAGCAGTGCTTGGGATGGGGGTTGGGGGAGCAGAGAACCTGAAGAGGGGATCCGGATAGAGTGCTACCACCATTATCAATATTATCCACAGTTTACAGATGAATAAATGGAAGCCTGGAGAGTATAACTCATCCAAAGGGAGGATAATCCAGTCTCCCCAAATTTTTACCTGTAAAAGTGTAAACTAACAGATACAAAGTCACTGGAAGAAAACTGGAATGATTCGAAGGCAGAAAACACAAGAGGGCTCAGATTAAAGGCACTGATACTTCTGAAGAAAAACAAACCAATCAAAAGAGGTATTGGTGGGACTGTGCTGGTGGTCCAGCAGTTAAGAATCCGCCTTCCAATGCAGGGAACCTAGGTTCAATTCCTGGTCGGGGAACTAAGATCCCACATGTCTCAGGGCAACCACGCCTGTGCACTGCAACTACTGAGCCTGACACTGTGGAGCCCTTCTGCTGCAACAAGAGACTCACACGTGCTGCAGGTGGAGAAAGCCCACATGCACCACAACGAAGACCCAGGGCAGCCAAAGTAAAAAAAAAAAAAAAAAATTAATTAAATTTTTTCAAAAAATGGTATTGGTGACTCATGAAAGCATAAGATAAAATAGATAAAATTCAAGAGGTAAACATAGATATTGGAGAAATTACCACTAGAAAATGACAATTCATGCAAGAACTTTGAACAGTTCTTTCCTAGTAGGAAAAAAATATTTATTAGAATGGTCACATCAAGATTAAGCTAAGCCATTAAGCAACTGCCTTTGTGTGCTCACCAGGCAGGCTTGAACTTGCCAGTAAGAGCATGTCTAATTACTACATTAGTGAAGTTTCAGAATAAAGTGTTTCCTGACTTTGCTTTTAGCTCCCCAGAAGCTTAAGTGACTCTTGAGGATGATATTATGCAGTGGTCGTGTGTACTTGGTTACCCTAAGTCTATCCATAAGACATGGACCAGTTCTTAGAGATGAAATCAAAGAGATACTGAGCATGCAAGTCAAAGGGTTAATTCCAGGGAGGTAACACATTTAGCAATGTCACATGCACCTAACATTATTCTTACTTGTGACCAGGCATGAAATTTGCTTTTTTTCCCCCTTGTCCCACTGTCATTATATATGATAAGTAGGAGGCTAGACTAACCTGTTGTTTCTGCATGAAATAACATTCCAGTGAGGCTCTCAGAGTCTATCTGGGACAACCGATTAAACAACAGTTAAAGGATGGGCTTTCCAGGTGGCGCTACTGGTGAAGAATCTGCCTATCAATGCAGGAGACCCAGGTTCAATCCTTGAGTTGGGAAGATCTGCTGGAGAAGGGAATAGCTACCCACTCCAGCATTCTTGCCTGGAGGAGGCTACAGTCTATGAGGCCACAAAAAATTGGGCACTATTGAGAGATTTAGCATGCACAAGATGGGGAGATAGTTCTTAGTCCTCCTAAGATCTAATTAATCCATCAATATCTGCTTCCCTAACCTTAGAGCTGGAATCAAGAGGAAGCTTAAATGGCAATTTCTCCTGGGCACAAATCTTAGAAGACTGACTTATCCACTACATATGATACACATGATACCAACCAGTCAAAATATGCCCAGGACCTGGGAATGAATGAGGACCATCACAACTTGTAATTAATCAGCGATGGGGCTCCAGAAGAAAGCGCCAATCCAGACCTTCCCTTTAGTACTTCTGGGACTAGGTGGAGTCCATAGTCATGTTACTCAGGGAGAAGGCAATTAAACAAGAAAAAACTGGTCATGCTAGTTCCTGGGACAGACATTTCTAGGATGCAGGAAGCTTATGTAAGGTGAATAAGAATTCTTTCTAGGTTCTACCTACTATCCATTCTTTCTGCTAGTATTTATTAAGGATCTTCTATGCAGCTGTTAGAACGTAGAGAAAAGTAAGATATGGTCCCCTCTTCAAAGGGTAGGCAGGGAATTGTCGGTTGTTTACTCTGCATTCATTCGGTCCTCTGTCTTCAAGATAAACCCTGTTTTTCTTCAAGGATTCACTCTAAACCTAGCTTCAGTGGTGGGCCTTAGTGGCCTAGGAATGATCTTCATTGCCACTGATTGGCAGTAGAATGGGCATATGAGTCAGTATGGACCAGTGAGACATAAAGAAAAGTTTATTAGGATCTTCTGTTAACTAACTCTTCCTTCCTTGGCTTTCCTTGTGGCTCAGACAGGTAAAGAATCCGCCTGCAATTCAGGAGACCCAGGTTCAACCCCTGAGTTGAGAAGATCCCCTGGAGAAGGGAATGGCAGCCCACTCCAGTATTCTTGCCTGGAGAATCCCAAAGACAGAGGAGCCTGGCGGTCTACAGTCCATATGGTCACAAAGAGCTGAGCACAACTGAAGCGACTTAGCACACACGCACGCACATGAACAAGGAGATGTCCCTAGTTCTGGCTAGCTGACTTTCTGCAGGGGGACAGCCTTGGTTTGATGCCATCCCTGTATGGTCACACTGTATGGCTTGCAGGATCTTAGTTCCCCAGCCAGGGATTGAACCCATGTTCCCTGCAAAGGAAGCATGGAGTACTAACCACTGGACTGCCAGCGAAGTCCCAGGCTTTCTTTTTTCTAAATCCAGGTTTTAAAGTGAACACTATGGAGCCCTTGCCAATTAGCCCCAAACACCACACTATTTTCATTGCCCCATATATGAGCTAACAAATCCACTTTGTAATCCAAGCCAGTCTGAGCTGGATTCTCTTACTTGCAACCTAGAGAATCCTAACTGGTAAAAAGCTAACAGTCCAAATTTAGCTCCCCTGGAGAGGTATTTTCTAAAACCAAGCCATAGGATAAAGTACTTTGCTGGAACTCAATTGCAAATTTCTCAATGATGGAACTAGGTCTTACATTTCTTTATATCTCTGGCACCCTGCAAACACTAAGTGCTTAATCTTTCATGCAATTCATATAAGATAATGTATAAATAAGTCCTCTGGTAGAGGAAATTGCTGTTCAAATAATAAAGGAACTAAAGCACTAATACAAGCTGTTCATAATAATAGGTAACATTTCTTGGGCACTTAATATGAGCCAGGCACTGTTCTTTGTAATTCCTTTGAAAAATTTGCATATGTTAACTTATTTCATCCTCCCAGCACAACAGTCAGGCACCATTATTGTCCACAGTTTACAGATGAAGAAGCTAAGGTCCTACACGTTTACTCATACACTTTTAACAAACTTTGCCTAAGACAAAAATTCTCAGACAAAAATGACTAACAAAGACAAAAATGACTAACAAAAAGAAAATCTTAAAGTCTCCATACTTCAACCAATAAGACTTGCCTAAACCAGTTCATAACAGGATTGTGCTCCATCTTCTATACAGACGAAGGGTGAAAAATAGAGATTTACTCAGTTTTATTTTGCTTTTGTTTTTCAGTCAACTTGTGACCGACAATTTGTGACCACATGGGCTACAGCACGCCAGGCTTCCCTGTCCTTCACTATCTCCCAGAATTTCCTCAAACATGTCCGTTGAGTCAGTGATGCCATCCAACCATCTCATCCTCTGTCATCCCCTTCTCCTCCTGACCTCAATGTTTCCCAGCCTCAGGGTCTTTTCTAATGAGTCAGCTCTTCACATCAAGTGGCCATATTATTAGAGCTTCAGCTTCATCATCAGTCCTTCCAATGAATATTCAATATTGATTTCCTGCTAGGTTGATTTATAGATTCTTGGAAACTTGTAATTGTTTGCTTGTTTGTTTTTTCATTTTGCTGCAGTCTAAAAGTCATTAGGTTCATGACATTGTACAAGAGACAGGGATCAAGATCATCCCCAAGAAAAAGAAATGCAAAAAAGCAAAATGGCTGTCTGAGGAGGCCTTACAAATAACTGTGAAAAGAAGAAAAGTGAAAGGCAAAGGAGAAAAGGAAAGATATACCCATCTGAATGCAGAGTTCCAAAGAATCACAAGGAGAGATAAGAAAGCCTTCCTCAGTGATCAATGCAAAGAAATAGAGGAAAACAATAGAATGGGAAAGACTAGAGATCTCTTCAAGAAAATTAGAGATACCAAGGGAACGTTTCATGCAAAGTTGGGTTCAATAAAGGACAGAAATGGTATGGATCTAACAGAAGCAGAAGATATTAAGAAGAAGTGGCAAGAATACACAGAAGAACTGTACAAAAAAGATCTTCACAACCCAGATAATCACGATGGTGTTTTCACTCACCTAGAGCCAGACATCCTGGAATGGGAAGTCGAGTGGCCCTTAGGAAGCATCACTACGAACAAAGCTAGTGGAGGTGATGGAATTCCAGGTGAGCTATTTCAAATCCTGAAAGATGATGCTGTGAAAGTGCTGCACTCAATATGCCAGCAAATTGGGAATACTCAGCAGTGGCCACAGGATTGGAAAAGGTCAGTTTTCGTTCCAATCCCAAAGAAAGGCAATGCCAAACAATGCTCAAACTACCACACAATTGCAAGAATCTCACACGCTAGTAAAGTAATGCTCAAAATTCTCCAAGCTAGGCTTCAACTATATGTGAACCATGAACTTCCAGATATTCCAGCTGGCTTCAAAAAAGGCAGAGGAACCAGAGATCAAATTGCCAACATCCGCTGGATCATCGAAAAAGCAAGAGAGTTCCAGAAAAACATCTACCTCTGCTCTATTGAGTATGCCAAAGCCTTTGACTGTGTGGATCACAATAAACTGTGGAAAATTCTGAAAGAGATGGGAATACCAGACCACCTGACCTGCCTCTTGAGAAACCTGTATGCAGGTCAGGAAGCAACAGTTAGAACTTGACATGGAAAAACAGACTGGTTCCAAATAGGAAAAGGAGTATGTCAAGGCTGTATATTGTCACCCTGCTTATCTAACTTATATGCAGAGTACATCATGAGAAACGCCGGGCTGGAGGAAGCACAACCTGGAATCAAGATTGCCGGGAGAAATATCAATAACCTCAGATATGAAGATGACACCACACTTATGGCAGAAAGTGAAGAAGAACTAAAAAGCTTCTTGATGAACGTGAAAGAGGAGAGTGAAAAAGTTGGCTTAAAGCTCAACATTCAGAAAACTAAAATCATGGCATCCGGTCCCATCACTTCATGGCAAATAGATGGAGAAACAGTGAAAACAGTGGCTGACTTTATTTTTCTGGGCTCCAAAATCACTGCTGATGGTGATTGCAGCCATGAAATTGAAAGACGCTTACTTCTTGGAAGGAAAGTTATGACCAACCTACACAGCATATTAAAAAGCAGAGACATTACTTCGTCAACAAAGGTCTGTCTAGTCAAGGCTATGGTTTTTCCAGTAGTCATGTATGGATATGAGAGTTTGACTATAAAGAAAGCTGAGCACTGAAGAATTGATGCTTTTGAACTGTGGTGTTGGAGAAGACTCTTGAGAGTCCCTTGGACTGCAAGGAGATTCAACCAGTCCATCCTAAAGGAAATCAGTCCTGTGTGTTCATTGGAAGGACTGATGTTGAAGCTGAAACTCTAATACTTTGGCCACCTGATGCGAAGAGCTGACTCATTCGGAAAGACCCTTATGCTGGGAAAGATTGAGGGCAGGAGGAGAAGGGGACAACAGAGAATGAGATGGTTGGATGGCATCACCGACTCAATGGACAATAGTTTTGGTAAACTCTGGGAGGTGGTGATGGACAGGGAGGCCTGGCATGCTGCAGTTCATGGGGTCGCAAAGAGTCGGACACAACTGAACGACTGAACTGAACTGAAAAAGTCATTATGGGCTTTCCTGGTGACTCAGCAGTAAAGAATCCGCCTACCAATGCAGGCGACCTGGGTTTGATCCCTGGGTCAAGAAGATTCCCCTGGAGAAGGAAATGGCAACCCACTCCAGTATTCTTGCCTATAAAATCCCATGGACAGAGGAGCTTGGCAGGCTACAGTCCATGGGGTTGTAAAGAGTTGGACCTGACTGAGTGAATGAACACACACATATACAAAGGTTATTATAGAAACATTTGATAATCCATGCCACTAGTCCAATCTGTTACCTGTGCTTCTTACTAAACTGTATCTCCTTGTTAACCTAGACATACCAGGACATAGTATCTTTGAGCCAAAATCCCCCAAATTCTGTTCCATATCTTTATCTTAAAATCTGTAAATATCCACTGTGTATTGTTTGCTGTTATTTCTTTCAATTAATATTTTGGGGAGCCACCACATGCTAGGCAGTTTTCCAGACACTGAGGAAATATCAATAAACAAAATAGATATACAGTTGGTCCTTGAACAACACAGGTTTGAATTGCCTGGGTCCACATATAGGGTTTGTTTGGTTTTTTTCCAACAAATTAGTACCTGTTTTTATTTTACAGATCTTTAAATCAACTGAGTGTGGTGGAAAGTTTGTGTTCATTTAGAGATAACAATATATGGACTCAAAAAAATTAAAGTTTGAGTTCTGATTCTGCCCAAACTGTTTCAGTTTCCTGCCCTTTGGCGAGTCATCTGTGAATTCCTTTATTTTTTAGGCAGAGATAGCAGTACATGGATTTTTGAATGTGTGGGGTGGGCACCCCAAACCCCCACATTGTTCAAGGCTCAACTGTAGTTACTGCCCTCAAGGAGCTTGCCTTCTAGGAAGGGACATTGAACAAATTATCACACAAATAAATACAAAATTACATATTCTTCCTTGAAAGTAAAGGAAAGGGCCTCCTGGGAGATAATAAAAAGAGTAAGTAATTCAGATGGGTATACCAAAGAAAGTCCTCCTGAGGAAGTGACATTAAATATGAGACCTGAAAGAAAAGAGCAATAAATATCTTTTGTTACTTTCTTACCTAGCATCAATTCACACTCTTCTTCTATAACCATCATCCAAGTCTTTCTGGAGACTATTTGAGCATTCTTCCCATGCTCACTGCAATGGTAATTTGGAGACTTTTATGCCCTCCCTCAGGGCTAGGATGGGGCCCAAAGCTAGGCTGTATATTTCACGTCCCTGGCCAGTGATGTATCCAATTGCATCAGGCATGGGAAAATGACCTCTGTGAGGGCAGTTATAGCAGCAAGGCTCTATCTGGGGGCTTTGGTTTAAGCTGTTTTATCCATTGCACTGAATATTGTGAAGATATGACCTTGAAACTGAAGGAGGGGGGATGATGTATAACAGAGGGATCCATTTCTATATCAAGAAATGGATCTTCTTGTCATTATTCAAGCTCCAGTTTAGACTGTGGCTGGGCTTCCCTGGTAGTTCAGTGGTAAAAAGTCTGCCTGTCAATGCAAGAGATGCGGGTTCGATCCCTGAGTTGGTAAGATTCCCTGGAGTAGGAAATGGCAACCCACTCCAGTATTCTTACCCAGGAAAACCCATGGACAGCGGAGCCTGGCGGGCTATAGTCCATAGGGTCACAAAGAGTCAGACACCACTGAAGTGACTGAGCACTGACTATATCCATAACCCAAGAACTGTTCAGATATATGAAACATAGCACATTCCTTTCTGGCTAAAAAAATGTGTGGTAGCTTTAGTGTTAGCCTTTTTTTTTTTTCTAGTACTGTTCCTCCTGGACATATGGTGGGACTCTACTTCCTCACACCTTTAAGTCAGACTCCTTAACATTGATTTGGCCAATATAATGTGAGCAGACTCAATGTATTTCACTTCTAGGCAGAGGTCTTCAAGAGCTGGTACACACCCCACCATGTTATCTTCCCTGGCCATGGCAGTCAGATATGTTCCAAATGGTAGAGAATCTTGTCAACCCAAGACCCTGTCTGAGCTGGACTGAGAGCAGAGCTCCCATGAACCGAGATGAAGAAAGGAAAGCACTGACATCATGGAGCTGTTCTTCATTGTAGCATAACTTATCCCACACTGAGTCAAATCCACCACTTGAATTGTGTTTTTCTGTCTTTTGCAACAGAAATGCAATGAGTATAAGGAAGGTGGTAGAAAAAAAAAAAAGATAAGGCATTCCAGTGAACAACTCATGTGAAGGGAAGAAACTGAACTGGAGGCTGAAATGGGGAAGACTTAAGGTTACTGCTGTGATCCAAGTAGGAGGCAATGTTGATTGGACTATGGCAACGGTATGGAATACGGAAAACAATGGAGAAATTATATATATAGGAATTTAGTTCCTCAACTAGGGATTAAACCCATGCCCCCTTCAGTGGAAGCACCATGTC
The DNA here is from genome assembly GCA_024291935.2 of Okapia johnstoni. Taxonomy (NCBI): domain Eukaryota; kingdom Metazoa; phylum Chordata; class Mammalia; order Artiodactyla; family Giraffidae; genus Okapia; species Okapia johnstoni. The sequence continues at coordinate 49,150,262 of CM044316.1, forward strand.
TTAACTACTAGACCACCAGAGAATTTCCTCAAAATATATTTTTAAAGGTACAAAGTGTTAGGAAAAAACTTTTCTCTGCCAAGACTGATTGTTTGTCATTTTGACTTTAAAAGGCCCAGGAGTGCAATGAAAAGTTAATGAGCTGAGAATTAGGAGACCCTGAAATCTGGGGCTAAATCAGTTAAGTAGGGTGTGACCTTGGACAAGTTCTTTGCCTTTGCAGACCTTCACTTCTCATCTCTATAAAAGAAGGGCGAGCCAGGGTGTCTTTACGTTTTCCTTTAAGTGCTGACATTCCATGGAGCCTGATCATGCGAAGCCATCATATCAAAATGTTTGAATGGGATAAATGTCCCTGACTCGATTAAGGAAATAAAGAATGAAAACTCAGAAGACTTTGCCATAGTATAGTCATTTTGTGAATAGCGAAGGCAAAATAACACCCAGGGGCATAAGAAGGGCTGGAACCTTTTGATTATGATTTCATAATGATAGTTTAACACAAGTGTCTGAAAAATGGCCCAGACAGCATATGTGCTACATTGTCAATATGACTCACTCTGATTTGGATTCAGACAGATTCTTCTACATTAAATGTGTTCCTCCAAATATAACAAATAAATTGAGAGGCAGGGAAGGTATCCAACCAATATTGAACAAGGTCAATTTCATAGTCACTTCATCATAACACTGTTCACTACAGCAGCATTTTCCCAAAGTTGTACTTAGAGGCTTTAACTCGATAAATGGACAAACATTTATGCTTAGTAGTTATTTCCCCTGACTTTGTGCTTGATTTACAGAAATATCTACTAGCTGGGATTTCCCTGGTGGTCGAGTGGTTAAGACTTCATGCTTCCAATGCAGGGGGTACAGGTTCAACCCTGGTTGGGGAACTAGGATCCCACATGCCATGTGCTAAAGCCAAATTTAAAAAAAGAAAGAAAGAGGAACTACCCATTAGCTTAATATTCCTGGCCCCTCTCTACTCCCTTCCTCATTCCTGCCTGATTGGTGAGTTTGGAGGAAAAAAACAAGTATGATAGCTTAGTCTTTCTCTCACTACCCTTTCTCTCTCTCTCTTTCTTTAAATTTGTTTATTTACTTATTCGCCTGTGTCTGATCTTAGTTGTGGCATGCAGGATTGTCGCTGCGTCACAGAAGCTCTCTCACTGTGACACAGACTCTAGCTGTGGTGCACGGGCTCAGTAGTTGCAGCGCGTGGGCTTCGTTACTCCCTGGCATGTAGGATTTTAGTTCTCTCACCAGGGATCAAACCCGTGTTCTCTACATTTCAAGGCAGATTCTTAATCACTGGGCCATCAGGGAAGTCTCTCTCCCTACCTTTCTGAATTTGCCCCCTTCCAGGAGGACAACTTCTGTGCTGTCCTTGGCTGTGAGGGGAAATGGGCCATGCTGCAGGGTAGGCCTGTCCATGGACGTGTCTGTTCAAGCCTGGGGTTTACTCTTAGGGAGCCCATAATTGCCCAGCACCTAAGCAACTCTGGTGGCTCAGACGGTAAAAGTGTCTGCCTACAATGCGGAAGACCAGGGTTTGATCCCTGTGTAGGGAAGGTCCCCTGGAGAAGGAAATGGCACCCCACTCCAGTACTCTTGCCTGGAAAATCCCATGGACTGGAGAGCCTGGTAGGCTGCAGTGCATGGGGTTGCAAAGAGTTGGACACGGCTGAGCAACTTTCACTTTCGCTTTCTTTCACTAAGCAATAGCCCCCAGTGCAGCCTGTATTAGTCACTAACCTCATATTTTGAGCTCCATTTGCCTGACTCTCATCTGCCTTAAGTGAAGAAGATGACATTTATTGAGTCCCCTCAAATTCTAACACTCGTATCCATCTTAATGGATGCTGGAAAAATATATGGCCTGTAAATGAAAGCCTATAATACCACAGATGTTATATCTTAATATGAATATCATTTTTAAGGGTTTCACTTAAATGTTGATAAAACAAAAATATTAAGAAAACAATAATGGTACAAAATTATGAACTTGGCAAATCTGTAGAAAAAAAGTTATGAATTCTATGACTGACAGAAGTTTGGGAATTACTGTACTAAAGAGCAGAATGTGATATGAAGTATGTCTTGGCTCCATCCAGAAGCTTCATCAGATCAAAAAGATTGTCAATTCATGAGAAAGGCTTGTAGCTGATGAAACGTTATATAAGACAAGAAAAGTATGGAATAGCAATATCATAAGTTAAATTGGAAATATCAGTGTGAAATAATAACCTTCATAAATTTGTTTTCAGCTCTCAGTGATCCAGTACCAACAGCAATTCACTCTTGTTCATCACATATTCGCATGTATTAATACATACCCAGAACACAGCTTTTGGTCTTTAACATTATTTTCTGTTCTACAAAAAAAAAAAAAAAAGAATCCTTTAGAAGGTAGCTAATTTCCTGACTTATGATGGAAAAAAAATTTTCAGAGCATCTCTCCAACATCCAATCATTGCCAAAAAAGCAAGAAAGTTTTCAAGAATATCAGGGGCAATACATAAAGGATAAAGGAGTCACTATGAAGATAGTGCTCCCAAGACCATATGGTGAGCTTTCTAAATAAAATTCTTATTATACAAATAGAGCAGAAAACACATATACACATACACATCAAATGTATGCCCAGGTCAAAAAATAGAACTTAGGCACTTCTTCCATAAGCTCCTTCCTTGAGCCTCATTCTTATCACACCTCTTTCCCCTTCTGCATATCTTCATTTTTATAATAATGCCTTTCTTGGGGTATTTCATTTGTTTTATCACCCAAATGTTCATCTCCAAACACTATAGTTTCCTCTTGCCCATTTAAAAAAGATACATCTTTTGCATTATCATCACCATCATCATCACCATGGTTTATAGGACACGATGAGTTTTGTGAAATATTATGAATTCAAAATGACTCAGAAGAGTTAATATGAAGCTTGACCAAAAGATTACTGTAATAGAAAGTGGTGACTATAATAGATCATATTTATTTTTTATTGATTTTAATAATTAGGAGGGTTTGATATTTCTTCTAGTATTTCTTATATGAATCTGGCATGTTTAAAAGCACAGTCATATGCTTACTTTATCTATTAAGAATAAACACTTGACAGTATAAGCTATATATCCCCAGAAAAAGTAGATGCCAAGAACAGGAAGGACTGTTCAATTTGGGTGGGCACCCAAAATAACCAACCAGAAAGAGGGGTCCACAGCATTTGCCAGATGACCTACAGAGGAACACTAACTGCAGACTTAATCTCACAACTCCTAGGAGATTAAATCTCAATACTAATAAGGGAGACGTAACTTTTTAATGCTAAGAGACAAAACCAATATTTGATTATGACAAGATAATAGGTTTTATAACAATGGCCAAGCTTTCTTTTTTTTTTTTTTTTAAATCAGAGATAGATACTAGGTTGCAAAATTAAACCCCCAGGCATAAGATAAGGCCTGAAATAGTCTCACTGACCTTAACAGATGTAATTTTAACTATAGAAAAGCTTACCATAAAACAACATCTCTTTTCTCCACGTTTATCATCCCAATGGCAGAGATCCAAGCAGGGCTTAGCCCAGTGGTTTAGCTCCAGGTGGCTCACAAGGCTGCAATTAAAATGTCGGCTGTGGTTGAGCCTCAAATTCACGGAGGGAAGGAGACCCTTCCAAACTCACACATGTGTTTGTCAGCAGGATTTAGTTCCTAACAGGCTGTTGGACTGAGGGCCTCCATTCCTCCTGGGCTGTCGGCCAGGAAACACCCTCTCCTGGCTGTTCCTGGCTATGTGACCTCTCCATAAGGCAGTTCACAGCATGGCAGCTGGCTTCATCAGGTGAAGAAGCAAGAAAAGCCAAAAATAAAATCCTAGTCTTTTTTTCTTTTGCTTTGTTTTTTGTTTTTGGCATTTCCTCCCAACATTTTATTATGAAAAATTTCTAATGTACAGAAAAGTTGAAAGAATTATAGAAGGAATACCCTTAACCCACCTAGACTAGACTCTAGAATATACATTTTGCTGTATTGCTTTATCACATGTTGATCCATTTATCCATATTTCCACTCATTCATTCATCCCTCAGTTCATCTTTTATAATGTGTTCTCAGAGATGGCATCCCATCATTGTTGCCACAGCCTACTGTTGGAAGCAAGTCACTAAGTCCAGTTCACACTCAGAGAATGACTGCATAGGATGAGTACCTATGTGGGGGTCACTGGGAGCTATTTTAGAAGCTGTCTACACGTGAAGTTTCCCAAGGCACTGGCCCACACTACAATACACCAAGGGCCATGTGTGTGCATCCCAAAGTCATGTCTCTGCAAACACCAAATCAGCGGACATTTCTCGAACACTTTCTATGCACTAGGTGCTGTAGGAGATGCTGGGGACTTAGTAATAAATGAGGCACACTTCCTGCTCTTAAGGAGCCCATAGCTCAAAGAAAGAGACCCGCAATTCCATGAGAGTCAGACAGTCTCCCCTTTCTTCCTCTCCTATACCACCTTTAACTTTATTTTGCAAATATTTATTTAAATATCCGGTGCCCTGTGAGACTATAATGTCCCAGAAAGAAGGGACTATGGCTGTTTCATCTTCTGGCTGCTTGTGTTTGCACATGGCCTGCCCTATAGGAGGCCTTCCATAGCATAACTCTGAACCTAAAAAGCAGACATGGTCAATAATCTACTAGGTATTCACACCTTAGTGTAAATTATTGGCCCCAGTCTTCTGAGAATTAATCATTAATAAGGAAACAAGGACTTGGGAGCAGGACAAAAATGACACTATGAAAATTTCACAAAGAGGAATCCTGTAATGTTAAAACAGATAAACGTTGCCTGACCAGGCGGTGGAGAGCTGCGGCGGCACTGGAGAGAAGGGGAGCACGGGAGGGAAGGGGAGTGCGGCCAGCCCACGGGGGAGCCACCCCAGTGCACGGAGCCCGGGCGCCCTCTGAACAGCCTCCGCCCAGCCCCCGTACCTGTGGGCGTGGGGAGCCTGGGCAGCAGTGCACCAGACAGGATGGCTGGGGAGACCCAGGGAGCCGGGAAGTGGGACAAGGAGCCAGAGCCAGACTGGGATGAGAAGGTGACGCTACCAGGGGGCACCACTTGCTTTGTGGGGGAAGATGCTCAACTATTGCCTGCAAGATGCCACCATGTTGGACATGGAGAAAGGGAGGAAGCCTTTCAAGCACTATAGATCAAGCCCTGAGCCTTTGGAGTGGGAACACTGACTCCAAGACCCTAGACTACCAGAGAACTAACCCTAGGGAGTTCAACAGTGAGAACTCACACAAAGGAAACCACTTGAATACAAGACCCAGCATCACCCAACCACCAGTAGCATCCTGTGCAAAAAGCCTCATCCAAACAACAAACAAAACAAAAATACAACCCCAGTTATTAGCCGACAGGATCACCACCTCATTCAGCCTTGCTCATCAGAGGAAAAACATACAAACAAAACTCAGCACAAATCTCACCCTATAGGAAGCTCACATAAACCTTAGGGCCAACCTTAGGAGGGCAGAAACCAAAAGGAAGAAAGAATTCCACCTCCTAACTTTCCTCGAAGCCTGGGAAAAGGAGACCTCAAACACAATAACTTAAAAAAAATGATGAAAAGGCAGAGAAATACTGCACAAATGAAGGAACAAACAAGAAACAGAGTCCAAATAAATGAAGAGGAAATAGGCAAATTACCTGGAAAAGAATTCATAATAATGATAGTAAAGATGATCAAAAACCTTGAAAAGAAAATGGAGAAAATGCAAGAGTCAATTTAAAAAGACCTTGAAGTATTAAAGAATAAACATACAGAGACAAACAACACAATTACTGAAATTAAAAATACTCTAGAAGGAATCAGTAGCTGAATATCTGAAGCAGAAGAATGAATCAGTGAGTTGGAAGATAAAATGGTGGAAATAATTTCTGAAGAGCAGAATAAAGTAAAAAGAATGAAAAGAGCTGAGGACCGTCTCAGAGGACTCTGGGACCATATCAAATGCACCAACATTTGAACTATAGGGGTGCTAGAAGAATAAGAGAAAAAGAAAGGCTATGAAAAAAAATTTTGGAAAAAAAATTATGAAAAAAAATTTTGGAAAAAAAATTATGAAAAAATTTTTTTGAAAAAAATTATGATAAAAATAAGAGATTATAGTTGAAAATTTCCCCAACATGGGAAAGGAAATAGTCGATCAAGTCCAAGAGGCACAAAGTGTCCCATACAAGATAAACCTAAGGAGAAACACACCAAGACACATACTAATCAAACTAACAAAGACTAAACACAAAGAAAGAATATTAAAAGCAGCAAGGGAGAGGCAACAAGCAACGTACAAAGGAAACCCCATATGCTTAACGGCTGATCTCTCAGCAGAAACTCGGAAGGCCAGAAGGAAATGGCAGGATATATTTAAAGTACTGAAAGGGAAAAATCTCAAACCAAGATTACTGTACCCAGCAACAATATCAGACAAAATTGGTGGAGATATAAAAAATCTTTTCAGAAAAGCAAAAGTTAAGAGAAGTCAGTACCACCAAACCAGCTTTACAACAAACATTAAAGGGACTTACACAGTCAAGAAATACAACAGAAGAAACAAGATCTACAAAATCAACCCCAAACTACTAGAAAATGGAAATAGGAACATCTATATCAATAATTATTTTAAATGTAAATGGATTAAATGCTCCAACCAAAAGACACAGACTGGCTGAATGGATACAAATACAAGACCCATGTATGTGCTGTCTACAGGAAACCCACTTCCAACCTCAAGACACATATAGACTGAAAGTGACAGGATGGAAGGATATATTCCATGCAAATGGGAAGCAAAAAAGCTGGAGCAGCAATCCTCATATCAGACAAAATAGACCTTAAAATAAAGAAGATTACTAGAGATAAGGAAGGACGCTACATAATTGATCATGGGATCAATCCAAGAGGAAGACATAACAATTGTAAATATCTATGCACCCAACATAGGAGCACCTCAATACATAAGACAAACACTAACAGACATAAAAGGAGAACTTGACAGTAACACAATAATAGTAGGAAATTTTAACACCCCACTCACACCAACGGACAGATCATCAAAATAGAAAATTAATAAGGAAACACAAGTCTTAAATGATACATTAGATGAGATGGACCTCACTGATATCTTCAGGACATTCCATGCAAATGCAGAAGAATACACCTTCTTCTCAAGGGCACATGGAACATTCTCCAGGATAGACCACATCTTGGGTCACAAATCAAACCTCAGTAAATTTAAGAAAATTGAAATTGTATCAAGCATCTTCTCTGACCACAATGCTATGAGACTAGGTATCAATTACAAGAAAAAAGTGTAAGAAACACAAACACATGGAGATTAAACAACACGTTTCTAAATAACCAACAGGTTACTGAAGAAATCAAAAGGGAAATCAAAAAACTCCTAGAAATAAATGACAATGAAAACACAACAACTCAAAACCTATGGGATGCAGCAAAAGCAGTTCTAAGAGGGAAGTTTATAGCAATACAATCCTACCTCAAGAAACAAGAAAAACATCGACTAGACAACCTAACTTTACACATAAAACAACGGGAAAAAGAAAAACAAAAAAACCTCAAAATTACTAGAAGGAAAGAAATCATAAAGATCCAAGCAGAAATAAATGAAAAAGAAATGAAAGAAACAATACTAAAGATTAATAAAACTAAAAGCTGGTTCTTTGAAAAGATAAACAAAATTGACAAACCTTTATCCAGACTCATCAAGAAAAAAAGAGAGAAGAATCAAATCAACAAAATTAGAAATGAAAACGGAGAGGTTACTACAGACAATGCAGAAATACAAAGGATTAACAACCATATGGCAATAAAATAGATAACCTGGAAGAAAAGGACAGATTCTTAGAAGAGTTCAATCTTCCAAGACTGAACCAGGAAGAAATAGAAATTATGAACAATCCAATTACAAGCACTGAAATTGAAGCTGTGATCAAAAATCTCCCCAAAAACTAAAGCCCAGGACCAGATGGCTTCACAGGAGAATGTCTATCAAACATTTAGAGAAGAGCTAAAGCCTATCCTTCTAAAAGTCTTTCAAAAAATTGTAGAAGAAGGAACACTTCCAAACTCATTCTACGAGGCCACCATCACCCTGATACCAAAACCAGACAAAGACAACACACAAAAAAGAAAAATACAGGCCAATATCACTGATGAACATAGATGCAAAAATCTTCAATGAAATTTTAGCAAACAGAATTCAGCAACACATCAAAAAGCTCATACACCATGATCAAGTTGGGCTTATTCCAGGAATACAAGGATTCTTCAATATATGCAAATCAATCAATGTGATACACCATATTAACAAACTGAAAGATAAAAACCACATGATAATCTCAATAGATGCAGAAAAAGCCTTTGACAAAATTCAGCAGCCATTTGTGATGAAAACTCTTCAAAAAATGGGCATAGAATGAACCTACCTCAACAGAGTAAAGTCCATATATGATAAGCCTACAGCAAACATTATTCTCAATGCTGGAAAACTGAAAGCATTCCCCCTAAGATCAGGAACAAGACAAGGATACCTACTTTTGCCACTATATTCAACATAGTTCTGGAAGTCCTAGCTACAACAATCAGAGAAGAAAAAGAAATAAAAGGAATCCAGATTAGAAAAGAAGAAGTAAAGCTCTCACTGTTTGCAGATGACATGATACTATACATAGAAAACCCTAAAGATAGTATCAGAAAATTACTAGAGCTAATCAATGAATTTAGCAAAGTTGCAGGATACAAAATCAATACACAGAAATCACTTGCATTTCTATATACTAACAATGAAAAATCAGAAAGAGAAATTAAGGAATCAATCCCATTCACCACTGCAACAAAAAGAATTAAATATCTAGGAATAAACCTACCTAAGGAGACAAAAGAACTGTACACAGAAAATTATAAGACACTAATGAAAGAAATCAAAGATGACGTATACAGATGGAGAGATATTCCACGTTCCTGGGTAGGAAGAATCAATATTGTGAAAATATTGACGTTTGTGAAATACCAAATGCAATCTACAGATTCAATGCAATCCCTATCAAATTACCAATAGCATTTTTCACAGAACTAGAACAAAAAATTTCACAATTCATATGGAAACTCAAAAGACCCCAAATCGCCAAAGCAGTCTTGAGAAAGAAGAATGGAGCTGGAGGAATCGATCTTCCTGACTTCAGATTATACTACAAAGCTACAGTCATCAGGACAGTATGGTTCTGGCACAAAAACGGAAATATAGATCAATTGAACAAGATAGAAAGCCCAGGAATAAACCCATGCACTTATGGGTACCTTCTTTTTGACAAAGGAGGCAAGACTATACAATAAGGCAAAGACAGCCTCTTCAATAAGTGGTTCTGGGAAAACTGGACAGCTACATGTAAAAGAATGAAAGGAGAACACTTCCTAACACCATACACAAAGATGAACTCAAAATGGATTAAAGACCTAAATGTAAGACCAGAAACTATAAAACTCTTAGAGGAAAACACAGGCAGAACAACCGATGACATAAATCAAAGCGAGATCCCCTATGACCCTCCTCCTAGAGTAATGGAAATAAAAACAAAAGTAAACAAGTGGGACCTGATTAAATTTAAAAGCTTTTGCACAGCAAAGGAAACTATTCAGTTCAGTTCAGTTCAGTCGCTCAGTCATGTCTGACTCTTTGTGACCCCATGAACTGCAGCACACCAGGCCTCCCTGTCCATCACCAACTCCCAGAGCCTACCCAAACTCATGTCCATCGAGTTGGTGATGCCATGCAACCATCTCATCCTCTGTCATCCCCTTCTCCTCCTGCCCTCAATCTTTCCCAGCATCAAGGTCTTTTCAAATGAGTCAGCTCTTCACATCAGGTGGCCAAAGTATTGGAGTTTCAGCTTCAGCATCAGTCCTTCAAATGAACACCCAGGACTGATCTCCTTTAGGATGGACTGGTTGGATCTCCTTGCAGTCCAAGGGACTCTCAAGAGTCTTCTCCAACACCACAGTTCAAAAGCATCAATTCTTCAGCGCTTAGCTTCCTTTATAGCCCAACTCTCACATCCATACATGACTACTGGAAAAACCATAGCCTTGACTAGACAGACGTTTGTGGACAAAGTAATGTCTCTGCTTTTTAATATGCTGTCTAGTTTGGTCATAACTTTCCTTCCAAGGAGTAAGCGTCTTTTAATTTCATGGCTGCAATCACCATCTGCAGTGATTTTAGAAACTATAAGCAAGGTGAAAAGACAACCCTCAGAATGGGAGAAACTAATAGCAAATGAAAGAACTGACAAAGGATTAATTTCCAAAATACACAAGCAGCTCATACAACTCAATACCAGAAAAACAAACCCAATCAAAAAGTGGGGAAAAGACCTAAACAGACATTTCTCCAAAGAAGACACACAGATGGCTAACACATGAAAAGATGCTCAACATCGCTCATTACTAGAGAAATACAAATCATAACCACGAGATATCACTTCACAGCAGTCAGAATGGCCCTCATCAAAAAGTCTACAAACAGTAAATTCTGGAGAGGGTATGGAGAAAAGGGAACCCTCTTGCACTGTTGGTGGGAATGTAAATTGATACAGCCACTATGGAAGACAGTATGGAGATTCCTTAAAAAACTAGGAATAAAACCACCATATGACCCAGTAATCCCACTCCTAGGCATATACCCTGAGGAAACCAGAATTGAAAGAGATACGTGTACCCCAATGTTCATCGCAGCACTGTTTACAATAGCCAGGACATGGAAGCAACCTAGATGTCCATCAGCAGACGAATGGATAAGGAAGCTGTGGTACATATACACAATGGAATATTACTCAGCCATTAAAAAAAAATACATCTGAATCAGTTCTATTGAGATGGATGAAACTGGAGCCCATTATACAGAGTGAAGTAAGCCAGAAAGGAAAGCACCAATACAGTATACTAATGCATATATATGGAATTTAAAAGATGGTAACAGTAACCCTATATGCGAGACAGAATAAGACACACAGATGCATAGAACAGTCCTGTGGACTCTGAGGAAGAAGGTGAGGGTGGGACGTTCTGGGACAATAACATTGAAACATGTATATTGTCATATGTAAAGCGGAACACCATTCCATGTTCTATGCATGGGACGGATGCTCAGGGCTGGAACATTGGGATGACCCAGAGGGATGGGATGGGGAGGGAGGTGGGAGGAGGGTTCGGGAGGGGGAGCACATGTGAACCCATGGCTGATTCATGTCAATGTATGGCAAAAACTACTACAATATTGTAAAGTAATTAGCCCCCAACTAAAATTAGTAAATTTATTAAAAAAAAAAAAAGGAGTGGTACATATACACAATGGACTATTACTCACCCATAAAAAGGAACACATTTGAGTCAGTTCTGATGAGGCGGATGAACCTAGAACCTATTATACAGTGTGATGTGAGTCAGAAAGAGAAAGGTAAATATCATATTCTAATGCACATATACAGTATCTAGGAAAATGGTACTGAAGAATTTATTTACAGGGCAGCAGTGGAGAATCACACATAGAGAATAGACTTACGGACATGGGGAGAGGGGAGGAGAGGGTGAGATGTATGGAAAGAGTAACACGGAAGCTTACATTACCACATGTAAAATAGATATCCAAGGGGAATTTGCTGTATGGCTCAAGAAATTCAAACAGGGGCTCTGCATCAACCTAGAGGGGTGGGATGGGGAGGGAGATGGGAGGGAGTTTCAAAAGGGAGGGGATGTGTGTATATATATATATATATATATATATATATATATATATATATATACCTATGGCTGATTCATGTTGAGGTTTGACAGAAAACAGCAAAATTCTGTAAAGCAATTATCCTTCAATAAAAATAAATAAATTAAAAAAAGAGAGAGAGATAAATGTTGACTGGATCGAACCTGGGTCTCCTGCATTGCAGGCAGATTCTTTACTGTGTGAGCCACTAGAGAAGCCCCTAGTTTTGTTAAGGCCTGACTTAACTACCCATTTCCTACCTCCTACCTCTTCCCTCCATCCTCCCACAGACCCCCCAAGCAATAAGGAAGTTCTACTGTGTTATGGTTCCAGGTCTTCTCTTCTCCGGACTGTACGCGTGCTTTAGCACAGACAGTAATTAGATGCCACAATCTGACCGTGACATAACTCCATTTCTTTTTCACATAATTGCAGGAACACGAACTCTCTATAATTACTTCGTGCAATTAGAAAATGAGGAGATGCAACTAATGAGGACTGGTGATAAAAACAACTTCAAATATTTCTTTCAAATTTACTTTTATCATAAAATCCACTCAGATTAAACTCTAGTGAACTGCAGATATTTTTTATAAATGTCACTGGTGCAGGTCGAAATGAATATTTTACAACTGTGATTCATGTTTTCAGAAGACTTAGAGTAAGAACATCATCATCTTTCCTGTATATATAAGCTTAATCGATGTCTTTGGAAAGGTAAATTATGTGGATTTCAAAAAATATTTTAAATATGCAACATTCTCCATTCTCTCCAAAAGGAATCTTACCTGGAAGGTGGGGAGATTGGGGGGGGGGGGGTGGGGGGGAAGCCAGAATAAAAAGCAGAAAAAAGTAGAATTGTTCTAGGTGCAAATGTTTCAGGCATATGGATTCTGCCCTCCCCATCCCACAGAATCCCCTGAACAGGAAGGGAGGGGAAGATAAGCCATTTCAGACCACAGGTGTCTTCCAAGAAGGGTGGGGTTTGTGAAAGAAAACCCATGGCCTCTGCCGATCTTGGTGTGTGGAGAAGCAGATAGGCCTTGAGGCTAACTTATGTGTGGGAAAAGGGGCCATGAGGATGTTATTCTACCCAACAGATTAGTAAAAGCAGAGAGTGAACTAGAAAAGAAAGGAGGAATCAGAAGTGGGGTGGTAAGTGACTGGCACAGTCAGCAAAATCAGTCTTGCTAAGTTAGGTTGTCTCATTACTATAATACAATACCAGCCCCCTTTTTCATGGTTTGTTCCTTTCACCAAGGCCTAGTAAGGCAAGATATTTGTGAGGATCACAGAAAGGGCCTATATGTTTGTAGTCTGGATGGATGTGGAAAGGAGAACAATGTGTGGGATTGAAGCAGAGCAGAACCCCGAGGGGCTCCTAGGCACGGAAACCTTTCTGTGTCTCAGGTTTCCTGTTGGAGGGAATGGTCTCCATGACCTTCCCTGAATCCCAAAGGGAACAGATTCCACCAGTTACTAATCAGGGAAGGGAGGGGGTGCAGGGACCACAGAGGAGCAGTCAAGGAACAATAGTGCAGGCTGGGGACAGGATCCTGGTTCTGCCTCAAGGGACACACATCTTTAAGACCTTCTGCAGGACTAAAACTCCCAAATGGAAAATGTTCCAGAGAGAAGGTCACACTTTGATAACCTCAAGAAGCTCATAAGGGGACCAGTTCAGTTCAGTTCAGTCGCTCAGTCAGGTCCGACTCTTTGCGACCCCATGGACTGCAGCACGCCAGGCCTCCCTGTCCATCACCAACTCCTGAAGTTTACTCAAACTCATGTCCATTGAGTCAGTGATGCCATCCTACCATCTCATCCTCTGTCGTCCCCTTCTCCTCCTGCCTTCAACCTTTCCCAGCATAAGGGTCTTTTCAAATGAGTCAGCTCTTCACATCAGGTGGCCAAAGTAATGGAGTTTCAGCTTCAACATCAGTCCTTCCAATGAATATTCAGGGCTGATTTCCTTTAGGATGGACCACCTGAGGCCAAATGAAAGGAGCCAGAAAAGTTCATAAAAAGACCATTTGAGGAAAGATTAAAGGGATGCAGGCCCTGCACACACTCATCCTTACAGCAACACTGCCCTTGAAACATTTCTATAAAACTTCTCATCAAATCTTCCCAGGCTGGGACACATAGTTTTAGGGACTCAAGCCTGCTGTGCCTCCCTTTGCCTGGCAAAGCAATAAAGCTATTCTTTTCTACTTCACCCAAAACTTTGTCTCCAAGATTCAATATGGCACCAGTGCACAGAGGCCAAGTTTGCAGCATCAAGACTAAGAGGTGATCCCTACACTGAATTAATTCCATCGTTAGGACAATTCAAGGTGTTCATAAGTGCGGAGTGCTTAGATAGTGCCTTGCACACAGTACAGCTGATACGTACTTATTAAAATAAATAAGTAAGCTTTGCAATACATCCCCACACTGGCCCAGGTGACCTGGCCAAGCAGAGGAACTGTGAATCACCAGAGGTGTTAGGGGAACTACTAACTGAAACCACTCACCCTGGCCAAGCCTGATAGTAGCCACTTGCATGAGCTATCTTACAACAGGAGGTCCTGGTAAGGAAGGTGGAACTAACAAGCTACCACCAGTGGGAAGAATTCAGGAAAGGTCAAAAGGAGAGAGGAGGCACCAATCCATACATCCTATCCACCTCCTAGAATCCTCCTTGCTGGAATCCATCTTGGCTGAGTGATGTGTGTGCCACCAATGATAGGGACAGAACGAAGGGACAGAACAGATGATTAGACAGCTAGCTAATCCCACAAGGGGATTGTAAGTAGAAAAATATGGGAGACCCCTGTAAGCTAATGATTACTGGAGAAAGCAGGTTTGCATAATAACAAAACCATGCAACAGAAGCACAGGACATGCCCCCAAACAATAAAACAGTGGTAACACGAGACCCACATCCTGCCCAGTGAGCTCAGTAAGTTAATGACTCCTGATGCAGGACATGCTCTCTGCACACATAAAAAACAATAATTTGTGGACATAGTTTGACCACACAGGGACAACAAAACTCCGTTCCACTTTTCCTTTCATTATAAAACTGTAGCCTACCCCCACCCCCCAAAAAACGCTGTAGCCCACCAAGTTCTTAGGGCACAGCATCTCTCTTGTAAATCTCACAAGCGTCCTATTCTATTAATAATAAACCACTTCTTATTTACCGCTTTGCTCTTGCTGAATACTCTTCTGCTCTGAGACAAAAAGGATTTTCGTACGGGAGTTCTTTGGAGCCCTCTGAAACGACACCAATCGGTTTCACCAGGAAGGACCCTGAGTCAGAGTGACTGGCCAGAGACAACCTGGAAACTAATCCAATTACCATAAAACCAGAGACTGAGTCACGTGGAAGAGCAGTCCTTCTGGGTTCCCCTACCCTACTGCTCTGTGCCTGGGCAACCCTTCCCAATAAAGGCTCTTGCTTTGTCAGCCTGTGTGTCTCCCTGTACAACTCATTTCTGAGTATTAGACAGGAGCCCACTCTCGGGCCCTGGAGTGGGGGTCCCCCTTCCTCCAACAGAGGAAGTAGCAGAGGAGGCAACAGCGTCCTCCTCAAGTTGTAAAACCAATTCATTCATTATGCTGATTGGATGCCCAAGGTTATAATCTCATTAATAATAACTACTAAGTGTATTTTCATCTTTGAATCCCCTACTTATTAATTCTTTATCTTAAAAAAGAATATACATAAAAGTCTATGAAACCAAACAGAAAATGTAAAACCTTTTAAGACTAAAAATACACTGTGATATTATATTATATATAATATTTTTTTAAATCTCAAAATAAGAAAGAGATAAGTGCTTAGACTTTACCTTCCTGGAATCTGATTTTGCTAGAATATAAATGAACAGATAGGTAGTGTGCCTTTTGACAACAAGTATTCATTTAAAATTTTTTGAGCTTTCAAAGGATATAGCATTATTTTTATGTTGACCACAGCATCGCTGATATTTTCTAACATTCTTATTTGTTTCTAGTTCTGAAGGAATCCTTATAGTCTTAGGAGTCCTAGTTGGCTAACTTTGCCCTAAACTTACCCTTGACACAACCCCATCCACTGGCAATTCTTGTAGTACACAAATCTGAAAGTAGATATTTTTATGCAAACTTATTTCCACTAGTAGGCAAAGAACTCAGATATGATTTGCATATAGTAGGTCATAAGCAGCATTTCTGGGTACGAAGGACAGTAGGCAGACCCTGTGGCTCTATCTTCAAAATATATCTGCAATCTAACCCCTTTAACCACTTCTGCTGGAACCAGACTGGCCCAGGCCAGCATTAGCTGTCACCAGGCTTACCGCAGTGGTCTTCTAACTGGCCTCCCACTTCCACTTTTGCCTCGCTATGTCTTCTCTCAACACAGCAGCCTGGCTGGCTTGTTAAAACATAAATCAGATGGTGACCCTCCTCTGCTTAAAACATTTGTATCAGGTGACATCCAACCAGGAAACCGGAAACCATTCCAGATATCTCAAAGACAGGGAATACATATTATAAGAAATTGATGACGAAGATGAGTAACTGAAGGAAGCCACTATCACCCTTAGGCTAGAGGAACAAGGAAATATGGTATGACATGGAGCCTGCAGTCAGAGACAATGAAGGACCAGGCTGGAAGGACCTGCCTGAGCCAGCACTGCCAGCTGCCACGTTAGAATGCCTACCAGGATGCTCAGCCAGAAAAACAAGGAAGGCTCTTCCTGCCTCCCTTCTTCAGTCCTGCCAGCACTTTCCAGGGCAAGCCTAACTGGATGCCAGCGGGCAAGGGACTCTGGAAAGTGTTGTTTGCAGGTCTCCTGCCCCAAAAGTAAGAGGAGAAGAGAGGTTGGGGGGCTTCAAAAAACAGCTCCCATTCAAAGCGGTACCTCTTTCACAGTAACACCCAAGTTCTTACAATGGTTTCAAAGGAAGGCATCCCCTGGTCTAAACACACATATACAGTTCTTCTTTTCTGGCGTCTACTTGTCATCTTGCTCACCACGCTTCAGCCACGCTGGCCTCCTTGCAGCCCTTGAAACTCGCCGTGCTCTCCTTCCTGTGCTCTTTCCTTTGGCTGGAATAGCCCTACCCCAGATTCCTTTACAACTTGACTCCCTCATCTCCTTTAAGCCTTTATTTATTTTCATTTATTTATTTCACTTGGCTGCACTGGTCCTAGTTGGAGCATGTTGATCTAGCTCCCTGATCAGGTACCAAACCCGGGCCCCAAGCATTGAGAGCGTGGACTCTTAGCTGGACTACCAGGGAAATCACCAAGGCTTTATTTAAATGATATCTTCTCAAGGATGCCTCCCTGAGAACTCATTTAAAACGGCAACCCCTCCCAACTCCCGATCCTCTCCACTGTTTTATTTTTCATCAAAGCATTTATCCCTCTCTAACACATTATACATTATATACATAAATATTTTTATCAGGTAAATAAAGATCTTTTTATTCTATAACATATTTCAGTTCAGTTCAGTACAGTCGCTCAGTCGTGTCCAACTCTTTGCAACCCCATGGACCGCAGCACACCAGGCCTCCCTGTCCATCACCAACTCCCAGAGTTTACTCAAACTCATGTCCATTGAGTCGGTGATGCCATCCAACCATCTCATCCTCTGTTGTCCCCTTCTCCTCCCACCTTCAATCTTTCCCAGCATCAGGGTCTTTTCAAATGAGTCAGCTCTTCACATCAGGTGGCCAAAGTAATGGAGTTTCAGCTGCAGCATCAGTCCTTCCAATGAATATTCAGGACTGATTTCCTCTAGGATGGACTGGTTGGATTTTCTTGCAGTCCAAGGGACCCTCAAGAGTCTTCTCTAACACCACATGGCAGAAAATGAAGAAGAACTAAGGAGCCTCTTGATGAAAGTGAAAGAGGAGAGTGAAAAAGTTGGTTTAAAGCTCAGCGTTCAGAAAACTAAGATCATGGCATCTGGTCCCATCACTTCATGGCAAATAGATGGGGAAACAGTAGAAACAGTGTCAGACTTTATTTTTCTGGGCTCCAAAATCACTGCTGATGGTGATTGCAGCCATGAAATTAAATGACACTTACTCCTTGGAAGGAGAGTTATGACCAACCTAGACAGAATATTAAAAAGCAGAGACATTACTTTGTCCACAAAGGTCCATCTAGTCAAGGTTATGGTTTTTCCAGTAGTCATGTGAGAGTTGGACTATAAAGGAAGCTGAGTGCCGAAGAATTGATGCTTTTGAACTGTAGTGTTGGAGAAGACTCTTGAGAGTCCCTTGGACTGCAAGGAGGTCCAACAAGTCCATCCTAAAGGAGATCAGTCCTGGGTGTTCATTGGAAGGACTGATGTTGAAGCTGAAAGTCCAGTACTTCGGCCACCTGATGCGAAGAGCTGACTCATTTGAAAAGACCCTGATGCTGGGAAAGATTGAAGGCAGGAGGAGAAGGGGATGACAGAAGATGACATGGTTGGATGGCATCACCGACTCGATGGACATGAGTTTGGGTAGGCTCTGGGAGTTGGTGATGGACAGGGAGGCCTGGCGTGCTGCAGTTCATGGGGTCGCAAAGAGTCAGACACGACTGAGCAACTGAACTGAATCGAACATCCTCAGTGCTCAATAAATACTTGACTGAAAAAATAAATTTAATCATTACTAGACATATTTATTATGAGATGAAACGTATTAAAGGCTCTTAAGAGCATGGAGTAAGGAAAAGAAGCAGCAGAGTTCACACCGCTTCCTCTAGAAAGCTACTCTAACCCCACTCAGTCTATACTAGGTGTCCCTTCTATGTGCTCCAAATGCTCCCTGAAATTCCCCTTTCCAGAACTTGTCACACTGTATGGTAATTATCTGTTTATATATCTGTCTCCTCCACTGAAACTCTAAGTCCTGAAGATACCAAAGCATGGTGCCCATCTGGGTGACTGCACATCAAGCACTGGGTAATACCTTCTTGTACATCCAATAAATAGGATCTCTTGTCAAATGTCCCTGTTAAAAAGCATGGGAATCCACTTAAAAGTCTTAGTGTCTCTTGACATCATTCTTTCCTCTGGTATCTGGAAAGACAGAAGGGCCAATAGCTGTAAGAAAAGATAAACAGTCAGGAAACAGTTAAGTACAGAAGCAAAGAAAGTTGGTGAGCAACAGTTCCATTGTTTTGGCTAAAAGAGAACAGGCAAAATTCTCATGTTTTCAAAAAATATTTTAATATTTTTTTCAAGAGGTAATCTTTTTTAAAATTTTATTGGAGTATAGTTACTTTACGATGTTGTATTGGTTTCTGTTGTAGAGCAAAGCGAATCAGCTATACGTATATATATCTCCTTTTTTGGATTTCCTTCCCATTTAGGCCACCACAGAGGACTGAGTAGAGTTCCCTGTGCTATACAGCAGATTCTCATTTGGTATCTAGTTTATACAGAGTATCAATAGTGTGTATATGTCCATCCCAATCTCCCAATTTATCCCATCCCTCCTTTCCTCACCTGGGTCCATACATTTGTTCTCTATGTCTGTGTCTCTATTTCTGCTTTGCAAATAGGTTCATCTGTACCATTTTTCTAGATTCCACATATATGTGTTACTATACAATATTTGTTTTACTGACTTACTTGACTTTGTATGACAATTTATAGGACAATCCATGTCCTATATGCCTATGCAAATGGTATTTTTATAAGAAGTATTTATATTGTCTGAAAAGCACTCCACTACTGAATTATCTTAATAGCTGAATATAGAGAATAACAAACAAATCTTGAAAAAGTTAAGAATATCAAAATAACTACCATAGAAAAGCGATGCACCTCAATAGATAATGGACTTCTCAAGGGGGAAGGGAAGGGCTGTTAGAGTTACAAAAGTTCATTAACAAAACTATTTTTCTAATTTTACAACCAACTTTAAGAGCAAAAATTATTCTTAGTATGTGTATTCATAGACAGTAGAAATATAATTGCTAAACAGCCTTGGTTAGTTTTTTTTTTTAATTTCCAATAGATACCTATAATATATCCATAGTCTTTTATGAAGAGATCATGGCTATATCTTAGCCTTAAAATAAATTCATTTATTTGGTAATAATTTGGGGGCTGGAAGAAGTCATATCACACACACACAGACACACACACACACTTAAGCACCAAATTTATCATAAACGGTTTTGCCTTGGCTTATAACCTCAGTAGTACAGAGGCGCACAGAAATATCTTATCTCATCTTGTCCTAAGAAGTAGCACTGGTCGTTGCTTGCATGTATATTACCCAAGCACATCACAAAGGGAGAGACTCAGGACTTTGAAAAAAAGACTTCCTCAGCTTGCCTGTCTTCAGCAAGAACCGTGTGCATCCTGTTTTGTTTTCAGTGGCATGCTAGTGCATTCAGCACTGGGCGTCCCTTTCCTCTTCTGCTTAATTAAAAAATGCAATTTGACCAATTTGAAATGCATTATAAGCAACAGGAATTCAGTTCCTAAGAAACCTGCCTTTTCTTTTTTTTTATTCCTTTCTCACTGCATAATTCTGCAAAATAACTCCCAACTAGAAAATGACTTCAACCTGCTGCCTGAACTGTACATTTATTTGTTCACTTGTGCAAGGAGAAAACTGAGCTAAGTCAAGTGAGATACATGTGCATGGTTCTAGAAGGATCATTTTAGAACAGCTTCAAAACAGACTCTAATTCAAAAATGGCTCTGTCACTTAGACCCACGTGGGGAAGTTACCAGCCTCACGAAGTGTGATTGAGTAACTGAGTTGTGTCAGTGGTGGAAGTGCTGCAGCCCCCAGGGCTTCCTCGCTGGGAGAGGGAGGAAGAGACGGAGGAGGAGCAGTTTATCAGAAATAACTTCAGGGAGGACGCCATCAGAGCGGACCTACAAAGCCCACAGGCTACTGATTGCAGATCTGGCAAGGCTGCAGGCCGTTCTCATTGCAGGCCGGGCACCGCAGGGCCCGATAGGACTCCTTAAACCTGTTGGCCAGCATCGAGAACTTGCTGCCATGGCACAGAGAGCAGGTGGCACTGCCCGAACCTCGGCAGTGGAAACAGTTGTCCTCAGGAAGCTCCCCTTCCTGCAAGAGACAGGTCAGGGTTACATTACAGCAGCAGTTTCAATCCATTGTTCACATGCAAGTCAACACAGCCCTGGGAACCCGTAAAAGCTGGGTCAGTTTTAAAGGAAAATGCTTCCCATAAATGCCAGCGAGGGGAACTGGCCAGGGGCACAGAACAATCACGGCACTTTATCAGAGATTAACCCAGAGGACCCCTCTGAGCCTGCAGCCCCGTCACCAGGCCATGCATTCTCCAACTGGACCTTCATCTCTCTTGTCACTATCTGACATGTTATGTCTGTGCCTGTAAGGGAAGGACTTCTTGTTCCTCATTGCCAAACAGAGGACACCTGTAGAACTCCCAGAAGGTGCCAAGCACTGTTCTGAACCCAGGCTCTTGGCAGTAAAGGTGCAGAGTCCTAACCACTGGACAGACAGGGAATTCCCTGGGCGCTGTTGTTCTAAGAGTTCTCTCTGTCAACAATTCATCTAATCCTCACAATACCCCCATAAGATAGTGGAAGTAGTACCATTCCTATATTACACATGGAAAAAAGAGACCCTGAGAAGCGCAGTCGTACGCCAGTGGGCACACAGCTTGAAGAGGAGGAAGCAGGCGTGAATCCCAGAGAGTCAGGTATAGAGATCATCCTCTGTGGACTCCGTATATTACCCCTCATCGCAGTCACCCAGCAGCAGGTGCGCAAGGTTGTTCTGTGTGCCTGAGTGGATGGATGAATGAATGTTGCAATCCTTCAGAGCTTAGAGATGAATTCCAGTAGTACTTTATCTTTATTCTCTTTGAGAACCATGACAAGGCTCCGTGATTAAAGAGCTTTGTTCTGAAGTCAGCAGCCTGGAACTGAGGCCTACCTCTGACATCAACTGTGCACCTTGGACAGTTCCCTTAACCACCCTAAATATGTTTCCTTACCTGTGATC
The DNA here is from genome assembly GCA_024291935.2 of Okapia johnstoni. Lineage (NCBI taxonomy): Eukaryota > Metazoa > Chordata > Mammalia > Artiodactyla > Giraffidae > Okapia > Okapia johnstoni. The sequence continues at coordinate 49,172,107 of CM044316.1, forward strand.
TGTGGCAAGAATACACAGAAGAACTATACAAAAAAGATCTTAACGACCTGGATAACCACAATGATGTGATCACTCACCTAGAGCCAGACATCCTGAAGTGTAAAGTCTAGTGAGCCTTAGGACGCATTACTATGAACAAAGCTAGTGGAGGTGATGGAATCCCAACTGAGCTACTTCAAATCCTAAAAGATGATGCTGTTAAAGTGCTGCACTCTGCATGTCAGCAAATTTAGAAAACTCAGCGGTGGCCATAGGACTAGGAAAGGTCAGTTTTCATTCCAATCCTCAAAAAAGGCAGTCCCCCAAAATATTCAAACTACTGTACAATGGCACTCATTTCACCCGCTAGCAAGGTGGTGCTCAAAATTCTTCAAGCTAGGCTTCAACAGTATGTGAACTGAGAACTTCCAGATGTACAAGCTGGATTTAGAAAAGGCAGAGGAACCAGAGATCAAATTGCCAACATCTGTTGGATCATAGAAAAGCAAGGGAATTCCAGAAAACCATCCACTTGTGCTTCATTGACTACACTAAACCTTTGACTGTGTGAATCACAACAAATTGTGGAAAATTCTTAAAGAGATGGTATACATACAACCTTACCTGCCTCCTGAGAAATCTGTATGCAGGTCAAGAAGCAAGAGTTAGAACCAGACATGGAACAATGAACTGGTTCAAAATTTGGAAAGGAGTACATCAAGGCTATATATTGTTACCCTGATTGTTTAACTTATATGCAGAATATATCACGTAAAATGCTGGGCTGGATGAATCACAAGCTGGAATCGGGATTGCCAGGAGAAATATCAACAACCTCAGATATGCAGATGATACCACTTTAAAGGCAGAAAGTGAAGAGGAACTAAAGAGCCTCTTGATGAGGGTGAAAGAGGAAGTGAAAAAGCTGGCTTGAAACTCAGCATTCAAAAATCTAAACTCATGGCATCTGGTCTCAGCACTTCATGGCAAATAGATGGGGAAGCAATGGAAACAGTGACATATTTTATTTTCTTGGGCTCCAAAATCACTGCAGATGGTGATTGCAGCCATGAAATTAAAAGACACTTGCTCCTTGGAAGAAAAGCTATGACAAAAACCTAGATGGCATATTAAAAAAGCAGAGGTATCACTTTGCCAACAAAGGTCCATCTAGTCAAAACTATTGTTTTTCCAGTAGTCATGTATGAATGTGAGAGTTGGATCATAAAGAAGGCTGAGTGCCGAAGAACTGATGCTTTTGAACTGTAGTGCTGGAGAAGACTCTTAAGAGTCCCTTGGACAACAAGGAGATCAAACCAATCAATCCTAAAGGAAATCAATCCTGAATATTCATTGGAAGACTGATGCTGAAGCTCCAATACTTTGACCACCTGATGAGAAAAGCCAACTCACTGGAAAAGACCCTGATGCTGGGAAAAATTAAGGTCATGAGAAGAAGGGGACAACAGAGGATGAGATGGTTAGACAGCATCACTGACTCAATGAACATGAGTTTGAGCAAGCTCCAGGAGATAGTAAAGGACAGGGAAGCCTGGCATGCTGCAGTCCATGGGGTCACAAAGAGTCAGACATGACTTAGTGAGAGAACAATAACAACCTCTGATCTTGGCAGGTATTGCTTACTTCTCTGAATAGCGGGAATATTAAATGAGGCTACGTAAATGCTATAGTATATTATCTGGCATAGGATAGGTTCTCCATTTAAGTCAGTTGTTTCTGAAACTTGCCAGTAAATCTGTAGGCCTTGACTCCCCTCCTCCTTGGCTATGATCATGCTCTTCCCCTGAGACAGCTCAAGGAAATTTGCAATTTTTGCTCTTCCATGCCATGACCATGTACAGACCATGAGCCTTCTAAGAAATAAGGGGCAATACCAGATCAATACCAGGTAGATTCAGCATCAACTCCTGTCTATTTCATCTTTTTAACATCTCTCAAATCTGTCCAGTTTCCCCTTTCCCATAACCACAATCCTAATCCAGACGCCTATCAATTCTGGCATGAATTCGGCCTCTGGTCTTGTGGGATATTCTCTCCATAGATGACAATCTCATGAATCTACTTACAGCCGTGATTGCCACATAGAAAGAACCCAAGAAACCTTGTCATGAACACCTGCCCACCAGGTCAACTTCAGGTTAAAACCCAATCTTCTTAGCTGATGTACATTTTCAGTTACTTCTTTCATCAGGCTCTCATTCTTGGGTATCTCTCTAGCTGGTCTGGAGGGACCTTTTCCCACTCTCAACCAAGCCAACTCCTGCCTGTTCTCAGATGTCAGCTTAGCAGCCCTTCCTTCAGGAAGGCTTGCCCACTCACACATCCGGACCAGGAGTTCCACCCTCCCTTATTGCCCCCAGCCTAGGTCTCACATGCCCCTGAAAGTCCCTGCTGACTAGATAGGAAGTGCTCTGGGCTAGTTCCTTTCTCCATCATTTCCTGAGGCAGCACAGTGCCTGGCACACTAATAAATAAATAAATAAACAAGACAACAGTATCTGGAGAGCCCTTACTGTTCTTAAATTCCAGGAACTAGCAAGAGAGCTGAAGTCCACTGGGTGGCTCAGTCAGCTACCACAGCTTTCTTTGGTAACCCTAGAATAAAAATCATCTCTGAAAAGGGAGGCCTAAGTTCTGAAAATAGCCCCATCGCCCTGCAAAGTGCCTAAGAAGATATTGAGCTTTAGTTTATTTATTCTAGATGTAGGGAATGGAAGTGATTATCCAGCTGACAAAGATCCCAAATGATATTCAAGCACCCTTTATAATACTTTATTGATTGTTGCCATATTCTGATATATTAACAATGGGGAAATTCGTTTTCTTCCCTTAAAGTATGCAAAATAAATATTTGTTGTTGTTCAGTCACTAAGTCATGTCCGACACTTTGAGACCCCATGGACTGCACCGTACCAGGCTCCTCTGTCCTTCACTATCTCCTGAAGTTTGCTCAAACTCATGTCCACTGAGTTGGTGATACCATCCAACCATCTCACCCTCTGTTATTCCCTTCTCTTCATGCCCTCAACCTTTCCCAGCATCAGGGTCCTTATACATATATATATATCAGAGTCTTATAAATATATCTGCCAAAATTAAATTGCCATGCTCTGTTTTTCTTCTGCCAAATCCATCATGTTTTTGTTTTGCACTTGATTCCACTGAGATTTTTTTTTTTGGCTGTGCTGAGCAGCATGCAGGATCTTAGTTCCCTGAGCAGGGATCAAACCCATGTACCCCGAATCTTAACCACTGGACTGCCAGGGAAATCCCGTGATCTCAGGGAGATTTTAATGATATAAGTCAATGTTGTCAAAGAAAATACAGTAAAATACTACCATAATGCTATACATGTGATCCAAAAATTCATTTGGATAGAATGCCAGGGTAAAAGATTAACTAAATGACTTGGTGAGCAAGTCATAAAGAACAAGAACAAATCTCAGTCAAATCTCATCTCATGTCACTGGTTATTAGACGCATTGTTAGAGGTTTCACTGGAGTTTCCACTCTTAGCCTAGTTACCACACTTCTTCCAACTGTTTCCTCTCCATATCCTTTTTAATCATTCAGTTAATTCAACAGGTATTTATTCAGCCTCTGCTCTATATTAGACATGCATGATAGCATCTGTCTACCATTCTTGATATTTTAAAAAATTCTCCACAGAAAATATTTAGTAAAAAAACATAGAGCATAGCTGCACAGCATAGCTTAGGGTCTAGAACCCACAAACCTACCTAAACCATCTCTCGCTAGCACCATGACCAAGAAAAGGGCTTTCATCAGAGACTCAGCCTTTAGGATGGGAATCAGAGCCAATCTGGGGGTTGATGAGCGGAGTGATTAAGATCAGATGGACCTGAGTTTGACTACTGACTCTGGTGACCTCCAGCAAGTTAGTTAATTTCTCTGAGCCCTTATTTCCCCAGCAGCAGAATGAGACTCCAGATAATAACTACCAGAGTCCTTACGAGAATGAAATGGCCTGTTGCATGGGCATGATGACTGGCTAACATGAACCCTCAAAAAACGGCAGGACTTCCCTGGTGATGCAGTGGATAAGAATCTGCTTAACAGTGCAAGGGGACACAGGTTCAATTCCTGGTCTGGGAATATTCCACATGCCACAGAGCAAGTGATCCCGTGTGCCACAACTACCGAGCCTGAGCTTTAGAGTCCGTGAGCCATAACTAGTGAGACTGCACTCCAGAGCCTGAGAACTGCAACTACTGAAGCCTGCATGCCTAGAGCCTGTGCTCCACAGCAAGAGAAGCCACCACAATGAAAAGTTTGAGCATCGCAGTGAAGAGTAGCCCCCGCTTGTCGCTAAAGCCCCCACAAAGCAATGAAGACACAGAGCAGTCAAAAATTAGTAAATAAATTTCAAAAATTATTCAAAACTTTTGTATTAAAATGGCAGCTATTATTATTATCATTTTGTTTCAAAGGTAAGATCACATAAAGCATAAACGAGCCCAGATGACTTATGGTCTCAAACCCACTGATTCCAAGGCCAGATTTTTCCTCTTCTAGAATTTCAAAGTGGGATGGTGATGCTTAGTATCACAAAGGTTAGCTGTCTGCCTTTCTGCTAGGCTAGGTTCTGAATAGTACTATAGAGAAGGCAAGAGAAGGCAGAATATTTCTTACCATTTGGCACTTGGTTCTAAATTCCACAAATATTTACCTACTATTTACTGAGCACCTAATTAGATGCCAGGCTCTATTTTTTTTTTTTTTTGGCATTGGAACTACTATGTCACACTCGACACAAGCATTCTACCTGCCCTCCCAGAGACCAAATCCTAGTGAGTAAGAGCTGGCATTAACCAAACAATCGCACAAATAAATGTAAGACTACGAATGTGAGGGCGGGGAGCACAGGGACTTGAGGGGTCCATCCTAGTGGATTTTTATCCTCGCAGAAGCCAAGGGAAGGCTCTCTGAGGAAGTGATGCCTCCACCAAGGTCTCAAGGAGCTGTGGGCAAGGAGGTAGGGAGTCTGGAGAATATTCTAAGAACAAGGAAGTAGGCTCAGGTAGGAAAGAACAAAGAGCATCTGAGGGGTAAGCAGATGGGCAGTGGGTCTGGGGCAGAGAGAATGAGGAGAGATCTGTTTAAGTCATGAGGCTGAAGAAGGCAAGTCCACAGTGCTTTCTAGAACTAGTGAGGAGTTTCTGCTTTATCCCAAGTGATGAGTGGCCACTGAAAGTTTTGGGTGGGGGGAAAGGGTGAGGAAGGGGGTCACATGATCAGATTTGCATTTCAAATATATCTTATCAAGTTAGAGGTCAGGTCTGAAAGAGACCGGAATGGTTGCGAGCAGATCTGGAGTCTGGTCATGGCCTTCTCCTTCCTGTCCCCTAAACCCTCCTAGGGTGGGGACATCACTCAAGTGTCAGGAAGCCCCTGGCCCATTTTGTCATGCTAACCCATGGGAGGTTCAGCTTCAAGTCCCAAGAGATGGGCTCTAAAGAGGGAAAATTCATGTCTGCTGTTTTCTAAGCTTTTACTCTCTTTGCTTACATTCACCAAAATTGCTTTTCCCAGTCTCAGCTTCACGCTGTGAACTCCTGAATGCCATCACCTTCCTGCTCGTCTGAGCACGTCTAAGCCATGGCTTCTAGGGAGTGCGCACCTTTGAAAGGTGTGGGGAGAAAAAAACATTTGAACTATTTTTATTTTACTTTTTGAAAAGAATGTAAGAAGCTTTAATAATATTTTCAAAAGAAAATGTGATATCCATTTTTAATAAACAAGGTGACACCAAGCACCCTCACTAGGCTGGGCAGTCACTTAACAAACATAGCAAGAGACCCTGTCGCATGCATAATGTAGAGTTCTCCCACTTTACATAAAGTGACAATGACAACCCTGCTCTTTCACTCACTTTCAGCATGTTACAACATATTGTGGTTCACAACCTTCTGGTCTAGTGGACTTATAGATGCTATTGCTTAGTTTTAACTAAACTAATCTCCATGACAGAGTGCCTGAAGAACTGTGGATAGAGGTTCGTGCTTTTGTACAGGAGGCAGTCAGTGATCAAGACCATCCCCAAGAAAAAGAAACGCAAAAAGGCACAATGGTTGTCTGAGGAGGCCTTACAAATAGCTGAGAAAAGAAGAGAAGTAAAAGGCAAAGGAGAAAAGGAAAGATATACCCATTTGAATGCAGAGTTGCAATAAACAGCAAGGAGAGATAAGAACACTTTTTTCAGTGATCAGTGCAAAGAAATAGAGGAAAACAACAGATTGGGAAAGACTAGAGATCTCTTCAAGAAAATTAGAGATACCAAGGGAACACTTCATGCAAAGATGGGCTCAATAAAGGACAGAAATGGTATGGACCTAACAGAAGCAGAGGATATTAAGAAGAGGTGGTAAGAGTACACAGAAGAACTGTACAAAAAAGATCTTCACGACCCAGATAACCACGATGGTGTGATTACTCACCTAGAGCCAGACATCCTGGAATGCAAAGTCAAGCGGGCTTAGGAAGCATCACTACGAACAAAGCCAGTGGAGGTGATGGAATTCCAGTTGAGCTATTTCAAATCCTAAAAGATGATACTATGAAAGTGCTGCACTCAATATGCCAGCAAATTTGGAAAACTCAGCAGTGGCCACAGGACTGGAAAAGGTCAGTTTTCATTCCAATCCCAAAGAAAGGCAATGTCAAAGAACATTCAAACTACTGCACAATTGCACTCATCTCACATGCTAGTAAAAGAATGCTGAAAATTCTCCATGCCAGGCTTCAGTAGTACATGAACTGTGAACTTCCAGATGTTCAAGCTGGATTTAGAAAAGGCAGAAGAACCAGAAATCAAACTGCCAACATCTACTGGATCATCAAAAAAGCAAGAGAGTTCCAGAAAAACATCTACTTCTGCTTTATTGACTACGCCTAAGCCTTTGACTATGTGGATCACAATAAATTGTGGGAAATTCTTCCAGAGATGGGAATACCAGACACCTAACCTACCTCCTGAGAAATCTGTATGCAGGTCAAGAAGCAACAGTTAGAATCAGACATGGAACAATGAACCAGTTCCAAATTGGGAAAGGAGTACATCAAGGCTGTATATTGTCACCCTGCTTATTTAACTTATATGCAGAGTACATCATGAGGAACACTGGGCTGGATGAAGCACAAGCTGGAATCAAGATTGCCAGGAGAAATATCAATAACTTCAGATTTGCAAATGACATCACCCTTATGGCAAAAAGCAAAGAGGAACTAAAGAGCCCTTTGATGAAAGTGAAAGAGGAGAGTGAAAAAGTTGGCTTAAAACTCAACATTCAAAAAACTAAGATCATGGCATCCAGTCCCATCATTTCATGGCAAATAGATGGGGAAACAATGGAAACAGTGAGAGACTTTATCTTTTTGGGCTCCAAAATCACTGCAGATGCTGACTGCAGCTATGAAATTAAAAGACATTTGCTCCTTGGAAGAAAAGCTATGACCAACCTAGACAGCATATTATAAAGCAGAGACATTACTTTGCCAACAAAGGTCTGTCTAGTCAAAGCTATGGTTTTTCCAGGAGTCATGTATGAATGTGAGAGCTGAGCACTGTAGAATTGATGCTTTTGAACTGTGGTATTGGAGAAGACTCTTGAGAGTCCCTTGGACTGCAAGGAGACCAAACCAGTCAATTCTAAAGGAAATCAGTCCTGAATATTCATTGGAAGGACTGATGCTGAAGCTGAAGCTCCAATACTTTGGTCACCTGATGCAAACAACTGACTCCTTGGGAAAGACCTTGATGCTGTGAAGGATTGAAGGCAGGAGGAGAAGGGGACAACAGAGGATGAGATGGTTGGATGGCATCACCGACTCAATGGACGTGAGTTTGAGCAAACTCCAGGGGTTGGTGATGGACAGGGAAGCCTGGTGTGCTGCAGTCCATGGGATCGCAAAGAGTTGGACACAACTCAGCAACTGAACTGAACTGAATCTCCATGAAATCTAAAGACAAGTAGCTTTGTTAGATTTCTTCAGGGAAACTGTGGGTTGAGTATTAACCAATAACAGAAGCACAAGCAAACCCATAAGAAAGGGACTGAGGTAATTTTTTTCTTCTATGTCTAGAACAGACTGTTATAAGCCACACTGCAAAGTGAAAACAATAAATACCTAATCAGATCTTTAAAGAAATCATTCAAAATAATTCAAATTGTATTTTCAATATGGACTTGTAACTATTATTGCTAACAATAAAATATGATAAAACACTGAAATAAAAGAAAGTTAAAATCCCTCAATATCATTAACATTTAGACATCTTAGGTATTCATATTCAACCATACATTAAATAGTACACAATCAAAACAATTTAGAGACCACGGCTATAGGGCCAGTCCTGCACAGAGCAGTGAACTGTGAGGACACACCTGTGGGTACTGGTTATGGGCGAAGGTGCCTTCTGTCTCTGGCAAAGGACCATGGTTCTGGTGTGCATAGATTTCTTCTTTGCTCATCAGAGACTCTTCCTCGGCCTCCTCTTCCTTTTGGAGCATTTTCCTCATGAAATCTCTCTTGTCCATTGGAGTTCGAATGATTTTCAGGTTATTCGTGTAGATGATTATCTTTCCAAAATCTATAATAGGTGGGGACTAGAGACATGAAGAATGAGCTTGGTGATGCCCCAGTCACCAAATACAGGGCTGCAGAACCCCTTCAACATCCCAGGAAAAAGATACACATCCATCCAGCACTTGGGGTCCCATCACAACCCCAAACTACAATTCATTCCCTGGATTCTCTGTTCTGTCTGAAAACCCTGATCGCCAGCTTCTTATTTCCTGTTGATGGTAACCAATCAAAGCTGAATCAGATGACGGCAATGTAGGGCTCTGCAGGACAAGGTCCTGAGCTTCTATTCCTACTACATACCATGGGAGCTGGTGCAGGGCTGGGCAGAGTGCGAGATTTATGCATATATAGGAATGCTTTTAAAAAATAAATCTCTCAGAAACCAAATTATTAGTTATGCTTCTTAAAAAATTTACCGGTTTATGTAATTTATTAGGGATACATTTTAAGTTCTAACTTTTTTTGTTTATTGTATAATGCATCATTTGAAAATTCCAAGAAAATATCCTTTTTTTTAATGATGCATGAGTGGAAGTAATGCTAGCTGGCAGTATTTGATTGTAAGAAATCAATAAATTGGATTTTTTAATAAATAAATCTCTCTCCAAAATTTTGTGCATAAGTAATCATGTGTGTGTTAGCCACTCAGTCATGTCCGACTCTTTGCAATCCCATGGATTGTAGCCCACCAGGCTCCTCTGTCCATGAAATTCTCCAGGCAAGAATACTGGAGGGGCTTGCCATTCCTTTCTCCAGAGGATCTTCCCGACAAGGGATTGAAACTGGGTCTCCCGCACTGAGGACAGATTCTTTACTGTCTGAACCACTTGGGAAGCCCTATAAGTAATAATAGTAGATACAATTTGTTGAATTTACTATTATTATAGTGGATAGAATTATTGAACATCAGGCATCATGCTAAGCATTTTACAAACATTAGCTCACTTCCCTCCCAAACATCCCTATGAGACTGATGCAACGATTTCTATACATTTTACAGAAGAAGAGACTGAAGCTCAGTGAGGTTAAGAGCTTTCCAAAGTTGCAGAGTTATTCAGGGTTTGTGGCTGGGATTTAAACTCAAGTCTGTCTCACTCTAAGGTCCATATTCTTAGCTCCTACACTATACTATTCACAAACACCCCTCAACCAAGTAAGATTATACATATATATGTTGTGTGTGTATTCATTATTCATATATGATAAACATTTTCATGTCAATAAAAATACTGTGTGTACGTGCTCAGTTGTGTCCAATTCTCTGCGATCCCATGGACTATAGCCCACCAGGCTCCTCTGTCCATGGGATTTCCCAGGCAAGAATACTGGAGTGGTTTGCCATTTCCCTCTCCAGGAAATCTTCCTGACCCAGGGATTAAACCTGCATCTCTTGCACCTCCTACACTGGCAGGTAGATTCTTTATCAACTGCACCACCTAGGAAGCCTGCAGCATCATTATTAATAGCTTATGTTCCCTTGTATAGATTTATCATGTGTTACTTCATCATTTGCTGAGAAACAACTTGGACAATTTTACAGTGCAATAGAGGAGTCTGGGCAGGAAATGTTTAGACATCAGTTAACTAAGAACACATACTTCTTCACAGATAGCTTAGAGGGGAAATAACACTGTATCCCAATCCCACTGTCCACCAGTTGTGAGATACAGGAGAGCCATTTAGTCTCTCAGGACCTCAGTGTTCTCATGCAAATGGGCAGACAGCCAGATGGTGGGCACCACCACAAACAAAGAAGTGATTAAAATATACAAATATTTCCATACTAGCTGATAATCAGGTGCTGTCCTGAGACTCCTGAGCACCTTCCTATTTCTCCAACTCCTTTCCTGAGGGAGCCTCTCACACCCCCAAACCCAGCGGTGTAGACATTAACGCTCAGGATCCCAGGTTTCAGGACCCTGCCCCAATACTTTCCTGACTTCTGTGCTGACCTCAATGTTCCTGTGGTTAAATATTTTAACTCTCATCCCTGAGGCTAATTATATCAACATCTAAGGATGAGGGCGCAATGAAAAATATGTTAAACAGAGTGTGCAAAAGCTGAAGATACTATGCAAATGATGTGTTTTTACTACAGTTAGTATTATTCATGCTACATAGCTACGTTCCCCAGCATGAAATATTTTGCCCTGCTTTTACAGAACTATATAAACCAAATCTGTTTAGATGCCACAGTTAAGCAGTCTCCTATTTAGCCCTCATGCATTCAGTCACAGCCTGGCTTGAGCAGGACTTCAATCTTCAGGTCCCCTTCCTTGAAACACCCACAGAGTTTTCAATAATTATTAGTGGAGCCACAAGCTTCCTATCTGGCCCTGTATCCTCTCCCTCTCATCAAGGGATCATGTGGCAGCTTCCATTTCCTATTGTTTGATGCATGCTGGGTTCCTGTTTCACACTCTGGACTATCAGTTTCTGAGCATCAGAAGATAAAGATGGTGGTACCTTTGGAAGGTTCCATTTCTATTTCCAGTAATAGCTGAAGAGGTTCAGTTACTCGGAAGCTGTTTTCGTACAAAAGGCTGGTTTTTCAAAATTCTTAACATATGAAAAAAAAACAACTTTGCTCATCTGGCCCAACTTCCTGTCTCTCAGCTGGACAACATCTGAGACACCCAGAAGAGTAAATTTATTTTTAATATACTCCCAAGATGGAGGATCCCAAATCACCTTTAAGGAATGTTTAAGTTTCAGTTTCCCCGAGAGCCAAGTTCTTCCTTGCATCTAAAGAAACTCTCTGGGTGTAACTAAAGGTCACATTATCCAGTTACACTCAAGTACCTGTGAGGAACAGTCACTCTTACATTACAGAGGGTCAGGATGAAGCCAGGACATTTTTTTTTTTATTCCATAATCCCAGAATGGCAACTTATATAAGATTAAGTATTCATAAATACTCTGATGTCAAAAGCAATGGGACTGGGATTGCCATTCACGGAGCATGCAACCTTCCACTGCTCTGTGTTTAAATGAAGACATGTCTTGTTGGGACTAGGAACTCAATGTGCTTTGGAGGTGGACAGATCTGAGTTCAAATTCTATTTGACAACTCTGTGAAGTCTGTAAGTTATTTAACCCCCATGAACTTCTGTTTTTCCAATTTGTTAAACTCTTCCTCCCAAAATTATTGTGAGGATGAAATTGCATAACAGTACAGAAAGCTCTTGTTCAATAAATGTTACTTTCCTTCCTCCTCCCCTCCCCCCGGTCCCACCCCCGCTTTTTTGGCTGCTCTAGGTCTTAATTGTGGTGTGCAGGATCTTTAGTTGCAGCATGCAGAATCCAGTTCCTTGACCAGAGATGGAATCCCAGCCCCCTGCGTTGGGAGCACTGCGTCTTAGCCCCTGGTTCACAGAGAAGTCCCTCCCTTTCATCCTGTCTAATGACCTTTATACTTAGGGTAAAGTGCTCAGTGGTAAAGAATCGCCTGCCAATGCAGGAGTCGCAGGAGACGTAGGTGTGATCCCTGGGTCAGGAATATCTCCTGGAGGAGGAAATGACAACCCACTTCAGTACTCTTGCCTGGAAATCCCATGGACAGAGGAGCCTGGTGGGCTAGAGTCCATGGCATCACAGAGTTAGACATGACTAAGCATGCACACACACATATACTTCAGTCAGTTTCAAATCCTTAAAATATCTGTTTATAAGATATTCTCTATCCATCACATTAAATTTTAAAAGCCTCAATATTTCCTTAATAAGATCCTGGTCATTATCACAGTGGTAGGTAACACGTACTAAGCATATACAATGTGTGCCAGGCACAATGCTAAGTACTTTCATGTCTTTTATATTTTTAATCATCACAATCTTTGCAAGCATCTACTTTTATTATCATAAGATTAAGTGGCTTGCCCAAGCTCACAGAGTAAGTGGGCTGGATGGACATCAAGTCCAGGTTTAACTGACATCAGAGCCTTACTTTTTATGATTATTATTTTATTATGATAAAATATACATAACATAAAATTTACCACTTTAACCTTTTGTAAGGTACAATCCAGGGGCATCAGCACTTTTACGCTGTTGTGCAGCCATGTCCACCACCCATGTCCAGAACTTTTTCTCATTTCCAAACTGAAACTACTCATTAAACTTCGCCTTCTGCCCTCCCTAGCCCATGGCAAGCACCATCCTACTTTTTGTCTTACGAATTTGACTGTGCTGGTACCTCATACAAGTGGAATCATGCAATTTTCTTTTTGTGACCAGTTTACTTCACTTAGCATAATGTCTTTAAGATTCATCCATGTTATAGCATGTATTAAAATTTCCTTCCTTTTAAGCCTGAGTAATATTCTATTGTATGTATATACCAGTTTTGTTTGTTCATTCATCTATTGATTGATATTTGCTTCCACCTGTGGGCAATTGGGCTGCTCTAAACATGGGTATACAAATATCTGTTCAAGTTCATAGCCCTTCTTTTTAATTGCTGTGCTTAACTGCTACCCAATGTTGCTGCAAAGCCAATATTTACTAAGGGTTATTTCACAGTTGGATTCACTATTGAAAAATCATGACTTTCCAGCTCTCATTTCCTTATTTTTTCCCAAGCACCACATTGACAACCTATTTCAGTGGGTAGAGCTGTAAGAATCCAACCTGACTGCTCTCACACCCAGAGACTGGCTAGAGGCAGGATTGTGACATTTGTTCGTGCTACAAAGAAACCAAGGATAACCAGACCAAGCAGAAATCAAACCCTGAAACTGGTCTAGAGAGTACTGTGTTTAAAACCACTGTACAGTAAGACTCAGTAAGGAGTAAGACTTAGGTTTTATTAAGTAAGACTCAGGCTTTATTAAGTCCATGCCTAACCATACCTTTACATAAATGCCAAGTGTGACACATGACTGATGAAAGTCAAGCAGTCCAATACTATAAACCATGGACTTGTGCAAGGTTTGTAAAAACTATAACTTTATAAATTCTAAAGCTACAAATGAGACATGGTTAGAAAGAGGTACTGTAAGTACAAGACATAATCAAGTACCCAGGATGTAATAATCACTTGAAAAATGGTTACTATGATAATCATTATCATCACTATTATTAATGGTCTTATTCTCTTAAAAAGAACATTCCATAGGGCCAAGAACATAGGGAATTAGAAGACCTAAATTCTTATTCTAACTCTGTACCTAATGACCCTGTAATATTGGTGAGTCCCTTACAACCTGGAACTCAATTTTCCTCATTTGTAAAATGGAAACGATTCTACATTTTCCACAACCTTTCTCCTCAAGGTTGTGGGGAAGACCCAATGAGGTAGAATGTGATTTTAATGCAGAAGTGCCTTTAATGCAGAAGTCACTCCACTAACAAAAGGAATTGTTCATTCCAGCTCCCTTGAATATCAAAAAGAAACCTGGTATCATCTTTGATAAATGTGGACATGCTCATAACTAAACTTTTACTAATGCCAACAAGGCCAGTGCGTTTGTCTGCTATCGCTGTGTAACCTGTTCCCTTAGGAAAAGAACAGTGTGTGCTATTCATTAATAACCTGGCACATTATATAATTGTACTTAAGCTTTTCTTTCAAGGCATTCATGGTCCTTCTGCAGACAGAGAACATATGCACACCTCCTATTAGTTTGTGGAAATCAGTAAATATGTTCCAGGCTCTTCTAGCTTCAAAGAAAATCATGTATGGGCTTTTGATGATCTTTGGTACTGGAGAAAATAACTGAAATTCACAGATACAATACATGTTTCTATCTAACTATTAGCTCAAATGTCTTCCACATGTAACATTTCCTCTGGCTGATCTGCATTTCACCATTTCTTCCCAGGGTTCCGCCTACCCAGGATTCCTGCTGATAAGCAATGGAAAGGCAAAAGAAATAAACAAACAAGCAGTTTTAAAAAACAGGCAGCAGGAGGGACGTAAGAAACAAAGCAAGATATGGATAAACCATAAGTTAAATAATCGGCTGGAGTAAAGTGAGCACCTTCAAACACTTAGCTCTTCCAGGAAAAAAAACCAACCCATTGCAGTATAATTTTCTAAAATGGCAGTCTGGCAACCTGAAAACCACTGTATCTCTATTTCATTTACTTACCAAGACATCCCAGCTGAACACCCAACTACAATTTGTTACCCTGGATGGAATTTGAATACCAGCTACGCTTTTTGCACTTTCCAACAAGTAGTCAACAAGAATGTTATTTTTGTCCTAGAAATATTATTCTGATAGCAGCTTTGCATTTGGTGCACCTATAGCTGATTGGGCTTCCCCAGTGGCTCAGCAGTAAAGAATCTGCCTGCAATGCAGGAGATGTACAGAAGACGCGCATTCCATCCTTTTGTGGGGAAGATCCCCTGGAGGAGGGCATGGCAACCCACTCCAGTATTCTTGCCTGGAGAATCCCATGGACAAAGGAGCCTGGTGGGCTACAGTCCCTGGAGTCACAAATGAGTCAGATATTACCGAGTGGCTAAACAACAAAAGTTCTGATTGGTACCCAAGTATGAGCAAGATGCAATCTGAAACACTTAGGTGTTTCTCTAACCACATTTTAGTCCTTAAAGCTTACACACCAGGGGCAATACCAACCTTATGGTCATTTGCCTTGTAATCATTGAAGAAAGGCTGGCTGCCTGCCAAGGTGTAGGCATTACCCTCTCGAAACACGGTGATCCTCTGAGCAGTCAGCTTGGGAGAATACAGTTGGGGCTTTGGGACTTCCCCAGATCCGTAAACACCATCCACTGGTTCAAGGGACTCCTGGAGGAAACTGTGAGGGTATTCCTCCTTTGGTGACTCTAATTCCTGCCCATCTTCAAAGACTTGCTTCAACACACGGCCGCTGTAGGAGGAAGAGATTTTAAATCGGACTTTCCGGGGTTTGCCGTCACTCTTCTGGGTCAGCTTCTTCTCGGGGTCCTCCATCAGCAGAAATTTCACCCTGTGGTTTCCAGGCTTCAGTGTAGCAGTGAAACTTGGGGCTCTGAGAAAAAGGCATTTTATTTTCACTCCTCCTGCATATAATTAATTCAAGTTGGTGCTGGGGTATGCTCGGTTTACAGCAATTGACACCCACACATTAAATATTGATAGGTGTCCATGCAAAGGCAGGTGATTGCAGGTTTATGGAGCAGATGGAGCATAAGACAAGACTGGGTGCCCTCTGAATCCCAAGCTCACCCATAACTTCACCCCAACCTCAGCTTTTCTTAACGTGAGCATGAGTAGGTTTATATAGACTAACAACTAACCAGTTCAGTAGGGATCAGTTAGCAAGGGTCTTGTCATTCTTACCAACAACCAAGACATTCTACCATCTGAGCCAGCAGGGAAGTGATGATAACTATGACCTAGTTAGCACTTAAGAGGTGCCAGAGATTTTATATGCATTATCTTACTTTGTCCTGACATAAACCTGCAATGAAAGTGTTATTATCTGTGTTTTACAGAAGGGAAAGCCAGGGTCAGAGTAGCTTCTTTCTTTGTTTACTCTATTCCAGCAAGTAAGTGATGGATCAGGGACTCGAACACAGTTCTTAAGTAACTCCAACACCCATGATCAGTCCACCAAGCTGAAAGTTTTCAAATCATGTCTCACGGAGCCCTAGACAAAGAAGCCACAGGTCTGAGCTTTCTACTCCTACATTAACCAACACACCTTTACTTTCTATTTTATTTTTAAACTATTTATTTAGCCTGCACTAGGTCTTAGTTGCAGCATAGAAGATCTTTAATCTTCATTGTGGCACACAGGAATGTGGCTGCGGTATGTGGGATCTAGTCCCCTGACCAGGGATCGAACCTGGGTCCCCTGCAGTGGGAGTGCAGAATCTTAGCCACCAGGGAAGTTCCACTTTATATCTACTGCTTATTTACGATTTTGTTTGCAATCATAGCATGGGCCCCATTGCCTACTCCAGACAGCACTAGTAAATGGCCAACACTGAGAAAGTTGCTGGGATGAATATCAGACAAGCACATGACATGGGGCTTGAGAATGACAGTCCTACAATCTAGTTTAGGAAACAGACTTAACACGTAGGAAATAACAGCCTCCTGCTTAGGGAGCAAACTGTCCACTGCTGACTGCCAAAACTATTCTGGGAAGACAGAGGCCCCTCAGGAGACAAGGATGCAAGAAGGCTTGTAAAGAAAGGGCCGTTGGATTGGGTCTAAAAGAACGAGTTGGATTTGAAGAGCTGACACGGTGGAGGTTAAGCTTTTCTCTGTCTTTGCTAATGACATCATCATTGACTTAGTTGCCCAAACAGACTTCTCTTCTACCCTTGCAGCCATTCCCATGGATTCTGTCACCAGTACTTTCTTCCATCCACCCCCACCCATCCAGCCCAAGGTCAAGCCCTTGTCACTTCTGTTTTCAGAACTGTGGCAGCCTCCTGGTGACCTTGCCACCATCCACAAGTCCAACATCCACACAGATGCCAGAGTGATGCTTCCAAAACACAAATCTGAAAAGTCCTAACTCTTCATGCATCAGACAAAGTTGCTCAAAACCGAACCATGCCTTCCTCTCTAGACTGACCCTTGTCTCTCTTTCAGGAGCTGCCTGGAATTGGTGTTCCAGGCATACTGTCAGCTCAGTTATTTCTTAAAACCATGGATTTCTATCTCCTATCCAGTACAAACTCTATTTCCTGATTAGGATGTCAAACTTTCATTCATCCTTCAAGTCACACCTCAAATGTCACAGCTCCTGGGAAGCCTTTCCATCTGCCCTGAGGAGACCTGGGCCTTTGAACCAATCGCCATTAACTACTTCTTGTTTTCTCTCACCGCTCCTGTGTTCCCCTCCATCAAATTGCGAACACTCCGAGTCACAAGCTGTGTGGACCATTCCTCTATCCCTAGTTTTTATCGAAGTGCCTGGGCTTCCCCTGTGGCTCAGCTGCAATGCGGGAGACCTGGGTTTGATCCCCGGGTTGGGAAGATCCTTTGGAGAAGGGAAAGATTACCCACTCCAGTATTCTGGCCTAGAGAATTCCATGGTCTGTATAGTCCATGGGGTCTCCAAGAGCTGGACACGACTGAGCAACTTTCACTTTCCTGATATTTAACAGAACTCAGTAATTAGGATGACTTCCAGCTGAGAGAAATCAAATAAATAAAACTTTGGGAACAGGAGCTGAGCATATTTTGCAGAGGTAGAATCAAAAAGTTGTCAGAAAAACAACTACATTTCTACTAAGGCAGAGGTTCCCAGTTATAAGGTCTTTGTGTTATCAATGCAAGGAATACATTAAACACACACACATCAACACACATATACCAACACCTAGAGAAAGTGTGGCAACGGAGACCCACCACAGCCAGAATGATTCACAAATAAATCTCCGAAAAATAGGAGAGGGAGGAAGAAAGACATGCCTTCATAACATCAAAAGAGACATGACTGCAGAGGCCCTCGGATGCAGAGCAGGCCATGGTGTGCCATGAGCAGACGACAGGAGCCCAGAGCATGGATCACTCAGTCCTCAGGACAGGCAGGTGGGACCCCAGGCTTCCAGGTGGTCACCCAGGATTACATCAGCCTCATTTATTTCCTCCAGTGTAAAGAACAAGTATCACTAATTTCCAAGGGTGCCATGCCATGAAAAAGACTGGGAAGACCTAACTAGGAGAACATTTTCCCCTATTCCTGCCAGGAAACAAGTTATTAGTAAATGTCTGACAGCCTATCTTTATCCAGAAGGAGCAGAGAGTGGATTTCCGTGACTACCTGTTAAACAGGCATTTTCCACTGCCTGTGGGATAAATACCATTAAAAAGGTAGCCTTTCAAAAGGGTAGACTTCAACCAGAGTGTATATGTTGATGCATTTCACACAGTTGTACTTGTGCCACGTTGAAAATGTGTTAAGCTTAAATTAAGTTAGAATTATGAACACAATGGAATTGGATAGGATCCGACTATGAAAAATGAATCCTTTAGTTACATGAAAAAATCAAAAGCTGGCAATGAGTGTTTCAAGTAACATTTGTTTTGTACATTTTTATGCCTATTCCCATGTTCACAGACTTTCAGAGAGCTAGACCAAAATCATGGAAGTTTGGAAACAATCATGCTTATTTGATAATTTTTAGATGTTCGTGGTTTTTTTAGGACAGTCACAACTTACCTCCAGAAAGAGGACACATTGATAGAGTGAAAGCAATTTTGGCAGTATTATCCAAAGCCTTAAAAATGCTCATATCCTTGAACCCTACTAGAAGAGAAAATAACAGCATGAATCAGAAGAAATAATGTCAAAACATTAACATGAGTTGCCCCCAGGTGGAAGACTCTGAAAGACTATTTTTTCCTTCCCAGTTTCATTATATTTTACTTGACTATGATAAACTTATCTTACCTTGATAATCAGGGGGAAAATAAATGAAAAAAAAATTCATTACTTTCAACCCAATAATTTATTTTAAGGAGATGATTTTTCTTTTTAATTTTAGGAGTTTATTTGAGTAAAACTGATTTGAATCAGGCAGCATCAATCCAGAAGTGGTTAGGAGTGCTCCACCAACATGAGTTTGTGGAGACAATTTTTTTTAGAAGATTTTTTTTTTTAATGTGGACTGTTTTTAAAGGCTTTATTGAATTTGTTACAGTGTTATTTCTGTTTTTCCTTTTGGTTTTTCTGGCCATGAGGCATGTGGGATCTTAAATCCCAGGGATCAACCCCACACCTCCTGTATCAGACAGTGAAGTCTTATTACCACTGAAATACCAGGGAAGTCCCAAGGGGAGAGGCTTTTATAAAGAAGAGACAGAAGCAAAATAGGGCAATAACTGTTTGGCTAATAGCTCAAAGCCTAGTTGTTTGTGATTGCTCAGCCTTAGGAGTTTTTGATTTTGTGACCATGAGACAGTTACAGGTTTAGACTCTGACTTGCTGACACAGGCCCCCATGGCACTAAAGCCACACCCACTTAACAGCATCTTTGTATAATTAATATAACAATCCCCCTCTTTTTGCCATCCTCTATATATGAGAGACTAACCAAACAGTTGCCATTAGTGTCTCTATCAGTCACCATCAAAGTTAAATCATTCTTGTCTCATTGTGAAACTCACAGTTTATGATGTCAGATCCACAGAAGAACTGTTGTTCATCTGGTTTCTGTTTCTCCAAGTGCAGGAAAAAAAATCTGATGTATGGCTACAAACAAGCGTTTAAGAACTTTGATAGAAGCTCAGCTGGTAAAGAATCCCCCTGCATTTCAGGAGACCCCAGTTCAATTCCTGGGTCAGCAAGATCCCCTGCAGAAGGGATAGGCTACCCACTCCAGTATTCTTGGGCTTCCCTGGTGGCTCAGATAGTAAAGAATCCACCTGCAATGTGGGAGACCTGGGTTCGATCCCTGGGTTGGGAAGATCCCCTGGAGGAGGGCATAGCAACCCACTCTAGTATCCTTGCCTGGAGAATCCCCATGGACAGAGAAGCCTGGAGGGCTACAATCCATAGGATTGCAAAGAGTTGGACATGACTGAGTGACTAAGTGCAGCGCAGCACAGCACACCAGGGAGACTACCTGGAGGGTAGGACTACTAGGAGGAGAATACCAAGAGACTTAAGTATACTCCTCAGCCAGGGACCCCATGAACCACACCAGTCAGTATCTAATAAATCAAAGAATGTACCTGAAAGGGCATCAACATGTTTTAGCCAAGTGGCTTATTTGTTAATTTCTTGTTTTTGCTACAACACCCATGGTGTTGGTCTAGGTACAGCAGGAGATATTTGCTACTACATAGACTCCTTGTTCAGCCAACAAGTAATCTAAAGCAGTTCTATTACCTAAGAAAGTCCAGGGACTTCTGTGGTGTAGCTATTGCCGTATCAATAGATTTTGTGATAGTTGCCAGAGTTAAGGAACATTGTCTTCCTGTGCATTAACAGAGAGGGAAAGGAAGTAATAAAAAAAAGGAATAAAGCTTTCACACTGGAGATTAAGATCTTGAACTGTGATCTTGAGAGAGCTGGTCACCTCAAGATGTCATCAGCTTCTGGAAAGGAACCTCCCTAGACAATTTTAATTTTAGATCTCAAGCTGGTGTGCAGTTCCAAGAGTCTAGAGAAGCTCTTTTTAATTAGAGGGTGTAGATCCAGGATTCAAGTCCCTGAACTTTGACTGCCATCTGGGTAGTGAGGAGGACCTGGAATGGTCCCTTCCAAAGAGGTTCAAAGGCAGTCTTTGTTCTCAGTGATTCCAAATCAGAAATGTGGGATAAAATTGGAAACATTAGTTTGAAGAGTTGTAGCCGATATTTGAGGAAACTAGAACTCAGGATGCAGTTGATTTACAGGTATATAACAAAACCTCAAAGACAATGAACAGCACTAGAATCTGATATCCACAAGGTTGTGTTATCATTTTCTATGAAGTATAATTATTTCCTCTACAATCACCCTCGTTTCTCCCAAAGATAATCACTATAAGACAAATTTGTCTGCAAGTGTTTAGTCTCCTTAAATTTGGCCTGATTACCTAGATGAATGCAGCAAGAATAGTGATTGGCCACACAGACTCTCTTTAAATCTGCTTTGCTGGTACTTTTTCATAAGGAATCTTAGATTGGGCTTCTAAAAGCCTTTCCAGGCTAAGAAACCAAACCAGAAACTCAACATTAGACTTCACCCGGTATATTTAAAGAGGTGACTGAATTCCTCTCTTTTTTAAAGTATCCTAAGGTTCTGGACCTTTCTGGAAGTAGCCTTCCTTATTCACCTGGTAGTGCTTCCAGGAAGCCTTAAGCAAGGTACAAGGTCAGTTTTTCCAAGGAGCTTTTATTGGCTCCATAGAGTCAACCTGAATTCCTTAAAAGTATCTGGTAAAATCTTAGGCATAAGAGTTTAGGCATATTCTCATATATACCCAAAAGCATAGAACATAAGAAGGTTTGTCATCACTTACTACTTGATAATGCATCCCACATAATTTAGCATACCAAATAAACATAATTAATTTAACAACTCTCTTTCACAAGGTGAGAGACAAATTCTTTGAGATTTTCCAGGCTTCCTCTGGGAAATTTCAAAGGTATTTTGAAGTCAAAAAGACTGCATTCATAATTTTATTTGGGGAAGTTGTCAAAATGTTTGAACATTTGACTAAATAGGATCTCAGATCATTATGAAATAATACTTAATTATCAATTTAAGTTGACAATAGAGGATTTTAAAGGCAAACAGAAGATTACATAGCTGTGAACAAAACTTAGATCTTTTAATATTGAGAAGACTAGGTTTTCTTATGTAATCAAAGTGCTGATAAAGACAAAGTAAAGCACAATAAATTAGTCTGGAGGAGACCAAATCTTTGCTTTCCAGGTAGATTACCCAAAAAGTTCAACAACAAACTTTCACAGTCCAAAGCAGACCAATATTCCAAGACGAATTTGTCCTTTTACAGAGAGGAAGCCAAAGTCTACTTCTGTACCAGTGTACTTCTGCTATTAAAACTCATTCTTTAAAAATTTAAATAAATCCATTCTCATTTTAGTCACCTTGACCATACATAAAATTCCTTTTCCACAAAACTTTTACAACTTTTTTTACATCTATTCAGGTTTTATCCTATGTTTTTTTTCTCTTCCTCATTCTCAAACAACCAGTCATTTTACTTTCTTCATGTATTTTTCACACAATTGTTTCCTTTAACTCTTACTTCTCTAAGCAGTTTTAATTACAAATATTGATTAGAAACCTTAACTCTTAGAATTCTTTAATCTTAATGAAAATAAAGAAGGAAGCAACTGTGGACTGTCACAGTAGCATTCTGTGGATTGTCATATTCAAAAATAAATTCACAGTTTCTAGAAGTATAGTCTTCCTCATGGTAACATGTTCAATGTGTTACAAAACATGTTTACTAATAGATCTGAGTATTTTTAGCTCCTCTGTAAAAGGAAGTCAAAAGTAGATAAATCTATGTCAGTAATTTATGTTTCACTATTTTATCTTTTTTGTTGTTGTTTTTCTTTTTTTTTTAATTAGTTTATTTATCTATTTTTTAACTTTACAATATTGTATTTGTTTTGCCATACATTGACATGAATCCACCATGGGTGTACATGTGTTCCCCTTCCAGAACCCCCCTCCCACCTCCCTCCCCATCCCATCCCTCCACTATTTTATCTTATTCGGAAATGATTTGGACATTCAATGAATATCCATCATTTAACTGATCTCAGTATAACTTTAAGGCTTCAAGTTATGAAAAATATTTTGGAAATTATCTTCAAGTAAACATATCTTAAAACATTATTATTATTGAAAAGTTTGTTCATAAGCTTTAACCTTACATGTATCTATTTAATTTACTTGGGTTTTTGTCTGTTTTGTTTTGCTTTGCTTTTTTTGCTGGACCACGCAGCTTGTAGGATCTTAGTTCCCCAACCAAGGATCAAACCTGTGCCTCTCGAAGTGAAAGGGTGGAACCCTAACCACAGAACCACCAGGGAATTCCCAAATTTGTTGTTGCTGTATTCAGTCAATAAGTTGTGTCTGACTTCTGGCAACCTCATGGACTTCAGCACGCCGGGCTCCTCTGTCTTCCACACTCTCCTGGAGTTTGCTCAAATTCATGTCCGTTGAGTCAGTGTTGTTATTTAACCATCTCACCCTCTGCCACCCCCTTCTTTTGCCTTCAATCTTTCCCAGCATCAGTGTCTTTTCCAATGAGTCAGCTCTTTGTGTCAGGTGACCAAAGTATTGGAACTTCAGTTTCAGCAACAGTCTTTCCAACGAACATTCAAGGTTGGTTTATTTTAGGATTGACTGATTTGATCTCCTTGCTGTCCAAGGGACTCTCAAGAGTTTTCTCCAGCACCACAGTTCAAAGGCATCAATTCCTCAGTGCTCAGCCTTCTTTATGGTCCAACTCTCATATCCATACATGACTGCTGGAAACACCATGCTTTGACTAACTATAACTTCTCAAATTTACTTGTTCTTAGTTATGTTTAGTTGACTCATAAAAATTTCATGAGACATTAAATAGCTAACCATCATGTTAAGTTATCCTTCTTGCTGACAAATTCTGTAACAAAGATAACATGAGCTTATTTGACTTTTAGTAAGTCCAGGTAGAATGAAATTATTATCTTTAATGCTGTAGCTCTAAAGACATGCTTCTTTTAATTAAACCAACAAGCTTAAACTAGCTTTTATTTGTCAAAGATTATCCTAGATCACATGGACTTGAGAGACTTTTGGGTTAGTTTCTATATTTCTGAGAGTATATTTGATTAATATAAATGTTTGTCTTTAAGCCAATTAAATAGAGCTCTTTACAAATTAATTTTGGCAATACTGTTAGGAGGTAGAAAAATACTGCTTATCTCTAACATCGATACATAGACATACAGGAGTATCAGACAAATACAGACATCTTATAGCTTTAATTTTAAAACTTTATCCATGAGGACTTCCCTCATGGTCCAGTGGTTAAGAGTCTACCTGCCAATGAAGGAGACATGGGTTCGATCCCTGGTCCAGGAAGATCCCACGTGTGCAGGGCAGCTAGATTCTTGCGCCACAACTACTGAGCCCACATATACAGAGCACCGAGAGCTCGTGCTCCACAGGGAAGCCACTGCAATGACGAGCCCAAGCACCACCAAGGAAGAGCAGCCCCCTCTCGCTGCAACTAGAGAAAGTCCAAGCGCAGCAAGGAAGACCCAGCACAAACATAAATAATTTTTTTAATTTAGCCATCAGACAAGTATAATAATATAAAACTCACTAGTTCGTAAAAGAATGTTTGCATCCAAATTGTGTTTCTGATGAATAGCATAAACTACAGTTACCTCTTGATGGCTTGGAGAAGGGAATGGCAACCCACTCCAATATTCTTGCCTGGAGAATCCCACGGACAGAGGAGCCTGGTGGGCTACAGTCCATGGGGTTGCAAAAGTCGGACATGACTTAGTGACTAAACCACCACCACCTCGAAGGCTAAGGCTCCTACTAATATTTGTTGAAAAGACTTTAAGATTTTTAATTCAGCTAACTTCCAAATATCTTTTTTTTTCCTAGATCAGGTAAAACATTTATATCTCAAAGACACAGAGAAAGGATAGGCTATCTCCAAGAAGGGCATTTTTTTCCTAAATCCAGATCCACAGCATCTGCAAGGCGTTTGAGTTGTGTAGGGGATTTGGGGGGGATTGGTAAAAAGGATGCTGCTGCTGTTGCTGCTAAGTTGCTTCAGTCGTGAACGACTCTGTGCGACCCCATCGACAGCAGCCCACCTGGCTCCTCTGTCCCTGGGATTCTCCAGGCAAGAATACTGGAGTGGGTTGCCATTTCCTTCTCCAAGGTAAAAAGGATAGGTGGCTTCAAATCGTTTCTAGAGCTGACTTCCTGTTCTAGTAAAGAC
This sequence comes from Okapia johnstoni, assembly GCA_024291935.2. Lineage (NCBI taxonomy): Eukaryota > Metazoa > Chordata > Mammalia > Artiodactyla > Giraffidae > Okapia > Okapia johnstoni. The sequence continues at coordinate 49,197,104 of CM044316.1, forward strand.
TCAATTTGTAAGGCAAGTATGGTTGCTTTTAATTTCTCAAATTGAGTTGTGACTTCAAGAGGTTTACCCACCCACCCAACTACATCATCCTCAGTTTGCCTGTTTATATCAGGGAGATCTTCAACTAAAATGGAAATCAAAAGATTCCTACCTTGCAGCTTTAGACTTGTGTGCCTTTGAAATGTGTGAGTAAATCCTTCCACAATGACTTCAGGATGTTTTCTTTTCTTTTCTTTTGAATACACAGGTTTATTTTAGCTTAGCCTAAAGAAAAGTTCCTAGCAGGCTCCAAATATCAGTTTCCAATTTGGCCAACTTCTGACCATAGGGAGACTTAAAACAAAACAAAAAAGCTTTTGAATATCTTGTTAGGTTTCAATCAGAACAAATAGCAAAATTTCCTGGCAGTATTGAACAACCCCTGGATGAAGAGACATCCCCAAAGAGGATGCAAAAGAAACTACCCTCTCAAGACCCAGAGTTACTCCCAAAGATAACCAAAAGAAAGAAAGAGGAAATTCTCTTGAGAGCTGACAGCAGTCAGTAGGACCCTAGCCACAAATGGAATGCACCCCACAGTTCTGCACAATCAAATTTTGGGGACCCCACCTAACAGATGGCAAGCCAATTTCTCAGGACACAGATTAAGATGAATGAGAAGGCAATAGATGACCCTGGGAAATGAAGGATTAATAACTATTTTTTCCTGCCAATCTGGATTTGGAAAGGAAGGGACAACGTGAAATTTTACTTCCCTCCCTCGACCAGGCACCACAGAGATCTAGGCAGGCTGACTTTGGTGAGGATTCTTACCCTTTTTGGGCCTCTGCCATTTTCCCGAGGATGCCATCTGCAGGCTCTGGAGAGAGTGGGGTGTCCTAGCAGGACTCATCCTGGTCACCAGAAACTGAGGCCTCACACTGGATCCAGTTTAAGTCGGAACCAGTCCAATTCTGATGAGAAGAGCCGATTCATTGGAAAAGACCTTGTTGCTGGGAAGGATCAAGGGCAGGAGGAAAAGGGAGCAACAGAGGATGAGATGGTTGAATGGCATCACCGACTCAATGGACATGAGTTTGAGCAAACTCAGGGAGATAGTGAAGGACAGGGAAGCCTGGTGTGCTGCAGTCCATGGGGTTGCAAAGAGTCGAACACAACTTAGCAACTGATCAACTAGTTCAACCCTGGACCCAGTCTGGTTTCTAAAGTAGACCCTGTCCAACTTTAGCAGTTTCCAGAAAGAAATGTTCAAATGAAGTGTAGATGAAGGATGGAGCATCCTTACTCACCACCTCCAGAGGCAGTGAGGAGAAGCGACTCAAGGGGCTCCTCAGGTACCTTCTCTGCTGTTGCTCGTTGCCCCTAGGGCCGTCAAAGGTCTCCTTGGTTCCCTCTTCAGTCATCAGAGCTGTGAAAAGATAAACTGAGGCATGATAAAAGTCTAAGAGTTTATTTGAGCAAAAATCAAGTCAAATCTAGCAGTTCTGAACCAGAAGTGGTTAGGAGCACTTCTAAGGAGATAATTTCAAGTAGAGAAAAATATTTATATGGAAAAAATACTCACCGTAGGAAAAAAAATCTGAAAACAACTTAAATGTTAAACAGTAGGAATTTCACAAAATGAAAGATTATGTAGTCATGTTTAAAAGGTTTACAGAGCTTGAAATGATATGGAAAAATATTTATGAAAAAATTGAGAAAAGATGTGATGTAAAATTTTCTGTTCTTTAATTATAGCATTTTCTATGTAAAACTGTATAGGAGAAAAAGACAAAAGTAAATCCATTAAAATGTTAAAAATGATTCTGACAGGGTAGTTAGGGGTGATTTTTATTTTCTTTTTTATACTTTTCTGTATTTTCTAAATTTTCCATAATCAGCTAATATTAATTTAATATTAGGAAAAAGTTTTTTTAAGTAAACTGTGCCTATCATTTTAAAATATAGATGAATTTATGCAACTGGCTGGAGAAAATTAAATCTTCAACCTCTGCCATTTTTCCTCTGCATGAATTCAACTAATAGGAAATCATATTATTTTACTGCAAAAATATTGTTTTCATACCATTTTAATACAAGCAGAAGTGACTTTAACTTGAGTTAAACAAAGTAGAATTGTTTTCTCATTTTCTTTTTTTTGGCTACTCTGTGCACCAGCATTTAAGATCTTAGTTCCCCAACCAGGGATCAAACCCACATCCCCTGCCTTGGGAGTGCAGAGTCTCAACCACTGGATCACCAGAAAGTCCCTAGAATTGTTTATGCATGATTGCACCCAGATGCAGAACATTTTAATGGGTTATTGAAAGTAAAGTGTGTGACATATAACAAAATCAGTCAATTTACAACCTCATTATGGGGCTCGTTACTTTTTAAAAGCTGTGATGGACACCTAACCACATGAATAGACTTAGTGTCCCTAATGGTAGGACAAATTGACATACTATTTCTCCTAATGGGATGCTTCATTTACAGATAGGGTGTCCAAACCAAGACATTCTTGACACTGAAAGGCACTATTTACAGTTACACCAGGACAGGAGACAAATGGGGATAAATGGTCACCCCACTGATGAGGTATTTAGGCCAAAATATTTAACATTTATGTAATCAAAACTTTGACCTAACTTTTGGTTTACATGAAGCACAGGTGATGGAAGAATGAGCTAAATGACCCTAAAGGAAATGGATGGACAGTGGTGGGACCTCCTGCAAGACAACTGGTCTCACCAAAAGGTCAATATACTGGGGGCAATGTTGGGATGAGCAGGACATTCTAGAGTTACAGAGATACAACCAAGTGTAATATATGAACCTTGGTTGGTTCCTGGAGAAACTTGACTCCAGAGTTGGTATCAGGGATTTCTCTGGCAGTCCAGAGGTTAGGACTCCACACTTCCACTGCAGGAGGCACAGGTTCTACCCCTGATTGGGGAATGAAGATCTCACATGCCTCAAGATGTGGCCAAAAATAAATAAATAAAAATTTAAAAAAACAGAGTTGCTACCAGAGGGAACTTAAGAGTTGTTTTCATTTTCATATGCAGGATAAATCTCAGTGACTATGTGTGAGAATGTCCTTTTTGTTGGAGATACATGCTAGAATACTTAAAGTGAGATGACATGATGTCTGCAATTCATTGTATAAAAGCTTATTCCCTCAGTATATGTTTGTGCTGTGCTATGCTAAGTCGCTTCAGTCGTGTCCAACTCTGTGTGACCCTATGGACTATAACCCATCAGGTTCCTCTGTCTAGGGGATTCTCCAGGCAAGAATACTGGAGTGAACTGCCATTCCCTTCTCCAGGTACTCTTCCTGACCCAGGGATAGAATCAGCGTGTCTTACATCTAACCTGCGTTGGCAGGCAGGTTCTTTACCACTAGAGCCACCTGGGAAGCCCACTTTAACACATATGCATACATGTGAAGTAAAAAATGGAAAAATATTAACAATTCTTTATGGTTGTTTATTATATTATTTTTCTAATTTTTCAATGTTTGAAATATTTATAATAAAAATTGGGACCAAAAATTCTCTTAGAAAAATATTCACAGATATCTAGGCTTGCTTTTATGCATTTTGATTTACACCCTTGGGTATTCTGAGCAGAATTTTTATCCTATTCAGTCTGATGTAATTTACTGGACTTTATTTTTATGCGTACTTTGGGATTTGGGAGATTATGTTAAAAATGTGTCTTGATGAAAGAAATATGCAATTATTGCAAATTGAGTATAAATATTATGCTTTAGCGGTCTTTCCACATCTATCTTTTCTAATCAGAGTAGGGCTTATAAATTAAACATATCCTTTTAATCTCCTCATGCATTACTACACAATGCGTGCTTGTGTGAATGTGTGTGTATTTAAACCCCAGTCTGGCATTTTCTTCTGAAACATTGTTATGGTAGAAGATTATTACAGTTATTGATCACTCCTAGAAAGTTGTGAGAGTTCATGTAACTACAAAAAACATGAAAAACAAAACCCAAGTTTATAGTCCCCCTTGCTCTATCACCAACCAAAACAGAAATTTCCAAGGCAATGCTTCAAGAGACTATCATATTATCACTATTTTTTTTTTAATTTACAAGGTTGTCTAAGCTCTCACAGAAATGAATTTTTCATTACAGACCTAGGTGATATGGAACATAGTTTGGTGACTGGTCACCCCCTGCATCACAGGACAATCTGATGAGACCAGCCCATCCAAAGTGTGAGATCAAGGATTCAGATTAGAAAGTAAGACATTTTCTTCCACGCCATCACTTCCCAAAGTATGACTCACAGAGCTAAAAGTTATTTCTTGAAGAAAAAAATAATCGTAATAAAATAAGTTTGGGAAATTCTGGGTTAAATACAGTTAAACTAATTTCTTTACTGCAGGACTCCTAAGAATGTTAAATATACTAATGTACTTTGTCAACCTCCACCATTGCCAAAATGTAGCTCCCACAACATTCTTTTTATTGTTGGAATTCTATTTCAGGAAACCAGTGTTCTGAGAAAAAAGTCTCAAAGATGTTGGAAAATGCTTGTCTGCTTAAAAATTCTCCCACCTCTGACTCTCATCCTCTTCATCATGAAAAATAGTTACAGCTTAGGAAGCATTTGCTATGTGTGAAAGAGGTATTTTACAGAAAGAAAACTGGAAACTGAAGCTCAGAGAGGTTATGTATCCGCCCAGAGTCACACAGACACGAAATGTCAGTTGTTATTCTCACCCAGGTCTGACCACAAAGTTTATATTTCTCTATCATCAGATTGACCACTTGAGGGGAAAAGGTCAATTCTTTAAAGATGAGATAGAAAATATTTTAACAAATCTAGTCATAATCTAAAACCCATAATAGACTTTAGTATATATGATTAGCAAGGTCTCTCTAAGGCTGGGATGGAACTTAAGCTACCCGTGTGGTTGGTTCTCTATGCTCCGTCTCAGAGGAACTCCAGAATTTGCTTTGAAATTTAACCACCGGCATTATCTGTAACTCACTGGAATGGAGAGATGGGCCATCTTCCTCAAACTCTGAGCCGTTTCCTCATTGCCTCTGAGCAGAGCCGGCACAAGTCTTTGTATCACAGGCCAAAACCCCCATGTCAGAAAGTAATGAGAGGGTTCCCAGAGGACCAAGCAGAGGGTGAGCATAGAGGAAAAACATCAACCCTGCCAGAGCCACAAGCCAAAATCTGGGACTTCATTAAAAAATAATAATCACCTGGGATTATTCTACCATTGCAAAGATCCCCCTGGTGGCTCAGACGGTGAAGAATCTGTCTGCAATGCAGGAGACCTGGGTTCCATCCCTGGAGAATTCCATGGACAGAGGGGCCTAGTGGGGTCACAAAGAGTCAGACATGAGTGAGCGACTAACACTTTCACCTTCTTTTCTAACTCCTCTCTCACTTCTGACTCACTGTTCATTCCTACCAGACAGAAAGAAAGAAGAGCTCTCAGAGGCTGCGAAACAGTCTGAATTTTCTCCATCTCAGCAATCTCCAGTAGAAATGCATATATGTAAGTAATGTAACCTGCATATATTATTTTTAAAATTTCCAGTAGCAACATTTAAAAAGTACAAAGAAAAGTAAAAAGCTAGAAATATTTTATCACTATTCAGATTTCATAAGATTGTAAGTAAGTCGTTCGGGCACGTCTGACTCTTTGCCACCCCATGAAATAACCCGCCAGGTTCCTCTGTCCATGGGATTCTCCAGGCAAGAATACTGGAGTGGGCAGCCATTCCCTCTTCCAGGAGATCTTCCCAACCCAGGAATCAAACCCAGGTCTCCTGCACTGCAGGCAGATTCTTTACTGTCTGAGCCACCAGGGAAGCCCTTTCATAAGACAGATAGTTGACAAAGTAGATTCATTCGCAAGTTGTTTCAATCACACTTAAATTTTTTCCAATGACTGACTTGAGCATCAGTTTAAACGTATATGTGTACATTGATTCAGACTAAAAGCTTAGTTCTTCAGTCCCACAAGCCACATTTTAAGCTCACTGGCCACATTTGACTGGTGGCTACCCTATTAAGACAGCACAGCTGTGCAAGAGTACCAAATGGGGCCAGCAGTGCCCCCTAAAGGGCATTATGGAAACGTGGGGGAACATTTCCTTTTTTAGTACTGTACTCACAAAAAAGGCGGAGAAGGCAATGGCACCCCACTCCAGTACTCTTGCCTGGAAAATCCTATGGATGGAGGAGCCTGGTAGGTTGCAGTCGATGGGGTCCCTACAAGTCGGACGCGACTGAGGGACTTCACTTTCGGACGCGACTGAGCGACTTCACTTTCACTTTTCCCTTTCATGCCCTGAAGAAGGAAATGGCAGCCCACTCCAGTATTCTTGCCTGGAGAATCCCAGGGACGGAGGAGCCTGGTGGGCTGCCGTTTATGGGGTCGCACAGAGTCGGACATGCCTGAAGCGACTTAGCAGCAGCAGCAGCAGCACAAGAAAGGCATACTAGAGTCAGTGGGTGAGAGGACAGGGATGTGGACATCCTGCAACGTTAAGGGCAGTTCTGCACAACACAGCACTGTCCCACACCTCAGACTATCACCTAGGTAAAATGCCTGCTTATAATTATCTAAGCCTAGAACCTGTTTGTTGGTTTGTTTTAATGAGATGGGTAAGCTTGGTTTTAATATACATTTTGGGGGACTGAAAATGAACATGGATTAAGAGAAGTTTGTACTTTGTTTTATTCAGAGCTCTATCAAAAACTGCCTACCGTTTTGAAAAACTGCTTCACAGATTGAGATGTTGCTCCTACATCAGACAGCATCTGTAGCTGTGGCTTTTCACGGGGGTCTCAGACACAGGTAAAGCATCTAACGACTTCGTGATATCTTCTAGGGAAATCATACCCAAGCATTGGTCATTAAAACACACAGTATTTTATTATCAATTACTTTCCTTTTGTTTCTCTTTATATGAGAGCAAAGGTGTTGTATGGGTTTTCGAAGTTATTAATATGTTTGTAGGAGGGTTATTTAATCTAGTAACTTCATTCCAGGATAGAAAAGGGATGTTATGAAGTAAGGGTTACGGGAAGAACACGCATTGTGCCTGATGGATTGAGAACGATTGCTCAGGGAAGGAGCATGACTGGCTCAAGCCGGTGAAGACTGCCATCTGCAGGAAGGAGAGGGAACTGAAGCTGCATCCCAGAGCGCACTTGGAAACTTCCGTGCTGTGCTGCGCTTAGTCGCTTGAAAGAAAGTGAAAGTGAAGTCGTGTCCAATTCTTCGTGACCCCATGGACTGTAGCCCGCCAGGCTCCTCTGTTCATGGGGATTCTCCAGGCAAGAATACTGGAGTGGGTTGCCATGCCCTCCTTCAAGGGATCTTCCCAACCCAGGGATCCAACCCAGGTCTCCCTCATTGCAGGAGGATTCTTTACCAACTGAGCTCCCGAAGAGTTGCCTCAATTAAACAACTGTGTTCTTCGCACCTCCCAAGTCCAAAGCCTTGTGCTGGAAGACACTCACACTGCTACATCAGTGACGTGAACAACCATGGCTCTGCTCCCAAGGAGCTCACAGTCTGGGGTGGGAAAGCACGTGGGTCTGGGGAAGGTGGATCAGTTCATGTGGGCACAAATAATCAGCTGGCCAGAGACACCCCCCCACACCGCCCCCACCCCCATCCCCCATCCACTTCAAACCTTTCTGTTAACAACTTGTCCAGGTTAGTTGATGTGGGAAAATATAAGAAAGAGTGCTAAGTTTTCTGCACATGTATTTCATATTTTTTCCAAATTTATATCAACTTAGAAAAACATACACAAATGACACATGAATACAGCCTTTTGGAAGATAAATATTTTAAATTTGAAAGGAATAAAGAAGAAAATTAACGGTTTCCTTCACTCTACTTAAAAAGTTACCTAAAAAGTAACTGTTACTAATACACCTGGAATATGACCTTCCCAATATTTTATGCATTTATATACATGTGCATGCCACCAAGGTGGCATAGTGGTAAACAATCCTCCTGCCAATGCAGGAGACACAGGAGATGTGGGTTCAATCCTAGGGTCGGGAAGATCCCCTGGAGGAGGAAATGGCAACCCACTCCAATGTTCTCGCCTGGAAAACTCCATGGACAGAGGAGCCTGGCAGGCTACAGTCATAAGGTCGCAAAGAGTCAGACACAACCTAGCATGCATGCATGCACATACATGTATATGCAGATACAAATAGATGGTTTTGTTTTTTAAGCACAAGTGAAGTTATACATACAGATATGCATATGTATACAGATATAATTTCATTTATGTTTAAATATATTAATTTTTCTGAATTTAAAAATATAACATGGAGATCTTTCCATATCAATACAGATAGATTTCCCCTGCATTGATTTTGTGACTCCATACTAACTCACTCTAAAAAATTAATTCATTCTTCAACAAATATTTATTAACCACCTACTATTTGTTTGAAACTATTCTAGGTGCTAAGGATGTAAGAGTAAACAACAAAAGCAAAAAGAAAGGCAAAAATCCTTATCTTCATGGAGCTTACATTCCATTGGACAGAAAGAAACAATATACTTAATAAATGAGTTAATAATATATTACATATGAAAAAGCAATAATTGCTATGGAAAAAATAGAACAGGATAAAGAAGATTGGGAATCTTAAACTGAGAGTGGGGAGAATTGCAATTAGAAACAGGGTGGATATGGCAGGCCTCAGTGGGAAGCAGGCCTCAGTGGGAAGCAGGCTTGAGTAGATGTGAAAGGGAGCTATGAGAACATTGTGGCAAAGAGTTTTCCAAGCAGCAGGAACAGCCTGTGCAAAGGTCCTGAGGTAGGAATGTGATTAATAGGCTCAAGAAACTGCAAGGATGCTACTGCAGCTGGGTAGGGCAAAAGTGGAAGCAGGAAGACCAAGTTGAAGGTGACTGCAAATATCTACGAAAGATGATAATAGTTTAAGATCAGGGTGGTAGCAGGTAATGAGAACTTGCTACATTCTGCATATATTTTGAAGGTCGAGTCAACAGGATTTACTGAAGGTATTCATGTGGGGAGTGAGAGGCAGAAAAAAGGAATCAGAGATGATTTATCTTAAGCATGTGGAGGTACTCTGCTGCACTAACTGTGCTGTACCATAGGTAATGTAAACTGCTCCTTATAAACTAACATTTAGGTTATTTCTGGGCTTTTTCTATCATAAATGATCTTTCAAAGATTATTCTCTTACATGTACCTTTATGCACAACCAATTGGGTTTCCCAGTGAACAGTTTCACTCTTCTCTCACCTTTGAAATGAACTGATCTAACTTGATCTACCAAGGAAGACAATAGTGTGCTCGGGACATACAAAGGAATCAGTGCGTGAAGTCAAATTAAGTGTGAAGAAAAGGTTTCTGTTCTCTTTTATACTTTCCCTTCTTGCATCATTCCATCCCCCAATTAATACTGTGCATGATAAAACCACATAACAGCTCATATTTTTGAGCACTTGAGTGCCAGGCACAGTTGACTAGCATTATCTCCTTTTTACATTAATTACACTATGGGGCTTCCCTCATAGCTCAGTTGGTAAAGAATCTGCCTGCAGTGCAGGAGACCCCATTCGATTCCTGAGTCGGGAAGATCCGCTGGAGAAATGATAGGCTACCCACTACGGTATTCTTGGGCTTCCCTTGTGGCTTAGCTGGTAAAGAATCCGCCTGCAGTGCAAGAGACCTGGGTTCAATCCCTGGGTTGGGAAGATCCCCTGGAGAAGGGAAAGGCCACCGACTCCAGTATTCTGGCCTGGAGAATTCCGTGGACTATACAGTCCATGGGGTCGCAAAGAATCGGACACAACTGAGCAACTTTCACTTCACTTCACACTAATGACCAAACTATGAAATAAACATTTATGTCCATTATATAGATAAGTAAAATGAGACCTTGTAGGGGACAAATGCACCCCAAGGTCACACATATGTAATTGCTGGAACTTGCATTTGAACCTGGCCATGGAGCTCACATTCTCAGCAACTGCTTTGGGCAGCATCTAGTATAAATACACTTCTAGTATAAATAAACTTCTACCTTTTCCTTTGACTCTTTTTCCCTGGGACAAAATACCTTGGATTCCATTGACAGTAAGGATTATGCCTGGCCCCCTAAAAGGCAGTGCGGGGTGATGCAAAGGGCACAGGCTCTGGAATCAGCTCCTTTTGACTGTTTGATCTTGGTGAATGGTTTAACCCCACCCCTACCCCACCAAACCTCAGAGAAGTAGATCAGGACCCTGAGAAAACAAAACAAAGCATGGCTGATTTCCTTTGGGGACTTGTGAGTAGAAAAACCTCTTAAAGATTTTAGATCCAAAAAAAAAAAAGATTTTAGATCCAAGTGTCCTGTTTGTGGCTAAAGACAGACAGTGAAGTCCAGAGTCTCTACTGGAGAAATATAGATTATCCTCTCCACTTCCTATGGTCCCCCTCCAACAGATAAGTTTCCTTGGAAATGCAGCATCCTTCCTATCTCCTCTCTTCAAGACCTACTCTCTATCCTATGTTAGAGCTGCCACCAAAGTCATAAAAAGATTTCAGGGCTGGTGGATGAGTGGTTAAGAATAGGCCTGCCAATGTAGGGGACACAAGTTCGATTCCTAGTTCGAGAAGATCCCACAGGCTGCACAGCAGCTAAGCCTGGGTGCCAATGCTGAGCCCTGAGAGCCCTAGAGCTCGTGCTCCACAACAAGAGAAGCCACCGCAACGACGAGTAGCCCCTGCTGGCAGCAACTAGAGAAAGCCCACACAGCAACAAACACCCGGATATGTCCAAAAAAAACCTCATCTACTAACTTAAATCCCAACTCAACCCACAGGACTGCTGTGGGACTCAAACAAGCCCTTAGCCCTTTCTGAGCCTGTTTTCCTATCTCTGAAATCATCAGTAGCCCAAATAAACGCTAAATTTTCTCCCAGAACGAACATCCTACAGCTCTATCTCCAGTGGTGATGGGAAGGAAGAGAGTGATGGATACAGTGAACACAAAGAATCTTGCCTCCTACCTATATTTATTGATTTGTCAGAGGCCACAATTGATTGTCTTCCTCTGGAGCAGATGCTCAAGTGCTATTCACGCAGCAAAAGCCAGTACTTTTTTGCAAACACATACACTTGCCCCCCCTGTACCCCACACCAGCCAACCATCACCACGGAGGAAACGCAGGGCGACAGAAAGAGAACCAGAGGAGGGGCTGGGACCCTGGGCTCCTGTCCCAGCGATTGGTGAATCTTGACTCTAGAAATGTCCTTTGCTGGGCCTTAATTTCCCAGTTACTTTCCCATTGCCAGTATCTGGACGTGACCTTGTTAACTCTGACAATGTACATCTCCCTGGTGTGAAGAAGCTCCATCTATCTCCCAAGGAGCTATGCTGCTTTCTGCAGTCTCTACCAGGCTCAGGGACCTACACTATTTGTCTGTCCTGCACAATTTCCCAGACCTGCTTTTGGGAGTGTCTCTTCCCCTGCTCCATGCGGTCCTCAAGGAGGCAAAAGACCCCACCACCCTGGCCACAGTGATTGGTTCAGGACCAGGAAGGTGAACTTGGAGTAAATCAGATGCTTGCCTGATGCTTCTGTTACATATTGCTCAAGGCCATGCTGCCCTGAAGCGTAATGGCTTTAATTTACAGCCACTTTATTCTCCCTAAAGACTCTGTGGCTGGAACTGCAGTCATCTGGAGGTTGGCCTGGGCTGGACCACCTGGGACCCTCACTGCACCCAGCAGGCTCACTCACGCTGGCTGTCGGTGCTGTGTGGCTCTGAAGACTCTGCTGGGGCTGTGGACTGGAGAGAGCATCTGGTGTCTCCACGCGGTGTGGACTTCTTAGGGCATGTCAGTTGGGTTCCAAGAAGGAACATTCCAAGTAGGCAAGTCTCAGTTTACCAGCAATTTATCAAGTCTCTGTTTACCTCACACTTGCAAAAATCCCATCAGTCGAAACATGTCACATGTTCAAGCTCAGAGTCACTGAGGGATGGCCCCACACAGCAGTGTGAGTACCAGAAAGCCTGGTTCTTTAGGGGTCACTGATTAACCAATAAATTTCCTACTATACTGATGCTGAGTTGAGTTGCTCTCACTTATTGCCAAACTATTCATGACTGATAGAGAGTCAAAAGATTTAAATCCAAGCCTTATCTTTACTACATGCAGCCAAAAAGTTACCTGACCTGAGATTCAGTTTTTCATCCTTAAAATAGAGATAATATCCAGTTCAGAATACCATTATAAAAAGTAAATAAGATGAAAATCCACCAGACATTTGAAAAACCCTAACATGCTATACACATAGATGCCCAATACAAACGAGACATTTCATACACGATGATGATAAAGGTGATGATACAGCAGGGGAAAAAAAGTTTAAATCATTTCAGTTTGTAATTCATTCACTTCACAAACAGTTCTTATATATCTACTATGTGTACAACACTACTATAACCAGCCGGTTATACAGTGGGAGGAGATGTCCAAGCCCCCAAAGAATTTAGAGTCCAATAGAAGAAAAGCAAATATATATACCTGTTAATGACTATATACATATACCTATTAATGACATATATATGTATATATACATGAATATAATAGATGTATTATATATGCTTTTATGTATATATATATATATATATGCTTCCCAGGTAACTCAGTGGTAAAGAATCTGCCTGCCAGTGCAGGAGACACAGGGGACGAGAAGATCCTCTGGAAGAGGAAATGGCAACCCACTCCAGTATTCCTGCCTGGGAAATCCCATGGATAGCTGAGCCTGTCGGGCTACCGATCACAAAGAGTCAGACATGACTGAGCAACTGACATATATATATATATATATATATATATATATATATATATATATATATATATTCATTAACCTAAAGCTAAAAAAAAAAATGCTGCCTCACAAGAGGAATAAATCTTTCTACGGAATAAATCATTCTAGGTTGAATGGTGGGGGATGAGGGGAGGAGAATGAGGACATCTCAGAAAATATGGTACTTAACCTGGGCCATAAATCATGTGCTGGCTTTTATACATACAGAGGAGGCAAAAGGCATTCAGGAGCATGGGCACCAAAAGAACAAAGGCACTTAGTAAGAAAAAGATACAGACAAATGAATAAACGGTGTTCCAAGGATAGCACAGAATCCAGTGTTTCTGCCATAAAGGGAAGATGGGTGGGAACAGTGAGTTATAAAACTGGAGGAATAGACAGGGACCATGCTATGAAGAGCCTTGAATGCCAGCCCCAGGATTTCAGCATTTATTTCAATAGAGAGTCAGCGAGGATCCTAGAGAATAATAATGGTAAGATTAAAACCATGTTTTGCAAAAATCAATCTGGTGATAAAGAGGGATGAAACTATACTTCCCTTTATAGAAGCAGTCCTCCACCTGTCTTGGTCTATGGAGTATTGGGGGGCCTGATACCCCTACTCTCTCATTCTGCTCCAAGGTGGGCACATGAATCAACTTGACCAATGGGACCATTTCATCCCAGTAGCCGGTTCAGGGAGAGGTTTCTGATTAGAGCTAGGTCAGTTGAAGTTTATGGTCACCAATAATAAAACTAACGGGGAAGAAAAAAGACAACAGACAAAGGAAATCAGTGACGAATGGCTTCATTTGAGCTCCTGGACAAAGCTGCCTGAAAGTAATGTTCCCCTGAATTTCCATCACATTGGAAGTGACCCAATCACATTCCATTTGAACTGGTTTTCTTTTGTAATGAAGTGATTCCAGACTTCATACAGTCAGGCAAGATGTGAATCCCTTAACAGTCATTCATTCACTTAAGAAATATGTTTAAGTGCCTACTATGTGTTAGACACTATTCTAGGCACTGGAAAAAGAGTGGGGGGAAAAAAACAGCCAAATATTCCTGTCTTCATGGAATGTATATTCTGAAGTGAAAAAGGAAGGTAGGTCAAATGGGCTTAGAACAATAATTGGGGAGGGGCAGGATCCCAGAGGGCTTCATATAATTTTATTTAGTTATTTTTGCTTGTGCTGGGTCTGCCTTGCTGCATGTGAGCTTTCCCTAGTTGTGGTGAGTGGAGGCTACTCTCTGGGTGCCGTGCATGAGTTTCTCCTTGAAGTGGCTTCTCTTGTTGAGGAACACGGGCTCTAGAGCGTGTGGGCTCAGCAGTTGTGGCTCTCAAGCTTAGTTGCTCCAGCATGTGGGATCTTCCCAAACCGGGGACTGAACCGGTGTCCCCTGCAGTGCAAGACTCTTAACCACTGGACCACCAAGGAAGCTGAGGGTTTAATAGGCCATTTTGAGGGTTAAACCTTTGTTCTGCGGACAGGAAGCCACTGGAGAGTTTTGAGTGGAGGAGAGGCACGCCCTCATGCTGATTTCCAAGGCCAACCCTGGCTACCGCACTGAGTTTGAAGAAGGCCACAAGTGAAAGCACGTGGAATCAAGAGAGAGAGGCTGGTGGCTAGGTCCATTGTGGCAGCCATGAAGGTGGCAAGACGTGATGAGCATCAGAATCAGTTTCAGGGAGGCTCCAGTGTTTTTCCTCACCTCAAAGGACAGAGTTTTTATTAACAGATGTTGGGGAAGGCCGAGAGAGGAGCAAGAATGGGGGTGAAGGTCAGGCACTTGTCATCAAGTTAAACTTGAGTTGCCTGTTAGACTTCTAGGTGGCCAAATATTCGGGTCTCAACTCCAGAGGAAATGCATGGACTGGATTACACACCTGCACTGACCTCAGAGAAAGATCAAGGGAAAGATGCTCCGACTGCCTTATTCACCCTCTGTCGTTCCTCCTTCTCCCACCTGTAACTGTAGTTGCCTGACAAGGCAGTGAGCTCAGATGTGCTTTCCTCTAGTCTCAGAGGATGTTCTATGTTCTAACAATCCTATCCAAGGAGACTTTTCTTCTTAAGTTGTTCAAGTGCAAAGTTCAACTCTAGGTAGGGATCCAAGAACTTAGGAATGACTGTGTGCAAAAAACAAAAACACACTCACTCAGGTTCCCATAGGGAACCACGTTTCCTACCTAAGAAGTCTCAGGAGACCTGGAGTTCCTGAGCCGCACACAAGGAGGAGCAAGACAGACACCAAGAGCAATGCCAGGGTGACGGTGGGGGCAGAGGCAGGGCCGCTCAGAATCCCGGTAGCTTTCATTAGCTGATGAAGACTGAAACACTGGGTATTTTTTTTTAAGCTTAAAATAGGAACAATGAATATGGAGGGGATCTTTTAAATGTTAATGGAAGCGGTATTAAGGAAGAAAATTGAACCTATTGTTTCGCAAACAGCTGGCTCTGCGGAAGCAAATTCAGTGTGTATTTCTGAGGGTTCCTTTCAAAATATGCTTAATTATAATAAGCAAAAACTCCAGGGAGCCGCACCCGGGGTAAAGACTGTGGGACTAGGAATCAGAAGATCTGGCTCCCAACTCAATGGCAAATCACTGACTTCTGAATGGCATTTTCTAAAATGCAGATTTTAACTGCTGTACAGCATGGGGAGCTCAGCTCGGTGCTCTGTGATTCAGATCCCCGGCCTGTCACTCACCGGCTGGGTGATTTGGAACAAATTACTCACCCTCTCTGTGCTCAGATTCCTCATTGGCAAAACGAGTATTATGATGTTACCTTCTAACCTTATCAAGAGGGTGAGCAAGAAGATTAAGTGGTCTTTGATACATGAAACGCTTAGCACACAATAAGCACTTAATAATTATCAGTACTTATTACCAACATGTGTAACTCTCATAACACAGCCAGAAAGTGTATACTCATTATTACTGCCACGTTACGGGTGTCAAATGAGACTGACGGGTAACTTATCTAAGATCACACGTGCACGTGCGCACAGTGGCTTCAGTCATGTCCGACTCTTTGCAACCCCGTGGACTGTAGCCCGCCAGGCTCCTCTGTCCAGGGATTCTCCAAGCAAGAATACTGGAGTGGGTAGCCATTTCCTTCACGGAAGGTTCCCTGCCCAGGGATCAAACTCAAGTCTCCAGCATTGCAGGCAGATTATTTACCGTCTGAGCCACCAGGAAAGCTCCATCTAAGATCACATTGATGGTTAAATAATAAGTACCACTAGTAAGTAGTAAAGAATGTGGACATGTTCATTATTTATATATTTAATACTGGAGAGACCTTTTGGTTTTCTCGCTGATGTTGAGCTCACTTCACAGCTCGCCCACCTCCTCGTTCTGCTCCTCAGCTGAGCTGCAATGAACTTTCATTCCCCAGGCAGCCGCTCCCATCGAACATCCGTTTTTCACCCCCACGGCACATGTTTAGAGAAGTCTTTCCTGACCATCGACCTACAGCAGTCCCTACCACCCCCTTCCCAGTGCCTGCCGATAACTCGACCCTGTCTTATTTTCTTTACTGACCTTACTCATTTGGTTGTTGTCTATCTCTTCCCAACAGAATTTCAGCTCCTTGAGGGCAAGGACTTCGACTGAGTTCTTTACACTCAATCCACATGGCCTCGAATAGCACCCAGCACATAGCAGATGCTCAATAAATGAAAGATGAGTGAGTGACAGTCCCTCTTTGTCTGAGCCTTCAGACTGCAGCCTCATTTCACTTCTCCTACAAATTCTTCTCAATTAGTCTTTTTCCTTAGATCTGCCAACAAATGACCAAGGAGTTGAAATGAATGGTCCTGCTCCCTTTACTGCCCCCCATTAATTCCTCTCTCTCACACATTTACAAGGCTAACAGGTCAGGACGATCAGACGTGATTTTCTTCTCTCCCTGAGGCTGGCACTAAATCGTGAGGATTAACGAGATTCCCATTGCTCTCACTCATTCTAAGTGTCATGCTGAGGCTGAACCAATATTGGGACTCACATAGTACATCGAGTTCATTTCGTTCCTATGCCGTTGTCCCTGCAAGCAGAGTTTCTGTCAAGTTTGTTTTAATAACAGGGTTCCAGAGGGAAAATGCCAGCTGAATTCATTACTAAAATAAATTGAAACTACATAAGCAGGCTGGAGGGGAAGAGGCATCCAAGAAACTTTATCTTCTCAAACTCGGGAGCTGGTCATAAATTGACAATCAGTAAAACACATGCCACCTCTCCTTGGGAAATAAGTTCTTTTGACTGGCACCCCCGGACCACAACTTGACCTTTGTGAATCTAAATTACTCTCTCCACTAACCATGCAAAGAGAATCTTGTTGCCCAGAGGTTTTCTTTTTCCTTCTTTTCAAGAATTCCCCACTGCCCATAAAAATAATGTAAGTATAAATAATGACATAATACTATAGCAACTCTATAGTATCTGCTGTTGCAATATCTAGGATACTGTGTTGCCAATTAACTGCAGTGCCGACCTGCACTCTGATGGTGGAGATAACACAAAACATGTAAATCACTTCATTATAAATTGTGATACGTGCTATGGCTGAGGCCAAGGGACCTGCTTTAGATAAAGCAGATAAGAAGATTTAAGGTAAGACTGAAAGGATAAGAAGGTCAGCTATGTGAAGTGTAGGTGCGTGAGTGTGTACACATGGGCACACACATGTCCATCAACAGTCACATCCCTGCTCTGTGGATGAGGAGATCGAGGCTCTGGGAGGTTACATTTCCTGCCCAAGTTTACTCACTCATTACAAGACAAGGTTTGGAAACCCATCTAGCCTAACCCCAAGTAACACACTCTTGCCACAGTTCTGCCCTTTTCTTGCACAAACCAGAGAAGATGAAGGACCTATACTTAATTGGGGGAAGAGATTAAGTTCCTTTCCCTGCACATTGTGGTGATGGCTGAGCAAGACTGAGTGAGTCTGCTCGGGCAGCTATTTGGGAAAGATTTTATCTCAACCACAGAGGGGAGGTAGGAGAGGCTAAAATGAAAGGAAGACAAGGTGGCCAATAAAATTGATAGCTGCAGAAAACGTGGCTGACAAGGAAGTACACAGAAAATAAAACACAGGAAGAACTGAATTGAGACCAAGACAGAATGGAGCGAAGCCCCCAGTCCACTCCTCCTCTGTGTGGGCGTGCTTACTCGCTTCAGTCATGTTTGCGACCCCATGGACCATAGCCCACCAGGCGTTTCTCTCCATGGGATTATCTAGGCAAGAATACTGGAGTGGGTTGCCATGCCCTCCACCAGGGGATCTTCCCAACCCACAGATCGAACCCGTATCTCTTACATCTCTTGCATTGGCAGGCGGACTCTTTACCACTGAGCCATCTGGGAAGCCTTCTCTGTGGGCAATGCTTAGACACTGGCTGAATTTTCAAGTCCATTTCTGATTCCCCATAAGGTCCCACAGCTAGACGACTTTTTCCCATGCTCTTCCTTATTTATCAAAAAGTGTATATTTATTGAGTATGTTCTTCTTTTTAATTTTATTTTATTTTTGGCTGCACTGAGCGGTTTGCACAATCTCAGTTTCCCAACCAGAAACTGAACCCAGGTGCCTGGCAGTGGAAGCACAGAGTCCTAACCATTGTTGGACCACTGGGGAATTCCCTATGCAGTGTATTCTATTTTGGGGGGGCGGGTGGTGTGCAACAGGGCATGTGGGATCCTACCCACACCTCCTGTGGTGGAAGCATGGAATCTTAACCACTAAACCACCAGGGAAGTCCCTACTGAGTATACTCTAACATTAGACAGTGATGATCCAAAGCTGAATGAAGTGGTTAGTGACTGGTCTTGTCTAAAACAGGGTTCATCTTGGACTCCCCAAGATAGCCAGCAAACATTCAAGCTAGAGGCCCTGTGGGTTCCACCCATGAATGCCCCTCTATCCCAGCTAGGTGCCACCTCTGAAAGTATGCAGGTGGAGCACATCGTTTTACCCATCTGCCTTCAGGGCCTAGCGAGGGACACAGTTACAACCCAGTAGACTGTTACAACCCAGTTGGGCAAGAGCTGTGGGAGAGAGAAGTGCAGGAGCCCACAGGACCAAAATCGGGGAATCTTATCCCTGAGCAGCGGTCAGGAAGGCTTCCTGTGTGAAATGCCCCTTCTTTCCTTCCTTCAATAAATAACTAGAGAGCCCCTGGTATGCGCCAGACACTGCTCTAGGTGATAGGAATCCAGTGACAAACGTAAATTCCTGTCCTTACGGAGCTGGGATTCCCAGGTGGCGCTAATGGTAAAGAATTAGCCTGCCAATGCAGGAGATGTAAGAGATGAGGGTTTGATCCTTGAGTTGGGAAGATCCCCTGGAGGAGAGCATTGTAACCCACTCTAGTATTCCCACCTGGAGAACCCCATGGACAGAGGAGCCTGGCGGGCTACAGTCTACAGTGTCACACAGAGTCAGACATGACTGAAGACACTTAGCACTCACGGAGCTAATGTCCAAAGACAGTAGGAGACAAAAACCAAATAACCAGCAGACACATCATTTAAGTAATTTAATAGATGGTGTTGGGTGTTTTGAAGAACACAAAGCAAAGTGGAGTGAAGGACAGTGACAGGTCATCAGGGAAGCTACGCTGGATGAGGTGGACAGCAAGAGCACTGGAGAAGAGCCCTAAGTGTCCAGAGGAGCCAGCCATGTGGACATCTGGAGGAAAAGGGTTCTAGGTGGAGGCAGTGGAAAAGCCTAAGGAGGGCAGACTTCCCTGGTGGCCGAGTGGTTAAGAATTCACCTGCCATTGCAGGGGACATGGGCTCAATCCCTGGTCTGAGAAGATCCCACATGCCATGGAGCAACTAAGCCCGTGCTCCACAACTACTGAGCCTGTGCCCTAGAGCCCCTGATCTGAAACAAGAGAGTAGTCGCTGCAATGAAAAGCCCAAACACTGCAACAGAGTAGCCCCCCGCTCGCCGCAACTAGACAAAGCCTGCACACAGCAACGAAAACCCAGCACAGCCAAAAAACAAATTTAAAAAGAAAGAAATGCCTAAAGTGGGGATAAGTGTACCCTAGTCAAGAAACTGCAGGACAGCCACTGTGACCAAAGTCATCAAAGGCAGAGATGAAGGACCAGAGATGAGATGGGAGATACAAGCAGTACTGATTCCCAAGATCCTGGTGTGGCTGTGGGATTTTATTTACAGGGCAGTGGGAAGTCATTGAAAGACTAAGAAAGATACTGATGTGCTCTGGTTTACGTTTAGAAAAGGTAACTCTGGTCAAATGGTTTTTAAGCACAAGGAACTGTGCATGGGTACTCAGTCACTTTGGTAGCGTCCAACCCTTTGAGACTCTATGGCCTATAGCCCACCAGGCTCCTCTGTCCCTGGGATTTTCCAGGCAAGCATAGTGGAGTAGGTTGCCATGCCTTTCTCCAGGGGATCTTCCCAACCCAGGAATTGAACCCAGGTCTCCTGATTTGCAGGCAGATTCTTTACTGCTGAGCCACCGAGGAAGCCTCACATGGACTGTGAGCATTTTTTAAATGAACTTTTATTTTGGATAATTTTATGTTCTTGGAAAAGCTACAAAAATGGTAATGGTACACAGACTTCCTATACCCTTCACCCAGTTTCTCCTATTGTTCTCATCTTACATAACCATGGTGTACTCAGCATAAAGAAAACACTAACAAATGATAGATTACCATACCAATAACTAAACTACAACTTCATCTGGATTTCACCAGTCTTTCCACTAATATCCTTTTTCTCTTCCAGAATCCAACTCAGGATAGTGCCATGCCTTTAGGCCTACCCTCTTTTAAATAGTCTATCTTTGAGGAAATACTAGAGTCAGCTAGAATCTGCTTCTCTGGATTGTAACTGAAAGTCTGGACAGATAAGAGAGGTGAAGTGGACTCAGGCAGGTAACCTCTGGAGGCTACTTCAGTCCTCTAGTCAACAGATGTTGGTGCCTACACAAAAAAAGGGGATGGGGAGTCAGTTGAGTCAATACAGTCACATCTCTTGCTATCACCTCAAAGAATAAAGGTAATTTTAATGCCCCCAAATTAGGAAGAACATAATCTCAGAATAGACAGTCTTCTAAATTTAGCTCCATGCTGAAGCTGAAGCTCCAATACTTTGGACACCTGATGTGAAGAGCCAACTCATTGGAAAAGACCCTGATGCTGGGAAAGATTGAGGGCAGGAGGAGAAGGGGGTGACGGAGGATGAGATGGTTGCACAGCATCATCAACTTAATAGATCAATACAATACAATAGAATTTGAGCAAACTCCAGGAGATAGTGAAGGACAGGGAAGTCTGGTATGCTGCAGTCCACGGGGTCACAAAGTTGGACACAATTTAGCAACTGAACAACAACAACCGAAGGTAAAGAATCTGCCTGTAATGTAAGAGACCCAGGTTCAATCCTTAGGTCAGGAAGAACCCCTGAAGGAGGGCATGGAAACCTACTCCAGTGTTCTTGCCTGGAGAATCCCATGGACAGAGGAGCCTGGAGAGCTACAGTCCATGCGGTCACAAAGAGTTGGACACAACTGAGTAACACTTTCACTTCACATGGTCTCAGAACAGACAGTCTTTTAAATTTGCTTTATGAAACACTTAATACATGACTCAGAATTTTTTTATTTTGTCTGAGAAGAGCAGAACTTAATATGAATTTATACTGATCCAGCCTACAGAATCTCCTCTGGGGACAAATGGTCCTCAAAAAATTTGTGGATTTACAGGATTGTAGTACTTAATCAACAAACATTTATGGAGCACCTTCTACGTATCAGGCACTGCCTACAGCCTGTGTGAACATCAGAAAAGCTCTGGTTTAGAAGCACAATACGACCAAAGAAAATGAAATAATTAATTGCACAATGACCTGTTCAGAGGTTTATTACTAACCTGATAGAACCAGTGCTTACAGGCAACTTGACGTTGATGGATTGGTTGTTAATTGAGCATAACAATGGGAGTGCTGCAAAGGAGATTATATCTGGGGTGGGAAGGGTGGCCACTCCTCTTCTTGGGAAAAAGGTCTCCTGTGGGAGGTGGGGCCGTCAGCACAAAGTAAAGAGGAAAGCAAGTCGGGGGCAACTTCAGCTGTGTCTACACCTAACCTTCACCTACATGCAGCTGTCTTTATAATCTGTCTCTAGTGCAGCATCTTCCCTATTCTTTCCTGATCAATCCAGTTGGTCTAAATGGGGACTCAAAGGTTAGGGAATCCCTAGGTAGGAGATCTTAGACCAGCAGATAAAAATCTTCATCCAAGTTAAGAAGATTAGAAAATAATAACACATATTACTGAGCCCCTACAATAAGCACAGCAGATAAAGATGAACAGCTCCTCAGCTGCATCCTCCCCAATAACAGAGGTGAAGGATGAAGAGCAGAGAGTGAGAGCAACCCAGCGATGCTGGGCTCCAGGGATTACAGTCATGCTTTCCAGCATCTGTGAGAGATGGCTGAAGACAAAATCAGGTCGCTGATAAATCGGTGCTTTTTGCTTCCTTGTCCCAATGCTATAGTCCAAGAAGCATCGGTTACTTTTAAATAGTGGCTTGGGGACTTCTCTAGCAGTTTGTGGTGAACATTTCATCTTCGAACGTAGGGGCTGGAGGTTCAGTCCCTGCTCAGGGAGCTAAGACCCCACATGTGCCTGGACCAAAAAAATCATTAAAAAATTAATAATTTTTAATGAAATTAAATCATTAAAACCAAAAGCAGTTTTGTAACAAGTTCGATAAAGACATTAAAAATGATCTACATTAAAAAAAAAAAAACTTAAAAAAATAAGTAGCAACTTGGAGACTTCTTGCATCAGGATCACCAGAGGAGCTTGGAAAATGAAAATTCTAGGTCCCTCTCCCAGGCCTTCTGAATCAGAATTTCCAGAATCTGCATTTTAGATGAGCTCCCCATGTGATCCTGACCCACCTGAAGTAGGAAAAACTGCTATCCTTCAAGCCACCTGACCTACCTGTCTGTAGATGGTTGTGATGACAGAAGTGTGGGGAAGATGCAGATGACGGGGAGGAGGTCTAGCAGGAGGGGACAGAGGGAGGCAGGAGCAGGAGCATTCCCACCACCATGCCTGTGCTGTCCTTCCAGGGAGAGTGTGGTCAGGCTTCGGTTATCTTAAACAGTCTGTGGATATTCTGTAACTCCTTCTAATTATTGTTACTGCTTGACTTGATCTTTCCGAGGTTACTGTCTACCTTGATTCTCTAGGATCCTGTGAGCTGAAAACTCAAAAAGCCAGAGATTAACCCTCAAGACTCTGATTTTCACAAAGAAGTTTCCAGAACAAAACCTAAGATGATGAGCCCTGCTGGTTAGGAAGATAGATTCTAGACTCTAGACTCTAGAGGACTGCATGTCCTTGGACACCTTGTGCCTCAGTTTCTTCATCTGTACAGTGGATTTATCACCAGGATCCACCTCATCGGGATGTTATAAGTAGCAAACGAGATAATTCATTCAAAGCTCTCAGCATGTGCAGAGCTCATGCATGATAAGTGTTAGCTCAAACATACAGCCTGTTAGAAATGCCCAGCCCCCGTGAGGAAGCACACCCAGCTGACAAGAGTCACCATGCAAGGGTGGATGAGATGAGGAGAAAGATGAGCCTATTCACAGAAACTCAAAGAGCTGTGCGCAGCTGTGTGGGAGCGAGCGAGCAGAGGAGGAAAGGAGAGATGCTGCTCAGAGCCCCTGCTTGTGCTGCGGCGGGAATCATGTGTAACGGGAAAGGGAGAGAAAAGAAGGCAAGTGACAAACTGTCAAAGTGTCTGTCATCCTGGATGAGCAATAGACATGATAGAATCCTCAAGACCAGGCTGCGTCATTAGTTTGAGGAATAAAAGGCTTATTATTAGGAGAAATTGATGCTCTGTGAAACCAGAGCTTTCAGAACAAAGATAATCTGACTGACACTTTGTGAGGCTGGAGAAGTGTGTTTCATTCATGACTGGTTACAGGCCTCTGGGTCTTTTGTTTTATTTCATTGTTTTCTTGTCCCATTTTCTCCCCTAGGCTCCAGGCTAAACCTTGGAGTGGGAGGGGACTGCTCCCGATGGTATTAGGGTGGGATTAGGAGGGGGAGAATTTCTTGTCAGGGAAATTCACACAGTCTGGATTTTGAAGCGCTTTATTTGCTGCTGCTGCTGCTGCTGCTGCTAAGTCGCTTCAGTCGTGTCCGACTCTGTGCGACCCCATAGACGGCAGCCCACCAGGCTTCCCCGTCCCTGGGATTCTCCAGGCAAGAATACTGGAGTGGGTTGCCATTTCCTTCTCCAATGCATGAAAGTGAAAAGTGAAAAGTGAAAGTGAAGTCGCTCAGTCATGTCTGACTCCTAGTGACCCCTTGGACTGCAGCCTACCAGGCTCCTCCATCCATGGGGTTTTCCAGGCAAGAGTACTAGAGTGGGTTGCCATTGCCTTCTCCAAACTCAACCTTACACTTTTCAAAGGAGGCCGTTCAGAGGGGTGGAGGAGGGCATGGATGTAGCTTTCAGGCCGGGATTCAGACGTGGTTCAAATTAAGTTGACTGGCTGTGTGACCGTGGGGAAATCACTTAAGTTTTCTGAGCCTCAGTTTCCTCATCTGTAAAATGGGGTCAAGATTATAACTAATCTTATAGAGCTGTTGTGAGAAATGAAACAGGATGGTATAAGGCAAATCCTCAGAGAAAGGGCACCATCCTCAACAATGTCACTGCTGTCACTATTCCTAAAAGGTCTGGGGAGCAACAATGGGAACCAATATAAAATCAAGATATTCCCTAGAATCATAGCAGCATCCAGGAAACTCGGGTCCTCAGAACACCTGTTTCCACCCTAACAACAATAGGAGCCATTGCTAGGTGTATTTTGTAAGCTCCTTGTTCTTTTAGAAAAAGCACTTATTTCCAGCGAAGTCTTGGGAGTCCCCATCTCCTTAAAGTCACAGAATTGCTGCCTCAAAACAGAGAAACTCTCCATAGAAAATGCCTGCTGCCCCACCCCACCCACCATCAGCAACCAATTCCCAAATCTCCATTCTTCCCCATAGTTGATCCTCAAGGTACAAATGGCTCAGAAAGGAAAGCAATTCTTATTGTTCTTTCTTGGGGTTTCCTGTTTTTTCAACCTGTGAATTTGTGTCCCCATGTTCCAGTCTCCCCAGAGCTTTGACTTACTTTAAGGACATTTTATAAAGAGAAGCAATGTGAGAACGAGAGTAAGTGTGCAGAACAGAGACAAGGACCATGGTCCCAAACCAGAAAACACACCCTCTCAGTCACTCATTGAGTCGTTCCATAAACCCTGACAGAACCCTCACCATGGCAGGCCCTGTGTCAGGGTCTGGATAACAATGAGAAGAAAATGCAGTCCCTGATGTAGACGAGCACAGTCTAGAAGGAGATGGGGATAAACAGCCACAGCAGGAGAGAGGAGAGGCACCTCCCACATCCTCAGAATGAGCCAGTCACCGTTGCCTCCTGATGACACCCCACGGACCAGACTCAGGAGGAGGTAGTGAATGTCCAGGTATGTCCCCAAGCCCCTCCCATCCCTCACCTGTATCCACGCCTGAATTAATCCCTCATGAGTCTTCATTGTGGAATAAGACCATCCCTTGATTGAATGCCAGTAGCCCTAAGAGCAGTCATCAGCCACACCAAAACCACTTTCCTTAATTCCCTATACAGGACTTGACAGTTTACAAAACACTGTTACATTTATTATCTGGTAAGTAGGCAGGCAATTTTGTCCCCACCTTACAGACAAGGAAGTAGATAATTAGCCTATGACCTCAGAGCTCAGAGGTAACAGATCTGGGGTCTGCACCAGGTCTTCTGACTCCAAGTCTAGGGCCCAGCAAATACAGTCAGCATCATCACTGTTTCCTAGAAGCTCAGGCCTAAGCTACTCTTTCCTCTCAGGAGAAGACACTTTGTGGCTCTGATGGGAAAAAAAATTACTTTGTGTAGACTTAATTTCCTGCTTTGCATTCTCCAGAGAGTTCCATGGAAGGAGGGGTTGAGAGTTCTCATGTTCTTTGATGCTCAAGCCAAACTTGCCCAGTCCCATGGGCACAGGGAAAGGCCAGGTAGCAGGAAACAGCTGGGAATAATGACCAGTCCCTGGGCACCTCCCTGGTGGTCCAGTGGCTAAGACTCCAAACGCCCAATGCAGGAGGCCTGGGTTCCATCCCTGGTCAGGGAACTGGATCCCACGTACTGCAACTAAGAGTTCACTTGTTGGAGTTAAAAGATCCCGCATGCCCCAGCCAAGACCCAGCACAGCAAATAAATAAATAATCAGTGAAAAGACCAGTTCCTAGATGGCTACCAAGTGTCCAGCACTCTGCGGCAGGCTTCAGCTACATCACCCAAATGTCCCTACTCCTCCCCGGTTCTCACCTGTGCACCTGTGGTTCCTCTCACCCCATTATTTAGGGACTTCCCTGCATGCAGAGGGAGAACCTTCAAACAAGTCCCCTCATGTTCTTCATGAATAACTACTACCCACTCACAGGTCCCCATGAGAATTAGCTTGTCATCTCCATGGATGCTGTGGCTTCTGTTAAAACACTGCTTTCCTGCCCGGGATGCTGCCTCCTGGGACCACAAGCCCTTGAGAGGTGAAGCAGACCTGGCTCCCTTGTGTTCTCATTGCACCGTGGCGCCACTGTAAGTCCTTTTCCCAACTCTGCATTTTGTCACCTTGGCCTTTGAGTTACTGATGTCCCCCATTACTGGGAGGGAACAGGTCCTTCAGCTTGTGGCTCTAAGCCCTCCCTTACAGGGGCTGAGCATTGCTTCCTGGCTCCAGGCAGGGTCAGACCCCTCACACGCCATCCACTGTCCCTGTGCCCCCATTTCTCTCCCCAGGTCCCATGCAAAAGGCTCCTCCCTTGTCTTTCAATCCAAAACCATACAACAAATTGGAGAAAAAGGACAGTCTAAGCCCCACAAGCCATCTGAACATTGTTGGATGATTCTGGAAACATGACAGCTCGCTGTGGGGGCTGGGGGCGGGGGGTGCATTCAGCCGTTGGCCCAATCCTAAATTCTTAAAAATCCCCTTGCAGTAACAATAGCTGTCATTCGCTGAGCCTTCACTTCCCAGGCAGTTCAATGGGTTAAGAATCCGCCTGCAATGCAGGAGATGCGGGTTCAATCCCTGGGTCGGGAATATCCCTAAGTGGAGGGCATGGTAACCCACTCCAGTATTCCTGCCTGAAAAATTCCCATGGACAGAGGAGCCCGGCAGGCTGCAGTTCATAGAGTCGCACAGAGTCAGACATGACTGAGCGACTTAGCACGCACACACTGAGTCTTCACATTCTTATCTAACCCTCCCAAGGCCTCTTTGGAGTAAGTACCACTACTGTCCTCAATTTATATAAGAAAATGGGCATTTAGAAGATTACTTATCAAGGTCACAGTCTCCAAGCCGGAAAGTGAAGAGGTGCGCCCATCTAGCTGACCCCAGAACCTAAACTCCTAACCCTAATGTAACACTGAGTCTCCCACCTTGGCTGTGTTTGAAGGATCTGCAGATCCAGGTAGCATTTCGTATGACGTGATTGCTTTGAGAAACAGTGACACAGGAGAGTTTAAGTACTGGTTGGGTGGGTGGGTCAAGGAGAAGCTGTTAATTTCAGATCTGTGACTCAGACTGATCATTAAGTGACAGAAATGTCACCATGCCCCTTTATCTTTTCCATCCACCTTCTAAAATAAAAAAGTCAGGACCGATGATTTCCTCAGTGGGATGATTCATCCTTTACGTACTTAAAAATCCTAAGGATGATGGGGTTTTTTGCAAGTTCCCAAAAGAGATTCTGGCCTATGGACGTCTCCTGTCATTTACCAGAATTTCCTTAAAATGTGCCCTTAATACCTGGTAGAGAGTCTTGTACAATAGAAGAATGTTTCAGAACATGTGTTTTTTAATCCAGCACATCACAAGCAGGTCAGGCTGACAAAAACTGTATTGACACTTGGTCAGTCCAGGCCCCTCATTCCTGTGTCTGCATCACACAGATGTCCTTTGGAGCAAAGGCGGATTCTAACCCCCTAGAACACAAAATTCTTCCTCCTCACCACTTATATTAGTTTCACTTAAATTCAAAATTAAACAACTATTTGACATGGCCAAAATAAGAACCCTAAAATTAGAATGATAGCCAAGTGGTGGTTACTACATTATATGTACATGTGCCTGCTCAGTTGCTAAACTGTGTCTAAATCTTTGCAACCCCATGGACCATAGCCCACAAGGCTCCTCTGTCCATGGGATTCTCCAGGCAAGAATACTGGAGTGGATTGCCATTTCCTACTCCAGGGGATCTTCCTGACCTAGGGATCGAACCCACATCTCCTGTGTCTCCTGCATTGCAGACAGATTCTTTACCATTGAGCCGCCGGGGAAACCACTACATTATGTTGCTGTTGTTGTTGTTCAGTAGCTCAGTCATGTCCAACCCTTTGCAAGCTCATGGCTGCAGCACGCCAGGCCTCCCTGTCCTTCAGCTACTCCAAGAACCTGCTCAAACTCATGTCCATTAAGCCGGTGATGCCATCCAACCATCTAGTCTTCCATCATCCCCCTTTCCTCCTGCCTTCAATCTTTCCCAGCATCAGGGTCTTTTCCAATGAGTTGGCTCTTTGCATCATGTGGCCAAAGTATTGGAGTTTCAGTTTCAGCACCAGTCCTTCCAATGAATATTCAGGGTTGATTTCCTTTAGGATTGACTGGTTAGATCTCCTTGCAGTCCAAGGGACTCGCAAGAGTCTTCTCCAACACCACAGTTTGAAAGCATCAATTCTTTGGTGCTCAGCCTTCTTTATGGTCCAGTTCTCACATCTGTACATGACTACTGGAAAAACCATAGCTTTGACTGTATAGACATTTGCTGGCAAAGTAGTATCTCTGCTTTTTAATATGCTGTCTAGGTTTTTCATAGCTTTTCTTCCAATGAGCAAGCATCTTTTAATTTCATGGCTGCAGTCACCATCTGCAGTGATTTTGGAGCCCAAGAAAATAAAGTCTCTCACTATGTCCATTGTTTCCCCATCTATTTTCCGTGAAGTGATAGGACTGGATGCCATGATCTTTGTTTTTTGAGAGCGCTGAATCCTAACCACTAGACCACCAGGGATCTTTGTTTTTTGAATGTTGAGTTTTAAACCAGCTTTTTCACACTCCTGTTTCACCTTCATCAAGAGGCTCTTTAGTTCTTCTTTGCTTTCTGCCATAAGGGTGGTGTCATCTGCATATGGAGAAGGCAATGGCACCCCACTCCAGTACTCTTGCCTGGAAAATGCTATGGACGGAGGATTTTCTGTCTATGGGATCGCTAAGAGTCGGACACAACTGAGCAACTTCACTTTCACTTTTCACTCTCATGCATTGGAGAAGGAAATGGCAACCTACTCCAGTGTGTTCTTGCCTGGAGAATCCCAGGGATGGGGGAGCCTGGTGGGCTTCCGTCTATGGGATTGCACAGAGTCAGACATGACTGAAGTGACTTAGAAGCAGCAGCAGCATCTGCATATCCGAGGTTATTGATGTTTCTCCCTGCAATCTTGATTCCAGCTTGTGCTTAATCCAGCCTGGCATTTCGCATGATGTACTCTACATATAAGTTAAATAAGCAGGGTTGACAATGTATAGCCTTGACGTACTCCTTTCCCAATTTGGAACCAGTCTGTTGTTTCATGTCCGATTCTAACTGTAGCTTCTTGACCTGCATACAGGTTTCTCAGGAGGCAGGTAAGGTGTCCTGGTATTCCCATCTCTTGAAGAATTTTCCACAGTTTGTTGTGATCCACACAGTCAAAGGCTTTGGTGCAGTCAGTGAAGAAGTAGAAGCTTTTCCTGTAATTCTCTTGCTTTTTCAATGATCCAACGAATGTTGGGAATTTTATTTCAGGTTCCTCTGCCTTTTCTAAATCCAGCTGGTACATCTGGAAGTTCTCAGTTCATATACTGTTATAGTCTAGCTTGGAAGATTCTGAGCATGACCTTGCTAGCATGTGAAATGAATGCAATTGTGCGGTAGTTTGAACAATCTTTGGCATTGCCTTTCTTTGGGATGGAATGAAAACTGACCTTTTCCAGTCCTGTGGCCACTGCTGAGTTTTCCAAATTTGCTGGCATATTGAGTGCAGCACTTTCACAGCATCATCTTTTAGGATTTGAAGTAGCTCAGCTGGAATTCCATCACCTCCACTAGCTTTGTTCATAGTGATGCTTCCTAAGACCCACTTGACTTCACATTTCAGGATGTCTGGCTTTAGGTGAGTGATCACACCATCGTGGTTATCCAGGTCATTAAGATATTTTTTGTATAGTTCTTCTGTGTATTCTTGCCACCTCTTCTTAATATCTTCTGCTTCTGTTAGGTCCACACCATTTCTGTCCTTTATTGGGCCAAATTTGCAAGAAATGTTCCCTTGTCTTCTCTCATTTTCTTGAAGAGATCTCTAGTCTTTCGCATTCTATTGTTTTCCTCTATTTCTTTGCATTGATCGCTGGGGAAGGCTTCCTTATCTCTCCTTGCTATTCTTTGGAACTCTTCATTCAGATAGCTATATCTTTCTTTTTCTCCTTTGCCTTTTGCTCCTCTTCTTTTCTCAACTATTTGTAAGGCCTCCTCAGACAAGCATTTTGCCTTTGCATTTCTTTTCCTTGGGGATCGTTTTGATCACTGCCTCCTGTACAATGTTACGAACCTACTTCCATAGTTCTTCAGGCACTCTATCAGATCTAATCCCTTGAGTCTATTTGTCAATTCCACTGTATAATTATAAGGGATTTGATTTAGGTCATACCTGAATGGCCTAGTGATTTTACCTATTTTCTTCAATATAAGTCTGAAATTAAAGTCTGCACTGGCCATAGCAAACACCCTTTTCCAACAACACAAGAGACGACTCTACACATGGACATCACCAGATGTTCAATACCAAAATCAGATTGATTATATTCTTTGCAGCCGAAGATGGAGAAGCTCTATACAGTCAGCAAAAACAATACAGAGATGACTGTGGCTCAGATTATGAACTCCTTATTGCAAAATTCAGACTACATTATGACCCCTACTCAAAAAAAAAGAATGATAGTAGCTTACTTCCATCTGGTGTTGACAGCCGGTCCTGTCGTCAGAGTGTGGCCTGGGACCACCATACCAGCCCTACCTGGGAATTGGTTAGAAAAGCAATTTCTCAGCCTCCCCCAAGCCTTAAGAATCAGAACTCCTGCAGAAGGAGTCCAGCAATCTGTTTTAACAAGGTGCCTGGGTGATTCTGGGACTGCCCCTGTGGCCCAGCTGGTAAAGAATCCACCTGCAATGTGAGAGACCTGGGTTTGATCCCTGGTTTGGGAAGATCCCCTGGAGAAGGAAAAGGCTACCCACTCCAGTATTCTGGCCTGGAGAATTCCATGGACTATACAGTCGGTGGGGTCACTAAGAGTTGGCCACAACTGAGCGACTTTGACTTTCACTGGGTGATTCTGATGCTCTAAGGTTTGGGAACCCTGCCTCACTTCACTGACCCCTTACAATGACTATGGAAGATGTAGGAAGTGTAGTCTCAAAAATATCAAGTGACCTGTCCCAAGTGAGTAGTAACACCAGGATTGGAATACAGGGTATTCTGTTCCCCAAGTTCCCACTTCTCTAAACATGTGTTTCCTTACTGGTGAAAAGTAAGCAGGGGCGAGTCTGGGATTCAAATGCCTATTCCTATGGAAACCAATTAAAAGTATTGGGTTGGTCCCAAAGTTCATTCGGGTTTTTCCCTACCATCTGACAGAAAAACCCTAATGAAATTTTTGGCCAACCCAACAGTTTTAGTCAAGGGTCAGGAAAGAAATGAACATCTATTGAACATCAGTTATGTGCCAGTCACTGTACCCAAACATCTCATCTCACTCCATTGCCACAGAAGACCAGGCCAGGTAGACATTCTGAAATCAGATCAGGTAGGATAAGCCACTTTCCCAGGCTCTCACAGCTAAGTAAGTTGCAGAGTAGCACCTGAATCCTGCTTAGTCTGCCTCTAAGAATCCTCACAGCCTCCCTGGGGCACTCTTACACATTCAGCAGATGCAGGTGTCCTCATGGCAAAAAGAGCAGAAAGCCGGGGTTGAGTGCATAGGGAACAATGAATGAGGTCACCCTGCCCCAGGGGTGAAAAACCACCTCGACAGCAATCGTGGGGCTTTCACAGCGTCACCAGCCACCACCCCGGGCTGCTCCTCCCTTCCCTCCTTTCTCTCTCAAAAACCACCGACTTTTCCCTTTCCCCTTGTGGGACAGGGAAGTCAAGTTCTTACCAAGTTAAACATGCTTATTATCTTCCTATTAACTGAGTATTCATCTACCTTTCCAGGGAAGCCAAACCTTTTGTGGGTAATGATGTCGGAAATGGGTCAATTGCCAGTAGAAATTCTAGCAATACTCAGCAAGGATTATCATAATGTTTCAGATGCCTTTAACCAGCTCTGCACACAGAATATATACACACCCTCGAAACTGGTTAGGAATTTACCAGCAACCTTCCAAGTCGATGGCTGAATTAACTTGCAGACAATGTATGACCTGCCATGAAATGTCTAAAATCAAGAGGCACAGGAAGGTAAAGAACGTAAAGCTACCATTGCTCAGCCATCATTTTGTAGCATGTTACTTCTTTTTTAACACATTGCTCTTTCTTTTCACTTCAAAAAAAACACACCAGTATTTCCACCCACTCCCTCTTGGCTCATAGAATCAAGGGAACGCAAACTGAAAACTCTAGGTGAAAATATTTGTTGACAGAAATATATTGATACACGCACACTGTGCTCAGTCTCTCCGCCGTGTCTGACTTTTTGCAGCCCCATGAATGGTAGTCCGCCAGGCTCCTCTGTCCATGGGACTTCCCAAGCAAGTATGCTGGAGTAGGGTACCATTTTCTACTCTAGATATTGATATAAAACAACCCCAAATCTCCCTAGCTAAAAACCAATCATTGGCTTTCAGGTGCTTTCAGGATGGGATCCAGGCACCCAGGCTGCTCTGTCAAGTACCTGTGATCAGGTAGCTGCCCACGCTGGCCCAAAAGCCTGACATCTCCTGCCACAAACCCAACACTCAGGCTCTACAGAGTACGGGCTGTTCCCAGAAGGCTCCAGATCCTCGCCTGCCTTCATGCCTTTACGCCTGTGGGTCTCTCAACAGCCCCCTCCATTCCTTTACCAGGCTGACTCCTCTTGCTCATCTCTCCCAACTGAGCCCAGGTGACACCTCTTGAGGGAAGTCTTCCCCAACCTCCACTGGGGTCTCCCGAGGCACCATGTGCTGACCCTCACCACAGGACTCCAGTCTGTTTGGTTTGGTGTCACCTCCAAAGCTGGGAGCTATGTGCAAATACCTCACTCTCATCGGGGCACAACACAGGGCCAGACACATGGGAAGCACTCAGAACGTGCATCTATGTTGATGGAAGTAGAGCCCAAGCTATTCTTTCTTTCTTTTTGACCTCACCACGCAGCATGCAGGATCTTAGCTCCCAGACCAAGGATCATCCCCATGCCGCCTGAAATGGAAGCCCCAAATCTTATCCACTGGGCCACCTGGGAATTCTCAGAACATCTTTGTTGAATGAAAGAGTGAAAGAATGACAGATGATCACTTAGATATTCTTTGTCTCACAAGCTCTGGGCACACCATGGAAATGAGAGATGATCATTCTGTCCCAATATTCTTAAAATGCTACTTCCACTGTTGAGGACTCATACAGTCCAACATGACCCGAAGTACCTCGAGGCTGCAGAAACCCTAGTCCAAAGCAGTATCCAGACAAGCCCATCATCATTATATAGATGAGCCCAGGGGTATCCACCAGACTCAAGATTCTTACTGTCAGTAATAAAACCAAAGCTAGACCAAAATCCTGGAACTGGCTCCAGTCTGAAATGGTCTGGAAACTCACTCTGGTTCAGACCTTTCTAGCATAAGGCCAGTGAAATAGGTATGTTTATATTTATCATAGAAGCAGTAAAGAAACA
This sequence comes from Okapia johnstoni, assembly GCA_024291935.2. Lineage (NCBI taxonomy): Eukaryota > Metazoa > Chordata > Mammalia > Artiodactyla > Giraffidae > Okapia > Okapia johnstoni. Next base: position 49,231,015 of record CM044316.1, read on the forward strand.
AGAAAGCTTCACTGCTCTACAGCCCAGCTGATGGGAAGGGGGAGGGTGTGTGCAGCTGCAAGTTCAAGAGCCACCCAGCACCATGTGTGCACCAGTTCTCTATGCCAGACCATGGCATCGTACCAAGTCTTCCAGCAGACTGCCTTCTGCCTGAGGGGCCTGTGGCCGGTGGGGTCAGAAGCAGGGGCTGAGACACTATCTGGACAACCAATAAAACTGTCAAACCCTAGGCTACATGAGGCTGTGCTGAGTTGCCTTGCAGTGGGGTGGGGGGAGCTTTGTGGCAGATCTGAACATCATCATGGAAGGAAGCAGACACTTACCATCTACACCCATAGCTCTCTTGCAGGGGAGTCATGGCCATGGGCAAGCTGTCCATCAAGAGGCTCCTGGTGGCTAAGGTTGTTCCCATGAGCCTCCTCTTCCTGCCAGATTTGATCCACTCGGGGCATCTCCTCACTGGGGCATACCTTGGACCTGCACATTTCTAAAAACCACTTACTCTCTGTTACCTTGAGCCAGTCTAAGGCTCATCTCCAAGACATGTCCAAGGACATGGATTTCCAGGTCACTGGGGAGGCCCTAGCCCTTGCTCCTCATGGGTATAGGCCCCTCACCCACTCACGTCGACCAATAAACTGGTTCTGTAACAGTCCTAAAACCCCTCAAACGTAGAGCAATGTGTAGAACGTGGGAAACCAGGCTCTGATATTGGCCCATAATATGATTCTCCAGAGGTAGCCACTGGTGGGGCTTCCCTGGTGGCTCAGCTGGTAAAGAATCTGCCTGCAATACAGGAGACCCGGGTTTGATCCCTGGGTCAGGAAGATCCCCTGGAGAAGGGATGGCAACCCACTCCACTATTCTTGCCTGGAGAATTCCATGGACAGAAGAGCCTGGCGGGCTACAGTCCATGGGACCACAGAGAGTCGGACATGACTGAGCGACTAAGCATGCAGAGTATTTTAGAGATTGATGTGCCATGAGCCTGCAAGACAAATCCATTTTATAGATGACCTCGTACAGTATTTTTTAAAATATTTCTATTAATTGCCATGAACTAAACAGCAAAATGTTCTTGTATCTGAGATATTTTTGTGGAGATTTGAAGGTGGCAGAGAGGGAAATAGAGTGCCACAGAGTAGCATGAAAAATACCATCACTTACAGCTTCTCTTGGAAAATCCAAAGATCCACCACCTTACTAGTAACAACTATCTGAAGCTGAGAGGTACCAGTTGCTTCCACATCGGGTGTGCTCTCAAGGTTGTTACAGTCACTACCTGACCCATTTATAAAACCGGTCTGGCCCCCATATGCATTTGAGTTTGCAATCATTGATGCCAATCCTTATGAAACCCTTTCATAACACGAGTATTATGAGGTGCTGCCTATAATTTTCTCTTTTTTAGTATATCCAGATGAATACACACAACTCTACCTATATATTCCTCTGAATGACCACATTATGGTCCCTTCCTGGTGGTTATTTAGGTTAGCCCCATTTATCTTCAATTACAAAAAAAGGTAACAGTAAAAACCCTTGTCTGTATCTTTGTATATTTGGGCATTTTTTAAAATTTTATTTATTCACATATTTATTTTTGGCTGTGCTGGGTCTTCATTTCTGCATGTGGGCTTTCTCTACTTGTGGTGAACGGGAGCTACCCTCTAGTTGTGGCTCAGGGGCTTCTCATCGCGGTGGTTTCTCCTGTTGTCCAGCACAGGCTCTGTGAAGCACTGGCTCTAGTAGTTGTGGTACACAGGCTCAGTTGTCCCTTGCAGGTGGAATCTTCTGGGACCAGGGATTGAACCCGTGCCCCCTGCATTGGCAGGCATATTCTTAACCACTGGACCATCAGGGAAGTCCTGGGCATCTTTGTTGAATAAACTTCAAAATGTGAAATTAGTAAAAGAGAATAATGCACATTTAAAATTTCAATACATAAGGCCAAAATACTGAAGTTGGGTTAGAATCCAAGCCATGTTTCGTTCCCAAGCAAGAGGCAAGGAGTGGTTGAGACTGGAGAGAGGGATCAGAGATGAACTGCCCAACTCGCAAACTTAGAGAACAGACTTGTGGTTGCCAAGGAGGGAGGGGGAAGAAGTGAGGGATGGATTGGGAGTTTGAGATCAGCAGATGCAAACTATTATATACAGAATGGGTAAACAACAAGGTCCTAGTGTATAGCACAGGGAACTATATTCAATATCTTGTGATAAATCATGAAGGAAAAGAATATGAAAAAGAATATAAATATGTGTTTAACTGAATCACTTTGCTATACAGCAGAAATTAACACTTTGTAAATCGACTCTACGTCAATAAATAAATTTTTAAAAAAGAGATAAACTGTCCAACATGTGAACCCTCTTCTTGAATAACCATGCTCTTATACTCCTGATCTACCCACAGATGATCACCACAAAGATAATATTGCAAATGGAATTTGCAGATGCAGCAGGGCAAATATATTTTAGAGTTCTAGCTAAAAATTATTTTACAGTCACCTCATAAACTGGGCATGGAAACAAAATGATATAATAATTCTGGTTATATTTATGGAATTCTCCATTTGTTGTTAGAAGCCAAAGGAATTTTTTTCATTTTTTATTGGCGTACAGCTGCTTTACAATGTTATGCTAATTTCTGCTGTACCGCAAAATGAATCAGCTATATGTATACATATATCCTCTTCTTTTTGAGCCTTTCTCCCACCCATCCACCCGCATCCCATCCCTCTAAGTCATCACAGAGCACTGAGTTGAGCTCCCTGTACTATACAGCAGCTTCCCATTAGCTATCTATTTTACACATGGTAGTGTATATATGTCAATCCTAAAATCCCAATTTTTCTCACCCTTCCCTCCCCCATCCATGTGCACATGTCTGTTCTCTCCATGTACATATCTATTTATGCCCTGCTAATAGATTCATCTGTATTATTTTCTAGATTCCACATATATGTGTTAATATACCATATTTGTTTTTCTCTTTCTTTCTGCATGACAGACTCTAGGCTCATCCACATCATTATAAGTGACCCAATTATTTCCTTTTCATAGCTGAGTAATATTCCATTGTATATATGTACCACATCTTCTTTATCCATTCATCTGTCAATGGACATTTAGGCTGCTTCCATGTCCTGGCTATTTAAACAGTAAAATCAAAGAAATTTTTATACAAATAAATTGATTAGTTTTTATTTAGTTCTTTGATACTTCTTGTTGTCTTATCTAAAATAAAAGTACTCCCTATACTTTCTCTCTTCATGTTTCAGGCTTATTTCCACTTCTGTTCTTTGTATGTGACCCTGATATTACTGGGTGAAGGTTGTATATGTTTCCAAGTTTTGAGCTCTACTGAGTGGAACTAAAGATTAAAATCTGGGATCACAATTACAACAAGGATTTGACTAAAATAGTCTCTTTTTATATGATAAATGCAGCAAGTGGGATGAAGGTTAAGAGTAGAGATTGCCTGGGCATAAGTCCTGACTTCCCCCAAGCACTAGCTGGGGCAAAACAAAAATCTCTCTAAGCCTGTCTCCTCATCTATTAAGATTGAGGTAAGAATAGGGCTACAGTTCTTTGCATAGAATCTGTCACAAAATAATGTTTATTGTTAGTATTTATTGTAACACAATTGCCAACCTCCACTCCCTCTTAAAGTGTATAAGATGCTACAATGCCCAAGACCACGTAAGCCACTGGGCAGCTACTCTGTGAGTTGATAATCATGTAATGGCCAAATCGGAATGAATAATTCCTTCAGAAAAGAAGCCAGAAGTTGGGCTCAGTTTTAAGCTGTACTTTAGATACAACATGATAAATAATAAGAGGTCTGGTAAGAGGATAATGGCTAACCTTTACTTAGCACTAACTCTGTATCACACTCTTTGAAGCATTTTATAAGCATCTCCTCAGGGTATGCTTACAGCGATCCTATGGAGTGAGCGCTATTATTATCATCCCTGTTTTACAGATGAGAAAACCAACTATATGATGTTTAATCAACTTTCTCTAAGTCATCCTCTTATTTAATAAAATGGCATGTCAGAAAGAAAAACAAATATTGTATAATATCACTTATATCCAGAATCTAGAAAAAATAGTACCAATAAACTCATTTGCAAAGCAGAAATAGAGACACAGATGTAGAGAACAAATGCATGGATGCCAAGGGGGGAAGGGAAGGTGAGATGAATTGGGAGATTGGGATTGACATATATATGCTACTGTGTATAAAATAAATGACTGATGAGAACCTGCTGTATAGCACAGGGAACTCAGTGCTCTGTGATGACCTAAATGGGAAGGAAAGCCAAAAAAAGAGGGGATGTATATGTATATGTATGTATGTATGTGTGTGTTTAGCTGATTCACATTGCTATACCACCGAAACTAACACAATATTGTAGAGCAACTCTACTCCAATAAAAATTAAAAATATAAGAGATAGCACAGGCCTTCTGACTTCAGGGCTTATACTGTTAACCACTATAGTAAGTTAGAAACAATGCCAGAAAGGAGGCATTTACAGCTAGGTCAAAATAATGAGTTTGGGTGTTGTCAACTAATATCTTTCAAGCAACTACTGTGCACTAGACTATTCTAAGGGCTACCCATACATATTAGGAAGTTTATTCCTAATGTCATTCCTGAGAATTATGTATTACTGATAGCACTTTTGTAGATTGGTGGAGCTTAGAATTTTTGAACACCCGAGAACACAGCGCTGTCAGTGGCAGAGGTGAGTTTCAAAGCATGTCTGCAGATTCCAAGTGTCAGGCTTTCTCCCTAGGAATGCGGTAAGAATTCCAAGCACAAATGACTCATCCTCACCACTCAGCAAATATTTATTTGTCTCGGGCACAAGTGAATAACACAGACATGGTTCCTGCACCATAGAACAGGGATTTTTTGGAAGAGAAACAGTTTATAGGGCCAAGTGAGTAACATTTTATATATTGTATAATAAATAATCAGCACCATCACAGGGCCCAAAAAATGTCTAATTGACTTGACAAATATTTACAGTAGTTATATTAAAATAATTCTAATCCTCTCTTTTAAAAAAAGAGGAAGGTATCTGTTTATCATGTATTTTCCTATTATCCTAGAAGACCTACTTACGAAGAAAAGCATGTAGGACTAATCAGGGCATTCAGGGAATTACTAAGTTTTGCAACTTTTCCACCTCTGATCAAAAGGACAAAATTGTGGTTACCCAATAGCCCAGGCAAATAGTCAACTCTTGCACAGACTTGCCCTGAGTTTAATAAGTATTAAGTTTGCATCCTGCTTATGGTTTTGAATCAAAACATTTACTGATTTCATCAGAAAGGAAACAGTAAAGGAAGAGGAGAAAGACTGGTTTTGAGTGAAATAACTGACCACAGCCCTTTTCTTTTGTAAGGCACAGTATCTGTTATGGATTAATGTGTCTACATACAGCAATTTTGGAGCTCAGGTATTTATTTTTCTTTTCAATGGCTATCTTATCCATTGTAATTCATAGACTATTAGTGTCATAGGATTTAACTGTTGTAAATGTTTTCGTAAATCTATAGTGATTTAAGCTATTTTTATTATCTTTGAAAACTTTATTACACCAGTAATATATGTTCATTGTAGAAAAACTACAAATACACCTGAGCAAAATTTAAAAATTAAAATCAATTGATAAGTCCAGTGGGCAGAAGTAACTGTCACTGACATTTGGGCATACATTCTTCTAGTCTCAATATTATATTTCTACTTAACATTCTTAAATAATCTGGGCTCATATGGCTTGTGAGTTTCTATCATCACTTAATTGTGTACCTCCTTTATGTCATTAAATATACATCTCCACTATAATTTTCAATAGTTTTAATATGTGTCTACCTTTTATCCATCTACTCCACTATTTATTTATCCATTTATCCATCACCATATTGTTGGACATGAAGAATGTTTTAAAATATCACAAATAATTATATGAGGAACATATTTGGGTATATATCTGTTCCATTAGTATGAATTTCTAAAAGTGGTATTTCAGGGTCAAATAGGGACATATTTGTAAAACTGTGGCTAGCTTTTTACTGGTTTCTTTTCGTTTTTTCTTTCTTTATTTTTTTGAAATAATTACAGACTCATGAGAAGTGGCAAACATGGAAGTAGTATGGGGAAATCCCTTGGACCCTTCACCAATCTTCCCTCAGTGATAACATCATATATAAAAATAATGCAGTATAAAAAGGGGAACACTGGCATAATATTAGGTTGGCCAAAAAGTTCATTTGGGTTTTTCTGTAAGATGGTATGGAAAAACCTGAATGAACTTTTTGGCCAACCAATACAATAACTAGGCTACAAACTTTACTTGGATTTAAACAGCTGAATTATTTTTTTAATATTAATAGAATGGTAAGATGCATTCTCTCTTTCCTACATCTGCAGATGCCTTTAAAACTCTCACACAGCTGCCTTTAGAACTCCTTTCCAACCCTCTGTAGAGGAAAGAATACAATGATGCATAGTAGATTATTGTCTTTTATTGAAAATTAAAGGGAAGAAATGCAAGTAAACCTCTCACCCAATTCAGAGGTGGTTGACTTAACATTTATGGCACAGAAAACAGGTAGGATTCTGTTCTTCTTTTGGTTCTTTGCATCACTCCAGTTCCTTCACTAGGGTGGTTTCAAAAAGTGGGGGTACCCCAACACAAAATAAGTAGCACTGAGTCACACAGGGAGAAAATCATTCATTTCTCTTTCAGGCCTTTGATTACATCAAGGAGAAAGCCTCAGTTTAGGGCTAGTCTTCAATGCCTCTCTCATACTTGGTAATTCTCCCTCTTTAACAAACTGTTCAGGCTTCAGGTTCAGAGGTAGGCAGGCAATATCAGTCAACTGGAATTCAATGGCATTTTATTAGTTTAATGAAATGCACTTTTGCCTTCAAATTGCAGCAGATGAAACTGGTTTTCCATTTACAGACTATTTTTGAAGTTCCCTTTTAAAATAAATTTATTTCAACAAAAAAGTGATTTGACATAAAAAACAAATGTGATTATGACTAAAAGCAACCAAACAGGGATCTAGTTCCCCAACTAGTTCCCCAGCCAGGGATCCAACCTGTACCCCATGCTGTAGAAGCACAGTCTTAACCACTGGATCACTAGGAAGTCCTGTGAGAGCATTTTGGTCAATAAAAAATTGACCCGTCCCCTGGCCTGGCATACTCAACTTAAGGGTTGAGCTTGGGAGAGACGGAGAACAACCTGACTCCTGGTTCTCTTATGGGATCTGCCTACACAAATGAAAAAGGTGAAGAGAATTCTATAGCTATTAAGCACTTATTCAATACGTCATTTCACAGACTCCTCAGAACAACTCAGTGAGACAGGTTTCATTAGTAACTTCATTGGAAACACGAGGAATCCAAGGGATAGAAGAATGGAATAATCAGCCCAAGTGATCCATCTAGGTACTGGCAGGGCAAGGATTCAGACTAGGTGACTGCTGGTTCCTACCATTTCTCATGAAATTTAAGGACCATTAGTCATCTCTGGGTTTTCCCAGAGGCTCAGCAGTAAAGCATCTGCCTGCAATGCAGGAGATGCAGGAGACTCGGGTTCACTCCCTGGGTCAGGAGGAAACCCTGGGGGAGGGTATGGTAACCCACTCCAGTATTCTTAACTGGGAAATTCCATGGACAGAGGAGCCTGGCAGGCTATAGTCCATGGGGTAGCAAAGAGTCAGACACACTGAGCACAGTCATCTTGAGAAAATTTGCCATGACTCTTTATCCTTGCCAGGACTTTCGGTCACTGTGGGTGTGGTGATTGCATAGGAATTCCCTAAAGTATATTCCTGACCTGCAGACATCCTTCTGATTAGAAAGGAAATTTCAGTTCAAAAAAAGACAAAACATCTAATAGCCATTCAACCACTGCCATTCTGCTTTCCTACGCATTTCCACTCTTGGAAAGATGTCCACTTTTCTCCAATCCTAGAATAGTTCCAAAGGTTTCCCAATACCATTAGAAAACCAAATCACAAGGGCAAATTCAGCATCATGGAAACAGATAATAGAGCTTCATTCAAATATTTAAAACCTATATTCAAATTTATACTAGGTACTAAGGACAGAGAGCTATGAATTACAAAGCATGGAGTCTGCCAGCAAGAGTCCAGGGGTAGACAACAGTCTTCATGACCCTTTGATATAATACCTCAGATATCCAGCAACTGAACTCCTTTAATGGACTTATGGATTTGTTTACAAATGATTAGGTTTATGGAAAAGCTCCCAAGACCTCCAAAGGGTTAAGAACAGATCAAATGAAAAGAGCACATCTCTAAAACGATAACTCCACTGAGTAAGCCAATTTGATTGACAAAACTGTCTGTACACCTGTTTCACGATTTAATTTTAAGTTTGAAAGATACTATCTTAGCCTGAGACAAACACTTGCTTGCTTGAAGGTAATTTATTTGGGAGCAAAGGTTAGGGATGAAAGAGTGATATAGGGAACGAAGGAGAGATGATATGAGGATGCATTATTGCATTCAGTTCAGTTCAGTAGCTAAGTCTTGTCCGACTCTTTGCGACCCCATGAACCACAGCACGCCGGGCCTCCCTGTCCATCACCAATTCTCGGAGTCCACCCAAACCCATGTCCATCGAGTCGGTGATGCCATCCAGCCATCTCATCCTCTGTCGTTCCCTTCTCCTCCTGCCTCCAATCCTTCCCAGCGTCAGAGTCTTTTCCAATGAGTCAACTCTTCGCATGAGGTGGCCAAAGTATTGGAGTTTCAGCTTCAACATCAGTCCTTCCAATGAACACCCAGGACTGATCTCCTTTAGGATGGACTGGTTGGATCTCCTTGCAGTCCAAGGGACTCTCAAGAGTCTTCTCCAACACCACAGTTCAAACGCGTCAATTCTTCGGCGCTCAGCTTTCTTCACCGTCCAACTCTCACATCCATCCATGACTACTGGAAAAACCATAGCCTTGACTAGACGGACTTTTGTTGGCAAAGTAATATCTCTGCTTTTTAATATGCTGTCTAGGTTGGTCATAACTTTCCTTCCAAGGAGTAAGCGTCTTTTAATTTCATGCCTGCAATCACCATCTGCAGTGATTCTGGAGCCCCCCAAAAATAAAGTCTGACACTGTTTCCACTGTTTCCCCATCTATTTCCCATGAAGTGATAGGACCAGATGCCATGATCTTAGTTTTCTGAATGTTGAGCTTTAAGCCAACTTTTTCACTCTCCTCTTTCACTTTCATCAAGAGGCTTTTTAGTTCCTCTTCACTTTCTGCCATAAGGGTGGTGTCATCTGCATATCTGAGGTTATTGATATTTCTCCCGGAAATCTTGATTCCAGCTTGTGTTTCTTCCAGCCCAGCGTTTCTCATGATGTACTCTGCCTATAAGTTAAATAAGCAGGGTGACAATATACAGCCTTGACGTACTCCTTTTCCTATTTGGAACCAGTCTGTTGTTCCATGTCCAGTTCTAACTGTTGCTTCCTGACCTGCATACAGGTTTCTCAAGAGACAGGTCAGGTAGTCTGGTATTCCCATCTCTTTCAGAATTTTCCACAGTTTATTGTGATCCACACAGTCAAAGGCTTTGGCATAGTCAATAAAGCAGAATAGCCAGCCAGTGAGTGAGTGGTATTCATGCCACAGAACCTTCTGAACGTGCATCTTAGTCACTTCAGTCATGTCTGACTCTTTGCAACCCCCTGAACTGTAGCCCGCCAGGCTCCTCTGTCCATGGAATTCTCCAGGCAAGAATACTGGAGTGGTTGCTGTGCCCTCCTCCAGGGGATCTTCGCGACCCAAGGAGCGAACCCTCACCTGTTAGATCTCCTGCATCTACAGGCGGTTTCTTTATCACTATCGCCACCTGGGAAGCCACCGAACCTTCTGAAGAGTCTTATGAAATCTTAGGACTGCTCACTCCAAAGGATGAGAGGAAGAAGCATTTACCATAGACTCACCATTAGTGAAAGGTGGTGCACACTTTTGGATCATGCACTGTGACTAGAGAACGAGTTCCCATGGGTATCCCATATTGCAACATCAGAGAAGCGCTGGAGCAGGAAGCAGGAGGTACATGTCAGGGTCCTGACAGTGCCAGGTGGCAACCACTTGAATCTGGCAAAACTCCTTAGTATAAGACGTGAGGCGGAGAACAAAGTGACATTCAAGAGGTCTCCAACATAAAACTAATATCAACAGCCCAGATACATTTTTTTTTCCTGGCCACACCACGAGGCATACAGGATCTTAGTTCTGGATCAAGGATCAAACCTACACCAGTTGTATTAGAAGCGTGGAGTCTCAACCACTGGACCACCAGGGAAGTCCCTGCTCAGACAAAATTTTTTTTAAAAATTATGCCATTCATTCATAAATGCACCCAACAAACATTTATTAAGCATTAACAACATGCCAATGACTACGTGAAGTACAAGGGATAGAGTAGTTTGTCTATTATAAGTGCTTTGCTCTCTTGGAACTTGCAGTCTATTGGGGGGAATCAAGGATTCAATAAATTATTACAAAAATTACTGAATTACAACTGTGATAACTGTCATGAAGCATAGGATGATAAACTTTCTAGCAATGATAATCAAGGAAGGCTTCCTGGAGGAAGTGGCATTTAAGCTAAAACTTGCAGAGGAGGAGGTGAAGAAAACAAAGTGTGGGAGTGTAACTAGGAAGAGAGCAACTAGAAAGCAAGTTGCAGGCAGAAAGAAGAAATTTGAACAAATACCCTATGGCAAAAAAACTTAAACTATCCCAAGAAAAAAGAAAAATCCAGTGGGACTGGAGTGGATGAGTGAAGGGGGCGACATGGAGGTAAATCGATGAGTGAGCAGGAACATATCACATCTGGCCTGACAGGTCAGAAAAAAGATCTCGATTGTATCCTAAGGTCAAGGGGAATCTACTGAGGGATATTGCACAGGGGAACACTTATGATCAGATTTTTTTTTAAACATAAATCAAGGTATGCTTGTACATACAAGCAGCAGAAGCTCGTAAATATCACACAGCAGTTATTTAAAAAGAGCACAGTCTGTAATCAGTACATAATTGTACAAATATAAACAGGAGTGTTGACGGGGTGAGGGTGATGGCCTGAGCCTGGAGTCTGGGAAGCCTTGCAGAGTTCATCTTTTTGTTTGTTTTGGAGGACTGTTGTTCAGTTGATTTGATGCCAGGTTTGCATTTGGGTAAGCCAGGATGAAATCCCCATTGAAAACTCTTCCCCTGCTTCAGAAGCTTCAAAAGAAAATTTCTCCTCAAATTTCCACTAAGACTAACCTCGTAGGTGGGCGGTGGTAGGGACCACCTACAGGGTGTGATATGAAAGGTGCTAAAACACCACTCCTGTTCAGTGTAAACTTTCTCTGCCCCACACTAGTGTTGGAAATTCTACCATCACCATTTTATTCTGAAGAATTTTTAATTGTTAAATATGGTAGCACTGGATCTATTCTGACTTCCTGAAATGGACTGTTCTCAGGGATGGGAGAATCTGAAGCTTTTCGAGATGACTGGCTACATAGGAATAGGGAGGGGCCATGAGATGGGGTTTGTTAAAGGAGGCATTCATAATATTGAGTATATATCTTTACATACACTTATGTAAACATACACGGTGTACTTAGGGCAAATATATAACTTTATAACACAGGGAACAATAATGATAAGGAACCTAGGCCCTGGGATTAGGCCAACCTAGATCACAACCTCTGTGACTCTGGGAAAGCTATAGCATCTGCCTTGTAGGGTGGTTGGCAGGAAAAGGAGATAGTCTGTTCAAAGGCTTAGCACTGCTCTGGGGCATAAATGTTACATTACTTGTCCTTGTGCAAGCATGTGTGTGCCAGTGTGTGAAGATGCAGATGTGGGTATGTAAGAGAGAGAGGATGTCCAAGAACAGGAGAGGGGAGCAGGTAGAGTTCCCACAGGAGTGGCCCTCTCTGCAGGGTGAAAGGACAGCGGCCGCTCACAGAGGAGGCAGATCAGCTTTACCAAGCGGGGACAGCAAAGGGTCTCAAATGGCAAGGGGCTTTCCAATAAGCACAAAATCTAGAGCGGAAATTAATTGAAGGAGACAGGTAATAGAGTGAGGTGTGGTGGTGTTGAAGCTCCAAACACCCCCCATAAAAGGGAGACAAAAAAAGAATTGAAAGTGATCTCTGAAATTTGACACGGATGCAGACTAGGGCTCTGCACTTGGGGGACATATGGCTTCATCTGCTTCATCCCTAAGATCTCCCCTGTTTTGAACTTCAAGCATGCTTGCTTTTTCAGAACTGACACAGAAGAACTTTTAAAAACAAACCAATCACCACAATGTTTGCTTTCTGCCTGATAAGGAATTGTCAGTCTTATGTCTGAGAGAGAAGACAGAGTAAAAGGAGAACACCCACTATCTAGTCCCAGCTCTGCCCCCAACTCACTGGGTAACTTCAAGGAATCTCCCAACTTCAAGAATCTCTCAGCAGCCTCATCGGCCAAAGAATTTGATTGGTCACTTTAGTCATTATCTTTTGACTTTCTGCTGTCTTAGATGAGGTCCAGCTCAAGTCAACCATCTCTCCTCCTCTTAAAGTTGTATCACAACAAGACATGGTAGTGAAGGCCACAGATCACCCGCCTCTTGCTCACTGTGTCTGCTGGGATGACTTATTTAATGTCTCGGGTCTCTGTTTCCTTCTTCATAAAATGAGGGTAAGAGGCCAGTGTATCATTGGGTTGATAGAAGGATTAAATGAGTTCATGAAGATAAAATATTTACAACAGTACTTGGCACAGATAAGGGCTACACTACTCTGTTGTTAGGTATTAATGATAAGATTATTATTATTTACTTTATTGGATAACTTTGTAGTGTAGTGTTACAGTATTAAATGAAATATACTATTGATAAATCAAAAAATAGAAGTATAAGCATTATTTGGGGCTATAAAAGACTCCAGTCGGTAGGGTAAGGGAAGCTGGAATATTACTTTTTCTTTTCACCTTTTTAAATTTATTATTATTATTTGGACCATGCCACATAGCTTGGTGACTTATGGGATTTTAGCTTCCTGACCAGGGGCCAAACCCAGCCCTTGGCAGAGAAAGTTCAGAATTCCAACACTAGACCACCAGGTAATTTCTACTTTTCTTTTTTTAAAAAGCCCTCCTGTGCTTTGATTTTTCAAGGATGTGTCCGGACTACCACAACACTGTTGTTTTGTTTTGTTAATTTCATAAGATTGAGCAAATAAATTGCTCAAGTCGGTTTCAAATCTCACAGTTCAAGGACTGACTGATTTTATAGAGCAGTGCTTTTTAGGTGACCAGTTTATCTTTGTGTTCACAGCTACCTTAATACGTTTGAACTTTTCAGGAAATCCTCATAAAGGTTTGAAATAAACACAATCACCTTGGCATGTTCATAACTTGATTGTGTTTCAATTTCCGGGAAAGGGCAGAAAATTAGGAAGGGGAAATATAAACTTTGTAAATACTTAACCTTACAGTAAATTGACTTGTATTTTGCCCCTTGTAATCTTTTCCCTGAAATCGACTCCCACAAAGGAAGGATCGGTAGCAGAGTGTGAGAGCGCGAAGGACAGAACGGCGGTGAAAGCGTTAACTGGGCTGGGTAAGGCGATCCCTGAAATGAGTTAAGACTCGGGTTAAAGTTTTCAAAACGGCGGCAGCAGCAGCTCCAGGGGAAACGGAAGCCTGGCGGAGGAGCATCGAGGACCGTGCTGAGCTGAACTCAGCCCCGGGTGGCAAGCTCAAGGTTAGTGGCCCCCCGCACACCTCCGCGTGCTGACATCTTTGGAGCTGTTTCAGGAGGCAGGGCGCCTTCTCTCAGCCTGGAGTGTCCTGTCTGCCTGTCTCCACCAGTGGGGCCACAGGCTCGTGCCAATCCTCCTGCTGCGCGTTCCCCTAAGCCCTGGAGCTGAGAGGGACCGGGACCTGTTTGCAAGCCACTTTCCTTAAGGGGGTACTTCTTCTCAGACATCCACAAGGAAACTGTTTCTGGAACAAGGATGATTTTCAGAACACACACACACACACACACACACACACACACACACACACACACACACACACACACACACACACACACACACACACACACACACACACACACACACACCTGTATACGCTGCCCCATCTTGGTTCTTGCAGGCTGTGACCACAATCCCAAATTCCTATCTGCTTCAATTGAAACTGAGAACAGTTGTCAAAGTAACAAAACAGGCTGTGCAACTTTATCGTATGGGAGGGATAGTGTCTCTGAGGCTAACATAATCAAGGTGAGAAGGCAAAAAAAAAAAAAAAAAAAGAGAGAGAGAGAGAGGAACAAAAAGAAAGTAAAAAACTTTCAAGCTCCACAGCCTGGAGTTGAGGCAAAACAATTTTTGAAAATCAGGTTCTCGTAGAAATTGTACATTGCCAGGACAAAATAAAGGGGGAAGATGTACTGTGAAGGACAGAATTCTACAACTATGGGAGATTCCCATACACTTAGGTAAACAGCTTGTTATCAGTGTGATGCACATAACAGATACACTTAAAGAAGGGAAAGAGAGAAAATAGCTTCAGAGAAATTGCATCCTGAGGGGCCTTTCATTTGAGATCCAAACGGACTGTCGGACTGTCGGAAGGCTTCATCCTTGGAGCCCTGGCTGGAGGAGACGTGCCCGCCCCAGGTCAGTTCTGTCTCCCCTCTCCCACCTTGCTCATGGAGAGGCAATGAGTAAGTTAGTCCGGCAAGCAGTCAGAAGCTGTATTGGCTGCTCCCTCGCATCCTCCAGCATGCAGGAGTCGAGGTCTCTACCTGCTAGCACTGAATCAGAATGAGTCATCTGAAACTTGGGTGCGGAAACAAAGTCCCTGCGAACCGCCTTATGAGGCTCTGCCTCCTGTAGGTGGGATATACCTCTAAAGGCAGTCACAGTTTTTTCCCTCTTCCTTTCTCCTTCAGACGATCGGGCATCCTGACGCTCTCAAGAAGCCCCGTCTCTGCCCCACTGGCTCAGCTGACCCGATCATGTGGACTCTGCCCCTCCAGGTCAGGACTGGAGTTTTAAAATAAAATGGATGACGTGACGTTACTTGATCTTCTGGAGTGTCCCGTGTGCCTTGAAAAGCTCGATGTCACCGCCAAAGTTCTCCCTTGCCAGCACACCTTCTGCAAGCCATGTCTCCAGAGGATTTTCAAGGCCCACAAGGAGCTGAGGTGCCCCGAGTGCAGGACCCTGGTGTTCTGCAGCATCGAGGCGCTGCCGGCCAACCTGCTGCTCGTGCGCCTTCTGGACGGCGTGCGGTCCGGACAGGGCTCGGGGAGAGGGGGATCCTTCCGCCGGTCAGGAGTGCTGACCCCGCAGGACGGCAGGAAGAGCAGGACTCATCCCAGAGGTCCGCAGTGCAGTCCTTTCCGGCTGGTGCCTAACGTCAGAATCCACATGGATGGGGTAAGGAAGATCTCATCTGTTCCTTCGTGTTTCCTTGGAGGTTGGGTTTGTATGCGCCAGCAGTTGGGGCTTTTCTTCTTTTAGCTGCGTTTCAAAGAGCCGCTGCCGAGGATTCCCTGAGGATAAGTTTCTGTGGGTGGTGATTGTCGTACTGAGACTCAGTGGAACCCTAAGCCGATTCAGTCCAATCAGGAACTCTTGAAATTCTTAAAGCTACCCAGGTCCTCCCTGCTTCTAGTCCAGAAGGTGGTAGAACATGGAAAGCCTTCTTGATTGTTGATTTATTTATGTGTTTATTTTTGACTGCACTGGGTCTTCCTTGTGGTATGCAGGCTTCTCATTGCAGTGGCTTCTCTTGTTTGGAAGCGCAGGCTATAGAGCCTGCGCTCAATAGTTGTGGTGCACAGCTTAGTTACTACTGGCATGTGGGATCTTCCAGGACCAGGGATGGAACCCGTGTCCCCTGAATTGGCAGGTGGATTCTTAACCGCTGGACCACCCGGGAAGTCCTTTGATTATATTCTTGGTCTTTCATTTCTGCTGTTCTGAGGCCAAACCAGGGCATGGGAAATGCACAGAGGATGAGAAAAAGAAAAACAAATCCAACTGCTTGTTGCTTTTGAGATCTCAGAGAAGTTACTTAAGTCAGGTTTTGTTTGCATTTTACCCAAATCCATCTTTCCACTCCCAGTCATAAAGTGCCAGGATGACAGTGCTCATTCACAATCACTCAAAGTTATCAAGACACTGGACACACAAAGTTCAATCAGGAAGGAAGCATATATGTGGGTGGAAAGGCTGGGCTGTAAAGTACAACCAACATGTACAGGAGCCCTGAAGATGTGTCTTCACTTTACAAAATGAATAAAGCATACAGAAAATGCACATCAGAGCCTGCCATGAAAAATGAAGCGCCCCAGGCGAGCCACAGGAGATCACCCAGTAATGCATTTTGTGTTTGGACAATGTGAATCGTCGTGTCCAGCCCTGTGGGGACATCCTCGGGACTTTATGTGACCTGCCTGTGAGCCTCATTCTGGGAAGCTGGGGAAGGGGATAACTCGAGAGAAGATCGTGGTCCTTGTGGCTCCAGGAGGATTATTGGTTGTCACCCCCAGAGTCAGTGTGTCCAAGTGGGCATGGCACGCCGTGGCCTGAGTGGTTGGCATACTCAGAAATTCTGTGAAGTGCCACATAAAGCAGACTTTAACCCTGGCAGCTAACCACGACTTTAACCATGACTCCCGGCTGTGAAGAGTAGCAGAGGGTGGGAGGGTCTTCCCTGGACTCCTTCCCAACAAAGGAGAATAGGCTCGGGTGTGCATTCAGGACACGTTTCTAAAATACTCTTCTCAACAGCCTATTACTCTTTGGGCTCCCTGCACCCTTAAGCCACCCATGCAGCAGGGTAGTGTGGAAACTTTCCAAAAGGAGAGCAGGAAGAAACCGGGCATCTGTGTGATTTCTTCCCAGCAGACTTTTTATTACCATTGTTCCTGTGTGTGAGAACACATTCCACAAAAGGGCTTGGCGCCCTCCTTTAAGGCTCCTTATTAGCCCTAGGTCTAGTCATCAATCAGAATCCACAGGCTTGGAAAAGGAGGGGTAGGGGAGCCACCTTTCTCAGGCAGGCTGTGTTTACAGACCATCAGGCTGTATCTCGGGTCAGCAGATCTCCCTTTGAATTCCTAAGACCCAGCAACCTCTCTTCTCCCTCACCCTGCAAAGTCTGACTTGCCTCCCCGCAGGGCTGAGTATCATCCATCACTCAGAGAGTGTTGGGAGACTGGGAGGAGGCAAGTCCTCTATCACCTTCGCATATTTTTGTTCATGCTTTCATCTTTTTGATGTGGCTATGTTGCTAAGAAAAGGTAGCAACAGATGGATCCACAGCTACCTACTTTTTGAACCACAGAGAATTCCCAGGTCCCTCCTGGCATGGGGAGCTATAGGAACTAGAGCTCTTATTCTCTTATAGGAATAAGAGACAGCCAGTAAGATCCTGTGTGTCCCTGGAAGTCTTCCACGAGGACCTGTCACTTTAGACCAATGGGCCGGTGACAGGGTTGTGCCCATCCTCCGAGCTGCACTGGACCGAGTCCTTCCATGAGGCTAAAATAAACCAAGCCGTTGAGGGCACCTGCTTTCCAACAGCACCTGGTTTAGTGAAGATGCTCTATGAGAGGGCAGAGCTGGGGGCCACCCCACACCCTCACCCATTTCCTCCTTTTCCTGAGCCCACCTTTCTCCATGTGGCTCATCTCATCCCTTTTAACTCTCTCACTGGGGATGTGAACAAACTATTCCTGGACATAAATACAGCTATAATTCTGCATCCTGTTCTACTCCCCCTAAATCTAGCTGCCTTTCCTGAAGTGTGAAAGCAATGGTGCATCCCTGGGTTCAGACAGTTGCAGATTATCTGAGAGTCTACACACTGTTCTGAGAGGCGGAGGTGTGCCCTTACATCCTCAGTCAAACCCTCATCAAGCTACTTGCCCTCTTGGCCTCAGTTTACCCAACCCAGTCAACTCTTAATAATACTCGCTACCCCTCTTGCTCCAGCATAGTGTAAACATTATCTTTACAACATACTCATATCACCTTAGAAAACCTATGCTGGGTAAATGCAAAGCATCATCATTATCATTCATTTAAACTGACTATATGACTGTGGGCAAGCCACTTCAGCTTGCTGGGTCTCAATTTAAAATTCTGTCAAATGGGAAAATGTATTATAAGAGTAGAGAGCCATGGTGAGGCTTAACTAATGAGTGTTTTCAAGGCATTTTGAGATCCTTAGATGAAAGGCATTTGGAAGATCGTTATCATAGTAAACATTATTATTGACTGTTTATTGTGCCCTGTTGTGCATGAGACATTCTACAAAACACAGCAGGAGTGATAGTCCTTGCAGGAGAGTGTAATAGGTGTTATTATTGAACTTGAGTCTACAAGGAGTCCAGGCCAGTATAATACTAAGTATAAAGTACTCTACTGATAGGGCATAAACAACCTGTTGTCATAGGGTACCATTTTGCAAAATACCTCTTCCAGAGGACTCAGTGTTAAGGTGGCATTCTCAAAGAGTTCATTTAATTTCCTGTTCAGGAACTTTTTAAGTCCTAAGTCTGTTCTGCTCACCTTGCCTCATCTAAAAAACAAGCTCATCGAGATCTTTCTGTTGGCTCCAAGAGGTCTGGTACTTTCTGTGCTAGCCAGTATGCCAGGGTGGAACCAAGAGCCACACTTCATAGTGCCAACCCAAGAGAGAAAAAAAAAAATAGTCTATTGTGCCTACCTGTCTAAAACCCTCCCAAGCCAGTTGTGTAAAAAGAAAACTTGAGAAATGGCTGTAGGTTTCTACAGCGTGCAATTATTTCAAGCCAACAGGTAAGATCAACAGACTTCCGGAGGACCCATGTCACTGCTAATGTCACTGGTTCTTATTCCTTCTCATATTGTGGCCGAGCCAAAGGAACTTTGCAAGTCTTTGAGAAGATTATGGGCTTCTGAATTGCTGATCACTCTTCCTCCTTCCTCCACTACCCTTTAATAATATTTCTGATTTAGAACAGGCAGGAAAGCAGTGAAGCTAAGAACTTGCAAAGTTAGGCTTTGAAAAAGCCAGAATTCAGGTTCTGATTCTGCCTCTCGATAGTTGCATACTTTGGATGAACCTCAGGGCCAGCCTCCAATTCCTCTTCTGTAACCTGGAGATAATAGCAGTACCTACCTCTGAGGGTTGTTGGGGAGAAATAAATGAAACAATTCATGTCACTTAGCTCGTAGCACTGTGATTGGTTCATATTACGTGCTCAATAAAATTAGCTGGTATTGTTATTGTTATCAAAGCAACTCAAGACTTTCCACGCTAAATTATGCACCATCTCTCTTGTTAATCAAGTGTACCCCAGAGATGGTCCTTGGTACCCTGATTTTTGGTTGGTATGTGTGTCTCCAAAGGATGTGAGGCCATAAATCAGGTGTGTGATTCCTCCCAGCATGCGCTGGCTTGGCAGCTCATTTCCAAGACCCTTTAGGAGCTAGGAATGGAGTCTAGGAGAAAATAATGCTAGCCAGCTTCTCTTCCCCAAATGGTGAGCTCAGCAAAACACCGTACACAGAGCAACAACCTGGCCCACCTTCCCAGCATTACCAATGCCTCATTAGCATCTGTCTTTCCTTTTCCCTGCATCTTTCTATCCCCAACACAAATGTTGCCGCCCTGGGTCTTGCAGGGCCAGACTCTCTCCCTTCTTTGTTAAACATCATGCCAACCACACACATTCCTATCTTGCTCGCCCTACCTCAGTGAGAACACACCTGCCACCTCCAGCACACAGACCAAGTGGCTGTGTCCTTGAAACTTCTTCAGCTGGTGTGGCAAGCAGCTGAGATGAAAAAATGAGGTCAGAAGGCACAGGGGGGAATTGAGGCTGGGGAGAAACCAAAAGGCATCCAGGCCCTTTCCTAGGTCTCAGCTGCTATGTCCTACAGCAGTGCTGTGACACACATGGTCATCTCTGCTAAATTTGCAAGGCAGTTAAAACCATCCCAAGCCCCTGAAGACAGCAGGCAGATGGCACTGGGTCAGCGAGGCCTGGATGTGGCAAGTGGAGGAGCCAAGTTTGAGAACTCAGGAGACCCAGATAGTTCTCCAGCTCCTCCCACCTTTGCAAACCTTTTACAAAACCATATGGCTCCAAACTGACTTGAACCCCAACCTCTGTCGATATACCACCTTCTTAGTTACAGTCCTCCCCATTTCACTGAGGACTGTGGTCAAACAGAGCTGAGTTTGTGCTGGCATTCAATTACTTTTGAGCTGTGAGGCCTCAGGCAAATCACTTAACCTCTCTGATCCCCAGTTTCCATATTTGTGCAATGGTGATATTAATGGTGTACCTATGTCATAAGGTTACAATGAGATGATGTATGTAAAATGCTTACTATACTATGGTAAATGTTAAGTAACAAAACAGTAACAATAGAGGACAAGTTTGGAGCATTGGATTTGGAGCTCTTTGTACCCACACATAAACATACAGAGACCTCTGTTCAAAATTTAAGCAAAGGGGATAACAAAAGAGAAAGGGGCTCATGAAAAGACAAAACTAGGGACTTCGCTGGTGGTCTAGTCGTTAAGACTCCACGCTCCCAATGCAGGTGGCATGGGTTCGATCCCTGGTTGGAGAGCTAAGATCCCACATGCCAAGTGGTGTAGCCCAAAAACAAAGGGACAAAACTACAGTGATGAAAAAGTGTGGTTTTCAGTGGTGACCAGGGGTTATGGGTTGGGAGAGGATTTATAAAGGATAGCTTGAGGGAATTTTACGGGATGAAGGGACTATCCTGTATCCTGTTCGTGGTGACAGTTAAATGAATCTATATATGTGTTAACATTCATATGAATATATGCCAAGAGGGGAAAAAGTCAATTTCACTGTATGACAATGTTTAAAATAACATTTTTAAAAATGAAAGGAAGCTCTTGTACTCTTTGACTCTACCTGATTTTCACCCGGCCCGCTCTGATGTCCCTTCATGTCTGTGAGTATTGGGTCAGTGCTATTTTGGAGAAGGATTTTGCCATCATTTAAGTAATCAGGGTAATTCTCTCTGCGGGTGGGCTTCTCTCTGTTTTGGCAAACTCTTCTGTTAACTGCTTCAGTTTTCTCATCAGTTAGAGCTATCTGGCCAGTAGACAAACAGCAGCACATCCCCCGATGGAGATGGCACAAGCAGATGGCTGGGGCAGAAGGTTCTCCTTACTCAACCTCAATTATCCATCATGTGCACTGGGGTGTGTCACCTAAGGGATTAGTCTGTGCATATTTTGTGTTGTTTCGATGCCTCTTAGGAAAGGTTGTCTACCCACGTGTCCCTTCATACTATGAAGAGATTATGGAACAAGGGAAAGTGCTTGTTCAGCCCTTGACACGCAAAGAGCGTCCCCATCTGTCTCACTCCAGACGCCACTGCATAGCTTTTGGCTGAGCAGGGACCAGCTCAAATATGGTTCTCTTAATCTCAATATCTACCCGCTTTTTCATTTATTTAATTTATTTTTATTATTTTATTTTGCCTGCTCTGGGTCTTTGTTGAGGTGTGCAGACTCTTCATTGGGCACGCAGGATTTCTCTAAGTTGCATCGCGCAGGGGCTTTTTTTGCTACCGAGCATGGGCTCTAGAACACCCAGGTCAGTAGGCGTGGTGCTCAGGCTTAGTTGCCCTGTGGCATATGGGATTTTAGTTCCTGGACCAAGGATCAAACCTGTGTCCCCTGCATTGGTAGGCAGATTCTCAACCACTGGACCACCAGGGAAGTTCCTCTTTCTCATTTTCGAATCTATGCTTATGTGTTAGACCTGTCTTTGACAAATTGTATTATGTAAGTGATTAATGGAGATTCCATAAAGCTCCAGAGTCAAAGAAACCTGAGGTTGAAAGAGTTAAACCTTTTTTCTTTGCTGCAGGACTCTTCCATACTTTTAGTACTAAAGAATGGCGAATCTCTAAGTAGCAGACAATGATAAGAAACGTTTCCCAAATTCCTGTGACAGCGATAACCCTAACACTTTTATTAGTGCCTTGAGTTATATTAATTGGCCACAGAACAAATTTTGGGAAATGTTGTCTCATACTAATGCAGAGATAGCTGAGCCCTCAAACAGAATCCCTATTATAATTAGAGACTACTGATGCATTCCAGGAAGTGTTGTAGGCAAGTTTTTGTCATAGAAGATATTTTTGGAAAACTGTTTGAAGCTTGCTACCACCTCTTTCTGCAGTATGTGTTTAGCTTCTGTCATTTTATTTTTTGGCCATGCCACACATCACACAGGGTCTTAGTTCCCCCACCAGGGGTCAAACCCATATCCCTTGCTTTGGAAGTACAGAATCTCAACTACTGGACCACCAACAAAGTCCCCTAGCTTCTGTCAGTAGTCAGCCATAGGTACTTTGGGAATCTACATGACAAAGTAAAGATTCTACCTTCCCGGTGCTTACTGTCTGATGGTAAAACCAACTAATTAGATATGTGTATTAAGCATATGTGTATAAATACAAACATACATATCCCTGATTTAAAGACATTATCTATTAAAAGATACATTATTTAGTTATAGCCCTAAAGGGAATAAAAAAAGCACTACTATGTTAGATGTTCACTGTAAGATACATCCAGTTTTAGAAATGTTAAGATATGAAAAAAGGACTGTCTTACTGAAGAGTACATATTGTCTGATTCCATTTATATAAAATTCCAGAAATGGCAAACTACAGTGCTTTTTGGGTAATGCAAATGTTTTATGTGGTGTTATATAGGTTTGTCTAAATTCATCAAATCGTACACTTAAGAAGAGTACATTTTTGGTATATAAATTATAACCCAATAAAGTGATTAAGGCAAAGAAGTCTTAGACTCAAAAGATAATGATTTATGAAAATGTCAGATGAGGAGGTGGTTCAGTTTAAGGGAAATGAAGTTTGGCTAAAAAAACCTTCCTTTAAAAAAATGGGCATTTTAATAGTTAGGAAGGACACAGTCAGGGAATGAAAAGGCAGGGTCTAGTCTGGGCACATGGGGGCTAGGAAAGGTGGGATATCTTGAACAGAATGGAAATTGGAAGAGAGGGAGAAAGAGATGGAGAGGAGTTGGCATGACTGGTTATCTGCTTCAAAACCACCACTAGGAAGGCACATGTCAATTACTCTGTAATAAAGTCTCTCTGTGTCTGCTTCCATATCATCACGTGGCCTATGGGTTATATCTACCTAATAGATTCAGAGCAGCCAAACAAGATATCTCTGCTCTGAACAGATGGCCAAGCTCCCTGGGTAAACTGAGGAGCAGTTTCCACTTCACTGGCAGACGGACCACTCTTTTTCATTGAAATGGTCAGGTTACCTGACAACCCCAGCATGCAGGAACGCTAGCCAGCACATCCACAGCAAGGGGTAAGACACAGGGCAGGGAAAGACAAGTCTATTCGTCATGAGCTGCCTCCTGCAACTTGGGTCTGTGTCAGGCGCCAGGGTCACACTGTTCCCGATGCCTGGCTCAGAAGCCAGGGCATTCAACAGACTGCTTCTAAGTGCCTGCTACGTGCCAGGCTCCATCTTGAAAGCTCACACCATTGAGAGCTCATAGCAGGACAGCTCATGGGCTCAGACTCCAGGACTCAAATAGCAGCTGAGTTCACTTTAGATCTCTGTCATTTTCCAATCTTTTATCCAAGCACCAGCACAACAGGCAACTTGTCCTGGGTCTGGGTTTCAGTACCATGCTTGGAGCACATACCTACAGGCTGGCCCAGATTAGGAACCCTCAAATGTTTTTTGAATTAATGAATGAACACATTCATGGTTTTGGTAGACTTTATGGAGTCATGTGGAGAAGGCAATGGCACCCCACTCCAGTACTCTTGCCTAGAAGATCCCATGGATGGAGGAGCCTGGTGGGCTGCAGTCCATGGGGTCCCTACGAGTCGGACACGACTGAGTGACTTCACTTTCACTTTTCACTTTCATGCATTGGAGAAGGAAATGGCAACCCACTCCAGTGTTCTTGCCTGGAGAATCCCAGGGACAGCGGAGACTGGTAGGCTGCCGTCTATGGGGTCGCACAGAGTCGGACATGACTGAAGCGACTTAGCAGCAGCAGCATGGAGTCATGGAATAATAACCCCTCATAATGTGGAAACGAACTCTTCCTGAATTGAGCCATGACAAAGCTCTATGAGGAATGAGCAGCATATTATATTAGGCATAAAGCCACGTGGTGGATGAAATATTCTGGAGGTGAATCACCTTATTAAATACCTTTTGGGGTGACAGACAGTACTGCCCAGAAAACATAGTGGGCCAAGTTCAAAGCCACTTAGCTCATGAGTTGTTAACCATAAGAAGATAGGAAATGTGTCTCCATATATGACCAAATTCCTGTGTCGGAATCCACAAACGCTATGTACTCCTCTGATGGTGGGAAAAATAGTCACAATGAGTTAATTTACACTTAGCCCCAGTGACAGAAAGGATGAAGCATCAGAAGAATTTGCCAGCGAATTATGTGCTAAACTGGCCTGGCCTCCTGCATGAAGGAAGACAGCATTTCAGGTAGGAGCATGTCTCCTGCACCTCTCAGGCTGACAAACCTATGCCACACATGTATATAATATATAGAACATAAAATTGGCATTTTTAGTCATTTTTGTGTGTATAGGGCAGTCACATTAAGTATATTTACATTGTTGTGCACCCATCACCAATATCCATCCATCTCCAGAACTTTTCATCATCCCGTACTGAAATTCTGTACCAATTAATAGCTCCTCATTGCTTCCTGGTGTGTATGTGTACCTGTGTATATGTGTGTGTGTGTGTGTGTGTGTGTGTGTGTGTAGATAGATAGACAAATATTCATATGTATATTTTTAAACTTCTTTCTGGGTAAGAGGAATAAGTCTTTTCGTATCATTTTTTAAATATATATTCTAATTTTCTGCTGCTTCTGACTTTAGAATTCCAATGAGATAAGCAAACAAGATAATGCTGTGATTCAGAACCAAGGCTCTTCATTCATGTGTACTGGCTGTATGCTTCCGGTCAAGTTATTTAGTAACTCTGAGCATCATTGCTACAAGATGAAACTAGGGAACTTAGCTCCTAGGGTTCTTGGGAGGATTTAGTCTGGCAATTCTTGTCAAGTGCTTAGCACAGGGTCTAGACGAGGTAAGCTCCTACTAAGGGTGAGCTGTCTGCTCGCACTCATCCAGGTAGGTTAACTTATAAAGCACTGCCATGCTTATTGCGGTCAGCCTGCTATTTTACTGCATTGAAGACATGGGGGTAACAGTGATCGTGGCTTCATTTGGAGGATAAGTCAAGACAGTTCTTGTAAAGTTCTTAGCACAAGGCGTGACACATACTACTTCTTGATAATAATTGTGAGGCGTTATTATTATTTCCTATGCCTCATTCAATCAGCAAGCATATACAAGATGCCTTTTATGAGTAAGATCCAATGCCAGGCTCTAGTGAAGAACAAAAGCAAATAATATATGATTCTTATTAACATGTACACATGGAAGAGACCCAGGAAAAGTGAGTAATTCACCAAAATGGCTGAAACCCTGACTTAAAGAGCTCATGGACTTTTGGGAGGCAGACACGTAAGGTAATAATTACAAGGCAGGTAATAAGTGTTAAAACAAAGGACTTACTGTGTCAGGCACTGAGTAAAGCACTCTTTACTACAGAATCTACAGAATCTCATTTAACTCTACAACTCTGAGATGACTGCTACCATTTTGCCTACTTCACAAATAAGAGGTTTGTACTCAAGAAGAGTTCATATAAGAAAACACAATGGGAGAAAATGGCTGCAGATCAAAATTGAGCATTCCTGTATTTGTGTTCAGAGCAGTTGTTGAGGTTGCATTTTATTTTATTTTTTTAATGCAGCTTGTTGTCTAGTCGCTCAGTCATGTCTGACTCTCTGTGATCCCATGGACTGTAGCCCGCCAGGGTCCTATGTCCATGGGATTCTCCAGGCAAGAATACTGGAGTGGGTTGCCATTTCCTTCTCCAGGGGATCTTCCTAACCCATGGATTGAACCCGCATCTCTTGCATTGGAAGGCAGATTCTTTACCACCGAGCCACCAGGGAAGACCTAAATGCAGCTATCTTTTTTTTTTTTTTTAATTTATTTCTTTATTTGGCTGCACTGGGTCTTAGTTGTGGCACTTGGGATCTTTAGCTGCTGCATGCGAACACTTTAGATGTGGCATGTGGGGTCTAGTTCCCTGACCAGGGATTGAACTCCAGACCCTGCATTGGAAGTGTAGAGTCTTAGCCACTGGACCACCAGGGAAGTCCCTGCAGCTAGTCTTATTCTTGACCATTCACAGCAACCCATGACACTGAGGACTGCAAACCTCAAAATACACTGAGAGGCATGTACACTGGGTGGTGAGTCCTGGCATCGTGGTCCTCACACCACTGGTTTGAAAAAATATGCCTTTTGGCTGCCATTCACACTCACAACATGGAAAGCCAAGAGGATCAATGAGAGAGCTTGGATTATTCACTGTTAACCTTCCCTGAGAAGCTAAGAGGAAAACCTTAGCCAGAGAAGAAGAAATAAGGCAAATATTTCCCAAGGTGCCTGACACAAACCACCCCCATTTAAGGGTATCAGCCATCTGCCAATGTTGGAGAAGACAAATGTGGAACCACTTGCCTAACTGGGAAATTGGTCCACATAGCCATTTGTAGCACATCCTCCCATCTCAAAGTCCCCTTCACTCCTCCAGGACTTCAGCCCTCTGTCCCAAATCCCAAGCCAGTCAGCTCCTCAGGTTCTCAGAGGCTACCCTCCAGCCTCCCAGCTCCTGAGGTTAAGGGGGTGTCTTGTCTTCTCTATACCCAGAAGACTGCCTGAAATGCAAGCAGCATTCAATAAATATTGAAGTACTGAATGCGTAGTGTTGGTGATAATGCAAAAAACTGCAGTTAGATTCAGCGTCTTCAAGGCCCTGGTGTTTTCCCCTGGGATAAGAGGAAAGGAGATATCCCTGCTATCTCATCCCCTGGATCCCTTTCAGCCCCTGTCTTATTGACCAGGCTTTCTTGACTCAAGGCCAGGTGTGTTAGGAATGACACGTAAGTGCTTGCAGGGGATTCAGAGGTGAAAAAAAGAAGTCAGACCAGTATGGAGCCAGATAGAGAGAACACCAAAACTGGCAGGTGCATTCCTCTGAGCAGGTTCCCCTGGTTTTGCAGAATTAAGGATGATATCGCCACACACATAGGAGTATTTTAATTGGTTGCCAAGGCAATGCGGCAGAGTCAGTGGGCATGGAGCAGGAATAGATCTCTGCAGAGCTGTGCTCAGGAAGGGTGCTTGGCTGTGACATTAACGAGCTGCCTGGATAGGAGAAAGGCAGGGCTGCCATAAATCTTATTTGGGGCTTTTCTTCAGTCTACAGAAATGGCAGAGAAAGGAAAGGGAGGGGCAAAAGAGAAAACTTCTCTTTCTGGCCCTCTGGGGAAGCAGGAGAGGTAATCTTCTGTATTTCAAGTTTCTCTTTGGAGTGGTGAACTTTTGTGGATGAGGGAAATCCAAGGAGATTGGTTGCATGCTGGAAGGAAGAAGGAATGGGATGCTTGAAGAACAGAAGACGAAGGCAGTGTTTTCTTCTTCTTGAGGGGTCATAAAAAGGACCCAGGATGCAGGAGCCTGCATTTTCACAAAAACAACACTTTCCATCTACTCATTTTACTTCCCTTTGTGTGATAAGGAAAAGAATTTGCTATTAAATACATTTCTTTTGGGGGCTTCCCAGATGGCACTAGAGGTAAAATACCTGCCTGCGAATACAGGAGACATAGGAGACACAGGTTCGATCCCTGGTTGGGAAGATCCCCTGGGGAAGGCATGGCACCCACTCCAGCATTCTTGCCTAGGAAATCCCAGCCACAGAGGATCCTGGCTGGCTACAGCCCATGGGGTCGCAAATAGTCGGACATGACTGAAGCAACTTAGCACGTACGCATGTTTCTATTTATTTTTTTGTTTTCTTAAGTTTTTGAATAACTAAGTTTTTTTTTCCCCACAATCATAGAACTTTGTGGTTGAGACAGGTCCTGGGTTTTCTAACTTCTCTGTTCTACTTGCTGTCCCACGGCCTAGAGAATCAGGCAAATTCCATCACATGGAATGCTTGTCCTGATGGCTTGGGCAAGGAGGGTGGGACCAGAAGAGAGAGAAGCCCGAGGGGAGGTGGACATTTCTCATTAGCACCTTAATAACTATGACCATCACGTAACACACACCATGTGCCAGACACTGTGAAATAAGTATGGTTTTCTTGAATTCTCCCAACAACCTCTGGAAGTCCATGATGTTTTCTCATTTTACAGATGAAGGAAGAGACAGGATTTGAACCAGGTTTGCCTACATCCAATGACTGGGCTCTTAACAAGATCGGTTAGGGTGTCCAGAGCAAGTATGGTGCTCCCTTGGCACCCCAGGGAGCCCTGCACCATCTGCCATTGCCGGTCACTTTCTGTTGGCACCAACACCACCACTCTAATGTGGTTGATAGCCTTCTAGAGTACGAGGTAGTCTCTAACCAATCCAGCTCCATATGCGTGATGTGCTGTGTCTTAACTGGATGCCACTTGGTCATAAATTGAAGGGTTTAAGTAGTAGAAATGAGTCTAAGTGGGGGAATAGAGAGGGAGACAAGAGAGGAGGAAATAGAGTCAGAGAAAAGAGAAAGGTAGGGATAGAGAAAGGCAGAAAAGGCACATGGGAGATGTAGACAGGGGCAACAAAAACCAGGGAGGAAGGAGGAGGAAAGGGAGAAACTGATCAAGGAAACAAGTGTGTGGGAGTAGTGGGGGTGGGGGGGAGCAGCCTTGGGGAGATATGTTATCAGGAGACATGTCAGGCTTTGATCCAAAGCTGGTCTGCTTTTCTCGAAGTTAAACAGAGTTAGAACAAAATATTTATGCTCCATTCCTTTCAGAAACCTGTCATCAGGACAGGCAAAATGGTCTATTATAGGTGGGGAAAAAGAGAGCCTGAAATTCAGGAAAGTCACCTTTTAATCCTGGCTTAGCTGAGAACCAGCCCTGTCACATGAAATGTATCCGAGTGCTTAGTAAATGTTAGCAGTTACTATGGTTAAAGAAAAAGTCAGATTCTCTGAGTCTTTGAATTCAACTGTATCAAAGATTTTACAGAATATGGAAATGATTCAGAAGTATTTGCATTTGTGTTTTAAAGGAAAAGGGGCATAAATTTCCCCCTTTTCAAGGCTTCTCTGGTGGTTCAGTGGTGAAGAATCCACCTGCTGATGCTGGAAGTGCAGGTTCAATCCCTGGGGCAGGAAGATCCCATGGAGAAAGAAACGGCAACTCACTCCAATACTGTTGCCTGGGAAATCCCCTGGACAGAGGAGCCTGGTGGGCTACAGTCCATGGGGTTGCAAAAGAGTTGGACACAACTTGCATGTTGTTACAAGTGGCAAAATTTCATTCTTTTTCATGGCTGAATAATATTCCACTGTATGTATGTATACCACATCTTCTTCATTCATTCACCTGTTGATGGGCACTTGGGTTGCTTCCATATCTTGGCAAGTGTAAATAGTGCTGTTGTGAATATTGGGGTGCATGTATCTTTTCAAATTAGAGGTTTTGGTATTTTTCACATGTATGCCCAGGAATGGAATTGCTGCATCTTGTGTTAGTTGTATTTTCAGGTTCTTGAGGAACCTTCATACTGTTCTCCACAGTGGCTACACAAATTTACATTCCTACATGTTGGTGATTTTTGTTATTGTTTAGTATTATTGCCCCTGTCTGTGCATAGTTGTCCATCTTATCCTACTGGGAGCACCTGGTCCAGGATCCAGTTGCCTTTTGCTTAAACTATCTAAAAAATGAGCTGCTGCTGCTGTTTCTAAGTCGCTTCAGTCGTGTCCAACTCTGTGCGACCCCACAGAGGGCAGCCCACCAGGCTCCCCCGTCCCTGGGATTCTCCAGGCAAGAATACTGGAGTGGGTTGCCATTTCCTTCTCCAATGCACGAAAGTGAAAAGTGAAAGTGAGGTTGCTCGGTCGTGTCTGACTCTTTGCGACCCCATGGACTGCCACCTACCAGGCAGTTCTGATTTATAAAAGATCTCTGAAGTATCTCCTGGAATTTCAGGAAGCAATGACACAGTCTTAGAGAATGTCTCTTGAGATCTCTTCCAGTAAAGAGCCTCCAGCCGTAATAAACCTTGCTAAAACAATACTGTAACAGGAATGCTACTCTTGAAATCACTATGGAAGACAAATATTTTTTTTATTCTGTACATTTGGGAAGAAACATGTAACATTATGTTGGGTGCAAGATGTGTGTGTTAGTCACTCAGTCGTGTCCGACTCTTTGCAACCCCATGGACTATAACTGTCCAGGCTCCTCTGTCCATGGAATTCTCCAGGCAAGAATACTGGAGTGGGTTGCCATTCCCTTCTCCAGGGGATCTTCCTGACCCAGGGATCGAACCTGGGTCTCTCGCATTGCAGGCAGATTCCTTACCATCTGAGCCACCAAGGAAGAAAGGTAGGTTAGTCATATAAACTAAACTCAATGAAAGGAAAAAATGCTACATTGCAGTAGTAATACCACTAGTAGGTACTCATTACACAATTATATGTTGAGTGTTCTCACTATGTACCAGACAGAAAACTAGGCAGCAGGATATAACCATGAACAAGATAGACATAAAATGTACATTCTACTGGGATCGATAAAAAAACAAAAAAGCCATGGTCTTAGTTGGGTTCGCCCAGGAATCAAACTCTGACACGAGGGATGAGTGCTCATGGATCATTTGGGATGTGTGAGGACATTGATCAGGGAGTGGGGACCTCATACTGGAGAGGGAGGTGACTAGTTAAGGTGTGTTTTCAAGCCACTCACCACATGGGCTACTGATGCTTAACCCTTTGGAAAAACTGTAGGAAACCGTGTAAAGCTCAGACCTTAGAATTATCGTGGCCAAGAGGTGAGAGATCTGGGGCATTTATACCCCTATACCTGTCAGTCACTGGTTAAGAACTACCCCAAGGGGCACAGTATGTTCTAGAAGCTCAAGGGAAGTCTTCCAACAGAACTGCAGGTGCTGGCTACTGGAAGTGAAGCTGAATTGCACAGAAATGGGAATGGGACCTGAGAAGGTAAGGGCAGAGCACTAACTGTGTCACTTACATGCACACGAAATAACCAAGATAATCACAAATTGTGCTAAATGTATGCTATATAAACTAACTTTTATCTATACAAGGATATGAAATAGAGGATGAAAGGGAAGATCCTTCATCAAGGGAGGCATTTATGCCAAGATCTGAGTGATGAGAAGAAGGCAGCTCTGTGATGAGGAGAGGATGGGTTCTGGTGATGGAGGACATCATGAGCCTGATCCTGGAAGGAACTCGCTGAGTTTGGGGAACTGACCAAACACCCACTTGGCTAAGGGATGATAAGCAGTGAGGTGAGAGGCATGAGAAAAGTTGCAAGGGAAGGCCTACAGGGGCCAAGAAGCCATGGTCAAGAAGGGAACTTGGATCCTGGATACAATGAGAAAGACTAAAGCAGGGACACCATCTGACCTGATTTTCAATTTAATATGTTACTTTGGTTCTTGGGTGGGAAGTGAATTTCTGGGGAACAAGAATGGAAGTATTGGGTTGGCCAGAAATGTCATTTAGGATTTTCTGTGTGATGTTATGGAGAAACCCAAGTGAACTTTTTTGGCCAACTGAATAGAACAGCGATTTCAAGTCTTCTGGATGTGTGACCTGGACTAAGATGGTATGTTTGATGGAGAGAAGTAGATGGGTTTGAGAATACACTTGGAAATAGAAACAGTGGAACTTGATGGATTTGGGCATGCAAACTGGACCGTTGATGTGTCACTAACCTCACTGAAAACTCACTATGTGAAGCACTTCCATTTATTTCTTGCAACTTCTGTGTGAGGCAGATACCATTTACCTTCGTCCCATTTTACAGGTAGGAAGACTGAGGCTCAGAAAGAATAATTTGCTTAGGGTCTCACAGAGATCAAGAGACAAAGCTGGACGTGGTCATAGCTGGTGACTTTAAGGTGCTCTACTGTCACATTCCACCCAAGAGGAGGTGGGGGTCAGCCCCATGGCCCCCTGTCTGAATGTGTCACTGGTCAGTGGTGTTGACTGGCCGAATGTCAGTCAGGCCGAGGGAAAAGCACAGACATTAAAGCCAGAAGACTTGAGTCTGATCCCAGCTCTTTCACTGGCTGGCTGTCACTAAAACTCTCTGAGCCTCGGTTTCCTCCTCAGTAAGGCAGCATCATCTTTTCAAATGGTTGTTTTTGTTTTATTTTATTGATGTATAATTGATTTACAATGTTGTGTCAAATGGCTGTTCTTGATATTAAAGGAAGGACAGGGGAGCCTGGCATGCTGCAGTTCATGGGGTCACAAAGAATCCAACACAACTTAGCGACTGAACAATAACAACAAAGTCTGAATCACCAGGTTGTCCAGAGCCAACTCAGACCAGCTCCCTGGGTGCCTCCAGCCAGGAGCAGAATTGGGGCCACAGCAGGCTTCCATCCTTAGGTGCTGTTTCAGGAGACTTGACTCTGAGGACTCAGACAGACAGATTCCTTCAAAGGGGAAACCCATCCAAACAAATTCCTCCCATGACTCTGCCTGAGGCCTGACCGAGACTGGGTGTTACATAAAAGGCGCTCTTAACCCAACTTCATCTCAGGCTTTCTTTAAAAATGCCACCTTGTAAGGAATTATAAAACACAGGTGCTGAGAGCTGAAAAGGACCATAAGAAACCGCCTGGCGCAGTGTCTTCCTATACAAATATGGAGTCTGAGGCTTAACAAGAAGAAAAGACTAGCCAAGCCTACACAGTTTACTGGGACCAATGCCAGGCTTTCTGAATCTTGGCCTGAGCACCTTGTATTTTAACTGCCTTGCCTCTTGCCTAGGCCATTGTAATGAGTTTCCTGAACTTGGATTGGAGGCCTCCAAGACAGATTTCAGCATAAAGCACTCCTTTAGAAACGTGAGCACATTCAGATCACGTGTAGTGTTTTGCAGCGTGGCCTGGTAAGGGCACTTTGGAGCCTCAAGAGGCAGTTTCTAAAGACTTGGGGGAAAGAACAAGGGACAAACTACACAGAGAGACATAGAGCAACCCTAGGATGGCCGTGAAAGAAAAATCTTTCCTAAGTGAAACAAAAGGTATGGTGCATCCCCCAGGGTTCTTAGCTGCAAACAAGAGAATCCACTGCAAATAATAATAGCAGTAGTAGTAATAGTGTACTTCCCTGGTGGTTCAGTGGTAAAGAATCCGCCTACCAATGCAGAAGACTAGGGTTCTATCCCTGGGTCAGGAAGATCCCCTGGAGAAGGGAATGGCAACCTACTCCAGTATTCTTGCCTGGGAAATCCTATGGACAGAGGAGCCTAGCAGGCTATAGTCCATGGGAATCACAAAGAGTCAGACATGATTGAGCAACTAAAGAACAACAAGGTGTAGAGGTAGTAGTAACAAAAGTAAGAAGAGGCAGAATTACTAAATTCACAGAATTTCTAGAAAGGCTGCAAAGACTGACTTGAGGCCACTTTGCCAGGAACACCACCTCAAATGACCAAGTGCTGACTTCCAGGGCGGACCTTGCAGACACTAAACACTGAATCTCCCCCCGCCCCCACCATGGCCCTCCTCCTACTACTGCAGTTGGAGGTCACCTTTGTATTAGTCCCCACCACCTCCCCACAGAAGTGGAGATGAGTCTTCCCTGGGTGCCTTCTTGTGTCACTCACTCCCAATTTGAAGTCCAAGTCAAATCTCTGTCACTGACAGAGCCTGGCCCCTGGTTGAAAGTGTACCGATAAAGCTGGCATTTACAGCTTCGTAATTTTGAGGCAGTTTCTCCCATGCACTAAAATTCATAAGGGGGGTGACTTTCTAAACATAGAAAGGGAGTTCAGACACATGGCACTCAAAAGAATCACGAACACATACTACAAGAAACACGACAACAGACAGCTAAGAGTTACATCGCTCTAGCTCCACAACCCCAGAAAGAAAGAAAATTCTTTTCCAACACCACCTTGCTCAGTGCCTGTGTGCATGAGTGCTCACTCAGTCGTGTCCAGCTCTTTGCCTGGCACATAGTAAATACCTGTTGGACTGAAATAATCCTGAAACTTTAACAAATAAGACCTGATTCCAAATCCCAAGACTCCTTTGTATCTGATACTGACTAAACTAAGATGAAATGAAAGTCCTGTGTTCCCCTGATTTCCTTGTATCTAAAGTATTTCTTCCCTGAACTTTTGTTTAAAGGTGGGCAGGCTGATATACCTCATTTGTGTCTAATGTTCATGCCTGTCTGATTTCTTCTTGCAGAGGGAAAAAGGGGGATGTAATATTTCTGATAAATGGAAACCTGGGATTTTTACCAAAGGAAGTCTGCTGAAATAGAAGATGAGATTCTTACCTAGGAAGAACATTAACAGCATGTAAAATTGCTATTGGCACTTAAAGATACATTAGTCGGGTCAAAACTGGGATCAAAAAGAGTCCAATAAGCAAGATGACAAATACAATTCTCAGTTTCATTGAAAACAAGGCAGGAAGTTAAAATGCAGTCCCTCAAAGAGCTTTCACAGGTAGCGTGATATTTGATAGCAGCACGCCACTGATGGAAAATTTTATACACATACTGAAATTAACTTTGCTAACACACCCTCCAACAGTGAGCATTACCCAGCTTTGACTCTTGGAAAGTTGCCTGTGGAGATAAAATAAAGAGGGTAAACTGGTATGGTTTTTGAAGACAGTAGGATTTTTCAGGAAACACTGTATTCCTGCATCTGCATCTATCCTTTTTTTTTTTTTTTTTTTTTTTTGCTTCATGTCAATTCAAAAGAGTGTAGTAGGGAAAAATCCTTAGAGGGTTATCTTTAGCTGTCACTTGTGACAGTGTTTCCCTAATTTGGTAATAGAAATCAGCACGTGTTGAGTCATTAGAGTTTTCTCATTTCTCAGGAAAGCTCGCTGACTCTTCCCCAGCCCATCCTGCCTCTTTCTCCCTGCGGGGAAGGAGGGAGCCAGAGAAAGAGATAACCTTTCAGAGGCAGATGAAGTAAACACTCAGAAAATCCTAGGTGCAGATAGGAAACTATTTCAGAACTCTCTGGAATGAAAGGAATCAAGGCCCTAAAATACACGAAATAATGGGTGATTCACAGTTAAAAGAACTTTGTGGTTTTGGTGTAAAAAATTCAAAGCCAGGGCATCTACTTAGCCTTGTCTTATAACCACAGTGGTTTTATCATTTTAACGGAAGTTGCTGATTGAAGCCGTCAACTTATCAAGCATGAAAAGTTGGCCAAACCAGATGTCAACCTGAAATGTCAATTTTTATTATTACTGTTTAGACTAGCTTATCCAAGAAAATTTCCCTTGTGTCAACACAGTTTATCAGCTCTATGTGTGAGGATGTTTTCAGTTGCAGTTTGCAAAACTCCTTGCCAAACTAAGTTAAGCAAAAAAAAAAAAAAAAAAAAAAAAAAAAAAAACGGGAGAGAGTGACTAGAGGATAAGTTGTTTCATGGAGATTTGAAGAATGGATCTTAGGAGTGGCAGGGTCTGTGGGTTCATGGCAATTTGAATTCCATAGCTCTCTGTCTCTGCCCTACCTGCCACTGCTTTCTTCACTCTTAGAAAAGTTCTTTCCAGGAGAAAGATATTGGCAGCCAAACTCGACAACATTCTTAAGGCTGTTACTCTTAGAGAAACCGAGTGTAGTCTCCTTTACAAGTCTATACCAGAGATGCTAATTAGCTTGCCTTGGGTCTTATGCGACCCTCTGAGAAGCTGCTGTGGATGTAAGGCACACTGATTGGTCAGGACTAGGTCACGTGGCCACAGAGAGCAGGGTGGGGTCAGCCATTTGCACTACAGGGACTGGGCCAGAATTATTAGGGAGTAAAGGAAAGGTGGCTCACAGGAGAAGAGCCTGTGCAAACATCTCAGTAAGAATACACCTAAATCCTGGGCACATCTTTAGTATTATTCAGGATTAACTGTTATGCATGGCAGTTAAAAGCAAAAACAAACCAAAATACCAAGTACCTCCCAATGTTTTATTATTTCCCTGAACTGTCAGACTTTCCATCCAACCTTTTCACCACCCCACAGTTGAGCGTATCAAAATCCTGCCCACACTTTTTAAGGGTCCTGTTTAAGTGCCACTTCTTTTTTTTAAATTTTTTTTTAATTGAAGTATAGTTGATTTATAATGTTTTCAGGTTTACAGCAAAATGATTCCATATATATAACAATGAGGTATCACCTCACACAGGTCAGAATGGCCATCATCAAAAAGTCTACAAATAACAGATTCTAGAGAGGGTGTAGAGAAAAGAAAACCCTTTTACAATAGAATGTATATATATATATATATATTCTTTTTCAGATTCTTTTCCACTATAGGTTATCAGGAGATACTGAATATATTTCTCTGTGCTATAGAGTAGCACCTTGTTGTTGATCTGTCTTATATACGGTTGTATATATTTGTTTATTTCATACACCTCATTTATCCCTCCCCCACCCTCTTCTCCTTTGGTAACCAAAAATTTGTTTTCTATGTCTGTTAGTCTATTTCTGTTTTTTAAATAAGTTCCTCTGTGCCATTTTTTTTTATTCCATGTGTAAGAGATATCATATGATATTTGTCTTTGTCTGGTTTACTTTGCTTAGTATGATAATCTCTAAGTCCACCCATGATGCTGCAAATGACGTTTTTTCATTCTTTTGGGGGGTGAGTAATATTCCATTGTGTGTGTGTGTGTGTGTGTGTGTGTGTGTTTTATACACACATATCACATCTTCTTTATCTATTCATCTGATAATGAATATTTAAGTTTTTCCATTTCTTAGTTATTGTGAATAGTTGTGCTATGAGCATTGGGATGTGTATATCTTTTTGAATTAAAGCCTTTCTCTTTTCAGAATGTGTGCCCAAGCATGGGATTGCTGATCATATGGTAATGCTATTTTTAGCTTTTTAAGGAACCTCCATACTGTTCTCCATACTAATTGGCACTCCCACCAGCAGCGTGGGAAGGTTCCCTTTTCTCCAGACCCTCTCCCCAGCATTGTTATTTGTAAATGACTTTTTGATGATGGCCATTCTGACTGGTGTAAGGTGATACTTCATTGTAGTTTTGATTTTCACTTCTGTAATAATTAGTGATGTTGGGTACCTTTACATGTGCCTGTTGGACATCTGTATGTCTTCTTTGGAGAGATGTCTGTTTAGGTCTCCTGCTTATTTTTTGATTGGGCTGTTTGTGGGTTTGTTTTATTTTTTTTTTATATTAAGCAGTGTAAGCTGTTTGTATATTTTGGAAGTTAATCTCTGGTCAGTTACAAAGTTTACAAATATTTTCTACCATTCTGAAGGTTGTCTTTTTGTCTTGTTTATGGTTTTCTTTGCTGTGCAGAAACCCTTAAGTTTAATTAGGTCCAATTTGCTTATTTTTACTTGTGTTTCCATTATGCTAGTAGATGGATCTAAAAAAAAAATTGCTGTGATTTATGTTAAAGAGTTCTATATTTTCCTCTAGTTTTACAGTATCTGGTCTCATATTTATTTGTCCCTGCCTGAGATTCTGTCTCCCTCTTCAGTTCCTATAGCAAGCCTCACCTGGCACTCACTTTGTCCTGCCTCCATGTATCCTATATATGCATGGTTTTACTGTACACACTCACCTCACCACCTCTGCCACCAGATTAAAACTCAGAAAATACTTGAAAAAGATAAGGGGGCAAGATAAGAGGAAGAAAAGAGGCTAAGTCAGAATCCCCTTTGGACTCCGTACTTCCTCCCACCATAACACTTCTCTCCTTTTCTAATGGGTATTTCTTGCCTTTTTCTCCCCCTGGACTCAGTTTCTTGAAGGCAATGACTATGTTGCTCAATTATTTCTTTCTTTTATAGCTTGCACAAAATAAATACTAGATGCATGGATGGATGGATAAATAAAAATGAATGACTTTATAGAGTTAGTTGTGGGCTGGCATAAACCTTCCCCTTACCCAATAAAAAAGAGGTCCAAAGAATGAAGGGATTAAGCTCAGCTGGGTAAGAAATGAAAAACTTTATACTGGGAGGTATCATAACCACACTGAACACAGAAGAAAGAGAAGCAGGACGAAAGAAAAAGGAAACAAATGGAGCACAATACCTTAAACTATTGCATAAGAGAATTTGTTTTCATATAATGAAAAACTACTAAACTAATCAGTCCTGTCAGGCTGATTAAACACCAAACCCCCTCCTACCTTTGCTTGTATCTACCTTTCAAGCCCCCTGAACACAGGGGCTGGATTAAATAATATCAGGTGACCTTCCTCAACCCTCTCCCTCATCCCCAGCTCTTTGATTCCTTGGAGTCCCCCTTAATTGTTTTGGGTTTTTTTGCCATGTCTCCATATTATTAGAAAGTATGAAAACTGCAGTTCTAGTTCAATTCTATTTACAGCAAAACCAGAGGTGAGCATGTTATAGACACGTGCCCTGTGTCAATTTTGACCATGGAGCCTTAAGTGATCTGCTTCACAGCTCCACTTTGTTCTCACAAAAAATGCTTAGTAGAAAGACATTTTCTTGTATGTGCCGAGAATAATTAAATGGCCAACTCATTTTTGAGGCTTTTGTTATTTATGACAAGGTTCTTCAAAAAGCAAAAGCTAGAAGAGCCCTACTTTAGCCAATTGCAATTTTTCAGGTTTTCCCCTAGAAACGGCACTGCCCTGTTTTGTCAGAGGTGTTTACCCTCAGTTTCTGTTTGATTCTGTAGGTAGCTATCAAATGAAGAGTGATGTGAGTTCACTTGTTTATCTGGGGCTATATTATCCCAACAGTCAGTGGTCAATTGACTCACTGTGTTACACATCATTGTAAGACTATTCTGAGCAATCATCATTTTGATATCTTGAGCCATCACCATTTTGGACTAGGATGATGGCAGTCTTCTGTTAAACTGCCAGAAAGAAGAGAAAGCTGAAACTCGATTGTATTCATTTCAACAAACATTGCCTTTTGCACAGAGAGCAATAGAGTGGGCATTTTGGGGTTTTCGAAGTTGAAAAGAGGTGAGATAATCAGTGTTGATATGAGCCACTCTAAGTGTCATTCATCCTTTCAACGGATATTTGTCAGCCACCATATGCCAGACATACTGCGAGGTGTGGAGGAGTGCGGTGGAGAGAAATGGACATGCAGCTTCCACTCTCACAGAGCATGCCATCTCATCAGAGATGCTAAGTAGTAAAACACATAGACACATGTAACATTCTAAGGTGCATCTGGTAATA
Organism: Okapia johnstoni; assembly: GCA_024291935.2. Lineage (NCBI taxonomy): Eukaryota > Metazoa > Chordata > Mammalia > Artiodactyla > Giraffidae > Okapia > Okapia johnstoni. The sequence continues at coordinate 49,270,487 of CM044316.1, forward strand.
AGAAGAAAAAGGTCCGAAAGCTCTAGCCTACTCTTGGGGAGGGATATTTTAGACAGGAGTTGATGTTGTTGTTATTCAGTCACTAAGTTGTGTCCAACTGTTTGTGACCCCGTGAACTGCAGCACACCAGGCTTCCCTGTCCCTCACTATTCCCCGGAGTTTGCTCAAACGCGTGTCCATTGAGTTGGTGATACCGTCCAACTGTCTTGTCCTCTGTCGTCCCGTTCTCCTTTTGCCCTCGGTCTTTCCCAGCATCAGGGTCTTTTTCAATAATTTTTTTTAATTAAAAGAAGTCAATGAGGGAGTCTTAGTTAAAATGAGAATCAGAGATGAGAAAAAGTTACTTCCCAAGGGAGTGAAGGATCAGTTGGGGTGACCCAACTAAAGAGCTGGGCAGGAGTATCTGAGGCAAGGGTGTAGCTTGTGCAGAAGTCCCTGCAGAAAAGAAAGTGAGCTGTTAGAGGACCCGCCCTCAGGCCTTGCGCAGAGGGGCGGGGCGTCACGGGGCAGGGGAGAGGAAGGCAGGGGCCCAGTAGGACTCTAAAGGCTATGAGAAGCCACTGAAAAGCTTCAGACGGAAGGGATATGATCTGATTTAGGTTTTCTAAGGATCATCCTGGCTGTGTTTGTGTGAAGGACTGGGTGAGGGCAAAGTGGAAGTAGGGACACTGAGGAGGGCATGGCAGAGAGAGAAGACAATGGAAGTAAGACAGAGAAGTGACCTAGCTGAGACCTGTTTTGTGACTCAATTCCCTCACCTTTAAAGTGGTATCAATAACACCTATACCTTGAGGTTGTGAGAAAAAAGGAAGGCAATGTATGGGATGGTTTATAGCAATGTTTGACACATTGTAAATGCTCAGTAAATGTTAACTATCGTTGCTTGCATAATTTTCAGACCAATTTTCAGAATGATTTGGAAAAAAAAAATAAACAAACCTCTCTTCTCTGTATTGAGGACCTCTTGAAAGGGGTTCTAGTTCACAAGAATTAAAATACACATTCTATATCCAGTCCTATACCAAATGCTGGGGGACCCAAGAGACAGAGGAGATGTGGTTCTTACACTCAGAATAATCCAGACTTCATGGGTGGGAGTGAAGAGATGATAAGATGGGTCCTCATGAAGCAAATAGAATTAATGACTTCATAAACAGGCACCAAAGATCCTTCAAAGGGCCTTTTTCTTTTTACCCTTTAGCTCTTATCCTTTAGGTGAAAATCTGCCAGTTGGAACCCCGATCTTGGAACAGGAGCCCTGGTTTGAGTTGAATACTGTTTTAAATGGTTCCTACTTAGGCAGCTGCTACAAAACAATAATTTTGTGTAGAGAAAAGGTGCCCAGCCTTTAAGTAAACTCAACATAGATATGAATTCACTCTTCTAATTCTCCCCTTTATGACTCCTGTTCGAGTTGGTCACTGACCAGGTACCAAGCACTGAAAGCAGTCTGTAAACTGTCGGTGGAACAAAGATGCCTCAAGATGCCTCACTTCAGCAGAAGTGCCAAAAGAGAAATAATATTTGTTTAGTGCCTGTCAGACCTCGTGAGGTAGGCTGTGTTCCTCTGCTTCATGGTGGAGGAGCCTGAAGCTGTGTGAGTTCAAGGTATAAGCCTCAGAGTGGGGCTCTGAACCCAGGTCTGCCTACCACCAGGGTGTGGAGTTTGGACCACCGTGGACTTGTCTGTCTCTTCTAGTCAATAGTCAGGGCTCCTAGAAGCTGAATTTATGGCAAGTTGTTTCACCAGCAGTAGACTCCTTAACTTGGTTTTGTTGCTGTTGTTGTTGGGGTTTTGTTTGTATTTTATTTTAAAATATAATTTTATATTGGAGTATAGCCAATTAACAATGTTGTGATAATTTCAGGTGAACAGCAAAGGGATTCAGCCATACATATACGTGTATCCATTCTCCCTCAAACTCCCCTCCCATCCAGGCTGCCACATAACACTGAGCAGAGATACCTGTGCTATACAGTTGGACCTTGTTGGTTATCATTTTCCATAGAGCAGTGTGTACATGTACTTCTTAACTTTGATTTCAGGAGATCCCTGAATTCCTGACACTCTATGGAAAACCATACACATGTTTGCCTGTGTGCAATTTCCTAGAGAGAGAGTCCATACCTTCATCAGATTCTCAAGAATGTTTAAATTTGGCTTAATCTATCAAAATTTGAGATATGTGTACTTATTAATTTAATAATCTCACTTGTGAAATATTAGTGAAGTGCTTAACAATATTTTTGTATAGATGCTCAAACTCTGCATCATTGCTTATAAAAGAAAACACTGGAAACAGCCCCAGTTGTGAGAAATGATCAAATAAACAATGATCTATCTATACAACAGAATATCTATTGCCATTTTTTAAAATGAAAATAGATCTAAATATACTAATAAAGCATGTCCACAAAGTATAACTAAAGGAAAAAAGCAAGATGTAGAGTGTATCTACATGTGCTATGTGGAAATTTTTGTTAAAATTATGTTTACATATGTTTGTGCATGTATATGGATGTGTATATGCATAGAAAAAAATCCTAGAACATTATTCTCTAACATAATGTGAGCCATGTATATAATTTAGCTTTTTTTGTGGCCACATTAAATTTTAATAATATATTTTAGTTAATCTAATACATCAAAATATATCATTTCAGCATGTAATCAATATAAAAATTACAAGATATTTTCATTCTTTTTGCACACTAAGTCTTTGAAATCTAGCGTGTACCTGCAGCACATTAAATCTGACTAGCCACATTGTAAGTGCTCAGTAGCCACATGTGGCTACCATATTGAAAAGTGCAAATCCAGAAGCATAGACACCAAACTACAGTTTGCTTGCAATGCAGGAGACCCAGTTTTGATCCCTGGGTTGGGAAGATCCCCTGGAGAAGGAAATGGCTACGCACTCCAGTATTATTGCCTGAAAAATTCCATGGACAGAGGAGCCTGGTAGGCTATAGTCCATGGAGTTGCAAAGAGTCAGACACAACTAAACAAGTAACACTACACTACCGTCCAGGAAGTAGAATAGAAGAAGAAGCAAAAAAGGGAGCTATATCTTCTTAATACATTTTATAATGTCTAGATTTCTTTCCTTTTTTAAAATTTTAAGTCTTTATTGAATTTGTTATAATATTGCTTCTATTCCATGTTTTGTTTTTTGGCCGGGAGGCATGTGGCATCTTAGCTCCTCCACCAGGAATCGAACCCACACCCCCTGCACTGGAAGGCAAAGTCTTAACCAATGGACCCCCAGGGAAGTTCCTAGATTTTTTTACAGATAAGATTTATTTCTTCTTAATCACATATATTTTAAAGAACTGTTAGGAGCAGCATAGAGGTACCTGAATTTGTTCTCAAGTTCAGCCAGATATCCAGCCAGACTAGAACGTATCTGAACATATTTTGTAATTTAGAACAAATTTTCTAGACCCAGGATATGTAAGTATTTACATGTTGCTGCCAAATAGCTAAATCAAGCCATCAAGTGTTTATTAAAAATGTACAGTGCACTGTCAGAATGTCTGTCTTCAAACATAACATAAACAAATGTTGATGAGGATATGGTGAAAAGGGAACCCTCGTACACTGTTGGTGGGAATATAAATTGGTGTGACCACTATTGGAACAGTATGGAAGCTCCTCAGAAAAACTAAAAAGAGTGTTTACCATATGATCCATCTATCCCAGTTTGTTTTTTGAAGTAACATTGATTATAACATTATATGTTTCATGTGTACAATATTATATTCCTACTTCTGTACAGCCTACAATGTGCTCACCACCAAAAATTTACTTTCCGTCTGTCACCATAGAGTTAATTCTGTTTCACCCATTTCACTCTCTCCCCCTACCACCCATCCCTTCCCCTCTGGTAACCACCACCCTTCGTCTATGTGTTTGTTTTTCTTTGATTTGTTTCATTGACTTTGTTTTGGTTTGTTTATAGCTTTTTTTATTCCACATAGGGGTGAAGTCATACAGTATTTGCCTGTATCTGTCTGAATCATTTCACTCATCATAACACCCTCAAGGTCCATCCATCTTGTTGCAAATGGCAAGATTTCATCTTTTGTATGGCTGAGTAGTATTCCATTGTACGTGTGTCTGTGTGTGTGTACACAGCCATATCTTTTTTCCTTCTTTATCCATTCATTCGTTGATGGGCATTTAGATTATTTCCATATCCATGTGTTATAAATACTGCCACAGTGAACATGGGGTACAAATAAATTTTTGGATTACTCTTTTCATATTCTTTGTATAAACACCCAGAAGTGGAATAGCTGGATTATATGGTTAGTTTTATTTTTAATTTTTTTGGAGCATCTCCATACCGTCTTCCATAGTGGTGGCACCAACAGTATATGAGGGCTCCTTTCTCCATATCCTTGCCAACACTTATTATTTGTTGTCTTTTTGATAATAGCCATTCTGACAGATGTGAACTGATACCTCACTGTGGTTTTGAATTGCATTTTCCTGACAATTAGTGATGTTAAGCCTCGTTTCACGTGCCTGTTGGCCATCTATATGTCTTCTTTAGAAAAGTGTCTGTTCAGCTTCTCCGTGCATTTTTAATCAGATTTGCCCACCCAGTACTCTTGACCACTGTGCTATATTTGTTTTCCTTCCTATTGAGTGTTGAATGGGTCCCATCTTACTCTAGCAAATGAAATGAAAGTCAGCATGAGAAAACTATTCTTTCAGTTTTTCCCAACCCTATAGGAATTAAGAGCTTTGAGAATTTTTTTTAAGAGAGACGTGAACTTGGTGATTTTCAGACGTTCTGACAATTAATGAATGTGTAATTTTCCCAGGCATGCTTAGAAATGCAATTTGATCTCCACATTATTCTCAGAGCATTTGAAAAGAAGGAGGGAAATCAATCTCTTTACAAAGCCTTGACTCATTTTTGAGTCATAAGTAATATTAATGAGAACCCAGTTCCAAGGACTTCCAACCCTAAATAGTCTCAAGTTTCGAGGTTTCCTTTGCATTGGGCTGGTTCTTCTTAGATCAGGGCTCTGCTTTGTCTTGTAAGAACTTAGAAATTCAGCCCCGAACAGCCTATGAATATTATTTGCATGACTGTGTCTGGACTTGAAAACTCTGCAAGAAGCCATATTGTTTCATCTACAAACTGAGCCCTTGGGCTTGGAAACTTTTCCTACCAGTCAAAAGCTGACAAGCAGGCTTTATTGGTTTGTAAGTAAATGAAGCAACAAGCCAGTAAACAGCAGCCTGCCTCTCTCTTTCCCTCTGGATCCCAGCATCAGGAGGTAACTGTCCTAGTTACAGGAGCTGGTTGAGGGAAGAGGAGAAGGGATCAGCGCATGTGGAGCTCCTCACGCATGTGTCATTTCACCTCGACAGGGACTATACAGACTGGGGGTTATTCTTTCCACTTGACTGATGTGGAACATAGAAGCTAAGACGGGTTGTTTTTCTGAAGTCTCCCAGCCAGCAAATAGCTCTAAAGCCTGTGTTTATTCCTCAACACCATGCTGTTTTCTAGGATGGGAGAAGCAAGCATCCAGACTTGAATGACTGATCAAGATGTCCACTGTGTCCAGCCACATGCTAGGTGCTGTGATGAGGAAAAAAACAAAAATCACATGGTCTTAGCTGACCCCAGCAGTGTTGGTACATAAGACTATCAATCCAGAATGGTCAGATTAAGACCTATCCACAAAGTTAAGACACAAGACAAAACACAAGACCTGGAATAGCCAAAAAGTGAAAGTAACAATGATGATGTCTAACAAATTTGAGCATCGAACGAAGTTCTGAGCATTGTATATGGACTATTTCTTTTAGTCTCACAACAACTGCCTGAGGTTGGTGGTATTATCATCCTCGTTATAAAGAAGAGACTGAGCCAAGGTCACTCAGCTAGGAGTGGAAAAACTGGGATATAAACCTACTTTCTCTCTTCAGTGAATATACTTCTTGGAATTTAGAACCAGAGAGACTTTGTTTTAGTCCTTACTAGACCATTCATTCATCTGATGACCTCGAGCACATTATTTAACTTATTTTGCTTGCATCAGTTCCTCTGGAAAATAAATAAATAAAACTAATAATACCAAAAGAGGGAGGGAGGGAGGAAAAAAGGAAGAGAGAGATCACATTCTTAATCATATTAGGTAGAGAAGACAGGGACTCCTCTAGCATCCTACCAGAATAGCAGAGGCTCCATTTCTACTCTTCAGGACGAACTGGTGTGCTACCTCCAAAGGGAGTGCAGGAGTAAAGGCATTAGAAGGGTGTGGAATCCCCCCATCTCCACGACTACCACCCTAAATACTTGACTTGCTCCCTGCAGATCAGGCTCCAGGGTGCTATTCACAAGGTAATCACCAGTGACTGTCCATAGCCATAGACAGGGGAATGGACTAGATGCAAAGTCCTCTCCTAACCTGAGCACTGCCTCAACATGTGAGTATCTGGGGCCACATGATGCCAGAAGGAAACATCTGCTCTGCAGTTGCTCCTACATCCTTTGTACCCTTCTGGGAGTTACAGAGGCTAAATATATTATCTTTACCTCAGATGATCTACCACCATGGCAAATCACCTGGCCTATCTGGTTGAGAGATTTTGAGAGGAGCTGGGGCTGGCATTGTCCATTACCCTGATCCTAGTTTGAGCTCCATGGGGGTGAACCTTGGTCCTATTTGCTGCTTTAGTCACAGTGGTAAGCACACAGCAAGGTGTGAGGGATACAGAGGAACCAAGCTATGAACCTTGCCCATAAGGAACTCACACTTCACTGGAGTGAGACAGGCATGTGAACATGCAGTTAAAATGTAGTATTAAGAGCTATGGTTGGAGAAGGAAAGGTCCCCTGGAGAGATACCTGACCTGAGCTTGGAAGTCAAGAAAGGCTTTGAATGAATGACAACTCAACTGAGACTTGAAAGATGGATAAGAGACAGCCAGTTAAAGAACATGGCAAAGAAGGTTCAGGGCATAGGAACAACATATTCCTTAGCAGGAAGGTTCTGAAACAAGAGAGATCTAGGAACAACAGAGAAAGAAAGAACAATAATGAAGCTGAAGAAGTTGACAGTGGCCTTTAAGCCATGTTGGGCTTCCCAGGTAGCGCTAGTGGTAAAAAAAAAAAAAAAAAAAAATCTTCCTACCAATGCAGGAAACATAAGAGACATGGGTTCCATCCCTGGGTTGGGAAGATCCCCTGGAGGAGGAAATGGCAACCCACTCCAGTATTCTTGCCTGGAGAATTCCATGGACAGAGGAGCTTGGTGGGTTACAGTCTGTGGGGTCACAAAGTGAAGTGAAATGAAAGTCACTCAGTCATGTCTGACTGTTTACGATCCCATGGACTATATAGTCCATGGAATTTCCCAGGCAAGAATACTGGAGTGGATAGCCTATCCCTTCTCCAGTGGATCTTCCTGACCCAGGAATCGAACTGGGGTCTCCTGCATTGCAGGTGGATTCTTTACCAGCTGAGCTACCACAGAAGCCCTGATCGTAAAGAGGGAAGCTACCAGGAGTCTCAAAGAATCAGACACAACTGAGTGACTGAACATGCATACCGTTCATTAACCATGTATTGTGTGCAAGGTCCTGTGCCAGTCATCTTTACGTTCATTTTATCCCCATGTGCAGTAGGTGTTACTAATATTCCCATTTTGCAAAAGAGAAAACTAGAGTTCAAATCAAGTCCACTTCTCAAGTTTACATAGTGTAAAAAGTAAAACCAGAATCTACAATCATTTCTACTAGATAGATTCCACAGTCCAAGTTTATCACTACTATTCTATGTTTTAAGAGAGCAGAGAATGGGAGAGAGAAAGAGAATAAAACAGAGAATAAAGAAAGAAGAGAGAAAAGAGTTTCCTAGTGAATGCAAATTTATTCCTAAAAGAGTTGGCCATCAATAAGGAAATCTTAGATCTACAATATATTGGATTGGTTTCAAGTTCATGTTTTAGAAAAACATGAACTTGAACTGAAGCTGGTGGGACCATTGATGAGTCTCAGCTTCTGAACTCTTTTCTGGCCCACATGGGTTTTTCAGTACCTGGAATGAAGCACTGCAGTCTGGGACCTTGGAGATGCCAGCTCATCCAGGCAGTGTCCTATACCCAACTTCTGCCAAATTTCTGCAGGAGCACATCTGGGCCCAGGTGGCTGGGCCAAAGCCTGGGCTTGTTTTTCACGGCTCATTTGCAATGTCCTGTTCTATTCCTGGGCGCTCCATCCTTCCCAGGTGACACTGGAGCTCAGTTTTCCAACAGTCATTGTAACTCAATTGCTCCAAAAGTGCTACTCAGCATCAGTCCTTGGAACTAGTATTTTCCAACCCTTGCTCCAAGAAGGATGGCTGAACATTGTACAACCCGGACTTCCCTCCAGTGTCTACACAGAGCAGCTCTGGGCAGCACAGGAAGCCTCCTCCCGCAGACAGAAGATGACTCTCAGCCAGCAGTGTAGAGGAAAGGAAGGGTTTAGACATAGACCCCCTGCATCAATTTGGAGCTGGCAGTATGGCTAGTCTCAGCCCCCACCCCCACTGCCCGCGCTGTTTGACTTGACAAAGCCCCCAGCTGGTCCCCTCCTGCCCAGAGGGAGAGATGAGTAAAACCATTGACCTTACGGTTCACAGTCAACCCTGCGGGAGTCTGACCAAGCCTTAAACTTGAACTGAATTCAGACTTTACACAGGGGCACTGCTCCCTCAGCAGAGAGGCCAAGGAAACAGAAGACGTTTTGTCCTCATTCCTGGCCCCTGCCATTCACAAGCTGTGGCATTGCTCGGTGCCTCATGTCCCTTTTCTGAGGGTTGGGACAAGAGGACCTACCTCATGGACTGTTATGAGACTCAGTTGAGATGCTGCCTTAGGATGTGGTACTAACTAACCAGTAAATGTAACTTATAGCAGACACTCAATAAGGAGTGAAGGGTGCTGAAAAGTTCCATACCTGCAGTGAACAACGTATACAAATACTGTGCAGCTTGAGCAAGACAGTGACACGTCATGTGCGCAGCAGCAAAGAACTTTCCTTTGCATGTGACAGATTTAGTAATATTTGTGGAGTTAATTGACCTGGAATATCCAGCAAGTACAACAGAGAAGCCATTCCTATAACACTACCTGAAGAGGGATCATTAATAAATGTAGGATGCAAGAGGCTGGGCTTCGTCCTCAGACTCCACCACCTGTTTATCAGCTGTGTGACCTTAAGCAGGCAACACCTCCTCTCTGAGCTTCAAATTTCTTTGCCTGTAAAACATCAGTAATAACTGCCTCAGGACTTTCCTGGCAGTCTAGCCGTTAAGACCCCCATGCTCCCAATGCAGGGGGCACAGGTTCAATTCTTGGTTGGGGAACATAAGATGCCACATGCTGCACACCACAGCCAAGGGAAAAAAAAAAACCGCCTCATAGGCTGGTTGTCAAGATTGAATGAGATATTGCATCTAAAGATGCTTTAGCCTGGTTCCTGATCCACAGTAAACACTCAATGATAAATAATGACTTTCATTCACTCTTTTACAGACTGAGTTAAGAAGGGAAAACAAAAGGGGATTTTTCAACTGACATGCACTTGCCTTAAGATGAAAATGACTAACTGCTTAGAAACCACCATGCTGCAGTTTCACTCCCCAAACTGAGAGAAAGATTGCCTCATTCATGCCCGACTGGGAATTTGAATAGTCTTGTTCTAACTGGAAAAGTCGATGAGAAGTGAAAGATATTAGTCACTGACTGATAAAGTATCTGAGCTGGATAGACTCTTAGACCAAATTGAGCAGAAGTGATATCGCCACTGTAACCCCGTTAGCCCAGGCAAGCCTAGGACATGAAAGGGAAGCACACGTGCCTCGGCCCCCCCAGCTGAAGCTCGGCTCTCCAGCCGGTCCTCCCCCTGGCTCTCTAAGCTCAGGTCGTTTGAAACCATGTAGAGCTGACCCACGGTGTGATCCTGGGCAAGTCCTGTCATCTCAGTTAGTGTTTGATAATAGAGCATGTTAGAACAGAAAGTCACTCAAAGACTCACCCACTCAACGTGTTGCAGAGTCTGGCATGTATCCTTTTGTCTATACACATACTGCGCAGGGCAAGAACTCGTTACAGTGAAGCGCCTTCATGTCACAACAGCAGCACACGAGCTGGACCAACCCACACCCTCATCTCAGTGACAGATGAGAAAACTGAGGCTTAGTGAACGTCAGTTGAACAATTAGACACAAGCAATGGGTGAATGGAAGCCAGAACCCAAGTTTTGGTTTTGTTTTTAACTTGGCTGCATCAGGTCTTAGTTGCAGCATGCAGGATCTTTAGCGAACTCTTAGCATGCTAACTCTCAGTTGTGTCATGTGGGATCTAGTTTCCTGACCAGGGATTGAACGCAGGTCCCCTGCTTTGGGAGCTTGGAGTCTTAGCCACTGGACCAGCAGAGAAGTCCCTCAGGACTTCTGATTGCTATCCCAGAGCTCTTTTTCTTAGGTCAAACTACCTCCAGCACCTACTATAATAAAAGAAAAGACAAGGTAGCTAATGGTTGCCGGTCACCTATACTTTGTTCTGACATATATGTTTATTATTTTTCCACAGACTTAAGAAAGGGAACTAACAGCTATTGAATAACAACTGTATACTATAGATGCTTTACATACATTAAAGTCTCATCATACACCTCATCTTTTATATGTAGAATCTAAAAAGAAATGATACAAATGAACTTACACAACAGAAAGAGATTCCAGACTTATAAACGCACTTATGGTTGACAGAGGAAGGGATGGTTAGGGAGTTTGGGATTGACATGTACACACTGCTGTATTTAAAATGGATAACCAACAAGGTCCTACTGAACAGCACAGGAAACTCTGCTCAATGTTATGTGGCAGCCTGGATGGGAGGGGCATTTAGGGGAGAATGGATACACGTACATGTACGGCTGAATTTCCTCTCTGCTCACCTGAAACTATCGCAACATTATTAATCAGCTATACCCCAGTACAAGATAAAAAGTTCAAAAGAAAAAAGAAAAGTCCATCATACACCCACAATAATAAAAGACAGTATTTATTGATTAAAGATAGCCAGGTGCCGTTCTAGGAGATTTTTTTTTTGGCCGCACCTTGCAGCTTGTGGAGTCTTAGTTCCCCAACCAGAGATTGAACGCAAGCCAGGCCCTCAGCAGTGAAAGTGTGGAGTCCTATCTCCTGGACCACCAGGGAATTTCTTCTAGGAGCTTTATGTGTATTTGCACATGGAACCCAGCCAAAGACGTATCATGGGGGCTGACTCCAACCTCTGCTTATCCAACCCTGACATGACCATATCAGCTGCTTGGCAGGAGGGCGGGCCTCTTAGTGTAACTTACGTGCCCAAATATACACACAGACACACATGGATATGTGGTTCAGGGGTCTTGACAGAATCTCCATGCAGCTGTTCCTATTACCATTCACTTGCTGAGATGTCACAGCTAGTTAGTGGGGTTGAGGCAGGATTTGAAACCAGGAACTCAGACCCTTGTCTCATGTGGGCTTCATGAGAGCCAGGTTGAGACAGGAGCTCTAATACATCTTGAGGACAGAAATTCTGACTGCTTTACTGACGTAGCCCCGGTGTCCAAAACTGTATCGGCACACACAAAAACACTCAGTAAATCTCTTGGATGGATTGACCCCCATTTTACAGATGAGGAAGCCAAGTGTCAAAGAGCCTAAATAACTTGCTTCAAGTGACAGTCAGAGATAGGGCTGGGATTTGAATGCAAGTCGCTCTGACTCTAAAGCCCCTGTTCTTTCCACAATAGCATTCTGTCATTCATAAGCATTTGCTGAGTGTATTGAACTCTAATTATGTGCTCAGGAATATGGAGCTACAAAGATTAATAAGATTTAGCACCTACTCTCAAGAAACTGGAATCCCAATTGCCGGCAAGAATTCGTATTCCCCTGAAAAAGGATAGAGATATGTGTATGTATGGCTGGGTCACCTTGCTGTACACCAGAAATTAACACAATATAAATCAACTATACTCCAATATAAAATTTAAAAACTAAAGAATTCATATTCCTAGATTCACATCCCCCGATTTCTTAATTCAAAGCAGATCCAAATGGTAGAAGCACACAGTACATTTTAAAGCAAGAGAGTTTCCCAAGCCCAGGATTGCAAAACTGGCCCACTCAGTCCATCGACCACATCTATTTCCTTCTTTGCACAATTGGCTGGGATGTCCACAGAAGAGAGGGAGAATGGATTAAATGCAGGGAGAGTGGATTAAATCTGTGCAAACTTGGGGCAGCCAGATCCACATCCCAGTTTCTCTATATTCCTTTGCAGTGATGTCCACAGGTGACTTTTTATATATATCTCCATGCCCTCTTTTTTCTTTTTTTCAAGACTTTTTTTTTAATGCAGGCCATTTTTAAAGTCTTTATTGAATTTGTTACAGTATTGCTTTTGTTATATTTATGGTCTGGTTTTTTAGAGTGAGGCACGTATGGGATCTTAGCTCCCCAACCAGGGATCAAACTCAAACCCCCTGCATTGGAAGGCAAAGTTTTAACCACTGTACCACCAGGAAAGTCCCTCAGAGCTCTTTTGCTTTCTCCCCATTTACCAAAAAAATCGAGATACTTAAGTCAGAACATTAGGTTAGGAAAGTTACGCTGTTCTAAAAGCAGCAATCACAATCTGATGAGGAACATTAATTCAGGATTTGCTTCATTTGCCTTCCTGGTTTTGTGTTCTATCATATTTAAGAGGCAGAAAGTGGTTAGAAGAGAAGGATGGTTTAACAAAATATTTCTAAATTCGTTAGTTGAATTCCACAGGGCTATGAGAGCAATCTCTTAATAATCCTACATCAATACGAGAGAAGTTGTAACTAGTTCACTTGGTGTAATTATAGGGCAGCTCACTTTCTGCCAGGTTTTAAAGATAGACTTTCAAATGTTCCTTTTTTTTTTTTTTCATTTGCCTCCTGCTGTGTGTGGGGAGCAGCTCAGACTCCTGGGATACCAGCCAGAGCTAAATGGGGCCAACCGGAGAGAGAGGCACCAAGATTTGGTTCCTGTCTCCTGCTCAGACTGCTGGGAGGAGAAACCTCTTGCCAAAATGGTCTCCTGTAGAAAGCTCTGGAGCTGGAAACACTACAGAAGTTCTCCCATCTTTTGATCAGAGAAGAGTTGGTCAAATCACTAAGATGATGGCAAGATATACAGCACAAAGCTTTAGAGTTTGTGCCAGAACCGTAGTTCCCCACGTGTGGTCCCCAGACCAGCAGCATCAGCATCATCTGGGAACTGGTTAGCGATGCAAATTATTGAACCCCACCCCAAAATACATAAGAAATTCTGAGATCGCCAGCAATCTGTGTTTTAACAAGCGCTTCAAGTGAATCTCAGGTGTTCTAAAATTTGAGGACCACATCTCTAGGGACATGATATTGAAGAGCAAGATCCTACTAGCTTTGTCCAGAAGATGAGAATTCTCACTTGTAAAGAGAGATTTACTCAAACAAACCGTATCGAAACATTAAGATCTTTGGAGCTGAGTAGAGCAGGGCTCAAATCCAGGCTCTGCCTCTTACCAGCCACGGGGTTTAGACACAAGTGATTTAACTGCTCTAAGTGATAAGGTGCTGGTAAATGTTTAACAAACAGCTCAGTGGGAATGTAGTGTTTGCTGATTTCCATGGTGTAAATACTCCCATCTCAGCTAATTTCAAGCTATCCGCGTGATGGTCAACCAACTCAAAAAATTCATGAAAGTTTAACAATTAGCTCTTATAAACCCATGCAAGCTGGTGCCAGCATACCATTGCCTCTAAGACTCGGTTTTCTCATCTGTCAAATGGATGAATTTAGTATTCACCTTGTAGACTTATTGAAATGCTGAAGAAAGACAATATTGAGATACTTATATGTACCAGGCACTTAATATGCCTTATGTCACTGAATTCTCATAACCACAAGGTGGGTACTATTTTCCCTTCTATTTTATTTATGAGGAAACAGCTGAAGTGTCCATGGTCCCACACGTAGCAAGTGAGAGAATCTGGGCTTGACTGCAGAGCCTGTAGGTGAGAAACGTGTATAGACTTCTTAGCACCATGCTAGGCATAGGATGTCACTCAGTAACCGGTAGCTATTATCACCATAGAAATGAGCTTTTTATTTTTTGGCTGTGCTGCACAGCCTGTGGGATTTTAGTTTCCTGACCAGGGACTGAACACACACCCCCTTGCATTGGAAGCACGGAGTCTTAACCACTGAACCACTGAACTTAACCGAAGAAACTTCTCAGTCACAGACGCTGCATTCACTTTCCTCTGGGAGAAAGGGCCAGTGTCAGTGCATTCAGGCTGCTATAACAAATACCACAGACCAGGGAGCTTATAAACCACAGAAATTTCTTTCTCACAGTTCTGGAGGCTGGGAAGTTTACAATCTAGGCACCAGCATGATCTTGTTCTGGTGAGAGCCCTCTTCCTGGTTCACGGTTCATGTCTTCTCCCTTCTGTCCTCAGACGGCAGAAGAGCTAGGGAGTTCTGTGGAGTCTTTTTTACAAAAAGACTAATCTTATTCATGAAGGCTCCATCCTCATGACCCAAGCACCTTGCTAAGCCCCACATCCTAATTCTATCATCTTTGGGGGTTAGGATTTTAACATAAAATTTTTCGAGGGACCAACATTCAGACCAGAGCAGCCATGTTGTCTGATGGAAAAGCCAGCTGTGTATTATTCGTGGTATTTATTTAAGCTCCTCCCTTCCCCAATTTCGTATAGTTTTCTCCCAGCCTTTTTCTGTGCTTACACACTGATACAATATGTATACATACACATATGTGGGCTTCCCTTGTGGCTCAGTGGCAAAAGAATTCACCTGCCAACAGAGGAGATGCCAGTTCAATTCCTAGATTGCGAAGATCCCCTGGAGGAGATGGCAACCTACTCCAATATTCTTGCCTGGGAAATCCCATGGACAGAGGAGCCTGGTGGTCTACATCCATGGAGTTGCAAAAGATTCAGACACAACTTAGTGACTAAACAGCAACAAATATGTAGTTTTCTATCAGATCATAGTACACATTTTTTTTTTCAATTTTCCTTTCTTTTTAACCTAAAAACATATCATGGACATCTTTCTGATGGTGGTCCATACCAAGCTATTGCATCCTCTCTCAAGCTGTTTAGCACTCCTCACTGGCTACATGCCAGCATTTATTTAACCACTTCATGACTGAAGGACATTTAGACTATTTCCAATTCTTCACTCATATAAATGATTCCCCACTCCATAATCTTTTATTGATTCTTGCATATATCTGAAAGGAAAAATTCCTAGAACTAGGATTTCTGGGTCAGAAAAACAAAAACAAAAAAATACCCAGTTTAAATCTTGACCAGTGTATCTAAATTGACTTCTCAATATGAAATTGAGAAGGTATTCAAAAAGGAAGGTGCCTTGTGTAAAGGTGCACAATATTGCTCATTATCAGAGAAATGCAAATCAAAACTACAGTGAGGTACCACCTCACACCAGTCAGAATGGCCATCATCAAAAATTCTGAAAACTATAAATGCTAGAGAGAGTATGGAGAAAAGGGAACCCCTACATTGTTGGTGGAATTGTAAGTTGGTACTATGGAAAACAGTATGGAGGTTCCTCAGAAAACTAAAAATAGAGCTACCATATGATCCAGCAATCCCATTTCTGGGCTTATATGCAGACAAAATTATAATTTAAAAAGATACATGCGCTCCTATGTTCATAGCAGCACTATTCACAATAGTCAAGACATGGAAACAACCTAAATGGTTCATTGACAGATGAACAGAGAAAATGTGGTACATACATGCAATGGAATACTACTCAGCCATAAAAAATAATGAAATAATGCCATTTGCCACAACATGGATCCAACTAGAGATTATCATAGTAAGTAAAGTCAGAAAGAGAAAAACAAACACCATATAATATCACTTATATGTGGAATCTAAATATGACACAAATGAACCTATCTATGAAACAGAAACAGACTCACGGACATAGAGAACAGACTTGTGGCTGCCAAGGGGGAGGGTTGGAGGAGGAAAGGAGTGGGGATACGGGGTCAGCACGTGTAAGCTATTATATGTAGGATGGATAAACAACAAGGTCCTGCTCTATAGCACAGAGAACTATATTCAATATCCTATGATAAACAGTAATGGAAAAAATATTAAAAAGAATGAATATGTATGTATGTTTATATATATTTATATGTATGTATAACTGAATCACTTTGCTGTTTAGACCTCTAAAACTTTTTATTATGAAAGTTTCTTAATACAAAAACCACAAAATAATAATGCTGAACTGCTGTGTAGCCATCACTTGGCTTCCACGATTATCCAGTCTTATTTCATTTATACCCTGCTTTCCCCTTCCACTAGATTAAATTGAGATAAAACTCATGTATCATCTTCTTCTATCTGTGCACATCTCAATAGGTACCTTTAAAAGATAAGGATTCTTTTTTTCAAACATAGCCTCAATACCATTATCACATCTAAAAATTCCTTGATATCATCAAAAACCCAGTTAGTGTTCAGATTTCCCCAACTGCCTCAGAAGTTTGTTTTTAATTTATTTATTTTTAATTGAAGGATAATTGTGTTACAATATTCTGTTTGCTTCTGTCATATATTAACATGAATCAGCCATAGGTATATTTATGTCCCGTCCTTCTTGAACCTCTCTCCCACCTCCCACCCCATCCCACCCCTCTACGTTGTCACAGAGCACTGGTTTGAGCTTCTTGTGTCTCAGAAGTTTGGAATGATTGTGTTGTTTGAATCAGGATCCACCAATGACCAGACATTACCATTTGATTGATATACTTCTTACATGTCTTTTAATCTATTTCACACACACACACACACACACACACAGACAACACTTTCTCTTATCTCTCATTAGAGGAATTCAGTCATTTGTCTTATAGTTTCCCACTTTTTGAATTTTTCTTATTGCATCCTTGTTGTGTCATTTAATATGTTCTTCAGTTCTTTCTATTTCTCGCTCTCTCTCTTTTTTTTTTTTTGGCCGCACCAGGCAGCTTGTGGGATCCTAAGTTCCCCAACCAGGATTGAGATTGTGCTCTCCGCGGTGAAGTGCAGAGTCCTAACCACTGGAGCACCAGGGAATTCCCCTTTCTGCATGTCTTTTAACTGTTATATCCAGAGCTGTGCTGTCTAGTATAATAGCCACTAGCCACGTGTGGCTATTTACATTTATATGAATTAAAAATAAATAAAATCTAAAATCCAGTTCCTCCTTCACAATAGCCATATTGCAAGTACTCAGTAATCATGTGTGGCTGGTGGATACTGTATTAGACAGTACAGAATAGCACATTTACGTCATCACAGACAGCCGTTTGGACAGAATGCTTCTAGAGACATCATCATATCCTCTATGACTGTTTAATTATTTTTTCCTCATTTGTGCTCAAGATCAAAGATGACCACCCCAAAGTTTGCATTACTAGGCAGGTTTAGGTAATACAAGAGAAGTCACACACGTGCCAGCCCACCCCTGCCTATTTTAAGTGGCAGCCACCTATGTTTACAGACAATGATCATATGTTTGCAATGAGACATGCAGCTACATATGAGATTCTGTGATGCTAAAAAGTCAGCACCTCCCAGCGCACTAGCAGCCCTGACCCTTCCCTGCCTCCTCAGAGGGAAATTGAGGGAATCAGCACTAACCCGGAAGGCTCAGGCTTGCAGTTATAGGGCATGCTGGTGCCAGAATACTCCCAACCATTCCTCCTTTCCCAGAAGGGCAGGTACTTCTGCCTGGAATCTTCTTCCTGCCTTGTGTCTTTGTCTTGGCATGTGTGTAATGAGCACATTTCAGAGCAGACCGAACAGGTTTCTCAGCTTGTTTCAGTGACATGTGGCAGAGCCCGGGGCGGGGAGGGGGGCCACCCCGAGGCAGGGGAGGGGAGCGACTGCTGTGGACGATGAGCAGTCCGGCTGGCTGTGCATTCTAGCAGAAACCCCATACCAGAATCCTGAGAAAACCTCAACCAGTCTATGCGAAAGTGGATTCTCTGGGCATCCTGATAGGAAATAGTATAGAAAGCAAAGCATTCTGTGAGTGTAGGATTAGGAGACCATCGTTCATGGGTTCATTCATTCTAAAAATACTTATTGGGCCATGGACTGTGTTTGGCACTAGGATCAATGGTGAACTCAATAAAAGTTTCTGCCCTCAGTGTGGGATGGACATGTACACACTGCTATATTATAATGGATAACCAACAAGGGCCTACTGTACACCACAGGGAAGTCTGCTCAATACTATGTAACTACCTAAATGGGAAAAGAATTTGAAAAAGAAAAGACACATGTTTATGAATCACTTTGCTGTACACCTGAAACTATCACAACATTTTTAATCAATGGTACTCCAATATAAAACAAAAAGTTTAAAAAAAGCTTCTGCCCTCACCAAGTTTACAGTCTTGGAGGAGGCAGATCCATAAACAAGCCGTTTGAACAACACCGTGATGGGGATGGTACTAGAGAGTGTCATTAAAGTACCTGGAAGAGATCCCTGCCCCTGACATGGACTTTCAGGGACACACTGTTTAAGCTGAGACCTAAAAGTGAAGTAGCAGTTGGGCAGGAGAAGAAGAGGGTGGAATGCTGAAAGAACATCCTGGAAGAACATTAGAAGTAAGCGTGCATGAGGCATTGGTAGCACAGGAAGATGCATGGTTGGGCCACAGTGGTCAGTGTGGGAGGAGAATGACCAGGGTGAAGAGTGGAGAGACAGGGACTGAGCAAATCCCAGCTTTGGGAGCTGAGGCAGGTCCTAGCTTTCTGTGCCTCGATTTCTTCCTCCACCAAATAAGCATAACTCTAACCATGCAGCATGATGGTTAGAGCCTGATGACTTAACAGACACAGAAGTATTTTACCACCCAGATCCTAAAGTCCCAGTTGCAGAAAGACAACTGTACTGGTCTGTACAGTCTTTCACCCCTGGAGCCAGTGTGAATTAGAGAGCTATGTCACAGCATCGGGCTATGTCATGTCATTGAACTCAGCTCCTCTGGGCCCACGAAAGGCAATAACACACGTCTCCTGTCTTCCAAACTCCATGTTCAGCAACGCTAGGTTGGTAGCCCAGGTAGGGCATTTACATCATGGAAATTGGCAAACACTGCAAATCAGAGCCATCTTTTCCCCTTTGTTGGAGAGCTTGTTAGCCAGCATACCACCAAGATGAGGAGGAAAGGGATGGGAAGAGGAGGAACCCTGGGGCAGCAATTATCAAGGAACGTCCATCCACAACAAGAAAGATTCTTCACAGAGTGGGTCTCTCATTTTTTTCTGCCATCTGAAGCAGGCCCACCCAAAGCCAGCCCTCAGGGAAGAGAGCAGGGCCACTCTTTCATGCCAACCTGCTCTCAGACGTGCATGAGGAGTGCCAGTGATGCCCGGGTCACAGGGCTGGGACTGGAGCCTCTCAGATCAACAGCTGCTGGGAGCTGCTGTCTTTGGCTCATGTGGCCAGCGAGAAATTGGACTTCAATGTTCTGAATAGGCAGAAAAAGATACCTCCTTGCTCCCTTCTGCTCCCTTTCCTGTGGCTGCCAGCTGGCATTTTTTTGTCACTCATCATGGCTTCCTGCAGTGAAGATTAGACTCTTGATGAAGAGGACATGTGGGCAAGAAAAAGTCTCTAGCGGCAGGAGGCTCCAAGGCAGGTATACATTGGCAAAATGGGGACACGGACATAGCTCAAAGCACATTTCACGTAATGGGGCCTTTTTTTAAGGATGACCTAGAGAAATACTGTTTTTATCTGTGGCTAGCATGCCTGGATACTCTTCAATCCTGGAAAAATAACTAGTTGGGCCTGCTAGAATTTTATGTCAGGAGCAGAGACAGCAAAATATCCAAGTTGGAGTTGAATTTAAGTGGCAATGGTGTGGCTTAATATTCATTCTTTTATTCATTCAACAAATACAAATATTGAGTTACTAGGTGCCTCTAGAATGTAAGTCCCATAAATGCAGAGACAGCATCTGTCTAATATACTGTAGGTTTTCAGTATATTTGTGTTGAATAAGTCAATGGCATTGCTTTGTCAGGTGTGACTGGTATATACACACCATGTTACTTCGGTTGTGTCCGACTCTTTATGACTCTCTGGACAGTAGCCCACCAGGCTCTTCTATCCATGAAATTCTCTAGGCAAGAACACTAGAGTGGGTTGTCATGCCTTTCTTCAGGGGATCTTCCCAACCCAGGGATCAAACCTGCATCTCTTTACATCTACTGCATTGGCAGGAGGGTTCTTTACCTCTAGTGACACCTGGGAAGCCCATGAGTAGTATAAGGATGGACAAATTGTAGACCGTGCTGAGGCAGAGTTCAAATCTGGTGGACAAGCAGACAAGTAAACCAGCAGTTACGATACAGGGTGATGAGTGTTGTGCCAGGGGAAGTGTAGGGTGCAGTGGCTCACAGAAAAGGAGGCTCAACTCAACCTTGTGGGATGAGACAGCAAAAGCTTCCCAAAGACCAAGATGCAGAAGACATAGACTTGATGCCAAAGATATTGGCATCTATTTGTTAAGACTTTATGGAAAAAAACAACCATTCATGTATTCTGCAACATCTCTTATTCCTAGGAAGACTATAGACTTTATCTTATTGGGAATATGATTGCAAATAACTGCTGGAATACTTCTATGGCTTAGCCCTCAGAAGCAGTTTCTATTTCTCAGGGACTTTCAGAGGATTTCCCTAAATTCAAGCTTCCCACTCCAGTGATCCAGTGCCCAGTGTGACAGATGACTTGTGGGTCTTTAGTATTTCTCTGATGTCCAGTCACTCACTCCTAACATCAGGTCCAACTCTGTAGGCAAGCAGGGTACTCTCCTCTAAGGTCACGTCTGTTCCGTTTGATGAAAAGGAGAGGGATGCTGTGAATTTTGATTTCAAAGAGGCAGACACAACTGCAGAGGTGCAGAAGGTCCTGGTGGTGACAGTCTTGTCTCAGGGACAGCTGAACTGAGAGGGGAGATTTCTAGCTTCCCAGGGCTTTCTATTCTCAACTAAGGTCATGCAGACTTTTTCTTTGGGTATCACCAGATTAAGATGCCAGTAAGTCTGAGTGAGCACACATACACAAAAACAGCCGAGGCTGAAAGGAGGGAGACTAAGAAGTAAAGCATTTGAAACCCAGATGTAACTTTTGGACAGCAGAAGACAGGCCCAGCCACTTCAGCTCTGCTCACCAAAGTCACTTTCCCTGAGGGTCTGGGGCACTCACACCCCTCCATTCCTCATCACATCCTGTCCTGTGTGGCACCTTTACTCACCAGCCATTCTCCGGAGGAACACATACACGAGAGCAGAGAGAGTGGTGGAATAAAGTGCCTCTACCCATGACTCTTCAATGGCTAGCAACATTTTGCCAATTTGGTTTTGTCTCATCCATTGCCCTTATTTCTGGTATATTCTGATATATTCTAAAGTAGTTCCTCTAATGGAGAACTCTGCTCAATGTCATGTGGCAGCCCGAATGGGAGTGAGTTTGGGGGAGAATAGATATGTATATATGTATGGCTGAGTCCCTTTGCTGTCCACCTGAAAGTATCACAACATTGTTAATTGGCCATACTCCAATACAAAATTTAAAGTTTAATAAAAAAGGAGATCCTTTTTTATTAAAAATAAAAAAATAGAGATCCTCCTGGGGCTTTAATCATCCACTTAATTTCCCATTATCATGGGAAAGGAAAGGTAAAATTCACCTTCTTTGCTTTGCAGTTAAGGAAACTGAGGCCCAGAGAGGTTCAGTGCTTCAAGGACCAAGTCTATAAGTTATGTGTCACATCTTGGGGCCACCTCCAGTGCCCAGACCAGATAGCTCTGTGATCAGAAACACTGTGCTGTTTAACTGTGTCATTCCTCCTTCCACTCCAGAAACCTCCACACGGAGGTAAAAGATAGAAAGAATTGGGGGAGAAAGCCAGTGTACATGCGAGCAGAGCTTTCCCCCCAAGGGGAGTAGTGGCAGCGAAGGGGGGAGGGTCATTTGACTCATCTTTCCTCCCTCTGTGTGGTGGCTAGCGCTCAGTTTCTCAAACCATATGGAAAGACACTCATAAGTCAAGCACCACACCTACAGGAAAAGCTCTCTCGGGGAATGGGAAAAATGGAAGAGGGCAGAATGGCCCCCCAGGATGGGTGAGATGGCTCCTGCCTTTGTCCTTCAGGCTCCCACACACCTCCAGCCCTTCCTCCAAGGTCCCCTGTGCCCTACCTGGAGGAAGACAAGGCCACCAACAGCTTCAGGACCAGACACCCCGCTCATCTCAAAAGCAACCCCAAGCTGTGTATCAAAAACCAGCTGATGTCAGGAGCCAGGGACATGGCTATGAATGTGTCGGGGATTACTTCCTGTGCTGGGGGGATGAAATCACACCCAAAGCAATCTCAGAGAAATGTTTGGAAGGAAAAATGAAAGCATGCTTATAGTGACCCTGAAAAGTGGCTGCTGGTTGTGAGTGGTTCTGTCTCTGACCACTGCTGTGAACTCCTGCTTTCTTCCCCCTTTTTCTGCTTTGCTGTGCTGTGTTTAGTCGCTCAGTCATGTCTGATTCTTTGCAACCCCATGGACTGTAGCCCGCCAGGCTCCTCGGTCCATGGGGATCCTCCAGGCAAGAATACTAGAGTGGGTTGTCATGTCCTCCTCCAGGGGATTTTCCCAACCCAGGAATCAAACCAGGGTCTCCTGCATTGCAGGCAGATTCTTTACTAGCTGAGCTACCAGGGAAGCCCTTTTCTGCTTTCAGTTCAGTTCAGTCACTCAGTCGTGTTTGACTCTTTGCGACCCCACGGACTGCAGCACACCAGGCTTCCCTGTCCATCACCAACTCCCAGAGCTTGCTCAAATTCATGTCCATCGATTCGGTGATGCCATCCAACCATCTCATCCTCTGTGGTCCCCTTCTCCTCCCACCTTCAATCTTTCCCAGCATCAGGGTCTTTTCCAAGGAGTCAGTTCTTCGCATCAAGTGGCCAAAGTACTGGAGTTTCAGCTTCAGCATCAGTCGTTCCAATGAATATTCAGGACTGATTTCCTTTAGGATGGACTGGTTGGGTCTCCTTGCAGTCCAAGGGACTCTCAAGAGTCTTCTCCAACACCACAGTTCAAAAGCATCAATTCTTCGGCGCTCAGCTTTCTTTATAGTCCAACTCTCACATCTATACATGACTACTGGAAAAACCATAGCTTTGACTAGACAGACCTTTGCTGGCAAAGTAATGTCTCCACTTTCTAATAAACTGTCTAAGTTGGTCATAGCTTTTCTTCCAAGGAGCAAGCATCTTTTAATTTCATGGCTGCAGTCACCATCTGCAGTGATTTTGAGTGTGGTAGTGCATGCAAGAGACTTTTTGAAGATAGTCGCCATTATCTTCATTACCTCCACCATAGTTTTATCTCAAGTCAAACAACAGGGAGGGAACAGAGCCACTCCCATCAACAGAAAATTGGATTAAAGATTTACTGAGCATGGCCCCACTCATCAGAACAAGACCCAATTTCCCCCTCAGTCTCTCCCAACAGGAAGCTTCCATAAGCCTCTTATCCTTATCGGGCATGGACAGAATGAAAACCACAATCACAGAAAACTAATCAAACTAACCCAGGAGTCAAACCAGGGTCTCCTGCATTGCAGGTGGATTCTTTACCAACTGAGCTATGAGGGAAGCCCATATATGGGCCACAGCCTTGTCTAACTCAATAAAACTATGAGCCATGTCGTGTAGGGTCACACAAGATGGACAGGTCATTGTGGAGAGTTCTGACAAAACATGGTATGCTGGAGAAGGGAATGGCAAACCACTTCAGTATTCTTGCCTTGAGAACCCCATGAACAGTATGAAAAGGCAAAAAGATATGACATTGAAAGATGAACTCCCCAGGTCGGTAGGTGCCCAATATGCTACTGGAGATCAGTGGAGAAATAACTCCAGAAAGAATGAAGAGACGGAGCCAAAGCGAAAACAACACCCAGCTGTGGATGTGACTGGTGATGAAAGTAAAATATGATGCTGTAAAGAGCAATATTGCATAGGAACCTGGAATGTTAGATCCATGAATCAAGGTAAATCAGAAGTGGTCAAAGAGGAGATGGCAAGAGTGAACATCAACATTTTAGGAATCAGTGAACTAAAATGGACTGGAATGGATGAATTTAATTTAATTCCTTCTTTAGGATCCCTGATAACTCAGGAAGGAGGCAGGAGGGACCAAGGGAAAGAAGGCTGGCATGTTCCGGGTGCCTGATTGATATCTGATTCAGCGGGGAAGAAGAAATGCCATGTCCACTAACTCACAGTGGCCGGAGATAAAGAAGGCAGATGTGAGTCTGTGCCCTCCCAGCCTTCTGCCCAGAAGCAGGAGAGGCCTGAGACAGAAGACTTCAGGGAAAGAGGAGAGAGATACATGACAGAAGTCACAGGACAGAAGAGACTTTTTTTTAAATTGGAGGATAATTGCTTTACGATGGAGATGTTTAGCTATAGAACCAATAATAAGAACCTTCCTTGCACTGGTTCTCCTATTCCTGTGTCTCTCACCTCCCTATTCTCCTCTATAACACTCCAACTTCTAGTTACGTACATAATTGTTTACTTATAAGTTTGATCTTTGTTTCCCCCGACAACTAGACAACACCTGGCATAGTTGGCACTCAAAAATACTTAAAAGACTTCCCTGGTGGCCCAGTGGCTAAGACTCTGTGCTCCCAATACAAGGGACCCGGGTTCGATCCCTGGTCAGGAAACTGGATCCCACATGCTGCAAGTAAGAGTTTGTGTGTCGCAACTGAGAGTTCACAAGCCACAACTGAAAGATTCCACGTGCCACAACTAAGAGCAGGTGTAGCCAAATAAATATTTTTAAAAAATACTTATTGAAAGAAAGAGTAAGACGTAGGGCTGGAAAAGTCAGTCCAGAAGGTGTAACAGCAAGCTCATTACTCCCCTCTCCTCCTTTGAGCAAAAAATCTCTAAGCATTCTAATTTAATACTTCTTATTTGCTAAGAATTTTGCTCATTGTTTAATTTATCTCATTAGATCTCTCAGCAAACCCATGAGAAAGTGTGTTCAGGATCCCCAAGAATCCCCAGGATTCAGTGATTCCCTCGAAGAGCTCACAGAACTGAGCAAATCTGTTGTTATACAGAGCAATGGGATTTCCCAGGCAAGAATACTGGAGTGGGTGGCCATTCCCTTCTCCAGGGCATCTTCCCGATCCAGGGATCGAACCTGGGTCTCCCGCATTGCAGGCAGATTCTTTTCCATCTAAGCCATCAGAGAACCCCCTTGTAGCAGTTACAGTTTATTACAGTGAAAGGATACAGACTAAAGTCAGAAATGAAAAAAAAAAGAAAAGCACATGGGCTAGAATCCAGGAGAGACTTGGCACAGCTTTTAGTCGTCCTCTCCCAGATGAATTGCACCGACAGCACTTATTTCTCCTGTAACAGTGTATGAAAACACACATGAAGTATTGCCAACCAAGGAAACTTGCCCAAGAGTCGATGTCCAGGATTCTTATTGGGGGTCAGTCAGGTAGGTGTGACTGGCTTCCCATGCAGTTGGCCTTACTCTCGAGCCCCTCCAGAGGTCAAGATTTTACTGCATAACCCAACCTCTCCCCTAACATAAATCACATTGTTCGCTTAGACTATCTGCTATGTCCCAAGGCTCCAAGCAAACAGTTCCTCTCATCAGGCAGGATTTTCCAGGAGCTTAGAGGTTATGTCTCAGGTGAATGGGCCAAATCTTCCACTGGAATCTGCAGAGTTTGGCTAACACAGATTTGCCGAGTTACTACACAAAGAAGTATTAGTATTAGCCCCAATTTATGAATGATCCATACTAAGAATCAAGAAGGCTAAGTGATTTGGCCACAGTTACCAAAGCCAGAATGCAAACCAACATACTCCTTGACTTTAACATCTGTGTTCTATTGCACCCTAGTACCACTCCCTGAACAAGTAAAATTCTCTATGATAAAAAGAAATTCTCCTAGTATGTCTCATAAGCCTGGCCTCAGATAGGAATGTCCAGATTCAGACCTCCTGGTGACCTCAAGCCCCCCAGCAACAGATGATCCGGGATTTATCAAGGCCAGCCAGGTACGATGTTGTTGAGTGAGTGCTGGGAGGGTGGGGGTCTCCCTCCTCACCAGAGATACATGGGCACAAGGGCCAGCAAGCACTTTCTAAAATGTACTCCCTTGTCTCCAATATCTGCTCCAAAAGGATTGTCACCATGAGGGAAGGAGGCAGGATGGCTCAGTTAGCCAAGAAAGCAACTAGGAAGTGAGGACCCAGGCCAGTCAGCTTGACCCTTTGCCTCAGGAGCAGAGTGAAGTCACTGGGGAAGTTACGTTTACTTTGCCAGCATTCCCCAGGCCTGTCCTGCCAATCTTGCAAAGTGGTTCAGGTGGCAACACAAAGTCACACTAGCAGAGTGGAGCTTCTGAGAAGGCTGCCAGCAAACACACCTGTATGACTTTGTTCAACTCAGTGATTCCTGAGCCTATTTGAGTATGGAACCCTTTCTGAGTATGTGTAGCACTAAATTGTTAAAATTCAGGGCAATTTGGAAAATAGGACCCCAACTCTCCTTTTTTTTTTTTATTTTCTAGCTCATGCCAATAGATCTTTCACATAATTATTTTCAGTCATAATTAGTAATCTAATATGCATTCTTTTCTTCCAAAAATGGCAATTCCTGGGTGTTTCTGGATTAATTCACAAATTCATTCATTCACCAAGCATTTATTAAACATCTGCTTGTGTCCAGGCCTCAGAGATAGAATTTCAGAGGTGTTTCAGACATGAACCCTAAGTTATTCAGTGGGGAATTCATAGCCTGGTGACTGATAACTTGAGCCAAAGGCCAGAATGTTTTCTCTTGGCTCCATTCTCCCATGATGGGCCACCCTGTGACCAGTGCAGGGAGATAAGCAGTTAGGTCAGCATGTTGGTTTTGGCCCCACCCAATGCCAGGAGTAGAGAACCAGGCCAGCCTCTTTCTAAGCAAGTGGGGAGTGCCACTCATGCATGGTGAACAGCTCGTTACCCAGGAGCTGGCTGAAAGCTCACTACAGCAAAGCTTTTTCCCTTGTCTGCATCACTGTGATGGTTCCACTCAATTTGGGCTCCTTTTCTCTTACCCTGTTATCAATCCACCTGCCTCCTTCTTTATTTTCCAATTGGAAATAAGCTCAGAGCTCGTTGCCAGATAGACCTGCTGCTGTTTTTGAATTCTTCCATTTGGTTATTTCCCTGTTTTGCAGTTTTACTGTCTATAGGGTTATAATATGTATTAATCAAGACTTTTTCAGTTTCAGGGGTCAGAAAACAATTCCAGGAAATTTCAATAATAAACAGTACATTGGGAATATCATCTCATTTAACTGTGTATCCTTCAGGCATAGCTGGATGTAGGCATTCAAATTTTATTGCCAAGGCTCTATCCATCAATACCTATTATAGTTACCTATTTATCTCATGATATCTCTAGTTCTTCTGCCTTCTGCACCTTCATTCAGGAAGGTGTGTCTGGTGTCTGGGAAATATCATCACTGGTAGTCCAAGGCTCACCACCTCCAGGCTCATGATCCAAAAGAAACACTCTCTTCTTGGGTGTCTATATATCACACATCAAAGAAGATTCTAACTGACCCTACCTGGAGCACATGCCTGCCCTGTACCAGCATTATACCAGGAGGATTTGGGCACTCTGTTACTGAGCCAAACTTGGGTCCACTCACCCACATGGTAAAACCAATCTTCTGACATCGGTTGTGGTGAGGAAAGTGCAGCATTAATTGCAGAACACCAAGCAGGGAGAATGGGTGGCTAATGCTCAAAAGACCCAAACTCCCCAAAGGATTTCAGGGAAGGGATTTTAAAGGCAAGATGAAGGAGAGGGTTGCAGGATGTCTGATCAGCTCATGGATATTTTTCTAGTTGGTGGGTGGAGAGGTAACTGGGTGGTATTTGGCGAGTTAACATCATCAACCTTTTGGTTTTGACTGGTCTGGGTTCTACGTGTATGTGGTCATCACTTTTTTCACCTGATGGGGATTTTTAGTATCTATAAAACAACTCAAGGACATGGCTTAGAATATTATCTATCATCCTTGATGAAAAATGAAAGGTCCTTGACTTTGTATTATGGCTAAACTATTTATTGTGTCTTACTTGGCTGTTCTTGTTTCTGTATTTTCTCATCTTAAATTTGTTTTCTGAAACTCAAGGAAGCCTTAGGAGGCTAAACCTTTTTTCATATAAACAAAAAGCAGAGGACATGGCACTGGATAGGGGTTAGTTCTGTCCCCAGAAAGGCCCCCACAGGGCCTTGCTCATTTTATTAATGGCCAGCCTGGGCCACATACCCATGTGTATGTGGTGTGACCAGAGTGAATGACATGCCTCTGAGAAGATGGAGACCAAACAGGTGGATCCTCAGAGAAGGGACGCCTGCCGTTTTACTAGTAACACACATAAATACTGCAACATAATTTTACCGTGAATATCTCTGCATGCCCCTGTTTCCTTATTTCAGTGTCCTGTGCTTTATCTTCCCTCAAAGAATGGTCCTCAAGGCTTTCAGACCCTGCTGAGGTGACAGATCAATAGGTCGGCACATTGACTTATTAAGCCTTTTGAATCTCAGAAAGGGATAGCTTGTTAGCCACACACTCAGCTTTCCACTGGATTATCTGGCTTTTTGAAAAGCACCAGGAGAAACATTTGGTTATGACCTGACTCTGGAACCTCCACACTCACTTTATCCTCATCGCCCCTCCCACCTTCACCTGTCAAGACAGAAAACAGTCAGGGTGGTAAAAGCTGTTTCCAGCAATACACCAGGTGATGGCTGATGTGGAACTTGGAGTCATTGTCCCTTGAGAGGACCTTTGAGGACCAGATAGAATCAACCAGCTGAGTCTCTTCAGGTGCTTAACTTTTACATAAGGGCTCTGGAGTTCAATAATGCAAGCTAATGCTACCAGCAGCAAGCAAATCACATTCAGACTCTGTTCAGACTTTGATTATAAAACAACATTCCAAATGAATTTTATGATGGATAACATACTAGGTGATTTCAGCAGGATGAAACAGAAGTCAGGGCTTTGAGGTCAAAACAACAGAAGTCAGTCTCAGGGCCCCTGGTCATTGGCTGTGTGACTTTGCCTGAACATTGAACATCTCAGAACCTCTGTTTCATCATTGATAAAATTAAGATAAAACTATTTCACAGGCTTTGAGATCATATGAATGAAATAGTACATGGAAAGTGCAATTATTGTTGTTGCTTAGTCACTAAGTCGTGTCTGACTCTTTTGCAATCCCATGGATGGTAGGTAAACTGCCAGGCTCCTCTGTCCATGGGATTTTCCAGGCAAGAATGCTAGAGTGGGTTGCCATTTCCTTCTCCGGGGGATCTTCCCAACCCAGGGATCAAACCCACATCTCCTATGTCTCCTACACTGCAGGCTGACTCTTTACCACTGAGCCACCTGGGAAGCCCACAGTAGTTCAATAAGACAAATTTCTGTGGCTTGCCAGAACCACAATAACTGTTCATTTCCTTCCCCTCTTCAGATTCTCTCTCTTTCTTCTTCTCCATCCCCGCCCCCACCTCCACCACCTTTACAACATAGAAGCCAGTGTTTCCTATGAGTGTAGAACTGAGAATAAAAGGGGAGAATGAAGAAAAAAGGTGATGAAAAATATTTTCATGTTAAAAGTAGAATTTACAATCTGCTTCCACAATCCTTTATCTCTGCTGAGGGGAGATGGAGATAAGATGAAGATGGACAGGTAATTAGTACTATCTCAGGGTTTCAAAGTTTATGTCTCTTCAAAGAGATTTAAACAGTTTGTGCAGTTTTAGTTTAATATACTTGCTTGGTGTTCATTAAAATATATAAGCCACTTGTATGGGAATTTCTTCCAGAAAAGAAAGGAAAAAAGCAACTTGGCCATTTACAACACCTACATTGAATCTCCATTGCTCCCATTTCAGTTAGAATAAGATGTAACTCAGACCAGAGGCATCAAACTTGGATGGGTTGGAAAGTGTCATAAAAATGCAGCCAAACAGTTGATGAACTTAGACAAATTTTTAACCTCTCTGATCCCCAGTTTTCTAATCACAGGTGGTGAGAATTAAATAAAAGATACTGTGGAGTGCTTAGCACAGTATCTGGTACATAGGAAGAAACACTCAATAAATATTAGTTATTGATATCATCCTTATTATGCAAAGTCTAAAGGGCTTAAATTCTTTTTTTCCCTAATTTGTCATTCCTCCTTCCTTTGCTTTCCTTTCCTTTTATGAAACAAAAATGACAGTGTATTAGGCAAGATGGAAGTTTATTTAGCTTTCAGATAAAAATTGATAAGTAAAGTAATCCAGGACTTGCCTAGCAGCTCTACAATGCAGACTACTTCCCCCCTTTTTAGATGAGACTTTCATCCTCATTGTTCAAAATGGCAGCTAGTGCTCCAGCAGTCATGTCCACATTCCCCATAACAAAATAGAGGAAAGGAAAAGAAAGTCAGTCCCTCTCAGTAAGGACATTTCCTAAAATGTACTTATATCCTTTTGGCCAGATGTAGCTGCTAGTTGAGTTCAGTTCAGTCGCTCAGTCATGTCTGACTCTTTGTGACCCCATGGGCTGCAGCATGCCAGGTTTCCCTGTCCATCACCAACTCCCAGAGCTTGCTCAAACTCATGTCCATTGAGTTGGTGATGCCATCCAACCATCTCATCCTCTGTCGTCCCCTTCTCCTCCTGTCTTCAATCTTTCTCAGCATTAGGATCTTTTCCAGTGAGTCAGTTCTTCTCATCAGGTGGGCAAAGTATTAGAGTTTCAGCTTCAGCAGAGGCTGGCAAATGTGACCTGTGTGTGCCAGATGCTGAAGTACCCAGAAAAATGTGATTTATATTACAACATAAAACTGAGAGAAGGCATAGAGACTGACAACTATTACTCCCTGATATAGCTCACCCTGGGAGTCTAACAGATTTAGATCATTCCCCAGAAATCCTCTGCTCTCATTCTGCTTCTACCTGCTTACTTCTCATGTAAGGGAACAGCTTCTCCAAAAGGCAGTCCCGTGGTTTATTAATCCTACTTAGCTTGGCTTATTTTCTTCCTAAATTCCTCCCATACCTTTCCCTTCTCATCCCCCAGCTTCATTCATTTTCTTTTTACCATCCAATTTTAATAGACAACACAATTACTCCACTGTAGAAAAGTTAGAAAACACAGCAAAGCACTTAGGGGAACTTTTTTTTTTAACATTCAAAAATCTCACCATTTAGAAATAACCACTCTTCAAATAATAGTGTACAGCCATCTAGAATTTTCCTCAGGTAAATATATATATATATATATATATATATATATATATATATATATACACACATATATATATATTTATAAAGAAAGCCTAGCTTACATAACTGTTTTTAATCTCTTCTGTTATACTTAACAATATGAGTAATTCTCAATGTTGTTAATTATAGATCAACATCATCAACTTTAATGATTGCAGGGTTTTCCATTGTATGGGTGTATCATACTTTATTCAACTTATTCTGTTTATACATAACACTGTGTTAAACCTCCTAGTACATATATCTTGGCTCATTTGTCCACCAGATGAGGTGTGTTCCTGTGGTTGTCTAACTCCCCAGGGACCAGCAGAAAAGCACTGGTCTGCCATCCCATCAGCAATATAGTGCTGTTCAGGTCTTATCTCGATCCCTAAGCTGTTCGCAGTTCATTTTTAAATGACCATTGAAGACTCAGAAGGTCCTTGAAGAACTGAATTAATGTCTCCTTACCTCCCCCTCATAAATAGCAAGACTATCCCCAGCCGAGGGGCTACTCCACCCAATGACTGAGGAAAGCACAAAACACAATACAATCACAGGTGACACTAAAGGGCTTTCTATAAAACCCAAGTTACTAGAACTTTCCATTTGTCAAACTGACTTCAAGCAAGACCAGAGTGAGACAGTTTCTCTGTGG
Organism: Okapia johnstoni; assembly: GCA_024291935.2. Lineage (NCBI taxonomy): Eukaryota > Metazoa > Chordata > Mammalia > Artiodactyla > Giraffidae > Okapia > Okapia johnstoni. Next base: position 49,302,659 of record CM044316.1, read on the forward strand.
AGAAACCAGTTTCAATTAGGAAAAAAAATGCATTTGACTGAAATAATTGTTTAGACTGATAACTGATTTGACAAATAACGATTCTTTAGCTGATTTTTTAAAGTGATGATTGATTTCTGACTGTTAATTTGTCTTAGTTGTGCTTGCTAAAGATCCAAACACACATGGGGTTTTCAGTTTCTAGACAAGGCTGAAGACAAATTATGGTGTATCACTCTCACATAGCACTTTCTATTTTCAGGGAGTTTTCACCTCAATTTTCTTCCCATTAATACTGAGGAGTAGGTAGAACTGATATCATTAGCCCTACATTACAGATGATCATTTTAAAAGGTGTCATCTATTGAGCACATTCTATGCAAAATATGAAACAATACACAGAATGCATCATTAACATTCTTTAGTCCTCACAGCAACTCTAATAAGGTAGATATTGTTATCACCTCATCTTATAAGTGAACATGGTTTAAGAAAGATGAAATAACTTGACTGTAGTCACACAAGAGCAAAGAGGTGAACCCAGAATTCAAAAATCAGTATTCCTAGAAAGAGTCACAGTCTTACTCAAGTTCCCATAGTTGCAGAGTCAAGTCCAAAGTCCTGCTCCCTGCATAGTGATTAAGAACAGGGTCTCTAAAATCAGATTGTCTGAGTTCAAGCCCCATATCGCCATTTCCCAGCTGTGCCACTTAAGTGAGTAACTACACCCCTCTGTGCCTCAGTCACTCCACCTTAGAAATGGGGATAATACTGTCTGTCTCAAAGGTTAAACAAGGTAATCCACCCATGGCACTTAGTGCATGGAAAGTACTCTGTAATTAGTAACTAATGTGACCCCCTTGGTCCCTCTAAGCCATACATATTTTCTTGATCTGTGTCACTGCAGGTGCCTCGAGCAAAGGCCTTATGCAACTACCGAGGGCAGAATCCCGGTGACCTGAGGTTTAATAAGGGAGATGTCATCCTCCTCCGAAGACAGCTGGATGAGAACTGGTACCAGGGGGAGATTAATGGAGTCAGTGGAGTCTTCCCAGCCAGCTCCGTGGAGGTCATCAAGCAGCTGCCCCAGCCACCCCCACTCTGCCGGGCCCTCTACAACTTCGACCTTCGCGACAAGGACAGGAGTGAGAACCAGGACTGCCTGACCTTCCTCAAGGTGAGATCCTGGGCAGCCACAGTCACCAGTGATCACATAAACGCTGTGGCAGAACTTAAGTTGTTTGTTTAATATTTGTTGATTTTTTAAAATTACATTTTATACAGGCTTCTCTGGTAGCTCAGTGGTAAAGAATCCACCTGCCAATGCAGGAGACGCAAGTTTGATCCCTGGCTTAGGAAGATCTCTTGAAGGAGGAAATGGCAACCCACTCCAGTATTCTTGCCTGGAGAATTCCATGGACAGAGGGACCTGGAGGACTACAGTCCATGGGGTCGGAAAGAGTTGGACACAATTTAGTGACCAAACAACAACGAACAACGTGTGCCTATGTATGTTATGTGTATGTATAGTTCAAACTATATGGAGGTGAAGTCACCAGAGAAATCTAACAGGAGACTGATGGCAGTCCTCAAACATTTGTCTTGCAATTATGAAACTAAGTATCCATACACTCATTCATTCATTCATTTTGCAGTCACTTTTGACCACCTATTCTTTTCAGACACTGGGGAGACAGCATGAACAAGTCACAGCACCTGCACTTGGGCAGAGGAGTGGGAGAAACAGGTAGTTAGACAGAAAATTGTAAACATAGTTTAATAGCATGCTGTATAGAACTACAGATCTTACCTCTTCATTGAGTGTCTGTAAGGATATTCTTGCTGACCAAGTTCACTACTGCTTGTTTACAACACTATTTTGTCTGTAGACATTGCATTCAAAACACTCCAAACAGCAACTACGGAAGCCTGCATGCCTAGAGCCTGTGCTCCTCAACATCAAAAGCCACCGCAATGAGAAGCCTGCACACCACAACAAAGAATGACCCTCACTCTCTGCAACTAGAGGAACTCCATGTGTAGAAATAAAGACCCATCGCAACCATAAATAAATAAGTAAATTTTTAAAAACCACTCCAAACACACACAATAACATAATTATATCTTTACACATAAATAACCTCTTACAAGATATATTTTCCAAGGACATCAGTTACTCTAAGATTTTTTTTACCTCTCTTTTTTATTGGCTGATTCTTCACCATTTGTAAGTAACAAGTCCGCTAAAGTCTAGACTATAGCCATCCCTGTATATTCAGGGTGAGGGGGTGGATCCAAGACACACTGAATCCTGAGGATGCAGAGTCCATGGATTCAGACAGTCAACTGTACTCTAAGTCTCGAATTTGAGCAACCTCCGGGAGGTAGCAGAGGACAGGGAAGCCTGATATGTTGCAGTCCATGGGGTTGCAAAGAGTTAGCAACTTAGTGACTGAGCAACAAAATTTAGTATTTATCATTCCCTAAACATTCAAATTTTCTCATAGAAACCCAAGTTGGGGTAATTTTTATTCTTTGCAACTTAAGTCAAACACGAGTGCAAGTAGCCCTGCTATAGTAAGCTCAGGAAAGGTCTTTTATTTTGTAAAACATTTTTATTCCATCACTCCCTGAAATGAGATTTGCTTCAGATTCCCTCAGACCAGATAACTTCACTGTCCTCCATATTATGAAATACTGATCTTTGTTATTGTCTTCACACCTCAGAGTGAGTCCCCTAAAGAATACCATTCTGTAGCCAACCTGCACATTTTATACTTTGGCTACAACCAGAGGACAGCAGTTCAATTCCACAAGCGCTTATTGAGTATTTACTTTATGCCTGGCATTAGACACTGAGCTCTGGGGACACAGCCAGAGGAAGACATAGGCAGGAAACATATCTGCTTTTGTGTCCCCTCTCTGGGAATTTGCAAACAAGGACACTTACCCAAGAACTTGTTCATTCATTGAATCCATCCATGTACCAGGCTGTCTATGCAGATACAGTGAAGAGTCATTGTCCATATCTTCATGGAGCCAGCAGTCTAGTGGAAGGAGCAGACACATAAATGGGAAATTATAACAAAGGACCCAGAAGAGAGGATTTGCTTCCTCCTAGAAGATTATCAGGGCTTCCCCAATGGCTCATCGTTAAAGAATCTGTCTACCAATTCAGGAGACACTGGTTCGATCCTTGGGTCAGGAAGATCCCTTGGAGGAGGATATGGTAGCCCACTCCGGTATTCTTGCCCAGAAAACCCAATGAACAGAGAGCCTGTCAGGCTACATTTCATGGAGTCACAAATAGTCTGACACGACTGAGCACAGCACAGTGGCAGAAGGCTATCATAGACTGAGACTTCACTAGGAAATCTCATGGTCTTCCTAAATTCAGCATGTCTAAAAAAAACTCAAGATCTTTTCTCCCAAAGCTACTCTTTTCCTGGGATTTTCTGTCTCAGTAAATTTTCCAATTTATTCACACATGCATTCATTCATTCACCCATGCATGCATTCAAGAAATACTGATTGTTTAAAAATTGTGTATCACTGTGTTGTACACCTGAAATTTATATTGTACATCAACTATATCTCAATAACAAAAAAATAATAAAAACTGATTGGTTGACTGCTAAAAGGGAGCCTGTTTAAGGTCCTGGGGACAAAAATGATCAAAATAGATCCAGGCCCTACAGACGTGGAGTTTATGGTCTGATGGGATAGACAGACATTATAGTAATCGTAACATAAACATGTGTAATTGCAGATTATAATAAGGACAAAGAAATCTAAGAAACGGTATAGTGCCATAATGAATTTAGATTTGGATTCATCTACATTACTAAGGGACATAGATCAGAGAGATCAGTGGATGAATACTCAGACTTAGAACGACGAACAGGTGTGGACATGGAAGGATGTTCCTGACGTGATATTAAGGGAAAAAAACAACGTGTCCTATATGACTTCATTTGAATGAATACAAAAGAAGCCAAATGAATATATATGCTAGAGTCAGCGAGGAGGTAACCTCTTGCTAGGTGTCAGGGAAAAGCACAAGAGCCATCTATGTGCTGGAAATAGTCATGTCTCTTGCTCCAGATGGGGGCTTTGTGGATATATTCAGTTTTAAAACTTCATCAAGCTTTACATCTTAAATATTTATGCTTTATTGTATGAATGTATACATTTTATGAAAAAGTTTTTAAATTTTTAGTTTCTAATTTTTATGTTAAATATAAAATATATCATAATTATATATACTTATTTATATATATTTTTATCTTCATATAAAAGAACCTGGGAAAAAGACATGTTAACCAAGAGGTTAACACTGATTGTATCTATATTGTGCTGGAATTCTTTGTTTTGCCTATTTACGTTTCCAAACATTTCAAATCTCCGTATAACCTTTGATAATAAAAACTTGAATAAAAAGCCATTTTATGTTTGATACATTAAAAATTGAATGGGTTCTGAAAAGTGTTCAAAATCATAATACAATACATTCTTCCTTTTGCTAAGCCAAAAGTCTGTCTCCCTACATCTTCCATGTTGATTTCTCATCAGATTAATTTAAATGAAAAGCCCTGATTCTGCTGGTGATGGAAAATTAGAGACATTTCTAAGTTTTCTTAATGGATTTCCTTGATGCTCCAGATTATTTCTACTCCTCTTTTGGTCTTAGTGACCCAAATACTGTCCTTTATGAGAAAAGAGTATTTTAGCAGAGAGATTTTATAAATAGATTGTGAAAGAGTTACCTTACTTGCACTTTACACTGTCTGAGACTCCAAGCTGATCTCCATAGAAAGCTTTCCCTCCCAGAAAACTGAGAGTAAATGCTAACCAGGAGACTGTCTCTCTTTCAGGATGATATCATCACTGTGATCAGCCGAGTGGATGAGAACTGGGCAGAAGGCAAGTTGGGAGATAAAGTCGGTATCTTCCCAATCTTGTTTGTAGAGGTACGTGACTATCAAGTCTACATCTGATGCGAGGTTAGAATTATACGTAGGCTACAGTGATGCCTGAGAGCAATTTCTATTTGATATAAGGCTTATTTCAGAACTAACTAAAGTCTTGAAAGAAAATATACTAGTCCATAATACCCATTTCTGAACTTCTCTGGTGGTCCAGTGGTTAAGACTCCGTGATTCCAATGCAGGGGGCACAGGTTTGATCCCTGGTCCAGGAACTAAGTGTCCGACATGCCATGCTGTGAGGCCAAAACCAATTTTTTTATTACAAAATACCCATCTCTGGCAAAAGTGTGGGAAAATAGACCTGTTCATTCTGCTGATGGGAGTACAAATCGCTGTCATCTCTCATCTCCAGACTCAAACTCTTATCAAGGATGTTGAAAATGTACATCTCCTGTGAGTCATAAATTCCACACCTGAGAGTAGATTATAAGGAAATAATAAAACAAATGTGCAAAGAAGTATGTACAAAATGCACAAAAATGTTTACCATAGCATTGTGCATAGTGGTGAAAAGTCAGAAATAATCTAATTACACAGCAATAAGGATTTAGTTTTTTCTTAATTATGGTGATGGAAAAATACAAGCCCATTAAAAAAAAAAGGTTAAAAGATAATACTCAAAATCAAGGAGTATCTGGTATTATGGAAAGATGTCTGTGATTTGTTTTTCAGTTCAGTTAGTTCAGTAGCTCAGTCGTGTCCGACTCTTTGCGACCGTATGGACTGTAACACACCAGGCTTCCCTGTCCATCACCAGCTCCCAGAGCTTGCTCAAACTCATATCCATCGAGTCAGTGATGCCATCCAGCCATCTTATCTTCTGTCATCCCCTTCTCCTCCTGCCTTCAATCTTTTCCAGCATCAGGGACTTTTCCAAGGAGTCAGTTCTTCGCAGCAGGTGGCCAAAGTATTGGCACTTCAGCTTAAGCGTCAGCCCTTCCAATGAATATTCAGAACTGATTTCCTTTAGGATGGACTGGTTGGATCTCCTTGCAGTCCAAGGGACTCTCAAGAGTCTTCTCCAACACCACAGTTCAAAAGCATCAATTCTTCAGTACTCAGATTTCTTTATGGTCCAATTCTCACATCCATACATGACTACTGGAAAAACCATAGCCTTGACTAGACGGACCTTTGCTGGCAAAGTAATGTCTCTGCTTTTTAATATGCTATCTAGGTTGGTCATAGCTTTTCTTCCAAGGAGCAAGCATCTTTTAATTTCATGGCTGCAGTCACCATCTGCAGTGATTTTGGAGCCCCAAAAAATAAAGTCTGTCACTGTTTCCATTGCTTCCCCATCTATTTGCCATGAAGTGATGGGACCAGATGCCATGATCTTAGTTTTCTGAATGTTGAGTTTTAAGCCAACTTTTCACTCTCCTCTTTGACTTTCATCAAAAGGCTCTTTAGTTCTTCTTCACTTTCTGCCATAAGGGTGGTGTCATCTGAATATCTAAGGTTATTGATATTTCTCCCAGAAATCTTGATTCTAGCTTGTGCTTCATCCAGTCCAGCATTTCCCATGATGTACTCTGCATATAAGTTAAATAAGCAAGGTGACATTATACAGCCTTGACGTACTCCTTTCCCAATTTGGAACCAGTCCATTGTTCCATATATGGTTCTAGCTGTAGCTTCTTGACCTGCATACAGATTTCTCAGGAGGCGGGTAACGTGGTCTGATATTCTCATCTCTTTAAGAATTTTCCACAGTATGTTGTGGTCCATACAGTCAAAGGCTTTGGCATAGTCAGTGAAGCAGAAGTAGATGTTTTTCTGGAACTCTCTTGCTTTTTCAGTGATTCAATAGATGTTGGCAATTTGATCTCTGGTTCCTCTGCCTTTTCTAAATCCAGCTTGGACATCTGGAAGTTCTCAGTTCACATACTGTTGAAGCCTGGCTTGGAGAATTTTGAGCATTACTTTGCTAGTGTGTGAAATGAGTGCAATTGTGTGGTGGATTGAACTTTCTTTGGCGTTGTCTTTCTTTGGGGTTGGAATGAAAACTGACCGTTTCCAGTCCTGTGGCCACTGCTGAGTTTTCCAAATTTGCTGGCATATTGAGTGTAACACTTTAACAGCATCATCTTTTAGGATTTGAAATAGCTCAGCTGGAATTCTGTCACCTCCACTAGCTTTGTTCGTAGTGATGCTTGCTAAGGCCTGCTTGACTTCACGTTCCAGGATGTCTGGCTCTAGGTGAGTGCTCATATCATCGTGATTATCTGGGTCATGAAGATCTTTTTTGTATAGTTCTTCTGTGTATTCTTGTCACCTCTTCTTGACATTTTCTGCTTCTATAGGTCCATACCATTTCTGTCCTTTATTGTGCCCACCTTTGCATGAAATGTTCCCTTGGTATCTCTAATTTTCTTGAAGAGATCTCTAGTCTTTCCAATTCTATTGTTTTCCTCTATTTCTTTGCACTGATCACTTAGGATTGTTAACAAAAATAAATTTTAACGCTTGTAGAGTTTCAGATTTAGAAAATGAAGTTTTAGGGTTCTTTTTCTCAACAATGTGACTGTGACTATAATTAATACTATCAAATTGTATACTTAAAGATGATGATTATGGTAAATTTGCTATGTATTTTTTCACCACAATTTTTAAAAAACAAAGTAACTGCATTAAACTAGCTTTATAAACGTGTGTATGTGTACATAAATAGATAAAGGACTGGAATAATATGTACCAAGATATTAACAGTGGTGATCACCAGATGGTGAGATTCTAAATGATTTTCATTTTCTTCTCCTACCCTGTATTTTGTAAATCTTCAGAAATTAGCACATATTACTTCTATTTTTTTAATCCACTTTAAAAGAAAGAAAGAACACCTGTTAGGTTATCTCCCTGTTTCTCCAGATAATATATCATCTATAGCCTCTAACCTCTTTAGCTGTCAGCCTCACCCCAGCTTGAAGCAGGTCATCACAAATTTGAAAAAGAGGTTTCACTGTTTAACTACATTTGTTGAGTGCTTACCAAGCACAAAGCTTTAAAAGTGAGCAGTGCCGAGCTATAAGAAAAGTAAAAGGTGTACTCCTGGCCCTCTAGGAGGGTGAGGTGAAACAAAACAGAGGCAGAGCTGCAGAGAAGGGACCAGTATTTCCATTTGAAGAGCCAGAGCAGGTTGTGAAGTGAATGGAGTGCCCAGAACACTGCCCAGTTGTTGAGGTTCCCTCTATACTACCCCCTACTCAATCTGTATGGAAGGAAGGAAAAATCGAAGGGCGGGAAAGAGGAAGGGTCCAGAGAGGCTGGGCATCCTACTCTCACCACCAAATGATAGTGCTTTTTCTCTTGTTGAAGCCGCGTCCAGGTATATCCACCCAGTTCTCTACTGGTTAATTTTCACTCATTTTATGAGGCTCAGCTAGAAACCTAATTTTCTATAAAATTCCAGTAACTAGTTGAACATTCAGCTGTCTCTTTCTTCTCTGAACACCTGATGAATATGTGGATTGTACTTCACAGACTAGCCCAACACAGAGCAGATACTTTGTTAAAAAAAAAAAAAAAAAGTTTAGCTTCACAAGCAAATGAATGAAAAACTATTTGGGAAATGTTCCAACTGACCGGGAAAAAAAACTCAGAGAACCATCTTTTCAACATGACCTCGTCCCTCATCCTAAATATATATTCAATTGTTTAACTAATTTTTTCATTGAATGCCTGCTATGTCAGGTCTTGTGCTAAGTTCTAGTGATAAAAGTCAGATATGGGTCCCTAATTTCAAGGTCTGTAAGGTGAGACGTTAATAAGTAATTATAAGTGTGATGAATGATGCAAACAGTGAAGGAGAGGGAACTACTGGGGGAAGGAGGGTATGATACGCAACTTACTTGAGTAGGGTGTTGGCAGATGCCTTGTAAGCCAAGATCTGACAAATGATTAGGAGTTGTTTAGGTAAGAATGGAAGGAAGAGGGTTTTGGGGACTAGAGGTAATATGTGCAAATGACCTGCAGGATAAGGAAGTGTGGTAGCCTCCAAAGAACCAAAAAATACTAGAGCTGGAGCTTAGAGAGTAAGAGAGAGACAGGAAAACAAAGCCAGGGAAACAAATGGGAACCAGATCAGAGGGGACCTTGTAAACCTTCCTGTATTAGTCAGGATGAGCCAGGTTATGCCATGGTAATAAACAGCCCCCATATCTCAGTGGCTTCACAAAGAAAAGTTATATCCAATCCATATTACTTGCTCAGCACACAATGATGAGAGGCTGTGCTCACATAGTCATTGAGGAACTCTGCAGGATGAGGCTGGGCCATCTTACAGCTATGCCATCTGGAATACATGGACTTCCTAGGTTTCATGGCAGGGGAAGAGTAAAGAAGAGGGAGTTGTATACAAGCAAAGGCCTCAGCTTTGTGACATTTGTCATTCCTACTCATAGTTCATTTGCCTGAACGAGTCACATAGTCCCATCTGTCCTGAAGCCAGCTGAGAAGTATAGGGGACCACATGGAATATTTGCTGAGCATTCCCGCCATATCATAAGAAGTTTGAACTTGACCCAGAAATCAGTGGACACAATTGAAATATTTAAAATGAGGCAGTGACTCCATCAGATTTGGGTTTCTTTTTTTTAATTATTATTTTTACTTTTTGGCTGTGCTGGGCCTTCGGTGCTGCACGTGGGCTTTCTCTATCTAGCTGCGGAGAGAGGGGCTTCTCACTGTGGTGGCTTCTCTTGTTGGGGAGCACAGGATCTAGTCCCACAGGCTTCACTTGTTGCTTCACATGGACTGGGTAGTTGCAGCTCCCGGGTTCTAGAGCACAGGCTCAGTAGTTGTGGCACACAGGCTTGGTTGCTCCATGGCATGTGGAATCCTCCCAGACCAGGGATCAAACCCATGTGCCCTGCATTGGCAGGTGAACTCTTTATCCACCTGGGAAGTCCAGATTGGGGTTTCTTAAAGATTGCTCTGAATGCAGTAGGAAAAATGATTTGATGAGGAAGGATTTTTTAAAAAAGCAGAAAGATCAACTGAGCTACTCCATCACTCAGTTAGAAAATGACTGTGGCTTTGACTAATAGATTGGAAACAAGTGGACAGATTCCAGGACCTTTTAGTAGGTAGATCCACAGGAGCGGGGGACAGGGGCAAGAAAGTGGTCAAGAATAACACCCCACTTTTGGCTTTGTGTCCCTAGGTCAGTGGTAGGGCCATCTCCTGGATGAAGCAACACTTGGTGAAGAGGAACAATTATGATGTTTGGGAGATGATGGTTCTCTCTCCAAGGACAGATATCAGCTACAACTAATCCTTGTGCTGAGCTCAGTTGCACAGTCGGGTCCAACTCTTCGCAACCCCATGGACTGTAGTCCACCAGGCTCCTCTGTCCATGGGATTCTCTAGGCAAGAATACTGGAGTGGGTTGCCATGCCCTCCCCCAGGGGATCTTCTCAAGCCAGGGATCAAACCCAGGTCTCCCGCATTGCAGGCTGATTCTTCACCATCTGAGCCACCAGGGAAGCCCAAGAATACTGGAGTGGGTACCCTATCCCTTCTCCAGGGGAACTTCCCAGCCCAGGAATTGAACTGGGGTCTCTTGCATTGCAGGTGGATTCTTTACCAGTTGAGCTACCAGGGAAGCTCCTCAACTAATCCCTAGCTGGATGCATGCTGCTGCTGCTGCTAAGTTGCTTCAGTCATGTCCAACTCCGTGTGACCCCATAGACAGCAGCCCACCAGGTTCCGCTGTCCCTGGGATTCTCCATGCAAGAATACTGGAGTGGGTTGCCATTTCCTTCTCTAATACATGAAACTGAAAAGTGAAAATGAAGTCGCTCAGTCGTGTCCGACTCTTCGCGACCCCATGGACTGCAGCCTATCAGGCTCCTCTGTCCATGGGATTTTCCAGGCAAGAGTACTGGAGTGGGTTAGCTGGATGCATAGGAGGTGCTTAAATTTTTGTAGATTAGAGCTTGCATAGTCCCTTGTATTATTTCAAGAAGCTTCTTCATCAGTATGGGAAAAAAGGCATCACTGATTTTATTACCCATTTCTGATACCCTTCTTTCCCAAAACTTCTACATTTAATGATTATTCATTTGGACACTCTCCCCACCACTCCACCTCTAAAATTAGTGATTACAAGAACCCTCACAATCATCATCAAACTAGCCATCGCTTCATTTGTTCTCCTAATTGCTAGGAGGGGGAAAGATAATCAAGTGGTTGCTCTAATCTGGGAACCTGGTTTTCAAAAATTACTTGAAATCTAAATTGAGCTTTTTAAAGCAGCACTTAAATGTTGACTCCAGTCATTTCATTAAGACCAGCACTTGCTGAGAACTCTTTAAATAAGTTTTGAATCATCAAGGCCATGCAGAACAACTGAAAGGAAGGAGAGCTTCCTTCTGGGAGCAGCAAGGTGGGGCATTTTGGCATCAACAGGATTTTTCTGGTTAATGTATCATTTGACTTATTGAACTGCACCTGGATAAAAGGTGCTAAAACAAATGCCGAGCTTATGCCAGTTCTTGTCAGGACTTCGCCTGCAGGGCCTGCCTAGGTCATGTGAACCTCTCTCAGCCCAATGAACCTCAAGGATATTGTTTCGAATGAGTGAGTGCAAATTGAAGAGCTCTGCAGTCCTTCCCCAACTGAGCTATTAATCACACTGGCAGAGGACAGGGAAGACCTACAGTCACATGGGGCTCTTTGTCTGTGTTGCTGATGGAAAACACTCACAGTGTTGCTCACCTGGGGACAGAAAAATTAGGTGGAACCAGAAAAAAATATATTTATTTCACTGTGGCTGTGAATGACCAGAAAGGACTTGACTCATTCAGCCCAAAGTGTGTATTATCCTCTTCCTGGGGGAACAGTAGAGGGAGGCGTGCTCTGGGGGGACCTGAGGCATGGTCCAGGCTTCCACTAGAACTGCCCTAAGTAACTTCAGTAATCTCCCAATTGATCACCCTCCTTCCGGCCTGACACTTCTGAATAGCAGCCAGAATGAGCTTTTAATGTATTTCTTTTTATTTACATACAGTAAAATTTGCTCTTTTAAGGGAGAACTTAACCATTGTCTCCCAAGCATCATGATTGCTCCTCATCAGCAGATGTTACTTGATCCAGCAAATGGCTCTACTGCTGACCTAGGGACACAAATCAGAAAGTGGGACATGATGGATGACCACTTCCTCTCCCCCACCCCATGCTTCTGTCAAACTCCCAGTCCTGTGGATCTACCCCCTGAAAGGTCCTGGAAACTGTCCACTTGTCTCCAATCTACTAATCAATGCCACAGTCATTTTCTAATTGAACAATGGAATAGCCTCTTAATAGGTCTTTCTGCTTTTCTGATAAATGTGTACAATATAACCACACCACCATCAAGATGTAAAATAGGTCCTACACCTCCCCCAAAATACGAAGGCTGACTGCCCCTTTGAAGTCAGCTCCTTCCCTGACTCCTGCTCCCGGACACCCCACTGATCTGTGTTCCACCCCTGCAGTTTTCCTTTTCCAGAAGGTCATAGAAATGGAATAGAATAGAATGTAGCCTCCAGAGTTTGGCTCCCTTCATTTAGCATAGCACCTCTGAGGTTCATCCGTGTTGATGGGTGTATATGAAGCTCATCCATTTTTATTGTCAAGTCATATTCCACGGTAGGGATGTGCCCGAGTCGGTTACTCACTCACCAGTTGAGAGACATTGCAGTTGTTTCCAGTTGTTTGGCAGCTAACACTAAAGCAGCTATAAACACTTGCATGCCAGTTTTTGAGTGAGCCTAAGTTTTCATTTCTCTTGGGTAATTACCTAGGAGTGGGACTGCTGGGTCAGATGCTAAGTAAGAAACTGCCAAACCGTAGCATGAGCTTTTAAATAAAGGCATAAATCAGATCACGTCATCCTTCTACCCCAATCCTGCCAAAGGCTTCCTGTTAAACTTAGAATAAACTTGAAGCCTCCCAGCCTGGTGTGATCCAACTCCTTCCTATCTCCGTGGTCTCTTCTTTACCACCTGCTCCTCACTTGCTCTAGACCATTCTCCTTTCTGATTTTTTCACGTCTTTTTCTCCAACAGTCTGAGCTTGCCCCCTCTTGGGGATTTTTCCACCAGCTTACCCTGCTACCTGGCGTGTTTTTATCCCCATCTTCACATGGCTGGTTCCTTCTTGGCATCTATATCTTAGCTTGAATGTCACCTTCTCAGCAAATCTTCCTTGACACCTCACCAAACCCCTCAAATCTGAAGTAGCCTTCTCCCCCTGTCACTCTCTGACACATCAGAGCATTTATTACTGCCTGAACTTTATTTATTCATTTGGTTGTGCTGGGTCTTAGTGGTGACACATGGATCTTTAGTTCTGGCAGGCAAACTCTTAGTTGCTACTTATAGGATCTATGACTAGTTCCTATAATGTTAACAGGAATGAAACTCATGCCCTCTGCATTGGGAGCAGGAAGTTTTAGCCACTGGACCATCAGGGAAGTCCCTGCCTGATATTTTCTTGTTTAGTTGTTTATGTGCTGGCTCTACCATGTATAAATCACCCCTTTTGGGCCTCAACTCTCTTATCTTTAAAGTAATAATGCCCCTTTCCCACTTGATGATTTTTTCCCCCAATATTATAAGCTTCTGGAGGCAGAAACTACATCTTTAAAATTTTCCATCTCCACTCTATTAATCATCTTAATCATCTGAACATTTTCATTAGAAAGTTCTTAATGAAAAAAGTTATTAAATGAGCAAATTCCCTTTCCCTCTATCGTTGAATTTCAGAATTAGAATGAGATGTGCAATTTTAGAGAGCAAATGGTGACAAGCATCATGATGGAGATACTTTTAACTGTCCTGGAAAGTTTATTCACACCATCCCCCTTGTCAGCATATTTCTGATTTCTGAAGGACAGGAACTCATGGGGTGCTTGACAGGCAGAGTATTCAAAAAATACAGTATAGTCAGTGGTGGTGCTAGTGCTAGAACTGGCTGGAACTCAATGGCAAGGGCTGGTGTTAGGTTTACAGGAATCTTGCTAGACATTGGTTAAACTGCTGGTAGACATTTAGACCACAAATCAGGGTAAGGGGATTGTCTGTTTGTTTTTCTGATGTACCAGCACTAAGAGATATTGAACAAGAGAGAATGGAGATGAGATCAAAGTATTTAAAAGAAGTAGTAAAAGATGGTCTTAGCCTTAGATGATCCAGGGTCCTGAATGGATTTACATTCTGGTCAAACTTATCAAATGTGTGAACTTGAGCAACTTCATCCACCCATTCTCCCACAAACACTTATGGAACACCCACCCTGGGATACAGCAGAGAACACCCTGCCCTCAGGCAGCTAACAGTCCAGTGAAGGAAAGGAAGGTAAATGATTACAGTGTACAGTGGGAAAGCATGGGGGCTGCAGGAACAATGAGAAGGACAAGCAGCTGAGTCAAGGTTGGGGGGAGGGGGGACTCAGGGGGAGCTAGAAGAAAAGGGAAGGATCTTCCAGGTAAAGGAAGCTGCGATGATGCTGAGAGAGATGGTCAAATCAGAGCAGAGTATCATGGCTTGTTTTAAATTCTTCAGCCCTCAGTAGAGTTGTACCTACGTTGCAAGAGAGTTGTGAGAATTGATTGATACAGTAGAGGGATTGGGACTTATGAATAAAAGATGGAAACTGACCTGAGGTTGTGGCATTGGAGCCGGCTTCAGACTAGCCTGGGTAAGATATAGCTGCTCCCACGGGGTCAGGATGACGAAATTCTTATTGGATCTTTCATCTTTTCAGCCAAACCTCACCGCAAGACACCTCCTAGAGAAGAACAAAGGCCGTCCATTATCCCACACAAAAAACCTGTCCCTGGTGTCCTCCCCCTCCAGAGGCAAGGCAACCAATGCACCCACCCTCCGAAGGGGCCCGGGATCCAGGAGGAAGGGGCCTGGCCAGTTCTCCATCACAACAGCCTTGAACACCCTCAACAGGATGGTGCATTCTCCCTCGGGACGCCACATGGTGGAGATCAGCACCCCAGTACTCATCAGCTCCAGCAACCCCTCTGTGATCACCCAGCATGTGGAGAAAGCGGATGCTTCCCCCAGCTCTGTGGGGCAGGTAGGGAGCAAACACCTGGGAGAAGGCCACCCTGGAGTTGGGCAAGTGATCCACACCATGTCACAGGCAACATTGGATATTCGTACCTGCTATGCCCTTATAATGCATTAATAATAACTAATGTCATATGTATTATATGTCAGAGCTGTCTTTACATGATCTTATTTCACCCTTGAAACAGCCTATGAGCTAGGTATTATTATTATTGTTACCCCCATTTAGCAGATGAAAAGACTGATGTTTAGAGGCAGGGGGTTGCTTTCCCATGCTAAGAGCCATGGTATGGTTCCTGCCCCTTAGAGAACATCCCGCCCTCCTATTATTAATAGCATGTTTTCTGGGATCACAGTCTGACATTCACTGTTTCACCATCTGGCAATGTGTCAGACATCACAGGGAAGGGAAGGAAAAGAAAAAAAAGAGAAACTATGGGTTATTGGGTGTTTTCAGGACTAGCTAGGTACTTTACAAGGCTCAATGAAAAGTGAAAATGCTGGTCAAAAATGATTAAGAATTTCAAGATGGCAACAGCAGAGCATCAAACCAAGTGAAGGGCCCTTTGGAGCAGAAAGCCCCATGTGACTACACATGTCACACACTCATGAAGCCAGTCATGGTGTTTTCCTACGACACATTTAATAAGATAATATATATAAAGTGCTTAGTACCATGCCTGGCACATACTTAGTACCCAATAAGCATTAGCTCTTAATACTATTATTATTGATATTAGCACTGTTATTATTAAGCCTGGCCACTGAATTACCAACTGTAGGCAGATAAGCCAAAAGGCAATCCTGACCACCCAGCAGCGCAGACACACTTCTAACAGCATGAGGCTATTTAGGTTGAAAGATTCTTTACAAGATGAAGGACCGGAGGTATGAGGCAAAGTAATTAAGAACTGCATGTCGGGTATTCTGCTATAAACACTCTTTGGAACCATGCAGGTGGCAACTCGAAAGGACAAACCTCAACTTACAATTTTTTTTAAGCTGTAAATCTTGTTTTTAAACATGATTCTCTACCTTGGGATTAAATGACTTAATTGGACTCTAATCCGTTTTTAACAAGACAAGGAGGAGGAGAAAGTCAAGGGCTCCTCAAAGACCTGTGAGCTGGTCTAAAAGGAAAACAATCACTTCCAACAGCACTTCAGACCTTATGCCACTGTCTGCATCTCTAGAGAGCTGGCTGTGGACGTCATTCTGCCCACCACTTGCATTACATACATACCGCACACACACACAATTACACTCTCCCCTGCTTATACACTCTTCTTTCATTAAAAAATCATGAATTTCCTTCCTTTCCTATACACACACTCCAAACACTTTTTTACAAGTACACACACAGTTTGTGCCCAAAGTTCAACACTCCCTACACACACACACACACACACACACACACACACACACACACACACACACTCCAACGTGGGGACCTAGTGACACACTTAAGTGAAAGACCAGCAGAATTTTCTGAAACCATTCTTTCTATACAGACATAGGTATATGAAGTACAGCCCACATCCAGTAGACCTAGGCTAGCTCACTCAGCTATAAGTTAACTTTCCAAGAGTCGCTTTCCGTGTGCTGTTTAAATTCTTTTTCCTGGTCAATTTACCTCGTAGACAGAGTGGACCAAAGTAGGAAATCCTAGCAGGATTCCAAACAAGTATTAACTAATAACTAACACTGCCCTTAGTTGTCTCTGACTCTTTGCAACTCCATGGACTGTAACCCTCCAGGATCCTCTGTCCATGGAATTTTCCAGGCAAGAATACTGGAGTGGGTTTCTATGCCCTCCTCCATGGGATCTTCCTCACCCAGGGATTGAACCTGCATCTCTTGCATCTCCTGCAGTGGCAGGTGGATTCTTTACCCCTAGTGCCACCCAAGAAGCCCAGGTATGGGGTGGCCAAAAAGTTCGTTCAGATTTCTGTACCATCTTATGAAAAACCCCAACTGAACTTTTTGATCAATCCAACAGTATTTCTTCTTAATGCTCACAAACGGTGAGAATTCCCAAGTGTAGCTTTGGCATATCCTGTCCCCAAGGAACCACTGCACAGTACTGATAGCCTTTTCTAGATTCAGATGGCACTGGATTATCAGTATTTCTACTTTTGCCCAGATATTGTCAAAAACACCCTTGTAAAATGTCCCACCTAAGAGCTATATCTAAAGGTGAGTAGCAAGTTGAGCCAGTGACAAGGTCTCCTATTTGCTTTGTCTCTAATATCCTTCAGAGCTGTTACTGGATCTGGCTTCTCAAGCCCCTCCTTCTTTCCACATCCCAGCACCATCTATGGTACATAATACCTGGTAGGTTCTCAGTAAACCAAGGAATCAAGACATTTGACTTAAACATCTGTGCAGATAGCAGTGACATATACATAGAGAGGAAAGACGGGAGGAGGAATCGTTTTCTATAGAAAGACCACAGGTCATTGTAACTCTTCCAGCCAGTAGACATCTGTTGAGTGCTTACAGTGTACTAGTAACCATAGCAAGTTCTAGGTATTCTATACCAAAACAATAAGAACAGCAATAATAATCTCAAACATTTAGTAAAAGTAAAAGGATAGGAAGGAGGGAGGGAAGGAGGGGAGGAAGGAATAAGGGAGGGAAAGAAGGAAGGAAGGACAGAAGGAGGGAGGGAAGTGCCAGTCTCCTGAGTGCCGCCCTACATTCTAAAATATGGTAAGAGCCTTTGTAGGAGAGGTATTCTACCGCTTTAGAGCTAAGTAACTAAGGCCCCAAAAGAAAAACGGTTTGGCCAAAGTTCATGTAGTTAGTGAACAGTAAGAGTCTGCATTGACCCTAGAAATCATGTGATTCCGGCTCATAGACTCTTGTCACTCCACTACGCCATCAGCAAAGATGTCATCAGGCAAAACCATTATATCAATGTTGATTATCTTGAAAGTTTTTAGTCTCCCTTTTCTTGCATGTCTTCATTTGACTCCCTGTAGACTCCAAGGCCTTCCAGTACTCTCTTCCCTGCCCGCCCCTCAGTAAAGAATTTCCCCTAAGCCTTCTGCACCTAAAGAAGGTCTTCATTTAATATCACTGTGCTCCTTTATGAACTACCAACTGTGCCCAAGTTTTATGCACGGCACTGAAGGCAGCAGGAGTAAGTTTTTGGCTCCAAGGAATTCACAGTCTAGCAGGGATATAAAACATAAATGACTATAGTGGAGTCAGGACTTCCTGAAATGAGGTGAGGACCCTGTTGGCACCCGCACTGACTGCAGTCATGAAGATATTTGGAGTTTTACAAGCAAGAACTGTCATAGAGACAGGTATTCCCTTTCCAGTTTTCCCCAAGCCTTTTGGTGATATCAGAAAGTCTCACTTTGGTGCTGGTCTTTCTGGAACACCCTGTACCAGGGTGCTAATCTCCTTGCATCAGGAAGAGAGAGCAAGGTATCAGGCTCAGGGCTTCAGCCACCAGTTGCCCATGTCTGAACTTCATAACACTGTATGTCTTTATCTTGTTGTTGGATGGTTATCCTCTATATCATGTAAGAGATGCCAGTTTTATGTTCACAGAAGTCTTTGAAAAAATTTTGCTTTATTAAGATTTTAAAGCTTTTTTTTTAAAGAACAGTAAGTTAACAAGCTACAAGTGGGAAGTAGATATGGCAAAAATCTGTGAAGATGGGAGGCAATGTAGTTTAGAAAGCAGAAGTCCAGAGTAATTACATGCAGAACTAAGACACGTGTGAAGTGCTGTGGACGCAGAGAAGAGGGCATTCGTTAACTTCATTCTCCCCTTGTGGCCTCCACACTCTTGAAAACCCAAATCTGATACGCTGCTTCTCCTCCCCAGACCACCAGTGGTTCCCTACAGTCTTCAGAGGCAGTAATACTGCCATGAATTAAGTGGCCACTGAAAGTCAGAAACTATAAGACTTCCTCCCTTGCTTCCTCAGAGCAGTTCTCTCAGGATTACTTGAGATGCTGCTTCAGCCCTAAAAATGTTCACCAAATAAAACATAACTCTCAAGAAAAAAGAAAAGAAAAAAGAAACTGTAAGAGATGAAGTACAGACATTATGACTCTTCTCACAACTCTTCAGAGTAGGTGTCCATATGCCCATTTTACCAAACAGCCCAAACTATGGGCAGAAAAATTTGGAAACTTTTTCAAAGCCTTTAAGCTGGAAAGACCCAGGATTTGACAGCAGACCTGTGCTCTCTCTCCTAAATAGTTAAGGACATTCTAGACCCTCCCTGATCTGACTATAGTCTTCCAGCCTCCCCACTTCTCCCCATACGTGCACACACGAGCATGCAGGCCTGCACGTTAAGTCACTTCAGTCGTGTCCAACTCTTTGCAACCTTATGGACTATAGCCTGTCAGGTTCCTCTGTCCATGGGATTCTCCAGGCAAGAATACTGGAGTGGGTTGCCATGCCCTCCTCCAGAGGGTCTTCCTGACCTATGGGTCAAACTCAAGTCTCTTACGTCTCCTGCATTGGCAGGTGGGTTCTTTACCCCTAGTGCCACCTGGGAAATCCACCCATGAGCATACACACACAAAAGTTGCAGTGATCTCCTCAACATTCATGAGCACAGTAGATACTGGGCCACCTCTTGGCTTTTTGTCCTCGTATCCGGCATAGTGCCTGCATTATTCTGAGCAATGAATAATGTTTGTGAAATAAATAAATGCTGCTCCTCCTAGAATTTATTTTTGGTGCAATTGCCTGTCACAAACACATCCATACCCCAAGCCCTGTATGCATACCATTTCTTCAAGGAAACTTCTGCCACTCCTCTTCTGCAGAATTCATTTTTCCCCTGTGTTCACATCATGTTGTCTACAGTTGTGTTCTCTGTGCTGGAAGTACCTGGTATGTATCTTAAAGGTTCACTAGATTGAAAACTTCTTTGGGGCAGAATTGGAGTTTCATTCATTTATGTTGCTGTTGACATTCCAAAACCCCAATAAAGTTTTCTAATAGCGTATTTTGCCTCAAGAATCAAAAAAAGACAGAGGCCTCTGATTTACTTAAATATCGGGTTGGCCAAAAAGTTCGTTCAGGGGACTTTTGCCAACCCAGTAACTACCAATCCCCTTCCACTCTTCTGATTACCCAGAAAACAAAAGAGGTAAGAGAGAGGGGGGAAGGCAGGTCACTGAAATCATTCCTTACTGTGCGATTCCCACCCCCAGGCTTCCTCCATCCCATCCCAGACTGATAATGGCGAGTCTAAGCATCTTTTCCCTGGCTCCTGAGAAGAAGAGCTGTCATGCACCTTAGGGAATTCTGAGGTCGATAAAGCTGACTCTCCTTTTGATCTAATATCTGAAATATCCTGAATAAAGTAGTTTCTGGGAGCTTCAACTCTAAGTCTAGATCTCCTATGTCCCTTTGTCTCCATCTTTTGGAGAAGTCTCCCTACCCAAATTTCCAGTACTCAGGATGGCCATGAGAGGTGCTTTTAACTGAGTAGTAAGATTTTTTTTTTTCCTTTGGACACAGACTCAGTGCTAATGTATGTTTAAGATCCTTGGCTAATCCTCCATCTAAGGTAATTTACAGAAATAAGCTTAACCCTATGTTTATATTCTTATTTTGATATCTCCCAATATAAATTTCTTTTGTCTTTAAATTTTTCACACAACAAATCCCTACTCACAAATGGTGCTGTTGGAGCACTCTTGAACTGGCCAAATTGGCCTCAAAGAGTCATGGGTGGAAAGTGGGGAGGCTCCATTAAATGGACACTTGGCCCCTCAAACTGTTCTGTATCATGTCTTCATTATCTGCCCCAAAGTACCTTCTGTGGAACCTAACAGGTGCTTGAGATATCTTTATTAAATTGTCAAGAGCACACCCCTTGGGTGAAGACAGCCCCTTAACCTGTTCTCATACATTATCAGTTAATGCCTTAGCAGAACTTCCCTGGCAGACATCTGAAAGCAAAAAAAAAAAAAAAAAAAAAAAAGACAGAGTAGAACCAGAGGACCTCTGCCACCCTCTGCTTTGCCAGATCCCCTGGGTAAAGAACAGTCAGGAGCCACCTAGAGAAGCAGTGTCATGTAGGGAAACCCCTCCAGCCTTAGACCCAGACGCCTCTCCCCTATCCCAGCGGTGAGACTTCAGACAAGTCAGGAGCCACTCTAAGCTTCATTCAGTTTCCATCAAGAAAACAGGAAGAACCCCTACCTCACAAAGTTGTTGGGAAAATCAAAAGATGTAAAATGGATATAAAGTGTTTGGCTTCCATTTTTATTACTATCAAAAATGTTAGCAGTCAAAATTTCTTAGTAGTTAGTTGCTAGATTTCTCTTAAATCACTCTCCTGTAAATTTTTGGAACTTTTCTATAACAAGAAATTTCAAAACTATACAAAAGTTAAAAGAAGAACACAATGAACCCTCCTGTACATATCACCCTGTTTCAGCAATTATCCACTCCTGGATCAATCTTATTTCAGCCGTATCCCCACTCATGAGCCTTCTCCCCCATCAACTGTTTTAAAGCAAAACTCAGACATCATATTATTTCATCTGTACACATCTCAGTGTCTCTTTTAAAATATCAGTATTTTTCCCTAAGAGTTTAACACAAGCACAATCCCATTATCACATGCTAGAAAATGGACAATAATTTCTTTAAAGCATTATCAGCCCAGGTTCCAATTTCTATATTTGCTTTATACATGTGTTTTTACAAGATGGTTTGTTTCAATGGCATCTAAATGATGTAAACACCTTGCATTGGGTTGATGTGTCTGTTAGATTTCTTTTATTCTACAGGTCCTCTTGCTTTCATCCTCTCTCTCTTATTTATCCTTTGCTATGGACATGTACAAAAGAGCCAAGTCATTTGTCTTGCATCTTCCACATTGTGGGTATTACTGGTTACGGCTATGCAGTGTCAACACACTCCCCTCCTCCATTCATGAGGAGCCATTCATGACCATTTATTGGGAGTTGCAGAATGGTGACATTCTAAATCTATCAGCCCTCCTGAATCTTAAGCTACAAGGCTTCTTTAAGAATGATTACTACTTTCTAAGAGCTGACATTGTGTAAGGTCCTATCCTGTGACTTTTAAATAAATTATCTCGCAATGATCTCCAAACTTTCATATCATGGGCCCTCAGCATCTACTGGGGAATACAAAGTTAACCACTATATATTTATTCTCTGCCACCTGCTCCATGTTTGTCTTTCTCTGTCTTCCTTGTTTGTTCCCAGGCGTTCCCCTGGTTCAAAGACAGGACTCATTTCTCAGCACCTTCTCTTCTGGCATGTTTGCTACCACTGAACTGCTACCCCTTTTTCCACTGGCCGCTGCCAGCTAGACTAATCTCCCCTGCCTGCCTGTGCCAGTCTCCTTGTTTACAGCCTTATCACTAACCTCAGACTGCCTCCTCGACCCGGCCTCTGCAGCCATGTGTTCACCCTCCTGAGGATCGGCTGTCACAGCTGGGCTAAGACCAGGTTTGGTCTGCCTGGAGAAGAAAGGGCTTCAGGGTTGCTCTGGGGATAAGGAGATGACTTTATGTTTCCAAACGTGGGTTTAGAGACTGGTTTTGTGTTTGTGTGTCTGCAAGAGGGAAGGAACATAAATCAGCACAGGAAGGATCTCATGAGGGCCAAGGAGCAATCTCTCCCATTGTATAGATTGTTAGAAACCAAGTACTGAAAATGCTGAAGGAGCCTATGGAGACTGCTGTTAGATTTGGGGATGGTTTTTATGTTTCCCTATAGAGGAAAGGCTCTTAGTATGAACAGAAGAGCTCTGAGTCCTTCTCAAAGCTTCATGCCGTGGCTTTACTTCCTAATGACTAAGTGACAATGAACTAAGTACTTTACCCCACCAAGCCTCGAGTTCTCATCTGAAAAATGGGTAGGTCCTTCCATCCAGGGTTTTTGCAGGGATGAGCCATAACCCACTAAGCTGCCGCCATTGCTTTTGCCTGCTTGCCTCTGAGCAGAGTGTTTTGAACAATGGTCCCCAACCTTTTGGGCACCAGGGACCAGTTTCATGGAAGACAGTTTTTCACAGACCTAGGAGGCAGGAGGCAGGTGGGATAGTTTCAGGATGCTTCAAGTGCATTACTTTTATTGTGTACTTTATTTCTATTATTATTACATCAGCTTCAGCTCAGATCATCAGGCATTGGATCCTGGAGGCTGGGGACCCCTGGTTTAGAACATAGCATCATTTGGTGTGATTGAGGAGAACCCCTGGCTTAACCCAGGCAATGAGCCAGACATCTTCCAAGATCTAGGTGACCCTTCCAATCTGAATTCCCTAAGGTATATTTTTTACAACTCCTGGCCAACATGAGAGTGATCTTGTCTCATTTTATATGTAAGAAAATCGGCAGGAAGAGGTGATTTCATAAGAGTCAATGTCTTTCCCTGAAATAAAATAAACTAATTGCAGTTTAAGACCAAACGAAAAGTCCTTTTACCACATCGTTTAATGCCTCGCCCTTGAGCCATGCGGTCCCAGGCTGCAGGAGCAGTTCTTGGCACAGCACTCGTGCTGTCACCAGCTAGGCCTAAGAATATGATCCAAGGGCTCCCTCGCATCCAGCCGCATGACCCTAGGTCACGCATTTTGCCTCTCTAGGTCCCAGTTTTCTCATCTTCTAGGTGGAATAATCAAACACACCTGAGGATTCTGCTGCTCAGTTAGTGAATAGCACACTCAAAAGGTAAATGGCACCCAAAGAACTGTTCCTATTATTTAGTTAATGATGGTCATGGTTGCAGTTCCTCCGGTCTTCCCTCAAGCACACTTTTACACAAGAGTCCTGTTTCCTTTCTGGCTACTGAAAAGCTTTCTCAGGCCCAGTAAGTGTCAGGTAGAGTTCTCTAAGAGCTTATTAACAGAGAGCTTCTTGGCACCTTATGGAGAAGTAGTATAGTGAGAAGATGAAAGTAAGGGCTTTGGGGGTCAGTCAGCTCTCATTCTGCTTCTTACTGAGCAGCGTAACATCAGGCAAATTACTTAATCTCTCTGGGCCTCTGTTTTTCCATCTGTAAAATGGAACTGATGTAGTGATTCTTTTTTTCTTTTTTTTTAACCTCTTAAGATTTCTGTGAGGATAAAATGAGGTGATGAGTGTACATGAGCTAATGGCCAGGGTTTGGCAGGGGTAAATGGCTCAATAAATGTTCACTGTGTGATTAATGTTGGGTCAGGTCCCCATACCTGTGCCCCGGGGCTGGCCTGTGTGGAGCATGCCATTCACCAGCAGCACGCTTCAGAAGGATGCTCTGTCAGAGCCTGCCTGGGAGTGCAGAGGCTTCCACAAGTCTCTGTGTTTCATTGATAAGCAATGACAATTGTGGAAGTAGGAAAGGAGTATGGCTTTGGGCTTGTATCCAGGGGGCCCCTGGGGCAATTGTACTTGCTCAGCTCAGCCTCTCAACTGTATCTCCAAGAGGAACCCATAGGAGAAAAGCCAGGAAAAAAGACTGGACAAAGGAGGAGACCAAGGTGGAGACAAAGGCAAAGTCTTGTTTCCACCATCTTCTGTTGGTGCCTTTCAGCTTCTTCTCTAAGCCACACCCTTACTTGATCTGGTCGCCCAAGTGCCTCATGGTCCACCAGTGAAGCAGCCAGTGAAGCAGCAGTTGGGTCCCCCCATGCACCAGGCACAGGCGATACAGTGGGCCAGACAGATATGGTCCCTGTGCTCATGGACACTCCAGACCAGCAGGGAAGACAAATACTAACCAAAATACTATAAATACCTGATTACCTAGTTGTAGATGTACAAAGTGCTGTGAGGCTGAAGGATGGGGAGTGAAGAGACTCAGCATGGTCAGGGAAGCCTTCCTGGAGGCTGTGACCTTCAGATGGAGACCTGAAGGATAAAGGGAGTAAGCCAGGGGAAAGGAGAAGTTGAATCGAGTCCCTCTCCTTGGCCCCAGTAACTTTATCCTGAAGTTACACCAGAAAACAGCAGCTCTTGGTGCCCCGTGAGGCCTACAGTCTCAGATCCCAGCCCTGCCCAAGTTCCCTGAGGTCCTTGGGGGAAAGCCATTCTTGTTTCTGGTGACCAAAGCAAGTTCAGTAATTAACCTGGCTTGCTTCTTTGATTCAGCATTTCTCCAACAAGAGCTTAAACTTTACATCATCATTCTGCCCAATTAATCCTGGAGCCCCAGCCCTGCCTGGGTGAAAAAAGGAGTGGCCCTGCCTACACTAAAGACATTTTAACACAGACGCTATAGCTCTGGGAGCGGGGAGCAAGGGTAACTGATCCACAAGGCCACCGGGGCCTGCAGCACACATATACACACACACGCACATGACAGAATTAAACAAGAAGGAAAAATAAGAGAGGAAAAATAAAATAGAAGGGCAAGAGAAAGAGAAAAGCAGGGTGCAGTCAAGGACAAGGAGGGTTGTATAGAGAAATGTGGGATCATGGACAGTCCTTAATGGCACAGGGGCCTTGTCCATGTAGATCAAGCTTGCAAGGGCTTACTTAGTAAGAGCACCTTTCACACAGACCTGTTAGGAAAGTGAATGAGATATCCACACACAGAAGGATTTCTTAACCTCAGCACTGCTGACATTTGGAGCTACATAACTTTTTGTTGTGGGGACTGTCCTGTGCATCACAGGGTGTTTAGCAGCATCCTTGGCCTCTACCTACTAGATGCCAGGAGCACCCGCCACCTGGTTGTGGCAACAAAAAATGCCTCCAGACATTGTCAAATATCCCCCAGGGTCAAAATCAGCCCCAACTGTGGACAACTGATGTGCAGGACAGAGCCCAGGGCCTGGCGTACAGTACATGCAGAATAAATGGCTGCTAAGGGGACTTCCCTGGTGCCCCAGTGGTTAAGACTCTGCATTTCTAATTCAGGGGGCACAGGTTCAATCCCTGGTTGGGGAACTAGACCCACAGTGATGTGGGCCAAAAAAATAAAACAAAATTAAATTAATGTTTTTTTTCCTTTAATGGCAGCTAACATGAGGTCTGTACAAGGCAAACACCCTTTCTGAATAGCAGCCCCTTCTTCCCAAACACATGCCAAGAATATAAGGGCTTTGGAGGAAACTGGAACTTTCCAAATGCAGGAGAGATAGACTTGCCAGTGCCATCATTTGCAATTGGAACTCATGTGCCCGGGATGGAGAGGCTCAAGGGAACCTGCGTGTTGACTGGATTGTTGGAACAGGTCCACTTTCCACTCTGCTCAGCTCGGATGGGAAGGAGCTAATTTTGTGGCATGGGTAGCAGGTGTCAGGCCCAGTGCCAGGGTCTTACTATAGATCAGCTTCTGGGAGGACTGTGAAGAGATGTAATTACTTCCATGTTACATGGAGGAACTGTGACCCAGAGAGGCTAAGTAATTAACTAAATACTACCCAGCAAGTACATTTCAAGATTTGGGTTAGAAGATTTGGGTCGGACTCTCTTCCAAGCCCATACTCTTTCCCCACCCAGGTGGCAGGAGTGGGACCTCTCATACACTGACTTGATCATTCGCAGGGACAGTTTAAGAGCAAATTGAGGGGAGCAACCAGGCTCAATGGGAAGGAATGATGGGATTGATTAGTAATGTCTATCATGGGCCCAGGAGTAGGAAAAGGAGGCAGGTGTGCCATGTATTTGCCATCCATGTACAGGCCCATAATCCAAGATTCTGTGATTCTGTATCATCCTAGCTGGCATGATCTGCAGTTGTACTGGACTAGGGGTACATCTGGGTTTATTCAGCAAGTTAGCTGCTTTCATGCTTTCTCAAATCATAGCTGAAAATCAAGCCTCCATAGGTGAGGGTTTCCACAGAGGGCCCAAGGAGCCTGCTCTTAACAAACTGCTCTCAAAGAAAAACAAAATAAAAGCCCCTAATACAGCCCTTTGTTAATGCCTTGAGAAATTTTATTTTCAGTGAGTAATCATGTACTCAAAAAAGAAAAGGAAAGAGAAACTTCTGGGGAAATGGGCCATTTTTTTTTTCATAGAAAAAACTTGTTTATTGTATTTTCAAAGCACAAGCTTTGGAAGATACCATATCCATCCTTCTCCCTCTCTTCCCACTCCTAAACAATCCAGCCCTGGTCGCAAATTGCACAACTAATGCATACTAAAACCTGCTTACGTGCGCAGAGAACATTGCAAACACCAGGTTGTCTGTTTCCAGACACATCAGCTAGGGCAATGTGCTTTCTCACGGCTGAGTCGAGGGCAACTCTGAGGACAGAGGGCAGAGTCACAGGAACAGACCCTTCCCTCCCACTGGGCTTAGTTCAAGCTGCCTAACTGAGCTATATGCTCTGCCCACTGCCTTGCCTTGACCTTGACCTGAGCTGCCACTGATTAGGGAAGGCTCCTTGCCTTCCCCATCCTGTTCACAAACATGGCATGCCCACCACGTGCCAGACAGCCATTCATTCGATAAAGATTTGCTGACTTCCTGTTATGTGCCAAGTCCTGGGCAAGCCTTGGGAAGACCAACCCTTAATATATTTGAAGCAGCGTATACCAGGTCATAGAGAGCATTCACAATTTTTTAGTCATTTTCTTGCATCTCTTTCAAGTGGGCAGAACATGAATGAGATTGGAGAATGTCTGCGCTTGATGTTCAAAGTCATATTCCCCACGCCTAAGAATAGGCTGTTGCTGGGCCCTCATCTCTCAGTCGCCAGAAAAGGACTATAATCTACAAACTATTTCTGCTATTGACACCTGGAAATTATCCACTATCCATTTATTTGGGGGAGCAGTTTAAATGGCAAACTACAGGCTACTGGCCAGATGCTGCCTTCAGCCTGGTTTTGTATGGCCCATAGCTGCGAAGGTTTTTGCAGGTTTAATTGGTTGGGGATAGGAGAGGCTGAAAAGAAGAGTACTCCATGATGTGTAAAAATTAAATGAAATTCCATTTGCAGCATCCAAAACTAAAGTCTTTTTGTCTTTTTTTTTTAACTTTCTAGCCATGCTGTAAGGGATGCAAAATCTAGTTCCCTGACAAGGGATCAAACCCAGCCCCACTCTCCCGCATTGGGAGTGCAGAGTCTTACCACTGGACCGCCAGGGAAACCCCCCAGAATAAAGCCATATTGGCTCACAGCCCCACTCATTCTTTCCGTATTGTCCACTCCAGTATTCTGGCCTGGAGAATCCCATGGACAGAGGAGCCTGGCAGACTACAGTCCAGAGGATAGCCAAGAGTCAGATGCAATTAACACTAACACTATTCCTAGTGAGTTCTGAGGTCCTAATGCCTTGGTGAGAATGCATGTACCTGGTCACCTGCAGCCACGCAAGGGAAGAGGCAGCACAGATGCCTGGGGGACACCAGAGGCACCGGCTGGTTGAGCCCCCTCAGCCATCATCTCTGCCTCTGGGGGTATGGCTGTCACCTCACATCTTGTTTTGGCAGTTATGAAACTGCTGTTTTCTTACCCTAAACTCTTTAGCCATAAGGTAACTGGGGCCTCCTGACCCCCTCCAGGGTTAATTCTAGTTGAGCCCGGCATGCGGACATGTTCAGGAAATGTTAGTTGATGTGGAGTGAAGGAGTGAAACCCAGTGAGTGTACCAAGGTGTCTGAGTCAGTAAATGTAAACAAGAGATTGAGAAATGGACGAATGAAGGAATGATCAAGTGATTGGGGAGCTGGATGAAAGGAAGGAGATGTGAATGAGTGTATCAGTGAGGGAATGCTTGTAAGAGTGAGGAACTGAACAAAGAACTAAGTGTAGGACTTTCCTGGCAGTCCAGTGGTTAAGGCTGCACACCTCCACTGCAGAATGCCAGGTTCAATTCCTAGTCAGGGAATTAAGATCCCACATGGCACAGCCAAAAAGAAAAGGAGAAATAAGCATACAAGTGAAGGTAGGTGATGGGCTCCCTACAAATGCCACATAAAGAGGATGAAGGGTGTTACCGCCCAGCTCCTCTGATCCCGTTGTGCCTTGCTTGCTCAAGCCCTGCCAGCCCTGGGGATTTAGCACTTAATCAACACCCTCCCTTGCTGAGGGTGTGCCCGTGCTTTAGTGCTTTAGTGTCTAGGGCTTCTGTCAGAGGACAAAAACACCTGCGCTCCTGGGCGTGGGGCCAGACAACTGCCTCCCAGACTGTGGCCTCCCATATATGGAAAAAATATGCTTTCAGAGGATGTGTCCTCAGCCCCAACCCTTCTGTGCACTGCAAGGGACAGGACCTACCCCAAAGCTGAGGGCCCCACGAAGGCACACTTTCCAGGTGCAAAGGGTGGGCAGCATGTCGATTTGGACAACATTCATGGCTAAGGTCATCCTAACCAGGTGGGAAGACTGGAATAAAAAACACACTCTCCAGTGCCAGCCCCTCCCATTATTCTGTTTCCTTCCTAGCACATATATTTGAGTCTCTTGCCTCGTTTTTCATTTTTGTGTTTATTGTTTTGTCTGCTCCCTCATTAGAATATAAACTCCCTGAGGTCAGAGCCAGGTACAGGGAAGTCTCAATAAATACTTTGCAAAATGAATGAAACATAGTCTGGAAAACAAACCATGTAAACCAACCACTTGAACCAGCTACCATCACAGGATCCCTTCTCACTGTGGGGACCTGACCTGACTCTGCCACCAAATCCCACGTGTGACCTTCAGCATGCCATTTCCCCTTCAGAGGATCAGGAGATTAGGTTAGACTATTGCCACCGTCCCTTGCAGTTCTCCTATGTTGTTGTCCTTGGCTAGTCACTAAGTCACGTTCAACTCTTTTCTGACTCCACAGACTGTAGCCCGACAGGCTCCTCTGTCCATGGAATTCTCCAGGCAAGAACACTGGAGTGGGTTGCCATTTCCTTCTCCAGGGTATCTTCTCGACCCAGGGATTGAACCTGAGTATCCTGCTTGGCAGGCAGATTGTTTACCATCTGAGCCACCAAGGAAGCTGCAGCTCACATATACTAGAGTTGTAAAGCCAAGAGGAGGGACCTCCCCAGTGGTCCAGTGGCTAAGATTCCAAGTTCCCAATATAGGGGGCCCGGGGTTCAATCCCTGGTCAAGGAACTAAATCCCTTATGCCACCACTAAGAGTTTGCATGCCACAGCTAAGACCTGGCACAATCAAATAAATAAAAATAAATATTAATAAATAAATAAAGCCAAGGGGATTGGGCTTCAGGTTTTCCAAGGTTCAAATATAGTTAATAAGAACCTCAGTCCCCTTACCACAACTGTAAAAAAATATATATATATATAGCTTTGACTATTACATCAGGGACAGCCATTCCATCTGGCTCATGATCAGGATAAAGTGACACTGGGTGTGGTGACATCCCTGTTTTGGCCAGCGGCCATCTGAGCATCAAGTGTGACTATCCAAATGCAGCCATTCCTTCCCCTCAGGCTTTGCCAAGCCTCCACACAAAGCCAAAGTCCGCCTTGATGTCCCACTGCCTATGCCTTATGAATGCCATAATTGTGTGCCATGAAACCCTGGGAGAGAAAGGACTGGGAGATCTGTTCTTAGGCATGCTTGCAGGGTTCCCAGAAAACAGGCAAACTTTTCCTGGCTCAGCCCAGCAGATAAGGTATAGACATCTAGAGAGGGTATGTCTGAGGGCTCCAGCCCTCACCGACTCATGCACTCTGAGGACCCTCCAGCCCTGACAGCCTCTTGATCCAACCTCCCAGCTGCACACGCTGCTTTGAACACTATGTAGGGAGCTCTGAGAGGGCTAGCGCTCAAGTCCAGATGTTTAGGTTTGAACCCCAGCTCTGCTCACTTGCTAGTTCTATGGCCTTGGTCAAATTTCTTTAATGAATTTTTACCTTGACTTTCATCTGTAAAATGGGACTGGTGATAATAATAGTATTAAGTTGGTACAAAAGTAATTGCGGTTTTGGACTGTGAATTTTAAATCATTATAACTGGGCTCAAACACATCTTTATTAATCAAAATAGGAACCACTACAATCAACATATTTTTGCCAACTAGAAATAAATTTGCTTATTCCTGTAGCGCAAAAATCCATGCTTTGGGATTCATGGAACTCTTGGAAAGCATTTTCTGCCTCCTGCTGGTTGCGGAAGCATTTTGCCTGCAAAAAGTTGTCAAGATACTTGAAGAAGTGGTAGTCAGTTGTCAAGTGGTCAGGTGAATATAGGGCTTCTCTGGTGTCTCAGATGGTCAAGAATCTGCCTGCAATGCAGGAGACCCAAGTTCAATCCCTGAGTCAGGAAGATCCCCTGGAGAAGGGAATGGCTATCCACTCCAGTATTCTTTCCTGGAGAATTCCATGGACAGAGGAGCCTGGTGTGCTACAGTTCACGGAGTCACAAAGAGTCCAACAGGACTGAGTGACTAACACTTTCACAGATGAATATGGTGGATGAGACAAAACTCTGTAGCCCAATTCATTCAACTTTTGAAGTGTTGGTTGTGCAACATGCGGTTGAGTGTTGTTGTGGGGAAGAATTGGGCCCTTTCTATCGACTAATGCCAGCTGTAGGCATTGCAGTTTTTGGTCTATTTCATCAACCTGCTGAGCATACTTCTCAGATATAATGGTTTCACAGGGATTCAGAAAGCTGTAGTGGACCAGACGGGCAGCAGACCACCAAACAGTGACCATGACCTTGTCTGGTGCGAATTTGGCTTTTGGAAGCTCTTTGGTGCTTCTTCTCAGTCCAACAACTGAGCTGGTCATCAACGGTTGTCATATATAAAATCCACTTTTCATTGCACGTCACAACTCGTTCTAGAAATGGTTCATTGTTGTTGCATAGAATAAAAGAATACGACACTTCAAAACGGCAACTTTTTGATTTGTAGTCAGCTCATGAGGCACTGACATATCGAACTTTTTCACCTTTCCAATTTGCTTCAAATGCCTAATGACCATAGAATGGTCGACTTTGAGTTCTTCAACAACTTCTTATGTAGATGTTAGAGGACCAGCTTCAGTGATTGCTCTCAATTGGTTGTTATCAATTTTTGATGGCTGGCCACTGTCCTCCTCATCTTCAAAGCTCTCATATTCTTTGCAAAACTTCTTGAGCCGCCACTGCACTGTACATTCATTAACAGTTCCTGGACCAACTGTGTTGTTGATGTTGCGAGTTGTCTCCGCTGCTTTACGATCTATTTTGAACTCAAAAAGAAAATCGCTCGAATCTGCTTTTTGTCTAACATTATTACCATACTCTAAAACAAATATAAAATAAACAGCAAGTAATAAGTCATTAGCAAAAAACATGAAGTGAGAAATGCGCATTAAAATGACGTATACAATACTGCACTTATTTAAGAATGTATTTCAATATCAAACAGCAAATTTCAACAAAGCAAAAACCACAACGTTTGCACCAGCCTAATACTTAGCCCTTTGGTGTGTTGTGAAGAGGACTTGAGCTAATAGGGTGCTTAGGAATGGGTGATCCCTAGGAAGCAATTTAAATATTAGCCCTTTAGGTGGTTGTGATTTCCAAGATCTGTTGTGGTGTTCTCTATCTTATCTCAGTGAGATTAGACACTCCTTCAGGGCAAAGACTGTGCCTTCTTTTCAACCCATCTGTCATTGCCTCACTCAAGGCTGGGAACACTCAGAACACTTGACAATCAAAAGGCATCAGACATTCATCCTCAAATGATACAGAAGGCCTGTTAGTCCAAGCCCATGGACACTGAGACTCAGTTTGTGAGAAGAGGCTGAGCTAAGGAACATCAAGAGAAGATAAAGAACAAAAAGTAAAACTTCCCCCTCACACACCAAAATATGTATATGGCTCTTTTGTTTGGTCTTAACAAATTCTAAACAGAATTTGAGCCAACAGAAAAGAGAGTTGGGAGGATAGTGTCTTCACATCTCTCCCAGATGGTTCAGACATGGACCTTTCTGGAAGCAGACTTAGCAGACATTTACTGAGTGCTAAGCCACTGTTCTACAGGCTGGGAAAACCAATAAGTTGACAGTTGTTCTAAGCAAGGGCCTCCTTCTTAGTGCAAGTCCATGATTTCATTCCTTCCAACCACAATGAGATGAAAATACGACACCTGGAAATGGAATTTGTCTGAAAGGTGATGCTCTCCCTTTATTTCCTGTCAGATGCAGTGCCCTGAAAGGTGAAGTCCATCAGCTGTGCAAACAACCTGGGGTTATAAGCTGGTGTGGTCCACTCAGGACACACAGAATTGCACCAAAGTCAGTGGAGGCACCATAGACTGAGCCCGCTGGGCAGACAACCAGAACTACTGAAATCTAAGTTGAGACAATAGTAGACAAGTTTCTCCTGATTTCTACAGAATCTTATAAAGCCAACAAGCACACTGTCCAGAAAGGGGCTATATGTTCTTGCTCTGGAAATCCTACATGTTCTTTTCACTCACTGTGGATTCCTGAGCTTGTCTCAAGAAAGGACCTCTGGATCTCAGTGGACTTTACAACCACATTCTATCAACCCCATGGGAAGGAAAAATTGTTAGGTGACAACCACATCAGAGGTCTCCCAAGTGTCTCCTGTAACAATAATCCAGAAGAGGAAAGCAGACTTGTCAACCAAAATACATCAAGCAGTGTTCCAGGGTAACATGACGGCTCCAGATCCTATAGTTTCTAAGATAGAAAATCCTTCATTTACTAAGGGGATTTAATTACTCAGAAGTAGCAAAGACAACTACTTCAATAATGTGGAGGGGTAGTGAGTGATTATCTTTTTTCTCTTCTTAAAAATATCCATTAGGGTTGCTATGATATCCTTTGAGAAATTTTTAAAATAATGAGACAATGGATATGTGGCAGGTAATTAGCTTTCTGAAGATGCCGAGTGAACTTGACATTGTCACATGATTCCTGGGCTCACTAATTTTTTTTTTTTTTTCAGCTGCACCACACCACTTGTGGGATCCTATTTCCCCAACCAGGGATTGAACCCAGGCCCTCAGCAGTGAAAGCACCAAGTCCTAACCACCAGAACACCAGGGAATTCCCTCCACTAAATTCTTTAGAAGGAAATTTTTTTTTAACCATTAACTTTCCTTTAAGTCCTGCTTCAATTTCCTTCTCCAACTGACTCCCCCAAAGTAAACCTATAAACACTGACAGTCCTTAGAGAAAATCCTATTAAAGCTCACCTAAAACAGATGAAGGAATTTGGGGCCAGGCTGGTAAAATAACTTCCCCAGGGTCACATGCTGAAAGAGTAATAAAGTGAGGAGCTGTACCTAGGAAAATGTGCATTCAGAACCCACATTTTGTACAATGATGCCAGGTTGTCTCTTGACTGGTCTTCGTCTGCTGCTTTCTCCATCTAGCTCTCCTTGTGGGTCTGTTTTTCTTATTTCAACAAATAACTGTCTGCTCCATTCTCTCCATCATAAAAAGCCACTTTCTAAGACATGGTGTCTATATCATTGGCAGGGAGAACATGTGAATTTCTAGACATTCAGAAATTGCTCCTTTTTGGGATGCTCTTGTCTGAAAGATGTGAGGGCAGGACCCAGGTGTAGGACAGACAGAAGAGTTCTCATTCAGTCTGTGCTATCCTGGTGAGCAGTGGCCTTTGTCATCCATCCCCAGGACCTGGAACAAAGTTTGGTACTCAGCAGATGCCTGACAAGCATCTCCTGTGAATAAAGGCCATGAGAGGACCCACAGCAGACTCAAGAGGAACTTTGCTTGTTTAGATTTTTATAGCCCCTAAGGAAGCCCAGTGAGAGGATTTAATTATAATTATTGCCAAGCAGTTACTTCTTCAAATGGACTGTTATGACTAGGAGGGCAAGAGTTGTAATTAAGGTTTTGGTATAGCCCAGCATTTCAAAAGGCACTGATGGCACTCAAGTCATCAGACTCCGCTTTGGTACTAAAATCCTGCCTTGCAGGCAGCAAGCTGTTGGCCTCAGGAGGACATGAGGTCAAAAATGGAAGGGGGAGTAGCGGAGCTGGGGACATTCTTCGCCCAAATAGAGGACTCAACTTAAAAAAAAGGATTTTGCCTTTCTGGTTTGAGGTGTGGGGTTTTTTGTTTTAAATTTTATTTTATTTTTCATTGGAAGATAATTACAATACTGTGATGTTTCTGCCATACATCAACATGAATCAGCCATAGATACACATATGTCCTCTCTCTTCTTAAATTTCTCTTCCACCTCCCTCCCCATCCCACCCCTCTAGGTTGTTTTTGCATTTTCTCAAGAAGTCATGCAAAATCCAGCTGTGGAGAGGTGCCAGAGCCCTCCTTCACTGGAACCTCAGCATGCATGAGAAAAGCCCAGTCGAGTGTCAGGAAAGAGACTCCTGAATACATGTCCCACCTACAAGGCTAGTCACCCATCACTGGGTCTTTCTCAAAGGCAATCTGGACTATTGAAGCTGGCCCTTGAGTCCCAGAAAAAGAATATTTCCTCCTTAAAATCTAGTCTCATTGAGAAAGTCCTATTTTCTTCTTTTTTTGATGTTTTTTATGGTGGTAAAGGGGTAAGGGTCACATAATAGAAAACATACTGTTTTAACCATATTTAACTGTACAGTTCAGTGACACCAAGTACATTCACACCATTGTGCAAATCTCACCATCATCTATCCCCCAAATTTTTTACCTTCCTAAACTGAAACTGTCCCCATCAGACACTAACTCCCTATTCCTTCTCCCCACTCTTCACCCCCCACTCCCCAGTCCCTGGCACCTGCTAACATAGAGAAAGTCCTGTCTTCTGCTTCTTCTCACACATCTGCTTTGTATGTCTCCCTTCTCATAATAGTAGCAATGTTACAACTTGGCGGGTTTTTCATATGAGCCCAATATTGTGCAGAGTACTTTGGATGCATGTTCCGATTGAATCCTTATGAGAATCTGATGATGTAGGTACTGTTATTGCCCCTTTTTATAGATGAGGAAACTAAGGCTGGGAGGAAATATGTCTGAGCCTCATACAGTCAGACTGCCAAATTTCAAACTCACTTCAGACGGCCCCTGAAGTCCATTCTGTTAGCTATAGCTGCGTAGTGTCTCAAGGAGTTATACAGAAATCCACCAGATCAGTGACTGTCCCCATGCGGTTCTTCTTGAGTAATGCGGTGATACCCTGGAGATGCTAAGGGCTTGAACTGAGAGTGTGGGGGACCACATCAGCTGTGGTTTTCTAAGCTTCAATACAGATATTCCGATACCACATTTCTCCCCAGCAGAGGCCAGTGAAAGTGAAAGTCACTCGGTCGTGTCCAACTCTTTGCGACTTCGTGGACTATACAATCCATGGAATTCAGTAGGCCAGAATACTGGAGTGGGTAACCTTTCCCTTCTGCAGGGGATCTTCCCAACCCAGGGATCGAACCCAGGTCTCCCACATTGAAGGCAGATTCCTTACCAGCTGAGCCACAAAGGAAGCCCTGGCAGAGGCCAGTAGGCAAATAAACTAAGCAGAAATTTATCTTCAGCAAACTAGGTTTATGAAAAATATTTTACATCTGAAACATGGCTCTTGGCAACCCTCTAGAATCGTATTATAACCTTTAAAGAAATTTAAAATCTTCCCGCAAAGAAAACCCCAGGCCCAGACAGGTTTATATGTGAGTTTTTTCACACTTTCAAGGAGGGGATAGTTTCACTTTTTACAAACTCTTCTAAAGAAGGGAAGAAAAGAAAATATATCCAAACACATCTCATGAGGCTGAGATATTTGTAATTTCAAAAACCAGAAAACAGCAACATAAGAAAGGAAAATTTGAGTTTTACCTCACTCATAAACATAGACGCAAAACCCCTCCAGTGTCTATCAGCAAAGGAAACCCAAAAATGTCTGGAAATAGAATATACCATGATTAACTTGGCATTTTCCCTAGACTGAAGGGTTAGTTTTATGTTACAAAATTAGTTGGTATAATCTATCTCATTAACAAATTAAAGGGAAAAAAAGACCTTTTCGATAGATATAGAAAAGGGTTTGATAAAATTCCATAGCTATTCATTATGCATATTTAAAAAATCTTAGCAAGCTAGAAGTAAAAGGGAACATGATAAATGGAATTTATATAGTCTGCAGCAAATATCATACATAATGGTAAAATGTTGAAGGCATTCTCTTTAAGATTAGGAAAAAGAATAAAATGTCCATTATGTTTC
This sequence comes from Okapia johnstoni, assembly GCA_024291935.2. NCBI lineage: Eukaryota > Metazoa > Chordata > Mammalia > Artiodactyla > Giraffidae > Okapia > Okapia johnstoni. The sequence goes on from CM044316.1 coordinate 49,339,760, forward strand.
AACTCAACACAGTCCCTCCCAGAGCACCTGGAAAAAAAGGAAAGATAGGAAGGAAGATAGGAAAAAAAGTAAAAGCCTAAATATTTGAAAAGAAGGAACATAGCTGTTATTATTTGTAGATGATATTGTTGTCTATATAGAAAATTCAAAACAATCTAGAAAAGTGTATTAGGAATAAATAAGAACTTAGCAAAGTTACTACATACAAATCAGTACAAAAAAGTTCACTGCATTTCTGTATTCTAAAAAGAAAAACACAGAAGAATAATTTTTTTAGAAAAGATATATATCATTTACAATAGCAACTCAGTTTATAAGTCCAACAAAAGATATGCAGGCCCTTTTTGGAGAAAATGTTTAAAACTTTACCAAAAGACATTAAAGAAGACCTAAAGAAGGTTGGAGGAGGGAAGGATTGGGAGTTTGAGATTAGCCAGTGCAAAATACAGAGCAGATAAACAACAAGGTCCTACTGTATAGCACTGGAAACTGTAATATATTTGATATTCTGTGATAATAATGGAAAAGAATATGAAAAAGAATGCATACATGTATAACTGAATCACTTTGCTAAATAGCAGAAATTAACACAAGATTGTAAATCAGCTATACTTAAATAAAATTATAAAGAAGACCTAAAATAAATGAAGAATTATGCTCTTGGATAGAAAGACTCACGGTTTTTAGGATGTTGATTCTCCCCAAATTTTTTTACAAATTCAAATCCCAGTGGGTTCTTTGTATGGAACTCAAAAGGTGATTCTACAATGCAAATGGAAGGACAAAAAGCCAATGACCAAGATACTTCTAAGAAAGAAGATGGAATTTGGTTAGGGTGAAGAATGGGACCTACCCTATCAGATATCACATTTTATTTTAAATCTATAGTAATTAAGATGGCCTGGATTTAGCATAGAGATGCTATTAAACCAATGGAACATACTGGAGAACCTAGAAACAGATACAGCATGAAGACTTGATTTATGACAGAGCAGGCTTTGCAGATCAGAAGGGAAGAATGAACTATGGTGCTGGGTTAATTGGGTATCCATGTGGAAAAAGATGAAATTGGATTCCTCCCTTGTCAAAAAATCAATTCCAGGTGGGTTAAAGACTTAAAAGGGAAAGACAAAACTATAAAACTTTTAGAAGACAATATAGAAGAATATCTTTATGACCTTGGGATAAAAAAAAATCATATTGAAGATTCTTCAAAAGTATAAACCATCAGGGAATATATTGTAAATTTGACTCTATTAAAAATAAAAACTTCAGCTCTTCAAAGGACACCACAGAGTAAAAATGCAAGCTACAAAAAATTCATATCCAAAATATTAGAACTTCATAACTTAATAATAACCCAAGAGAAGGGGAAAATAAACAAAGAAAATGAACAGGCATTTCATATAAGAAACAAGAATGGCCCATAAACATTCAAAAAGGAACCCAAGCTCATTAGTACTCAGAGAAATTCATTTGGAACCACAATGAGATATCATTTCACACCCACCACAGACAGGTATTAAAAAACTCAGCATTCCCACACACTGGGGTAACAGGAATCGTCATTCACTGCTGTTGGAGGTGTAAATTGTTACAGCCACGCTGGGAACCAGTTTGTTATTGCCTAATAAAACTGAGCAGGCTCCTACCCTACAGCCCATCAATTCTACACACAGGCATAGATCCTGGGGGAACTCTTGTACGTGTGCACGGGGGGGGCATACACAAGAATGTTCCTAGCAACATCATTCAGGACAGCCCCGAACTGAAAATCATTCAAATGCCACATAAATGATAGAATGATTAGATGGTAGTAGGTGCACGTGATGAAATATGGGACAGTGGTGAAAACCAACCACAAAAACCTAGTGTTAAAGCAGAAAAACACAAGTCACAGAAGAACACACACAACGTGCGTCCATACACCCTGTGTTCAGAAAAACAGGCAAACCTCAACAACATATGGTTTAGGGATGTATTCCGACATGGTAAAAGTTGCATAAAAAAGTGCCGGAATCATTAGCTTGATTTCTGCATTGTCAGCTCTGGGAGGAGGGAAGAGATCTGATTATAGAGGAATATGCAGAGAGCCTCTAAGCAGTGTTCAATTCCTGTTTTTATTCTGTTTTGTGAGTTGGGTGGTGGTGTATGCAGATGTTAGTTTTATTATTCTTCTTTAAATAACAAAAAAATTATGTACACATTTCTGTGCATAGTGTATATGTATATAAAATTTTAAATGTCAGCAACAAGGGAACATAACAGAGCAGAGGTGGGGTAGGGGTATGGAAAGGGCAGGGGTGACAGAAACAGTGTGATCTGCTCAAGGAGCTGAAAACAGCCCCATGGCTGAAGGAAGTGAAGGGGGGAGGGGGAGGGGGAGGGGAGGGGAGGAAGATGAGGCTGGAGAGGGGGCAGGAGCCAGATCACAGAGAATATCCTACGCTTCGATGACTCCCTGGAAGATGGAAATGGAGTTGTCTTCACAGTGTTACACAGGATTACCCCTACTGACCTATGTACTTTAGAAGACATTTTAAATTTTTTTTTTTAATTTTTTGCCATGTCTCACAGCATGTGGGATCTTAGTTCCTTGACCAGGGATCAAACCCTCGCCCCCTGCATTGGGAGCAAGGAGTCTTAACCACTGGATCACCAGGCAAGTCCCCTAGAAGATACTTTTTGAGGTGGACCTAAAGTAACCTGCTGCCAGCTCCTGAGTGAGTTCTGTTTCTCAGACAACACTTTTACTCTCAGGGCAGATCATAGCACTGGGCAGCTGCTCCCTGCTCATCCAGAACAGGGAGGGATTGCAGGCTGGGCTGGCTCTGAGACCGGCTTAGAGAAGGAAGGGGAGCAGTGTGGTAAATGGAGCTCTGACTGCAAGGATCTCGCTTCTGCAGGGAATGAAGAAGAAAAACAAACAAACAAAAAGCACTTCATAGTCCACCTGTCTCCAGATCTACTGTATATTATAGGAGACACTGGCCAGGAACAGTGATCATCAGGAACATGACATATCTGTGACCCTAAAAACAGAATGCTGAGGGCTTCCCTGGTGGCTCAGTGGTAAAGAATCCTCTGGCCAATACAGGAGATCCAGGTTCAATCCCTGGTCTGAGAAGATCCCACATGCCACAGAGCAAATAAGCCCATGCACCACAACTTCTGAGCCTGTGTTCTAGAACCTGAGAGCCTCAGCTATTGAGCTTACATGCTGCAACTACTGAAAACACTCGTGCTCCAGAGCCTGTGCTCTACAGCAAGAGAAGCCACTGCGATGAGAAGCCCACACACCGCAACTGGACAGTAGCCCCTGTTTGCCACAACTGGAGAAGAGTCCACAAGGCAATGAAGACTCAGCACAGCCAATAAATAAATAAACACAATTATTTTTCTTAAAAAAAAAAGAATGCTGAATTCAGCTAGAAGGCTTTTCCTGGGATACCCAACCATGCCTCACAGATGTGAGCTCTCTAGGCACATGGAGTTAAGTGCTAACCTTGAAAGTGAAAGTCGTTCAGTCGTGTCCGACTCTTTGCAACCCCATGGTATAGTCCATGGCATTCTCCAGGCCAGAATACTGGAGTGGGTAGCCTTTCCCTTCTCCAGGGGATCTTCCCAACCCAGGGATCAAACCCAGGTCTCCCACATTGCAGGCAGATTCTTTACCAGCTGAGCCAGCAGTGAAGCCCCAAGTGCTAACCTTGGTCAGCACTTAAAAGGGCTCCTGGTGTCAACTTAACCACCCACTTCCTGGCCTGAAAATCACGTAATCTTTCCATCTCAGCTTATCTGTAGAAATGAGGATGACAAAAATGAGGCCTGTGTATCACAAGTTAGTGTTGGAATTGCAGCGTGTGAGTGAAACACCTCCTCTTGGAGATCAAGGCAAGCATCTCCCAGCAGCACCCAGAACACTTTGAGCCCCACCCTCTCCCCCATGCCAACATGTGCTATGTTTATGTAACTGCGGGTTTAAGTGCCTTCCCTGGTATCTGGGGTGAGGTCCACCTGAGGAAGGAACTCTATGTGTCTTGGTCATTCCACTAGCTCCATTGCTGAGGACCAAATATGGCCCACACACTGCAACTGCTGAATATGGCTCAAGTCTCTCATAATAAAAGAGAAGAATGAATTTTTAACTCTATAAAGTTCGATGGTCAACTCTAGATAATCCATAGTGGTGGTATAGAAACTACCATACAATACTTAATTTTCTGTCTTGAAAATGCAGCCCTTCCCCCAGCCCTGAGTGAACACTCCATAGGTTCAGGCCCTTGTTCGTTCCTGGGCATCCTGAGATGCTGGACCACAGGGGCTAGCTCACGCTCTGTTGAGGAGGACAGCACCCCATGCCCAGCAAGCTCCTGAGAGGCATGAGCCCCGGAAGAGACAGCTGAGTACCACAGCAGGGGTGGGGGTGGGGAGCAGCAAACATATTTTGGAAAGCCAGGGACCTGAAAGCTCCTCTAGAAGAGAAGAGAGGAGGCTTGCTTATCCCCACCCCCACCTCATTCTTGGGTTCTGCTCTCAGTCCAAGACCTTGCAAGGCTGTCACATAAAAGGAGGTGCTCCACCCACACCACCCACACCCTGCACAGCAGCTAATCTCTTCGTAGATCAAAATAAGTAATATTTAATTAAAATATACACCCTACTATATATAAAACAGAAAACAAGGACCCACTGTATAGAATCAGGAACTCTGTACAACATCTTGTAATAACCTATAATGGAAGAGAATTTTAAAGGATACTTCTAGGTGGCACAGTGGTAAAGAATCTGCCTGCCAATGAAGGAGACGTAGGAGATGTAGGTTCAATCCCTGGGTCGGGAAGATCCCCTGGAGGAGGAAATGGCAACCCACTCTAGAATTTTTGCCTGGAAAATCCCATCCACAGAGGAGCCTGGCAGGCTACAGTCCATGTGGTCGCTAAGAGTCAAACACAACTTAGTGACTGAGCACACTCACACATGTATTTATATCTATATATATTTACATCTATATATAACTAAATAGGGATTCCCTGATGGCTCAGACGGTAAAGAATCTGCCTGCAATGCAGGAGACCCCTGTTCAATCCCTAGGTTGGGAAGATGCCTTGGAAAAGGGAATGGCAACCCACTCCAGTATTCTTGGCTAGAGAATCCCATAGACAGAGGAGCCTGGCGGGCTATACAGTCCATGGAGTCGCAAAGAGTCAGACACAACTGAGTGACTAACACATGACTGAATCACTTTGCTGTGTACCTGAAACTAACACAACATTGTAAATCAACTCTGTTTCAATAAAAAAAATATTTTTTTAAATAAGCAATATGTATTGAGCACTTACACTGTGCTAAATAATACACATGGGTTCTTTTATTCAATCCTCATAACAACTCTAGGAGAGAAATACCATTATTGCCCCCATTTTACAGATGAGGAAATGGAGGAGACACAGAATTTGATCCTTGCCCAAGATCACATATGCTAGAAAACGCTTGAGCCGCAGAGCCAAATGCCTGAGTAGGCTAGAGCTGCATCCAGAAGCCTGGATGGGGCTGCTGAGTCCCATGTGATCTGGGAGGCCAGAGCCAGTGGAATGCTGCAGCAGCTCCCACCAGGCCCGAGCCCCCTCTCCTCCCTTACTTAACACCTGAAAACGCCCGGAGGCCACACAGCTGTGCATTCCTCTGTTCCTGATAGACTTCTTTTCAATGAGTCACTTCCTTCAAAAGGAGGAAAAAATGCTTTTAGATCTTAGCAGAAATTCCCACCCACATTCTCGAATACCAGCACTTTCTCTCATCCTGCTCAGATCCCCGGATCCTACCCCAGGAAGCACCAAAGCCTAGAGGACCTCAAAGGTAGCCTCACAAACCCTTTGTGGCACGGGGACCTTAGGTCATAGGTGACCTCAGGAAACCAGCCACCAGAGCCCCTTTCATTCAGACAGGCTAGGCCTGTGTCTTGAATACCACTGACAGGAACAGACCTGCCTTTCTCAGAAGCTGGCCATCTCCCTGGCTGTCTTCGTTTACCGGGTGGGGCCTTCGTCTCTGTATTGTTCTGGCTGTCCTTCCTCCCTGGCTTTATCTTGCTCTCACTCCATTCATTCATTCATCTTTGTTTTCACCTTACTGATGGAACCTCTGTCTGATCCCTAGGAATCCACATTTGATTTTTCCCATATTCAGGTGGCCCCCTGCCATATGAGGATCACTAGCCCACTGTTAGGTTAACCTATCACGCCTATATCCTTTGCTGACTAATTCCAGCACTTGGGCTAGGTCAAGCTAAGGTCACTTCCTGCCAACTAGATAATATAGTCATATTTTTTAACAGCTTTATTGAGTTATAGTTACATATAATAAAGTTCAACGATTTTAAGTATACAGCTCAGTGACTTGGCAGATGTTAAAAGGCATGTGATGACTACTCAAACCAAGATATAGAATATTTCTATCACCCTCAAAAGTTTCCTTGTGCCCCATTGCAATGAATCATCTCTCCCTACCCCTGGCTCTTGGCAATTCTTAACCTGTCACTATATTTTTGTTTTTTTTTAAGAATGTTACATAAATGGCATCACAGAATATGTAGTTTTGTGTGTCCTGCTGTTTTTACTTAGGATGATGTTAAGATTCATCCACATCATTGCATATGTTGATGAGGGGTTTTCCATTGTGTTTGTTCATTCACCAGTTGATTGGCATTTGGGTTGTTTTCAGCTTCTGGCTAAAATGAATAAAGCTGCTATGAACATTCCTGTACAAGTCCTTGTATGGACGTAAGTTTTCATTTCTCTTAAGTAAAAACCTGTGAGTAGGATTGCAGTGTGGTAAATGTATGTTTTACTTTAATAAAGATGGCCAATTCATTGTCCTGTGGCACCTACCAGGAGCAGATAAGAATTCTAGCTGTTCCACATCCTCACTGACACTTGGTATGGTCAGTCTTTTTAATTTCAGCCATTCTTATAGGTGTGTAGTGGTATCTCACGGTGGTTTTAATTTGCATTTTCCTGATTATTGTTGATGTTGAACATTTTTCCATGTGCTTACTGGCCACTTGATATTATCTTCTTTTGTGATGTCCTTTGCCTGTTTTAAAAAATTCATTTGGCTGCAGCAGGTCTTAGTTGTGGGCATGTAGAATCTTTGTTGTATCATGCAGAATCTTTCCTTGCACCACATGGACTCTCTGGTTGTGGCACGCCAGCTCAGTAGTTGCAGCCCATGGGCTTAGTTGCTCCGTGGCATGTGGGTCTTAGTTCCCCAACCAGGGATCAAGCCCACATTTCCTGCGTTGAAAGATGGATTCTTAACCACTGGACTACCAGGGAAGTTCCTTTTGCCCATCTTTTAATTGGGTTATTTGTCTTCTGAATGAGTTATAAGAGTTTCCCCAATCTTAATCTCCCCTTTCTTCTTCCTTCCTCTATCCCCCTGGATCTTTCTCTTTCCCCCATGTGTCTCTGTCCCAGCTTCTGACTCTCTCCTCCACTCTCAGAGCTGTCCACCCTCTCCCTCTCTCCCTCCTTCTCCTTCCCCACTTGTATTCTCCCTTCTCCTCTCTGACACCTCAAACTGAAAATCTGGCCTCCCTTCCCATTTCACATTAGAAAGAAATCCAACACAAACCCAGTGATTTCAGTTCTGGCAGGTTTCCCTGTTCCAATTAGGAGCGAAATACCCGCCTCTCCAGCTGAAGACCTAGAGAAGTAAAAAGAGAACTTCTTTAGGTGTAATGGAGGGATGGTTTTCTTTGCATTCTGGCCTCTTCCTCCTCCCTAAATGATTAATAGTGCTTATGGATGGTAGGACTTTTTACTCAAACATAACAATGGAAAGTCACAGGTGTTATGTGAAGTTCATCCTGCTTAATCAGTGATCCAACAGCCTTCACAAACATAAGATTAGTTGTTCACATAATGAGGCTCTCCCTTGGTACATCTCCCAATCCCAGAAGGATTATATCTTGCCCAGTCGCAGGGGAGGAGCAGCCTAGCCCAAAGCCGGCAACTTGTTTTAGGGAACCAGTATGATAATGTTTGATTGCAAAGTTCACAACACTTTATGAAGTATTAGAGACTTTCAGATGGATGACCAAGGAATGGTCTTCGGGGGTTTTTTAAAAGGTCACATTCCACTTACGGTTATTACAAAACATTGGCTATATCCCCTATGTTGTAAATACATCCTTGTAGCCTATCTTATACCCCAATAACTTGTACCTCCCACTCCCCCACCCCTATATTGTCCTTCCCTACTCTTCACACTGGTAGCTCCAAGTTTGTTCTCTGTATCTCTGAGTCTGCTCTCTTTTTGTTATATTCACTAGCTTGTTGTATTTTTTAGATTCCACTATTTATTGTTGTTGCTAGTCAGCAAGTCATGTCCCAACTCTTTTGCAACCCCATGGACTGTCACCTACCAGGCTCCTCTGTCCATAGGATTTTCCAGGCAAGAATACTGGAGTAGGTTGCAATTTCCTTCTCCAGGGGATCTTCCACATTTCCTGTACTGCAGGCAGATGGTTTACCACTGAGAAACCAGGGAAGCCCCCAAAATCTTAAAAATGTATTAATACAAGGAAAAAACAATAGTGTCCATAATGTGGCATTTTTCTATAAATTAAAAAATAAACAGGTATAGATATGTGATGCTGGTATATGCATACATACATTTTCCCAAAAAAAATCAAAAGCAGTAGCAGTGATGAGATTTGGATAATCGAATTATACAGGGAAAAGGGTATTAAGTAATATCATACAGTATTTGTCTTTCTCTTTCTTATTTCATTTAGCATAATGCCCTCCAAGTCCATCCATGTTGTTGCAAATAGCAAAATTTTGTTCTTTTTTATGGCTGAATAATATTCCATTGTGTGTGTATATGTACCATATCTTCATTATCCATTCATCTGTTGATGTACACCTACGTTGCTTCCATATCTTGGCAATTGTAAAATATGCTGCTGGATGCATTAGAGTGCATGTTTCTTTTCAAACTAATGTTTTTGGGTTTTTTTGGACATGCACTCAGGAGTCAAATTGCTGGGTCATATGGTAGTTCTATTTTTAGTTTTTTGAGAAACTTCCATACTGTTTTCCACAGTGGCTTCACCAGTTTACATTCCCACCAACAGTGTATGAGGGTTTCCTTTTCTTCATATTCTCACCAACATTTGTTATTTGTGTTCATTTTGATGATAGTCATCCATTCTGGCTGGTATGAGGTGATATATCATTGTGGTTTTGATTTTCATTTCCCTAATGATGCTGTGAAAGTACTGCACTCGATATGCCAGCAAATTTGGAAAACTCAGCAGTGGCCACAGGACTGGAAAAGGTCAGTTTTTGTTCCAATCCCAAAGAAAGGCAATGCCAAAGAATGCTCAAACTACCGCACAATTGCACTCATCTCACATGCTAGTAAAGTAATGCTCAAAATTCTCCAAGCCAGGCTTCAGCAATACGTGAAACGTGAACTTCCAGATATTCAAGCTGGTTTTAGAAAAGGCAGAGGAACCAGAGATCAAATTGCCAACATCCGCTGGATCATCGAAAAAGCAAGAGAGTTCCAGAAAAACATCTATTTCTGCTTTATTGACTATGCCAAAGCCTTTGACTGTGTGGATCGCAATAAACCGTGAAAAATTCTGAAAGAGATGGGAATACCAGACCATCTGACCTGTCTCTTGAGAAATCTGTATGCAGGTCAGGAAGCAACAGTTAGAACTGGACATGGAACAACAGACTGGTTCCAAATAGGAAAAGGAGTACGTCAAGGCTGTATATTGTCACCCTGCTTATTTAACTTATATGCAGAGTACATCATGAGAAATGCTGGGCTGGAAGAAACACAAGCTGGAATCAAGATTGCTGGGAGAAATATCAATAACCTCAGATATGCGGATGACACCACCCTTATGGCAGTAAGTGAAGAAGAACTAAAGAGCCTCTTGATGAAGGTGAAAGAGGAGAGTGAAAAAGTTGGCTTAAAGCTCAACGTTCAGAAAACTAAGATCATGGCATCTGGTCCCATCACTTCATGGGAAATAGATGGGGAAACAGTGGAAACAGTGTCAGACTTTATTTTTTGGGGCTCCAAAATCACTGCTGATGGTGATTGCAGCCATGAAATTAAAAGATGCTTACTCCTTGGAAGGAAGGTTATGGCCAACCTAGATAGCATATTTAGAAGCAGAGACATTACTTTGCCAACAAAAGTCCATCTAGTCAAGGCTATGGTTTTTCCAGTGGTCATGTATGGATGTGAGAGTTGGACGGTGAAGAAAGCTGAGCACCACAGAATTGATGCTTTTGAACTGTGGTGTTGGAGAAGACTCTTGAGAGTCCCTTGGACTGCAAGGGGATCCAATCAATCCATCCTAAAGGAGATCAATCCTGGGTGTTCATTGGAAGGACTGATGTTGAAGCTGAAACTCCAATACTTTGGCCACCTCATGCGAAGAGTTGACTCATTGGAAAAGACCCTAATGCTGGGTAGGACTGGGGGCGGGAGGAGAAGGGGACGACAGAGGATGAGATGGTTGGATGGCATCACTGACTCGATGGACATGGGTTTGGGTAGACTCCGGGAGTTGGTGATGGACAGAGAGGCCTGGCGTGCTGCAATTCATGGGGTCGCAAAGAGTCGGACATGACTGAGCAACTGAACTGAACTGAATGATCAGCAGTGTTGAGCATCTTTCAAGTGCCTGTTTACCATCTGCGTTTCCTCTTTGGAAAAATGTCTATTCCATTCTTCTCCATTTTTTAATTATATCATTTTGTTTTTTTAATGTTGGGTTGTGTGGGCTATTTATATATGTTGTATATTAATCTCCTACTGGTCATATAATTTACAAATACCTTCTCCCATTCAGTAGGCTTTCTTTTTATTTTGTCAATGGTTACCTTTGCTGTGCAAAAACTTTTTTAACTAGGTCCCATTTGTTTATTTTTGCTTTTATTTCCTTTACTTTAGGAGACAGAGCCAAAAATATTGCTACAATTTATATCAAAGAATTTTCTGCCTATATTTTACTCTAGGAGTTTTATAGTATCCAGTGTTACATTTAGGTCTTTAATCCTTTTTGAGTTTATTTATGTACATGGTATTTGACAATGTTCTAATTTCTTTTACATGTAGCTGTCCAATTTTCTCAGCATCATTTATTGAAAAGACTGTCTTTTCTCCATTGTATATTCTTGATTCTTTTGTCATAGATTAGTTGAATATAAGTGCATAGATTTATTTCTGGGCTCTCTAGCTTGTTCCATTGATCTATGTGTCTGTTTTTGTGCCAGTACCATTTTTTTTGACTGTAACTTTGTACTATAAACTGAGGTCAAGGATTGTCATCCCTCCAGCTCTGTTCTTCTTTCTCAAGATTGTTTTGGCTATTTGGAGTCTTTTGTGTTTCCATACAGACTTTTAAATTATTTTAGGTCTGTAAAAAAAAAATGCCTTTTATATTTTGATAGGGATTGTAGTGAATCTGTAGGTTACCTTAGGTAGTGTGGTCATTTTAATAATATTGATTCCCCACCAAGTTGGACTGTTTCTTAAATTTCTTCTTCTGATCTTTCATTGTTAGTGTATAGAAATGCAACAAATTTCTGTATATGAACTTTGTATCCTGCAACTTTACTACTAGAGCTCTTGATGAGCTCTGAGTTATAGTAGTTTTTCTGGTGGTGTCTTTAGGATTTTCCATGTATAGTATCATGTCATCTGCAGACAGTAACAGTTTCACTTCTTCCTTTCCAGTTTGGATTCCTTCTATTTCTTTTTTTCTCTGGTTGCTGTGGTTAGGACTTCCAAAACTGTGTTGAACAGAAGTGGTGTGAGTGGACCTCCTTGTCTTATTCCTGATCTTAGAGGAAATACTTTCAGCTTTTCACCATTAAATATGATGCTAGCTGTGGGTTTGTCATATATGGCCTTTATTATGTTGAGGTATGTTCCTTCTATGCCTGCTTTCTGGAGAGTTTTCATCATAATGGATGTCAACTTTATAAAAAGCTTTTTGTACATCTATTGAGATAATCATTTGGCTTGCGACTTTTTTAAAAGCTTCTTAAAATATATTTTATATACCATATCATATTTTACATACCCTAAAATATATTTTACATTTAACCCATTTCAGGTATATAAATAGAACTATGTAGTGTTTCTTGTGTCTTGCTTTTTTCAATTAGCATAATGTTTTCACAGTTTATCCATGTTCTGGCATATATCAATACTTCATTTCTTTTGTGGTTGAATAATATTCCATTGTATAGATATTATTCCACTGTATAGATATACCATGTTTTCTTTATTCATTCTTCAGCCAGTAGACATTTAGGTTATTTCCACCTTTTGTCTATTATAAATAATACTGCTGTAAAATTCATGTACAAGCTTTAGTGTGGATGTATGCTTTCATTTCTCTTGGATGTCAGACTTAGTGAATCATAAGGTAATTCTGTGAATTATTTGAAGGACTACAAAACTATTTTCCAAAGGGCTGGAACCATTTTACATTTCCACCAACACTGTATAAGGGTTTAGATTTCTCTATACTCTTGCCAACCCTTCTTACTATCTAACTGGAATAGTTTTCTGATCCTATAACTAAATTGAAACATCACACATACGTACACAATCATACACACATTTATACAATCATTGACACAGACACACACACAAAACTATATCCATGCCTTCTTGCACACACCTCTAGAGTTCATAGACATATATGCAGAATTCCAGATAGACATTCACAACCATACATACCTATATCCCACACAGCATACATGCTTATTTGACCTACATGCATGAATATAATAAGACATACAATAGACCAGTGCCATCAAACATGTACATACAATTGTCACAGGTTCTGAATAAACATACACACTTGTACATACATACTCAATAATGGATTTACAACTGCTCAAACACACATTCTGCAAATAATAGTTGTACCCACAAAGCACAGTCCTAAAAAGGCACGTATATGTAGTTACCAAACACTTAAAGGTAGATAACTGAAGACTGGTTGAATGTATTTACTCTGGATGGCATGGAGATAGTTGAGGTTTCATTAGTATTTGGTGTAGTGGGTAGAAAGATGTTTTCATTCATTCATTAAGTTACAAGTAACATACTAAGCATATAAGAAACACAAAGATAAACAAGACGTAGTCCCTTCCTCATGAACTTGTAGTCTAGTGATGGGCGATGGTCAGTAAATAAAAAAGGAAACAATCACAGTCTGTGATATGTGCCAAGAAGAAAATAAGCAAGGTAAGACATTAGATAATAAGTGAAACCTCAGGATAGCTGGCAGTTTCCAGATGCTTTTAGAGTTTTTGCTCCCTCTTTCAGCCTGGAAAGTGAAGAGGTTGCAGATTCACCATCACTAAGTCACAGGATAAACTGGGGTGGATGGGGGTGTGTGTGTGTTAATACTAACATTAGTAAGAATGTGGGCTCAGGACCTGGAGTACCTGGTTTTAAATGTTGGTTTATTCTAGTTGAGTGATTTTTCTCTTTCCCTCAGTTTCTCACCCAAAAATAGGGATGATAATAGTTCCTTTAATAAGGATTAAACTAGCTGATACTTATGAAGCACTTAAAACTGCCTGGCGAGCATTCTCAACATTAGCCATCGTATCATTTTTCGAGAACAGGTTTTTGTAGTGGGAGGTGAGTGCACTAGGAAATGGGTAGAGAGGGACCAGGGGAACATAAGGAAGAGCCTGGCAGTGCTCTGTTGACTGTAAATTGAACAGACCTTCATCCCAGGTCTTATCTGAGCAGTCTTTTGGAATGTGACCCTGGCATACCACCCCAGCAGACCATAAACCAATCCACCACCACTCTGCTCTGCCCACAACCACAAACCACAGAGAAAAAGACACACGATGGGTGGTGCTGGGTGTGCCTGTTGGTTTTTAGTTGCGTCAGAATGCAGCAGCTCTGCTGTGGGTCTGGTTCCTAATGCTTGCTGTTTCTGCAGGTCAGCACCTATCATCCTGCAGCTGCCTCCCCAGGACATTCCACGGCCATTGTCAGTCTTCCTGGCTCCCAGCAACACCTCTCAGCTAACATGTGAGTAAAAAAAAAAAAGGAGTTCAACCCTCCACTCCTAGTCCTGGCACAGAGGGGTCATCTTTGCCATCCCTCTGTCATCGAGCATCCCCCATCCCCAACCATCCCATGCAGAAAAACAACAGCTTCCCTTCCTTTACAATGTCCAAAGGAAATAATGAAAAAATACAAATTACCAAACTACATCATCCTGGCTCATTATTCTACAAAAGCAAAAAGAGACTAGATTATGTACCAAAACCCTACAGGGAGATTGGGTACTGAGCTATTTCTGTTTTCTTTCTTTAGATTCACAATTCTTGGTCATCAGTAGATGCTGCTGTATCAGTGAGAAATAAATATAACATTTCAGGAGGGAAAGAAATCTTGCAGATGAGAACATTCTCCTAGCCCCTTTGATAAAACCTTTCAGTGCCTCAAAGTCCTTAGAGCAGTTGTCCCCAACCTCTGGGCTCTAATGCTGATGATCTGAGGTGGAGCTGGTATAATAATAATAGAGATAAAGTGCACAATAAATGTACTTTGTGCACTTGAATGTGTACTTGAATCATCCTGAAACCATCCCACTGGCGCCAAAAAGGTTGGGAACTGCTGCCTTAGCGTCTATCCAGCTCGAAGTCATACACTTTTAACTCCAAACCTGGGAAACCAAAGTGGGTTATTTTTAATGCCTTTAGTTGGGTAGTTATTCTCCTTCTACAGCCTAACTACTCCCCAGGGTCTTTATCCCCCGACTCATACCTGGATGTTACCTACCCAACCTACTATGTAGACGTCAGAGTGAGAAGTCACTGCTCCAACCCAAGAACATTTCTACCACGTTTCAAGCCCATCCTCCTCCATCCCACAATACAGCCAGTATTCATTCCACTGTGTGCCGAAACACTGAAATTAACCCTTGCCTCCCACTTCCCCATGTCCATCTCCTGCCTACATTAAGCTAGCATCTTGGGTCCTTCCTGAGGGTCAGACACGTCACTACCCTCAGCAGAGGGAATGGATCAGAGAGGCTTCTATGCTGACCCCTTGGTTCCCTGAACCTTGATGGCTGTGACCACTGTCTTGAGGGTACTCTAAGCAGTGTGAACAAGCATCCTAGATAGAACCTTCACTTTCAGGCTTTCGACCCGACTCTGCCACTGATTCCTGGTCACCAACTCCTTTCTCTATTCTTGGCCGGTTTCCCCAATGTCAAAATACTGATATGACCTCAGTGAGTGACTTGGAGCTTCAGGGCACTCTATGGAGGAGTGAGGAGATGGAGGGGGCAGGGATTTGGGCCCCTCCACTGCAACTTCAACAGGGTGCCACCATTTCCATCTGCCTTACATAGTGAGGTTTCAATTCTTAAAGGATGTTTAGTGCTAACCGCTGGGTCATGGACTCTGAGTTTTCCTCTCCCTTTACCCTTTGCTGGTTCCATGCCCTCTGCTAGGCACACTCACCAGCGTCCTTCACCAATTCCTTTTGTTTCCCCAGGTATGTAGCTCTGCACTCCTACTCAGCCCATGGACCCGACGAACTGGACCTACAGAAGGGAGAGGGCGTCAGGGTCCTGGGCAAGTACCAGGACGGCTGGCTCAGGGGCGTCTCCTTGGTGACCGGGCGAGTTGGCATCTTCCCCAACAACTATGTCATCCCCATTTTCAGGTGCATCCTCTCCAATCTCAGGCATCAGAGGGTTGGATCATCTAGGCCAGAGCCCATCTCTGAGTTGAATGGCTGAAGGACTCAATCCTTTCAGAGTGTGGGCCAAGAGACAATTTTTGCTTCACTATCCTCCTAATGCTTAATTTTTAAAAAAAAATAGTAAAATAGTTATCTTTTAAATAGCTCTTCACATTTTACAAGTATTGATACTTTTGCATTTTTTAACTCTTTGGCTATGCTCAAGTATCCCAATAGTTGGGTGTTATTTTACAGATGATGAAAGTGATGTGCAGTTAACCAGCCTGCTCAAGAACTAGATTTCAGGTTTTACCATACAATCCCCACAAATCACACTTCACTGTTTGCACCCAGACACTCCATAATCATAGCACAATGATCAGAAGACCTCTAAGAGCACCTTGGGAGACTTCCCAGGATGTGGGGCCATTAGGCAGGGTTTTCGTGACTCAGACCACTACCCATACATCCAACCTCCGAGTCATGTGCTAGTTACCCTGCAGGTCTTCTTTCCAAACAGCTTTTCCCAACCTTTTTCATTCTCTGGCACATTCATCAATTGTACTGCTGCAGTTTGTCCAGCCACCTCCTATAACCACAAGTACACACAGACCCCCAAAACTATCCATGGCTCCTCCTATAAGTCCAGGTGCTACCTCCACCCCCTATAAGTCCAGGCAAAGCCTATCACAAGGTACCAAGCCCCTTACCACACATAAACACTACCTTTATGACATACCACAGAGTCATAACACCAAGGAAAGGGATAATCCCATTGTTCTCTATGGGGGTCAGAGCAAGAGTCATATATGGCCAGTTTGGGGGACCTTTCTGTAGGTGGGCAGTGTGTCCAGAGGAGGGCTGCAATGGTGAGGAGATAGAAGCTACATCACTGGATAAACCTAGAAAGACACTAGGATTGTTTGAGTGCAGAAGGCAAGGGTCAGAGGGACCATAATAGACTGTGTAGACCAGGAAGTAGGCTTGTTCCCTGAGGGGACAGTGAACCAGTGAATACAACTTAGAAGATTCTGGTTCAATAAAAGACTGTACTTGCTTTTATTGAGGTGGCGGATCCCCTTTCTAGACAGAATACAGGCAAAGTGTGGGTACCAATAGATCCAGGCAAAAAGATTTCTTTGCGTGCCAGAAAGTTGGACTAGAGGGTCATAGTTAGTCCCTTCAGTGGTTCTTGGAATTTGTCAGAAATTTGCAAAATCCCCAAAGGCAAAGTAAGGATGCCTATAACTGATGCTTTAATCCATTTAGTCAGCAAATATATATTGAGCACAGTATGTCAGGCACCCTTCTAGACACTGGAGAAACACCGGTGAACAAAAGACACAGAAATCTCTGCAGTGGAGCTTATACTCTGGTGGTTTGGACAGAAAATAAATAAGACGTGTAAGGAATGTAAGTGGTGTGGTGATGATAAGGTCTAAGAAGAAAAAATAAGGCAGGAAAGGGGGATAGAATTTATGTGGGGGTGACTACAATGTTAATAGTTTGGTCAGGGGTGGGCTGGCTGAGCGATGAGAAGGAAGAACGAAGGGATGCGGGAAGCGAATTCCAGGCCCAAGAAACAGCAAGGACAGACCAAAGGCCCCGGGGAAGGAGCATACTGACATGAAGGCCAAGAGGACTGGATTAGGGAAGTGAGGGGGGCTCATAAGAGATGAGGCCAGAGTGGTAACAGGGATTCAGATTCAGAATTTGCTCAGTCATAATGAGCAATGTGACTTCAACCATGTTATAGGGCTTGGAGCAGAAGCGTGACATGATCTAACTTGTGTTATAATCAGAATCCCTCTGGTTGCTGGGTTGAGAGTAAATTGTAGACAGGAAAGGTGGAAGCAGAGAGACTAGTTAAGCAGATATGGTAAGAATCTGGGGTGGGGGAGGGGAAGAGGGGGAGCTGGGGTGGGGGTGGGGGGGTGTTGATGGTGAAATGAATGAAGGTGCTGGCTGTGAAGGGAGGGAGGGAGCAATGGTTAGATTTTGGTTTATTGTAAAGATAGAAACAACAGGATTTTCTGACAAATCCAATTCTGGGTTTAAAAAGAGAGGATTCAAAGTGAGTCCTGAGTAACCGGAAGACAAGGTTGCCTTTTACTGAGATGAAGTTGAAAACCAAAAGAGGAACAAACAGGTTTTGAGGTGTTAGGGGAAGCGGAGAAGGCAATGGCATCCCACTCCAGTACTCTTGCCTGGAAAATCCCATGGATGGAGGAGCCTGGTAGGCTGCAGTCCATGGGGTCTCTAGGAGTCGGAGACGACTGAGCGACTTCACTTTCACTTTTCACTTTCATGCATTGGAGAAGGAAATGGCAACCCACTCCAGTGTTCTCGCCTGGAGAATCCCAGGGACAGCGGAGACTGGTAGGCTGCCGTCTATGGGGTCGCGCAGAGTCGGACACAACTGAAGCGACTTAGCAGCAGCAGCAGCAGGGGAAGCAAAAGCCTGGTTTGCAGTACATTGTCTCAGATGCCTTAGTATTCCTAGTAAATGGTTGCATATATAAGTCTAGCATTTAAGAAAGAAGTCTAGGCTTGAGATGAAAGCCTAAAGACTAGATGAAATCATCAAGGTAGGATCCATTGTGGTGGAGGGAGTGACAGTGAGCCAGAAGCTCAATTCCTCAAGAAAACAGGGAAAGTGATGTCTGCAACAAGGCAGAGTAGGAGACGGTAGAGTCTGTTCTGGGTGAGTCCAAGCTGGGAATTCTTGAGGAGAGTGGGTGGCTAGTTCAGAAGTGACAGAAAAGAGCAAAGACCTACCTTAACTCATGAACAGTCTTCCATGGAAGAAACTATCATGAACTCTCTAGGACCATCTCTGCTACTCTACTGGGGCATTTGGGCTAAGGCCCAAAGTCCTGATTATTCCATAAAAAAGCATTAAAGTAAGAGTCACTATATAATTCATCATCCAAACTAGGACATTTTTGAGATAGAAGAGGGACACTACCAGGAGAGCAGGTGTAAACTGAGACTCTCCCTGGAAAATCTGGACTTAAGATCACCCTAACTAGAATGCATATGGGACTCTGTTCCAATGTACTTCAAGGCTCCAGCTTCCTATTCTCTCCTTGGCTTTTCTCCAAGGTAGATCTATTCTTTGGCAAATGATGAGCTTCTAGACTCACTCTATCTGAGGTGGCCATGTGTCAGATGGTGGATGGATGTTCAGCAGCACTGAAGGTGGCCATGAGTCCCTCCCCACCCCTGGCTCATAGAAATCTAACTATGTGCATATATTGAGACGCTACTGATGCTGATGGGTATGTTGGCTTCCAGGAAGTCAGCATTTCCAGAAAGGAAAGTCACTGTCACAGTATAATCTCCTTAGGGCTATTAGTTGACAGCAGATCAATGCTTTCTCTGTGTGTATGTTTTCTCTGACAGCCTCCCAGATGCAGAGAAAGTTTCCATCCCCAAAACTTTGGATGCAGATGACATGCTCCGCTTGTCTATCTGGGGGCAGCTCCCCCTTGTTCTTAACAACCCTTCGCACTGTGGGAGGCTTGGTTCCTCCCAGTTCTCAGGGCTGAATGAGGCCATCCTTTGTCAGCGGAGTTTCTGCTACTGAGTGGGTTGGACTACCTGTGCGAGGTCCCTTTCTGCTCTTCCGTTCTGTGTGGGTGAGAGGTTTCCCCCTCGTTTTCATTGTGTGTTTGCAGGGATGGCTCTGCACTACCTCCAGCCCCCATGGTGTCAGGACTGCCTTTTCTAAGACAGACCTCCAAGGTATGAGGTGCCCCTTGAGATTTGAACCTTCGCTCTTAATTAGCATCATCTCCTAATGCACTGAGCCAGACAGAGTCTGGGGATCAATTGAGAGACCAGAGTTGACCAAAATGCCAGGGTTTCGATTTACACTTCAGCAAGTGAGCCTTTTAATTACGGAGAGAGGAGAGGCTGCTGTGCTGTGTGAAGCTCCAGTGCTCTGTGCTCGAGGGTAACGCCAGCTTGTCCAGCTATGCTGACCACACCTAGATCTCTGCCACCACGACCTACTCCCCAGATCCCAGAGATAGCCTGTGGGTCGGGGGTACACAACACTTGTCACGTTTTCATTCAGGCCCTTCATAGCAGCACCTACATCCTTTTGGGTTTCCTCCTCCACACCCAGTCTCAATGGAGGCATGTTTCCTCCCATTTTAGAGGCTGCAGAAACCAGCTCCTCCCCATTCCTTCTCCTCCTCCTCCCTCTCCCTCTCCCCTCCTCCTCCTCCCCAACCTCCTCAGCTCATCCCCACAGCTGAGGGACAGGCTTAGCCTCTCAGAACTTGGAAATGGGAACAAGGGAGGAAACCACATGGGCCAAGCTGAAGACCGTTCATGGCGAGCACTCGAGCAGCAGCCCCTAATCAGACGCTCCCTGCCTCAGACTCCTGCCTCCCCACTCTCAGCAGCCTCCCTAGGATCCTGTTTCCAAGCTCTCTCCCCTCCTTTCTGTCCTCCCAATAATGTCTTTCCGCCCAGTGAGCCGGGATAGTTCTCTTTCAGGCAGCCTTCACCAGACTCATATGCCATCCCGTTGCCTAAGGGGTGGAGAAAAGTGACAGGTGGGCCACCACTCACTGTCCTTTAACTTGCTACACAGAACTGTATAAAGGCTGTCACAGTGCAAGCTTTTGCCTTACCAAGAGGCTACTGCCAGTGCTGAGCAGGGGAGAGGGCACGTGTGTCATGCCCCTTTCACGTACTGCGCAAGTTCTTAAGGGCTCGTATCTCAGGTAGAAAGGGGGACACACTCAAAGCAGTGCAGTGGGGCAAATCAGAGGCAACACGCTCACCTCCCCCTTAAACCCAGAATGCCTTTCAGTCTCTCCATCTAGAAAACAGGGATCATAACGTCTGCAGGTCTTGGGTGTCATGGGGATTAACGAATATATGTTAGCACAGCATTTTGATGTTAGAAGAACAGGCTGGCTAAGTGCTGAGATTTTTTGTTTTTTGTTCTTTTGACTGTGCTGGGTCCCCTGGTCTTCTTCATTGCTGCTTGGGCTTTTTTCTAGTTGCAGTGAGCAGGAGCCACTTTCTAGTTGTGGCGCATGGGCTTCTCATGGTAGTGGCCTCTCTCATTGCAAAGCACAGGCTCTAGGGTGCTCAGGCTTCAGTCGTTGCAGCTCCTGGGCTCCAGAGCACTGGTTCAGCAGTTGTGGCACTTGGGCTCAGTTGCTCCCTCCTGGACCAGGGATTAAACCCATGTCTCCTGCACTGGCAGGCAGATTCGTTGCCCCTGAGCCACCAGGGAAGCCCATGTTGACCTTTTTGCCAAAAGACATAGAAGGGTTCGGTGTTGGGAAGAGGACTTGAAATTTAGGAGTTTCTGGAATCCAGCCTCGTGCTGGGCCCAGAAAAATGAGGTTGCACCTCAGTCTGTAAACAGTTGTCCAAAGAAAGGACTGGTGGAATAAGCCTGGCTCAGGCCTCATTAACTGTTTTCTGTACTTGCTGTCACTGCCACTGCCAACCATTTTGGAACCTGTCTTCCCTGTTGTTGGTCCATTTTGCAGCATCCTACACTTTGAGGTCTTTGTTTAAAACACAGGCAGATGCAGATTCTGCCATGAAAGCCAGCACTGGGGAGTTCTCTCAGCCCAGCCCTCATCTCCAGAATGTAGTCTGAGCTCTGACTGGTAGCCAGCCCACTCGGCTTCCCTGACTGCATCCCCAGAGACCAGAGGAGAATGAAAGCTGTGGACAGAAACCCCCTCACCACAAGCATCTGTCCCCAGGGCATGTGGCTGACTATGCTTCATGGGCAGAGTTGGCCACATTAAGTGGTGCCTTTCCCATCTTGTGCAACAGTGGTGGCTCATTATTAAACTACATACACTTTTTTAAGCAAAAGAGGGAGAGAAAAAGGAGAAATAAGAGGAAATTACCTAAAAAGAAACCTGGAGGCATTGACAGGAAGGAAATTAACATGGAGGCATCTTTGTGCCAGGGCCTTGGTTGGGTTGGTTACCTCCAGAGAATTAGCAGAGGTTACTGAATCAACAGAGTGACAAGGTGATTGATGGAATACTCCACTGGGGCTGTGATGTTGGGATAGGATGGGACAAGGACAAGAGGAGCGTGTAAAGTGACAGCCATTCCCCATGGGGTTCAGGGAGCTGCAAGCTGGAAAGCGATGGGAAAGAGATTGCTGTTTTCAAATTTTAAATACTATTCTTAAAAATTAGAGCCTAAGGCTGAAGGATTAGGTTTTGTGGAGGCATGTGTAGGGCCTACCAGCTCCTTTAGTTTGTTTATTTCAAGCAGGATGCAGGGTTTTCCAAATGATGAATGCTCTGACTAGCCAGAAGGTAGTGTAGCTCAGTGATAAGAGTGTGGGTGACAAGGGCCAGCCTGGACCTGGGTTCAAATCTCAAATACTTATAAATCTGTATTTTTTTAATCTACAAAACAGTAGTATTTATAGTTGCTAACTCAGAAGGCTGTTGTGAATAACCCATGAGTTAATGTGGGCAAAGGACTTGGCCAATGCCAGACATACAGTGAAAGTATTAGTCACTCAGTCATGTCCAATTCTAACCCCATGGACTCCTCGTGGAGGCCTCCAGGCTCCTCTGGAATTTTCCAGGCAAGAATACTGGAGTGGGTAGCCATTCCCTTCTCCAGGGGATAGTCTCAACCCAGAAATCGAGGCCAGGTCTCCTGCATTGCAAGCAGATTCTTTACCATCTGAGCCTAAGTGCTCAATATGTGTGACACAGAATGACTGGCTTCAGTGCTAAGTGCATTATGGGAGCGATTCAACACTTTAACAATATATGCAGAACACAGAGGATATAAAATAAGTCATATAAAATCTCTGCCTTCAAAGAGTTTAGAATCTAGTGGACAAGTCACTGAACAAACAAGAAACTGCCCCTCCAAAGTGAGACGAACACATACAAGGTCTTATGCTCTAAACTCAGAGCTGAAGGAACATGGGGTGAGGAGTGATCAGAGCTGGAGGGAAAGAAGATGAAATTCAAATCTTCTTGTCCCACCAGGCCTCAGTAGGAGACCTCTTCCCTCCCTCAGCACACCCACACAGTTATCCAGGTGTGAGAGCTGAGGCCTTTGTAGTTAAGCCTCTGTGTGGTATGTATATATGGGTAGGAGTAGGTGAGGAGAGGCCACATGTGGTATATGGTTGGGAGCTGACTGTGGTATATGGTTGGACTCTTGACTGAACTTTTTGTTTTTCTATTTCTTCTTTAAAAAAAAAAAAATTGCACAACCAGAAAGACATCTAGCGTTCCAGACTCCCGAAGTCCTGGTCTCTACACCGCATGGACGTTATCCACCTCCTCTGTGTCCTCCCAAGGCAGTATTTCAGAAAGCGATCCCCGGCAGAGCCGGCCCTTCAAGTCCGTCTTCGTGCCCACGGCCATAGTCAACCCTGTGCGGAGCCCAGCCAGCCTGGGGACACTGGGGCAGGGCTCTCTCCGCAAAGGACGAGGCAGCATGAGAAAGAGTAAGTGGTGGCAGAGAGGTATGTGCCTAGAGCTAAGGATGGGGGCGACCTCACTCTGGGCAAACAGAGTGGTTTTGGGGTTTTTTTGTTTTTGTTTTTCGCAAAAACAAGGATCTTTGCTTTAAGATTGCTTTACATTTCCCAAATATCAGGTTGTTTTATCAGATGAAGCCAGACAGACTCAGGGTCACAGCCCTCAGTCACTACATACACACACACTCATTGGGATGATACCAGCCCTGAGTACCAACATGTAATTAGAACATGGCCTAGGTTGGATGCTGGTTCTTATTAAGACAGAACCACCAAAGCACTTGCTGGATCAGTGTTTCTCAAACTGTGCTCCGTGGAAACCCTCAGGGGGTACCAAAAGGGAAATGAAGGATGCAGGGGAGGAGGAAAAGAGGAGCTGATGCTAAGAGCCCCTGAATCCCACTTTGTTTAACTAATATATGTACAATTTTAAAAATTATATTGTACAAAAGTACATTATATTGTACAAATATCTCCTTCCAATCCTTCACCCCCAGTCCCAAGTTCTCATCCATGTACATGCATACCATGTAACCTTAATACACTGTTCTTCCCCTTGCTTTTATTTTTATATAACATCCACATTGCATGCATGACAGTTACATAACTTCCTTCATCTTAAAAGTCATGCTTTTATCTTCTAATATATTGAACCTCTGCATAAGACTTCATTTTGGGGGGTTCTAAAAAGTTTCTGAGACCCATTGTTCTATAACACA
The DNA here is from genome assembly GCA_024291935.2 of Okapia johnstoni. NCBI lineage: Eukaryota > Metazoa > Chordata > Mammalia > Artiodactyla > Giraffidae > Okapia > Okapia johnstoni. The sequence goes on from CM044316.1 coordinate 49,363,763, forward strand.
TCAAATCTCTATATCTGTACACCTCTCTAGAAGAAGACAACAAGCCAAGCTAAGTCAACTTGATTTGTTCTACATCCCCTGACTTAGACTGGGCTCTGCCATCCCTCCTTTGATCTTAAAAAAATGCAGTACTAATCAGAGCAAAGGATTCACATGTGGGGCAATATGCCACACAGGAAAATGCTCCCAGAAAATTAAAGCAATTATCTTAGTTCTACTCTTTCTCAGTGCTTTCCAGTCATTGCTTGACTACCAATCCCAGCAGTCTTGCCTCTTAATTCGAGCCAATCGTGCCTCCCTCCTGCACCCTCCTGTGCCATCCTCCCCCCTCTCCCTGCAACACACACAATAAGTAATCCCACCACAATAGCCTTGGGCAAGTTACTTACTTCTTGGGTCTTCAGTTTTCTCGTTTGAAAAATGAAAATAAAAATAGCACCTACCTCATCAGAGTAATAAAAGAACCCATTTAATAGTAATGACACGGTGCCTGGCACACAATAAGCACTCAAGAAATGTTAGCTATTTTTATATCATTAGTGTCTTATCAGTATTATCACAGCTCCTACAATTCAGCAGATCATGTTAGGTGCACCCATAATGTGAATGTATCATTTCACTTAGTGCTGAAATGTTCACACTTAGGAATGCCGAGAAGAACATCCCCATGGCAACGTTTCCCACTTCCTTTCGGACACTTCCTCTCTTCCTTTACATCTATCTTGATCAACTTGGGAGTTTTGACCGATTGCATTGTGTGCACATGTAATAAGCTCCAGTCTCTTGGAAATTAGGAACCCATAAGATAAACAGATACGGCAATAAACTGATTTTTCACTAATTTCCGAGAGCCTAAGGACAGGTCTGGGCTTCCCTGATGGCTCAGACAGTAAATATCCACCTGCAATGTGGGAGACCTGGATTCAATCCCTGGGTCGGGAAGATCCCCTGGAGGAGGGTATGGCAACCCCCTCCAGTATTCTTGCCTGGAGAATCCCTATGGACAGAGGTGCTTGGCGGACTACAGTCCATGGGGTTGCAAAGAGTGAGACACGACTGAGCAACTAAGCACAGCACAGCAAGGACAGGTCTGCCCAGCGTGGCCTTGACTTTTCTAGGTCCCAGAAGCTTTCTCTCTCTCCCTTTCCCCAAGGTGAGGCTGGTCAAGCTATCAATCTCCCCAAAGCAAAGAGAAATGACAGAGAATTGACTATGTGCACCTCACAAGGCTGTCAGTGGAAAAATAAATGTCGACATTGAAAGGTCAGACTCGTGTAAGCAGTGGCTGGCTTGCCGGCAGTGGCTGAGAATACCGACCCTCTTGAGTGAGTGTCTGCTTTTCATGTTCACACCCATCCTGATGAAAAGTCATGACACAGAACACGGCCTTGGATGGGCCCTGTGTGCCGGATACACGTAACTTTGATTCACACACATGTCCATAGAGTATCACAGAGGTCTAACATCTCTGCTGTGGCTGCAAATGCTGGGAGACCCTTATGGAGAAATGACCCACAATGCGGCTCAGGGTGTCTCTCCCACTACCCCCCTCAGAGTGCAATAACTTGCTGATTCTCCAGGTCACCCATAGGACATGTGCTCAAGGGGTGGGGATCTCCTGTCTTCTAGAGAATTTGAGGGGAAGGAATGGCTTCCTTTTATGGAGGAGGCTCATCTCAGTTAAAAGCAAAAAAAAAAAAGGTGGGGGGGAATGAGCTCAGGGAAGTGAAAGGGGCAAAACCAAACTCCTGGACCATGCATGCATTTTTACAGTTTGATTCTCTTTTACCTAAAAAAGAAAAAAAAAAAATTTAAAACATGGGGGCATTTATTATGTTCCGGGCACTAGCCTAACACTTTGCATGCATCATAAAATATAATCTCACTCCAGCCCATGAGGTACTGTTGTTAGCTCCAGTTTACAACCAGGGAGGCCGAGAAACAGGAAGGTGATGTGACTGACTAGCCCCTGGCTCCTTGAGAAGAGATCAGATTCCAGAGCCTGTGTCATGGGACTTCCCGAAGCTCATCCTCTCCCAACCCTAACTTGGAACTAGCCTTTCCAGATTTGCTTCCAACTACTGTCACATTTGCCCAGTACACACGGTCTCTAAATCCCACTCAGCCTTCCTCCCCACAGACCCAATGAAGAGCAGAGGTCCCCACACCACAGGCCTAACGCTTCCATAGAATTTTCTTCACGAAGCTGGTCAGGGTCTCCTCCCCTCTCTCCTGCCCTCTCCCTCCTGCTCATGCCTCTCAGCTGACTCATTCTTATGAGTCTCAATGTCTGCTGTCTCTTGCTTTGTCTCTGCTTTTGTGTCCTCTTTGGTTTGCATGACATTTCTGTTCTCTTCTCACTGTAAAGCCCTCTCTTTAGGACTGTCTTCTTCATTTCCCAACTTAAAGGCCTGGAAGGAGAACATAGGAGTGTGTGTGTGAGAGAGAGAGAGAGAGAGAAAGAGAGACAGAGACAGACAGAGGACAAATGGAGACAATAACACCTTCTGACACCACCCCCCACCAACATTCACCTAGCCAGTCATTGGCTGCCAGCATTGGCAAACAGCACTAAAAAAAGAATAAGGTCACCTTTGAAAGACCCTGGGAGAATGTGAGCACAGTCAAATTGGGAAAGCACTTAACTATTCTGGGATATCAGGATGCACTGTCTACCCAGCACCCCTCTCCTCCACCTCCAGCTGCTGTCAGCCGCCCCAGGGCTGATATCTCTGTATTGTAATTCCCCAGATGGATCCTTGCAGAGACCCGTCCAGTCGGGAATCCCCACCCTCGTGGTGGGCTCCTTCAGACGCAGCCCCACCATGGTGGTCCAGCCTCAGCAGTTCCAGTTCTACCAGCCACAAGGGGCCCCCTCCTCAGCCTCCACAGTGGTGGTGGAGCTGGGACCCAAGCCCACCCCCACCGGAGAGCCTGCCCTCACGTGCGTCAGCAGGGGCAGCGACACCAGGATCCACACGGCAGCCAGCTCCCTCATCATGGAAGGCAAAGAAATCCCTGTCAAGAGTGAGCCTCTCCCCAAACCGCCTGCATCTGCCCCGCCCTCCATCCTGGTGAAACCAGAAAACTCAAGAAACAGCAGCGAGAAGGTAGGAGTAGGTGACATGGCGCAATGGTAAAGAATCCTCCCGCCAATGCTGGAGACACAAGAGATGTGTGTTCAGTCCCTGGGTTGGGATGATCCCCTGGAGGAGGAAATGGCAACCCACTCCAGTATTCTTGCCTGGAATGTTTTATGAACAGAGGAGCTTGGCAGGGTATAGTCCGTGGGGTCACAAAGATTTGGGCACAACTGAGCACACATGCATAACTATGAGGTGATGTGAGGGGGGCTTGATTCTTTAGACCCCTAACTTTGCACAGTGTCTCAGCTCCTGAGATTTCAACTTTGAATGGACAAGCAATCAAAGGAATCCTCACACACAATCCCCCTCCACATCCTCATACTACCTCCATCCTCCCTGGACATGTTACTGAATTTCCTTGATGCTTCCAGAATATCTCATACATCCTGCTTTCAAGGCCCAGGGGTGACTTGAAAAAGCATGGCTTTGGCCTCAGATACAAGGTCGTTTTGAATTCCAGCTCTGCTGCTTGCTAGCTGGTGACTCCGGTTAAAACATTTCACCTTTCTGAGATTCTTTTGCTTAATCTGTAAAATGGCAGTAAGAAGAGTCATAGCCTCACAGGATTGGAGTGGAAATTAAATGAGATGAGTAAAGTGCTTACACAGGGAATAATGTGTACCAGTTCACAGTATGGAGGAGGTAACTGAGACAATGGAGAATGTAAGTGACTTGTCAGGGTCACACAGAGTTATAACTACTCCATTGACCATTATCAGGACCTTTGTGGTTCTATGGCTTTTCTATAAGAAGACATAAGAGTTTTTGTAAAAGTATTATGTTCTCAATAATATCCTTGAGGAAAGAAGGATGGTGGAATGGAGGAGGTAACCAGAAAATTCGGTGACTGTTATTGTTTAGTTTGGGGGCTTCCCTGGTGGCTCAGCAGGAAAGAATCTGCTTGCAATGCAGGTGATGCAGGTTCGGTCTCTTGTTCAGGAAGATTCCTTGGAGAAGGGAATGGCAACCCACACTAGTATTCTTGCCTAGAGAATCCCAAGGACAGAGGAGCCTGGCAGGCTACAGTCCATGGGGTCGCAAAAGAGTCAGACATGACTTAGCGACTAAACGAACAAAAGACAGGGAATGGCTAACTGATTGTACCAGACAGATCCTGTGACAGGCTAGGAAAGAAGGGAGAGAGGAAAGGCTTATGCAAACGTGAGATGGTGACTCCCACATAGACAGGGAGCTGCTGATCAGCACCAGCCAGCTGTTGGCAGAATGGGGCCCTGGCCCCAGTGCACCTGAGCTGTATCATAAGAGACAGATGAAATCCTGACTTTTATATATGCAGTCTCCCAATTTTTCATGTTAGCAGCTAAAACTCTTAAACCTTCTGTAGACAAAGTGTAGTCAGCTGTGTCTAGTTTGCTGGCTGTGCTTTGAGGATTTATAAGTTTATCACAGAACTTGATGCAGTCAGCAGGTAGGCCTCAGGGAAGAGGTGGACCTCAAGACAGGCCTTACTGGCAAGTGGAGAAGAGAGAGGGGAGGTGAACTTTTTATATCTTTTCGAAAGGATCATACCCTGTTGCCCAGGACCCTGTTCTTAGGTCGGTGATTGCCCCTTCTATTTCTGCTAGATAATCCCCAGTCATTCTTCAGTTCTTGATCAAAATAATGCTGCCTCTAGGAGGCCCTCTCTGACAAGCCCCATTCTAGCTTCAGTTGGATACTCCTACCCACTCCCTTAGCATCTTATTCTTCCCCACAGAAGCACTGGTTCTCACTGTCATCTGTCAGGGCAGTTCTGTTCACTCTTGGATTTGTACATAGCACTTGACAGAGTGGTGATCCCTGGTGGATTCTCATGGCAGACACAAGTATTTGCTGGAGGAACACATGAATGAGGCATTCCCAGAAGGGACAAGGGTAAAGGAACAACGTGAGCCAAGTCCCAGGGGGAAACAGCACAGTTCTCACACCTCAGCCATGTCCCTTTGCTCTCCTGTCTTACAGCAAGTCAAAACCGTGAGATTTCAGAACTACAGCCCTCCTCCTGCCAAACACCACACCTCTGGGAAGCCTGAACAGCCAGCCACCCCAAAGGGGCCCCAGCCTGAGGCAGCCCCCTTGGGCCCGGAGATGACCATCCTGTTCGCCCACCGAAGTGGCTGCCACTCTGGACAGCAGACAGACCTCCGGAGGAAGTCAGCTTTTAGCAAAACCGTGACCCCGGCGTCCACTGCCTCGGCCACGCAGGCCGCGTTTCCCAGCAAATGAATCTACAGGCAGCTTTTCCTAGGCCCCAAAGAGGTGAATTGCATTTAAATACAGTATGCCTCCACTGAGGGCGTTCTGCTGTTCTTTGGGGACTCGAGCATGGGTCCTTGTTCTGCCTGGTTTAGCTCCAGGAAAGGACAGGTGGGAGCGGGGATTCCTGCCTTGGCTAGGAAGATAGACTAGGTGACCTTGCAGACGTAATGATTCCATGTCTCAAGACGACTTCCCAGACCAAGGAATGGGAGCTCATCCTGCCCACTCTCGTCCCGGTGTGGGGTGTGCACCCCTCATTCCCTGTGCTGTGTGTAGAATTTCTATGATGCTCTAAAGGGGGCTTCAGCCGGGGGGGGTCACAGTGGTAGAATGCTGGCATTACTTCTTTGACCGCATCTTAGAACAGCTTCTGCCATCTTCTAGGGCCTGGATACAGGCCACTAGTAGGCACTGTATCTTTTTCCCCTCCATCAAGTCACAATCCTGGCTGCCAAGGGAGAAATTCTGGGAAGGGTGTGAGATGGATGCTGTGAACATTCCAAGAACCCTCTAAACCAAAGAGTCAGCTCCCTGGCTTTGCTCCAGACAAGGTCAGAGAGAAAGCTGACTGCTGTCATACTTGAAGTTTCTCAACCTGTTTGCCCACATACAGTCTCACACTGTAGATAAGCAGGAAGCATGTACTTATGGAGAGGGTCCTGTATGGTACTATGGACCATCATTCATCCCTGGCTCTAGACTGACTTCCCCAAGAAAACACAATGTGCTTAGAAACAACTTCATAGGGGTTTGAATTTAGATATTCATTCTGTTTGCACTGCAAACAGTCTTTACTTCCACTGGTTTCTTCTATTTGGGGAAGACTAGATGTTTCCCTGGGTTGCAGGATAAGGTAACAGTGTTATGGGGAAGATGGCAATCCACAGCCGGGTGGGGGTCCCTTCTAGTGGAAAGTGTCTTTAAAAAGGGACTGGACAAATAAAGTTGGAGAGGAAAGGGAGTAAGAAGCAGGAGATGATGAGAATGAGAGAGAAAGACAGAGGGTTAGGGAATGGGTCAGGGAAGAAGACCAAAGAGGAGGAGAGATACCTTGACATTCTTGGCAAGTGGGGAAAGAAGGACGGAGTCTGCAAAGCTAGGCGACCCCACTAAGATGGGGGCTGACTGAGTGGGACAGCCGGCAGAGCCTTGTAAACAAGGCTAAAGGGCAGCCCAGGGAGCAGAGACAATGCTGTAAGACAAACCATTAATTCTCATTAAACTTAATTGTTGTGATTTAACATTTATTGCATGCCCGTCAATGTGGGCACTTCAGTGCCTGAATGCCATTTCCTACTAAGCCTGGATATCATTTAAAAGAAAAAAGACAAGTCTAATTAGACCCTCTCTCTGGACATTTCTTAAAGATCCTGGGATTAAAAACATTTATCTTTTACATACCAACCACACACTTGGAAAATTGAATTGTCCAGACTTTTCCAGACCTTCATAAAACACAAACCAAACCATCATCCTGCCAAGGACTACTGCACGTCAGACCTTTGGGGTTGGTAGAACCAATGTGGCAACACATTCTGGTGCTTCTGTGAGATACTGACCCATGTCTACTCCACAAAATCGTCACCCCAACTGCATGATTCGATGAGGTGAAAATAGTCATCCAGATGGAGAAATGGGGAAAAGTCACCAAGACAGGCAGGCATTGTATGATTTGTCAAAGTATGAGTACCTACCCCTCGTATTTACCCCAAAAAGTACTTGCAATGAGTTTAGCAATCTGCCCCCAGAGCGGCAGACATGTGACATGCCCAGACAACCAAATATTTACTCTGTGCCTCAGTAGTACTAGAGCCAGTTAATTTTTAACTGTTGTGGCTGAAAAGCAGGTTGTTTGAGTGTAATGAAGACACAATCCATGCCCTCCAAATGAAACAGAATATTCATCCCATTGCCCACGATCTCTGTAGAGTAACCTTTCTGAGAATTGTAAGCAATGCCAGACTGGCCACTCCCATTCCATCCAGTCACCTTCCCCCTGCTCAGCAGCAAACTCCCTCCCTCCCAAACAAATTCCATCTTTGCCGAGTCACCTGAGGATTTGAAAGGGATGGTACAAGCTGAACTCACTGACACTCCCTGTCATTTATTCCATCACCATGTTGGATACTACATCCTCTCCTATAATGTCCACCATAACCTTATAAGGCAAATGTGACTGTTCTGATTTATAGAGTCTAGAAAGCTGAGGCTTGAAGGGTAACTGCAGACAGTGGCAGAGCAAGTTTGATAACTGCCCTCACCCTGAGTTCAAGCTATCTACCTTCAGAGCCAAACTCGGGACTATGCTCAATAAACCAAAAGACCATCCTTGGTGTGAGTTTACCGACTTCAGACCATAGAGAGGAGGCACAATGCAGAGGTTACAGTTGCCGGCTCTGCTGCACACAGACTGGGTCCAGTCCTCATTTACCACATGCTAGCTGTGTGATGCTGGGCAAGTTACTTGACTTCTCTGGGCCTTGTCTTCTTAAAAGCCATGATAATAGTGCCAGCCTCACTGGGTAATTGTGAGGGTTAACTGAGGTAACATAAAGTGACTGAAGTCACGCTGGCACATAGTGAATAACTGAAAAAGTTTAGCCTTGAATGTTTTTAAGGAAGTGGGCTATTGAAATTCCAGGCAAGAAAGTCTAAATAAGGGCCTGCCCAGGGCTGTGGTGCTAAAAGGAGACCAAGTAACCTAGTCATGGAGGTCGAGACACAGTCTAAGCTGAGTCTTGAAGTACAGGAAAGAGACAGGCAGGCAAAGGGATGGGAGAAAGGGTGTCCAAGTGGGGTAAGAAGCACTGGCAATGGGTTTAAATGTAGCAACCAAGTCAAGTTCTCTTGTCCCCAAGTACAAAGAATCCACTCCTGTGTGGAACATTCCAGGGATCCCAAGTATGTGTGGAGCACCTCACGTCTGAAGCCAGACATTCCTGTGAGAGCTCTATACCCCTCAGCCAAGACTCGAAGTCCCTAGAAAAGGCCCGCCTTCACCCTGTGATCAGCCCTGACACCTCAGTGCAAGGAAAGCTGCTGTGGGCAGGCTCTGCTGGGGCAGGAACAGAGGTGGGGGCACCTGAGAGATGAAGGAGGGGCGGACAGACTCTGAGGACCACACTTGAGGAAATGGTCGCCGTAAGCAGCTAGTGGTAAAGAAACCTGCCTGCCAGTGCAGGAGATGTAAGAGACCTAGCTTCAATTCCTGGGTCAGGAAGATTCCCTGGAGGAGGGCATGGCACCCACTCCCGTATTCTTGCCTGGAGAATCCCATGGACAGAGGAGCCTGGTGGGCTACCGCTGGTGGGGTTGCACAGAGTCAGACATGACTGAGCGATTGAGCACGCACACACAAACAGCATCGAGGTCCTCACTTAAATCCTGTCTCCTTCCCAGCTCACGTGGGATTGGCTACACCTCCTCCCCCGCCCCCTCCCATAGACAGAGCTTCTGCAGGAAGATTTTAAAGCAGTGGCCCCACCTGTGACTCAGTGAGAGGCCAAACTAAATCACTGACTTCAGACTCACGGACTTCCAGCTTCCCTGGGACGTTCAGAGAGTCCATCTACACCAGGCCCGCACTCCCGACAGGCAGCCATTGCGGTGAAATGGACACGTGCTCTTCAGTTTGCCTTGACCCCAGCAGCCTGCTTCACTCACTCACATGACCTGCACCTGAACTGGGCGTGTTCCCCTCCAGACTGTGCTCCACTTCATCTCAGAAGCATTCTAAACCCCTTCCACGTAGAGCTGGGTCTCCAGATATCAGCTGATCCAGGCACACAGTTCTCAGGAGCACAATGGTCCCTTGCCAGGGCCCTACAGGATACCATTCAGTAGTTTTGGGGTGGGGACTAGGCATATGTGTTTTCAACAAGCTCCCCAAGTGATTCAGAGGTACATAACAAATGAGAATAAGTTCACCTTTCTAGTATGGTATAGCAATGCTGACATTTGGCTCTGACATTCAGCAGGAATATGGTCACACTGGTTGTCAATATATTGAAAGTGTCCTGTGCTGATAGGTGAATAATAGATTCTCTGAGCTCCCCAGGGCCTCTCCCCACTCTCACACCCTGGCCCTTTCTCCAGGTCCTCCCCATCCCTCTGCTGTCCAACAGCTAAAAAGCTAAAGCCAGCTGCAGTTGAGACCTGAAGCAATGAAACCCTTCTTCATTCTGATTGGCTGGTGCCTATGAATACTGGGCTTCCCTGGTGGTTCAGACAATAAAGGCTGCCTGCAGTGCAGGAGACCTGGGTTTGACCCCTGGGTTGCTACGCTGCCCTGGAGAAGGGAATGGCTACTCACTCCAGTATTCTTGCCTGGGAAATCCCACAGACAGAGGAGCCTAGGGTCCCAAAAAGTCGGACACGACTGAACAACACTTTCACTATGTCATACTGATTCTGAAATGTCTGGACTGTTACCCTGTTGTACAGAATAAGGCCCAGAGAGGTCACTCAGAGGTTGAGAGCACTACTATCAATCAAGCCCAACACTCTTCCTGGCCCCCATCCTGGCCACCGTTCAGCTCTTAACATATGCCTTTGTAGGCCCTCAGCAGAGGCAAGGAGCTGACCTGGAGGACAGGCATTTCCATGCCTGTTCACCTGTCTTTTTCAGCTAAGAGTTTCCTAGGTGTAAATGACGCACTTCAGTGTGCCAGCTCCTCTGGTCTCATACAGGCAGGTAAGGAAGCACGTACTTTACTTCAACAAGATGAACAGGCCCCCATCTTGATCTCACAGGCTGGCCCCACAGCATCCAACTCCCTGCCCCAGGAGCAAGCAGCTGAAGCAGGCAGTATAACAAGGGCCTCTCTAGCTGGGAGCACGTGCTTAACAAGCTGGGCCCCCCCCGGGGCAGCAGCTGCTGCCACTGAGGCTTCTCTCACTTCTGTCTTGAGAGTGAAGACCCCAGCTCCCCCTCAGGTTGAGTGAAGGGAATGTTAGCACTTGCAGAAACCTTTTAGGTGACCATGAAAGACAGTCACTCAGCAGGCAAGACCAAGTGGGGGAATTAACTCCAGAGAGCCTTACAACAGGTTGGCGTCATTGAGGATAAAGCTCACAAGGACGTTTTGCCTGAAATAGAACAATGTTAAATGATGCTCAAGCCATCTGCTGTTTGCCAAGCTGTAGTATCGTGTCCTAGACCAGAGTAGAAACAAAATGTTCCCAGGAAGCCCTTCCGCCGATTGACCTACCCTTTGACAAATGGAAGGCAGCAGAGGTGGGATCAAAGATGATGGGATGGAGGACATGGAAGAGCAATACAGATTCACCCATCCATCCATCCATGCAACAACAGTTAATTCACTACGCACCCTGGCCCAGGCTCTATGAGAGGCAACAAGGATAGAGTAAACAGGATGGATAGAGTAAACGTATGGCTCCCACAGAATGGTGTTTCTCACTACTTCTTTTCTGGATTTGGGGCTCCTTTCTGCTTTTCTCCCCTTTTATAATTAAATGTCCTATAGACATAATTATAGAGGATCATGAAACCATTAACCATATATCTACCACCTAGCTTTTTAAAAAATAATTTGAACTTGCTGTGTGCTTCTCCCAGTTTCATTCCTTCCCTCCCCACCTCCCACTTCCCTCACAACCACTATCCTGAATCCCATGTTGATAATTCCCATGTACATATCCCACTCACGTACCATATGGAACTTTCAGCACAGCTCATAGAGGAACTCAGTAAACACTAGTCAAAGAAGATATTGCAACCTGAGGCCATACACACCCAGCCTGAATATTTAAACTCCCATCTGGTTTCTGTCACTGGGACTTGAACACTTTGATTTATTGCTGGGAATTGAGATTTTGATACATCGGCATGTCTGGTTTTGAGGCATTTGAGTTTAAAGGGGTTTTTACAAGAATTCTTCCAAGTACAGCTGCTTTAGGAGACCCTGTTGCTCCTAAATAAGGAAAATATGGGCTGTGACTCTGCCTACATTCCTTGAATATAGGGTTTTCAACACAGCTCTCCTCTGCACCTTGCCTGGAGCCTCTGGGTAGCCAACTGCAGAAACCAGAGTAGCTTCTCAGATTCTGAAACTAAAAGACATCTTGCTGCTGCTGCCAAATTCTTCCAAGAACTCCATGAAATGCTCAGAGAAAAATCATCTTTGTCCACAGACTACAGATCAAGAAACTGAGACTCAGGATGTTTCAGCAACTTGACTAAGGTCGCATAATGAGTTTGAAATGGAAGGGAGACTACTAACTCTTCATCCAGTGATAATTGTTACCATTTACTGAGCACCTAGTGTGTACCAAGCACTGTACATGTGTCATGCCATCCAATCCTACCCAATCCTATGACAGCAGGTACTGCTGTTATTCCATTTTAGAGATTAGAATTAATGGCTCAGAGGTCAAATGATCTGTCCAAGGTAACAAGGACTAGAACCCAGAACTCTTAAATCCAAACCTTAATCTTAAGTCACTATGTCCCAGGCATCCCTGGTGGCTCAGTGGTAAAGAATCTGCCTGTCAATGCAGGAGACACAAGTTCAATCCCTGACCCAGAAAGATCCATTTAAAAAAAAGAAATCACCATGTCCCTCTTCTTCAGTAGCAACTGTAAACACATAACATGGTTGAAGTTGGAGAGGATGCAAAATGTGTGTGTTCCGCAGAAACCACAGGGCTGAGGATGGAGATGGGAATGGGGGGATGGTTTAACTCAGGGTGAAGCCCTCCCAGAGAATAAGTGTATGGGTCTTTCCAACCAAGAAGTAGGAGTGGGAAAGAAGGTGACTGAGAATGTTCTGTACAGAGAAATCTGAGAAGCACATCTACTCCTGTTGCAAGGGCGGCCAGACACAGCCAACAACTTGAAAAAGAACCAAAGCTTGCAATTTGGTTCTGGATCATTGACATCAGAACACGATGATCATTCTGCGGTCTCTAGATCTCTCCCTCTTCACAAGTCTACTTCTGGTTTTGCCTGTTCTCACTCTAAATGATACACAGTTCAGAAGGAGGGGGTTATTATTTCCAAAATGACCCCCACTTTCATCTTCTCTGTGGGAACAAGAGGGCTCAGAGAGCTGACAACTTCCAGTGTTCCATGCTGATATTTATTCAAAGTTCAAAGGCAATTGCTTTGGGGGAGTAAATTCACACCCACAGATGCAAGCTAATTATGCAAATAGGGTCACTGCTGGATGGACAAGAGCTGCAGTTTGGTAAAGACTAAAGTGATGCCAGCCAAGACCCAGAGAGAAAGGCAAAACACATTTGCAAAAGCCACTCTGTGTATCCTTGGTTAATGCTGTTAGAAACCGTGCTAGCGTGACCGACTGACTTGATGAAGGCCATCTGCAATGTCAGAGTTTGACCGCTGTAGGCCACACATGTCCTAGAGGCCAGAGGCATCCTAACATCTTTCCCATGAAAACAAGAACTCCTCCCTGGACCATCCAAGTGGATTGTGAAAACTATTTGCAGTCAGGAGACTCTCGCAAATTAGCAAAAGCAAGCTTGAATCAAAACATAAGGAGGCAGCAAAAACACCTGAAGGACCAAAGAAGAATTCAAATAAATATCACCTTCAAAGGATTGTACCTGGATTCCCACTCCACTCTTGCCTGGTTCACTGGGAGATGTTTTTCTTCTCTGTCTAGAAGAGACCCAAAGGACTGTGGTCCCTCCCTGAGGAAGACATGGTAGTCACCACTCAAGAGTGATGACAGCAGCTTCCATGACAAAGGACAGAGTGGTCAGACAGACAGAGGGGATCATATTGTTTGGAAGGGAAGGCTTCTTTTAGATATCAGAACCACATTTCCAAATACTCCATCCTGCACATTCTATTTATAAATTGAATTCTTTTTTAAGCTTACATTCATTTTAGATGTTGGCAAATTTGATAGCTTGGACCTTCTTCATGGAGACATCCAGGAAAGAACTAAATTTTAAAACATCAGTCAACAGGGATTTGGGGGTAGCTATTCTAGCTGTGTTCCCAATCCACTGGAACTTAACAAAATACGGAGAAACAACAAAACATAATAGCTAGAGTGGTGGGTTTTGGAATCAGATTATCTGGGGTTTGGTCCCAGCTTGTCACTTACTAGTTATGTTTCCTTTGGCAAATGACTAAAGCAACTTGGAAAAGTTACACCACCTCCCTAAACCTGCTTTTTCATCTATAAAATGGGAATCAGAACCTCCGCCTCATAGGATTCTCAGCAGGATTAAACAAGATCCTTCATGTACAGCCCCAATTGTGGTATGCAGTACATCAAAGTATTCAATAAATGGTAGCTATTAACCATACATACATAGGGAGGCACAATTCAGAAATGGAGTATAAGAAAGAGCTAGTCTCGATCATACAGACAGATGTGTGAGAGAGGGGTGATAAGTGGGGTTTTTTGTTTGTTTGTTTTTATTTTTTTTAATGTGAACCATTTTTTATTTTTATTTTTATTGCTTCCCTGGTGGCTCAGATGGTAGTCTGCCGGCAATCAGGGAAACCAGGGTTTGATCCCTGGGTTGGAAAGGTTCCCTAGAGAAGGAAATGGCAATTGCACTCCAGTATTCTTGCCTGGAAAATCCCATGGACTGAGGAGCCTGGCAGGCTACAGTCCATAGGGTCGCAAAGAGTCAGATACAACTGAGCAAAATCACTTATTTAACTTACTACAATATTGCTTCTGTTCTGTGTGTTCGGTTTTTTGGCAACAAGGCATATAGGATTTAGCTCCCCAACCAGGAATCAAACCCACACCCCCTGCACTGGAAGGCGAAATCTTAACCACTGGACCAGCAGGGAAGTCCCAGAAGGAGTGTTTTAGTTGTTAGGAGAGGTCCACTGAGGAGGAAGAGATTCTGAAAGACGGTAGCATGGATAATGGTTATTACATAGAGAGGAAACCACCTGGGTTTTAGAATCACATGTCCCTGGGCTCAGATCCTGGCCCACCACTTCGTGGCTGTCTGATCTTGGACCAAGTTAACTAACCTCTCTGAGACTTTCTTTACTCATCTGAAGAGTGAAAACAATAATCAGCACTTCACAAAGTCATTGGGAAGATGAAGTGAGACAGATAGGCCAGGTGCTCGTGTGCAAAAGGGACCCTAGCAGTGAATTTTGCAGTTATGACAAAGGCATGATGGCAAGACCAGGAGAAATGCTAGAATAAGAACAGATCCTTCTAGCTGCCATTCATTACATGTGTACTAAATGCCAGGTATTGGTCTAATCCCTTAGAGCAGGGGTCCCCAACCTCCAGAATCTATCTAATGCCTGATGATCTGAGGTGGAGCTGATGTAATAATAGTGGAAATAAAAGTGAAAGTCACTCAGTCATGTCCGACTCTTTGTGACCCCATGGACTATATAGTCCATGGAATTCTCCAGGCCAGAATACTGGAGTGGGTAGCCAGTTCCCCTCTCCAGGGGATCTTCCCAACCCAGGGATCGAACCCAGGTCTCCCACATTGCAGACAGATTCTTTCCAAGCTGAGCCACCAAGGAATCCGAATAATAATGGAAATGAAGTGCTCAACAGATGTAATGTGTTTGAATCATCCCCAAACCATCCCCCTGCACCTTGTTCGTGGAAAAATCGTCTTCCACGAAACTGGTCCCTGGTGTCAAAAAAGGTTGAGAGCCACTGCCTTAGAGGCTTGTTACACAGAGGTTACAAACATAGTAAGTCAGGTGACTTGGATTCAAAGTCAGACTCTGTGTTTCTTCCCTGTATTACCACGGGGAAGTCATTTAATCTTCCCAACCTTTAGTCCCCTTGTTTGTAAAATGCAGGTTCTAATTGTGCTTTCTTTGATGGTTTGGTGGGGATTAAATGAGATAAGGGGCATGAAGTCACTAGCACAATGCCCAGCTCATAGAAAACACGCTGTGACGTCAGCTGTCATGACTATTTACATGCCTTTTCTCACTTATCCTTCACAATAATCCCATGAGTTGGGTGTTATTGTCCCCTATTTATAGATCAAACAGATCTGAGGCTCTGAGGATCAATCATTTGTCTAAGGTCACAGAAAGGAAGCAGTGGGGCTGGCTCCGCAAGACTAGAAAATCTCAGCTTCTTTGTTCTCTTCACATTTCAGATCAGCTGGTCAATGGTGCCAGGGTTGAGGCAATATGACAATTATTTTTAAAAGCATATCATGCCATAACCCTCATCAGTCCTTTGTCTTGTGGTTGTCCCTACACCTTACCTCCCATCTGTTGAAGGTCTGAGGTTTAAGGTTGTCTATGACCCTGAATGCAGCCAGTGAGCACCCTGTTGCTGCCCCTCTGGGGACCTGCAGCCTCACAAGGTTGACAAGGTTTATAAAATGTCCATTCTGGTTTGCAAACAGGTCTGACACAGACATGCTTCCTGCTGGCTGGTGATTTCAATAACAACCCCTCCTCCTTGGTGCCAATTAACAGAAATTAAATGTCCCTGAAACACTTTGTAATTCAGGAAATGTATGTGCTGATTAGTTAAACCCCTGCTGGACATGCCATTATGACCAAGGGGCTCCAGGCCAACATCTTAGCTCTCACTCCATCTCCATTTAAAGTCATAGGATGTTTTCTTCCTGGGTAGAAATCAATGTCACCTCATTCACTTATTCATTCATTTTCATTCAACAAATATTGATTGAGCATCTACTGTGTGTGAGGTTTTGTTCCATACAGTTCCATACAGCTCACAACAGTGAACAAAGCAAAGCAAGTAATATTCCTGCCTTCACAAAGGCCAATAAATGGAAAATGATTAAACACACAGGATTATTTCTATATGACAGATGCTATGAAGGAAACAAACTAGTGGGACAGACAATGACTGGGAAGTATGAGTGACATTAGGTAGAGGGGACAACAAAAGTTTCTCCAAGGAGGCCAGATTTGAACTGAGATTTGAAGACTGAGAAGAACTCAGACATGCACAGTGACGAGATGAATAGGAACAAGCTCAAAGTGTCAAGGAAATTCATTCATTTATCAAACATTTTTGATCATCAATCAATTATGTGTTGAATGAACAATTGGAGAATAAATGAATCTTCCCTTTTCCTGCCAAGAAGGAAGTATGAACAGGAAGAATGAACTTAAAGGAGATGCCATAAACTTAGAGGCAATTTGCTTCCCTTTTCTCCAGCCCCATTTCATCCCTCAAACAAGGGGCTTGGATCAGGCATTAGCATTCCAGGACTGCAGGATCATAAAAACTCACCTTCCAAAGGGACTGGCCTTCGCAGCTCTTTAAAGCCATGACTCTGCAGCATGCAAAAAGCAATCTCATTTTTCTAAGTGGTTAAATGGAATTATGTAGACAAGGCATGAAATGCCATCTGCTTTGTTATCATTAGGATACGTTTATTGAATTCCCACGCCCACTTACTCATTCCGAGAATACTTATTATCAGTTGCCAGCCTCCCTCCCTCCTTCCCCCTCCTCACCCCCAGCTCCTTCACCCTCTTCTGCTCTCCTCTCTCTGGCATAGCAGTGAACAGCCCAGGCTGTAGAACCAGAACACCCGTTGTGCCCCAAATGTGACTATGTCATTTTGGGTAAGTCATTTCACCTCTCTGAGTCTCAATTTTCTCATCTATATAGTGAGAATAATAATAGATGCCATCTCATGACAATCATATAAACTATAATAAATACTGAGCTATTGTTATTCTCATTTTGTTGATTAGGATATAAGATTTTAATAACTCTATTTAGGTTTTTAAGGCAAAAGAAACTCCGGTAATGAGTGTGATTGTAAGCCAGTTTAATGATCTGTATCCACCTGTATGGTTTTCTGTTCTTTGAGATAATCAAGAAGCAGGATTGTAATACATAACCTTGAAGAGGTCTCTTAATTTATAGTAATACTTTTGAGCCAATAATGAGAGACAGACCCCCTGCCTTGTGCCAGACACTCTTTTATGTGCTTTACTTATATTGATTGATTTTTTTAAATTTTCATCTTTTATTTATTTTTAATTGAAGATAGTTACTTTACAATGTTGTGTTGGTTGCTGCTGCACAACAATGTGAATCAGCTGCGTGTATACATATGTCCTCTCCCTCTTGAGCCTCCTACCCCCCTACCCAACCCTCTAGGTCATCACAGAGCACAGAGCTGAGCTCCCTGCTGTACAGCAGCTTCCCATTAGCTATCTGTTTTACACACTGTAGTGTATATGTCAATCCTACTCTCTCATTTCGTCCCACCTTCTTTCCCCACTGTGTCCACAAGTCCATTCTCTACATCTGAATTTCTATTTCCACCCTGAAAATAGGTTCATCAGCACCATTTTTCTAGAACAAGACAAGAGTGCCCACTCTTGCAACTATTATTCAACATAGTTCTGGAAGTCTTAGCCATGGCAATGAGAGAAGAAAAAGATGTATTGACTGATTTTAAAATCTCACCACAACCAGACAAAGTAAACACTATCTCTATGCTCATTTTACAGATAAAGAAACTAAGACCTAGAGAGATTAAATAGTTTCCATGGGGGAGCTTGGGAATAAATCCAGGCAATTGGACTCTAGTGTTCACTGGAAGTTACTTGACACCTCATTTAAGATGAGACGCCAAAGTTTTCCTGCAGACATCAGGGTTTTCTACTTCAAGTAGACATGTCCCTTGATCACTTAATAAACAAAGAATCACCACCTGCCTAATCCTAAAACCCCTGGCCTGTAGACACAAGACTGACATGAGCTACTACCTGGTACAGCACAACGCCAGCCACAGGTAAATTCACACCTCCTGCCACTGATGGGATTTTGAGGTGTCTATTAAGATGTCAGTGGATCCTAGAGTTGAAGTTCTTTCTACATCACTTAGCACAACCTGGAAGGTCAGATTCATGTGGCAGTCAGCCCTCCATTGGCAGTTATTTCCTATCACTACCCTGTCCCTGTGCTGACTCTCAGAAATGCTACATCACAGTAAAGGTACTTAAAGAGCTAACAAATCGCTACTACTCCCTTGAGATTGAGAAGCAGTCGACTCAAATCACCTTGCCTCCAGTCTCAAAGGGATATGCCCGCAGCTGCTGATGTCAGGCCTAATGTGCAGACCAAAGCAGTCATTTCTGGGCCCACTGTGATAGCTATGGGTTGACCCATCTCCAAAGGCAGGTGCCCAGCATCAGAGCCAGTACCCACTTGCTGCTGCTGCTGCTAAGTCGCTTCAGTCGTGTCCGACTCTGTGCGACCCCATAGACGGCAGCCTACCAGTCTCCGCTGTCCCTGGGATTCTCCAGGCAAGAACACTGGAGTGAGTTGCCATTTCCTTCTCCAATGCATGCAAGTGAAAAGTGAAAAGTGAAAGTGAAGTCGCTCAGTCGTGTCCGACTCTTCGCGACCCTATGGACTGCAGCTACCAGGCTCTTCTGTCCATGGGATTTTCCAGGTAAGAGTACTGGAGTGGGGTAGCAGTACTAACTAACTAACACAGGCACTGTCCCTTTTAAGGACTAAAAGTTGTGAACTTACTTGGTGGTCCAATGGTTAAAACTCTTTGCTTCCAATGAAGGGGGCATGAGCTCAGTCCCTGGTCAGAGAACTAAGATCCCGCTTGCTGTATGGCATGGCTAAAAAAGATAATAATAAAAAACTTTTAAATAATAAATAAAAGTTGTGAACAGAAGGCTGAAACTCCTGTCCACGTTTGGGGGTGAACAATGGAGACAACGTAACTCCAGATCCTGTGTAACTTATTATTTTGAGGGGAGGCAGACTCTGTATTTATGCCTGCTTCTCCCGCTGAATAGAAAGCAGCCTCATTAAGCCCCCCATGGCTCTTACACGCTGTTATGGTGAGTGAAGCACATCAACAAAGGAGTAAGTCCTACAATTCACTGGCAGGCCCTGAGAGGGCATAGA
Organism: Okapia johnstoni; assembly: GCA_024291935.2. Lineage (NCBI taxonomy): Eukaryota > Metazoa > Chordata > Mammalia > Artiodactyla > Giraffidae > Okapia > Okapia johnstoni. The sequence continues at coordinate 49,383,045 of CM044316.1, forward strand.
AGCTCAGTGGTTAGTCCAGATGTGGCTGCCTGCTTGAAAGCTCAGCCTCCTTCAGTACACTCTGTCTCTGTAACAACAAATCATAGTTTGGCCTTTTGAGAGTTGGGAGTTCGAGTCAGACTCCCCAGATCGCTGTTTCCCATAAACTGTGCTTGCAAGATCCAACTGTCCCATGTCACCCTGAAAAGAGTGAGGCTGTGATCATCACTAGTTTCCCCAAAGAGAAAACTGGCAAAATCAGCAGGAGTCCTTGGATAGAAAAGAAATCAGGCTCCAAAGGAAAGACGTTGGACAGGAGATGGAAAATTCCCTCTCCTACTTATTTCCTGTTTTACTGGGTTTTCATGGAACTCACTTGTGGACAAACCCTGAGCCTGGGTCTTCTAGAAAACAAGTCTTTCTCAATGTTCTGGGACCACTTTCCCATTACCCTCTTAGCTTTCTCCTGTCCCCCTTCAGCATAGTCAGTTGGGACTTCATTTGTGTTCAGAAGGGCCAAGAGCCAAGCACTGGCAGCAAAGTTGTAGAGAGCAGCCAGCTCCTGTGATGCCCATCCAAACTGCCTGCCCTCACCTGGACAAGGGAAAGCCGGAAGTGTTGGCTGCAGTTCCTCCTGAACGTGCTCAGGAAGAGAAGAGGCCCCAAGGGACACACAGGGAGGGGAGGACATTGGCTACATGTGTGGGGGTGATAGGGATGCAGGTTGAGTTTGGAAATCAAAATACAATATTTTGTATTGGCTTTGGAGAAATTCTGAGGCTTTGTGAATTTTAAATTATTTGAAATAATTTCAGATATCTAGAAATGTTGCTAAAAATGTACAAGGGATTCCTGTATACCCTTCATTACTAGGTTCCCTAGATATTAACATTTTCCTATGTATGTTTTGACCCTCTCTCTTTTAAATATGTATATACATATATACTAATTAAATGTCAAATTAAAATTTAATATAAATTATATATATAATCTTTCTGAACCATTTGAGAGCAAGCTAAAAATCAAATATTCATTTTCCCATAAAATCATTCAGTGTATATTTTCTAAAATCAGGGATATTACCTAACCACAATATAATTCCAAAATCAAGAAATTAACATTGATATGGCACTATTAACTAATCTACAGCTCTTATCCAATTGTCCTAATCCTTTACAGAGAAGAAAGGTTTTAATGTCCTGTCTAGGATCCCATCCAGGACCACACATTTGTCTCTTTAGTTTCTTTTCATCTGGAACAGTTCCTTGAGTCATTGTCTGCTATGATCCTGGCATTTCAAAGAATACAGGCCATTTATTTTACAGAATGTCTCTCAATTAGGGTTTTCCTGGCATTTCTTTATCAATAGATTCAGACTGTTCATTTTTGGCAGTAATGGATAATAATCCTTACAGGTAATCAAATAGGAATCCTTGAGTCTGTACTATATACATAAAGTAATGAGAGAGAAGGAAAAGCTCTTCCTGACAGTAGAGTCCCAGCTACAAAATATAGAAGGAATGATGGAATTTTTTTTAAATCACCATTTGGTAACCACTACAGTAGCCACTGACATGGGCAAGAGTCATCCGTAGATATTTAAAAGTAGTGGGTAAAATTCTGAAGAGCTCAGAGTATCATCTCCTCCAAAGATACTTATTAATCAAAAAGTGGAAAATAGAAACTTGATAGTGGAGAATGCTGGTAAACAACCACCTTAACCCAAATATCAAAGTTAGCATCCAAGGAAATGGGAAAATAGAGAGTATGTGTCTCCTGATATGATGAATGGAGAACACTGTATCTGTCTTGTGGAATGAAAAGACATATTCCTGCCCAAAAGACTTAAAAATGTTAAAGAACTGTAGTTAGAACCAGGCTGCATCTACACACAATAGATTCTGAAATCCTTTTCACCTTCACAGATCCTGCCTTGGAAATCTTCCTGGGAGGAGTAGTAATAACAGGATACTGAAGAGAACAAATCGTCTGCTTTGATGGAAACTCCTCGGTGCAGAGTTCTGGGCCATGTGATACTCCCTGGACCTCAGGGACGGTACAGAAATACCAATAGGCTGGCCTCCAAGACAGAAGGGGAATAGGAGAAAAAGTAAATCTGTCTTCCCACAATATCAATGGGTGGTTGGCCAGGCTGGAAGAAACACATGACCATGTGACGTTACAGGTTACACCAGACCCTTGGCCCTCCTGTTTTTCTGTTCTGCTGTCAAAGCCAAATTTCCTGTTGCCAATTTCTCACACCTTGGCCCCTAAATGACAAATGAAAAGACCAGACATCAAATGCCTCCCAGAGATGTGTCTGGCCTGTCGCTCCAGCTCAGTTTAGAGCAATGCAGGGGGTGGCATCGTATTCTCCTCTCAGGTGTTCAAGCTAGAGATGCCAGGGCTTCTTCACAATGTCCCCAGCCTTCACCCCCTCTCTTGACCACACACGCTGCATCACTCCACCACATCTGCATTCTTTGCCATTCCAATTCCATTCTGTCTTTTCACCCTGACACTTTCTGATCCAGAGAGTTTTTGTTAGAAGCCCCACAGCATTGGCTTTATCTGCCAAGAGGTGAGTGAGGAGGCAAGAGGCACAATGAGACCACAGAAAGGCTAATGCAGTAATGACGTCTCCTTCTCACACATGGTCTATGAGGGTGCCACCAGTTGTCAGTCATCTCTTTTCTCTCAACTACTGTGACTAAATGTTGGTTCCATTTTCTCTGATGTAAATTCGGGTTTGGTTGGCTGCTCTTTAGCGTTGGAAGCAATGAATATGGAGATGCTGCCTTCAGATTCTGGAACCTACTTCTTAAAACCATGAAGCCCTAAAGCTCACCTATAGATAGGTTTCAATGACTTCACTTTTCAGGGCAATCATAGAATGTCAGAATTGGGAGGAATTTTAATTTTATAGATGATATACCAAAACGTTAGGTATAGGCAAGCTGTCCACACAAAAGCAAGTTGTATAAACTGGATTGAGGAAAACAATACAACTTTTAATCCCCAGAAACCATTAGTTCACGTTGGCTAATTATAACTATGTCCTCAAGACTCTCTCTTTCAGATTTGCTTCTTCTTAGACTGGCCTCTGCCTCTCACATTTAGAACAGCAAGAAACCACCACTCCCAATATTCACACATGCTGTTTTTTTCGTCTCTGGAATCTTTTCACAGCTTACAGTTTCATGGAGGGTTTCATGAAGATTTAGCTTTTCCTTTGAACCTGCTTAGCCAGTAAACCAAATATTTTTTCCCCAAAGCACAAATTAAAGAACCTGGTTTGTTCCCAGCCAAATTCAGAAGCTTAAGGAAAGCTCCCCCATTCCCTAAGGTTTTCAACTCTGGACTGTCAGCTTCAGGATATAGATTTCAAATGGCCACGGGTTAAAAGTGGTGGAGGCAGATTCAGATGAATTTGCGTGATTAGAATGAGGTCAGGCCAGAAATGCACCTGAGAAAAGTTTGCTAATCATTAGTTCTGAGTTTCATCTTCTGGAATTGTTGCTTCTTATATTGGGTCAGGGGAGAGAGTATTGTTTAGGGGAAAAAGGAAGAAAGAGAAAACAGAAGAGGAGAAAAATTCACCTTTCCATGGAAATATCAGCAGAAAATCTATAGACTCTTGTGCCTCTGCTTGTTTTTTCAGTACAGTGTGTTTTAATAGACCAAAAGAAAATCTTTATGAGGTAATATGTATGTGAATAATGTTTATAGAAGGGATATTACATGTTAGTCATTATGGACAATTGTATAAACAAACCTTAGATATGTAAAATATATAAACATATAAAAAATTATTTTATAGGGCCATGGACACTTTTCGTATCTTTGTTCTAAAACATAGAGAGTTCCAGGGCTGGCAGCTTATTTCTTTGTTAGTATATGCCACTGGAAAGCCAAAAGGTGTGGTGGGGCTTCATGTGTTTGTTTTCTGGTTTTGAAATTTATAATCATCTGAATAGATTACTTTGAAATGTCTGTTGCTTATGTGTGGGTGTTGTTTGCCCACAAGGAGTTATCAGAGGTCCTTTCTACATTTTGTATCTTAGAAAATCAAAAGGAATTTTCTAGTGGGAAGAAAAATACATAGAAGAAGCTTCCACTGTTGGGTAACTCAGATTTGTACCACTGACAGCGTCTCGTAAGTCCGAGGAAATAGATAGCTTAAGATCAAGGTTGTTGTCTCTCACTTAAACACTGGATGTTGGATAACTTTTCTCCTGGGAAGGAACCACAAATTTTTGTTAATTTCTTTCTTCATGGACTTGACATGTTCTAGGGGAAACCAGAAGTCACGGCCCTTAAGCCACCTTGCTTCAGGACAACTCTCCACCATCCATTTTCAAAGAACCATCCATGTATTAATTCTGTTTGATGTTCCATGATTCATTGGCAGACTCAACACTTTTAGAGCCCAGAGTTTTACTTGTTTGGATTTGTGGCTCTAAAAAAGTGTTAAGTTTGCTCTACCGCCCAGCCTGATCAGAAGAAGCAAAGGGAAAGAGGTGGGGGTGGAGGGGGGGCTCCCTTGTGGAGAGGTTCACTCACACCTCTAACCACCTCTGACCACAGCTGAGAAGCCCTGGGCCAGTAGCCGGTGCATGATATGCCATCTACTTTTCACACAGCGAGGGGTCATCATGTGAGAGTGGAGAGGTCACCAAAAATTCATATTGTTCCCAGCTATAAGCTTGTGAAACGCAGTATGTATTTTCACTCAAAACAATAAAAGAGGTTTATTTTTCACTTAATAGACTCATCCCTCAGGCCTGTTTTGTTTTTTTTTTTTTCAGTAGCTGACTTGGAGAGGGGAGTACTTTATCATGTATTAAATGTCAACACTGAGCCTTTTATTGTTCCCAGAGGGCTTTGGCTGCTGGCAGCTTCCCTGGACATCCAAAGGCAGGGCTGGGAGGAGAGGAGTGACTTTGTTAGACAGGAATTGCCTGTTTTCAGTGGGGATGACTGGGGGCAGAGTGAGTGACACTTCCTTTCCACGCTCACCAGGCTGAGTTCACCTCCCTAGAACAAATGCTGGTTTGTAACACCACAAGGGGCTGAGACAGCTTCTTAGCCAGAAACCCTCTCTGCTTGCTTAGTCCACACCCTCAAGAGTGTGACTGCCTGTCACTTGCTAGCTGTGTGGTCTTGGGCAAGTTACTTAACCTCTCTGTGGTTCAAGTTCTTGTCTGGAAAATGGAACTATAATAGCACTTTCCTGAGGAATATTAAGGATTAAAATGTCTTAAAATATGTAGAGTGCTTTGAACAGTGCCTGGCACATACAAGCACTCAATTCATGTTTTACCACCTTCATAATATTTGCCCTATCCACCAACCATTTATATTATCATTTACTTAATGTTCTTCTTCTAATTAACTTAATTTTAATCTAAAACTTGATAGAAAACTGTATATCCCAACTGTAAATGGAAAAGTATATCATTTACTATGAATATATGGTAATAGTAAATAATAATAGTAGCTACTATTTACCAAGTCCTTGCTCCTTTCTGAACATTGAGCTAAGTGTCTTGATTTGTTAAAATCCTCACAACCCTGTGAAGTCAGTACTGTCATTTTACAGAGGAAGACACTGAGGTACTGACAGATTCCTGAATTTGCCTGTAGTGGAGAAGGCAATGGCACTCCAGTACTCTTGCCTGGAAAATCCCATGGACGGAGGAGCCTGGTAGGCTGCAGTCCATGGGGTCGCTAAGAGTCAGACACGACTGAGCGACTTCACTTTCAATTTTCACTTGCATGCATTGGAGAAGGAAATGGCAACACACTCCAGTGTTCTTGCCTGGAGAATCCCAGGGACAGCGGAGCCTGATGGGCTGCCGTCTATGGGGTCGCACAGAGTCCGACACGACTGAAGTGACTTAGCAGCAGCAGCAGCAGCACACAATTAGTAAATGAAGGAGGCAGTTCAGCTTCAGACCCCAGGGTCCTCAGCACTGCTCTATGCTGCCACGCTAACAAAAACAAGAGTATTCTATTCACGTGGTAGATGGTGGGTGAATTAGTTTCCTATGGCTGCTGTAACAAAGAACCACAAACTGGATGGCTTAGAACAACATAAATTTATCCCCTCACAGTTCTGGAAGCTGGAAGTCCAAAATCAAGATATTGGCTGGGCAGTGCTCCCTCTGAAACCTCTAGGAGAAGATATTCCTTTGTCTCTCCCAGCTGATGCTAAAGCTGAAGCTCCAATACTTTGGCCACCTGATGTGAAGAGCTGACTAATCAGAAAAGACCCTGATGCTGGGAAAGATTGAGGACAGGAGGAGAAGGGGGCAACAGAGGATGAGATGGTTGGATGGCATCACCAACTCGATAGACATGAGTTTGAGCAAACTCCAGGAAATAGTGAAGGACAGGGAAGCCTGGCATGCTGCAGTCCGTGGGGTGGCAAAGAGTTGGACACAACTTAGCGACTGAACAACAACTCCTACCTTCAGGTACCCTCAGGCACGCCTTGGTTTGTGGTAGCATCACTCCAGTCTCTGCCTCCATCTTCACACAGCTGTCTTCTCTCTGTGTGTCTCTTCCTTCGTGTTTCGTCTCCTCTTCTTGTAAGGACAATAGCCATATTGGGTTAGGGCCCACCCTAATGACTCATCTTAATTACATTTACAAGACTATTTCCAAATGAGGGCACATTCACATATACCAGGAGTTAGGACTTAAACATATCTTTGGTAGGAAGGGGTTGGGGGAGGGGCACAATTCAACAGCTGCCCACCTAAGGCTTTGAGTCTGGGGCTAAAGATTTACAAGTGCTGGAGAGTTGTTCAAAGTCAGCAACAAGCTGAGGCTCTCTCCTTTATGCAGTCAGGACTGAAGGAGTCAGGACAAAGGAAGGGCAATGCTCCTGTATTACAGTGGTGTTTAGGGCTCAGTCCAGGTCCTATGTGATTCACTTTGCTGTACACCTGAAACTAACACAGCATTGTAAATCAACCATACTCCAATAAAAATTTAAAAATAAGAAAATAAAACATAAAAATTTAATTAACCATCTTCTGCCCCATCATCGATACTTTGGGAAAAGAGGCTTAGCATAAGAAAGCCATATAACAATTATTCCAGCTTCCCAGACATCCTTTGTGAAAGGGGAAGATGGGGGGGAAAATTCAACCTTCCAAACTCCAGGCACGGTGTGGAGGGCACAAAGCTTACCTCTCTAACCTGCCTAACATGGCCGAGCTGGGACAGCAACTTCAGACAAATAAGTGTCTTCATCAGGGGGTATGTGTGAAGAAAGGACAACAGTAAACACAGTAATGGGAAACCATTTATTTTCATACTACTTCAGTGAAAACTTAAGAACAATCTCTCCACCAAGAGGGATTTAAGAGGAGGGTGTGGGGAAGTGAGGAAGGAGGAGTTTTCTTGCTCTGTCAAATAAAAGTTTCTTTGGTCGAAGGGGCCGTATAGATTTCATAGAGTTGGGAGTTCCTCACCTTGAGTTCCCGGGCCACCTGGCAGATGGAGCAAGGCCAGCAACAGTACACTGCCAGCCAGTCCTCACACAGGGTGCCCTAGGGGAGAAACCACCTCTGTTCTGGTGCCATCACACAGGCTCAGTTCTGCTACCTGGGGACCTCCACAATATTACCTCATGGCCCACCCCATCCACTGCTCCCAAGATCCACCACCACCCTGAAGTCATTGTCCATGGACACAATTCCACCAGGGTTACTCAGGTGCCAAGCACCTCGACTGCTAATCAATCCTTGCAATTCAGAGACCAGCCCTTAGGGCTTCATACTTGAAAAACACTGTCTCACTGACAGAAAATTCTCTGTCAACATCTCTTTTTTCTCTTAGAACTTAATATCTTTAATTAATGATTTTATTTACTTATTTGGAGTAATAAGTGTACATGATCCAAAATTCCCACAGTAAGAAGGGAGAGGAAGTAAAAAGTAAATCCCCCTGGCCACCCAGTTACCTGTCAGAAGACAACCATTGTGGGCAGTTCTTATATAGACTTCCAGATAAATTCTAAGTCTAGGCATACATATATATATAGATATGTACACATTACACTTTACACATGTATATATATTCTTTTGCTAAATATACATCTTAGGGATCATTTCATAAGAATAGATAAAAAGATGCCTTTTTATCTGTCCACATCTGAGTAGGTATGACTTGTCTGTCCTCAGTCTCTTCTTGTACCTCAGTCTCAACCACGCTAGAAATTGTCTGATTCTTTGAAGTGTCCTCAGGGAATCCCCTAAGTAAATTCTGTGTATGCCAGAGTCTGCATTTTAAGTGAGATTATCCCAAGTTTATCCTTCAAATTTGGTGCATGTCTACCTATCATCATTGGAAAGATTGAGGGCAGGAGGAAGAGATGACAGAGGATGAGATGGCTGGATGGCATCACCGATGCAATGGACATGAACTTGGGCAAACTTTGGGAGATGGTGAGGATCAGGGAGGCCTGGCGTGCTGCAGTCCATAGGGTCTCAAAGAGTCGGACACAACTGGGCGACTAAACAACAACAATTGTCTTCTCTTGATGTAATAAGAGAGAAACAGAAGTGGTTCATTGGCCAACAATCTAATTATAATAGGTCTCCCTTGGAAATACCCTTCAAAATGTGGCATTTTGGTTTAATATACATCCTAGTAACAAGTGAAATCAGAAATTTCTTCCCTTTCCTTTCCCAAAGCCTTCCACTATGTATGGTGCACCCACACCTCATTTATAAAAATAATCACAGGTCTGAAAGGCATCCATCCAGGTTCTCATATACATATACATCCAAACACACTTACCCGTATTTTATGTCTCTCTCTGGTGCCAATTCTCAGTGCAAAGGTGGACCCAGGTAACAATGGCCAACAAAAACACTCTCCGTAATGCCTGGCGATATCACACTCAAGACATATGGGCCAAAAGAGACCACAGAAACCTGTCAATAATCACATAAAAGCAAGTCAAGATTCTCAGAGGTGCTTGGAGCCACTTCACATCTCAAAGAGCATTTACAACCCTATGCCATCAATTTAATGCTGCTTTGTCTCCCTACAATCAGGGATTGAGGATGAATAACCAATTCTCAAAACTCAATGTATGAAAACTGCCATAACTGAGCCACATCAAAATTGTCTTCTTTTGTTAAACACTGGCAAAGCTGAACCTGCTACAAGTCTGTTAATGTTCACTACAGTAATTGTTTTTACTGTCAAGAGAAAAGCATTAAATAATTTTCATAGTTGAAACGTGTTGCTTCTATTATGTTCATCTATCTAATTTCAATATTTAAAATAGACACAGTATATAATACTTTTGAATAGCAGGCGTCTTTTTTATGTATGTGATTGAAAGCTCTTTTATGATACACTGATTCTGCCTGCTATTCTTATCAGGACTTTATTCTATTTCTCAGGCCTGAAGTTTTCTCTAATGTTTGCAGTTTCATGGAGCCACTGACACCTGCCAGTTTTAATCTGTAAACTAGTAGAGGCTTGGTTCCTCAAACATGTACTGGAAACAGTTGATCAGTTATTCATTCATTCATCTTTAACTTACTGATACCATTCCCTACACATCCTGCATGAACCATTAACACAGAGGTTCTGTTGTAAATACATTTTGGGGTCATAGACCCTTTTGAGTATATGGTGATAGCTATGAACTTTTAAGGGAAAAGAAAAATACATGCACACAGAAATGCAAAACTGTGTATTCAGTTTCACAGGGTTCAAGGATCCATTGAAAGCCATCATTGGACCACAGGTTATAAACACCTGGTTAATGATTAAGATGTTAACATCATTGCAAAAGATGACGACCTTGATGAATACAAGTAATCTGAACTGTGAAAGAGCAAAAAAAAAAAAAATTAACCATAACCTTTAAAAATGTATTCAATAAATATGTAATTGAGGCATAATTTATATACAAGGAAATCCACAGACCATAAACATGAGTTGGATGAGTTGTGACAATCACATTCACCAAAGTACCCAAACGTGCAGAACACTGCCCTCACCCCAGAGAGCTCCCTTGTGCCCCTTCCCGGATGATCCCAGTCCTCCCACCCAACTCCAGACATGATCACTATTCTGATTTCTATTCCCATTAAAGGGTTTTACCTTTTTGCGAACTTCATATAAATGGATCATGTTTACTTTTGTAACTGTCTTTTGTTCAACCTCATGTTTCTTGAGATTCATCTATGTTGTTATAGGCATCTGTACTTTGTTCTTTTTATTGCTGAGTAGTAATTCCAATGTATAAATGTTCTATAAATCATTTATCCATTCTCCAACTGATAATTCCATTTTTCACTATTATGGTTAAATACTTTGAACATTCATACACAAGTATTTATGTGGACAGACATTTCCATTTCACTTGGGTGGATTCCTAGAGGTGGAATTGCTAGGTCATGGGGTAGATGTAAATTTAATTTTACCAGAAATTCACAAAGAGTTCTTCAAAGTATTTGTGCCACTTTACATTCCCACCAGCAACGTATGAGAGTTTGTTGTTCCACAGCCTCACCAACATTTGCTATCATCAGTCTTTTTTTATTTTATTCATTTTAATGAGCGTGACATGGTAGTATTCATAGCCTTCTAGTGCAACAGACACAAAGGCTCACATACCATGTCACTAGCATATTAGAAGAATCAATATAGTGAAAATGAGTATACTACCCAAAGCAATCTATAGATTCCATGCAATCCCTATCAAGCTACCAACGGTATTTTTCACAGAACTAGAACAAATTATTTCACAATTTGTATGGAAATCCAAAAAACCTCAAATAGCCAAAGAAATCTTGAGAAAGAAGAATGGAACTGAAGGAATCAACCTGCCTGCCTTCAGGCTATACTACAAAGCTACAGTCATCAAGACAGTATGGTACTGGCACAAAGACAGAAATATAGATCAATGGAACAAAATAGAAAGCCCAGAAATAAATCCACACACCTACAGACACCTTATCTTTGACAAAGAAGGCAAGAATATACAATGGAAAAAAGACAATCTCTTTAACAAGTGTGCTGGGGAAACTGGTCAACCACTTGTAAAAGAATGAAACTAGTACTCTTGCCTGGAAAATCCCATGGACGGAGGAGCCTGGTAGGCTGCAGTCCATGGGGTCACTATGAGTCGGACACGACTAAGCAACTTCACTTTCACTTTTCACTTTTCACTTTCATGCATTGGAGAAGGCAATGGCAACCCACTCCAATCCCAGGGACAGTGGAGCCTGGTGGGCTGCCGTCTATGGGGTTGCACAGAGTCGGACATGACTGACGCGACTTAGCAGCAGCAGCAGAATCCTTTCTAACACCATACACAAAAATAAACTCAAAATGGATTAAAGATCTAAACATAAGACCAGAAACTATAAAACTCCTAGAGGAAAACATAGGCAAAACACTCTCCAACATAAATCACAGCAGAATCCTCTATGACCCACCTCCCAGAGTAATGGGAATAAAAGCAAAAATAAACAAATGGGACCTAATTAAACTTAAAAGCTTTTGCACAACAAAGGAAACTATAAGCAAGGTGAAAAGATAGCCTTCAGAATGGGAGAAAATAATAGCAAACGAAGCAACGGACAAAGAATTAATCTCAAAAATATACAAGCAACTCCTGCAGCCCAATTCCAGAAAAATAAACGACCCAGTCAAAAAATGGGCCAAAGAACTCAACAGACATTTCTCCAAAGAAGACATACAGATGGCTAACAAACACATGAAAAGATGCTCGACATCACTCATTATCAGAGAAATGCAAATCAAAACCACAATGAGGTACCATTTCACGCCAGTCAGAATGGCTGCTATCCAAAAATCTACAAGCAATAAATGTTGGAGAGGGTGTGGAGAAAAGGGAACCCTCTTACACTGTTGGTGGGAATGCAAACTAGTACAGCCACTATGGAGAACAGTGTGGAGATTCCTTAAAAAACTGGAAATAGAACTGCCATATGACCCAGCAATCCCACTGCTGGGCATACACACCGAGGAAACCAGAATTGAAAGAGACACATGTACCCCAATGTTCATCGCAGCACTGTTTATAATAGCCAGGACATGGAAGCAACCAAGATGTCCATCAGCAGACGAATGGATAAGAAAGCGGTGGTACATATACACAATGGAATATTACTCAGCCATTAAAAAGAACACATTTGTATCAGTTCTAATGAGGTGGATGAAACTGGAGCCTATCATACAGAGTGAAGTCAGTCAGAAAGAAAAACACCAATACAGTATACTAACGCACAGACAGGGAATTTAGAAAAAATGGTAACGATAACCCTATATGCGAAACAGCAAAAGAGACACAGATGTATAGAACAGTCTTCTGGACTCTGTGGGAGAAGGCGAGGGTGGGATGACCTGAGAGAATAGCATTGAAACATGTACATTATCATATGTGAAACAGATCGCCAGTCCAGGTTTGATGCGTGAGACAGGGTGCTCAGGGCTGGTGCACTGGGATGACCCTGAGGGATGGGATGGGGAGGGAGGTGGGAGGGGGGTTCAGGATGGGGAACACATGTATACCCATGGCTGATTCGTGTCAATGTATGGCAAGAACCACTACAATATTGTAAAGGCATGAATTACAAAATACAGTAGTGTGTATCTCTGCAAATAAAAAATTAATCAAAGTTGCATAATTATAAAGCTGGCAAGCTAAGTGAGTAATAAATTGTGTTTACACAATTGCCTGCGCCATACCACTTTAACTGACAAAGAAATGCCCACCATCCTTCATAACCCTTCTGTAAAGATGTTGTTTGTGCACTGGAATTATTGTACATTATTTTTATGACTCACATGTCTTTTTAAATAACACATGCTGTTAATTTTATTTTTAAGTCTTCCCATTGTATAGCCACGTTATCTTAGTTTTCATTATGAGGCAGTAATACATACTGAGGAAACACAACCAAAATTCAATTACCTTGGGACAGAAGCCAGATATAATAAAAACAAAGCATTATAAAAGCCAAAGTTTGATTACATAATAGCTGGTAATTATACAGATTTTACCATGTGCCAAGCCCTGCTAAAAGTCCTTTGCATGTATTAACTCACTTAATTCTCACAATAATCCTATGAAATTTACTCTTACTAGGCCCATTTTACAGATGAGCAATCTAAAGCCCAGAGGATTTAAGCTATTTGCCCAAGTTCATACATTTATTAGGAAGGCACAGAGGCCACGTTTGAACTCAAACAAGTCTGACTCCAAAGTCTCAACTACTACACATAATACATATGCCATATGTCCTCACAATTTATGTATTTATCTAGTAAACAACTGTGGAGTTGTGTGTTCCAAGACAGTGCCCTCACTACCAACACTTGGTATTTATTTCTGTGGGACAGGCTGAAATTATGCAGCTTCTTTAGGAAATGAAAGATCCTTGCTCAGGGCAGGATGATGGGATCCTTTGTCTGAAGGAGACTCTCGGAGGAATTTCTGCTACCCATATCACAAACCAAGGTTTAGTATCCAGAATATACAGAGAAATCCTACAAATCAATATATAAAGGATTAAACAAAAGAAGAAAATAAACATAAGACACAAATAGGTAATTCACTAAACAAGAAACACAAATGGCCAATAACAAACATGAAAAGTTGTTCAACATCATTAGTAATCAGGGAACTGTATATTGACAATCAGAAACCATTTATTACCAATAAGAATGCCGAATTTTTCTTAATTTTTTAATATCAAATGTTGTGGGACAGCGTAGAGAAATAGGTACTCCCCACAGAGATGGGAGTGGAAATTGGCACAGTCACTTTCAAAAGCAACTTGGCTGAATCAAGTAAAATTTTTAAATACTCTGGAATCCAATAATTCCATGTATAAGAGTAATGCGTACACATGCACACAAAAAGGCAGGTACAAGGATATCCAGTGCTGCATTATTTGTGACTTAAAGTTTAAAATAAGTGTACATTGATAGACGAAAGCGTAAATAAACCATGATGGTGTAAATCATACTAGGGAATGATTAAGAATGCAGTGAAAGATAAATTAAGTAACAACATGGATAAATCTCTAAGATATATTTTGAGTTAAAAAATCAAACTGCATAATAATATTATAGCATAATACCATTTATGCTTTGTTTGCTGCTGCTGCTGCTGCTAAGTCACTTCAGTCGTGTCCAACTCTGTGCGACCCCATAGACGGCAGCTCACCAGGCTCCTCCGTCCCTGGGATTCTCCAGGCAAGAACACTGGAGTGGGTTGCCATTTCCTTCTCCAATGCATGAAAGGAAAAGTGAAAGTGAAGTCGCTCAGTCATGTCCGACTCTTAGCGACCCCATGGACCGCAGCCCACCAGGCTCCTCTGTCCATGGGATTTTCCAGGCAAGAGTACTGGAGTGGGTTGCCATTGCCTTCTCCGATGCTTTGTTTAAAGAGCTACAAAGCAGTAGTATATATTACTAATACATGCATATGTAAATATAGAGAAAAAGATCTGAAAGAAAACCCTCCAAATTGATTTAATGAAAAAGAGTGACATGATTCTGTTTTTTGTAATGTTCCATTTTTTAATAAAATAAGCATATTCATGTGTTATTTGTATATGCAAGTATATGTGTGTATATATATATATACACACACACATATATATTTCCATACATACATAGAGATATGTATATGTAATTTTTTTTTTTTTAAAGAAACTCAGGGTCAAGAAAGATCCAAGCCAAAAATTCAGCCTCTTCCTCTTACACTCAAAGGCCTGGTGGTTATGTCAGTTCCCACAGCCTAAATATTCCTGGCCTGTTCTCTGACATGAACTCCACCCTCAAGCATGGAATGTGGCTCACTATTCATCCTTCCAACTCACAGGGGGAATCAAGATAAAAAGGAGCCACATAGAACCATGTGGAGCCCCAGGGAGCAGAAGCAGGAAAGGTGGGTGGAAACTGCAGCGAGGCACATTTCAGACCAGTTATTACAAAAAGGTAGAATCACCTAACAAAAAAAGATGCTTAAAAAAGGAATAGAGCCTGCTCATACATTGAGGTGGGTGGGAGTGTAAATTAGTACAACTTCTAAATGGAGAGCTGTTTGGCAACATAGGTCGAGATGTAAAATGGGACATGCTATCTGACCAGCAGGTTTACTCCTCAGCAATTACCCAGCAATCAATGGACACACGTACCAAATGGCACCTATACGAGTATACTCACAGAGCACTGGTTTGAATAGCAAAACATCTGGAAATCACAAAAAGGTCTGCTAATAAGAACTTGTGGATAAATGAATTATGGTACATTCATACAATGGAATCCATGCAGCCATTTAAAATAATAGCTCCAGAAGAGCTGATATACCTGATCACCTATATTGTTAAATTAAAACAAAATAAAGATGCAGAATTGTGTGTTTATAATTCCATTATTTGCATCAATTATATATACCACATATACAGAAAAAATCTGGAAGGATAGATACTGAAATACTACTGCTTTCTTCTTTTATAGCCTTTTATATTTTTCTTTATTCCCATGATCATATGATACTTTTCTAGTAAAAAAATTAATCCATCTTCATTAAAATGGTTTATATCTTTACAGACTACATTGGGGCTCAGGTAACAGTGATGGGCTCTGGGGAGAACTGGGCAGCATGGGAGAACAGGGATGGACTTCCTGCTCTTCATATACTAAAGGGATAGGTACTTTTGAATTTTGTACCATGTGCCTGGTAATCTATTCAAAATCATTTTTTTAATCACTGAGCTGGCTCCAAGGGAGAGGGGCCCTCCTCCCTAGAAATGTTCAGAAAGCCAAGGCTGTCAGGTCCTTGCCAGGCCTCCTATAGGGGGAACTTAGACAAGCTGGTGAGGGCCCAGACCAGGTGACCTCAGTATCCCTTCTGACTCTGTTTGTATGATTGTTTCAGTGAAGTGCAGGAAAGAAGGAAGCAAGTGAGAATACATTCATTGATGTATCTGTCATTCAGGAAATATTCATAAGCGCCTCGTTTGTCAGATCTCTGCTGGGCAAGACCAGTGAGCATGACCAGTTGTCACTGCTTGCAGATGGTATACAGTGTACCCAAAATACAGTTCAGGGATGTGACTCCCAGGCTGGGGCCTCTTCAGGCCTCTTCCTCTTCCAGAAAACCAAAGAGAAATTCCTAGCCTCCTTCCCCCTCCCCACCTTGGGCATCTGATGAGTCCTCATCCACACAAAGCTCTTTGCTGCCTGACACTTTTGGTGCCCTCACAGGGAAGGTAGTTTTAGTGGCTGGCTGTTTCCCATCCTTCAGGAATCAGCTTAAGTCAGTTCCCCAGAGATGCCATCCTTCACTTACCCCCTATAATTTCCTTTCAAAACACCCTGTTTATTTCCTGCATGGCACTTAGCACCACTGCAATTATTTTGTCTATTTGCTTATTGCCTATCTCCTCTCAGAAACCATCTCTGTCTTATTCACTATTATGTCTGTAACACCTATCACATGACTATACATAGGTAAATACTGGCTGAATTATAAACCCAGGTTGATTACACCTTCCACATCAACCTCCTCTGAGACAACATCACAAACATCCCCAGCTGGAACGGCCAGCCTTTCACCCATGAAGCCCTTTCACAGCCACTTATTTCATCTTGGCTTCATCTTCTCATCTGAGCTTTCAGAAGCCACATTTTCAAAGGACATAGAAGCACCTATTTCTAATCCCTGTGCAGTGTGAATTCAGATGAAAGAGCTGAGGTGGGAAGAGGGAGGCAGTTTAAAAAATAGAATCGCAATTAAATGAAGAATCAAAATGTCAAAAATTAATGGAAATCATCACTGCTCATAATGTACCCTTTGCTTAATGGATGACAAATTGTAGCAGTCATTCTCAACATTTAATGCAAAAAACAGTTCCCAGGATGGGAACCTGATGTGAAACAAAGTCATGGAAAGAAGATCTCCCTTTTGTTTCCAAGTTTGCCACAACTACTGTCACAGTGGTTTGCTTGAAATAAAACTTTGTGGTTGAAGTAGACCTTTTAAACAAAGAAGGAAAAAAACACACCACTCATGGCACTAGTGCTCCAGCTGCGTCCTGGGAACTGTGGTGCAGACAACCAGTGTATAAAGTCATACTGCCTTTAAATTTTCCATGAGACAATGAGCTTAGAGACACTATGAGCAGTCACAAAGCAGAGGCCCATCCAGGGAAGATTAGTTAGGACACAGACCATTCGCGATCACCTGGTACTATAATATCCATGGCCTCTCCTGTGCAGGTCACGTCCAACTGTAAAGAATACTGTATTCTTCACATGTCCTTCCTTCCTCCCTGGCCCCTAGAACGGCCTCTCAAATGGACAAGCAGGGACCCAGAAGACCCAGTGTGCTGGGCCTCTGGAACACTGTTGGGGGTGGGGCACAGAGCTCAGCAGTGAAAGTGTTTAAGGCAGAGGGGGTGGTGAATGGTCCTTTCTTTGATCAACTTTTTTAAGTATTCTTGGAATTAGGCAGCAGCTAGTCTAAGTCTCCTGATTCTACTTTTTGCTCTCAACACGTTGGAAGATAAAAATTTATAGTAACAATATTAATACCGGAGATCTACTAAGGTCATTACTGTATATTATTGCATTGGGGTGGGGGGTGTTCATGGTAACACACCCCAGTAGTGAATTTAAGAAAATACCCCTTCACTATTGCCAGCCGTAGTGGGAGAACTGTCACTCAAAATGCCCTAGGCTGGTCAAGCAGCAGGCATGACTTAGGCTAGGCAAATTGGACTCCATTGCTGACAGAGTAATTCTCAGACAGGAAAGCATAAGGATTAAAATGTTTGGAGTTGACCAGTTTGTCAACTATCTCCTGATAATGCATCTTGTCCCACGTAAGCGCAGGTTTTCATTTATTTCCTGATTTTGTGAACTGCCCCATAGCTGCCTAATGAACTTCAATGTTTGCTTCGCTATTAATTTCCTAGGGCTGCCATAACAAAATACCACAGACTGGATGTCTCAAAACAATAGAAAGTATTCTCTCACTGGAGAATTCTGGAGGCTAGAAGTCTGAAGTCAATGTGTTGGCAGAGTTGTCCTCTGGAAGCTCTAGGGGAAAGTCTTTTCCATGCTTGTCTCCAAACTTTTGGTGGTTGCTGGCGATCCTTGACCGTCTCTGGCTTATAGATGCATTATTTAATCTGTGCCTCTCTTCACATGGCAATCTTTGCTGTTTGTGTGTCCAAATTTCCTTAAGAATACCAGTCATTGGATTAGAGCCCACCCTAATCTAGCATAATCTCTTTTTAACTTGACAACAATGCAAGCTGCTAAGTCTCTTCAGTCGTGTCTGACGCTGTGCGACCCCATAGAGCCCACCAGGCTCAGCCGTCCCTGGGATTCTCCAGGCAAGAACACTGGAGTGGGTTGCCATTTCCTTCTCCAATGCATGAAAGTGAAAAGTGAAAGTGAAGTCGCTCAGTTGTGTCTGGCTCTTAGCGACCCCATGGACTGCAGCCTACCAGGCTCCTCCATCCATGGGATTTTCCAGGCAAGAGTACTGGAGTGGAGTGCCATTGCCTTCTCCACAACAATGCAAGACTGTTTCTAAATAAGGCCACATTCAGAGCCTATAGGTGGACAGGAATTTTGAGGGGACAGTGTTTAACCCAATATAGTAGGCAACCAAAAAAGATTCTGATCCAGTTATGTTCCAGACCAGTGTTCTTGAGTGGGTTCTATGCATTATCTGCTTTAATCTTGACAGTCTTTAAGGTGGGCACCTTTATTTACCCTCATTTTACAGGTGGAAAAATGAAGACTCTGAGAATTTGTTCAAGGTTAAATTGCCAGGAAGAGGCAGAGTTAAGATTCAAGGCGAGGACTATACCCAACACAAATGTGTTCTCCTAACCACTACATTATATTTCAAGCTTTGCTCTACTTGGAAATGCATTGATATCCCAACTTCCAATCACCAGCTACAAGCTATGAACGGAAAATCGTCCAGTTCCCAAATTGGGGAAAGGTCTTCGTATCTCCCTATGGTTATTCTGCCTTCTCTGTACTACAATACTGGGTAACAACCAAAGTCAGAGAGTGTGGACAAGAACCAGGAAGAATCCTGAGAGAATCAGAGAGCAGCTGCCATAATTGTCTGGTCAGGAGTTCACATGGGTAGCAGTGGCAGGAAGAAATCTGCTGGGCTCTGTGTCAGATGGTCAAAGGGACAGTGATAGAAGGTATGGTTTAGCGCTAGGAGGTCTATTGTCTGTGAGGCCCAGGCAAACAGTGAAGGCTCAGGCTTGGATGATCAGAACACCAAAAATGGTTTAGAGCTTTTGACTCAACAAGACCTAGCTGAATAAGCGTTGGATTGGATAATGGCTTAGAACTCTCTGGTTGATCCATCCTGTGAAGCTTTAGGACAAATTCAGATCTTGCCAGAGCCTCTACAGGGTGGGAAGCCATATTCTTTGAAAATATTAAAGTCTATTGAACTTAAGAGATTAGCCCTCATCCATCAGAAAGGAAACCACCCCCCACCAAAAAAGAGAAGATTCTCTGACCAAGTTACTCCTTAGGGCAAGAGCATCAGGTCCTGGAAAAGGATACCAACAGGTGGTACCAGAGACCAGTCAGAATGTCCTAAGGTAAAAATAGAATCCATGTGCTTTGAACTTTAACCCAGGGAAAAATCATGCAGTAGAGGACAGTATTGCTGGTACTTCTTCACAGCTAAACCAGCATCTGAAAAAATTTCAGTCAACAAAGGGAGCTTCTTTTTATGATTGGTCTTACTGTTATAAGAGTAATACACTTTCCTCACAGAAATACTAGAAATAAGCGAAAAGAAAAATTATTCATTAGCGTACCATCTGGAGACAACTGCTATAAGCATTTGTATTTGTATCCTTCCAGATATTTCTCTAAATATCCTCCCCCAAATAATGTCTCATGTGTATGGTTTTACAATCTGATTCTTTAACTTAAAAATGTACCCCAACATTTTTCCTTCTCAGTAAGTTTCATTCTACAATATGACTTTTCATGGCTGTATAATAATTCATGGTATGGAAGCCCCCATTGAATACTTAGTTTGTTCGAGATTGTTGCTACAATGACCAGTGCTGCCAATTTTAATGATGCTGCTAAAACCTTGCACATGATTTGTTTCCTTAGACTAACTGCCTAAAAATGTAATTACTAGGTCAGAGGCTACATCACATTTGAGGTCGTTTTCACAGGTATTACTAGCCATTCACCAAGAAACCTGTAATAATTTATGCTCCATCAGCTGCAGACAAGGGAGCCCATTTTGTGCACCTTTGTTTACAGTGGATTTTGTCATTTAAAAAATCTTTAAAGTCACCACTTACTCTTTCAAAACATCCACATCACTGAAAGCAAAATTCTTCCTGCCAAGGAGTATATTTGAGTCACTAGAATATTAGTCCAATTAGTCTGAAACCATTTAATTTCTGTCCTTGCACCTGACGTAGTTTTTCTACCCACTGGTGTCTCAGGAAAGAAAATAGTAAAGAACTTAAAGGAAGAGAAAAAAACATACAGATTTTCCTATCTCTGCAGACACTGAAGAGGCCAGTGCTCCAGTCCCCACCAGTCTGGACAATGGCTGTGATTGCTGTCCTGCCACTGGCTCCCCGGAGAGGCTGCTTCACCACAGCCTGGGCTGGTGCACAGCTCCTGGAGAGTCAAGGATGGTGATTAACTTGGAAACAAAGAAGATGATTCAGAAAGATAATCATCAAGCCAGGACAGAGTGATAAAGAGACAAGGACCCCATGATGCCCACCCAGTGGCTCTCGTTCCATAGCCCAAGCTGACCTTGCCATCTCCCTCCCTCCTCCTCCATCACACCACCTCTTCTGATTTTTTGCCCCATTTTAATTAATAGCATTATTATTCCAAGTCCCGTTACTCAAACTCAGTATTCAGTCTACTACCTCAGCGCTTCTCTGTGTTTCGTAATAGTTTGAACAGATTTGGAACCAAGGGGCCTCAGTTCAAACCTCAGTGTGCCCCTTCGTGGAAGCTTGACCTTGGTTAAGCTGCTTAACCTCTCTGCTTTCTGTTTGTTCAAATTTAAGAAGAAAAAACTACCATATACAGTTATTACATCAACTGAAGGACACATAATTCATTTACTGTGCCCAGACATGTGTAACAAGGTGACCATGAGTAAGGCCATACTGCAAGGATTTTGAACCTTTATTGAAAAAACGAAGAATTAGACTAAGTGTACACACATCTAAATCTGGATGAGGCTATTGAAGTTGAACAGACGGTATCATTTAAGTGAATAATCTGGACTTCAAAATATATCTCGATACCAAACTACTGTATGTATGATTGTCTTAGTGCAACCACAAAGTACAACTTTGGTTTGATTTTCCCTGAAGGGCACAGCTATTTTCCTCAATCATTCTGAAATAAAAAACCAGGCCCAGGGGACAGGCTTCAACAGCGAGGTGAGAAAAAATTTCCTTCTCTTTCTTGGACTGAAAATTTTGCCTGAACTCTTACCATAGGGATATATCTGGATTGAGAACTAGAGTGAAGGATAAGCTGTTGTCTGGCCTTGGAAGGTGTGGGTCAGGAGTAGGGTAGAGGGGCTGAAAAATGCCTCTGAACCTGTACATAATAGGAGTTATTCCGTTTTGCTCTGCTCTTTTAGCAAGCTTCATTATGAGTTTGCACTTGGTCTCTGATGTGTTATGAAGAAATAAAGAGACTGCCTCATACTTGAGGAAAATAAAGAGACAGCAGAATTTCTTCCTGTAATAGCTGTTGTTACAGGGTGTGCATGCTCAGTCGCTAAATCATGGCTGACTCTTTGTGACCCCACAGACTATAGCCTGCCAGGCTCCTCTGTTCATGGGGTTTCCCAGGCAAGAATACTGGAGTGGGCTGCCATTTCCTATGCCAGTTGTTACAGTAAAAGTCACCAAAGTTCTGCACCTGGAATACAAAGACTAGAGGCCAGGAGAGAATGCTCCTAAACATCCTTAAGGCAACACCCTAGGGGCATTTTGGAAACAGCTGGGGAGTCCTTTGAGAACCTCTGATTTGGAACATTAAAGCCAATGGGATTTCATGTTATCATAATATAGGGAGCATTGTTCTTGTTATGAAGATCCACATCTCTTTTTTCATTTCACCAATACTGCCCAAGTCCACACCTTCTCAAACCTGACAGCACATTAGCTTGTTAAAAAAAAAAAATTCCCAAGCCCCATTATACCCAAGCCCCAAGACCCCAAGACACTACACAGGACTCCAGGGATGAGACATAGAAATCAGTATTCAAAGTTTCCAGGCAATTCCCATGTAGTCATCCTGATAACAGCTTGAAACCTGAGACGGGTGGACTTGGGAGACTGATAATCACTGCAATGGCTTCTGAGTCTCCTACCAGGTAGATGGTGATGTCAATATAACAGAGATGGCAAGGAAAACAGACTATGAGGTAGGGTGGAAGAGACAAGGGTGCTTGGAACACAGCCAGGCTATAGTACCAGTGAGACACATCAGCTGGGAATGCCGCACCAGAGTTTGGAAGAGCAAAGAAAGAGTGACCTACCTAGGAGTGTGAAGCAGAGCTAAGAGACATCCCCACCCTTTCGTCCATTTGACATTATAGACAAGGCATAGGGCCTAGCAAGCTTTACAAGAGCCTACAGAAATGTTTGAGACTTGTTAAAAATATATTGGCTACAAAATATAAAAACTACAAAGTAGAAATTATTTAATGCTCAATTAAACATAAAAATCTAGTATCGTATCTATCTCATTAAGGTCAAATTTGTAATTCAGACATAGTATTTGATTACATTTGAAAACAATTGATGATTTTCTAATTTTGTAAAAAAAAAAAAATTCCAAGAATGAATGACTGCTAAGCAGTAGCAGCCAATCGTAAATTACACAGAGCCCAATAATTTCAAAACCAGAATCATAAAAATTCTTTCACTTCCTATACAGAAAAATAATAATAATAATAATAATGGGTATAACATTTGGTATGGGTGCATTTTAATATATTTGTTAATGATGGGGGTTAGGGCCTATTGTTATAGACTGAATTATATCCCCCCAAATTCATATGTTGAAGACCTAGCTAGCCTCCAATGTGACCACATTTTGAGACAGGGCTTTGAGGAGACAATTAAGGTTAAATGAGGAGTAGAGGTGGGATCCTGGTCCATTAGGACTACTGGCTTATAAGAGAGGAAAGGCCATGTAAAAACACAATGAGAAGGCTGCAAACCAGGCAGAGTCTTCACCAGGACACAACCATGCTGGCACTCTGATTTTAGACTTTCAGCCTCCAGCACTGTGAAGAGTATCTGTTCTGTAAGCTACTCAGTCTGTGATATTTTGTTATGAAAGTCTGAGCAGACTAAGGCCGTATGAAGATTTCAGATTGGTCTTAGAAAAACTACCTCTATATGTATCTTATCTCCTCTGCTTCCATGTGAACTCCCTGAGGTCAGGGGGCACCTGTGCTTTCTCCCTGTATCCTCAGGCTTTAGCACACTCCTTGAAACCTAGTGGGTGCACAACATTTGTTGAATTGGATAAAAATGAATTCATGTATCTCTTCTGTTATATATTGTTATTATTGTTCAGTTGCTCAGTCGTGTCCAACTCTTTGCGACTCCATGGACTACAGCACGCCAGGTTTCCCTGTCCTTCACTATCTCCCAGTTTGCTTAAATTTCATGTCCATTGAGTCAGTGATGCTATCTAACCATCTCATCCTGTCATCCCCTTCTCCTCCTGCCTTCAGTCTTTCTCAGCGTCAGGGTCTTTTCCAATGATTTGGCTTTTCACATCAGGTGGCCAAAGTATTGGAGCTTCAGCATCAGTCCTTCCAATGAATATTTAGGGTTGATTTCCTTTAGGATTGACTGGTTTGATCTCCTTGCAGTCCAAGGGATTCTCAAGAGTCTTCTCCAACACCACAGTTCAAAAACATCAATTCTTCAGCCTTCAGCCTTCTTTATGGTCCAACTCTCACATCTGTACGTGACTACTGGAAAAACCATAGTTTTGACTATATGGACCTTTGTTGGCAAAGTAATGTCTCTGCTTTTTAATATGCTGTCTAGGTTTGTAATAACTTTCCTTCCAGAGGAGTAAGCATCTTTTAATTTCATGGCTGCAGTCACTGTCCACAGTGATTTTGGAGCTGAAGAAAAGAAAATTTATCACTGCTTCTACTTTTTCCCCTTCTATTTGCCCTAAAGTGATGGGACTGGATGCCATGATCTTAGTTTTTTGAATAATGAGTTGTAAACCAGCCTTTTCACTCTCCTCTTTCACCTTCATCAAGTTATATCTGTTATATGAGTCCTCCTCAAATATAGCTATAAATTATGTGACCATAACTGTGTTTCATCCTCTAGTAAAGGCACAACTCTCAGGTGTGAATTGATTACATAAAAACATCAAGTTTTTATTGAGTAGCCTAAAAGCTTCTTACATGCCTCCACACAACCCAGTGCATTTACCTCTTGATGTGATCCCTACAAGTTGGGACTTCCATTATTACACTAAGAGTTTCCAATGATTTTAGTAAAGGAATTTCTTAGAGCTGAGCCCCTAGATTAGATTTTCTCCAGAAATGTACTTATAGCTTGGAGCTCTAGAAGAGAATTTTCTGCTTCTACCTCAGCATTGTCTGTGTAACACCTCATTACAGCAAGGAATCCTCTCCTCTATTCCAAATCAAATAACTGAGACAGCTTTTCCTGGGTGGGGGAAAAAAAGTTGGTTTTTGTGTGTATGTGTTTGCTTAATTTTGAACCTAAGAACTGTATTATTTTCTTTCCTTGGATATTCTGAATCTTTGGCAATTTTTATGTTTGAATTGACATGCATTAGCTAAAACATTTCAGTTCAAGATAATAGCTCATGTGTCAAAATTAAAATAAGAAGCATAGCTACCCTTAACTGAGCATCTGCTATGTGCCAGTTACTTCATAGTTCCTTTAAAAATTGAATAGGTGTTCAGGGGATGCTACAGGTATCAAGCTAGTTATTGTATCTTCCTGCAGAGATTTTGGAAAAAAGTTGGCTTAAGACTCAACATTCAGAAAACTAAGATCATGGCATCTAGTCCCATCACTTCATGGCAAATAGATGGGGAAACAGTGGAAACAGTGTCAGACTTTGTTTTTTGGGGCTCCAAAATCACTGCAGATGGTGACTGCAGTCATGCAATAAGAAGACGCTTACTCCTTGGAAGAAAAGTTATGACCAACCTAGACAGCACATTAAAAAGCAGAGACATTACTTTGCCAACAAAGGTCTGTCTAGTCAAAGCTATGGTTTTTCCAGATGTCATGTATGGATGTGATAGTTGGACTATAAAGAAAGCTGAGCGTCAAAGAATTGATGCTTTTGAACTGTGGTGTTGGAGAAGACTGCTGAGAGTCCCTTGGACTGCAAGGAGATTCAACCAGTCCATCCTAAAGGAAATCAATCCTGAATATTCATTGGAAGGACTGATGCTGAAGCTGAAACTCCAATACTTTGGCCACCTGATGCAAAGAACTGACACATTTGAAAAGACCCTGATGCTGGGAAAGACTGAAAGCGGGAGGAGAAGGGGATGACAGAGGATAAGGTGGTTGGATGGCATCACCTACTCAATGGACATGAGTTCGAGCAAACTCCGGGAGTTGGTGATAGACAGAGAGGCCTAGCATGCTGCAGTCCATGGGGTCACAAAGAGTCAGACATAACTGAGCAACTGAACTGAACTGAACTGCACAGATTTTGGGCTTCCCCAGTGGCTAAGTGGGGGCTCCCTAGGTGGCGCTAGCAGTAAAGAACCCACCTGCCAATGGAAGAGACACAGGAGACAAGGGTTAGATCCCTGGGTAGGGAAGATCCCCTGGAGGTGGACATGGCAACCCACTCCAGTATTCTTGCCTGGAGAGTCCCAGGGACAGAAGAGCCTGATGGGCTATGGTCCATAGGGTCGCAAAGAGTTGGACGCGACTGAGCACACACACACACAATGGCTCAGCAGGTAAAGAACCTGCCAGCCAATGCAAAAGACACAGGAGACATGGGTTCAGATCCTGGGTCAAGAAGATCCTCTGGAGGGCCTGGTAATCCCCTCCAATATTCTTGCCTGGAGAATCCCATGTGCTGAGGAGCCTGGAGGGCCACAGTCCAAAGGTTTGCAAAGAATTGGACATGACTAAGCACACACACACGCACAGCTTTTAGCTCTGTATATCACTCTATATTCTATAGGTAGAATCTTATACTACCATTAAGAGGAATGAGTTTGGAAGCAGTGGGTAAAGCTGATGGTCATAGAGTTTCTCAACCTGAGCAGCTAACCATTTGCCATCAAATCCAGCAACTTCTTCAACTAGTGCAAAGGGGACAGAGCTTAGATTTAGACACACTAAAGTCAACTGTGGTTCAGCTGCATCCTAGTTGTTTGACCTTGGAAAACACAAACTGCCCCAGCCCTTAGCTCTGGTCTCCTCTTGCATAAAACTGGATTTAAAATATCCTACTCACATAGTTGTGCTGAGGATTAACCACGAGGTACTTGGCACATAATAGATAGCAGCTACTGTTATTATTTAAATTAAGGATCTTGCATGTATGTACCGTTTTCTGAGAAACTAGTAACAGAGGAAGCGGACCTGGGGCAGTTTCTCAGTGGTCACATGTGCTACCCAAATACTTCAAAATTCAATCAGGAGGACTAATCATTCCAGTTTGCCCTGGCCTAAGGGTTTTCCCAGGATGGACAGTCCCAGGCAGACCAAGAGGGTTGGTCACCAAAAGGGAAAGAAGCAGAGAGGGGCTTCAACTGGTGGAAGGCAGGAGGCTGACTCCAGTCATTCTCGTTACCAGCTCCTAATAAGTGAGTGCTGAGAGCTGGATTACATACACAGCCTTTCCCCATTTCACCCTCACTCTAACCTTCACCTCTTCGGGCAGCTAAACAAACTCCTCACTGCGTGTCCCCACACATCTGGTGCTTTGACTGGGGGCGTTGGTGGGGGGCGGGGGTGGTGGTTCATGTCACCATCTTCCTTACTGAGACTTGCAGCACTAAGAATTTATTCTGCCTCTCACTAAGGCCTCCTTCATCATTTCAAACTCTTAACTGAAGTCAAGACTCTTGAGTTTCAATTTCAAAAGGGTGGAAAATACTGGCAGCCACCAGAAATAAAGTTTCACTTGATCAGGGTTCATCATTTTAAGTTAAGAAATATACAGACACTCTTTTATCCAAATCAGCTCTTCTCTTTTCACCAGCCAAGCAAGGCCAGGAAAAACTAGTCAGTTGCCCCCCTTTCAAGTACACATGGGAAATGATAGCAGCTACTTTCTTCCTGAGCCCAGTTTTCTTTTTCCTGGCTCCTTATAAGAAGAGATTGATTTGATATTCCAACCAAAGAGCAAAAGCTGGGGGTAAAATCACCCTACTTCCTACCTCAAGTTGGAAATAAAATGTTGTCCATCTTCAGATGATATGAGTGAAAGCAACAGAGGTGCGTGTGTGTTGAGAAAGGAAACATCCTCAGGAAACTTACAGAAGTAATTTCCAAACCAATCCATAGTTAATAGGTATTTTCTTGTCACTGGGGATATGCTTTTTTCCTTCAATAAGCTGACTGATTCTAAACTCAGGTTCAATCCAAAATGAAACACCTAATAAGAATGTTGCCTTGATATTCTGGAACCTGAGGTCATAGCAGTGTAACTGACAGACATCTTATTTCTTTAAAGACAGGTACACCTAACTGTGGGCAAGGCCATCTTACTAACATGAAAGGAGATACTGCTGAAGATATAGTGTAAGTTAAATAAAAAGAAAACTTCTCTTTGGTGGAAAAATCCCTTTAAGAGATAACTTGAGCAAACATTTATCTAGCTAAACATCACTTGACCTTTCCTTAGGGGACTCAGAGTCTACAGATTTCAGCCATGCCTTGTAGCTGAGAAGCAATAGGGAGGGGCCTCTCATCATCCCCAAGGCTGTTGGTCCAATTCAACAAGAAGACATGAGTCCCAGAACCTGAGAACAGAGACAAGAAGGTATTTAAGCCCAGAGATCATGCTTGAAACCACCTAATAAAAGATGGTTTTCTAAAGTTTAAGCTATGCTAAGTTGTCTCAAGCCTCTAAGGATTTTCACAATTTCTAGAAGTCTCCTACTCTTCCATGGACTTCTTTGATTACAGCAGGAGAATGGTACTGCCTCTTCCCTACATGGCCCAAATGGAATCCAGTGAACAAGGCAGGGCTTGGCTGGTGATTGCCTCCCTACTGCTCTGCATCTTCAGGGTCTTAGGAGCCTCTGAAGCACACCTTATAGAGATACGGACACCAGAAACACTAGAAAAATGTTCCTAGAGAAGAAAAATTCAAGAAAATTGCACACTGAGGGGAAAGGTCTGCAATCACAATTCAGTGTTACACTAGAAAGACAACAGGAGCCAACTACACTGTACATTCCTCTCATCAGAACCATAAACAACGACTGTTTAGGGTTCTGAACTTCAAAGCATTTACATGAACACGGTTGTTAGCAAAAGCCTATATAATCCCTCCCAATCAAGATCCTTCAGATATAGCTTCATGACCGCCTTCATTAACTAGGTCCAGGCGGCTCTCATTGTCTTGTTAACTGTAAGGATGAATTCTACATGAAGGACAGCCATGTTGCTCACCACTCTATTTCAAGTGCTTAACACAGTGTCTGAAACAATATTAACAAGCATTCCATAATATGTCAAATAAATGTGCTATCTATGAAAATTCAAGGTTATAAGAATAACAGAAATTAAGAAGTGAGGTACTAGTGTTGCAAAAAGATTTAAAATAAGATTCCTTTGAAGAATGAGCAACATAAGCTAATTCCATATTTTAAAATTTCATTTGTCCCAGCTTCTCTCATCAAACATCTGTTGTACAGTGCTTCCCTGGTGGCTCAGTTGGTAAAGAATCTGCCAACAGTGTGGAAGATCTGGGTTCGGATCACTGGGTTGGGAAGATTCCCTGGAGAAGGGCATGGCAACCAACTCCAATATTCTCGCCTGGAGAATCCCCACGGACAGAGGAGCCTGGCGGGCTGCTGTTCATGGGGTTGCAAAGAGTTGGGCACGACTGAGCAATTGAGCACAGCACAGCATTTGTTGAATAAAGTGACCAATCCACATGCCACACAGTTCTTTCACCTAAAAAATAAATGAAAAAGAGAAAGAAGAAAAAAGAATGTCTTCTTTATAGAAGAATGACAACTATTTATGGAAAAAAAATGATAGCTGAAACCCAGTCCCCTAAAACAGAGTTCCCTTGCTGAGTTCATGACTTACCACGCTATGAAAAAGCCTTTTTTTTCTTGTTCAGCCCCTCTTCCCCTCAGGATTAAGGAGTATCAAAGAAAAGGGGGGACTGAAATTGAGCAGGATATTGCAGGGTCCTCTCAGGTACAGAAATCCCTCCATGTTCCCTCTTTTTTATTTGCAGAAAATGGCTTTACTCTCCTAGGCCTTCCCACTAAGTAGACTAAGGGAATTACTAATCAGGGAAGTGAGGGAATGCAAAAACAAAGGAAAAGCAAACATTTCATCAGTGAGAAAACAGAGGCCTAGCTCCTCAAAGGATATACCTAACAACCTGATGCATATCTTCAAGTTTTTCTGCAGAAACTAAGCCCCACCCCCAACCTGGTAGAAGATGGTGATTATCTGCTAACCATAAGCATAGAAACCTGAAACTAGCTGGAACGAGAAAGCTGATGATTAAGATTCCCAAAACATTAGCCTATTATTTCACCATCAACCAATCAGAAGAAAGTGAAGGAGCTACAACCCTCACCCCAAACGTTGTCTTTAAAAACTCTTACTTAGAAGCCATCAGAGAGTTCCAGTCTTTTGAGCACAAGCTGTCCGTTCATTATCCCTGCTTGTGTGTTAATTACTCAGTCACATTCGGCTCTTTGTGACCTCATGGACTGTAGCCCACCAGGCTCCTCTGTCCATGGGATTCTCTAGGCAAGAATACTGGAGTGGGTTGCCATTCCTTTCTCCAGGGGATATTCCTGACCCAGGGGTCGAACCTGGGTCTCCTGCACTGCAGGCACATTCTTTAGCATCTGAGCCACCAGGGAAGCCAATTAACCCTGCTTGAAAAGTGAAAGTGAAGTCGCTCCGTTGTGTCCGACTCTTCAGGACTCCATGCACCGTAGCCTACCACGCTTCTCCGTCCATGGGATTTTCCAGGCAAGAATACTGGAGTGGGTTGCCATTTCCTTCTCTAGGAGATCTTCCCGACCCAGGGATTGAACCCAGGTCTCCCACATTGTAGGCAGACGCTTTACCGTCTGAGCCACCAGGGAAGTCACCCCACAAATAAATGCTGTACTTCCCTTCACCACAACCCAGTGTCAGTAAATTGGCTTTGCTGCACAGCAGACAAGCAAACACAAGTTTGGTTTGGTAATAATTTTGGCATTAGAAAATCACCATTTTTCACAGTCTCCAACATAATTTATTCAGGAAAGGACTGGGGTAATAAAACCATGAGACAAAAAATTGAGAATAGGACATTTTCAAGATGCCAAATCATCACTCTACGGATTTGCATTTGTAAAAGAAATAACCAATCTTAACTCTGGAGAAATACTCAAAATGTATCGTTACAATGGAAAGTTCTAAAGTGTTTTTGTTTTTTTTAATATATCTTTACAACAAAAATTCTGGAAGTGATTTAAAAAATATATACTTTTATAATGGAAAGTTCTGCAAGTGATCAAAGTCAAAATGTATCTTTAAAATGAAGGGTTTAAGAAATTATAAAATTCAGCATCACTAAGAGTGGGACAACAGGAAGTAATGTTTAACCTAACCCTCATTATCTACAGACCACGCTGTCCAACAGAAATAAAATGCAAGTCACGTATGCAATTTAAAGTTTCCCGGTAGCCTTTTTAAAAAAGTAAAACAAAATCAATGACATTAACTTTAATATATTTTATTTAATCCAATTTATTCAAAATATTATTTCAGCACATAATAAACATAAAAGAAAATTATTATTGAGGTATTCTATGTTCTCTTTGTCATTTGAAATCTGAAGTGTATTCTATGCTTTTACCTCACGGCTCAATTCAGACTACTCACATTTCAAGTCCTCTATAGATACATGACTGGACAGCACAGTTCTAGACCTAACTCCAGTATAAGGAAAACAAGGGATACAACAAACTATCACTTACTTCTCCCAAGTGAAAAGACATTAAGTACTCCTTTGTCACATTCCTCAAGCGCTTACTTAGGAGCAAGGATCATGTCCTATCCTGTTTGTTTTTCAAGTGTGCAGGGTTTTTCCTCCCTACCTTAAAACCAATTAAGTTCTAAGGAGAGCAGTGAGCAATTAGAAAACTTAATTGATGCTACAAATCTTGGGTGGCAACTAAGTATTCTCTAAGACAGATGTGAAGTAATGTCCAAAGAAACTAAGAGAAAACAGCATAACAAAGTATCAGCTAACACTGAGAACCAGGCACATAGATAACTAGTAAACGGTCATTAGAACGACTAAGTGAATGAATTTTTCAAAAGAAAAACAGACACAACTACCACAAACTATAAAAGACATGAAGGAACATGTCATCTTATTCCCACCTCAAAAATTTGCAATGATTCTTGAGGTAATTAAATCAGCTTCGAATATCTGCCTAGAATCCAAGAATCATTGTAAGGCCCAATTTACTGCTAACTTATCTATTTCCAATTTCTCTCTCATTCTGCCAAGATAAACATTCCATTCCTGGCATCATCTCCCAAACAAGCCATGCATTTGCTTTCACCTCCAAGCAGTCATCCACACATAGTTCTAAAAGCTAGAAACACGGCTCTGCTCTCTCCTAGCTGCTACTCCAATCCTAATCACGCTTCACGTCCCACCTCATCTACGAAGTCTTATCTGACTTGAATCCAAGAAACTTTTCCCTCTTCTGACCTAACAGCCCTGACATCGCTGGCCTTGGTCAAATGCATTCTTGTCTCTCATGCATGCATTCCTTGTCTAAAACGTGTGCTGCAACAGACTGGAGACATGGAGGCCAGGGCTCTAACTCAGCTCTGACACTGGTGTATGGGATATGGGCAGGTCACTTGTTCTCCTGAGGCCTGTTCTTCATGTGGCCTATTTTCTATTCCTAGAACACATCGCATGCCCCTGCCTCAGAGCTTTCACACCTGCTGTACCCTCTGCCTAATATGTTTTGCCCAGATTATCTGCTAACAAAACTATATATACATTTACTCTTGAATGTACAAGCTCACTTCTATAAATTTATTAAGATACACTTACACAAATACAAAGCTACATATCCACAAAGTTTGTCACTATATAATTTTATACAGATTCTATAAAACATCAGAAACTTATAAACAATCTAAATGCCCATCCATAAGAGACTAGTTGAATGAATTATGGTACACCTTTACAATACTACAACACAGAGGAAAGAAGAGGAGGGACAGAAGGGGACAAAGGAAGAAAAGGAGGAGGACAAAGAAAGAAACAGATCTCCATGAACTAAAATAGAAAAATATTTACATATATATTAATCAAAAAATAAAGTTGTTAAAAAAGGTATAAAACAATTATAACATCTACTTTTTAATGAGAAAAGAGGAAGCAAAGTACATAAAAATAAACATTTGCTTGCTTTTGGATAAAGAAACACAGGAAAGATAATCTAGAAACTAATGAAATGGTTAGCTACAGAATATGGGAAGGTGGTGCAAAAAAGTAAAAATTCTCTGAATGGATGTAATTTTGACTTTTGAACAGTGTTAAGTATTTTAATTACTCAAAAAATAAATAAAAAGGGAAAAAACCAAGCATAAAATTGAATGAAAAGAGAAACAAATGACTGTATTAAAACCACAAATGAAAAGGAATTCATTCAGGTAACATTTAAACTTTGTCTATATGCTTTGTCTATATGTTTTAGTGTGAAACATTTTAAGGACATAAAGAACTGCAAAATTAAAAAAAAAAATCTATATTGAACTCTACTTAGTAAACTTGTTGTTCATAGTAGCCCTCGATTGGTAATTTTAAAATTTTTAACAGACCAAATGAGTAAATATACTGAGGTTCTTGGGAACCAGAGTTCTCACTCTGTGAGAAGAAAGATACAAATATTTTCAGAGAGAAGGCAAGGAAGAATTGCAGTGTTAGATAAAATTATGATTTTAAAAATATGTATACATATATTTCTTAGCTCTGTTCAATGGAAAGGCCTAAAAAAAAAATTTAGGAGCAATGAGCACACAAAACACCCAGATTGTGATTTCTTAATACCATTCTCCATTAAAATGAAGTAGGGCTCCTAGGAGAAAAAAACTGATTCCTGCTCTGGGACAGGACAATACAAGGTGAGCTGGAAACTTCTTGTTGTACCAGTAAGCAAAGAAATGTCCCAAGACTGATGAGGAGATAGCAAAAGGACACAGGAACTAGCTTGAAGGGGCTCCCATTGGGTAATAACTCAAGAAAATCTGGGCAGTCAAAGCATAACGGTAGTAATAGGTTATGGCACATACGAAAAAAGAATCCATCAGTCCATAGCGGTTTGTAAAGAATGAAGACAAAAATTGGGAACAAAGGGGAAATCTCTTCTTTACAGAAGAATGATACCTAATTAATGGAGAAAAAAATCGTAAAATTAAGAACTCTCCTACCAGTGTAGTTGCTGGCAGAAAAATGATCCATGAGTGCTACCATTTCCTGAAAGTCTGCTGGCAAACAGGATATTCACATAAGTTTTAAAATATCACCCTATAGGCTATTTATTAATCATAAAAGGGAAAGATCACTTTTTCAGTTGAGAAATCTGAAGATGCTACTTTTTTAAATCAATGATCAAACTTAGGAATATGCCAACAATATATGAATCCAGCAATCATGAATACATTATGCAATGGGAAATATCACTCATGTGGTACTCTTGCCAAGACTTAAATCTGAATTCAACCAGGAGAAAACAGGCAAATCTAGATTGTGAGGCAAACTTAGTAACAACTGGCATAGAGTCCCATCAAAAATTTTACTGTGATGAAAGACTAAAAAAGAAAAGCTGAGAAACTGTTGTAGTGTGAAGGAGATTAAGAGACATGAACACAAAATGTAATGCTTAATCTCTGAATAGATCCTGAAAAAAGTTTATTGATGAGATATTTTGGAAATTTTATTACTTCATGTATTAGGAATGCTTATTACCTAATATTGCTAAACTATACTGTGCATACAAAATATATGTCCAATGTTACATTTCTTGGGCAAGGTAAGTATATATTGTGTTTTATACAGGAGAATGTCCTAGTTCTTAGGGGTTCCATGCTAAAGTATTGAAAAATGAATTGTCACGGTTTCTGCAACTTATTGTCAAATGGCTCAAATTTTTTAAAAAATATATTCTAAGTGCAAGGTGGTATCATGGATAGGATCCTATAATAGCAAAAAGGCATTAGTGGAAAAACTGGTAAAGTCCTAATGAAGCCTTTAGTTAACAGCGGTGTACCAATATTACTTATTTTTGACAACTGAATCAAGGTTAGATAAAATGTTAACACTAGCGGAAACTAATGAAGGGTGTACTGGAACTTTCCATACATTAGATGCAACTTTTCTATAAAGTTAAAACTATTCCAAAATAATTTTTTTTAAATGTATGTTTAAAGAGAGAGCACAAATGAAACAAAATGTTAATCACTGATAAATCTCAGTGACAGGTATATGGGTGTTTACTAGCTGATTACTTTAACTTTTAGATAGGTTTAAAATTTGGCAAAATAAAATGTAAAAAGAAAATAAAGCTATGGAAGGTTAAAAGTAAACGGATAGAAAAAGATATTCTATATGAACACTAACCAAAAGAAGACTGATGTTATTCAATCTTCTGAATAATATCAGAAGCATCATAATATTATATAGAAAACAAAAACTGTTTTACGTAGATCAAAATATTACATATAGCATCAAACACAGCATCAAATATTATATTATATATAAAACAAAAGTTGTCTGAACTAGAGGAGAAATGCATTAATCCAGGGTCATGAGATTTAGTATGTCTCCAAAATGAAAGTACACTAAGAAAATAGAAGAGTAGGATACAGATTTGGACAATTCAATCTGCAACTATGACCTAATGCACATATGTAGAACTCTACAACTGCAGAATAAACCTTTAAAATCTCATATGGAACATGTATAAAGACTGTTCATACACTGGGCCATAAGTTTGTCTTATGGGTGGAGGCTTCTGAGGTGCTGGCATTGTGCTATTCCTTGATCGCGAGGTGATTACATAGGTTTTTGCTTTGTTGATGAATTCTGTTTCATTGTTCATTTAGGAAGGTAACCACCTCCTATGATATTAATACAATAAGCCCAATGCAACTTGTTTTTCCCTCAATATTTCAATTAATTGCTTTTTCAGTTGCACATCAAATAAAATAATATGCTTACATTTAGAGGCTTCCTTATACAAAACTTACATATCTTTAAACACAAAAAACATATTCAGTCTAGCAAGACATCTATTCAAAGAGAGAGATTGGAATTGAGACCGAGGGAACAGAGAATCCATGAATCCCAACTCACCTGTAATCCAAGGAAGCATAGGTTCACAAGCTCATTTATTAAAATAGGCACAATCACTCACAATACTAAAATTATTTTCCTTTCTTTTTCTTTTTTTGGCCAAGCACATTTCATTTAATTTGCCAAGTTAAACCTAAGTAGCCTTTGTTTAGGTCGCAGGAAGGATTACTTTGATTTAGGGAGTTAACTATAGCTATGCAGATTGAGGAAGCAACAAAAAAATCTAACAAAGGGCAAACGAATCAGTTGCCCCAAAAGAACCAAACAAATATGACATGATTATTAGCCATAGTAATCCTATTACTCCTAAGTCGATTACTACTACTACTACTATACCCTGATATAGTAGTATAGTAGTATTCAGTACCAATCATTGAAGGTCAGCAGCAGCAGCAGCATTTCAGAAGGTTTACCACTTGCCAGGCACTGTGCTATTAATATATATGTAAGATTTTCCTAGATTGTTTCCTCTGAGTATCTCACAATAAGCCTAGAAAGTAGGTACATTATTAGTTTCATTTTATAGATGAAGAAATGGGTTGAGCAACTGGCCAAAAGCACACAAGTAGCAAGTGGAAGAAATGGAAATCTAACTTAGCTAGTCTGACCTCAGAACATGTAATCTTATCTACTCTGCTATACTGCCTGCTCCTAGCAGATAAACAATGATACGTACTTGATGATCGATCTCTAAAGGATCATTCAGCTCTAACATTCTATGGTTTGTCTTAATGAATCTGTAATAAAGCATTCAACTAGGCCCTGTAATCTCAAATTGTATGAAGCAAACTAAGGAAGCTCAATAAAATCTCTTCACATGATCTGAAAGTTACAATTCAGGTTTCCTAGGATTATCAGAATTGGTCTTTCTCCACATGAAATCCTTCAAGAAATGCAAATTTTTTCTTGTCTGTCAGTCAATATCTAATATTTTTTCCTCATATGAAGAGAGATGACACAGACAATATCTAAAGACATCCCAGAAAGAATAAAAAAATAAATATGCAATACTGTTGGCTTGATCTTTAAACACAACTGGACTAAAGGCAAATCTGGTAACTGCAGATTTCTGAGGGCGGAAAAAAAATTCTCTCCTTTAAAACACCTAAATTTAGTATAAATCAAATAACTATTCATAAATTATCAATATTAGCCTTGAAAAAATATTATTGGTGGCTAACTGAATATATCAAAGCTAAAAAAAATTATTTTAAGACCTATTTGTTCTTTATACAAAATACTGAGTGGTCACAATCAAATCAAAATATTCTCATTTGTTCTTTTAAAATCATCATGAGAGTTCTTTTTAAAAAGCAAAACTGGCTGTCTAATTTACTCTTCTTTTTAAAGAAGAAAAACAGCTAACTCCATAATGGATGTAATAAAAAAGTTGCCAGCTACTCCTTAGCCCTCATAAATAACATGAAGTACACCTCATACAAGAAGCTTACTGACACTTTTGCATTAACCTGAAATACTCACAGCTTCTGGGAAACAGCAAACATCTGTTAAAAAACAAAAACAAAAAACAAAGTATGGTACAAACAATTTCTATTTGAGGCCTCAATAAGGAAAAAAAAAATTTATTAGGTCCAGGAATTGAAGAAAACTTGGTATACTTATGAGTACATGCAGAATTTGATGGTCAGAAATTAAATCTATTTAGGTCCAGCCTAAGGTTCTCAGAGCCTACCTACAGGCACAATCATAGTAGTAATATCCTCAGAAACCAAGATAAATCTCCTATGCCTTTGTTTAATGAACTAAATAGATCATTGTATCACCAATATCTGCCCGTAGCCCATTTTCAGTAAGATGAATTTTCTTGTTCATGAGATCCACGTGGAAAACAGCATGCTCAGAAATGGGGGTCTTTTCAGCGTGCTCTTTTCCCAGGACAGGAACTCGCCGAGGCCCCAACACTGGATCATCAAATCTCATCAGTTTCACTTTGGAAAGGTCTACAGCAAAATAAAGTAGTAGTACGAACATTTAATTACAGTCACTGGCTCAAACCCATGCCTGAGTCTCATAATTCATGTTTTAAACACACTCGTTGTTGTATCTTAAAAAATATTTTCATCAGGTTATTAAACAGGACCCAAACTCAGAAAGCAAAGATAAACCTAACAAATCTTCATCCTCTGTCGGCTTTTACCCAGATCAAAAACTGGCAGAACTTCTGTATAACACATCTTCTGGAATTATAAACCAAGGGGAGGGATTGAGTATATTTTTGAGCATTATCCTACATGCTCTCTCAAATAACTTTTAATACACTTCTATTAACCATTTTTCAGAACATTAAAAAGCCTAAAAGTTTTTTTTTCCTTTTCTTGTCTTGCTTCTTGGAATATTTAAAAGTGCAAGAACTGTAGCTTTCTTTTGG
Source organism: Okapia johnstoni (assembly GCA_024291935.2). Taxonomy (NCBI): domain Eukaryota; kingdom Metazoa; phylum Chordata; class Mammalia; order Artiodactyla; family Giraffidae; genus Okapia; species Okapia johnstoni. Next base: position 49,421,116 of record CM044316.1, read on the forward strand.
AAGATAATTTTGGAAAAAGAATTACTACTCTGAGAAACAGCATTACCAGATTCTTGTTTTGCTTAAATGATGAAAAGTGTTTTAACAAGCTGATGAAAGACAAGGAAAGGAGAAGAACAGGGAGAAAGGGCACAGACTTTAGAATTTTGAGCTTCTGGATGAGCTCCAACCCTCCCCTGCTTGAGACTTTCCTGATCTGCTCTTGTGCAAGCTGATAAGATGGCTCCTGGCAAAGAAAGCGCTTGTCCCTTGAACAAATTTATGATGCAACAATCCTGCCAACAACTGATCCCAAAAGAAATGTATTTATTTCAGCAATACTGAGACTTTTCAACATCAAATGGTTTTATTTTACAAGGTGGAAAAACACCATAAATGACTACAAATGCTGACTCTGGGCTTACTGCTCATTCTAAGCGTAGCATGGCTAGTTTATGCTTAACTTGATCTACAGAAACTGAAGATATCTTCTGACTTATTTCCCACTCTTTTCTAAAGTAGATTGCTGGGTGGTCCGTGAGCTACACTCCCTCATGCTGCCTTGAGACTATGACTCTTACATGAGAGGGATAAGATTTTAAAAAAAGATAAAAGGAGATATTAATGCAGCTGGCAGCTATTCGAGGAGTACAAGTTATCCAGGCATTCTATTATCCTTGAGAAACAAAGACTAAAGGATGACAAGCTTAGAGTAGGGATCTCAGGGTTTACAGAGCAATTACCTGCAACTACCATGAAGGCAATCCTGCCTAAGAGTCTTTACAGAGGTTCTGCAGAGGCCATATAATCTATCCCCAGATACAGCACAAGCCCTGAAAATTAAAATGAGAAAGGAGCAGGCCCAGCCTTCATGACAGCCATGGTCTTATTTGAGCGGAAGAACACAATTCACTTTAATAGCTATTCTAATTCAACATGCACATCAGTGGTATCAAATTATTTTCTTACAGAAGTAATGACAAGTCCTGCCAGCAGATTTTATGCACAAGGCCTTTTATTGCAGATATGCCTCTGTCTCTCTGTCTCAATCTCTCTGAAACAGACCTCCCTCATCATTCCAAGCAATTCTGAATCAAACTATTTCAAAGAAGCCTTAATACCCCAATCAGGCTCCTAAGTGACAAAACACATCTGCTTTGATGTTTCCCCATGTACTTCATTACTGCAAATAAAATTCTTGGGGCTTTCTTAGTGGCTTTACTATCTTTTCTTATCCCAGACCTGTCTTATCATTGAAAATGTTGAAATTTAAGTCTGCAGCTACACAAGATTTAAGGCACTTAGAGAAAAGATGAGAATGATTGAAAGTCCCTAGGGATTGATGATGCGAAATGGAGCTTTTCACCTCCAAATTATTAGTTCATATGTGGCAAGGGTTTTGAGTGATTTAAAGTCATTATCATCAAATAGTTACTCCACAGCCTTTGTGGAGTGAAATGATGATTTTAGTTCCCAGTTCCTCCTGGACCTAGATCATAATCACCCTCAATACAATTGGCACTAATTGGACAACTTGCTGGCTATCATAGCAGACAGAGAAGTATGTTATTGAATTTCACTCCTTTCTAATTTCACATACTCAGTTCCCTTAGATATCGAAGTATCCTGAGGACTTTTGGAAAAGTCTTAAGTTTAGAGCTCTTCTGTAGATACTTGGAGGAATATCAATTGCAAACTCCCCCTAATGTTTCTCTATCTATCTTCCAAAATTCACACCAGCTACTAATATCAAACTTAAAGCACTTTATGATAACATTATTCACAGCTAGAATAACAAAGGAAGTAAGAATTATGCCAGAAGCTCAGTGAGAAAAGACAAGCTAAAGAAAACATACCAGTACAAGTTCTGAAGAACCTAGTCAGTGCTGTATTTGAGAGTATTTAAAGGGAAATCAGGTTTAACATTATATTATATAATCCAATTTCCAATACACGAATAAAGCCTCTTATGCACTACAACCTCATAATTATCCTATCCAGTGGGTGCACACAAATACCTATTTTCTTTAGAAGCTATTATACTATTCTTCAGAGTTAAGAGTTCTTCCTGTTACAAAATTGTCTCATGACTAATATATGCAATATAAAACAGCAAAAAGGTCACAAAATGGCTTCCTGTATGTTCATACTTCAAAATTGTCAAGTTCTGCTTTTTGTGGCCTATAAGTAGCAAGGATGGCTCTATCATTCTACAGTACCTGGTTTATTGAGGGAAAATGCTAAATGTCTACAACATAGATAAACCTTGAAAACATTCTGCTAAGTGAAATAAGACAGACATGAAAGGACAATATTGTATGATTCCACTTACACAGGTACCTAGAAGAGTCAAATACACAGAATAAAAGAGCTCTTGCCAGGGACTAGAAGGAGGAAGAATGGGAAGTTATTGTTTAATGGATAGAGCTTCAGTTTAGGATGATGAAAAAGTTCTAGAAATGGATAATGTGATGGTTGCACATCAATGTGAATGTATTTAATGCTATTGAACTACACACTTAAAAAAATGATTAAGGTGGTCAATATTATGGTTTGTATATTTTAGCACAATTTTTTTTTAATGTCCACAAAAAACAAAAAATCCCCAGTCCTAACATATTGCTGGTACACAGTGAAACAAGTTATCAGTGTTTGCCTCGTGCAAGTACACATGTTCCCTTCACCCTCACAGGGCCCATCCAAATGATGTTTTCTCCATTAAATCACCCCTGATCACCACAGCTGGAAATAAATAAGCTCACCTTTCTCTCTGCTGTAAATGGTATCTGGACCTCTCTTACTGCACTCAGCAGTTTCTCCTTAGATTATGATTATGTACTTCAATAGTTAAGTCCCCTACTCCTTCAGGAGATGCACTGTCCTAGTGAACAGTACTTTGTGGACCCCTCAAAGCCCCTAGTACCTACGCAGGAGTCTTTACATACACACTTATCTCTACACACACACCACACACAATAGTCTCTCAAAAATTTCGAGATAACAAAAAATGCATGGCAAAATGAATTCCACAGGGCTATTTTAAGTCTTCTATGTAAATGGAACATTGTTACCCTGAATAGTTTCAAAAATTAGGTCACTGTATGGGATTTGTAAATCTTTTCAGGAAATTTTTATACTGATGGTATGTGGCCCAATCAACTCTTGGTTGTCATCAAGAAGAGAAGGGAGAGATCATGCAAAACATTAATTTGTCTTCATAATTTGGAAGAAAAATAATTCAGAAACACACTAACTCCCTTCACACTCTTCTCAGCATAAGATCAGCTGAGTGATTTAAAAAAAGAACTACAAATTATTATATCAAATCTAATCATAAAAGATATAGACTTAATCTTGCTAATAAATTAAGACTATTTACATATTTTACCCAGAGGCATATTGTCTAAAAGAAAGAATATGAGCTTTGCAGACAGAGACCTGTGTTTGAATCGTTTGAATTCCAGCTCTAAGATTTGCTAGCTGTATGAAATTTGTAAGTTATTTAGCCATTCAAACCTCCACTTCATCATCTGCAAAAGGGGAATAATACCCTCAATGTTAGAGAGCTGTAAAAGGATTAAATGACTAACACATGGCAGACATGCAAAAACTTTTATTCTTTTTCTCTTCCTTCCCCAGGAATAGATTCAGCCAAGCAGGTTAATTTGGAATATTAAGGGAATATGTTGCTCAATTCTGAATATGTGAGAGATGGAAATTGCTTGTTACAATTTTAAAGCTAAATGGAATCCTGGTACTTCCCTGCTTGTTCAGTGGCTAAGACTATGCTCCCAATGCCGGGGGCCCAGGTCCAATCCCTGGTCAGGGAATTAAGATCCTACATAGTGCAACTAAGACCTGAAGCAGCCAAATCAATCAATCAGCATTTTTTTAAAAAAAAGCTAGATGGAATCCTGGAAAAACATGTAATCCAGTGTTCTCATTTTATTAAAAGAGAAATCAATTTAAAGCTTAAGTGACATGGCCAAGTCACCAAGCTACCTAGTCACAAGGTCCCAAAAGAGAAGATAGGTGTCCTGATTCTGTGTCCAATATTCTTTCCACATTACATGACTGTCCCTAAGCAAGCCAGTTACTATTCTTTCTTTCCGCTGCTTAGAACTCACAAATCCATGAGCTACTGCCAAACGCGCACTTCAGGGAAGCCATTTACCTTTGATTCCTCGGTCCACTTTCATTAAACGCCTGAGTACAGAATCACGGTTATCTCCTTGCCTGATTTCAATTTTGGTTGAGAAGTGGCCACTGAATGGTTGAGGATTCAGTAGGGAAACTAATACACCAGGCTAAGAAAATAAAGAGAAAATGACTATTATTAGAAATCAAATCTGAATACTGCTGAGAGAGGAGTGTCTGCTAGACTTTTAATGTCCAAGGAAATACAGACTTAATTCTGATATTTTAAAATCAAGATCAAAGGATACTCAAGTATGAAAGAAAAGATGTACAAAAGCTCATGCTTATAACCAAATGCCTATATAAGAGTGACTATGAGTATACATATCTGTACTGATGATGGATAGTAACAACGATTCTATTTTCTCTTCCACAACTACCACCGTTAACTGAATTCCTACTAGGTACCAGATGATGATACTTTATAGACATCATTCCTATATCCTGAAAAGCAGTTCCTTAAGACCCCTTTTCACAGATGAAAAGCTGAAAAAAAGAAAGATTAATAAAGCAGCCCAAGGTCACATAACTAGAAAGAGACAGAGCCTCACATTTACTGAGCATAAACTCAGTTCCATACCATACTACTTTCCACATTGTATAAGCTATATAGTTAAAGACAATACTCATTATTTTAAGTGAAAGAAGTTAACTGAGCGTTATGAAACATAAATACATAGTAGCTTAAGGGAATGGTTGGAAGTAGCTTGAAATAAACACATTTGTATAGGCAACACTATTTCATGTACCTATCTCCATGGCTCAAATGACGGTACTTTTAAAGCCACCATATCTTAATGTAATGAGACTATTTATAATCTGATGATGAATTCAGGAGGTCTGCATGATCATCATTATGCATGATAATCATTCTTTCAAAAGAGAATTTTTGTTTGCTGGGTTTTTGATGAAATGTGGTAAGAGTAACAGGATCTATGTAAGTCTTCTGCTTATTAAGTAGGGCATTTCATGAATTCTCACAATGGTACTCCACCAGACTTGACCAAATGCTGCCATTCTGAATGGATTCTTTAAGAGTTAATAAATATAATCTCCTCAAACTCCAAAACCTATTTATCTTCACCAATAATGGTCCCCAAATAAGAAATGAAAAAAGCATTACCAGCAAAATATGAAATTATTCATCAATCTGGTTTATGCCAGAAGCCAAAACTCTTAAATAACATTATCAAACCAAAACTCATCTGAAATATGAAAGCTCCCTCTCTCTGTTTAAGTCTCACATTTCAATGTCTACTATCTTTTTTTAAGTCAGGTTTTGAAAATCATATTCTTATTTTTAAAATCACAAGCAACATCTGATGCTAACCATAACACTAGAGTAAGAAAAAGTGAGGATTAGACTAACCAGGGAATTAGAGGACCTGAAATCCAGTCCCACTACTGACCAACTATGTGGCCTAAGTCAAACTAATCATTTAACTTCTCTGGACCTCACTTTGCTTCCATCTTCAAAATGATGGGTTTCGATAAAAAGCTCTCTAAGGTCTCTTCCAGCTTTAAACCGCAATGATTCAGTGAGCTTCTTTCAACTTACTTCTGTTCTAAAAACATTAAGTGGTTTCCCAGGACAGCAATCTTCCCTGACTTTATCTTCTGCTTCAGAGGCAAATTTGACTTCTATATGTTCTAGCTAAATAGAGAGGGAAAAAATGGAAGTCATTAGTATCACTTAATATGATTAAAATTAATCATCACTTCATTTCACCAAATAGCAAAACCAGGTTCTCCACCTGACATGAAATGCTCTGTGCAATTTTATTATTTTCCATATAAACATTAAATGAAATCTATAATCAATTATTTAACACTCATCTTGCATGTCTCATAGTATGTTATTTATATAATCATGTTTACCATCTTCTATAAGGAAATCTGACACTTACCTGCTGCCTACGAGAAACAATAAAGAGGATAAAAGGCTTTCACTCAAATAAATGGAAAAGCTCAAAGTGAAAGTAGCTCAGTCGTGTCCAATTCTTTGCGACCCCAGGGACTATAGAGTCCATGGAATTCTCCAGGCCAAAATACTGGAGTGGGTAGCCGTTCCCTTCTCCAGGGGATCTTCCCAACTTAGGGATCGAACCCAGGCCTCCCGCATTGCAGGCAGATTCTTTACCAGCTGAGCCACCAGGGAAGCCCAAGAATATGGGAGTGAGTGGTCGATCCCTTCTCCACTGGATCTTCCCAACCCTGGAATCAAACTGGGGTCTCCCGCATTGCAGGCAGATTCTTTACCAGCTGAGCTTCCAGGGAAGCCTGGACAAGCTCAAGATATGTAGCAAATTGCATATATCTGAATATAAGATGACCCTAAATAAAAAGCGCTCCCACTGTCCCAATGAAAATATCCAAGCAGTGTTTTGATGTCCATGACTATATATGAACATTTAGAAATACATAAAATAGATGTCTACTAATACTTAATTATGCCTTTATAATTGTTGCTGTTGTTTAGTAATTAAATCGTGTCTAACTCTTTGCAACTCCATGGACTGTAGCCTGTCAGGCTCCTATGTACATGGGATTTCTCAGGCAAGAATACTGGAGTAGGTTGCCATTTCTTTCTCCAGGGGATCTTCCTGACCCAGGGATCGAAACTGTGTCTCCTGTTTAGCAGACAGATTCTTTGGGAAACCCACACACTTATAATTACATGATATAAAATATTTGCTTAGAAATTATTGTTTCTTTCATTCCCATATTTCATAAAACAATTTTATTCAAATCTAAACCTGTTCTGTTTTTGTGCTTAGTCACTCAGTTGTGTCGGACTCTTTGAGACCCCGTGGACTTAGCCCGCCAGGCTCCTGTGTCCACGGGGATTCTCCAGGCAAGAATACTGGAGTAGGTTGCCATGCCCTCCTCCAGGGGATCTTCCCAACCCAGGGAACAAACCCCGGTCTCCCGCATTGCAGGCAGATTCTTTATCGTCTGAGCCACCAGGTTTTCATTATTATTAGAACCACTTTTTGAGTCCTCTAACAATTTTCTATAGAAAATTATCTTTCCTTCTTCCTAAGTTGAATAGAGACAGCATTTTTAGAATCTATATATTAAACTGTCACTGGTGCAGGAAGATGGGATGGGGAGAAACTCAAATATGTGAAAGCTACTGGTAATGTTCTGGTTCCTGAGTTGGGCAGTAGATTCATGGATGTTCATGTATTACTAACTAGGAAAAAAAAAGGGCCAAACATGGACCACTGATAATATATCATGAATCAAGAATTTTAATTAATCCAAATCTGTCAATCTGAGGTTTTAAAGGGAAGTGGGAAAAAGAAGCAATTCAGAGCATCTCATAATATAAGAGATTTTGAAAGTATATGAATATAAGGTCTCGTTCTCATTTTGAAGAGAAAACTTAGGCATATACAGTTAGTATTTTAGATACAGAATAATTGATAAGTGAAATGAGATAATAGACGATTTCTTCTTCCCGTAACTTCTATACTACCCATTCTCTTTCCCCCTACAATATATTTGGCAAGGGTACTAAATAAACACAGAAGATGAAGTTTTTAAAAAGGCTTATTATAAAACAAAAGAACTGGATTGTTTACTATAGCCGGTTAGTTATTATAACCCCAGGCCCCTCTTACCTCAAGAGAGTTGGTCAGGTAGACTATGTTCTCCATGAGCACTGCCTGTTCATCAAATTCTAATTGCAAATCCAGAACATGAGGTCCCATCTTCTCCAGATTTTCCTAACAGCCAAAATGGTTTTGAAAAACAAAATCACATTAAGAATATGTTGAAAAGAACATATTTCTGCCAAAGCAATCAGTCTCTCAAAGTGATAAAATCTTAAATTTGAACAGTTAAAGGAAAGGCCTTGGACTCATGGTTTCCCTTATCTATGTTTGCTCGCTAATGAAATTACTAGCTGAGAGAAATTGTCATTTAAAGTATGATAAGATTAAGACAGCATGGAGGTTTTCAGAGGACAGGTTTTCAGACTTATAAAATATGATTTCATCATTGTTTATTTAGCCTGACTTAACACGCAGATCCAAAGAACTTGCTTTGACAAGGAATCAAACAAGTCTGTTAAAATATTCCTTAGTTAACTAAAAAAAAAAATAAATAAAAATTAAATTAAAAGTTTCTAAGGTACCACATCAATAAGACTATTTCAAGGAATAATAAATTAATAATAACCAGACATAGTGTAGCATGGATGCATATACAAGCATATGTAAACAGAAAGCCAGTGAGAATTTGTTTTATGACTCAGGGAACTCAAACTGGGGCTCTGTGATAACCTAGGGGGGTGGGAATGGGTGGGAAGCAGGAGGGAGACTTAAGAAAGAGGTATATATGTGCACCTATGGTTGATTCATTTTGATATATGACAGAAATCAAACCAATATTATAAACCAATCATTGCTCAATTAAAAATAAATATTAAAATAATGAGTACCAAAATGAAATAAATAAATAAATAACCAAACAAAAAAAAAATCCCTATAAAATTTTAAATATCTTAAAAACTTGATTTAAATGGGTACTTGGGTAATCCTATAACATAAAAAACCATTTCTTTAAAAAAAAAAAATTCCTTATTCTTAATTTTCTTTAACATTAGATAAAATATTTGCTGCTCAAGATGCAACCTTCAAGACCTAAGCTCAAATGCACAAATATAGCTAACCTGCCTAGAACATGTTTCATTTATTTATATGAAAGTGACCTGACACGATTCTTGATGCTCACTACCTTCATTTATTATCCAAGTTGTTTCTTTTCCCATAAACTGCTAGAAAATCATTCTTATTCCCAGATTTATTAAATACTTGTCAAAGTTTCAAACCACTAATTCGCCTGGAAAATCACCATATTACTGAAAAAATATTTTACTACTTGAAAATTTTAACACTGGTTTTTCAAAAAGCCAACCCTTGAATCTAACATCATTTAAAATCGATTTTACTGGATTCTGTAAAGCATGTCATCAAAATTTATTGCCTGTGCAATGAACAATGGGATATTTTGTTGATTCCCACATTGACAATGGATCTGACATTGGACCTAGCTGAGAAACAATGAATTATGAGTATACCCACAAACATAACTTGATTAGTGTAGGTCAAGCCAAGATTCTAAATTATTTCTGAAACTTCAAATACCATAAGGCTCAGACAGTTGACTATGTGTCCTTAGGAAAGCCTTTTAATTCTCCTAGAAGCAACTTACTCTAATACAGAACAAGCTATAAGTTTTGCTTTCTTATCAGGAAAGCATCTATAGCCTCCAAGATTCAAGAATTAATCTAAAGTATAATAACCATTACACGCTTAATAGGGCGGAAGACACTGATTAACTTTTTTTTTTAATTTACTGAGCCTACTTTTTGACAGGTAGTATTAAAATGTGTTATATGTATTAACTCATTTACTCCTCACAGCACTCCTAAAAGGTAGATTCTATAATTTCCTATTTTATAGATGAAAAACCTTGTGGCCCAGAGAATTTAAGTGATTTTTCTAAGGCCTCCAAACTAAGAAGTAACAGAAAACAGGATTGGGGTCAAGATTTGTCTGCCCTCAGAGTCTGGGATCTTAAGTAACATTCAGTTTTCTTTCTGTTTCTCTGTCAAGAAATCCAATAGGTCAGCTATCCATATGAAGAAAACTAAGAGTCTAACCCAAAGGTTCTCAATGTGTGTGTGCTTAGTCACTCAGTTGTGTTCGACTCTTGTGACCTCATAGATTGTAGCCTGCCAGGTTCCTGTCTATGGGATTCTTCAGGCAAGAATACAGGAGTGGGCTGCCATTTCCTTCTCCAGGGAATCTTCCTGACCCAGGAACCAAACCCGAGTCTCTTGCATTGCAGGCAAATTCTTTACCAAATAAGCTACAAGGGAAGCCCTCAATGGGGAAGCTGGAATTGGGGGGGCAACCAGGAGATAAATGTCTCCAATGTCTGGAGACATTTAAGTGTCATAACTTGAGTTGGGGAGGGAGAAATTCTACTGGCATCCAGTGGGTAGAAGTCAAGACACTGTTAAGCATCCTGTAGTGCACAGGAGAACAGCCTTCCAAGAACTATCCAAACTTAAATACAAATAGAGCCATTATTGAGAAACCTTGGTCTAACCGCTATAAACAACATTTATCCTGTTAATAAGTTAAACCTATACAAACGTAGAATCCTGTTTCCAGTAACAGGATCTAGTAAAAAGACCCGAATGGAAGCCAAAGAATATGCTTCTTTCTTAAACTGAAAAGAAGAGCAGGTAGAACATGAAGAGAATCATTTAGTGCAGTAATTCTAAACCAATTTTTCTTCCACAACACATATTTTAACACACTCAGAAATTCCACAGGTAAAACCCAAATATGATCACTCATTTCCACAACCACTGATTGAAAAGTGTTATTTTAGCAGATTTCCTGAGAGAGATCTTGCCCAAAGTTTTCGTCTTCCTTCTACTATCCTAGCTAACCATTACCCATGTGATCACAGTTGCACAAGATCTATAGCTTACCTTAATCATGGCAACAAATGGCATCACTTTCTTCATATATTTCTTCAATTCTGGCAAACTGCCTAGTTCACCAGCAATGACTTTGTTATCAGGCAACTTTCCACTGTTGTTCTAAAAAAGAGTGGGAGAGGAATATGAGGAAACATGTTTTTAAAATAATGTAAGATAGTAGATATGCCTATAAGAAACTGGCCAGACATGAAACAGTGGCCACCAGCCTGACAGAGAAGAGCAGAAGAGGGGGCACACTCCAGCATCATGGGGAAGTGAAAAGTAAATGAATAATACAGAAAAGAGTCTCCTGTTTCCTCTAAATTCAAAGAACACATGTGTTTTAGGACAGAGGAGAAAAGCAAGCGCATCATGCAGAGTATTTAATTTTTCCTTACACTAATGACACTTTTAGGATCATAACATTAGTCTTACCTGGTGATAAAATGGTCTATAATGATCTCATTTGTCTTTAAACTTCTAAAAGCAATTCATTAGTCAGAGCAAAATGAAAATTATACAACTATCATACAAGATGTATATAACTTCTGTTTTTGAGCACTCTTCCTTATAAACTGTTACCACAAATGTGAAAAAAGAATATAATTTCTTTAAAACAATAAAAATAATAATAATTTCTATCTACCTAAAAGTATCATAAGCACTAATATGCACACAGTCCCAAATGTGTGGCCTAAATTTAAATTCACTCCTACAAACATCAACAGAGGAGTAATAAAGCAAGTGGCCTTTTCAGAGTTTTGGATGACCTATTTTCTCCTTATAAAAGGACTGCACCAAAGCCAAGGTTTGGGAATAAATCTAAAAGAAAAGTAACATGTAGTAATATTTCCAATAATCTATTGACATTCAATTCTAACCTTTACTAGAGTACACAGGAAAAAATATTTTCTCCACTGGCAAAAATGCTGCTTTAGGAAGAGAAAAGGAGAGGGTGAGACACATTCCTCTTCCCTATGTCACCGAAAAAGTGTCCTACTAAACAAAAGAGCATTCTTCTGGATTATAACCTGACACTTCTAGTTCTTTAGGATAAAAACAAATGATAATTTTAAAGGAAGCTGGTCATTCCAAATAATGTCAAAAGATGATGCTGATTTCAAACTATATAATCTAGTCAATGAATATAAGTAAAAATATAACTTTTAAAAGAACAGTGGTGATGAGTCTTTTTTAATACCTGGGATATTCCATACCACATTGAATTCTTCTACTGCTTCCTTGAAAATGCTGACACGAATATATAAACCACTGAGGCACAATTTCGTTTTTCTGACTACCAAAGTAGCTTTTTCTCTTTTGCTTACCATAAGTCAAAAATCTATAAGCAGACTCTATAAGCTACTTTCTCTTTCTATTATACACAATCAAAGGAAGAAATACTTCTCTATAAAAATAGGTTCACACAGAATATGAAAACACTTGCTCTTCTCTTTCCATCAAGTCTTACAAATCTAAAAATTCTCATAAGTATTTCTTGGGTAACCATGAAAAGTAGTGAGACAAAATTGCAATAAAGGTCTAGAAAATCAAAGCTATGGACTTCTCCTTTATATTATCACTTTATGCTTTGGCCATAATCCCTATTTTGTCTCTTTCTCAAGTGCACCTTAATGGTTTCTGTCCACCAATAACTATTCTTTATAACATAGGCAAAAATTCCACAACCCATACTTTGTTTCCATATTTTGAACATGAAAGGAAAAAGGTAGGTAAATTTTTTTCTTTAGGAAAACCTAGAATTAAGTTTAAATAGTGAGTTTCCTTCAAATATAACTACCATATTTAATAGCGATTTACCTGACAGTCTAAAAAAAAAAAAAAGAAACACCAAACTCTCCATTTTTACCGATAATTATCAAACTGGACACTTTCTTTTAAATTACTCAAGCACCAAGCTTCAAATTTTTTAAACATCATAATGTTAAGATTTCGTGAATACCAGTGTTCAAGGCAGAACGAAACCAAAAGGCAAATTTAGTTCTTTTTCTTCATAATTTTAACCAATATATGAAAAAGTTACACATCTCTTATTACATACTACTAGATTCAGCATTTTTGTATGAAAGTTTCAGAAATGAAACAGCTTTTCCCTCAGCATCCATTTAAGAGCCACAAAGGACAACCCACATCTAAAGGTAATTAAACAAAGATGCCATTCTTCCTTCCCCTAGACGTTGCCAACATCCTAAAAACAAAAATGACTGTGTGCATAAGCAGTACACAACAGTGCTCAGAGGAGAATGTCTACTGAGAATTACCTCAAAGTGATTACGTAGAACTGACAGGGTGATGTGTTGCCAAGACGGATAGTTCTTTGCCACATAGATGGTACAATGTGAAGGCTTCTCAGGGGGCTGCTTGTCAGTCTTCTACAGGGCAGAAGAAAGGAAAAAAACATCTGCTTACTTTCATATACACCAAAAATGAAATACACTTTCAGTGTATACCATTACTCCCTTTAACATAAAAAAAAATCATATCATAGAGCTGCATTAATAATGAAAGTAGCCCTACACGTTTTAATGCAAGTTGTCTTTATCTTCATTACTATTAAATGTTATTTGACCAATAACTTTTAAGTAATGAATCTTTAAAAAAAATGACTTCACCTTCCCTTTAGTGGGCATCATATAGTTCTTGAGTCGTAGTCTAAGGTCATGTGCTACTTCCATGAGATACTGTGAGGAACGTATCAAGCTTTCATCCACAGGACCTGCCAGAGGCCATGAAGCAGTCATAATTGAGTCGGGCTTAAAAAAAAAAAAGGTTCAGTGAGATTAGACAACGTAACTATTTTATGATTCTTGGTTAGTTTCATACCAAGGCTACCATCTGTAACTGTGTGCTCAAAGTTCAAACCTGACTACACAGAACACACTTTCAGCCTCTGATCTAATGTTCCCTAGAATTCAAGCTGTGAAGTCTGACTCTACATTCTTAATTAGCATCTATTTGTACAAGCATATTAATACCCACACACATATGCTCACTTTCAAAGAAAATTATGTAATGCTAATTTAATCATTATTATATAAATTATACACACTCTCAGTTTTTACCCTATTAATACATGTAGTACTGAAAGTATGGCTATTTGGAATATATTTCATGAACACATTTTTGCATTGTTCACACACTGAAAAATACAAAAGAGCTTGGCTAATAAGGCTGGAAAGGAGTTATTAAACCAGCCAATCTGTTTATCTGCAAGCCTGAGAGAAATAATTAAATTTACCTTCACAGTAAGAATGCTAATATAATATCCCTGAATATGCATCCCTATATATGCCAGGAATCTTATATAAAAAAAGAATATTTATGCAAATATGCACTTCTACCTTTGTTTATAGGCAGTTCATAACAGTTATATGTATCTTTCTCAATATTTTCACCTTTTAAAACAAACAGCTAGAAAAACAATATTAGTTATACATATACTAAAATATATATTTGTATTCAAATGTATTATAACATTTCCTAATAAGAAGGTGATAAACAACACACACACAGTCACATGTTTTTAAAATATACATAGTGTGTATAAAAATAAAGACTCATACATGATGTTTCTATCTAAAAAGGAGATAGCTTCAATTTAAGCTGCTGTAGTAATTATGAGATGATGAACCCAACATTATATTTAACAGTACTCTTTTTCAGTCTTTTTCTTGTAAGTAACATTATTACCACAACGTTTATTTAATGAGAACAAAATCAAAACACCCAGAACATCTTAAACGCATAACAATGAGCCCAAAATCAAAACCACCCAGAACATCTTAAACGCATAACGCTACCTTTCCCAGGAGTGTCCAGATGTGCTCACACAAATGTGGGCAGAATGGGGCCAAGAGAAGTGTCTGAACTTCAATAAACCGGAACACGAGGTCTCGGTGCATCCCTTCTATGGCCAATTCACGGTACTTATCTTTCGCGGCCTATAAAATTTGGGATTATTTATCATTTCTCTCCCCCTACTTCTTTGAAATAAAATTATACGAAAAAAATTCAGTATCTCTATTTTAATGCATTTTTAAGTATTTAGTCTTTAAAAATTTCATAATGAACTTCTGAAAAGGTTTTACTTTATTTTTAAGATTCTGAAAATAAATGTGTACCAATCCTTAGGTCCATAACAATAAATTATTTAAATCTATACATCTTTGATGACCTTTGCTATTAAACATTTCTTTTTAAGCACTTCTTAGCCATTTAGGATTCTTTAGGGGGACTGTTTGTTCACATCCGTTGGTTATTTTTCTTTGGACATTTGTATTTTTTTTTGATGTGTCAAAAATCCTAAAATACAGACTGTAAATAATTTTCCAATTAACTGTATTTTTAAGATGATTTCAGTCGTGATCTTCTTATCTGTATTGCCAAATTCATCGGTATTTTTTTGATTGTTCCTTTCTTTTGTTTTTATGATTAGGACATCTCTTAATTACAAGATCAAATAAATGTTTGATTAATCCTGTTTTTGAGTAAAAAAAAAAAAAGTATCAATCCTAACAAAAGAATATTGCACTTTTATATTACTAATTCTCAAAAAAAAATACCTGAAAAAGACATTTTGTAATGGACATAAAAATTGAATAATTTAAACTATGTACTAAAGGTGAATGCTCTAAGTAACATATATTAAGTATTAATAAGCCTATAAATTGATACACTGATATGCTCAGCACTTATCCTTATTTAACGACATCCCTGAAAACCAAATTACATAAATCCCAATGTGATATTCTACAAAACTGATTGAGAAAAGCTGTTTTTACTTTAAGCACTTGGACTGTCAAACGTGAGGATATACTGACACCTTGTGGAAAATCTCAGAAAACATTTGCTTTCAAACTAACAGCAGTTAGTTTACAACTAGGCCTTTTTTTTTTTTTTTAATCAATTTTAAAATGCTTTCCTGGAAAACATGATTAATTTTCAGATTTAACCTCAATTAACTTACAGCTCAACTAGGAACAGAATTATTTATATTAAAGGAACATAATAGAAAAAGTACCCAAGAAAACTATTTAAAATCATAATTTATTGAAGATTTTACAAATATTCACTCTCCACTTAAAAGATGAGTCATTATGCTATAGCAGGAGGGAAAAAAAGAAATGTATAATATTCACATTGATTATTTTATGGCTATGAAAAGAATTAACAGCTTACCTGAAACTCAAAAAAACCTGTTTTCAAAGCTTCTTTAAACATCATCTTTTCATAGTTTTGATCTGTCTTTATAATTCCTGCATTCATTTCACTATAGAGTATGGAAAAAAAGGTAATTGAGTTTAAAGGCAAGTATATATAGGTATAAAAAAAACTTCCACATATACTAATAAAACAGTAATATGAGAACAATGCCTGAAACATTTAAAACTGCTCTATCACAAAACCATCTGTGTTCCTTAAAACCATTATAGCCTCCCACTGTCTATCTACTTGAGTACTGTCATCTGACACTGCTTAGAGATCCTCTTTATAACACAGTAAACTTTATTATGAAGTTCAAAATGCAGTATGAAAATACCTTTAGTAAGATTGTAGTCAGGTTTAATTGTTGCATTTTAAACAATGGACACTGAAATAAAAAAGATATTCCTTATGCTACCTCAGGCCCTTCAGAATTTGGCCTAATGTGGCCCCAACTTGTCTAATCTCTTATTTCTGCCCTCCACACACTATACTTCAAATAAATACCATACTCTTTGCATGGATTTCTCCTCTCCCTCAAAATTTCAGTTTATTTTTCAAGAAACTCAGAACTCACATACCACCTCCTCTAATTTCCTTCTATTCCTACTATTATACTTGCAATTGGTCAGAGAAGTGTTTTTCTCTCCTGCTAGACTACAATGAACGATCAAGTCTTAATCCATCTTTGTAACACTGGTGCTTAGGATGGCTCCTGATACAAAGAGACTGATACATATCTTATGAATGAAGAAAGAGAAAAAAGATAATTCTTTTCTTTTAAGCTACTTTCCCTTTAACCATTCCATCCTCCCCTAATGCAAGACAGCATGGTGCAATGGTCATGAAAATACGCTTTGGAGACAGAAACAAATTCAAATCCCAAGTATGAAATGACTAGCTTTGAGGCATTTAATGAAAAATTAAAATTTTTCTAGGCTTCAATTTATTTAATTATAAAACAGAGCTAGAACTTCCTTAGCCAGAAAATTTGGAAATATGCCAATATGCCAGCAAATTTGGAAAACTCAGCAGTGGCCACAGGACTGGAAAAGGTCAGCTTTCATTTCAAACCCAAAGAAAGGCAATGCCAAAGAATGCTCAAACTACCACACAACTGCACTCATCTCACACGTTAGTAAAGTAATGCTCAAAATTCTCCAAGCCAGATTTCAACAGTACATGAACCGTGAACTTCCAGATGTTCAAACTGGATTTAGAAAAGCCAGAAGAACCAGAGATCAAATTGCCAACATCCACTGGATCATCGAAAAAGCAAGAGAAACGTGTACTTCTGCTTTATTGACTACGCCACAGCCTTTGACTGTGTGGATCACCACAAACTGTAGAAAATTCTTCAAGAGATGGGAATACCAGACCACCTGACCTGCCTCCTGAGAAATCTGCATGCAGGCCAAGAAGCAACAGTTAGAACTGGACATGGAACAATGGACTGGTTCCAAATCAAGAAAGGAATATGTCAAGGCTATATATTATCACTCTGCTTATTTAACTTATATGCAGAGTACATCATGAGAAATGCTGGGCTGGATGAAGCACAAGCTGGAAACAAGATTGCCGGGAGAAATATCAATAACCTTAGATATGCAGATGACACCACCCTTAAGGCAGAAAGTGAAGAACTAAAGAGCCTCTTGATGAAAATGAAAGAGAGTGAACAAATTGGCTTAAAACTCAACATTCAGAAAACTAAGATCATGGCATCAGATACCATCACTTCATGGCAAATAGACAGGAAAACAATGGAAACAGTGAGAGACTTTATTTTTTTGGGCTCCAAAATCACTGCAGGTGGTGATTGCAGCCATGAAATTAAAAGATGCTTGCTCCTTGGAAGAAAAGTTATGACCAACCTAGACAGTATATTAAAAAGCAGAGACATTACTTTGCCAACAAAGGTTCATCTAATCAAGGCTATGATTTTTCCAGTAGTCATGTATGGATGTGAGAGTTGGACTGTAAAGAAAGATGGGCACCAAAGAATTGATGCTTTTGAACTGTGGTGTTGGAGAAGACTCTTGAGAGTCCCTTGGACTGCAAGGAGATCCAACTAGTCCATCCTGAAGGAGATCAGTCCTAAATATTCATTGGAAGGACTGATGCTGCAGCTGAAACTCCAATACTTTGGCCACCTGATGCGGAGAACTGACTCACTAAAAAAGACCCTGATGCTGGGAATGATTGAATGCGAGAGGAGAAGGGGACCACAG
Source organism: Okapia johnstoni (assembly GCA_024291935.2). Taxonomy (NCBI): domain Eukaryota; kingdom Metazoa; phylum Chordata; class Mammalia; order Artiodactyla; family Giraffidae; genus Okapia; species Okapia johnstoni. The sequence goes on from CM044316.1 coordinate 49,439,251, forward strand.
AGGATGAGATGGTTGGATGGCATCACCAACTAGATGGACATGACTCTAAGGAAGCTCCAGGACTTGGTGATGGATAGGGAAGCCTGGTGTGCTGCAGTCCATGGGGTTGCAAAGAGTCGGACACAACTGAGCAACTGAACTGAATGGAGGACTTGCCTGGTGGTCTAGTGGCTAAGACTCTGCACTCCCAATGCAGGGAGCTCAGGTTCGGTCCCTAGTCAGGGAACAAGATCCCACATGCCACAACTAAGACCTGATGCTGCCAAAGAAAGTAAGAAAGAAAGAAACCTACTAATATTTTTATCATATAAAATTGCTATAAGGCTAAAATCAGATAACGGATGCAAAGTACTTAGCATAGTTCCCAGCACAAGTAAGCTTTCAATGAAGAGTGGCTATTATTAACATCTAATTTAAGAGTTAAAAAAAAAAAAGAAAATTTAAAATACACCAGAACTAAGCGACTCTTTAAAGTAAAAGTGGTTGGGGACTATAGATTACCTGGCAAAAACTTTATCATTGAAGGTATTGCTAGGACCACTTCTTAGGCTATCCCAGTTGGCAACCATTTCTTTCACCCATTCCACCCAGGTGTATAGACGGAGAATACCTGCATCTGCCATGGCTTCCACAAAGTTAGCATCTTCAACAGTGTCACCAGCATCAGCTAGAGCTAAGCGCATTCCTTGAAGAAGAAGAAAAAAAATTAATCGATGATTTAAAAATGTAGTTACTGAATATGAACTATGTGTCCAGGTGGGTACACTGCCAGGCCCACATATAAATTAAGAAACAGCAAGTGCTTTAAACAACTGCATGGATCAACAGCAAAAATAAAGATCACCAAAAGCAGAATCCATAATGATGTTGTTAAAATATTTGAATTTTCTATACTGACTTGCATACACTCAGCATCAATATGCGTTTCTTCTCAGGCATGTTGTGCTAATGAGATAAAGTGATCTTTAATGAGGCAGAGGAAAAAATGATAAACTCAGGAAAGATATCCCTATCAACATCTCAGCCTCATTTAAAGGTAGCAAAATATTATGATTATTTTAATGCATAAGAAAACAGAGCGGTACCTTATGTGCACAAATACATATTTTCTTACTTCTAAAAGCAGATTCTTCTAAGTTTCTTACTAACAAAATACAATTTTTAAAACAAAATCTTCCATCTTAAAATATTAAAAAAAAAAAACCCAAAACAGCCCACCCATCTGTAAGAGTCTAATCAATTAAATTACAGGACATCCTTGCAATGGAAGACTATACTGCTGTAAAAGAGTGAGGATATTTTTATGTATCAACATGGAAGTGACCTCAAATATGAACTCATAAGTGAAAAAGGCAAATTTCAGAATAGTATGGATGGTATGCTACCATCTGCACCTTAAAGGAGGAGATGAGAATGTGATATCAAATTATATATGCATTAAATATCCTTTATAGTACTCAAGAAGCTCAACACATTTTTAAACTTTTTATATTGTAATAATTTTACAGCTACAGCAAGGATGCAAAAGACGAAGATAAACATTTCACCATTTACCAGACTTTCTTAATGTTAACAACTTACATAACCACAGTTTCAAAAAAGCAGGAAGTTAACATCAGTATGACACTACTAACTGAACTACAGACTTAATTCAAAATTTCACCAGCATTTCCTCTAGCATCCTTTTTCTGTTCTAGGATTCAATTTTGTTCTAGAATCCCACCTTGCATTTGATTGTTTTATCTCCTTGCTCTCTTCAAATCGTGACAGTTTCTCAGTCTGTCCTGGACCTTGACTACTGATGGGTAGTCAGGAATTTAACAGAATTTCTCACAACTTGGGTTTGTCTGATGTTTATGCATGATTAGACGGAGGTTATGAACCTCTGGCAAGAATATCACAAGAGTGATGCTGTATGTCTTCTCAGTGCATCATTATCAGGGAGGTACATGATACTGATATGACTTCCTATTGCTATTGCAAACCCTCCTCATGTGGTCAGGTAGTGTCTGCCAAGTCTCTCCACTGTAAAGTTACTGTTTTTCCCTTTGTGATAAAGAAGTATCTTGGGATAGATACTCTGAGAATATGCAAATAACCTGGTTTTTTTTTCCCTAAACTTTCATCCATTGATTTTGGCAACCACTGATGGATGTTCTTGTAACCTCAGATATATAGATGACACCACCCTTATGGCAGAAAGTGAAGAAGAACTAAAGAGCCTCTTGATGAAAGTGAAAGAGGAGAGTGAAAAAGTTGGCTTAAAGCTGAACATTCAGAAAACTAAGATCATGGCATCAGGTCCCATCACTTCATGGCAAATAGATGGGAAAACAATGGAAACAGTGAGAGACTTTATTTTTGCGGGCTCCAAAATCACTGTAGATGGTGACTGCAGCCATGAAATTAAAGGACGCTCCTTGGAAGAAAAGTTATGACCAACCTAGACAGCATATTGGAGAAGGAAATGGCAACCCACTCCAGTACTCTTGCCTGGAAAATCCCTGGACGGAGGAGCCTGGTGGGCTGCAGTCCATGCGGTTGTGAAGAGTCGGACACAACTGAGCGACTTCACTTTCACTTTTCACTTTCATGCATTGGAGAAGGAAATGGCAATCCACTCCAGTGTTCTTGCCTGGAGAATCCCAGAGACAGCGGAGCCTGGTAGGCTGCTGTCTATGGGGTCGCAGAGTCGGACACGACTGAAGCGACTTAGCAGCAGCAGCAACAGACAGTATATTAAAAAGCAGAGACACTACTTTGCCAACAAAGGTCCGTCTAGTCAAAGCTATGGTTTTTCTAGTAGTCATGTATGGATGTGAGAGTTGGACTGTAAAGAAAGCTGAGCACCGAAGAATTGATGCTTTTGAACTATGGTGTTGGAGAAGACTCTTGAGAGTCCCTTGGAATGCAAGGAGATCCAACTAGTCCATCCTAAAGGAAATCAGTCCTGGGTGTTCATTGGAAGGACTGATGCTGAAGCTGAAACTCTACTTTGGCCACCTGATGCGAAGAACTGACTCATTTGAAAAGACCCTGATGCTGGGAAAGATTGAGGGCAGGAGAAGGGGACAACAGAGGATGAGATGGTTGGATGGTTATCACCGACTATATGGACATGAGTTTGAATAGACTCCTGGAGTTGGTGATGGACAGGGAAGCCTGGCGTGCTGCAGTCCATGGGGTCGCAAAGAGTCGGACACGACTGAGCAACTGAACTGAACTGAACTGAACTGATGGATATTGTCTGTGACAATATTACTATGATGTTTCTCTAATGATGGTTTTATATTTCACTCAATCCTTCCACATTTATTACTTGGAATTCTTCTGAAAAGAAGAACAGTCCCCACTCCTCCACTTACTTATTCAATTATTACTATATATCCCTATGGGTTCATGAATATTTAATTTATGCAAGGGGTTATAATTCAATATTACATTATTTACTTTGTCTCTTAAAAAGTTCTTGCTTGGGCAATTGGGAGCCCCTTCAAGCTGGCTCCTGTGCCCTTTCAAACTGTCCCCATCCCTTTTGAAACATTTCCTCATTTTCTGGCATCATAAAATATTCCATGCTCATTTTGTATTTTCCCTACTCCAGACCTCAAATCAATCCTAGGAACCCTAGTTCCTTTTACTAGAGAATGGTATTTAGAAACCAAGATCTGAATGCCAGGTGTTTCACCGCTAACTAGTATTTCAGTATCCATAGGCTCTCTCAGCAAAACTAGTAAACAAATGCATGTATACTAACCCACACATAAATCTGTTTATTTTTATTTATTTTTAAAATATTTATATATTATTTGGCTGCACCAGGTCTTAGTTTCAGTATGCGGGATCTTCAATCTCCACTGTGGCATGTAAGATCCAATTCCCTGACCAGGGATCAAACCGGAGTCCCCTCCATTGGGAGCAGACAGTCTTAGCCACTGGACTACCAGGGAAGTACCTATGTTTATTTTTATGTCTGTCTGTATAAAAAATAAAACCCATGAGTTTATGCTGATACTGCCAATTCCAATCCAACACCGGGGAGTTCATTTGAGCATTTCCTCTTAACTTATTTATAGCTTCTGACAGTGAGCTCTCACCCACAATATTTGTCCAATCCCAGTAAACATACAAAAGTTTCAGAACTGCTAATATACACTTCTTCTTCTTCAAAAAAAAAACTAACTACAATATTTGTGTACAGTTCTTTTCGTCTTACTATGTTGTCAAAATACTGTTTTTCTAAGTAACTTAGGTTAGTTCTCCCCATCCCTTTCAGTACAGTCTCAAACTGTGGTAGCCTTGAAGTGCTATGATGACCAAAGGCTAGGTTACATAAGGAAGGACTGGCTCCTTCAGGTTAGATAGTGCATTTTTTCTCTTGACAAAGTAATGATTAAATGAAATAGTAATGAAGTCAGGGGAAACATATTTGTCAAAAAAATGAAGGCTTCTAGGTTCAACTCAACTATATGTATATCAAATATGGAGGAAATACTTTGAAAAAGCTTCCTATATGTTTAACGTCTCTACAAACCAACTATCTAATTTTAGAAATAGCACAAAATTGGGTTTCCAGGTGGCACTACTGGTAAAGAGCCCACCTGCCAATGCAGGAGACATAAAAGATGTGAGCTCAATCCCTGGGTTGGGAAGATCCCCTGGCGGAGGGCATGGCAATCCACTCCAGTATTCTTGCCTAGAGAACTCCACTGACAGAGGAGCCTGGTGGTTACAATCCATAGGGTCGCCAAGAGTTGGATATGACTGAAGCAACTTACCCCAGCATGAAATTAGGAACAAGTCAGGTAGCACCAACAGTGAGTTTCCTTTGAAAGAAGACTCTAATAATCTTAGCTTAAATTTGTTTCTAAACAGATCATATTAGCAATTCTTATGTTTTACAAATTATGTTGTTTGTACACAAAGAAAACATGAACATTTTAAAGTATTGGTAAAAGCTAAAGAGAAAAGCAATGAAGCTGAAACAAGAATGCTAACTTGCCTTCTGCAGTCTGAGGAGAACCGGGGACACTAAGCAACAGCAATAACAAAAACGTATACTCACCATCAGCTGAATATTTATCAACAGCTTGGGACAAAGTGAGGAAGTTGCCTGTGGATTTTGACATCTGAAAAAGAAAGTCAATGTTAAGGCTTTAGTAAGAGTATATATCAATAAAATAAACCAGATCAGCCACATCAAATTAAATGAGCTGGCTACAATTAGGTAAAGATAAAAAGGATTAGAAACATGCAAAGGAAAAGACACCTTACACTTATTTTACAGAGGAGAAAACTGAAATCCAGTCAATACAATGACTTGCCTGAGTAACTAATCTAGTCAGTGACAAAGCTAGGACAGCATCTTCTGTGTAACACTCAGTCCATGGTTCCTTCCATTAACTGACACTGCTGCTTGGGAACTGGTTTAAACATGTGGAACGATTACACTATAACTATGGAACACTTCAGCTGGTTATAAGAGCTTTATAACAATTAGAGTCATTCAGAAATGAATGGACAAGCTCATTAGGTCAAAATTAGCGCTTTAGGAAACTTCTTGTCATTGGGGTCACAATAGTTGCTTACTCAAGTTGTGTTCTGCCTGAGGGCAGCACAAGTTAAGTAGGCACTGTGCACAGCCCAGCAATCTTTACTGTTTAAAAAACTTCTATGTCTTGGTAACTTTGCTAACACCAAAGAGAAGTGGCCATTCTATCAAGTTTCTACTACAAAGCAATAAAATCTTGTAATAAAATGAGTATGAAACTTAAGTGAAAGTGTTAGTCGCTCAGTCATGTCTGACTCTTTGTGACCCTATGGCTCCTCTGTCCATGGAATTCTCCAGGCAAGAATACTGGAGTGGGTAGCCATTCCCTTCTCCAGCAGATCTTCCTGATCCAGGGATTGAATCTGGGATGTCCTGAATTGCAAGCAGATTGTTTACTGTCTGAGCCACCAGGAAAGCCCTCTACCAGGGAAGTACAGTATATGCATAACACAACAATGTGGAGATCAAAGGAAACATCATGTTATATTAATAGCAGGATTTATATTTGTACTCTCATATACACACATGCACACATATATGTATGTAAATATATATACAGTTCCACTTTGACCTACAAAGAAAAAATGAGTTTGACAATCAAAAGTCCTTGCTGATTTAACAAAATCTATAAAGTAGTATTTTTCAGCCTAATACACAGGTTATCTTAAATGAACTTTTTTATTTCCTGTTAGGGCACTGGTTAAAAAAAAAATCTCATTTTGCAATTCATATCATCTATTATTTGTTTAAATCTATAACTATTTTCATTATGACATAGCAATGAATATTCTTTGATCATTAATATTCCATCAGATATAGCAAGATTCAATGGTTGGAACAAGTCCAACTTGTTACAATTGTTATTAATGAGAAATAAATAACATCGTAATTTAATTTTTTTGTTTAGTTGAGGAAGCGTGCCCCTTTCTCATGTGCACAAAGGCATTATGGGGCAAACAAGGGCTTGTCAAGAGGTTGGCATAACTCCTGTTGAGGATGCTGAATAATCAGATACTTATGAAGCATTAAAAAAAATCATATATATTAATATATGTACTATCATTATACTACTATGATACTACTAGTATAATTGTAGTATCATTAGTAGCAATAGGGGAAGTTGCAGTAGTATAGGGAGAGATATACTGTCTACAAAGAAGCATTAAATAACACTCAAGAATCCTACAGACTCCAAAATTCTATTATTCTAATTTAGTGGCTAGTCACAGTAAAAAGCAAAAACCACCAAATTATTTTCTCAACTTAACGAGAAAGATATTGTAGGGTCACAAAGCTAGAATCTTTATATTTCCTGTCCCTTTCTCTGTCTCTCTTCTCTGGTAACAATTTATCACTCTTTGCCACTCTAATACAATTATTATATAGGAAAGTTTTCCCCATCCCGCCTCTCAATTAATACTATCTACTCCACTCACTCAATTTTAAAGATAAATCTTTAATTTACATTGGTAGTACTCAAAATTTTTAATGCAAGATTTTTAACTCTCTGATTTTCATATTCTTTATTTCTTTAAGAAAGTATAACATCTTAAATCCGAAAAACATTTCTGCAGAATTCTAACGTATCAAGAGGTAATGAGCGTTACCTTCTCAGAATTAAGGAGGAGATGTCCATTCGCTCTCACAGCTACAGGCCATTTATCACTTGACAGGTAAATGTTTAAAGATAGAAAATAAAATTTAAAGATTATGGTTTAGCTTTAAAAACTTGAGTTAAATGCTAAGAGTCGTAAAAGTTTCCTAAGGCAAATGTGCAGGGATATTTATTGAGTCCTGTTTATAACAGGAAACAAATGAAAACAAGTATCCATTAGTAAAGGACTGGTTTATAAATTATGGTGCAAGCATACGATGAAATACTATGAACTATCTTAAAAATACAGGCTGGGCTATATATACAGATATAAAAAGATCTTTGTTGTTTAGTCACTAAGCTGTGTCTGACTCTTTTGCAACCCCATGGACTGTAGCCTGTCAGGCTCTTCTGTCCATGAGATTTCCCAGGCAGTAACACTGAAGTGGGTTGCTACTTTCTTCTCCAGGGGATCTTCCCAACCCAGGAATCAAACCCACATCTCCTGCATTGCAGGTGGATTCTTTCCCACTGTGCCACCAGGGATAGATCTCCCATGAAAAGTTGCAGTGAAAATTACATGAGTTACTAAAAGTGATTATAACAGTGGTAACATAAGCACCTGAAGCTACCCCTTATCTATAATTTTTAACACCCTCATATATGTCCAAAACGACGCAATGGGATAAATATTCAACCATGTTACTAACAAATACTTCTAAGATACCTGATTTCTCCAAAGACACATTTAAACCAATAGAGAAAACTAATTGAATGACAAGAACCACATCAGATTTATTTTATTCCTCTTCTTCAACATCTTTTATTCTTGAGAAAGAAAATGTAATCTCATTCTAAACGCAATCTCACCCTAAATACAAGAAGTTCCATGAGATTGCTTTGGTTCTGCAAAATAAAATTTGAATAGTGGCAGGGGTTTGTTTCTTCAGCTACTTGAAGACAGGAGAGAAAGACACAGGGACATGTCTGGGTCAAAAGGCAAGATGACAGAAGGAATACTCTTGAGCACGTGGTATTAAAAATGCATCTCTGATCCAGATTCTAGTCAGAACATCATGACTTAATATTGGAAACTTGGGGCTCTCGGCTCTAAAGGGATGTTTCCTTCCCATTCTAATGACCTACACTCTGTTTGAAATTGCCTGTTATTTCAGTATCTTAACAGGTCAAATGAGTCATGTAATAGGTCAAGCGAATTACTGATTGACCGTCAAAGTATCTGAAATGGGAAATGCTTTGGCAGCCCAAAGCAGGTACAAGAATTTCTGGATGTAATAGGAGAAGGTGAGCTTTCTCCTTCAGTACATTTAATGTAAGAAAAATAACGTATTGGCAAATCTAACTATACCCTCTACAATAACATCAGTATATTTGAAGCTACAAGGAACCCTTGTCCACAATCAATGCCTTTAGTTCACATCTTTTTTAGCACTCACCATTCTTCTGGCCACATAGCCACATGATTATAAAGGAAATATGAAAGATGATTTGGAATAAGATCCTTGCCAGAGGCTCGAAGATCCACAGGATACCAGAACTCAAATTCCTGCTTTAACTGATCTAATTTTTCCTTTGGGATCTGAGTCTTAGGAAATGGAGCTTCCTTGAAGAAAATATAATCCCAAACCTCCTTGGTCATTTGCTGTGGTCTGTAGTAAAATAAAAGTAACAAATAAACAACAACAGAACATATATATATAGTTTCTTTGAAAAAAACCAGCATTCTAATCAACCATGAAGTAGAAATCGATTTTTTTTTTTAAGTATTTATCCTATTTATTCATTTATTTGGCTGTGTTGAGTTTTAGCTGTGGCATGGGGGATTGTCATTGCATCATGCCAGATTTTCCATTTCAGCACAGACTCTCTAGTTGTGGCACATAGGCTCAGTAGTTGCACAACTCGGCCTTAGTTGCTCCTCAGCATGTAGGATCTTAGTTCCCCGACTAGAGATTGAACCCGCATCCCGTGCATTGCAAGGCGGATTCTTAACTACTGGACCAGCAGTGAAGTCCCAGAAATCACTTTCTTAATGTTTTACAGTAACAAATGAGGACAAGAGACTCCCGTAAGAATAAAAACTGGATAACAGAGGGGTTATTTATTACTTTTTCTCAATTTAACAGCAAAAACATCATGACAAAATTACACTAAATGAATTCTTATAAAAACGAATTATTAGAAAGTATTTTCAGGGACTTCTCTGGTGGTCCAGGGGTTAAGAATCTGCCTTCCAAAGCAGGGGACATGGATTCAATCCCTGGTTAGGAAACTAAGATCCCACTTGCCAAGGGGCAAATAAGCCCACATTCTGCAACTACAGAACCCATGCGCTCTGAAGGCTGCACACCACAACTATAGAGAAAGTTTGAGCGCTGAAAAGTCCTTGCACTGAAACTAAAGATCCAGAATGCCACAACAAAGATATTGCCTCAACTAAGATCGGATGCATCCAAAAATAATTTTTAAAAAAAAAGCGTTTTCAATACATAATCAAAAGATTACATCTCATGCTAACAAATTACCTTTCTTCCCCTATCCATTTACCAACCTGATGCCCAACGGAGACTCTGCTTGTCCATGCAAGTTACCTCCCTGCAGCAGGTGTGCAACTGTGTAAAATGCCATGTAAATAGTGGAGTCAGAGAGAGATTCAATCAGCCACTGCTCATCCCATGGCAAACGAGTACCTAAAAGTAAAAGGAAGAAAATTCATGCAAGAGGAATCTAAGAGACACTTCATCACCAGAATTCACATTTTCAAAAGCAGGTCTCTAGCACTGACAAAACTACTTCTGTGGGTTCTTAAATTTACTGGAATAATATAAACTGATAAATTTTTTAAAAAAATGGTTGAAGCACTAGAAATTTTCTATTAAAAATAACTGCACCATAAAACTATATGGGTTAGATACTTCTACCATCAGGTGAATAGGAGAGGGGACCAGATCCTAATTTCTCTCACCCTCTAACCAAAAACCTCTCACTTCCAGTTCAGAAAAACAATGGAAGAGAAGGAAAAAAGGTAAAGTGTTAACCTGTTGTGTAACTGGCAAAGTCATTCAAATGGAAAAATTTGAAGTTTGCTTACCTAAGCCATAAGTTCTTGAGCAAGCATGCTCCTGTAGCCAATCTAAGGTTGCTTCAAAATTCCTCCTAGTCTCCTCACAGTACCTGGACAGAGCAGAATATAAAGTGTCTCTCCTCTTCGGCTTCATTGTCTTCCCTATTTCTCATCTCCTTTCCCTTCCCCTTGGAGAAGGGAATGGCAACCCACTCTAGTATTCTTGCCTGGAGAATTCCATGGACAGAGGAGCCTAGCGGGCTACAGTCCACAGACTCAGAGTTGGACATGCCTGAGCGACTAACACTTCCCCTTCCCCAGCACCTCCTCCCATCTTACGTTTCCAGGTTCTTTAAGCATTGGGATGTCTGTTTTTTCCAGTTCTCTTCTCCATAATCCAAGTACCTGGGAGTAGGCAAATTGATTTAAAAAAAAAAAAGTCAAGGATAAGCAAAGTGACGGGAGAAAATTTCTGCTTGATATTTATAAGAGAAACTAACCACTGGTCACACAGGGCCACAACACATTCATCTGAAGACCTGGACATAACTTGTTTCTCTGGTTCCATGTAAATATATGCATCTCCCTAGATGAAAGTAAATAAAAATATGTCAGATACCATGTCAAAGCAATCTCTATTCCTCAAGGATAAGAAAAGAAATAACTTAAAAAAAAAAAAATGCTCTACCACCAATAACTAAATTGCAAGTTTTCACTACGTCTTCCCTCTTCCCAGAGTAGAAGTTACTTGCCTTTCTTTCTGTATATCACTTGTTTCTGAAAAGTGATCACCTGGTGGATCACCTTCCCTGGGTACAGCTTATTCCTTAGCAGAGTAAAAGATGTTTAACAGCTTCTACTGCTATGGTTTAAAGGCTATGGCAGTCTTCTATTTTTGTTATAAGAAAAACATAAAAATAGGAAACTAAATGCATAGAACAACTGCCTTTAAAAAAACACATGCATGAAAACTAGATATGGAAAATAACATTACTAAAGATTTATAGTATCATGAAAAATTCCCACTAGAAAACTGACCATAAATTTTATTTTTTTTTAAAAATATTAAAACAAATGTCTTTTAAGGTGTTACAATCCCAAGCTTATTAGGCTAGGATAATTTTTTAAAATAAGATTCAGCATTGTTATTCATAAAATGATTCACTGCTCTGTGTTCTTAACACAAGTTCTTCATACTGAAACAGGTAGGACTTTGGTTTAACAATGGTAAATTAAAAACAGACATTTAATTACCTCTGCTCCTTCCCCAAATTAGAACAAAACGACAACACAGAAGTTTTCTTTTTAATGGTATGAAGTTGCAAAGACAAGAATGGGAGGAGAAATAACATCAACCAAATTTTGGAAACTAAAAAGCAGAATGACTGACAATTGTATTAGTGGACCAAAGGAAGCTAGCTGAATCCTAAGCCCACAGAAGAGAAAGCTGAATTCTTGTAGCTCAGTTGGTAAAGAATCTGCCTGCAATGCGGGGGACCTGGGTTCAATCCCTGGGTTGGGAAGAACCTCCAGAGAAGGGAAAAGCTACCCACTCCTGTATTCTGGCCTGGAGAATTCCACAGACTGTACAGTCCATAAGGTTGCAAAGAGTTGGACATGACTGAGCAACTTTCACTTCACTTCACTTGCATTATAGAACCTCAAAAAGACTCGAGATTTGTGGCACAAGACAGCTGTGGAAAAGGAGGTAACATGAGGCTGGAAAGAGGAAGACTAACTGAAGTCTTTTACAAAAGTTAGAACCAGATATCCTAATCCCACACTATGCAGACAGGCAGCTGCCCCTCCCTATGCCTGCAGAGCAGTGAGGGTTTACACTCCGGAGAGGACAACAGAAAGTCGCCCAACCGGAGGACAAAGTTGAGGGAATAGGTTTCATAGTGAAAAGAGGGGGATTAAGTGAAAGTCAGCACATGGATGCTGATACCCACCCTAGCAATCTTCCTTCATGTTAACTCCCAGAATGCTCATTTAGCTTAGACCCTTTAAGCCAGAAACTGAAGAATCTTCTGAGGGGAATCTAACAAACCACAAAGCCCTAATTAACATCAAAGCTAACATCAGGGGTTCCTTCTGACCCAAATGGACCTTCCAGATCTCTCCCAGTGAAGCCCAGTGACAAGTCCTACCTATATCCAAAAAGGTTTCAATCATCTTTTTGTATGCACTCTTAAATATCAATAGTCTTCCTCAGACTAATAAGAAATTCAAATTTCATATTCATGAAATGAGAATTGCAGCATTCTGTCACAAAAGATCAGATAACCAGAATCAGTTCTTAAACTGGCTCTGAGTTGGTAAATGCTTAAGCTGAGTAAGAGGTATACAGGAATTCATTACACTACTCCACTTTTTTACATTCGAAATTTTCTACACAGAGAAAAACATGTAGTGATTTTTTAGGAATATTTATTTATACACATATGTACAAGCACACATGGAGCTGATATAAAAAACACACAGTAAACAAACACACAAAAACTCATAGGAAGAAAAAGTTGAGGGACTCCCCCAAAAGCAAAAGAACTTCCAGAGTCTAATAAAGCCAATATCTCAATAGTAAGAATTCCAAAAACAAAAATAAAGAATAAGAAGGGATAAAACAATTAAACAAAAAGTTAATTTTCCCAGAATTGAAGAACATAAGTTTCCAGACTGAAGGAGCCAATCCTACACCCAGAAGAATGAATGAAAACTAATCTACACCAAATAAATCTTCATGAAATTTCAAAAGAGAGGATTCTATAAGCTTGGGGTGGGTGGGGAGACATAGATCACGCCATACAAGAATGGTTTTGGACTTTTTAACAGCATCACTGAACCAGAACACCATGGGTAATGACCTTCAAATTTTTAAGGGAAAATGATTTCTAACCCAGAATCCTACATCCAAGCATTCAAGTATGAGGACAGAATAAAGATATTTCAGATATGAAAGGTCACAAAATTTACCTTCCAGGTACCCTTTTCCATGAACATTTCTAGAGGCAGAGCTTCAACAAAACAAGAAAGTAAACAAGAAAGAAGCAGCCATGGGATCAAGGAAATAGGAGATCCAACTCAAGAAAAACAAAGAAAATCCTAAGTAACAGTGGAGGAACATCCCAGCTGACATTTGTGCACGCCTACAGTAAGCAACCAGTCTGGATGACTACAACAGGCCGGAAGGCTCTGGGAGAACTTTCTCTAAGATGTAAACAATAGCACACTGATGTGTTTGAGAGTACTCAGAAGAGAAATAAACAGTTGGACAGAGTTTGGGGATGAAGTGTCTGTAATTATATTTAAAAGTAAAAAAAGTAGAGAAAGAAAAAAAAGACAAGTTATTAACTCCAAGGAAAACCAAAAGCTGAGGAAGAGAAGTTCTCATTGTATACTACATTATGGATCAGCCATGTCTCAACACACTGACTACCTCTCTAACCTAAGATGTTCTGGCCTGGAGAATTCCATGGACTGTATAGTCTATGGGATCACAAAGAGTTGGACACAACTGAGCAACTTTCACTCACTCACTCAAGAGAGGTGGAGATACTAAAAGAAATAACAAGACAGATGAAAGTAAGCCTGTCCAAGGAAGAGAAATTTAAGAGGATGTGGAAGAATGGAGAGGAAACTGCTGCCTTTTTTTAACAAGCCTTATAGACCACAGTCTCTCTGTATTACAGGTATACATAACTGTCAAAAACAAAAATTCAATTTTCAAAGTTCAGCAGCTAAGTAATTCAACAACAAAAAAAAGTTACAACAAAAATGAAGAGGGGAAAAAGGATGAAAGCAAAAAGTAAAGCACTACAGAAAGAATTGTTAACTACCAGTACTGCAAATGGTCACTGCCAGAAAGCATCTTTAAAGTTCGCTGTATGTAATCTACACATGTCAACTTTAGAACACTACCTTCATCAACATTACAGGTGGGATGTTCAGGTTGAATGAATTGCTATTATTAAACAGGTCTTCAATTTTATATGTAAATAAAATTACATCTTTAATACAGCTCCAGGTTCTACTACAGAAAACTGCTAATAAACATTGTAAAGTCTATGAACTAAAAGCTCTTTTAAAACAGCCTTCAGGGGATAGTCTGTTACATACAGTGTCAATCATCTTGTTTCTAATAGTCTTCTTTACGTCTTGGACCTTCTGTCCTTTAAATCCATCCACCAACATTACCTAAAAGGATAAGAAGTGTAAAAACACGTACAATTAAAATTTGCTTTGGGTCCCCCTTAAACTTTCTCCTACCTAAACTTACCTCCACAAACAACCAAGATATTTTTAGTGTGAAATTTATCACATTTATAACTATACCTCTTTATTTTGGCACAGCTTGGACAACTAATACTTATAACACACTTGTTTTTCTTTTAGTGTAACTAGGATACATATTATGAACATGATTAGAAAGAAAAGTTCACTTCCTTCCCACTTCTTAGGTTTCCATGTGGAGAGAATTCCTCGGCCCTAACTCATATCATTCCTAAATGCTTTGGGAGAAGGAACTGAGCCAGTGCAACTCAGCCCCAGATAGGCTTCTCTTTTCAGCTCCGTCTGTTGCCAGCGAGCATTCTCCTTTGCCTGGCCATGTGATAAACTTGGCTCTGAGAGGAAGGCCTACTGTTTCTCAATTCTGCCTTTTATGTAATGGGGAGATTTAATTCTCCGGCAAAGTATTGCCTTGCCCATTGCTGTCACAGAGCTAAGATACCATTCCCTTCTGGCTGATTCTGACCTCCATCTATCAGATTCCTGTTGACTCTTTCAAATAGGTTTTATCTTTTTTATGTTTTGGGGTTTTTTTGGCCATACCTCACAGCTTGTAGGATTTTAGTTCCCATCCAGGGATCAAACTTGGGCCTTCAGCAATGAGAATGCAGAGTCCTAACCACAGGACCACCAGGGAATTCCCAATACTTTCTACCTTAAGGGGAAAAGACATGTTTTCTATTTTCACCTCCCAATCCTCTAACATGCCAAAATGCTCTGCATCTATTTAATTCATCATTATAAATTATAGATTATTGAGCATCATGGCACAGGAGTTAATAGCACAAATCTTAGAGCCAAGTTGCCTAGTTTGAGTTCCAGCTCTGCTTTGACCTGGCTCTCTGGCTGATACTGGGTAAATTACTTAGTGTCTTAGTACCTCAATTTCCTTATCTGTTAAATGGGAATAAGTGCCTACTTTGCAAGGTCATTTTGAGATGTAAATAAGCAAATATGTAAGTGCTATATTAGTGTTGGCTCTTAGTGTCATCCAAAACATGGATGAGTTGAGTTTTAAAAAAGACATAGAAACAATATTTGGTCATACAAAGAAATGGAAAGCAAAAGTAAAACACATTCTCATTTACAGCCTTAAAAATCTTCATTTCAACCTCAAGTCACTAACAACTTGACTGGGTTTTTACTTTCTCTAGCCTCACCTTCTTTCCATGGAAATGTAAGCCACATTAACATATGTACAATTAAGGAGAAAAGAGAGGCTCAAAAATTGTGCTAAGATGGCATATAGTAGTTGTATTAACAAGTAAATTAATGAACTGAATAAAACTGCTTATTTAAAATTTCATCTCATTAAGAGAGCAAAGGGACCAGGTATTGTCCATGCAATAAACCTTTGGCATGTATTGCATAATAAGACGAACTAACTTTAAACATCTTTTTGAGAAATTCACTGAGATTAGGGGCATAAAAATGGAACTTCTGTAATACTACTGGACAAAAATAGATTTAAAAAAAGAAATTTGGAAAGAGAAGAACATAATCTTATAATCAGTTCAGTTCAGTTCAGTCGCTCAGCCATGTCTGACTCTTTGCAACCCCATGGACTGCAGCATGCCAGGCTTCCCTGTCTATCACCATCTCCTGAAGCTTGCTCAAACTCATGTCCATCAAGTCAGTGATGCCATCCAACCATCTCATCCTCTGTCATGACCTTCTCCTCCTGCCTTCAATCTTTCCCAGAATCAGGCTCTTTTCGAATGAGTCAATTCTTTGCATCAGGTGGCCAAAGTTATTGGAGTTCAGCTTCAGCATCAGTCCTTCCAATGAATATTCAGGACTGATTTCCTTTAGGATGGACTAGTTGGATACCCTTGCAGTCCAAGGGACTCTCAAGATCTTCTCCAACATCACACTTTAAAAGCATCAATTCTTTGGCGCTCAGCCTTCTTCACCATTCAACTCTCACATCCATACATGACTACTGGAAAAACTATAACTTTGACTAGATGGACCTTCATTGGCAAAGTAATGTCTCTACTTTTTAATATGCTGTCTAGGTTGTTCGGAGAAGGCAACGGCACCCCACTCCAGTACTCTTGCCTGGAAAATCCCATGGACGGAGGAGCCTGGTAGGCTGCAGTCCATGGGGTCGCACAGAGTCGGACACAACTGAAACGACTTAGCAGCGGCAGCGGCAGCAGCTAGGTTGGTCATAACTTTTCTTCCAAGGAGCAAGTGTCTTTTAATTTCATGGCTGCAGTCACCATCTGCAGTGATTTTGGAGCCCAAGAAAATAAAGCCTCTCACTGTTTCCATTGTTTCCCCATCTATTTGCCATGAACTGATGGGACTGGATGCCATGATCTCAGTTTTCTGAATGTTGAGTTTTAAGCCAACTTTTTCACTCTCCTTTCCCTTTAATCAAGAGGCTCTTTAGTGCCTCTTCACTTTCTCCCATAAGGGTGGTGTCATCTTCATATCTAAGGTTATTGATATTTTCCCAACAATCTTTATTCTAGCTTATGTTCCACCTAGCCCGGCATTTTACATGATGTTCTCTGCATATAAGTTAAATAAGCAGGGTGACAGTATGCCACCTTGACGTATTCCTTTCCCAATCTGGAACCAGTCCATTGTTCCATGTCTAGTTGTAACTGTTGCTTCTTGACTTGCATACAGATTTCTCAGGAGGCAGGTCAGGTGGTCTGGTATTCCCATCTCTGGAAGAATTTTCCACAGTTTGTGGTGATCCACACAGTCAAAGGCTTTGGCATAGTCAATAAAGCAGAAGTACATGTTTTTCTGGAACTTTCTGCTTTTTCAGTGATCCAACGAATGTTGGCAATTTGATCTCTGGTTCCTCTGGCTTTTCTAAATCCAGCTTGAACATGTGGAAATTCTCGGTTCATACAATGTTGAAGCCTTGCTTGGAGAATTTTGAGCATTACTTTGCTAGTGTGTGAGATGAGTACAACTGTGCAGTAGTTTGAACATTCTTTGACACTGCCTTTCTTTGGGATTGGAATGAAAACTGATCTTTTCCAGTCCTATGGCCATTGCTGAGTTTTCCCAATTTGCTGGCATATTGAGTGCAGCACTTTCACAGCATCATCTTTTAGAATTTGAAATAGCTCAACTGGAATTCCATCACCTCCACTAGCTTTGTTCATATCTTATAGTAATCCCTCTCAAATCAGGACACAGCTGAAATTGTATTAAATTTTTCTATATTTTTTTTCTAAATCACTAAGAAGAAAATCAAAGATCATGGAGTATGTAAATCAAACAAAAATGATAACAAAAATATTACTTACACCATCATAAAAACCTCTTAGGTACAATTTCTCTTTTGCTTCTGTAAGTTTTTCTCGGTCATTCTGGCTCTGAATTTTCAACTCATCACATATAGTTACAGCAGAAAGCTTTCCAAAATCTGGGATTTCAATGATTGGCACCTGCAAAAAAGAGAAAATGTGAAACTATTCACACTGAATGAACATAAAAACAGCCCTATGGGCATAGTCCTTTGCCTCCACTGTCCAATGACGTCATCTGAGATTTTACGTATCATTAGGTCAGCTCCACACATTAGGGAAAACATCCAGATGTGAATCTATCTTCCTACTGTCCATAGGAACCACCCAAATTCTCTGCACCAACCTCCACACTGTCCTTTCCTCACTACACATATAGCTTCCACAGCTCTCAACCCCTCACTGGCATATAATTTACTGAATAATGTTCAAAACTAGCAAAATGATGCATGCATGTGTGCTAAATCATTTTAGTCATGTCCAACTCTCTGCAACACTATGGACTGTAGCCTGCCAGGCTCCTCTCTCCATAGGATTCTCCAGGCAAGAATACTGGATTGGGTCGCCATTTCCTACTCCAGGGGATCTTCCAGACCCAGGGACTGAACCTGTGTCTCTTATGTATCCTGCATTGGCAGGCAGATTCTTTACCACTAGTGCCACCTGGGAAGCCAGAAAAATGATTTAAACAACTAAATTTATGGATGGTCTTATTTCTGATTTATCTTAAGTCTTCTGGAGTCTCCATGAAAATTATTCACTAGTAATTTACATTTCTAAAGACACTAACATGAAAACATAAACATTCATGAGTAATATGGTAAAATTTTATCTTTAGAAGCCTGGAAATTTGCCACACTAGAAAATAAGTTACTATAGAATTGGTGATACTAAAAGGCAAACTATTTGTTCTTGAACTGCAGGTGCCAGGTGCTAAGAAAATGCCTACTGTTAAAAGTTTTTTGTTTGCTCTTATCCATCACAGCAGATATCAAGTTAAACCAAAAAAACTCTTAAACTCCCTCTTATTTTCATTCTCTACGAGCTGGTGAAGGACAGGGAGGCCCAGCGTGCTGCTGTCCATGGGGTCACAAAGAATCGGACACGACTGACCAACTGCACTGAACTGAATTGAACCAATTATTTAATTCTGTTACAAGTGTTAGCTCTATTCTTCCTGTAATGAAAAGATGGACATTAATATTCTGAATCATCTATGTACTCACAGGTTCAAATGGCAAGACCATGTCATCTCTAATTCCATACTTCACTCGTAAAGCCTACAAAAACAAAAAGGAAGTTAACACTAATAATCAATACTTTTCTGGTATTATCATTAAGAGAAGTATCCTCTAAACTTTTTTAAAGTATTTTTCTTCTTCTCTCCATAAAGAACAATTTTTTAATTTTATTGAAAAAAATCTCAAGAAGGGATGTATGACTTTTAAAAACTAAACAGTTTAAGTTAGACTGAATAGCTTAAATGATGAAAATATACAGTCAAAAGCAAAAGTTCACACAGCCACACACATCACTTAAAATGAAGTTCACATTCCAGTTGCAATGAAAATGTATCAGAAAACTTGTTTTTACAAAACTTTCTCTTGTTAGCAATCAAGTTGTTCTTCAGCAGGTGAATGAATAAACATACATCCAGACAACAGAATATTATTGAGTGCTAAAAAGAAACAAGCTATCATGCTATGAAAAGACATGAGAAACCAAAATGCTTGTTACTAACTGAAAGAAAATCTAATAAAGCTACATACCACATGAATCCAACTATTACATGACTTTCTGGAAAGGTAAAAACTATGGTGACAATTAAAAAGATCAGTGGTTGCCAGGAGTGGGAGGGAAGAGAGATGAACAAGCAGAGCAGAGAGGATTTTTAAGGCAGAAAAAATACTCTGTATATCATAATGGATACATGTCATTAAATGTTTGCGTAAACCCACAGAACGTACAACACCAAGAGCGAACCCTAAGGTAAACTACGGACTTTGGGCAATTATCACATCAGTGTAGGTTCATCTTTGATAAAAACGTACCACTCCGGTGAGTGACACTAATAATGGGGGAGGCTATGCAGGTGTTGAAGCAGGGGGTATTAGATGGGAATCTCTGTGCCTTCCTCTCTATTTTTATTATGAACCTAAAACTATCCTAAAAAAATAAGTCTTAAAAAAAGATTATATGGGGACTTCCCTGGCGGTCCAGTAGTTAAGATCACACTTCCACAGCAGAGGGCGCAGGTTCAATCCCTAGTTGGGGAACTAAGATCCCGCATGCCTCGCGGGACAGCCAAAAAAAAAAAGGTTCTATGAAATATTATAGTTAAAATTCAAATCACAGGAAAACATATAAATATGAAGGAACAGGTTAAAGATAGCATTAAAGATAGCATAGTTTTTCAGCTTAATCCAATAGCTCAGTGATACTTAACCAATGAGATGATAAAGAGGAAATGTGAATATGAAACATAGAAACTCACTTGCTTTTTCTTCAAGTCTCTGAGGGCAGCAAAATCATCAGGAGAGTCAGAAGGAACACTTGTGACCACACCAGTGCCTTATAAAATAAAATGTGGAATTAACTAATAACAACCAGAATGTGTACACCAAAGAATTTCTAGAAAGAAATAAACTCCTTACCTTTATCCTCCTTGATGGTGAGCATTGGGAGAACATAAATCACCTTGTAAGATGTTAAAGGTGCAGAAAGTGATGCACCAAGAATATCCTATGTAAGAAAAAGATCAGTATAAAGAGGAAGTAACTTATTCTAATCATTAAATTTTAAAACTATGTTTATATTTTAAGCCATGAGACTCCAGTAATCAACAATACTCATTCTTTTTTACCTACTAGACTAGAAATAACTGAAAATAATTATAAAGCCCAAATCTTGTAATGTTGTGAGGAAATCAGTACTCTAATATATTGCTTTTAACTTTGCACTCCATGAGGAAAACAATATAGGAATCCACAGCAAGAGTCACAAAAATGTTCACAAAGCTTGGACCCAGCAATCCAGTTCTAGGAATTTACCTCAAAAGATTCTTTGAGAATCTGCCCAATGCTGTGTTAACTACATTAGCAAAACCTGGAAACAACTAAGACTTTAAATGATTAAAAAAAAAAATCACTTAATAAAATATGAGACATCAACAAGATAGAATATTATGCCTCTGTGTTTCTATTTTAAATAATAATTAGAAAGACAGTTAAGAAGACATATCTAGTTTCTCTTTAAAATAAATAAAAAAAAAAAACAGAAGATCCAACAATATAGGACCCATATTCTTATATATGAACAAGCAGCTTGCAGCTGTTTGTTTACCTACAGAAATGCACTTTTCAATTCCATATAGTTTCCTTTACCCATATGCATAAGTTGCTTATAGAATTTGAAGCCATACCAATAAAGGCTAAATATCATTAACAGCTTAAAGCTATTTTTAAAATTACACCACCCATTTCCCTCATACCAGAATCTGCTCAAATAAACAAGAAAAGAAGTTGCATTTAAGAGAAAGGAAAAAAAAAACTGTCATTAATACTGTTCCCCAAAACCTCTCAGACAGAACTCTAACATCAGGAACTAATGAGATGTGGCAGGACTGCTTATAACAGAAGAAGCAATTCAAATATCCATTATACAGAGTCATTAAATAATTTGTGACACAGCCAAACAATGGAATACTGTGTAACAGTAAAAAATAAGAACAAAGGGAATTCCTTGGCAGTCCAGTGGTTAGGACTCTACTTTCACTGCCAAGAGCCCAGGTTCAACCCCTGGTGAGGAAACTAAGATCCTAAAAGCCACATGGCACAGCCAAAAAAAAAAGAAAGAATGAGAACAAGGAGATGTTTATCTACTGATAAAATGATTACCAAGAAATAGCTAAGTAAAAAAAAAAGTAAAACACAGAACAATGTGATGAAATACACTGCCGTTTGTGTGTAAAAAAAGAGGGCTAAAGAATATATATGTATGTATTTGCTCACATATACATGAAATACTTCTGGAAGGATTCACAGGACACTGGTTTCACTGACTGCTGATGGAAGAGAACTGAGTGACTGGGAGTATTTTGTGTATCTTTTTTTTTTTTGGCTGCACAGCCTGCAGAATCTCAGTTCCCCAACCAGGGATGGAACATGTGCCCTCAGTAGTGAAATCACAGAGTCCTAACCACTGGGCCACCCAGGAATCCCTTTTGTCTTTTAAATTTTGAGTTTTATGAATATTTAGTAATCTAGTCAAAAAATAAATTTACAAAATAAGAAATAAAATCCAATTCAAAAGGAGAATTGAGATGGTATTCTACTCATCTTTTTCTTTTAAAAGATTATTATAGATACCAAAGATCAGCACTTAACCAAAGGGAATCAAACACCCTAGTAAATAAGTAAAAGTAAAATAAACCTAAGTAAAATAAACTCTAAGGATACTACACGCGCTCATACTCAGTCATGTCCAACTCTGTGTGACCCCACGGACTGTGGCCCACCAGGCTCCTCTGTGCATGGGATTCTACAGGCAAGAATACTGGAGTAGGTTGCCATCTCTTCCTCCAGGAAATCTTCCCGACCCAAGGATCCAGCCCGAGTCTCCTGTGTCTCTTACACTGCAGGCAGATTCTTTACCGGCTGAGCCATCTGGGATTTAGTTAAGATCAAGACTTCCTTTTCAGAAAAAAAAAAAAGCAGCTGCTACTGCACACCAGGAACATGGGTAATCATATTAAAAAAGCAGTATCGGGACTTTCCTGGTAGTCCAGTGTAAGAATTGACCTGCCAATACAGCAGACACGGTTCAATCCCTTATCAGGGAATATTCTACATTCCACGGAGCAACTAAGCCCATGTGCTGCATCTACTGAAGCCCATGTGCCGCATCTACTGAAGCCCATGTGTCTACAGCCTATGCTCTGCAACAAGAGAAGCCACCACAGTGAGAAGTCCGAGCACCGCAACTGGAGAGTAGCCCCTGCTCACTGCATCTATAGAAAGCCCACACACAGCAAAAACGACCATTTTTTAAAAGGAGTAATATAATGTCTACTGTAGCTATATACTAAATCTCTTGGGGAGAATTGCATTTTTCAATCAGATAATTACTGAGCAGAAAATTAAGATTAAAAAATGCTATTTTAGGGAATTCCCTGGCAGTCCAGTGGTTAGGACTCCATGCTTCCACTGCCAGGGGCCTGGGGCTTAATTCCTGGTCGGGGAACTAAGATCCCACAAGCCACACAGTATGGTCAAAAAATTTTTTTCTAATAAATACATAAATAAAAATGCTGTTTTACTGATATGGTCACACAATAAATACACCACAGCAATTAAAAAGCAAACAAAAAGAACAAACTACTACATATACAACATGGGTGAATCTCACAGGCATTACATTGAGCCAAAGAAACTAGACACAAAAGAGTACAGACTATATAATTTCACCATGTAAAGTTCATGAAGAGCGACTCATCTTTGGTGACTTAAGTCAAGGTAGTGGTTACCTCTGCAGAAGCAGGGATGTGAAATGGACATGAGAGTGCCTTCTGGAGTGCTCCAACTGTACATCCCTTGATTTGAGTGGTGCATAACATTTGAAGATATACCAAAATACACACATACGACTTATACACTTGACTGTACGTATACCTCAACTAAAATGTTTTTTTAAACCTTCTTTTCTCAAATTTCATTTCTGACATTTTCCTCTAAGTGTATGCCCTAAAATAAATTCCACTACCCAACTTACCTCTCCCATTAACTCTTTAACAACAGGTACCACTCCATTGTCCTTGGTAAAGCCCTGGTATGACATATTCCTTGCAGCTCTTTGGGTGCAGATGAATATATCACCATTCATTGTCTCAAATCCAATGTACTTCATATCGGGGCGAACCCAACAGTTTGTTTGTCCAAACATAGTCTCAGGTCTGAGAGTAGCAGCTACCAAGAAGATATTTTTCCCTTTCAAGCCACTAAGAAGAAAAAAACACACATTTATGCAAAATATGTTGTTGATTCTATCACAACTATCTGCTATTTCAAAAAGATAAAGCCACAATTCTTTGACAAACCTACCTTAATTTGGATGGGTATGGCTCAAGCACTTTCAACTTGATTAAAGTATATTCCTGAGGTCCAACACCCTAAACAAAATAAAAATTTGAAAGAGAAAAAGAGTTGGATTAAACCTACTGATCTATGTGAGAGATCTGATTAGAATAATTCTTCCTTTCTAAGATGGGTGTATTCTTGCATTGCTAGACTTGAGAGACCACCATCCTACCCCAATGAAAAGACTACTGTCAGGTTTGTGAGCTATTGAGAGGACCACAAGGGGAGAATGATTTTGATTAATCAGCCAAAACAGTGTTTGCCAAAATGGGCGTTAGAAGATACAATCAACATCAATCCTACAGAGTTCCAAATTTTGATCAACTCTCACTTCTATCAGGTAAGTTACATCATAATTGAAGGCTGATTTTGAAAGGTAGTCACTAAGCTGTAAATGTGTTCAAAGATGGTAACAGAGAATGACACACTCACAGTGACTACAAAGTTCACTGTTATTGATTTACTGTGCCAAGGCTTTAGACGAATGACTTACCCTTGCTTCATTCAAGTATTACAGGGAATAATGTCACTAATGTGTCCTCCAGGAATGCAGAATGAACTGACGTCATGCATGACTTGTAGTACTTTGAAAATAAGTAGGCATGTGACCAAAGGAAGTATAAATGGAATCTGTGTACATGAGTGAACCACATATCTCATTACCTTTCCTCATGGTCTCTTTTTAGAACAGTGCACCCTCCAAGTGGTGCTTCTCAAACATGAGCAGGCATATGAATCACACAGAGAACACATTAAAAGACAGACTCCTAGGCTCCACCCTCAGAGCTTCTGATGCAGCAATTTGGGGGTGAGGTTCAAGAATCTACTTCTCTAGGAATTCTCTGGCAGTGTAGAGGTTAGGACACCACGCTTTCACTGCCAAGGGCCCAGGTTCAATCCCTGATCTGGGAATCCTGTAAGCCAAGCTGAGTGACCAAAAAAAAAAAAAAAAAAAAAATCCAAGAATGTGCTTTTCCAGCACAAGCTGATGCAGTTAAACCAACTGCCAAGGTTCTAGACAAGGTTCTATAGAAGATACAGGTACCTATGATAACAATCTGCCTCCTTCTTAACAGCCACCAGAGTATCATGACTTATACCTCGATACTGGAATAAAGCTATTTTTAGGTTTCTGATTTATTTCTTAAACTCTATGCCCACATTAAGAATTATTACAATAGCTATTCTATGTCACAAATAATTACCTCCCCAGTTTGTCTGTCATGATCCATACAAGGCTGTCCATCTTTTGGAGAATAAATGGTATACCTAAAACAATAAATAAATGTCAGTGTTGCTCCTAACATCTCACAATATTTATTCTAACTAAAACTTCTAAGTAAATGTCTACATCATTTTTATGCTTTTATGGGGAATTTTGTTGCCAACAGTTACTCAATGAAAGCTTTTTGCCTTCATCAAAGGTAATACCACTGAAAAATATTCACTGATGTTGGCTTTGTGGTATGAAACAGGAGACTGTAGAATATAAATAAGCTTTTGAAATGCAAATACCTTTTAATGAGTCCATATGATCAAGCGAGAACTTTACAGAACAATTTATAGAGCAAAAGGATAAACTAAAACACAAATAAAATTATTTTTCTGCTTGGCTAGAATACTTAAGAGAATCTTTCCTAAGACCATAAAAGAGAATCTTTAGTGAGATCCCCTATTCTCCCTGGTTCTATTTGTCACAAACACTAAGCAGCTCAAAGAAATTAAGACACTGGTCAGACAAAAAGGAAACCAAAGGAAATAAGAGAACAAAAAGAGGAATTATAAAAAGAGAAAAGATAATGGAAAAAAGTAGGCTCTGGGGCATACTGAATTACAATACAGGAATTATATGATTTTTGCTTTATCAAACTGAAGGACAACAAACTCACCGCTTCCCAAACTTAATTCTGCTTCTTTCTCTTAATGTTAGAAACTGCCACCTGACAAATGAATCATAGTAAGGATTAACATCAGTGGTGATGAAGGACCGGCGCCAATCTACCTACAGGAGGAGAAAGGAAATGGTAATTTTTAGAAATTTATATAGTCTCTATAAATAGGAATTCCCATGAATCAATTATTTATTCACCTACTCCTTACTTTTCAATGTAGAATTCTATCAAATATCAAAAGCAAACCAAAAAATTTCAAGTTCCATCTATTAAATATATATCACAATTATTACATTAATTTATGCTTAGTATGTAAGTTTTTAAACATTTATATTTACATATTAAACATATAGGGATTATAATAAATTAAGAAGGAATACTTAAACAACATCTTTATGTGTCCCTAAATATTCAAGCTACACTTGGGTTTCTTTGTACCTCTTTTTTTTAATTTTACTGAAGCACAGCTGATTTACAATGTTGTGGGTTTCTTCACTTGAACAGTATTCCTTTTTACTAACTGCTAGTATATCTATATATATTCCAAAACAACAAACATTAAAGTACTTCATTGCTTACCTCAAGGCCCATGTGGTTCTAATCAGAAAATAACAGTACCAAGTCATTCATGGAATACTGATGGAATATATTATTCTAAATTAAGAAGTGGTCCAAATCTCATACAGTGACACATATATAACTGTGTTCTTCACATTGCCTTAAACTACAGAGGTGACCGGCATACCTTCACACCCATTCGCTTCAGATCCTGGACAGCCAGTGGTGGAAAATATTCAAGCCAATGTTCTGCTTCAGAAAATTTGACTATCTCATCATCAGAAAGACCTAGGGATTTCATAATGTTCCACTGGTATTTAGAAGATCCAGCTTTAGCAGCAGCTTTACTCTGAAAATAACCAGCAAAATCAAACTCCATCAAAGAACAACTAACTACCAGTTAACAAACTCCAGAACCACAATAATTTTAAATGAATGATACTATTTGGTAGTTTTTTTAAACTCTAAAACAATATTACTGACATATAGGAATACTGCAGAATCTGGATGTACTGTTTTATATGCCAAACCATACAGTCTGATACTTGGATTCTGACACGAAAGGTAAGTAAATGGATGGAACCATAAGAAAATTATCATCACAAAGATAAGTTCTTAGCACCAAACGTTCTCTATTTCCTGTTTTCAAATACCACATGCATGTTTTTTAGTTATGAATAAACTACTAATAAGAGTTTCCTCCTTTTCCAATATTTACCAATATCAAAAAAGTAACCACGTGCCAGGGACTGGAGGTGGGCAAAGGTGTTGGACCATAAAACTATAAAAAGGTAGGAGGAGGAATCTCAGGGCTAAGGAAACCGATCTCTATGTACCATGGTGGCAGAAACAAGACTGTGCATTTGTCAAACCAAGGCAATGACATACTTCAAAGAGTGAATTTTACTGCGTGTAAATAAAAAAAAAAAAAAAAAAAAAATTGACCAGGATGTTGGAGGAACCCAAGATAGAAAGCAGACTGTGACAAACTTATCTAACTGTATTACAAATGCATGACATAACCACACTAAAGGGGTAGGAAAGAAAGAACTTTAGAAGTAACTGGAAAATAGTGTGTTGACCAGATTTTAAAGACAAAATGGACTATACACAACCAATGTATTCTAGTTGGTGAAACTGTTTCTCTTAGAAGTACAGATTAGCATTCTATACCTACTGGTAGACAACTGAACAAATAACAGATATACCGTAAATAATGAGAGCTAGGTTTCCTACTGTTGGCGAAAGAAGTCACAAATAAGCAAGGGAAGAACGCTAGAATAAGCCCTGTGGTGCTAAAACAGAGCCGAAGGTATCAGTATGCACTTAGAAAAAATAGAGACAGAAAGAGAAAGACAAATGCCATATGATATCACTTATATATGGATAATCTAAAATATGACACAAATGAACTTATCTTTGAAAAAGAAATGGAGTCAAAGATATAGAGAACAGATCTGTGATTGCCAAAGACAAGGGGAGTGGGAGAGGGGTTGTTTAGGAGTTTGGGATTAGCAGATGCAAATTATTACACACAGATGAATAAACAAGGTCCTACTATACAGCACAAGGAACTATATTCAATATGCTGTAAAAAAAAAAAAAAAAAAAACCCGTAACAGAAAAGGAAAAAATATTTTAAATAAAGAAAAAATAAAGGAATTCCCAGTCACTCCAGTAGTTAAGACTTGGCTCTTTTATTGCTATGGGTATGGGTTTGATCCTTGGTCGGGGAACTAAGATCCCTGGTCGGTATGGCCAAAAATAAAGTGTTTACATTAAGAAAAAAAAAGAACAAATCTCATCTGAAAAAAATACAAAGAAGTAAATACAGACACACGCATACACAGGGGCTAGTAGACATACATACATTTCCTTGCTCTTTCTACTGAGAAGACCTAGAAACAATGAGCACACCTAGCACTCAGAATTTAGCTTCTAAATACCATTTTTCAATAAAAGGAAAAAGGACTCCTTGGAAAAGTGGCTGACTCCAGGGCTAAAATAGGGAGAATAGAAAATGAGCTTGCAGCATCTTGTGGCACCTCAAAGCACAAAAGTGCTCAGAAAAAAAAAAGGGGGAATAAAGAAAAGATGGGTGCATGTCAAGTGGACAAAGGAGCCAACCCAAAGATTCCCTTAATGGCCAATGCTAGAACAATCTGAGCAATAACAATAACTCAGCAACAACAACAAAAACCAATAGTATTAGATTATAATTCAAAGAATAAATAAATACACATGAATCCACACTGATACAAAAAAGAAATAAGTAAATGAAGAAGAAAGTAAAACTTTTCCTTTCAGAAGAACTCCACATATTAAGTGTAAAAGGATGAGGCAAACAGAAAATCAACATTAGAACAAAACAGCCATAACCACTGCAGGCAAGATCCACTGATGAATGCTAAAATTTGTGAGGAAATATATATTTTTTAAAAAACAAGATGTTATTCCCACAGTCTCAAAGTATCTCTCCCCAAACACACATGAATTACAAAGGGAAAAATGAAATCTTCACAGTAGGAAACCTGACAGATACCACCTAAATCAAATGATCAAGGTTAACATTACCAGTAATAAGACTTATCAATATCTTATACTCCTTGATTGGATTCACTGAAGACACATCACCTCTCAATCCACTCATGAGAAAGCATTAGACAAGCCTAAAACAAGGGACACTTTATAAGTTATCTGACCAGTCCTTTTCAGAAGTGCTAAGATCAGGAAGACAAGACAGAAGAGACATGACAAGCAAACACAAGATGGGATTTTACATAGGATCTTAGAACAAAGTAAGAATGTTAAGGAAAAACTGGTGAAACCAAATGAAGTTGGTAGTTTCTCAAACAGTATTGTTCAAATGTTGGTTTCTTAGATTTGAGGACTGTACTATGGTTATATAAGATGTAAAGGAACCCTATGCAATCTTGCAATTCTTCTGTAAGTCTAAAATTATTTCAAAATAAAGTAAAAAGGGGGAAAAAGGCAATCAAAGGATGAGAAAGATATTTTTGCTTCATTACTTTTTAAAAATTAATGAGTACATTTTATGCGTCAGATACTATATTGTTACTCTGGGAATGTACATATAAATCGGACAAATATAAATAAAACTTCAACCAAAATAAGTATCATCAAGTCACCAAACCTTTTTTCCTTTAGCTTTATCCTTAATTATTATATCTTCTGTTTTAACATTGATTTCTTCCTCTTCCTCTTCCTCATCTGGAAAATCAGGGGGGCAACCATAAAGCTCTACTTCTCTTTTCAATTTATCAGCACATGCCTACAAAAACACAACATTAGAGGCAGTAAAGTTAAAAATTTCAAGGTAGAAACACTTTGGGTCTTTTTGTTGTTTCTATGGCCAACTAATACTGACTCTGAACTTTTTAGCAATACATCTATAGATGTGTAAATCATTACAGAAAACGCATATGATACAAATCATGTACTTAAAAATTCACTAATCTACTTCATTTACTTGGCAATGACTTACTCAATACCCAGACTACTCAATGCAGTATCCTATATGCTAGGTGTCAGAAGTACAAAGATAAAGATATAGTATTATCATATTGAAAACAACTCTAATAACTACATTTCTCAATTTAAAGATTACTGTCACATATACTCTATTAGTTATCATCACAAGGCTGCTAGGTAGGTAGGACGAGAGATAATATGAAAGATGAAGTGATTTATCTAAGGTTATAAAGCTAGTGAGCAATAGAATTATAACATGAACCTATATTTTCAACTTCAGCTCTTTTCTAGTGGACCCCATAATGAGTCTACTGTCACAAACAAAGATGACACCAAGTATACAGTGTTAAAGTTAAAAAAAATATATAGAATTGTGAATTTTCAAAAAGGGAAGGGATGCTTCTAAAAAAAGAACTTCAGTTAATAAACAGGAGAAAAAAAGGAGACAACCAGAAAGTCATCATTTTATAACCACAAATTCAACAACCGAAAGACGAGGATCATGAAATGATGCTAAAACCACTGAGTTATTGGGTAACCAGATAGTCAAAGGGTATTAAGGTATCATTCCATAAATTACTTTTTAATGAGAAAAGAGAAAAGTTAACTTCAGAATGAGGAAACATGGACATTATTAATATCACTAAAATGATACACATTGCCTTATATGGTTTTTGATGTCAGACAGTGGGAAGAATAAAAGTGGGAAGAATAAAAAGTAAAATCCACCCAGAAAAGACATTTTGGGACAGCTAGGGAGATGTGACTATAGATTAGATAATGATAATATTACATCAATGATTAATTTCTTGGAGAGGATAATGGAATAGCGACAGTGTAGAAGAATGGCTTTGTTCTCAACAGATGAAAGCTGGAGTGTTTAGGGGTGACATATCATGATGTCTGCCAACTTACTTTCAATAAGTTCATAGACAAAGAAAGAAAAAAGCGTGCATATATTGTATGTTGAGAGACAGAACTAGAGCAACTGTGCAAATGTTAATACTTGGTAACTACAAGTGAAGGGTATCTGGCCGTTCACTGTACTGTCCTTTTATACCTTCCCTACAGGTCGGACATTTTTCAAAATAAAAGACTGGAGCATAAAAAGAAGTAAGTTAAATTTCTCAACTCCCAAGGATTTAGGGAATCCTTTCAAATGTAGTTTTCTTGTCCATTTTATATTAAAAATTATTTTAATATAAATTTATGACAAATTTAAGACACTTACAAAAATGACCGAAATACGACAGAACTGTTCATTATTTTATGCCAACGCCTATATATGCCATGAATGCACAAAACAGTGCCCACTGTACTTGTTAGTAGTCATTATCTAATTCTAAAACAGAAATGTGAATATATAAGGTAACCAAAAGATATCAAAATTAGTTAGCAATCACTTGGACCTTAACGTTTGCCCTTTAAGCACTTCTTCAGATGTTTTCTAAAAATTAATTTTTCCTATAATAAATTCAATTCATTTCAAAAAATACTTTAACACAGTACAGAAGTACGTATTTGAAAACACTATTTCAAATTCTTGAATTGGATATTACTATTTGCTCTAAGCTAAAAAGAGTACAAAGCAATCCCCAAGCAATCTTACCTTAATAGGCATTCCAGTACAGTGTAAACCAAAGGGAAACAGACAGGTCTTCCCTTTCAGCCTCTGGTACCCTACCGCAAACTACAGAGAGAAAATTAATTTTAAACTACAAATTTAAATGCTAGACGAATACAAAATTCTGACTTTTCACAATTAGTTTTGTTTCCCTCTTCACATCTTCCTTTAGAGCACAGGTTAGATGTTATAGTCATTCCAGAGTTATACTTTTTTTCTATGTCTTCACCAACCTAAGAGTTACTTTTGAACATACACATATACCTAGAACCCTGTGCACACTCACATACACCATGTGAAAATAGAAAACTTAAATTATTTAAATATAAAAACCATGCTTAAATTTAAATTAAGGAACTCTAAGTTCCCTTAACAGGAAATAAACTCTATAGATGTCATTTTCTTCAAAACAGTATTCATTAAAGACCCTCTATTCCATTATATTAAACAAAAAGAAAGCTTTACCTCACATTTAGATAAAGAAAATGTATGTCCCAAGTGAAGGCGCCCATTCATATATGGATATGGGAAGGTGACAAAGTACTTGTCCTTGCTTCAAAACAACCATGTAAGAAAGAAAGTACAAAAAAGAAAATGTTAAATTCCTGTAACAATTAAGGGTGGGGTCAAGAGAACACTTTACTATAAGTAACTTGCTTAAATTTTAGTTATTTAAAATATACCGAAAATTAAACTTATAAATCCAGAAATTAAAAGGTCTCTAAAATTGAAACATATTTTTGATTTAGAAAAAAATAAGATATTAGGTCGCTATTAAAGAAATAAATATCCTTGTAGCAAATACTGGAGGGTTTAACTTAAGCTAAAACAGAGTAAAAAAGATATACAAAAAAAAAATTAATAGAAAACCTTACTGTTTTACTGATTAAATGAGATATGCTTTCACTAAATATATATAAAGCAATTTAAGTCCCTCAGGTAAAATAAAACATCCTCAAAATACATATGTGGCAAATTCACTTAAAAAAGCACCTTTTAAAAGCTGCTTGATTATGTTTTATTCCTTTTTTTAATCAATCAAGTATATCAAACAGACGTATGTAAGTTATGAAACACAATGAACACCTGTAAGCACATTATCCAACTTATGAACTTACTGAAGCTACCTGTGTGCTCCTCCCCATCCTCCCACCAGAAATACCCATTATCTTGAAATTTACTGTTGACATTCCTTTGTTTTTTAATAGGTTGCACACATGTCTATGCCCTTAAACATCATTTAGTTTCACTCACTTGTGAGCTTTATTTTAAATACGGTCTACTTCACAAAGATTCCTCAATTCACTTTTTTCACCCAATGTTATATTTCTAAATTTCTTCAGTCCATTTTCTTTCACTGAGCAAGAGCTTTCAAATTCACGTTAGACTATTTTAAATTACCTTAGAGTTGACCAAAATTCTAGAACCAAATAGAAGCTTCGAATTCTAGTTTAAAGTATAACACCAGAGACTCTATGCTCCCAATGCAGGGGACCCAGGTTCCATTTCCAGTCAGGGAACCAGATCTCACAAACCTCAATTAAGAGTTCATATGCAGCAAAAAGATCAAAGATCCCGAGTGCTGCAACTAAGACCCAACACAGCCAAATAAATAAATTTTTTTAAAAAAATTGGAAAAAATAAAATATAACATCAGAAATTTTGTCTTAGAGCAAACCCTTCTTCTCTCTTAAAAAAGAATTCCATTAGAGTGCAGCTTAACAGCAAAGATAGACTTTGAAATTAGAAAGTTCTGATAAGAAGTCCAAGCCCTGTCAATTCCTAGCTGTGCAACCTTAAGCCGGTTACTTAACCTCTCTTAGTATACTCATCAATAAAACAAGAATTAAAATATTAGTAAACTTAAAGCACTATTAAGAAGATTAAACGAGAATACACAGTTTAAAAAAAGCATATTTCCTACTGCCTTGGCATATTGAACAACACCTGTTCAATAATATCTACTATTATTGGTATTGTCGATGTATATCCTCAATTCTAAGAAGCACATTTTTCTACATTCCAACATATCTGAAATTGCAACTCATCTTATAATTGATGCACATATTTACCGTGGTACTGTGCAGCAGCAGTTACTTTTTGTCTTTCTCCCAACATAATTTAATTATATTATTATCAATTCTTAACATCAAGGCAATACACATTTATAAAATAAGATCTTCAACTATAGAAACCCTTCAAAATTTATATTCTGTGCCTTTGAAGATAATTATCACTATAATATGAATCTCTGTAAGAGAACGACATTCTTTCATCAGTCAGCAAAGATAAAACTTAAAAACACTCTCCTTTGTCTAACTATGAGAGATAATAGTTTTTTAAAAAACCTTTATATAGGAAAAAATCCTTTAAGAATTCCACAGGAAAGAGGATGCTAATTTGAAACAGAAAATGGAAGTCACCTCTTTCAGCCAGTTTCAGACATTATAAATACAATCTGCTTTATTCCTTCCATACAGCAGTTTCTGAGCCAATGGTTCTGGAAGTATAACATGGAGAACCTCACAAATGATTGCTCACCTGGTCTGTTTCTCTAAATTAGATGCATCGACCTCAAACACCTTCTTGGCATCCCATTTTTGTTGGACTTCTTTCTCAATCTTCTTCAAAAAGTCCACTTTGGCTGTTCCTTTTCTTTCCTATTAGACACAACAGACACAGAATAATCCACTCTATATTTCAGTAGACTTGTTTAAAAAAAAGCAAAAAAAGATCTGGGTTCACACAGAACTGAGCCATTTACTGATAATCTTTCCATGGTTATCTTAAAATTTAAATGAGTTAAGATTAAAAATTAGGGTTATCATGACCTGATAGGGTTATCCACTTCAAATTCAAAGGGATGATTAAAGACTTACTTAAATACATGGAAAAGCTTTGAAATACTTTTAATTAGATACTACAATAAAAACAACACTGGTTTAAAATATTCCTATTTAGTTAAAATAGGTGAATACTCAAAAAAAGCATAGGATAGAACAGTGCCTGCTTGCCCAGCTGCAATTATTGCCACCAAAGGAGGACGGTGAGGCCCAATGGATAGAGGCTGCAGGAGGATTAGTCATCTACACGGTTTTGTTTTTTTCTTCCCAAGAAAGTTGATGAAGAACTTCTCCCCAAAATGGTTAGCAAGATATTAATATGAAATGAAAATGAAACAAAAATTATACAACAATATTATTAATTAAAAGAAAATATGCTAGGCAAGTACTAACTAAAAACTGGTTAATTAATACTCATTAACTGAAAGCTGATATAACTATATTGATATTAGAAAATATAGCCTTTAAACCAAAAATGATTACTAGACGGAGAATAAAAAAGTGTGGCAATAATAAGAAACACATTTGGTCTTTGTCCTGGGTTCTTGGCCAGAGCTCCTAAAACCCTCGGAATTTCCTGAGTAATGGGTGTATCTTTTGCTATTCCTAAGGAGCCGCTTTTGAACAACCTGAGTTTATACTAATCCGGTGACTGAGACCCTAAGATAGCCTTAGGATGGGGCTGATCATCAGAAAGATCAAGTAGTTAGAGGGTTAGAAATTCAGGCTACTGATCTCTAAAAAGGGGAAGTGGAAGGGGGTGCTGAAGATTAAGACCTATAAAAACTCTTCAGTGGGGAGACTCGATGATCTTCCTGGATGGTGAACGTGTCGAGGTATTGGGAGAGTGGCCGCCTGAAGAGGACATGGAAGCTCTTTGAATCTTCTATCCCCACCCACACCTTGCCCTCCACTTCTCTTCCATTTGGTTGTTTGTGAGTCATATACGTTATAATAAATCAGTAAATATTCTTTAAAAAAAGAAACAAAATGGCAAGCATGCCTTCAGCATATTGGATCTACCTGGCAACATTCCCATCATTCCTTATGCCACCCTTGGATGAAAATAAACAGAAAAAATATACACGATCACTCCAACTCTGAAAAACAAGGGCTATAACTTCCCTCTCAGTTTGTGACTCTGTGAAAAAGAATTAGCTGCTAAAAGCATGTGTGCTGAAGAAGAACACAGCACTCATGCAACTGGCAAGTGTGAAAGCTGGATACCATACACAAATCTAATTCCGTTTTGAAAAATATTAGAGTCTAGATTTTATTTTCTTATACAAAATTACCTGAACCAAAATTAGATTTTCTTCCCCTTCTTATATGCTAACGTTTCCAGATTCTGCATCATTTTTAAATGAAAAAATATCTGGGCTCTACATCTACTTCTATAGCCTACTAGGCAGGTAACCTTGCCAAGTCATGTCATGTCTCCCTCTGTACTTCCACCCAACAATTCAAAACATGCTTTCTACTGAAATCACAGATATGCCGCTATTTTTAGACAGCTATTTTTTTAAACGGTTACATAAATTTGAAGTAATGATGCAAACTACTTCTGTGCAATTAACAAAAAGTACCACTATTTCTTCAATAACTATCTTAAATATATCTTCTGTATTGTATGATAAAAATAAGAGTATTAAAATTAGGTAAGATTCAGTACAAATCTACCTAAATTTGTCAACTTTGTTTTACTATTTTCCACTTTATATATATATATATTTTTCCTCTGGCTGTGCTTTGCTGCCTGTAGGATCTTAGTTCCCTGACTGGGGATGACACTTCAGCCCTCAGCACTGAAAGCATAGAGTCCTAACCCCTGGACCATCAGGGAATTCCCTCAGTTTTCTATATTTTAAATCAAAGGATGGTTTATTATTCCTTTTTATTTTTTTGAGTAAGTTTAAGACAGGAGAGGACAAGCAACAGAAAAGATGAAATGTCAAATTACTAGGAGGAGGGACAATGATGGATGAAAAGGACCTTGCCACAAGGCAAGAAGGAAAGAAGAAAGAATTCCACACTTGAAACATCATGGACATAAGTTTCTCTAATAACCAAAGGAAAATAAAAATAAGTAAATTTTTTATTTCTATAAATCCTGACCAGATCATAACTGCCATGCTTGGAAATTATACCAATACAAATATGATCAATGCAATTCCCTTTCAGAGGTTCTCTACTACTCTCTGGATAAAGTCCACGCTCTTCACCCTGGCACTTAAGGCCCTTCTTATCTCATCCTTGCCAGGCCCCTTCTTCTTCCCTCTCACCATCACTCCAGGCCTATATCAAGCCACTTGCCCTTTTCCAAGTGTGTCACGATTCCTCTGTCCCCTCTGGGCCTTTGTTCAAGCTATTCTCTCCACCCTCATACCCCACCAATCTTTTTTTGCCTGTCTATCTCATCCTTCAGTTCTCAGCTAATCACCTACTTTGATTCCCCAAGAGTGGATCAAGTGCTATCTTAATATGTCCCTACCTATCAGTATTACCTCTATGATAGCACTAATCACACAGTATCAGCAACAGTCTATCTTCACTGTGACTGTAAGTTTATTCACAGTGGGGACTGTGTCTCATTTCTCACTATATCCTCAACATCTAAGCTTATATTTTGTTTGTTCAATCACCCATCAGGTCTGACTCTTTACAACCCCATGGACTACAGCACACCAGGTTTCCCTGTCCCTCACCATCTCCCGAAGTTTGCCCAAGTTCATGCCCATCCAGCCATCTCATCCTCTGACGCCCTCTTCTGCCCTCAATCTTTCCCAGCATCAGGGACTTTTCCAATGAGTCAGTTGTTTGTATCAGATGACCAAAATACTGGAGTTTCAGCTTCAGCATCAGTGCTTCCAATGAATATTCACGACTGATTTCCTTTAGGATTGACTGGTTTGATCTCCCTGCCATCCAAGGGGCTCTCAGGAGTCTTCTCCAGCACTATGGTTTGAAGGCATCAATTCTTTGGCGCTCCGCCTTCTTCACAGTCCAGCTCTCACAACTGTGGGGCTTCCCGTGTGGCTCAGATGGTAAAGAATCTGCCTGCAGTGCAGGACTCCGGGCTTCAATACCTGGGTTGGAAAGATCCCCTGGAGAAGGGAATGGCAATCCACTCCAGTATTTTTGCCTGGAGAATTCCATGGACAGAGGAGTCTGGTGCGTTACAGTCCATGGGGTTGCAAAGAGTCGGACACGACTGAGTGACTAACACTTCACTTTACTTCTATAACTGTACATGACCACTGGGAAAACCACAGCCTTGACTGCATGGACCTTTGTCAGCAGAGTATGTCTCTGCTTTCCAACACACCTTTGTTATAGCTTTCCTGCCAAGAAGCAAATATCTTCTGATTTCATAGCTACAGTCACCATCTGCAGTGACTTCAGAGCCCAAGAAGAGGAAATCTATCACTAATTCCACCTTTTCCCCCTCTATTTGCCATGAAGTAATGAGCTTATAGCAGGCTCTCAAGTACCTGTTGAAAATTTAAAGATTTAAAAAGAGAAGTGAGGGGAAAAAAAGAGAGAGATAGAAGTGAGGAACTTCTCTGGTGGTCCAGTGGTTAAGACTCTGCACTCCCAATGCAGGCGGCCAGGGCTCGATCCCCGTTCAGGGAACTAGATCCTACACGCCAAAACAAAGATTCGGCACAACCAAATAAATAAAATACAATAAAATAAAAGGAGAAGTGAGCAACACATTGCCAGCTTTTGCATATTGTGGCCGTAGAAAATAACAGAGACTAAGAACTGGGTTGCACAGTTGAATCAAAATGCTACACAATCTGAACTCTTTTCTAAGAATTTTCATAAAATTAAGTGTAGATGTATAACGTATTTCCTTTTCCAAGAAAGAATAAGGGCCTCCATGGATTCCCTCTTTTCTGAAGGACTTATAAAGGACTTCATCTAGACCTCAGCTCCTTTGACCCCTCTTACTGCAAAACTCTCTTTTTAATAAGTAACCTATAAGTCTCTCTATTCCTATGCTGCTGCTGCTGCTGCTAAGTCGCTTCAGTCGTGTCCAACTCTGTGCGACCCCACAGACAGCAGCCCACCAGGCTCCTCTGTCCCTGGGATTCTCCAGGCATACTCCAGAATACTCCAGGCATTCTCCAGAATACTGGAGCGGGTTGCCATTTCCTTCTCCAATGCATGAAAGTGAAAAGTGCGTGCTGACCAATTTTCAATTCTAACATACAAGGACTACCATTTGAAAAAAAGCTATGGCAGAGATGGCAGTTTGCCTATGTGATATCCATTCCTTCCCATTCTTCTTCAGCAACAGAAGCCCAGTCTTATTTAGGGTAGTGCATCAGAGGCTGTTAAGCATATGCTTCCATGGTTCCAGGAGAATTCAGATAGGAACTATGCTTCTGGGTTCTGCCAAAGAAGTTTTGAGCAAAAGAAAGTAAATCACTTCTGCCCAGCCCTTAGAACAGCCTGTACAACTCCTAACAGCCACTTAACCTATAGATGGAACAGGCACACTGCGTAGGGCCCACAATACTTCTACGGGCTCAT
The DNA here is from genome assembly GCA_024291935.2 of Okapia johnstoni. Taxonomy (NCBI): domain Eukaryota; kingdom Metazoa; phylum Chordata; class Mammalia; order Artiodactyla; family Giraffidae; genus Okapia; species Okapia johnstoni. Next base: position 49,478,125 of record CM044316.1, read on the forward strand.
CAAAATATTTTAGTATCTTTTAAAATCAGGAGAAAAAATAAATTTTTGGATAGAAGAAAACTCTTTAATATGTAATATTCATATGTGTCTTTATACCAACACAATTGTCAAATATAATTTCTAATTTTTTTTTTAACAAAGTAAGCAGCTCACAAAGGAAAAGTATCTAAGGCCTCATGAAGCCTAGTTGTACTTCCTATGCTAGGGTCATGGGTCATATGAAATCCCAGTATATCATTACTAAATTCCTCTCTCCTTAAATCAACTTGAGTTGGCTTCCACTGCATGCAACAAAATAATTCCTGACATTTACCCAATTGGGTTGTGAACTTCTGGCAGACAGCATCTTTTAGAATAGAGAAAGCAATGGCACCCCACTCCAGTACTCTTGCCTGGAAAATCCCATGGACGGAGGAGCCTGGTAAGCTGCAGTCCACGGGGTCGCTAAGAGTCGGACACGACTGAGTGACTTCACTTTCACTTTTCACTTTCACGCATTGGAGAAGGAAATGGCAACCCACTCCAGTGTTCTTGCCTGGAGAATCCCAGGGACAGGGGAGCCTGGTGGGCTGCCATCTATGGGGTCGCACAGAGTCGGACACGACTGAAGCGACTTAGCAGCAGCAGCAGCACCACATACAATGCTAACAGACACAGAAGTCATATGACAAATATTTTTTGCCTAAAAATGACCATGTCACCCACTTTAAAGGACATGAAAGCAACAGTCTTCACAAATTGCTTAGAACTGTTTCTTATCACTGTACTGAGGATGCTAAACGCAGGAAAGCTCTTCTTTGAGGTCTCTGCTTTTCAGAAAACTTTGTTTCTCAAAACCTCAAAGGTCAATTGTAATGAAATCTGATACTGGCACCAGCACCAACGTGCTGTATTATGTATTACTTTGAGCAAGTCACTTGATCAAGCTGAGTCTTAGTTTCCTCATTGGTTACTCAACTAACAACTGGGTTGTTTGTTCGGTTTTGTTTGGGGTTTTTTTGGCCATGCTGAGCAGCCTGTGGGATTTTAGTTCCCTAACCAGGGATCAAACTCTTGGCCCCTGCACTGAAAGCACAGAGTCCTAACCATTGGACTATCAGGGAATTTCCAACAATTGGTTATTTAATGAGAGCGAAGTCCCTAAACTTCAGCTCTACTGACATTTGGGGCCAAATAATTCTGTTTTCAGGGGCTAGCATGTGCACTGCCAGATATTTAGGAACATCCCTAGCTTCTACCCACTAGCTGCCAGTAGCATACCTCCAGCTGTCCTGATCTAGAGTCTCCAGACCAAATGTTCTCTGCGGGACAAAATCACCCCCAGTAAAGAACCACTGAACTAGATAATAAACTTTTTCATATATGTATAGCATTGTGCAATTATTGAAACTTTTATGCACATTAACTTCTTTGATTTTAACAACAACCCTAAGAGGTGGGCAACAATCACCCTAAGAAATGGGCAGACCAGGGATTACTATTTCAAAGATGACAAATCTGAAGCTCAGAGATCATCATGCCAGCAAATGGTCAGACTGGACAAAAACTCTCATCTTCTCACTTTTATTTCCGCTTTCTCTTAGTACTCTGGCCATATCCTAACACCACTGGCCATAGAACCTAGACAAGATCCTTAACCTCTTTAAGCCTCCATTTCTCTATCTATAAAATGATGTTAATAGGTAACAATTATATCTACCTTCTACTATTATTATGAGGATTAAAAGATATAATACACATGAAGGACTTAGTATAGTACCAGTGTGCGTGCACACCAAGTAGCTTCAGTTGTGTCGGACTCTGTGTGACCCTATGGACTACAGCCTGCCAAGCTCCTCTGTCCATGGGATTCTTCAGGCAAGAATACTGGAGTGGGTTGCCATGCCCTCCACCAGAGCATCTTCGGAACCCAGGGATGAAACCCACATCTCTCTACATCTACCTGCATTGGCAGATGGGTTCTTTACCACTAGTGCAAACTGGGAAGCCCAGCATAGTACCAGATCCATGGTAAATGCTCAATAATGCTAACTATTATCACAGAGAGACAACTGGACATCATGTACTTTTTGTTGCAGGTCAAAATGGCATTGTGGTTATGTCTTAAGAGAATTTTTTTTTATATTTTTAAAAACTTACTAAAATATGTATGGATGAAATCATACAGTGCCTTAAATTTGCTTAAAATGAATCTTAAGATGGGGAAGTGGAGGTTCTGGGGAAGATACAACAGAAACATGACTGGCCCTGAACTGTCAATTACTGAAGTTGGGTGATGGGTACATGGAAGTACATAATACTATTATTATCTCTACTTTGTTCACTATGTAAATTTTCCAAATGAAAAGTTTAAAACAATAATTTTAAAGTTGACTATTGTCTTTATTACATCACATCCCCTGGTCTCCTCTAAAAGTCTTCTGATATGTAACTAATAGGGATTAAAACGGTCAAAAGTTCTATAAAATAAATACTTCTATGATATGAAGAAAATTATATTGCTTACTCTTCACACATTCAATTATAAAGTAAAAACTAATTTTACATCCAGGCTACTCCATGTTTATTATCTTATACACTTTACTATTATAAGGTTTCTATCAGAGTTAGAAAACTTTCATTATAGGAGTGAGCTTGCAAAAGAAATTTCCCCATTAGTTTACAATTGTGAATAGTACAATGATTAAGAAAATGAGCTCCAGAATGGGACCAAATGAATTAAAATTCTACTTCTTAGTAGATCTGATCTCACTTCCTCTATTCTATACAGGAACATCACTTCTCTCTTCTATATCCATTTTCCCTTTCTATAGGACAATTTCCATAAGCATACAAGCACAATATAATGTCTCTTGTCCTTAAAAAAAAAGAAAACCTCTTTTAACCTTCATCTATTACCCCATTTTTTTGACCTTCATCTATTACCCCATTTTTTTGGTCTCCTTTATTCTTCAAAAGAGGTCTACACTCATCATCTCCACTCCTTCTCTTTCCATTCAAAAAAGCTTTTCATTTTATATTGGAATACAGCCAATTAACAATGTGACAGTTTCAGGTGTACAGCAAAGGGACTTATATACATATCCATGTATCCATTCTCCTGCAAATTTCACTCCTATCCAGGCTGCCACGTAACACTAAGCAGAGTTCCCTATGCTGTACAGTAGGACCTTGCTGGTTATTCATTTTAAATACAGCTGTGTGAACAGGGATCCCAAACTCCCTTCCGCCTGGCAACGCTAAGTTCCCATTCATTAAGTCAGGACCTACAAGGCTTTACATGAACTACATCCAATCATCGGTCAACCTTCTCCACCACCGCACCACCCACACACACACATTATCAGCATCATCACCATCTCCCCCTGGAAGACCCCCGCTTTTTTTTTTTTTTTTTTTTTTTTAAATTAGGATATTTATTATGTGGAAATTTTTTTTTTTTTATTATTATTATTATTTTTTTATTTTAGTTGGGGGCTAATTACTTAACAATATTGTAGTAGTTTTTAGACCCCCGCTTTGAAACATACAACCCTCTTTGTTTTTCACTCACACGGTTGGCTCTGCTCGGAAATCATTCCCTTCATATAACTGCATGGCTTGCTCCCCTACCTCCCTTTTGCCACATTGCCACCTTGGCAATGAAATTCTTGATCCTCCTTCCTGATCTATTCCTGTTCACAGCACTTACCCGCACCTGACTTATCTTACCGCATACTTTAAAATGTACCGCGCACACACGTGAATACCATGAATACAGAAAAGTCTGTCTATTTCACAAACAGGCGCTCAACAACTTGTGCTGGAAGGAGAAATCAATGTTACATACTCTTTCTACAAATCAGCTTTTAGAAACTTTGGTGAAATAACACACATGACATGAAGTAATCTGTAAAGTTAAAGATATCAGGGCCTGCCTCATCAGCTAGCACGAAAAGGCAAGTCCTCACAACAGCCAAGCCTTAAACGTGAGAGGCAAGGCCTCCCTTTTCTTTAGAAAATGATTTTTCTCTTCAGGACAGTGGCTACCACATGGAGCCCCTACTCTGGAGAAAGCAGCCAGACGGGTTCCAAGCCACGGCCAAGCGAACTTTCTTCCCGCCAAAACTCACCGCCATGGCGCCGCCCAGCCGACTGTGCAAACCCACGACAGTGACCTCGGTGATTCCCCCCAATGGAGTGGTTACAGTCTTCCCCCTCCCTCTCGAGGCTGCCAGGCCTACCACGACACTAAAGCACACACTGCACGCCTGCTGAGGTAATCTCTGGCGCACAAACTACCTCCGGGGTATATCGTAGCCTTCTGGGAATTGTAGTTCTCAGACCCCTAAAGCCCACGTCCTGCAGGCATATACTGACTACATTTCCCGTAGAACAATAGGTTACCGGAAGTCTAATCGAGAAGCCACTCAAAGGGGCACCGGTAGTGACGTCATGAACATGTTGAACTACAAAGCCCTAACTACAAGGCCCATGATGCAGTTCAGGGTCGCTGACTGCAGCGAGAGCGCTATGACTGACGTGGGGTTCCCTGGCCTTCAACCTTTTCAACCTACATAGCTGGGTTGGGTGTCTTGTCAGGATGCCAGACAGCAAAGTGTATTCGTCTTCAGTAACTGAAGTGCTAATTATGACTTACCATTGTGCACAGATATTTATGACTGTCGGTGGCATTCAAAAGTCCAGAATTTAAACATTTTGAAGCCATTTATTTAACAACCTCCAATTTATTAAAGGAGAGGCTGGAAACCTTCTCCTGGTCCCAGTGCCTGGTTCAGATTGTTTCATCTGTGTCACCAACCAAGATGGAGCTGTCTAGGTACTAGTCACTAGCCACATGTGGCCATTTAATTCTTCAATTGCACTAGCCACTTGTCATGTGCTGGAAAGTCATGTGGCCAGTTGTTATCATATCTGGACAGCTGAAGATACAGAAAATTTCCATCATCAAAGAAAGATCTATTGAAAAAAACGGATCCAAGGCTTTTACTTTCGGTTGTCAAATTAGTTACTCTCACATGCTTTCCTTTGTTAATTCAGTAAACAGTCATTAAGCATCTATTGTACAAAGCACTTGGGAGGGGTAGAGGTGTGCCCAGGCCAGAAATATGTCTTCCTAAAAGAATAACAGGAAAAAAAAATTTAATAAAATTTTTAACAAAAATAAAATTTAAATTATACATGTATAATGTACATTATATTTACACTGTTCAACAACTAGTTTTGAAATATAAATTTAATGATGGCATAACACAATGCCTGGAGCGTGGTATGGGCTCAATGAAAATTCAGTGGCTGAAGAATTTAAGAAGGAACCTTAGGTTATAGAGAACCTACCAGTGGTTCCCTTGGTTCTGGACTCTTACACACAAAAATACTCCCCGTTATCCTCCACCTTTAGCTACTAACCATTTAGACATCACTTCCTGACAGCCCAAGCCTGGGTTAAATGTCCCTTTCTTGATGTTCCCCAAAGTAGCTCCTTCCTGCCCTCCCTTGTGAAAGTTATCTCACCAAATTTTAATTGTTTGTTGACCTATCACTAGACATAAGCTCCATGACAGCAGAAGCTGCCTAGCATAGTGTCTGGCACATAGCAGGTGTCTTACAAACATTTATTGAATGAATGAAAGACAGGATCCTCATCCTCCACAGCTCTTATAACTATGGTTAGGTTTTCCTGTTCCAAGTCTGCCCTAACCAGTACTGTTTGTCATCTTTGATTCATCGGCTTCCAGTCCACATTGTTCATACAACAAATATTTATTAAACATCTCCTATGAACATGACATAGAGGTAGGATACAGGAAGGAGAAAGACATGGCCCCTGCCTTCATGGAGCTTACAGTCTAAAGGGTGAGAACTATTAAAGAAGAAAATAAATAAGTAATTGTGTGATAGCAAATTGTGAAAATTATGAAAAACCTACCTCCATGCATCCAACTGCATCCTTGTTAATTTTCTTATTTAAGTGATATTTTTTCAAGAGTCAGTGGTTTTCATTTACTCAACAAAAATTTAACTCGCTTATACCATAACCAGTGCATTGTCCTAGATGCTGGAGATACAACACTTGAATAAGACAGGTGCTGTGACCTCTTTCTAGTGGAAGAAGCAAACACTGAAGCAATGGGAGGCCATGGAAGTAAGTGTTTTAAGTGGGGAAGGGGCATGGTCCTATTCGTGTTTCATAAAGATCTTTCTGAAGAAGCGTTGAAAGGAATAAAAAGTGGAAGCAGAAGGCTGTTGCAATTGTCCAGGTGAGAGGTGATAGTAGTTCAGACTATAGTGGTGACAATCAAGGTGAAGAAAAGTAAACAGAGTCCAGAGATATCTAGAAAATGAAAATTACCACAACTTGATAATATGGCTTTTTACTTGGGAAGTGTTCATTCTTTGAGTTTCCTAGGTGGCACAGGGGTAAAGAATTTGCCTGCCAATGGAGGAGATGCAAGAGAGGCTGGTTCAATCCCTGGGTTGGGACGATCCCCTGGAGAAGGAAATGACAACCCATTCCAGTATTCTTGCCTGGAAAATTCCATGGACAGAGGAACCTGGTGGGCTACAGTCCATGGGGTCACAGTGTCAGACATGACTGAGCACACACACACACACACACACATCCATTCTTTGTTCTGCTATGTGGAATACCCTCTCTAGATAAATGAAATTAGAAAGGTGGCAGAGTGGTTAAGAGCTCAGGCTGTGACTCAAACCAAGTTCATCATTTATTAGCTGGGTGACGTCAGGCAGTTCAATTAACCACTCTGGTTTAAAGGTAATAATAGTAAGCACCTCATAGGATTGCTATGAGGATTAAAGAAATAATATGTATATAGATATAAACCCTGTATATGCCCAGCATATAGTAAACACTTTAAAATGTCAGATATTTTTATTATTATTTTAGGAAAATTGGTCTCTAAACACTAGTCTGATTAAAATAGAAAAAGCTTGCCTGCAGCCCATAATAAATCTCTTTCCCAGCCTGACTGAGCTAGTTATCACCGTATAATCGTGGGGTATACCTTCAGCAACTGTCAGATCATTTGCACTCATTCTTCAAAATTCCACAACAGAGCTCATTTCATTTTGTTTTGTTTTCCAAACCCATCCCACCGGTCACTCTACTGGATTCAACTGAGTCAGCATTTCTAAATTGAGATCCATAAAACTATAATTAATTTTGGCTTGTCTCTGAGTCCCTTTACATGTGTTTTTCATGCTTATTTACCTAACTTCCCAACCTTTATATGACACGGGCCAAGGAAGGAATTGTGGGCTTTTATTTTCACACTTCTGTCTCACAAATGAGGCATGCAATAAATATGGTTGTCACTTCCCTACCCTATTAGAAACCTTTTTTTTTTCTTTAGGCTATTTAATCTATTTATTTACTTGGGCTATATCTGATGGCCTGTGGGATCTCAGTTCTGCCACCAGGGATCAAACCCACATCCCTTGGGTTGAGCTAAGTCTTAGCCACTGGACTGTTAAGGAAGTCCTTCATCCTTTGTTTTTAAATGATTTTGTTTTCCAACATCAGTGTTCTGCCTTTACTTTTACGTTTCCTGAATGATGGACAGATTATTTTTTATAGTCTAGGTGATCAATATAAAGAGAAGGAAAGATTCTCTAGGATTTATGGACTTTAGCTGATCCCGGGGTTGCACTGTGTCCAATCTCCAACAGTTCATGGGCAACACAGAAAGTGTATGTGTGTGTGTGGTTCTCACAAGCTTTGGAGTAAGATGTCTCGCTCTGACTTGGAGCTTTGTCCTGTGCTAGTTCTGCTCCTTCAACCCTGGCACTCCGAGTCCTCACATATAATGTGTGGGTAATGATAGAACCTCCTTCCTAGGCTTGCTGTGAAACGAAAATGACCTATATCAAATAAGGTGATTAGGGTGGTTCATGATCTAAGTGCTCAAGAAAGATTAAAGAGAAAGAAAAGTGGTTGACCGGAAGCTAGTTTAATCATTGTCATGGTCTGAATGTTTAGGTCCTCACAAAATTCATATGTTGAAATCTGAATGCTCAATGTGATAGTATTAAGATTTATGAGGTGTTTATGTTACAAGAATAAAGCCCTTTTGAAGGGATTAATGTGCTTATATGTGATTCCCAGGTGGCACTGGTGGTAAAGAACCAGCCTGCCAATGTAGGAGACAGAAGAGACACGGGTTTGATCCCTAGGGTCTGGAAGATTCCGCCAGAGAAGTGAATGGCAACCCAATCCAGTATTCTTGCCTGGAGAATCTCATGGACAGAGGAGCCTGGTTGGCTACAGTCCATGGGGTCACAAACAGTAGGACACTACTGAAGCAGCTTAGCATGCACGCATGCAATGCTCTTATACAGGAGAGCCCACCAGCTCCCTACCCTGTTCCACCTTGTACAATACAAACAGAAGTATTCTACATGGAAGAGGGCCCTCACCTGGCCATGCTGGCACCCTGCCCTCAGACTTTCAGTCTTCAGAACCATGAGAAATTTTCTGCTGTTTATAGGCCTCCCAATCTGTGGTATTTGGTTCAGTTCAGTTCAGTTACTCAGTCGTGTCCGACTCTTTGCGACCCCATGAATTGCAGCACGCCAGGCCTCCCTGTCCATCACCAACTCCCGGAGTCCACCCAAACCCGTATCCATCGAGTCGATGATGCCATCCAGCCATCTCATCCTCTGTCGTCCGCTTTTTCTCCTGCCCTCAATCTTTCCCAGCATCAGGGTCTTTTCCAGTGAGTCAGCTCTTCGCATCAGGTGGCCAAAGTATTGGAGTTTCAGCTTCAACATCAGACCTTCCAATGAACACCCAGGACTGATCTCCTTTAGGATGGACTGGTTAGATCTCCTTGCAGTCCAAGGGACTCTCAAGAGTCTTCTCCAACACCACAGTTTAAAAACATCAATTCTTCGGTGCTCAGCTTTCTTTATAGTCCAACTCTCACATCCATACATGACCACTGGAAAAACCATAGCCTTGACTAGACGGACTTTTGTTGGCAAAGTAATGTCTCTGCTTTTTAATATGCTGTCTAGGTTGGTCATAACTTTCCTTCCAAGGAGTAAGCGTCTTTTAATTTCATGGCTGCAGTCACCATCTGCAGTGATTTTGGAGCCCCAAAAAATAAAGTCTGACACTGTTTCCACTGTTTCCCCATCTATCTGCCATGAAGTGATGGGACCAGATGCCATGATCTTAGTTTTCTGAATGTTGAGCTTTAAGCCAACTTTTTCACTCTCCTCTTTCACTTTCGTCAAGAGGCTCTTTAGGTCTTCTTCACTTTCTGCCATAAGGGTGATGTCATCTGCATATCTGAGGTTATTGATATTTTTCCTGGCAATCTTGATTCCAGCTTGTGCTTCCTCCAGCCCAGCATTTCTCATGATGTACTCTGCATATAAGTTAAATAAGCAGGGTGACAATATACAGCCTTGACGTGCTCCTTTTCCTATTTGGAACCAGTCTGTTGTTCCATGTCCAGTTCTAACTGTTGCTTCCTGACCTGCACACAGGTTTCTTAAGAGGCAGGTCAGGTATTTGGTTACAGCAGCCCAAATGAAATAAGATAGTCATTCAGTTAATGGGAATTCTGAATCTGACTGACATGAGCTAGGAACAACTAGCCATGTTAATTAAGAACACAAATGTAACCAAATTAGAGAAGTTGCACTTCCAGGTACCAAAGTTTCGAGAAGCCCCTGTTGCCTAGATTTCTCCTAAAGCAGTGATACTTGTAATTCTCAGGACTTGGAAGTCACTCATTCATGCCATCCCACTGCAGACTCAGGATCCACATGCCTCAGCCTGCTCTTGTCAACATTCCACAGAGCATTGCCAGAGTGTCACAGGGTCATATGGGAAATGTGACACCTGAGTCATCAAAACACTGCCTGTGATTCCTAAATAACCTGCCTATCCAAACTGCTACCAGCATTTCCATCACCATGGTGGAGCAGTCCAAGGGCCTCCGGAAATAGAAGGAATGGGATTTCCCTGGTGGTCCAGTGGTTAAGAATCTGCCTGGCAACACAGGGCACACAGATTCGATCCCTGGTCTGGGAAGATCCCACATACCTCGAGGCAACTAAGTGGGTGGGCCACAACTACTGAAGCTTGCGTGCCTAGAGTCCATGCTCCACAAGAGAAGTACCACAATGAGAAGCCTGAGCACCACAGCTGGAGAAAGCCCATGCACAGCAACAAAGACCCAGTGCAGCCACACACACAAACATACCTGAAATAGAAGGAGAGAGGGAAGGATAGACAGGTGGAAAAGAAGAAAGAAAGGGAGGAGGAAAAAACAAACAAGTAAAGACAGCCAGTCACATACTCCCGAATTTCTGACTTCATGACTATATTCTTAAAATTAAGCTTGTGCATTTACTACATTTAGGATTCTTATTTTTACAGTATCAGTGAAATCAGACTGGTCTAACTATAATACTGGAGTGAGTTGCCATGCCCTTCTCCATAGGACCCAAGGCTCAAACCTAGGCCTCTCGCATTGCAGGCAAATTCTTTATATTTGAGCTGCCTGGGAAGCCCTAAGTTCAAATGTGTAAATTAGGGGCACAATCACGGTCTTACATTCTTTCCCTATTAACTGGCCAGGCTCCCATTTTCTTTGCAGCCAGAAGTCAGTATCTTCCTCTAGATGCCATTCTAGGCAGTGTCTGAAAATGTGGGCTCTAGTGCCAGGTTGCCTGACTTTGAATCAAGGACACCCCCGTTCCAAATTTGCTGTATGACCTTGGACAAGTCACTTGATCTGCCTAGGCCCATAACACAGTAACAATAATAGTACTTACCTAGCAATATTGTTTTCATGATTATATTAGTTATTCATTAATATTTATTGCACATCTATTATATACCAGGTTTTGTTTTCAGCACTAAAGATACAATGCAAACAAGGAAGACAAAATCCTTGATTTCATGAAAATTCTAGTTAGGATGAGGTAAAGAAAATAAATTCATGAAAAAGTTTCAGACCATGAAAAATGCTATTAAAATAAAACAGGATTATGTGACAGAAAATAACTAAAGAGAAATGGGGTGTTAATTTAGATGGATGGTCAGAGAAAGTCTTCCTAAGGAGGTGATATTTGAGCTGACAAGAAAAAGTCAACCATAAAAAGATGTGTGGAGGGACTTCCTTGGTGGTCCAGGGGTTAAGAATCCACCTTGAATGCAGGGGACACAGGTTTGATCCCTGGTCCAGATCCCTGGCTGGGGAACTAAGATCCCACAGGGCAGCTAAGCACTTGTGCCACAACTACTGAGCCCGTGTGACACAGCAAGAGAGTCCATGCACCTCAATGAAAATCTCGCATGTCGCAACTAAAACTTGACATAGCCGAAAAGAAACAAGATGTGTGGAAAAGAGTTCCAGACACAGCTTCCCAGAAGGCTCAGCAGTAAAGAACCTGCCTGCCAATACAGGAGATGAAGGAGATGTGGATTCAATCCTGGATTGGGGAGATCTCCTGGAGGAGGAAATGGCAACCTACTCCAGTATTCTTGCCTGAAAAATCCTATGGACAGAAGAGCCTGGCCTGCTACAGTCCATAGGGTGACAAAGAGTCAGACACAACTGAGCACACACACACGTATGTCAACTATATCTCAATAAAACTGGAAGAAAAAAAAATTAAGTTCCAGGCAAAAGGGCCAGCAAATACAAAGGCCCTGAGATAAGAAGGAGTTGAAATGTTTGAGAAACCTAAAATGCTTTGTCTGCAGACCTCTCTTCTCAAGCATCCAGCACTCCTTCCTTACATTCAACTGATGATTTCTTCTTAATTCACTGAAAACATAGAAGTAAACTGTAAAGAACTTCCATGAGTTCCTTTTACTACATCTACCATTATACCTCCACCCCTTATCATGAGCTCTATTTTCTACCTAAACTCCTATTAAGACCTAAACTCCATTTGTACACTAAATCTCATTGTCTTTTCCTACTAAGAGATTTTATTCTTGCAGTTGCCCACTTCACCTTGCACATCATTGAATTTTCTTTCCCTACTAGATCACACCCATCTACCTTCATACATATCTTCTAACCTAACACAAGCAAAAGAAAAACAGAACAAAATATAAACAAATCCTCCCTATCCCATCATATCTTTTGGTACCCTCTTTGTTCTACTCCCCTTTACAATAAAACTCTTCAAGAGAACCGTCACACTATCTCCAATTCCTCTCTTCTATTTCTCTCCCAAACTCTTTTCAATTGAGTGTTCACCTCCTCCATTCCATGGAATTGTTCAGATCACCAATAACCTCCTCATCCATATTGCCAAATCCAATGGTCAATTCTATGTCCTCATCCTACTAGATGGAGAAGGAAATGCCAACCCATTCCAGTATTCTCGCCTGGGAAATCCCATGGACAGAGAAGCCTGGTGGGCTACAGTCCATGGAGTCACAAAAGAGTCGGCCTCTACTTAGCAATTAAACAACAACATCTTACTTGATGCAAGAACTACATGACATAGTTGAAAACTCCATCTTTCCTGAGGCATATTTCTTGTTTCTCTGTTCTCCTCCTTCATCACTGGCCAAGTCTTCTCAGTTTATTGCATATTATTCCCTTTCCTTGTAAATAGGATAATGCCCTAATGGCCTTTCTTTCTAGATACACTAACTTCCTAGATGATCTTTTCCAGGCCCATGATTTTCAACACACTTTACAATGCTGATGGATCCACAGTTTTAAATACCAGGCCCAGTTTCTCATGAACTCCAGACTCTTAGACTCAACTGTCTACTTGGTATTTCCACTTGGATTTTTTTCCCCTACACTGCGCATCTTGTAGGATCTCAGTCCCTTAGCCAGGGACTGAACTCAGGCCATGGCAGTGAAAGCCCAGAACCTAAGCACTAGGTCACCAGGGAACTCCCTCCACTTGGATTTTTATATTAATTATGTGTCATGCCTAAGAAATTACCCCAAATTCAGGGGCTTAAAACAACTTCTTTTTTTTTTTTTTTTACTTTTGGTTATGCTGCATGGCTTGCAGGATCTTAGTTCTCCTACCAGAAATCAAGCCCATACCCTCAGCAGTGAAAGTGTAGAGTCCTAACCACTGGACTGCCAGGGAACCCCCAACAATAACAATTTATTATTGCTCACAGTTTCCGCGGGTCAGAAGTTTGGAAGCAGCTTGACTGAATGGTTCTGCTTTGGGGGCTTTCATGAAAATGCAGTCACATGCTGACCAGGGCTGTGGTCATCTGAAGGTGTGACTGCGGCTGGAAGATCTACTTCTACCACGGCTCACTCACAAGGTTAGAAAGTTTGTCCTGGCTGTTGGTAAGAAGTCTCAGTTTCTCTCAATCTGGCCCTCTCAAAAGGGTTGATTGAGTGCCTTTGGACACGTGACTGGCTTTCCCCAGAACAAGAGGTCCAAAACAGGAGCTACAGTACCTCTTATCCTAGACTTAGGTGTAAAGGACTGTCATTTCAGTGTATTCTGTTGATCATACAGAGAAGTCCTGATCCAGTGTGGAAGCAAAGGACACATGAGTGTGATCCTTGCAAGCTAAGGATCGTTGGCAGCCATCTTGGAGAATGGCCACCACCGTGTCCAATGTCTAAGACAATGTCTAATTCATGGCCCAAACTGAATTCATGATCTACCAGCCATTCTCTAAACCTGCTCCTCCTTCATTTTCCCCACCTCAGGCCAAGCACCTTGGTTTCATCCTTGACTTCTCTTTGTGTTTCACACCAACAATTATTCTGTCAGTAAAACTTCTTGACTCTATCTTTAAGATACATCTAGAATTTAACTTCTTACTCTCTCTTTCAGTGCTAGTCTGGTCCAAACCAACATCACCTCTCACTTGGATTATTCCTTCCTAACTGGTTTCCCTTCCTTCACTTATGTCCCCTCCAGTCTGATAACCATGAGGCAGCCATAGCTATCCTGTTTAAAAATAAAACACTAAATCATATAATTTGATTCCTCTGTTTAAAACCTTCAGTGTCTTCCAGTCTCACTCTGAACAAAAATTCAAAGTCCTTAACCATGACCAACAAAGTCCTCCATGATCTGGCTTCTTACTACCTCTTTAATCTTTTCAACCATTATTTTCTTCTTGGCTAATCCCATTGCTTTCCTCCTTTCCTCAAACTGTCAGACCACTGCTTTCAGAACACTTGTCCGTCCTTTTAACTTCCCCATCACGATCTCTCCCCTCACTTTGCTTTATTTTCTTTATAGAATGTATTGGGCTATGTGATATAGTTGTTTACTTGTCACCATTCTCCTGATGCTAAAGCAGATCTCCAAGACAATGCATATTTTCTTCACTGAACCAAGGCCTATAATAGCGCTTTGCCTACGATAGGTTGGCAATCAATATTTCTTGGAAGAAAGAAAGGCTAAATGCAGGAACGAAAAGAGGCTAATCTATGCAAAGTTGGTTGGCAGAGTACCTAGCACACGAGGAGTATGAGTTATTATTACTTGCTGTGTCCAAATCTCAAAGGGCTTATTCAATCCAAGGAAGAGAGGGCAGTTGTCTTCTAATATCAGAGAGATAACCGGAGGGAATTGGAGTCTGGTCAGTCTACTGTTGGTATTTCCTGCTTGAAAAAATAAAGTCACTATTATTGCAGTGATGCTTCCCACATTTCTCCTGGATGTTTTTCTAATCTGCAAGGAAGGATGGCAGACTGAGGCCCCTATGAAACTCCTGGAGAATGGTACGTGGACTAATTCTGGTCCACATACCCAGAGATGCCACTTTCAACCTTTCCTCTCTGTTGACATGGCTCTCTCCATGTGAAGCAATTTTTTAAAATATTGAGATAATTGTAGTATCATAAGCAGTTGTAAGAAATAATGCAGAGAGAACTTTTGCACACTTGTCCTAATTTCCCCCGATGGTAACATTTACAAAACTATGGTATATCATAATCAGAATATTGACATTGACCTGTTTATATAGGTCAAGATCAAGACAATCCCCATGGAAAAGAAATGCAAAAAAGCAAAATGGCTGTCTGAGAAGGCCTTACAGATAGCTGGGAAGAGAAGAGAAGCGAAAAGCAAAGGAGAAAAGGAAAAATATTCCCATCTGAATGTAGAGTTCCAAAGAATAGCAAGGAGAGATAGGAAAGCCTTCCTCAGCGATCAGTGCAAAGAAATAGAGGAAAACAACAGATTGGGAAAGACTAGAGATCTCTTCAAGAAAATTAGAGATACCAAAGGAACATTTCATGCAAAGATAGGCTCGATAAAGGACAGAAATGGTATGGACCTAACAGAAGCAGAAGATATCAAGAAGAGGTGGCAAGAATACACAGAAGAACTGTACAAAAAAGATCTTCACAACCCAGATAATCACGATGGTGTGATCACTCACCTAGAGCCAGACATCCTGGAATGTGAAGTCAAGTGGGCCTTAGAAAGCATCACTACGAACAAAGCTAGTGGAGGTGATGAATTCCAGTTGAGCTATTTCAAATCCTCAAAGGTGATGCTGTGAAAGTGCTGCACTCGATATGCCAGCAAATCTGTAAAACTCAGCAGTGGCCACAGGACTGGAAACAGTCAGTTTTCATTCGAATCCCAAAGAAAGGCAATGCGAAAGAATGCTCAAACTACCGCACAATTGCACTCATCTCACATGCTAGTAAAGTAATGCTCAAAATTCTCCAAGCCAGGCTTCAGCAATACGTGAACCGTGAACTTCCAGATGTTCAAGCTAGTTTTAGAAAAGGCAGAGGAACCAGAGATCAAATTGCCAACATCCGCCGGATCATCAAAAAAGCAAGAGAGTTCCAGAAAAACATCTATTTCTGCTTTATTGACTATGCCAAAGCCTTTGACTGTGTGGATCACAATAAACTGTGGAAAATTCTGAAAGAGATGGGAATACCAGACCATCTGACCTGTCTCTTGAGAAACCTGTATGTAGGTCAGGAAGCAACAGTTAGAACTGGACATGGAACAACAGACTGGTTCCAAATAGGAAAAGGAGTACGTCAAGGCTGTATATTGTCACCCTGCTTATTTAACTTATATGCAGAGTACATCATGAGAAATGCTGGGCTGGAAGAAACACAAGCTGGAATCAAGATTGCTGGGAGAAATATCAATAACCTCAGATATGCAGATGACACCACTCTTATGGCAGAAAGTGAAGAAGACCTAAAGAGCCTCTTAACGAAAGTGAAAGAGGAGAGTGAAAAAGTTGGCTTTAAAGCTCAACATTCAGAAAACTAAGATCATGGCATCCGGTCCCATCACTTCATGGGAAATAGATGGGGAAACAGTGGAAACAGTGTCAGACTTTATTTTGGGGGGCTCCAAAATCACTGCAGATGGTGATTGCAGCCATGAAATTAAAAGACGTTTACTCCTTGGAAGGAAGGTTATGGCCAACCTAGATAGCATATTGAAAAACAGAGACATTACTTTGCCAACAAAAGTCCGTCTAGTCAAGGCTATGGTTTTTCCAGTGGTCATGTATGGATGTGAGAGTTGGATGGTGAAGAAAGCTGAGCCCCGAAGAATTGATGCTTTTGAACTGTGGTGTTGGAGAAGACTCTTGAGAGTCCCTTGGACTGCAAGGAGATCCAACTGGTCCATCCTAAAGGAGATCAGTCCTGGGTGTTCATTGGAAGGACTGATGTTGAAGCTGAAACTCCAATACTTTGACCACCTCATGCGACGAGTTGACTCTTTGGAAAAGACCCTAATGCTGGGTAGGATTGGGGGCAGGAGGAGAAGGGGACGACAGAGGATGAAATGGTTGGATGGCATCACTGACTCGATGGACATGGGTTTGGGTAGACTCCGGGAGTTGGTGATGGACAGAGAGGCCTGGCGTGCTGCAATTTTTGGGGTCGCAAAGAATCGGACACGACTGAGCAACTGAACTGAACTGAACTGTTTTATATATAATCATTTGTGCATGTCTCGTGTGTGTGTGTGTGTGTGTAAAATTCTTTACAGTGTTATTATACCTGTAGTTCCCTGTACCCATCCTGGCAGTCAAGATACAGAGTAGTTTCAGCCCCACGTGTTGCCTTTTAACTGCCCACCCCCCGCCATGTTGCCTTTTAAAAACCACACTCATGGGACTAATCTGGTAGTTCAATGGTTAAGAATCTGTCTACCAATTCAGGGTACATGGGTTCGATCCCTGGTTGGGGAATTAAGATCCCATATGTCGTAGGCAACTAAGCCGATGCACCACAACTACTGAGCCTGCGCCCTAGAGCTCGTGCTCTGCAACAAGAGAAGCCATGGCAGTGGGAAGCCCACAGACCTTAGCTAGAGAGTTGCCTCCGCTCTCGGCCGGGATGCGGCCATGACGACCGAGTGCAGCCAAAAATTAACTAATTCTAAAAAACCACTTTCCCTTCACACCCCCATCTCTGTCCTCTGTTATATAAATGGAACCACACAATATATAATCTCTGGGGATTGGTTACATATTGCATTGCATTTTTTTCCCTCACTCAGCATAATTCATCCAAATTGTCGCATGTATTAACAATTCCTTCCTTGCTGGAGGGAAGCGTGGAGTCCCATTCCATGGTATGTTATATCACACAATTTAACCATTCACCTGTTTAAGGTCACCTGAACTGATTCTTGTTTGGGGCTATTTTAAATAAAGCTGCTCTAAACATTTGAGTACAGGTTTTTCAGTGTAAACAGAAGTTTCCATTTCTCTGGGATAAATGCCCAGAAGTGTAATTGTTGGGTCATATGGTAGCTGCACGTTTAGTTTTCAGAGAAAATACCAAAGTGTTTTTCGAAGTAGCCGTACCATTGTACATTATATCAGCAAAGTATGAACGATCTGGTTTCTCTGCTTCCTTATTGGCATTCAGCATTGCCAGTTTTTTTGTTTGTTTGTTTGTATTAGCCAATCTTACAGGTATTTAGAGAGAAGCAACTTTATAAAAAAAAAAAACCTTTTAACATAATTCTCCTAGGAAAACAATCAACATTTCCATAACCAAGAGACTATTCTGATGACTGGCAATTTGGCTGCCCACTCACCTGGACTTTCTATAAGGAAGATTCAAGAGACTTTTACTAGAGCAACTTTTCTCTGAGCCAGATGGGCTGCTCCAGGGGACCTAAACTCAGGAGAGACTGACATTCTGATGGGTGTGCTGTTCAATTATCTGATTATTTACAAATATACAGACATGACAGGGTCTGTTTGTAAGCATGAGCTTCCTAGTTTGAAATTCCACCAAAGTTTAATTTAACGGCATGTAAAGGAAGTCTATTGTGATTGTAAATGTTGCAGAGAAAATTCAAAGATGACTCTCCACTTTTCTTACTGTACATCTGGGACATTCTCATAGGTTGGAGAATAAGGACCAATTCCCCTTCCCCAGCCTTCCTGCCCCAAAGTAGGCACAACACAGTCTGATTTTGCAAAGCCTGTCTACCCCTGACAACACTTGTGCGATATCACCCACTGACAGCTCTTCCTGGTTGGAGAAAGAACACACAGTTGCCCTCAAGCCTAGGAAGAGAACTTGGTCAGAATAAGCATGTCTTTTCTTCTTGTAGTCACTCTCTCTTTTCAATGTCCCATATTAATAGTAATCTCTTTTTTCCTTTGATTTCTTTCTTTATCCTCTGTGCAAATAAACTGAGAGAAAAGTCAATATTTGTTAAGTATTCATGTTAGCATCCACCTTAACTAAGGGAAGAACATTTATTTGAAATCAGTTTTACTCTGTATTATCCAAGAGCAGTGCCTAAGATATGGTAATGAGCTCAATATGTATTTGCTGAATGAACCTCATATTTCAGTGTTTGCCAGTGAAGTGATTAAGTGAAGGTTACAGGTGTGGGCTTTGGAATCTAACACACATGGTCAAGGCTGGGCCTCTTCACTCCAGCTTCATGACCTTTCTGGGATGCAATTTTCTTGCCTATGAATATTGTTTACTATACAGGGGTACTCTGAGCCAGATAGGCAACAATACACTGAGATATTTAGCATGGGGCAGGTATAGAGTAAGTATTCAACAACCTTGGGTTTGATTATTATTCCCAATGCCTGACTATCAGACCACCAGAATCTGAGCTCCCAAAAGGCAGTGAATAGATATAACTCTTCAAACTTACGTCTCTGCCCCAGCCCAGCACACAGAATCTGGTACCTTGTACAGTACTTAATATAGATATGTTGAATTAGTACATATGTGTATGCACTGTCTTCAGGGTAGCCCAATAACTGAATGATTGAAATCAATGCCTCATTCATTCATGGACTTCAGATGAGTCAGTTCTATGTATACAACAAATAAAGCATAAGGAAAATTCCGAACCATGGCTACTGACCAAATCTGAACCAACTATCTAGGAAATGGAGTGAACGAGGCTTGGGAGTGGGATTCATCATATTGTATTCCACTTCCGAAAAGCGACTCTTCCATAGATACCACTTTCTCAAGGTATGGTTTGGAGTTTGACATCTACATTCAAATACTGAGCTTATATCTATCCATCAATGCTATCCTACTCAGTTTAGAAAAGTAATGACATCATAACTTGAAAAAATAGGGAAAAGGAAAAAACTATCCATTGTCCCCAAAACCAAATGTGACTATCGTAATCACGTCTGTTCTACTCCCTGTAATATTCTTGATTAAATGATGCCCTCGGTCACCAGAAAGCCAGTATCTCAGCACCCTCACCTCTGAAGTAAGGCTTGAAAATTTGTTCTATAAATATTACATTTGAATAGTACTTTGAAATTCTTGCAGCAGAGTGATTTATCATGAAAAAGGCAATTCCTATTCCATATCAATCATGCTATCAAGTTCTTGCCTAGCTGCAGGCCTAATCAAATCACTTTTACATTTCTCTTTTTAAAATATCTATCATTTATGGGTAACATTTCATCTCTGCAGGGGAAAGAAGTGAAGGGAAAATGAGGATAAGGATAAAGCAAGAAGAGAGGAGCGAGAGAAGAAAAGGCAACAGCTGAATGTGTCAAAGCTCTAGGCTTGCTGTTAGAAGATCCAGATGTTACTTAGTCTCTGTGGACTTGATTCAGCTGCAGAGTTGGGGAGGAGATAACAGTGAAGGAGGTCCACTAGATAATTTCTAAGTGTATTTCCCTTTATTTTTATCTATTATTTCCCTATGTAAGGAGTCTGGGCTTCCCAGGTGCATGTGTGCATGCCAAGTCGCTTCAGTTGTGTCTGACTGCAATCCCATGGACTGCAGCCTGCCAGGGGATTTCCTAGGCAAGAATACTGAAATTTTCTGTGATTGTGATTTTCATCCTGTCTTCCCTCTGACAGATAAGGATAAAAACACCTACTTCTGCTTTATTGACTACGCCAAAGCCTTTGACTGTGTGCATCACCACAAACTGTGGAAAATTCTTCAAGAGATGGGAACACTAGACCACCTGACCTGCCTCCTGAGAAATCTGTATGCAAGCAACAGTTAGAACTGGACAAGGAACAACAGACTGGTTCCAAATTGGGAAAGGAGTACATCAAGGCTGAATATTGTCACCCTGCTTATTTAACTTACATGCAGCATACAACATGCGAAATGCAGGGCTGGATGAAGCACAAGCTGGAATCAAGACTGCTGGAAGAAGTATCAATAACCTCAGATATACAGATGACATCACCCTTATGGCAGAAAGCCAAGAAGAACTAAAGAGCCTCTTGATGAAAGTGAAAGAGGAGAGTGAAAAGTTGGCTTAAAGCTCAACATTCAGAAAACTAAGATCATGGCATCTGGTCCCATCACTTCATGGCAAATAGAAGGGGAAACAATGGAAACAGTGAGAGATTTTATTTTCATGGGCTCCAAAATCACTGCAGATGGTGACTGCAGCCATGAAATTAAAAGACACTTGCGTCTTGGAAAAAAAGCTATGACCAACCTAGACAGCATATTAAAAAGCAGAGACATTACTTTGCCAACAAAGATCCATCTGGTTAAAGCTGTGGTTTTTCCAGTAGTCATATATGGATGTGAGAGTTGGACTATAAAGAAAGCTGAGTGCCGAAGAATTGATGCTTTTGAACTGTGGTGTTGGAGAAGAGTCTTGAGAGTCCCTTGGACTGCAAGGAGATCCAACCAGTCTATCCTAAGGAAGTCAGTCCTGAATATTCATTGGAAGGACTGATGCTGAAGCTGAAACTCCAATACTTTGGCCACCTGATGCAAAGAACTGACTCACTAGAAAAGACCCTGATGCTGGGAATGATCGAATGCGAGAGAAGGGGACCACAGAGGATGAGATGGTTGGATGGTATCACCTACTAGATGGACATGAGTTTGAGTAAGCTCTGGGAGTTGGTGATGGACAGGGAAGCCTGGTGTGCTGCAGACCATGGGGTGGCAAAGAGTCACACAACTGAGCGGCTGAACTGAACTGAACTGAACACCTTAGTGGGTTGCCATTTCCTTCTCCAGGGGACCTTCCCTACCCACGGATGGAACCCAGGTTTCTTACATCTCCTGCACCTGCAGGCTGGTTCTTTACCACTAATGCCACCTGGATCACTTCCCAAGTGGTTCAGGGGTAAAGATTTGCCTGCCAATGAAGGGGACACAGGAGGTGTGGGTTCAATCCCTGGGTCGGGAAGGTCCCCTGGAGGAGGAAATGGCAACCCATTCCAGTATTTTTGCCTGGAGAATCCCATGGAGAGAGGAGCCTGGTGGGCTACAGTCCACAGGGTTGCAAAGAGTTGGGTGCACACACATGTAGGGGGTCCACAAACTAGTCTGCAAGGCAGACCATGTTGGCACCTGTTCCTGGACACCTGTGAGGTAATAATAACTTTTACACTTTTAAATGGTTGGAGAAGAAAAACCAAGCGAATAATATGTTGTGACACATGAAAACTCTCTCACATTGGAATTTTCATATGCCTTTTATTCGAACACAGCCACAGTGATTTGTTTCCATATTACCTATGACCTATTTCATGCCAAGAGGGCAGAGTTGAGTAGTTGTCAGAGACCTCATGGCCCACAAAACCAAAAAATATTTGCTGTCTAGACTTTTACAGAAAAAATTTGCCTACACCTGCTACATATATATATTACAGTCTGCCTGCTTATTTTGGGTTGACCCATCTCTTTTATATGAGGTTTATGCTCATCAGGTATTTTTCATAATGTTATGATTACAATGCATAATCTCATAAACTGTTCAGGTTTCTGGGAGGAATGACTGTTTTGCTCACCACTGGAATCCCAGTGCCTTACACTATGCTGGTATATAACAGGTACTCAGTAATCGTTGTTGAATAAACACTCTAACACCAGTGCCAAGGCAGTCGTTTCAAAACTCCAAAAGGGAATTTTTCATCTAGTACAAACCAATTTGCCCATTTCAGTGATTTCAATTTTTTAAATATTATTTTTAAAAACTTTTTTGCTGACCAACATCCTCCCTGCACAAAATGCCCATCGAACTTTAGAGAAGCAATGAAAACAAAATTTTTAAAAACTGGAATCCTTTTTCTCCCTTATAGAGAATATACTAAAAATACTGATAAAATTGAAATGGCCTCTGTCTTTTGCAACCGTTGCGCCACGTTTTTAAAATGACGATTATTGGAGTCCAAGGCAGGGTTGCCATAGCATTGTGCATAATTTAAGCACAGCAGCAAAAGATACCAGCATGCGTGCCGAGCAAAATGAACGTGTGAGGAAAAAAAAGTAAAATTCTGCGTTCTGTGCACAGTGTCGAACGTGAAAGTATTGCACGTTATGTTGCAGATTTACTACAGCTGAGTCATTTCGGGACACTAGTGTGTGTTTCCAGGAAAAAACGGGAGGAAGGAACCAGGCTGAGGGGCTCATCGGGTTCCCCCAGGCACTCCAAGCAGCAGACACCGGTATTCCGCGGCGGGCGGCGGTGTGGTTTAAAAAAAAAAAAAAAAAGTGCCGCGGCCCCTTTAAGAGCCACAGCACCTTCTCCAAGATACCATCTTGCACCAGGAGTTCACGTAAGCTCTCTACCTACCTTGCTAAATCCCTCCTCCTTTACTGGGTACGACCGGCGGGCGGGGCGGACGAGCCTTTTCATTGGCTTTGCGCGCACGGCCCTCTCTTTCCTATTGGTTCCAGCCTAGCCACTCGACGCTATCTCCTACCCTTCTGTGCCGTCGGGGTAGGTTGAGTGTGGGCTCTTGGGTTAGTTCCTGTTAGGCCCCGGCCGGGGGAGTAGGTTGAAGTCTCCTAAGATGCCCGGTGGGCTGAGGTACCCGGAGCTGTGAAGAAGGCGTGAGGAGGCGGCGAGGGGCGACTCGCGGCAGGCCCGAGCAAGAGCGGCGGCCGAGCCCGCCTTCCCTGCACCATGCTCATAGAGGATGTGGATGCCCTCAAGTCCTGGCTGGCCAAGTTACTGGAGCCGATGTGAGTGAGGCAGGCTGGGCCGGGGCTGGCGAACGTGGGCGTTGGGGGCCCGCGGGGGCGTGGGGGGAGGGGAAGCGGCGTGGGGGAGGGCGGAGCGGAGGGGCCGCGGTCGGCAGGTCCCGCCGACGTCTTCTCTGTAGTACTATCACCATTGTGGGGGGGGTGGGGGGAGGAGAGCAAGGGACGTAGAGGCGGTGTGGCTCTGGGAACGGGGCCGGGGGGGCGGGGAGGACAGCGAGGGCTTTTGAAATACACATTTTGGGGTGCTCAAAGGGGTAGCGGGAAGTGAGGGAATTTAAAATACTGCTCTTTGAGAACTGGGAGAGTAATCGGGGCTCTTGAGGGATTTTAGAATTTGAATATCGGGATCTTGAAGGGAGTAGCAGGATATCAAGGGTTTTACAAACAATATTTTTCCGGGACTAAAAGATCTAGAAGCGGAGTATTGGGGACCTTTTGGAAGCATGAAGGGAGAAAAGGAGAGAGAGTAGGGACATTGAGGGCTTTATAGCGATTACTGATGAGTTCTAAGGGTTCAAAAATATTGAATTAAAATAGGGTAGTGGATAGGGATTTGTGGACACTGAAGTGTTTTGGGAATTATTAGGAATCTGATAAGCCTATTAAGGGATGCTATTGTTGAGGAGTTGATAGTGCCAAGAGAGCTGATGATTTTTAAATACCATTAGGGCTTGGGAAAAGTGAGGTTTTTATAAGTTTGATTGGGGGTTGAAAGGACTACTCGAGTATCTAATATTATTGGAGGACAGGCTGAAAGGGGTATACCGGCAGCACCAAGGGATTTTTAGATGCAGGTATTGGAATAATGAAACGGGTACTGGAATGAAACGGGTACAGTTTTGTAAATACTGAGAGGATTGGGGTGTAGGATTATTGCTGAGGGGCTTGTTTCTGATATCTGGAGTAGTATGGTGGAAATATTGTTGGGACCCTTGAAATAAAGGAATAGCGAAGATATGAACTTTTTGTTGGTTTTGTAACCGTTTTAAAGGGATGAGATGGTGAAGTGTTAATTTGGGACACCGGGGTATAGGTAGTCTCTGAAAGGTATCTCCGTGAGCGAAGAGGAAAAGCTGGGGGGAGGGTGGGAGGAGGTGATATCTAACTCTCTTGGGAAAGAAGGCATGGGAAGGGAAAGGAAGGAATCATGTGCTGCCCCTTTGTCATTTCTACTTACTACTTTTCCTCCTACTGGAGGTGAGGGCTTTCTGGCTGAAAGAAAAGGAGTAGAAGAAGAGATGGGCAGGCTTTGATTCATTAGATCCGATAATTTTAGTGGAAAAAATTGAGTTTCTGCAGAGGTGGAAATAAAGGGTAATTCGGGAGGTGTGGAGGTGTGGTGAAGTTCGTTAGGAGATTGCTACTTACCTGTTTGTCTATTTCCTTGTGCTCCTGAGAAACCCTGTTAACTAGCTTTTGCTATTTCGGTTTCTTGGGGTGGGATGATAACACCTAGGATGATACACCTACAGATAACATCTGTAGTCCAGTGTGTCAGCCTTGTGAAGATGGTAGGATGGGAAAGTGAGACAGCATTAGGGGAATTTTGATGTCTGAAGTGGTATTTGCTTTCTGAGGATGTGTGTATGACTAGAGCACAGGTATGAATGAATGTACACTAAGGGCTTCTGAGTTTTACATTAGTGATGGTCTAAGTAAAGTGCAAATGACTTCTGGGCACACTTAAAAGTTTTATAGAAGACTATGGGCCTCTTGAGTGTGCATCATACTTTTCCTACATACAGTATCAAGATGGGAGCACAAAGGTGGAAATGGATTTCGATGAAGGTGGGAAATCATGAAGTAGAGTTAGTGAAATTGACCATATGTGGAAGAGGCTAAGAATAGAAAAAGGTCTATTAAAATATAGAACAGGAGAACCTTTGTGTTTTTAGTTGGTTGGTAGATACTTTTGAAAGTATTAAATGTTAATACTTTTGAAAGTATTAAATGTGTATTTTATGTCTTGAATAGGAAGTGACAAGTTTTAATATTACAGTTAATTATTTTTTTAAAGTGAAAGTGAAGTCGCTCAGTCGTGTCCGACTCTTTGCGACCCCATGGGCTGTAGCCTACCAGGCTCCTCCGACCATGGGATTCTCCAGGCAAGAATACTGGAGTGGGTTGCCATTTCCTTCTCCAGGGGATCTTCCCGACCCAGGGATCGAACCCGGGTCTCCCGCATTGGAGGCAGATGCTTTAACTTCTGAGCCACCAGGGAAGCCCTTATTTTTTTAAAGCTCCTTAAAATGTTTTGGTCTGGGTAATGTTTTTTGATTTTTTTCTTATTGTCAGAATTTAGTTTGGGTGGGAACTTAAGTCTCCCTAGGGTGTTTTCACCAGATTTTTTTTAACTATTTATACTGATTTTATTCATATATATTCTATAAATTTCATGGATAAAAATTATCTTTCAAAATGATTAGTTTCCCCATTTGTTTTGAGTTATATGTTCAACATAAAGCTCACATCATGCCTCTTTTAAAGCTTATTTTTGTTACTTTTTTAGTGTTAAGAAAGATCTAAAATCACTGCTTAGACTTAATAATATAGATGATTTTCCTAGAACTACAAAATTAAAATGCTTATTTTTAATTCATATAGGTAATGGTTTGGGGTGAAAGTGTTAATAAGAAATAGTAAAGGCAAGTGCAAATGTCACATATATTCTCATTCTTAGTATGTTGTCACGGGAGATTATTTTTTGTTTAGAAATCCTAAAATGTAAGAAATGATATGCTGAAGTGGGTTGTATTTGTAAGTTTACTTTTTGCATATTCAAGATTCAAGAAAATTTTCATGGGAGATTGGCATGTTGCTACAACATAGCATTTCAGAGCAGTTGTCAGGCTTTCATATAATGTAGTTGCAGTGGATATGTTGGAATTAGACTGTAGCTATGCACATGATTTCCTGTTGCACTTTCTTATTTAGCTTAATTTAAAATTATCTAAATTTAGGGAATTCCCTGGTGGTCTAGTGGTTAGGACTCTGCTTTCACTGTCCTGGACCTGGGTCAATCCCTATTCTGGGAGCTAAGATCCTGCAAGCCACATGGACGGCCAAAAAAAAAAAAAGTAACTGAATTATCAAAGTTTTTGATTTGTAGGGATTTTTAAGTATGGTCCACCTTGTCATTAGTGAAATGAAGTCGTGTAACAGAATATTATGAAACCAGTCTAGTTTGTATGTGTTTGTGCCCCATAGACAAATTAGAAATCTCATACTGTTAGAGCTTATCTGTTTCCACTCCTTTTGTAGATTTGGGACATATCTGTTACCTTATCAGAGGAGGGACAGAAGGAGGGAGACTAGAAGAAATTAGTCCTTAACTAGCTGTGGGCCACCCAGTACCATTTTCATTGGCAGTGCAGTAAAAGGGAGAGAAACCATCTTAGTCCAGGAGTTTATCTCTCTTCCTGCTGCTGCATGAACAGACTGAACTCACAGATCTTGTTTGGGGTCCTCATCTTTCTTCAGTTTCAAAATCTTCTAGATATCCTAGTTATAGAGACTGTGTAGGGATTATACATGAGTAGGACATGTCATGATTTCTTTTTATTACAAATAACTGCTCACTTGAACTATCTGGACTCCTTAAAGATAAGGTTCTAAGTAAATCTAGAGGATAAATCAGCCAGTGGAGAAATTTCTACAAGTTTAGAAAACATTCAAGCAAGCATTTTTTAATAACAAACATGCATTTCTACCAAAAATGTTGTCTTTAATGAGAAATGTTTTAAGTTATTTTTATTTTATATATATTAAATATGTATCAGTACATCTAATTCACTGCTGCTTATTAGGTTCATTCTAAAAATTTGTCTTGTGATAATAATTTTGTAATGTATAGAAATACCAAATCACAGCGTTGTACACCAGGAGCTAACATAAGTGTTTTAAGTCAATTTTACTTCAAAAACAAACAAACAAACTCATAGAAAAAGAGATCACATTTATGGTTACCAGAGGTGGGGTTAGTGGGAGGAGAGTTGGATGAAGTTAGTCAATAGGTACAAACTTCCAGGTACAAGATATATAGTACAAAGAATGTGAAGCATGATTAGTATAATTAACACTGCTGTGTGTTAACATATGAAAGTTGAGATAAAATCCTGACTTCTCATGACAAAGAAAAAATGTGTTTTTTGTTTTTATTTTGTACCTGTGTGAAATGAATATTCACTAAATTTATCATGGTAACATTTCATATATGTAAGTAAAATCATTAATGCTGTACAATTTGGACATACATAGTTCTGTATGTAAATTATATCTCAAACTGAAAAAAAACTGAATAACCAAAAAAAAATTGCCTTGATACGTGTTTTGAAGAGAGTGATAGGGTTTGTAATACTTTCTGGACAGTTGTATTCATCCGTTTATCTGTCATCTGTTTTGGTAGAGCATCACTGTTCAGTGCAGGGCATTTAGTTTCTAGATTTATATCTGAGGCACTAACTTTGGAGAGTTTTCTCACTTTTCTGTGTTAAACAATTATATCAACCTTTTACCTATCTTGCAAATATTAATATTATGATGCAGACTATAAAAAGTACTTTATGTACCAGAATCATTAAATATAAATGAATTTTATGGTTTTTGAAATGTGAAAATATATTAAACTGTTCTTGCAAAAATATTGTACTTATTAATACTTCTGCCACTTACAGAATAATCAGTCTAGTGCATGACAGAGTCTCGCTGCAGGCCCTGGACAAGAATTGGTAGAGAAAGCCATCAACTTGATGTGCAGTTTCTCTGAGTTTAGGCAATATCAAGGTCTTTGTAAAAAAAAAAAAATTGCTGTAAAATGTTGACTTTGTGTCATTTCTGACAAGTTTTAGTATACTAAGTTAGGAACGTACTTGTTCTTATGTCCTTTGGTCTGAGCCTTGTTCCCTACCGGTGTCTTGTCTCATCCTCTCACAGTTTTGTTACGTCATTATTAATCTCTTTGTTTAGCCATTTGATATTTTGTACTATAATTATTATTTTTTCATTTCCTTGTGACTGAGGGGCAAGGTCTGTCTTGCTCGAAGTAATTCCATTATTCAGCAAGAAGCTTGGCATTTCCTTAACATTTAGTAAATGTCTAATCAATGTCCTCATATGTGTGTTTAGGTTGGTCACAATTAGAAAAGTATGATTTTTTTTTTTTAAGTAGTCTCATTTTATGAGTGTGCTTAGCTGGTGGCTACTGTGCTAGGAGCTATATAGTCCCAAGTATCACAATGTTGTTTGCAACTGAGAAACATCTGTTTTTCCCCTCCAGATAAATCAAGGGGTATTTTCTTCCACATCATCTTCATTCATGAAAGCCCCTAACTAATGATGGGGAATATGAAAGCTTTCATTTGAAAAGATGTGGAAGTACCAATATTTTTGTTTCCTACACAATAGTAGTAGTGCAGTAGCCGCCAGCTAAGCACATCAAGAAAATCAGATTACTAAAAGTATCTGTAAGGCTGAGTTGATAGCTCAGTGGATATGTCAATACCTGCAATGGTGATTTCATTAAGAAGAAAAAAGACAGATTTGAGATTTTTACAGATAAGACATTTCTGGGCAATATTTCTGTTAACTTCTCGTGATAAAAAGTCATTCTAAGCAATTTTTATTCTTTAAAATAAAAATAGATAATGAAAACATGATTGTAGAACATACAAGATGTGAGTTTTAAGGAATCCTCATTTGTAACATCCATTAAACTTTAGGAAACTTCTTATGGTTCTTTAACTGAAAGGTGATTACCGATTGAGGCTTAGAATACATTAATTTGTTGTGCAGATAAACATTAGAAAAAATGTATATGCTGTGATAGGTTTTACTTGCATGGAATTGAAACTGAGTTTTAGTTCCACAGGTAAGCTATCTCCCTGGTCTTGAATGGATCACTTGATTTGTCTTTACATATTTACAAATTTAGGCATCTGTAAAATGAATAATAATTGATCATACTGTTAAGGGGTTTCCCAGGTGGGACTGGTGGTAAAGAACCCACCTGCCAGTGAAAGAGACATAAGAGATGTGGGTTTGATACCTGGGTTGGGAAGATCCCCTGGAGGAAGGCATGTCAACTCACTCCAGTATTCTTGGATGGAGAATCCCATGGACAAAGGAGCCTGGTGAGCTTCAATTCGTAAGATTGCAAAGAAACACAACTGAAGCAACTTAGCACGCACACACACATGCTGTTAAGACCTTTTAAAGACTATAGAATAGTACTTTCTGGTGGATATTATTACCTTTCCTAATCTCTTTATTGTTATGGAAGCCCCTTTTTGTCCATAAACGTGTGTTTAACATAGCCATGGCACCATAATTTTAAAATCTCTTTCCAAGATACACTTTGTCCCTATAGTTAAGCAGAAATGAATTTCCATAAGCTTTGGTTATAAATGAAGAGCTAAAAGAGTTTTTTTTTTAATTAATTAATTAATTATTTTGACTGCACTGGGTCTTAATTGCAGCATATGGGATCTTTGATCTTTCATTGCAGCATATGAACTCTTAGCTGCGGCATGTGGGATTTAGTTCCCAGAGCAGGGATTGAAACCCAGATCCCCTGCATTAGGAGAGTGGAGTCTTAGCCACTGGACCACCAGGGAGGTCCCAAGAGCTAAAAAGGTTTTAAATAGTCTTTTTGGGTACTGTTTTTGTGTAGGAGAAGTAAGAAATAGCCCTGTGTTTGTCTTGTAACCTATCAAGAGTCTTAGTCATTCTCCAGGCCAGAATACTTGAGTTGGTACCATAGCTACTATTATAATATAGCTACTTCCATAGCTACCATTATAGTATAGCTACTAATGGTAGCTATAATATTATAGCTACTATTATAGCTATACTATAATAGTAGCTATAATAGTACTACTATAATAGTAGGTATTATAGCTACTGTTGGTGCCGTAGCTACTATGATATTGTAACTGTCAGTTTTTAAAGATTATATGTTAAGTGGTGATGAAAGAATAAATAAGAGCAATCATAAAGGTACAAAAAAAACCACAGCGAAAATCTCCTCAATGTATTTGTTTCACCATTCAATTGATGTGACTCATTTCAGACTGGTGATTTCCTTCATTCTTAGCGCACTTTATGAATACATAGCAGGAGCTGTTAAATTTAAATGGTCCCATTCCTTTGGCTGTAAACGTCCTTTTTGTATTTGGTGCAGAATTCTAACTGTCATTTATTAACAATCAGTTGTTCACTCACATTAAACAAATATTTAGAATCTACAATCACTCTTTTCTTGGTGTCTACTCGTACCTTCTTGTAACTGTTCATCTTGAGTTTTATCACTGTTCCATCAAAATGTATTTCATCAGAAACAACCTAATTCTGCATTTGTTTTTTAGAGTCTGAATACTAACTATATGTAGAAGATACCTGGACTTGTTTAACTCACCTCATTTTCCAGAAATCTGAATTTTGCCTGTTTCTCACTGGAAACCTCATATTCTTACCCAGTGTTATATCTGTTAGGTCCTGAGACTCCTTGAAGGTTCCCATAACATCAGGGAAAATAACATTGCTTCTTTTCTGCCATTCTTAGTTATTTAAATAAAAAAATCCTTTCTCTCTGTGTTTAGAATATAAGTGGAGATGCTATATGTCCATTTTAGAATTTAGCAGTTGGATTTATTAAGGTAATCTGTTCATAATTCTCCAAAATATCATTTTATTTAAGGATTCTAGCTTTCTTTTAATTAATACATAACTCATCATCTGTGTACTTAGACTCCTAGTGCACTTTGACATTTGCCCGTCATTTTTTTAAAATTAGTTTTGAGTTTTGTAAAATTGATAGAATTGAAATTTGCTCTCAGAATTTGGTGCATAAATGTCTTAAAACTATACACTAGAAAGGAAGTAAGGGTGTTGGTGTTGTTTTTTACTTACTGATCTCATAAACTTATTGGAAGTGTGGTTGACACCTTGAGCTGAAACTTTTTTAACTTTCTGATTTATAGTTGAGGCCCACGGATCATAGAATAAGATTAATGTTTTATAGGGATATAATCATTTTGCTTGCATAATGATTTTACTTCCTGTCATTCTGAGTTTTTTCATTTTATCTTCACAACAGTGCTGTGAAACAACAAAGGATATATGATACTTAAATGTATAGTTATGGGGAAAATAGAATATAAATACATAAGTGTGTGTATGTATATTTTTTATGAGAAGAAAACTTTCTGTTGCTTGTAATATATATAAAATATGAAGTCTGGCGGATTGCTGTACATTAGGAGTTGGCAACTCAAGGATCTTGTGCTGCCCTGGCATAAGAGATAATTTGGAATATCAAAGTCAGGTTACTACTGACTAGAAAAAAAAGTGACGTAGATAAAGGTTATCTCTGCTGCCCTTTCATTCTCTTATCCTTCCTGTTCTAACTCCCCAATCTTTTCTTTCTTCCTAATAGCTGCTGAAGTGTTTGCCAATAAAATTTAAGGTGACATGCTTTTTGTGTTCTTACTTTTTGTCTTAAAATGATCCTTAAGATACTCACTGAGAAGATTAGATGTAGAAATTGCCATTCTTAGATGTTGGTGCTTGGCATTACAGAGAATGGAAAAGCTGTCCCATCACTTCCCTTGCTTCTTCTTCATTGACCACTCGGAACAGAGAGTTCCTGAGGAGATCAACAGCGCTTCTGCAGCCTGGGGTCAAGCTGCACCTTAAGAGTCCATTGCCACCCTTTCCCTATTACCATTGAGAGCAAATAAATGTAGATTCAGTCCAAAGTTCTGAGTATAATTGGAACATTGAAAATAGGAGGTACATTATTTTATAAAAATAAGCAGAAAAAGAAAAACTTAACTGTAATATATATATATATATATATATATGTAAATATGCTCTTTGTTAACAATAGTCACTTGTGTTTGCAGTCATTTTTTAAAATAAAGTTTTTTACTTGAAGCTTTCCAAAATAGGGGTGGTTTCATTAATGACACCAGTATTTGAAAAAAAATGTTTAAAAATACTTGTTTTCTCTTTGTCTAACTAGATGTGATGCTGACCCTTCAGCCTTAGCCAACTATGTTGTAGCACTGGTCAAGAAGGACAAACCTGAGAAAGAATTGAAAGCCTTTTGTGCCGATCAACTTGACGTATTTTTACAAAAAGGTAATTATTATAGGCCTTCAACCAAGTATTTAAATAGAGATTTTAAATTTAAAACTTCTGGATAAAATCTTAAAGATAAAGCTTGAAAGGAAAGAAATTGGTCAGAGTCCTTTAAATACTTGAGTATACCTATTCATGCTTAATTATTTATTGTGTATTTGGCAAAACTTTTTTCCCTTTCCTACTCTGCTCCTCTCCTAGATTGAGGCAGTGGTAATTCAAGTACTTTTTAAATGAATGAATCCTTGGAGCTTGTGATAGAGCCTAGTTAATGGTTAAAGAGTAACAATTTTAAAGATAATGAAACTGCTTTTTCTTACTGTTTATTAAGACAATGAAGGTAACTTTTTCTCCTTCTTGACTGGGGCTTCTTGATATGCAAGAAGAAATGCGCAAGCTCCTCTTCTCTGTGTGTCTTTGACTTCTCATCTTCTTAGCAAAATCTTGCTCCTAGTCTGTGGAGCTTCCTGGGGGCCTCCCTGCTGCTGCTCTGACCTCATCTCCTACTACTCCCTGTTTGTTCCATTCTAGCCACATGGACCACCTTGCTGTTTTGTTCAGCATGGTAAACATGTTCCCAACTGAGGGCTTTTGAACACTGTTTTACCTTTGCTTGAAACGCGATTTCTCATGGTTTTGGGCCTCTTCTCAGATGTCATCTTCTCAGAGTGGTTTCCCCTGAACATCCTGTATACAGTATAGGTCACTCTCTCCTTTTCCCATTTTTGCTTTATTATTTTTTCATGGTATTTGTTACTCCCTGTCGTGTTATATGTTAATCTGCCTGTTTATCTGTGTGTGTCTCTCTCCACCTCCCATTTGTCTTTTCCTTTGTTAAAATTGGAGACTTGGAACCTACAGACTTGACATATAGGAGATACTCAATAAATGTTGTTGAATGGACAAACAGGAATGTGGATATTTTATATTTACTAGTTGATATAGTTGTTAGTAATGAGAAAAGATCCTTTAGCTCAAGTATTTGCTAAGAAAGAAAAGATAGTCATATGGCTTCTCAGTCTGAAACAAAGGATTACATATATTTTGTGCATTTTTAAGGCTTTTTATACAAAATTAATGTAGAATTCTTTCAGTACAGATGAGTATTTTCTAAATATTGCTTAGTTTTAACTAAAGATAGTCATGATATGTGTATCTTTTAAATTACAAAAATAATATGTTTTAAAAAGTGCTTTAGAAATGCAGAGGCATATGAAAACAGTCTCCTGATCATAAAGTCTTTTGAATGGTCTGATTAATTTGTCTTAAAGTTATGTGTAAGAAGAGCTTACCATTTTATAATCATGGAAAATGCTTACTGCACAAATTAATAACCTAAAAAGTTTATGAAAAGATGCTTTTCTGAAGAAAAAATTGACAGTTTAGAAATAGCTATTTGTATAAAATGTGTAACAGTTGTGGTGTAAGCAGAATCTGTATTATACTTTTAGTATCCTCTTTAGCTCTTACTGAGTGGTAGGACCCATGGAAGTGACTTAACATTTGGTTTAAATAACATAATATAAATATCTTGACATTTAATTTTTAACAACTTCCTCTGGTTCTTTCCATTAAAGAGTCTGAAAAAGTTATAAAGTAGAGCAGCCTTTTTCATGTTTTACTTAAAACACAAAATGATATTTTCATACCATTCTCATGTCAAAATTTATTTTTCAACTAATTTAAAAATAGTTTAAATTAAATATTTGAGTAGGCAATTTAGTTAATCTAACAATATAAAGGGATATCATGAAAGTCTTTCTCACCACATCTGATCCTTTCCCACCCCCAGTGCATTACCTTGTCATTTTTGTGTCCTTTCAGAGTTTTCTTTAATGAAAATATATATAGATACAATATTTAATTTTATATCTTGGAGCGTTGATATTATCAGTACTCATTCTTTTTATAGCCGCTCTGTGTTATTGTTTGATTGTCATATGATTATTTAAATAGTCTCTTATTCATGGAAATTTGGGTTATAGCCAATCTTCTACATACTCGAACAGGCAATCTTGCATATAAATCTTTTTGTACATGTGCAAGTATCTTTAAAGGGTTTTAAACCCCAGAAGTGGGATTCTCCGCCATAAGGGTTAGACTCATTTTCAGTTCCACCAGCTGTGAATGAGATGTCCCACTTTCCTCAACTTTGCCAATAGAGTGTGTTGTCGAATGTTTGGTTACCTACTAGTCATTCCCCATTTCCCTTTGTGTAACACTTACATATTATTTCTTCTCCTTAGAAACTTCAGGTTTTGTGGATAAGCTATTTGAAAGTCTCTATACTAAGAACTACCTTCCTCCTTTGGAACCAGTTAAGCCTGAGCCAAAACCATCAGTCCAAGAAAAAGAAGAAATTAAAGAAGAGGTAATGTAAAGTTTTCTTTTGCTTGCGGGAACTTCTTAGGTCTTATTACCTGTATCATTTTCAGTTGGTAGTTGACCTCTGTAAAAGTTATTCTCTTTTAATGGGACATAGAGAACGGACTAGTGGATTGCCCAGGGGGAGAGCACTGGGGAAGGGGTGGAGTGGGAGTTTGGGGTTAGCAGATGTAAACTTCTATATACAGAATGGATAAACAACATAGTCCTACTGTACAGCACAGGGAACTATATATTCAATATCCTATGATGATAAACCATAATGGAAAAGAATATAAAGTGTGTGTGTGTGTGTGTGTATGGGGGTGTGTGTGTGTGTGTATATATATATATATATATATATATATATATGAGAAGGCAATGGCACCCCACTCCAGTACTCTTACCTGGAAAATCCCATGGATGGAGGAGCCTGGTAGGCTACAATCCACGGGGTCACACAGAGTCGGACACGACTGAAGCTCGACTTAGCAGCAGCAGCATATATACACACATATATATATATATATATAACTAAATCACTTTGCTGTAGAGCAGTAATTAGCACAACATTGTAAATCAACTACACATCAGTTAAAAAAAAAAAGAATGGGCTCCCAGTGTGTTTTTTCAGGTAATGGAAATACAAAGAAACTTTTCTTCTATATTGGATAATGTATAATTTTGGTTTAAGTTATAGGTTAGGGAATTCTGGTGGTCCTCGTTAGTATAGTGATGAGTATCCCCACCTGTCATGCGGGACCCCGGGGTTTATTTCCCTGATAGGAAGGCAACATGCCCTTGGGCTTCCATGATGGCTCAGATAGTAAAGAATCTGCCTGCAATGCAGGAGACCCAGGTTTGATCCCTGGGTTGGGAAGATTCCCTGGAGAAGAGAATGGCAACCCACTCTAATATTCTTACCTGGAGAATTCCATGGATAGAGGAGCCTGGTGTGTTAAAGTCCATGGGGTTGCAAAGAGTTGGTCAGGATCTAGCGACTAATGCTTTCACTTTAGGGCTTCTCCAATGGCTCAGTGGGTAAAGAACATGCCTACAATGCAGGAGACATGGAAGAAGATGCAGGTTCGATCCTTGAGTCAAGAAGATCCCCTGGAGAAGGAAATGGCACCCCACTCCAGTATTCTTGCCTGGAAAGTCCCTTGGATAGAGGAGCCTAGTGGGCTCCAAACCAGGGGTGTCCATGGGGTGGCAAAGAGTCGGACATGACTGAGCAGCTAAGCATGCAGCATGCAGCACTTAGGACTCCATACTTTCATTGCTGAGGGCATTGGTTTAATCCCTGGTCAGGGAATTTTTTTTTTTTAAAGGTATAGGTTAGGTATCTTTGTATAATAAGTTAAAATTTTTGCAACATGTGTCCTTTTTTAGAGTCATTGAAGGTCAGTGGATTGGAAGTGTCTGTTTGAAAGATATCTTGTTTGAATGAGGAAAATTACATTATCTTGAGTTTTGAAAGAACAGTTAAAAAAAAACCAAAAAACAAATTGCTACACTATTTCATTTTGTATCTTTGCAGTAAATCCTAATTTTGAAAATTATGAAAAATGGATTTCAGCTTCTATGTATACTACCCCAAATGTCTGGCATTTTTTCCATTTTCTTAGCTTTTATACATAACCTAATGGTTATTACTGACGAATAATAGCTTGTAGGATAGTGTGTAAATATAATAGTTTATAGTAATTGTTAGATAACATTGAAGGGAGGAAGTTGTCTTTTTTTGTACCTTCAGCCACTTGCCATCCTCATAAATACTTAATAGGTATCTCTAAAAGATTATATTTTTAAAGCCTCCATATATTCTTGTATATAAAAGTAACAATAACTCCTTAATATCAGATACCCAGTGTTTAAATTACTAACTGTTCATAAATGTCCATTTTTTCCCCCATTTGAGTCAAGATCTAAATAATCAAGTTAGCTGAACTGTCTTTTTTTTTTTTTTAATTCCTTCTTATGTATTCCCTCTCACTTCCCTCACGCCAAGGTTACTGCTACTCTTATTTCTAATACAATGTATTCTTGTTTTTTTCATTTTATGTAATAAGAATCATACAGACTTTTTAAAATCAGTACAAATCAAGCATTTTATTTATATAGCAAGGAAGCACTCGTTTAGTCTCGACTTAAATATACTTGAGATTAAAAATCATGTTTGGCAGTGTACCACAGGATGCTGAATAAGACTTCATCCATATTGCTTTGGATTTCTTGATCTTTGTATGTTTTCCATACCCATGCTGCTGCTGCTAATTCGCTTCAGTCATGTTCGACTCTGTGCGACCGCATAGACGGAAGCCCACTAGGCCCCACCGTCCCTGGGATTCTCCAGGCAAGAACACTGGAGTGGGTTGCCACTTCCTTCTCCAATGCATGAAAATGAAAGGTGAAAGTGAAGTTGCTCAGTCGTGTCCGACTCTTCGCAACTCCATGGACTGTAGCCTACCGGGCTCCTCCGTCCATGGGATTTTCCAGGCAAGAGTGCTGGAGTGGGTTGCTATTTCCTTCTCCATTCCATACTCATGGGAACAATTAATTTAGCTTCCTTAACCTACTGGATGCTCCCTGGATGTAAAAGTCTTACACTCATTTGTCTAGCTTCCTTAGCTTATTTTTACATGAGATTCATTTATATTGTGCATGCCCTTTGACTTTTTTAAACAGCTTATTGATATGTAATTCACCAGCTTTACAATTCACCTATTTAAAATATACAAATGTGATAATTTTCATTGTATTCAGAATTGTATAACCATCTCCATAATCCATTTTAGAACATTTTCAGCATCCAAAAAAGAAACTTCATGCTCATTAAGCCATTACTTCCAAGTACTTCCAGTCCCAGTCCCTACCCCAGGCAATATATTAAACTATTTTCAGTCTCATTAAATTTGCTTATTCTGGACATTTCATATAAATGGAAGTACACAGTATGTAATCTTCTGTGGCTGGCTTCTTCTGCTTAGCATAACACTTAAATGGTTCCTCCACATTGTAACGTGTATCAGGACTTCTTTTATTTTTCATGGCTGAATAATACTCCATTTTATGAATATATCACATTTTCTTTATCCAGTCATCAGTTGATGGATATTTGTATTAATAGGAAAATAGTTAATACTTTTTATCTATCATAAAAAATACTGCTATGAACATTCATGCACAGGTTTTTGTTTGGTTTTATGTTTTTATTTTTTGGGGTCCTTTAACTTTTTAAGACTAGGTTTTCCCATTAGAAAAACTAATTAGTAGTTTAGAAAATTACTTCCCTAAAATTAGGAGAATTCAAGGAGTGAATTAATAGATGTCCATTAAAAAAAAAATTTAGAGAATATACAAAAGCAAAAAGAAGGATAAAGTTCTTCAAGTTGATATTTTTTAAGTCTCTTTATATCTTTTAACCCCCTGCTTCCTACTTACCTATATATCTCTCTCCTTTTCATCACCCCCTTTTTTCCCTTAAATTTTTTTTTGTTGAAGAAACTGAGTCATTTGCTTATGGAGTTTTTGACTCTGAATTTTGCTGATTGTATCCTCTGTATTTCCTGTGAACTGGTAGAGAGAATGATTTTTAAATATAGTTTAATAATTGTAGAATGTTCAGCACCATATGATTGTCATATTGTGGCTGCCATTTTATGTTGCCTGGATTTTACTAAATTGTTATCTTCTGTTCCATTCATTCACTTCCTGATTTGTGTATTTTTAAACGAGCCTGTCATTAGATAGGCATTTGTTTAGCTCTTTCAAATGTCTGCATTGGTCTTAATTTCTCTCTAGTAAAGGCCATATATATATATATTTTAACTTATTTATTTTTGGCTGTGCTGGGTCTTCATTGCTCATGTAGGCTTTGTCTAGTTGCAGGGAGCAGGGGCTACTCTCTAGTTGTGGTATGCGGGTGTCTCATTGAGATGGCTTTTCTTGTTGTGGAACACAGGCTCTAGGTGCCTGGGCTCACTGGTTGTAGTACATGGGCTTAGTTGCCCTGAAGCATGTGGGATCTTCCCAGACCAGAGATTGAACCCATGTCCCCTGCATTGGCAGGTGGATTCTTTACTAATGGACCACCAGGGAAGTCCCATGTATTTGTTTTGAGATTCACTTGTGTTTAAAAAACTCTAATAGAATCACTAGTTCTGTTTTTCTGGTCAATCTTGACTTTAAGTTTTAAAAGAAGCCTTAACATTTCCAATAATTCCAACACCATTTTTCCATAATTCACATGAAATACTTAGTTTTATAGCAGTGGTTAACTTAACCGTTTGTTCCTTAAACTTTGTCTATGAAATAAATCTAAGTTCTCCTCAAATGAATTATATTGTGAATACATTTTGTAATTAGGAAAACACACAAACCATTTTACTATATGATACTTAGAAGTAGAGATTTGTTATTTTTACTGTTACATTTTAAAGAATGAATTGCTGTTTTCCTCCTACACTGCTATTAGGGTGATATTTAAAATTTAACATATTGCTGTTAAAGTAATTTCAACATCTTTTTTTACTTCTTCCTGTTGACTGACTTTGGAGGATGTAATTTGACTTTAGTATTTCAGTATATTTATGCCCTCTCTTGTGGCCAGAAAGATTTATCAGGTGGATGTGTTTTATAATTTATGGAGGAACTGTTCTTGTTTCTAATGAATATCTTCATGTAGGTATTTCAGGAGCCAGCAGAGGAAGAACGAGATGGCAGAAAAAAGAAATATCCTAGTCCCCAGAAGACTCGTTCAGAATCTAGTGAACGAAGGTTTGTGTTTATCTTTAATTAGGAAGACATTGATAACTCACTTTTCAGTTACTTTATAAGGACATTAGCAGGATTTTTGACATATGCTCTACTCCTCTCATTGTAAAATGATTAAAGAAATAATTTTTTTCTATTCCCTGTGTTTTTTGTCTTTGTCATACTGTCTCTTCCTTTTATAAACAACAATCATTATGTGCTTTCCCCAAGAGCTCAGGGGTGGGAGCAGTCTCCTTAGAGAATATTAATGAAATGTTCCATTTGGTTAGGGGTGCTCAGTATTAAAATTGTCCATAGCATTTTATATTACAAGTAGTACAGTTTATATGTTGATTCATCAGCCTACCGTCAAAAAATTAGTCTTTGTTTAGGAACGCTTTGTTTTGAACTTTTTGTCTTTTCTGGTTTTAAATATGTTTTTCCTTTTACCCCTCCCCATGCTTTGGATTCACCTCTTTTTTTCATTTCTCCCCACCCAGTATACTTGAAGGGAATGTTTTTTCTTTTTATATAATGAATTAGAGGAATTACTCAGTGGTTTTACGGCTCTCTGGAAAAGCCTAGGAGTTACGAATTTTGATGAATCACAGAGGATAATTCATACTCCAGATTTGTTTTCTGTCCCGATTTCTGTAGTGTACCTATGGCTTTCATATCTGTGTATTACAGGACACGGGAGAAGAAAAGAGAAGATGGCAAGTGGAGAGACTATGACCGGTACTATGAGCGGAATGAGCTGTACCGTGAGAAGTATGACTGGAGAAGAGGCAGGAGTAAGAGCCGGAGTAAGAGCCGAGGCCTGAGTCGAAGTCGGAGTCGAAGCCGGGGGCGCAGCAAAGACCGGGATCCAAATCGGAGTGTTGGTGAGTCCATGTGGCTTCCCCCTAAAACTCCACAGTTGCTTGTCTTTTTGTATCACGGTGTCAGAACATCCCTTAGAGGTAAATGTACCTTTAATATGGAAACATTGAAGGCAAAAGGAGAAGGAGGCGGCAGAGGATGAGATGGTTAGATAGCATCACTGACTCAATGGATATGAATCTAAGCAAACTCCAGGATATAGTGAAGGACAGGGAAGCCTGGCGTGCTGCAGTCCATGGGGTCGTAAAGAGTCAGACATGACTTAGGGACTGAACACCAACAAGCAACCTTTAATATGTCTGAGCAATGTAAAATCTGGAATTGTGTCACAAATTTTTGTTAAAAAAGTCAGGGCTCTATTCTCAGGGTGGAGTCAAAGGAGTTTGACTAAGCAGAAGAAGCTATTTGTTTATGTATCATAGGACATGTCTAGATTTAAGTCGTTTTGTATAATTGAAACACATGTCCTTTAATCAACAAAACTATTACTGGTGGGGGAGGGTTGCCTCTTTCCGTACCCACACCCCCACCCCCTGCCTGAAAATAATTGATTTGCTTTAAGGTTGGCTAGAGTATTTAAAAAGAGAAAAATTACAGTAGATTACTGGGATCCCAACCTCCGATATCCCAGGATATCAGTTTGAAAGACAGTTCTTAGCATTCTTACTAAGTCAGTAGAGAAACTGATCTTTTATACAAGTTACTGGTCAAGATCCATCACATTGTTGATGTTCCTGGTTTTAGACTATAGTAATAATGAGAGCACTTTAAAATATGGACAGCTCAGTAAGTTTACTTCAGTATTCTCATCTTGCCTTTTCTGTGAGAAAATAAATACAGTTTAACAACATAGAAGTCTGGTCTTATTTGTTTCTTGTCTTTATTTTGTCTCCAAAGCAGAACATAGGGAAAGATCAAAGTTTAAGAGTGAAAGGAATGACTTGGAGAGCTCCTATGTGCCTGTGTCTGCACCAGCTCCGAACTCTTCTGAGCAGTATTCCTCGGGGGCACAGTCTATTCCCAGCACTGTTACTGTGATCGCACCTGCGCACCACTCTGAAAACACAACGGAGAGTTGGTCTAATTACTATAATAATCATAGCTCTTCCAATTCTTTTGGTCGAAACCCACCACCAAAGAGGCGATGCAGAGATTATGATGGTAAAAATTCTCTTTTATATTGTACCCCAAAGTACTAGTAAAGCAAATGTTGCTAGTAGTGCATACCATTTCATTACAGTCTGGATTTTATTAAAAGGGATGAATGAGGAGGAGAATCTCTTTTGGCATATGCTTCTTTACTTGTTGGATGTAATAGTTTGGCTCTTGTTACCATAGCGTTCAGATTTGACCCTGTAATTTATATTTTGTTTTCCGCTTTTCTTCCGACACTGTAAGTACACCACAAAATTTGGTAGACACTAGGAATTGTCATTTTTTTGTGTGCTGTTTGACCCTGGGGATTTGTTAAGCATGTATAACCTACTTACAGTTTTAACTTGCTAAGTTTCCATTTGAATGAATGGATTGGTGTTATGTGTACATTTATTTTAATTTTTTATTATGGGAATATTTAAAATATTTACAAATATTCACAAGGTAATATAATTAATCCTAGCGTATCCGTAACCTCATATCAAGAGTTGTCAACTCATAGGCAGTCTTGTTTTCATGTATACTTCCACAGCTCCTCCCTGGCCTGTATTATTTTGTAGCAAATGACTAGACATCATAACATTTTTTCTTTAAATATAGAATGTATATATATTTGCCTTTTATTTATTTTTAAGTAGGGAATAGAATCACATGATTCAGGCATTAACTCACCCTCACCCTGGTCTCCCAGCCCCAAAGATCTTCTCAAAGCCAATTTAATGCTGTCAGTTTCTTGTGTATCTTTCCCCTTAGTCTATGCATGTGTAGATAAAAACGTATTCTCCCCCACTTTATTTTTAACATAAATGTTGTACTTTATACTATTTATACTATGCATTTTGTTTTTTTTTCACTTAACATTATTTCCTGGCAGTCATCCTATGTAAATATATTAACTATAAAGAGCTTCTTCAGTATTTTTTTTTTAATACTTCTTAGTATTCTGTATGTACAGAAATGTGTTTAAACTTATTTCTTATTGATGACACTTTTGGGATGTTTCAGATGTTTTGCTGTTACAATCAATTCTGCAGTGAATAACCTGGAACATAATATTCAGTTGAATAATTTAAAGTTTCAACTTACAGCAAAAATGGTTGCTTTAGAATAATATCGTGAAAGTAGATAGTTGAAAGTAGGTCATCTAATTCACATTCCTTATCCTCTCTACCTTTGTTAAGTTGTTTAAAATATCAGAATTTTTACTATGAAAACTCAGTAGCAAATGGGTTAATCTGATAGTGGTTGGTAGCCTGCTTTTGACCTGATTGTTTGCTGTCTCAGCAAAGCATAGTGTCACAGTATAGAAAGTAGAGAGTACACCTGTTCCTACCTCAGGAATATGCGATGGTAACAGAGTAACACTAAGAAGGCTTTAAATTCCTTGCAGAAAAAGCACTCCATAAATCAGATAGGTGGATGTTTCAGGGAATTGTTTGTTTGCTGAACTCTGTGTAGATCATAATGAAATTTATCTTTGATTCTTACAGAAAGAGGATTTTGTGTACTTGGTGACCTTTGTCAGTTTGATCATGGAAATGATCCCCTGGTTGTTGATGAAGTTGCTCTGCCAAGCATGATTCCTTTCCCTCCACCTCCTCCTGGGCTTCCTCCTCCACCACCTCCTGGAATGTTAATGCCTCCAATGCCAGGCCCAGGCCCAGGCCCTGGTCCAGGCCCAGGCCCAGGCCCAGGCCCAGGCCCTGGCCACAGCATGAGACTTCCTGTTCCCCAAGGACATGGCCAGCCTCCACCTTCTGTTGTGCTTCCCATACCAAGTGAGTATATGTATAGTTTCTTTAGTGAAGAATATTTAGAGGAATACATCCCTTTTATGTAACTTGACACTACACTTTAAGAATTTGAAAAATAAATTATTAATAGAATTTGGTATATATTCCCATAATTAAGATGTTCTTTCCTTTTTTCTACCCAGTGTCACATTGCATTATTTTTAGTACCTCCAAGTGTAAACTTTATTAGTAGTGCCCTAACCTGTATTGACCTGGAGTCAAAATCTTGCTCATTGATAGAAAGCCAGCATTTTGAAGAGGTCAGAAAAAGAAAGATTGTGCCAG
This sequence comes from Okapia johnstoni, assembly GCA_024291935.2. Classification (NCBI taxonomy): domain Eukaryota; kingdom Metazoa; phylum Chordata; class Mammalia; order Artiodactyla; family Giraffidae; genus Okapia; species Okapia johnstoni. The sequence continues at coordinate 49,521,915 of CM044316.1, forward strand.
TAGGTTAGTGAAAGTTCCATCTTCAAAGGGGAGGAGGAAATGGCAGCCCACTCCAGTATTCTTGCCTGGAGAATCCTGTGGACAGAGGAGCCTGAAGGGCTGCTGTCCATAGGGTCACACAGAGTTGGACATGACTGAAGCGACTTAGCATGCATGCATGCATTGGAGAAGGAAATGGCAGCCCACTCCAGTATTCTTGCCTGGAGAATCCCAGGGACAGCAGAGCTTGGTGGGCTGTTGTCTATGGGGTCGCACAGAGTCGAACACGACTGAAGCAACTTAGCAGCAGCATCTTTAAAGAAAATCTCTTAGAGAATATTGAAATACTCTTTAAAACATTTTATTACGGAACTTTTCTTATTTTTCTTCTTCCAGTTATATTAATGTATATACATACAGCACTGTATAGTTTAAGGTGTACAGCATACTGATTTGATTTGTATACATCATGAAGTGATGATCACAGTAAGTTTAGTGATCATCCATCATTTCATATAGGTATAAAATTAAATAGTAAAAAAATTTATTTTTCTTATGAGAACTCTTAGGATTTACTCTGTTAACTTTCATATATAACATTCAGCAGTGTTAATTATATTTATCATGTTGTACATTATATCCCTAGTACTTATTTATCTTATAATTGGAAGTTTCTGTCTTTTGACTGCCTTCATCCAATTTCTCTTCCACTTTATGGAAATTTTTGAATACACACAGATGTAGAATAATAATATACCATGTTTCATCATCTAAATTCAATGGTTAACATTCAGCTGTTTTTGTCTCATTTATTCTTCTTGCCTGCCCCACACAATTTTTTTGCTTTTTTTCCTGAAGTATTTTTCAGATATCAGAGTATTTCACCAGTATGTACTTCGGTAGGAATCTCTTTAGTGATAAAAGACTTCAAAAAAAAAAAAAAGGGTCAATATGCTGTTATCAAATTCACCAAAATTAAGAGAAATGTTTAAAAATGATCATTTCAAAAAAACAGTTGCTAGTTGAGCTAAAACAGAAATAAGACTGAATTTTTAAAATATAACTGAGAAAATTCTGGAGCAGTCATTTTATACATCAGTTCAGTTCAGTTGCTCATTCGTGTCCAACTCTTTGTGACCCCATGGACTGCAGTACACCAGGCTTCCCTGTCCATCACCAGCTCCCGGAGTTTACTCAAACTCATGTCCATTGAGTTGGTGATGCCATCCAACCGTCTCATTCTCTGTCGTCGCCTTCTCCTCCTGCCTTCAGTCTTTCCCAGCATCAGGGTCTTATCACATGAGTCAGTTCTTTGCATCAGGTAACCAAAGTATTGGAGTTTCAGCTTCAACATCAGTCCTTCCAATGAATATTCAGGACTGATTTCCCTTAGGATGGATTGATTGGATCTCCTTGCATTCCAAGGGATTCTCCAACTCCACAGTTCAAAAGCATCAATTCTTTGGTGCTCAGCTTTCTTTATCGTCCAACTCTCACATCTATACATGACTGCTGGAAAAACCATAGCTTTGATTAGACAGACTTTTGTTGGCAAAGTAATGTCTCTGCTTTTTAATATGCTGTCTAGGTTGGTCATAACTTTTCTTCCAAGGAGCAAGTGTCTTTTAATTTCATGGCTGCAGTCACCATCTGCAGTGATTTTGGAGCCCAAAAAAATAGTCTTGTCACTGTTTCCACTGTTTCCCCATCTATTTGCCATGAAGTGATGGGACCGGATGCCATGATCTTAGTTTTCTGAATGTTGAGCTTTAAGCCAACTTTTTCACTCTCCTCTTTGACTTTCATCAAGAGGCTCTTTAGTTCTTCTTCACTTTCTGCCATAAGGGTGGTGTCATCTGCATATCTGAGGTCATTGATATTTCTCCCAGCAATCTTGATTCCAGCTTGTTCTTCCTCCAGCCCAGCGTTTCTCATGATGTACTCTGCATATAAGTTAAATAAGCAGGGTGACAATATACAGCCTTGACATGCTCCTTTTCCTATTTGGAACCAGTCTGTTGTTCCATGTCCAGTTCTAACTGTTGCTTCCTGACCTGCATACAGATTTCTCAGGAGGCAGGTAAGGTGGTCTGGTAGTCCCATCTCTTTAAGAATTTTCCGCAGTTTGTGGTGATCCACATAGTCAGATGCTTTGGCACAGTCAGTAAAGCAGAAATAGATGTTTTTCTGGAACTCTCTTGCTTTTTCGATAATCCAACTGATGTTGGCAATTTGATTTCTGGTTCATCTACCTTTTCTAAAATCAGCTTGAACATCTGGAAGTTCACGGTTCATGTACTGTTGAAGCCTGGCTTGCAGAATTTTGAGCATTACTTTACTAGCATGTGAGATGAGTACAATTGTGCGGTGGTTTGAGCATTCTTTGGCATTGCCTTTCTTTGGGATTGGAATGAAAACTGACCTTTTCCAGTCCTGTGGCCACGGCTGAGTTTTTCAAATTTGCTGGCATGTTGGCACTTTCATAGCATCACCTTTGAGGATTTGAAATAGCTCAACTGGAATTCCATCACCTCCACTGGCTTTGTTTGTAGTGATGCTTCCTAGGGCCCACTTGACTTCTCATTCCAGGATGTCTGTCTCTAGGTGAGTGATCATAACATCATGATTATCTGGATCATGAAGATCTTATTTTTACATGTGTACAGAGGTATAAGAAAATACCTACCTGAAGACATTTAATGTTTTAAGAGTTGGCAAATTATTTGAAAAAATGGTTACCATTCATTTTATTTAAGGGGTACTTTTTCAATTCTTTTTAAAATTTTTAATTTTTAAATTACTATAGGCTCACTGGAAGTTGCAAAAATAGCTTAACATGATACCATGTACCCATTGCATAGCTTTCCTGCAGTAATATTCTTTATAGAACACATTTCATTAAAATTGATAAGGGTTTGTATACATTTAACGCATAGATTTGGCCAACAGCAATATGGTTCTTTTAATAGCGTTGTGAATATTTAATATGTCACATAAATGGTATAATTGTGAAGCTCAAGTTGAGATTTAATTTCTCAGATAAGGCATCTTTTACATATAGAAATTCTCACAATAGAAGATCCTACCTCATTTGGGGGAACATACCTGTGTAAAAGTTAAATCTAAGAATGTCATTTCCCCCTGAACACTTTGTCAAGAAAAATTTCAAGGAAACAAATACCATCTAGCTTCTACAATTAGCACTTCACTATCCCCTGAAAAAGGGAATGGCTACGTACTCCAGTATTCTTAACTGAAGAATTCCATAGACAGAGGTGCCTGGTGAGCTACAGTCCATGGGGTCGCCAGGAGTCAGAAATGACTGAGTGATTCACATTTTCTTTTTCATATTGTATTATCATATATCTTTTCATCTCTCCGTTTTTAGTTTTAATGCATTTCACAGTACATTGTAGACATCAGTACACTCAAACATGTTTATCATTAACTTAAGAGTTCTGTAGAATTTTATTATAATCACCCCAGAAAGTTTGTTCAAATCTCTTGGCCATTTTCTACTCCCACCCTCCAGATGCAACCAGTTCTGCCCTTTTTCCACCCTAGATTAGTCTATTACAGAACTAAAATGTCATTTAAATTAATTATGCTGTCAGTGCTCAAGCCTGCTCATATCAAATTTCTTTATTCTGTTCTAAACCGAAGTAGGTGTTTTATATGTGAATATCCTTATTGTTTTTGGTGTAGTGAGTATTTTTATTAGCTAGCAAACATTACTGCTCTACCTCTCACTTTTTGTTGTCTGTAGGACCACCCATAACACAGTCAAGCTTGATCAATAACCGTGACCAGCCTGGGACAAGTGCAGTGCCCAATCTTGCACCAGTGGGAGCAAGACTACCTCCTCCTTTACCCCAGAACCTCCTTTATACAGTGTCAGAACGTAAGTATACATTTGATTTATTAATAAAATTGTTAGGCAGAGAAAAGCCAGAATTTTTCTCAGAACACTTGAAAAAATACAGTTAATTTCTATTTTAAGGACTATGTATACAAAATTATACTCATGTTTACAGCGCAGTTTATTGTGTGGTTATGCTCTGTAACTGTATTTTAATTTTGTGTGATGATGGGAGAGAAAGACAAGGCCTTCTATATTGGAGAAGTCTGCTCTGCTGTAGTATAGCAACATTCTTCTCCTAAACAAATTATATTTTGAAGCTTCTGTTCAAGAATTGTTCTTCTGATTGAATTTCCAAAGCCTAAGATTTACCTGCTAAGAGCGTACGAAAGATCGGATAAAATACACCTAATTATTTAACTTGTAATGCTGAAACGAGCATAGCATCACTTAAACTATAGTATTTAGTGGTTAGACTGTCTTGTAACATTGATGTTTAACTGTAGTAATATGTTTTTCTTGAATCCTAATTATCTTTTATTTTTCATAGTTTTTGTTACTGTTGTTTTTAGTTTACTGAGTCTTAAAAGAAAAATTTCGTTCTTCAGAAACATAAAAATAAGGTTGTTTTTTGTTAAAAATGTCAGACTGTGAGAATTTCTTTACAGAGCTAGGTAACTTTATAGATAAATTCACCTTTTTTTGTAACTGTGTTTATCATAAACATTTCTTCATCTCTGTCATGACCTGGGGAGGCAACTCAGGGAAGTAATTAAGCTTAGGTTCAAGTTCTGGTTCCATCAGTTAGGTCACTGTGACCTTAGGCAAGTTGCTTAACCTCTTTGTATCCTAATTTCCTCTTTTGTAAAACAGAAATAATAGTAACATTACTCACCTCATTAAGGTTATTTTGGGGAAACATGTTATATGTTAATACATATAAAGCATCTAGAATAGTATCTGGCACCTTAAGCTATACATAAGGAATAGTTGTTATAGTTTTGTAGTTATCATTGTCTCCATAAATTTCAGCCTCTCTGAAATCAAAACCTGTTATTTTCCCCTAAGTCTCTATTACCTCCCCAATCCCTGTCTCTCTTTGCTAATGTAAGTAATACCCACCTGATCGCCTAGAATTGAAAACCCTGCCATGACTGACTCATTGCTTTGCTTTTTTATTTCTAGTTAATTGAAAAATTCTTCCTCTTTTTCTTTGATGCATCCTTTTCTCTCTTCCTGCTGTGGTTTCTACCCTCCTCCACACTTGAATCACTTCACATTTTGGATTATTGCTGCAGTCTTTTTGACTCCAATATATTTTATTCCCACTTTCCGTCCACGTTATACCGTATAATGCTGCTAAGCTAGTTTGCCTGAGAAAACCAGCCATGATAGTTCCTTATGAGAATTCTTCAGTGCTGTTTCCTCCTATGTTCCCGCTGTGCTTTCTCAGAACAGAAACCATATCTGATAGTTAAATAATTATCCATTTTGTTTTACTTTTAGTATCTCACAGTCTTCTAATTAGTATCTTGTTACAGTGCTTATTTTACTGCTCTCATTTTTTTAATTATGGGCAATTTCAGACATATATAAAAATAAAGAAGGTAGTATAATAAACTCCCATGTTCCCATCACTCAGCTTCAACATTTACCAATCTTGTTTCATGTTTCCCCTCCCTGAATCAGCTCTTAGCATTATTTCTTAGTGCTTTTGGACTTGTGAATATAAAAAATGGGTTATTTATCTGAAAGTCTTTTACAGATGACACATTTTCATATTGTTAAATTTAGCATTTTGACTCATGATAAAAGTTTCATTTTGTTTTTAATTTATAAAAAATGTGGTAATTATGATTTATTTTAACATTGTTAAATTTAACATTGTGATTCCATTTTGATTTTTCCTCCAACATTAGATTTTATTTTCTACTTCAGATAATTATGGGCAAATGCATATCTAATTTTGTGGCACAAAGTCCTTTTTTTTTTTCAGCTTTTTAAAAAAAATTTCTGTTGTAGTATAGTTGATTAACAATGTAGTGTTAGTTTCAAATGTACAGCAAAGTGAATCAGTTACATATATACATATATTCACTTTTTTTTTTGGATCCTTTTCCTGTATAGGCCGTTACAGAGAATTGATTAGAGCCCCTTGTGCTATATACTAGTTCCTTACTCGTTACCTATTTTGTATGTAGTAGTGTGTATATGGCAATTCCAGTCTCCCAGCTTATCCTCCCTGTCCCCTACTTCTCTTCTTCCCCCAGATATTCACAGGTTTGTTTTCTATATCTGAGTATTTGTTTTGTAGATAAGTTCATTTGTACCATTGTTTCAGATTCCACATATAAGTGATAGCATATGATATTTGTCTTTCTCCATCTCAGTTACTTGACTCAGTATGACACAAGCTCCCTTTTGGTTTTAATGAAAAAATATTGTAAAAAAATTATAGTTTAAAAAAAAATTCATCATTAATATTCACAGCATAGAAAATGTGTAGAAGTGAAGAACAGCATATCATATGATAGTTGTGAAAATTATATTAATAGGGACCCAAATAAACAAAGAAAAATGAAATCTGGTATTTTAGAGGTAGGGATAGGGTCTATTCAATGCTCGGTACTGGGAATATGAGTGAGAAATGATTTTTCTTCTAAGAAGCTAAAAATGTAATAGTGGGAAAGAAATATGTCAAAAATTACAAACTCATGAAAAACCAATTACAGTATATTTTGCTGTTAAAAATAAAGCAACAGAGTGCCTCAGAAATACATGTAACAAAGGAACTAATTCTGCCCAAAACAAAACCTTCATCTAGTCTAATTATCATTCAATTGTGAAGAGGACAATTGAATGTTAAAAGGAGAAAAAGAATTTCCCCACTGTAAAACTGTGTAGGGTATATGGGGCTCCTGGCAATGCTATTTATAACTTAATGGCAGGTATGGTTATAATTTAGAAAGAACTATGAAATTTGGTTTTTGTTGAATTACAGTGTCACAGATACTCTGAAAAGGATTTAAATAATGAAATGTAGTTGGAAGTGTATGGAAAAACACCTATTAAAAACAACTATTTCCTTTGACATACTTAAGCAAAATGATTTTTACCCAAATTCAGAGTTGCTAGTTCAGTGTATGGTTTTGGGGTTTGAAGTTTTGTTTTGCTTTGTTTTCACAGGACAGAATCATTTTAAAGTATATTCCTTTAAATTTAACTTGTTTCTTTTGCTTCTTTGAAGAAGATGTAATAGAAATATTTTGTACCTGCTAAGCTCCTTGTATTGAGTGTGTGAAAGATTAGTAGTAAAATATAACAGTCTAGATTCTAAAGATTGATTCTTAGGTTGAAGGCAGTTGTCAATCTTTAGGTGAATTTACATAAATTACTTTTATCTTTTAGAGAATATGTTTCCTATTAGCTGTGTAAAATTATTAAAACATCATATTCTTAAACTTGAGATGCCTCATTTAATTCTGTGGAATATGTAACACTTTTCTGTGCACAGTCACAGATTTTGATGTCTAGAAAAGTCAGTCTCCTATAGAGTCCTATATTGTCTGGAATTTCTCTCCCCTTGTGTGTTACTTGGATTTGTTTTGCATTAGTTGTCATATTGCCTATTTCAAATAATGTCTGATGAATATCAAATAAAGGTATTCATCCTAAGAAATACTTAAATGTCATTGGGATGCAGTTAGTAAATAAACTTTCGTCCATTCTGTTAATATTGAGTTCCTACTGTGTGCTAGGCACCATTTAGGCCCTGGAACTTTAAAAGGTATGCCAGGGACCTTGGATTCTAATAGAGAAGACACGTAATAAATATGGCCAACAAGAAACAAAAGCAGAATCTTCCCATTCCTCAATGGATTCGAATGAAAACTGGCAATAAGATCAGGTACAACTCCAAGAGAAGACATTGGAGAAGAACCAAGCTGGGTCTATAAGAAGCCTCACATAAAAAGTGGCACACATGTTAAGACCTTTTTTTTAAGCAGCCAAATCACAGTGAGAACATCACTACTATAATGCTTGGCTCCTAATATTTCTTATTTCCTATCAATCTGAGGCTCAATAATAAATATGAAACATTGGAACTGTAAAAAAAAAAAAAAAAATGGCCAATAATTGGAAGTATAGCTTTCTATTTTCTTCCAGTTGAGCTTTCAATTTAAAACTCATCTTAAGACTTTTTTTTCTCTTGTGAATACTCTTAAAGACAAAGTCAGGAGAATTACAGAGTAGCTAAAATTTTAGTTTGAATAAAGATTATCTTCAAAAGACTAGAGTTAACATTGTGTGTGTGTATGTGTGTGTTTGTTAGTTGCTCAGTCATGTCTGACTCTTAAGAATGAAAATATTGCTATCAATCAGGTAATATAAGATATATGAATGACTTACAATAGGAGCATGAACTTAGGAGACTTGCATTTTGAAATTATTCAGTCGCTCTACACTGATAAAAACTAAATTGAATAAATCAGAATCTGAAAAAGAATATATGCACACACCTATATTTATGTTTAACTGACTCACATTGCCGTACATCTGAAATTAGCACAGCAGTGTAAATCAAATATATTTCAATAAAAGTTTGGGAAGAAACTTAGGTGAATGAATCTAAATTGTGACTGGCTTATTTTCACCATCATTATAACCAACTTGATTTTTTAAAACTTTTTATTATGGAAAATTTCACATATGCATAAGAGAGTAAGCACTGTAGTAATCTTCATTACTCAGTTGCTGGTTTCAACATTTATCAACGTATTGATTAACCTTGCTTTATCTGTAACTCACTTCTGACTTGATTATTTAAAAACAAGTTTCAAACATACCATTTAATCTATGAATCTCTGAAAGATAAGGGGTAAATACATGCACACAATTACTATACTTTATCACATTCCCCAAATATAACAGATATTATTGTCAAATATCTAATCAGTGTTCATATTTCCCAGTTGTATCATAGACATTACTTTATATCTGGTTCATTTGAAGCTGAATCCAAGCAAGGTTACACATTACATTTAGTTGATATGTTTCTTAAGCCTTTGAATCTATAACAATTTCTCCTACCTCTTTTTTTCCCCCTTGACACTTGTTGAAGGAGCAGATAATTTGTCCTAAAGAATTTTTCCATAATCTAGACTTGGCATATCTTGCATCTGCTGGTATCGTTTAATGCATTCCTCTATCCCCTGTTTTTTCTGGAAATTGGAGATTTATCTAGATCTAGATTAATAGGGTCACATTTGGGGTTTTTTCCCTCCTTATTTTGCATGAATATTTTACTGAAGGGGTTTTGTACTTCCTGCTGCAGTATATACCTGGTGTACAATATCAAGTTGTCTTCCTTTCTGTGCTACAAATATTGATCACTGTGTATAGGTGTTTTCATCCTGATCCATCCTTTCAAAAAATTGCTCATGGTTGTTTGTGAACCCTGCCCAGTTCTCTTGTTTCATTTGGGGTATAAAAGTGTGATACTCTAATTCTATGATTTCTTCTACGTTTATTGGCTGACAGTCTACAAAGTAGAACTTGTGACCATTGGTTACCTGAAGTGGTCACCATTTGGTTAACCTGAAATGTACTTTTTATAGCAAAGACAGGATAAATGCTTCTGTCCTTTTCATTTATCAGTTTTCAGAAAATGAGTTTGTTTCCACGTATCTTCCAGAGGGACCACTGTACTTTTTCTAAGTATCATTATGAACTCATGGATTTCTGATGTTTGGTATGTTTCACCCCATTGTGGCCTTTTTTGATGTTCAGATTGTCTCTTCTTTAACCATGGGAAGCCTCTTCATGTTAGCTTCTACAGGTTGCTTTGTTGTATTTTTTACATGCTGGTGTTCGGTAGCCATCTTGCTTCTGGAGCATTATACGAAGGTGTACCAGACTCATCTTACAAGTTTTCTATCCAGACCTAGAATCAACCTTTTATCTAAGGAACTCTTTCTTTTTCACATAGTATTTAGAGACCTGAATAGATGTTGTTAAAGAAAATCAGGCTTCATTTGAATAAACAGCCATCTTTTTGAAGTATAGGAATGCATGTTTTTTGTCATTCATTTTAAAAAGGCATTGTACAAACTAGCCTTTTAATTTCTCATTTACTTTGAGATAGTTATTAATTAAATACACATGCTATATGAAATGCTTTATCATAAATTTAAGCTAGTCATATGAACTGAGATTGTGCTTCCCATTTTTCTCTTTAGCACATGACTTCATTCTGCAAAGAAATTCTCTGCAGTATATCATGCTTCAACAATTTTCACATCATTGAGGATATGTTAGATTGCTTTTGCAATGTAATGATTGATCTTTTTTCATGTAAATTTTGAAAAGATTGGTGCTAAGCACACAATTATGTGGTCCGCTTATACAGTATGATTTGTCACCTTTTCTCCATGTACCGGAAAGTATAGCATATCCATTTCTTCTCCACATTTACTGTGAAATCAAGTGGTTGCTTTGTGACTTGTCTTATTAAAGTGTATTTAAAGTCTTCTGCAATTTTACAACTTTATAAGGGTATTTTATCATATTAAAAAAATCTAAATTCACTTTGTCTTGTGTCACATAGTGAATGTCTGACTTCAGATACAAAATATTGAGTAAATATTAAAACTAGGTCTCATATGGAGTAATAAATGAAAAAGATACTATTAAATAACCACCAAAGAGAGGTTTTGCTCCTTGATACCTTGACTTTTTTAATCTTGTTCTACAAAATTTGGCTTCATTGTTTCTGCCATTTTTGCATCTATAAATATAAATTCTAAAGGTGCTTTCTTTCCAAAAGTGGTCCTTAATATCTGAGATACTTTCGTGTGTACAGTGGCTAGTCTGTTCATGTGGGATTTTTGTCCTCTTGTCTGTTTGTTATCCACCTACTTACAGGGTAGCAGATTTTCACTGTCTTTATGTTTTTGTTTTGAACATTTCTTATTCTCCGTGAGAGTATGCTTGTGGTGGGTATTTTTTTTTTTAATTCCTTTATTATGTTTCTTTTTTCTGCTCCCAGATATGGGAATAGTTTGTGCATACCTGAAATTATATGAATTTGGGAGGAATGTTTTTATTTTTTTTAAATGGTTATGACAGCTTTCATAACCACATCTCTCTGGATATTAAACTCTACATGAATAATAGCTCAGGGCTCCTTTGTCAATAACTTGATATGGTTGATCAATTTCTGGTAAGATCAGCATGTAGTTATTCCATTTAAGATGATAAAAAATGGACATTATGCAGTCACACTACCTAATTCTTACTCTTTGTTTATACCTCAGTGCATCCTACCCAGCTGCATGTCTGTTTCTTAAGTTAGAAGGAATCTTAATAGCATCTTTCTCAAGTACTATTCCCATTGGTGTACTTTCTCTGTTCTTGGCTCAAGTCTCAGGAAGTAGATCATTACTTAAGAGAAGCTTGTGACTCTCAATCCCAGCTGCCCTCCTATTCTTTCCTCTGTAGGACAGCCCATGTACTCTCGTGAACATGGTGCTGCTGCATCTGAGCGACTTCAGTTGGGGACACCGCCTCCTCTGTTGGCAGCTCGTTTGGTGCCACCTCGAAACCTCATGGGATCCTCCATTGGGTACCATACCTCAGTCTCCAGCCCCACCCCTCTGGTCCCAGGTAAGCTTGGCTACAGATGGCCATCCACCTCTGATCTTTTGTACCATAAACTGGCCAGCCTAAGAGGTGACTTGGTATCCTGATCTGCTATCACAGATTCCCATTAAAGCTCCCAAGTGGTTTTGTTTTCTGTTTCTTTGCTCCTTTGGTTTGTCCCTAGTGCCCCTAGATGATTAGGCCTCCTGTGTGTCTGTCATCTCCAGTGTCCTTTGTATTTACTTTCTGTGCCTTGGTAACTAAGGTCATGCGAGTTCCTTGAACTAGTTTTTAACCCAGCAGATAGGAAGAGTATCTACTTGAATGTTTTCTAATCAGTTATATGTTACAAGAAAAGCTAGGTTAATTTTTCTGTAAAACAAAACAAAAACGTGGTTTCTTGCTGATCATGGATGAACATGTGTTTTTTCCCCTCTGCCCCTGTTGTATGGAATGACTGTGTATAATGATTTCTTGAAAACTCTTCCCTCCTATTGACATTTTTGAAGATCTGTGGAGTGCTTTGAGGGTGTCTTAAGAGGTTTTTAACATTTTTTCACTTTGCCTTTAGATCTCAGTTCATCATAATTAATTAAAGGACCTTCAATTTTCTTGGGGTTCTGTGTGGTCCCAAGAATTATTAGAACAAGGCTATTTGATTATGTAACTTCTTTTAAAGCTTTCTGCAGCCTTAATGTAGGAGATTTTTCTGTCAGGAGTACCAAATTGTATTAATAACTGGAAACTTTTTAATCATAATTTGCTGATCGTATACTCTGAATTACAGAACTGATTGGCTAGTAATAAAAATGTAAAAGGTACCTTATGTTGTAGCTAAAACCTAATATGAGCAACAAAGGAATTTTTCCATTAAGAAAAAAAGAGATGCAAGGATTTACAAATGCATTTGAGAGAATCATTGTCTTCACTCCATCTTAACCTTTCTTTGATTCTGTGTAGGATGAAGAGGATGTTTTGGAGATCAACACTTTCAGAATGTTTTTTCAATGCTTATATTTATTTAGCGTTAGAATTTTAAAAATTAAATTTTTAGGAATTTCCCTGGTGGTCCATTGGTTCAGACTCCATGCTTCCACTGCAGGAGCTTGGGGTCCATCCCTGGTTGGGAAATTAGGATCCCACATGCTGTGCAGAGTGACCAAAAAAAAACAATTAAATATTCAGTTGTAGAGAAAATATAGAGAAGATGATAAAAATGTGTTGATGAGGCAGGTGGTAGTAAGATAATGATTACATATGTAAATATAAAATTTAGCTTATTTAGCTGTTTGAAATACAACATTTAAAATATATTTTACATATGAAATTGACTCTCTTCTCTCCAGTTTAAAGTACAAATAGCCAGGGACTTCCCTGGCCGTCCACTGGTTAAGATTTGTGCACTTCCTATGCAGTGGGTGTGGGTTTGATCCCAGTTGGGGAACTAAGATTCCACATGCTGTGTAGTGTGGCCCAAAAAACAAAAAATGCAGATAACCAAGTTAATAGATTTATTGTTTCTCTTCTAATTAAAAGAGTACCTAGAAAGTGGTGAGACATGATTACGAGGAAACTCAGTCATTTGTATATGGTGTTTGTATATGTGAACATTTCTCTTAAAAATGTGCAGTGAAGTTTGAATTATGTGATTTTTTTAATGAAACTTTTAGTATTTTATTCATCTTCATAGTTTCATGGTATTAGTAAAAATAATGGCCATTATAAATAAGTATAAAGTGGAAGTTGATGAAAAAATAATCCCAAGTCTTCCTTGACTCCCACCCTCCCGCCAAAAAACTAGCTAGTATATGGCAAATATCCTTTTCACACATTATCTTTAGGCATAAGTTCACTTTGTAGTGGTGGATGGTTTAGTCACTAAGTCATGTCTGACTCTTGTGATCCCATGGACTATAGCCTGCCAGGCTCCTCTGTCCATAGGGTTTTCCAGGCAAGATACTGGAGTGGGTTGCCATTTCCCTCTCCTATGTGATTATTACAGAGGACAAAAAGGACATTAGGTGAATGAATCCAGAAACATATCCATAATTCAGAATGGATTTGCATGTCTGTATTTTGTAACTGGAGCATTTTTGTTTCTTTGATGTTCAGTAAGTTTTATCTATATACTCTTTAATTCAAAAAGAAATATATGTGGGTTGATATAATTTTATTTGTTGAAGAAAATTCATTTTTGTGGTTATTTTATAATAAGAAATTATTTACTCTTGATTTTTACGTATTCTGTTGTTTTGTTTTCCCTTAGATACCTATGAACCTGATGGTTATAATCCAGAAGCTCCTAGTATTACCAGTTCTGGTAGATCTCAATATAGACAGTTTTTTTCAAGAACGCAGACACAGCGCCCAAACCTGATTGGCCTAACATCTGGAGATATGGATGCAAATCCAAGAGGTGAGCCTGCTTTTAACTTTTTCTCATGCTAAATGTCATTTGGGCATGGCATTTCTGACCTCACTAAGGTCTAAAAATACTTTATCTCTGAAGGGTGTTATGTAATGATCTCTCATAAATGTTTTTGAATATCTATGTCCAAATGTTACTTTAAAGATTTAAGCAGAATATATTTATTTTTAAGTAAAAATAATACTAATGTTAACTAATTGCTCTTTTTGTAGGACTTTAGGCTATTTTAGGCACTGTGCTGGATGTTAGATACAGAAAGAGGACATGATCCCTCTTCCTCCAGGAATAAAATCATTTAATGGCCTATTTGTATTTTAAGAGCTACGCTTCATACTAATAACACAGAACTTAAAACACTGTCATAAAATTATTCTTTGACTGTTAGTATTCATGATTATAACCATATGTTAGGACCTTTATAAAGTATAGCCACAAATCTTAAAAGATTAAATGCAAGTATTGCTTTTAATATGGGTTGATACCTCCACTCAAAAAAAATTTGGTTAAAGAGTTTGATGGGATTCCAGTTTCTTACTTATTATAGTCAGATTTCCGGTATTTAATTTCAATTTGAATGATTGGCCATGGGCCATCCTGGTAATATTTTCCTGATTTAATTACCTGGTAGACATTTTCCTGTTCTTACCTTCTTATCCTGATTCTATTTACTGTTCTTTAGTTCCATTAGTAGCATTATTGCCACTACAGGTTAACTCTACAAGACTAAACCAATTGCTTTTTAATACATTATTATCTCTCATATTCCTTACCACCAGCTCCTTAAATGAGGTACTATTAATATTTTTACTCTCTTTTTACAGTTAAAGACACTCAGGCCAACTAAGAAAGGCTAGATTAATTAGCCCATTAATCTAATTCCAAAGAATAGGCTCTTTCTTTCTGTGCTATAATGCATATATTGTTACCACATTACCTGAAATTAGTGGGAAGATCATGATTTCAGCCCCACAGTTGTTATTCTTTGCTATTGATTTTACTTTTGGTGGAGTTGCTAAAAGTCATTGAAGAATACTCAGAATGTAACATGTGTAGTTTTGTGTTGGTATTTGCTTTTTTTGTTCAGCACACCTCTTTCCACTGACAACCTGTTGTAAGGTCAGTGTGTTAATACGGTGTTGGGTTGGCAAAAGTTCGCTTGGGATTTTCCATAATATCTTATTGAAAATCCCAAACAAACTATGACCAACCCAATATTTTATTAGTCCTAACTGTTGTGAATGAAATGTGTTAATTTATGATATTAGCTTTGAATTTCCTTTCAGCTTTTAAGTTTGAATAATTTTGAACCTACAAATCAGAAGTGCAATAAGCACCTAGATACTTTCATTTAGATTCACCGGTTGTTAACGTTTTGTCAGCTTTGGGCAAGAATGCTCACTTGTGTGCACTCCTCTCTCCCTTCCTCCCCTCTCCCTTTACATTTTTTTTCTTGAATCACTTGAAAGTAAATTTTGGAGATTGTGACACTTTAAGATCCTTTAGTCTACATCTGAGAAAAAGACACAGTAGTATATAAGCACAATATTGTCACACATAAGAAAATCATAATTTCATAGTAGTATCCTATCCATGTGAACCTCTTGTTGAATCATATAAGGAGATAAATATTTCACTCTGTTTATGGTCTAATAAATTTGATCACTTACCTAAAGCAATAATTGTTTAGCTCTTAGTTGTAAAGTAAATAATTTGTAGAGTGGTACTTTGGCATCAGGTTAAGCATCTCATTCTCCAACACTGTTACACTGATTTTTTTTTCCCTTCTGTTCATGATCCTTGCTTGACTCAGTCATTAGATCAGAGTTGGCTAGGACTTTTTAAACATGCATATTGTATCTTTTAAAAAAGGAGGAAAGGGAGGCAATTGATAATTTATTCTTACTGTTAAACATTTCTGAAAAGGAAGTGGTAGTGTTAGGTACTATTCACAGTGATTTTTAACTTTTGGACTAAATATTTTAATCATTTGAAATTCCCAAAATATAATGCATTGCCAGTAATGTTAATTTTTGTTTTCAACAGCTGCTAACATCGTCATTCAGACTGAACCACCGGTTCCTGTTTCAATTAATAGTAACATAACCCGAGTAGTTCTTGAACCTGATAGCCGGAAAAGAGCTATGAGTGGTTTGGAAGGGCCACTCACAAAGAAACCTTGGTTGGGAAAGTAAGAGAATTTGCTTGTTAGTAACATCTAATTGATGTTTTTGGCTTTTTGCTTGCATTAGTAAATTTGTAAAATTAAGAGTTGTCATTAATTATTAATTTTGAATCTATGTGTATCAAAGCTAAGGTTCGCAGAGGCATCATTAGTATGTCTTATATGTTAAAAAGTCAACAGAATATTGATAACAGATATTACTAATTTCTAGGCCTAGCCCAGTTTTATAATTACTGAGACATCAGTCTTTCTTTGCACCTGTTCTCTTCTTACGTAATAAGGATAATGTGAAAATTACCTACTAACATCTGAAGGATGTTAAGTGCTTAAGGAAGACACTTGAATAAATATAAACTTACATTCTTTGCTGATTATCTCTTGCCTAGGGCATAATGTAGGAGAATTAACTAAGATCTGTTAATATTCCTTTCAGACAAGGGAATAACAATCAGAGTAAACCAGGATTCTTGAGAAAGAATCAGTATACAAACACCAAATTAGAAGTCAAGAAAATCCCTCAGGAATTGAACAACATTACCAAGCTCAATGAACACTTCAGCAAATTTGGAACTATTGTTAACATCCAGGTAGGTGTGGCTATGTTGGTGACAGAATCCATGTATATAATGTATTTTTTTAAAGATTTATGCATTTTTGGCTGCACTGGGTCTTCATTGCTGGGAGGGGGCTTTCTCTTGTTGCTGCATGTGGGGGCTGCTCTTGGTTGCGGTGTGCAGGCTTCTCATTGTGGCGGCTTCTTGTGAAGCACAGGCTCTAGGTACATGGGCTTCAGTAGTTGTGGCACATGGGCTCAGTAGTTACGGTGCATGGGGTTAGTTGCTCTGTGGCATATGGGATCTTACTGGACCAGGAATCGAACTCGTGTTACCTGCATTGGCAGGCAGATTCTTAACCACTAGACCATAATGTATCACTTGCTTAAACAAATCAGTGATTAGTTTGATCATCTCTGCTATGTGTTTTAAATCCCACCATGTATCTGTATCCCTAACTTTACGTTGAAATTATGCTGAATTTGTCCTCTGAACTCATTTGATTTCTTTCTGAACCTCTTCCTGAAAGACAATGGGCTGGTTATTGTATCTTTGTTCATAGTTTTATGTCTGGACAAATGACTTTTTTTACCTGCTTTAGTATTCTGACTAGGTAGTGAGATTTTTGGTAGTTTCTAAGATTGTATTTTTGTCTACTGAACTGGCTTTTGTGAAATATTAATTGATTAAGCATGGTTCTAGTTGTGAGAATTTTAGATACTAAAATTTAACATCAGGTAAATCATAGCTTTTATATTTTGCTATGTACTTGCTAGCTTTTTGAATTTACCAATTTGGTGGTTGAGTGTTATGCTGTAATTGAGGGTAATATAGTAGAAGATCTGTTTAAATTGGTATTTCAGTCAGTTTACTTAGTGTTGCCATCAAATGAAAATATAATTTATCTATCTCTAACCACCTTTTTTCTCTTAAATTGTTCCTACGTCGTCATTCTTTATGGCATTTAGAAAAAGTAGGTAGCTTAATGTAGATGAGTATGTTAGTCTGCTTGGGTTGCTATAACAGTATAATACCATAGCCTGGGTGGCTTAAACAGCAAAAGTTTATTTGGAGGGAACCCAAGATCAAAATAGTAGCCTATATGGATCCTGGTAAGGACTCTCTGGCTTGCAGATGGCACCTTCTTTCTGTGTGCTTACGTGTTGGAAGGAGAGAGAGGGTAAGAGACAGAGAGTTCTCTTCCTGTTAAGTTCATTAGTCCTGTCTGATTAGGGTCCTATCTCTTTCATCTCATTTAACCTTGTTTACCTCCTAAAAAGCCCTGTGTCCTGATGCAGTCACATTGTGGGTTAGGGCTTCAATGTATGAGTTTAGTGAAGACATAATTCAGTCCATAGCAGTAGGCCATAATTTATATACGCACTATTCTCTGGGGAAATTGGCGTTGTTCTTACTTGTTTTTTTAATAGAAACAATGCTATGGTAAGGCTCCTTTTGGATAAACGTTTTTATTTTTATTTTTTATGATGCATTGCTGAAATTACGGAAATTTTAAAACTTTTTATTTGAACAGCCAAATTGATACTCCCAAATGCAATTTATGAAGCCTCATCAAAACTATAATACAGATCTAAAAATTTTTAGACCAGTTTCATAAGTGAAAAATCGTACTTACTTGAATTTGCTTTGTTTTTATTCCTCAGTTCAGTTCAGTCGCTCAGTCGTGTCCAACTCTTTGCAACCCCATGAACCACAGCACACCAGGCCTCCCTCTCCATCACCAACTCCCGAAGTCCACCCAAACCCATGTCCATTGAGTCAGTGATGCCATCCAACATCTCATCCTCTGTCGTCCCCTCCTCCTCCTGCCCTCAATCTTTCCCAGCATCAGGGTCTTTTCAAATGAGTCAGCTCTTCACATCAGGTAGCCAAAGTAATGGAGCTTCAGCTTCAGCATCAGTCCTTCCAATGAATATTCAGGACTGATTTCCTTTAGGATGGACTGGTTAGATCTCCTTGCAGTCCAAGGGACTCTCAAGAGTCTTCTCCAACACCACAGTTCAAAAGCATCAATTCTTCTGTGCTCAGTTTTCTTTATAGTCTAACTCTCACATCCATGCATGACCACTGGAAAAACCATAGCCTTGACTAGACGGACCTTTGTTGGCAAAGTAATGTCTCTGCTTTTCAATATGCTGTCTAGGTTGGTCATAACTTTCCTTCCAAGGAGTAAGCGTCTTTTAATTTCATGGCTGCAGTCACCATCTGCAGAGATTTTGGAGCCCAGAAAAATAAAGTCAGCCACTGTTTGCCCATCTATTTCCCATGAAGTGATGGGACCGGATGCCATGATCTTAGTTTTCTGAATGTTGAGCTTTAAGCTAACTTTTTCACTCTCCTCTTTCACTTTCATCAAGAGGCTCTTTAGTTCCTCTTCACTTTCTGCCATAAGGGTGGTGTCATCTGCATATCTGAGGTTATTGATATTTCTCCCTAGGTAGACTCTAATTTATATACACCATTTTTGCATTTACCTATCCACTGTCTTTGCTCATTTTTTTAAATGAAGGCATTGTAATAATGCTTTTCCAAACCTTTGCTTATCATATATATTAAAATTACTTTTTCATTTTGTCATTTATTTTGTTTGTGGCTTGTTTGGACTGACAATGATTCAAGATTTTATTTGGTCAAATCTGCTGTTTGTCTTTATGGTCCTGCGTTCATAGATGTGTTGTAAAAAGGCTTTCCAGACCTTCAGAGTATACAGATGTTCACTTCTCCCTGATTTTTTGTAGGCTGTTTTGTTTGTTTATTGTAAAACATTTTCTGTCTCTGGAGTTTATTTGGATGTAAGATATCAGGAAGGAATTCTTATTATCTTTTCCCAAGTGGTTATATAACATCACTAGGATTATTTGTTAAGTAATCTAGTATTCTTTCATAAATAATGTTGAAATACATACGTTACCTTGTAAGAGATAACTGTCTTTATTTACACAGACTTCACAATGGATTTCAGCAGGCTGTTTTCTGCTTTTGAATTCTTTATCAGTAATTTATTTATTTACTTGCCTGTAATCATTCATTTCTGTGTTTTGTTGTTGCTATTGTTTTTTCGTATAGGTTGCTTTTAAGGGAGATCCAGAAGCAGCCCTCATCCAATATCTTACTAATGAAGAGGCCAGAAAAGCCATTTCTAGCACTGAAGCAGTTCTAAACAACCGGTTCATTCGAGTCCTGTGGCACAGGGAAAATAATGAGCAACCAGCACTACAGTCTCCAGCACAGCTGCTCCTGCAACAACAACAAACACTTAGTCATCTGTCACAGCAGCACCATCACCTGCCACAGCACCTTCATCAGCAGCAGGTGCTGGTGGCCCAGTCTCCTCCCTCATCAGTACATGGAGGGATTCAGAAGGTAATCTGCTGGCTCATAGGGAATTAAAGGTCCTTTAGGCCTATCTTCTAGATCACTGTTTCTCAATTTGTTGTCTTTGGTCTTCTACATCAGAGCCAGTCAGTTTGGTTTGTAGGCCAACAGCATCTGATCTCCTAGGAGCTTATTAGACATGTAATTTGGGGCTTCACCTCAACTTACTTAATGAGTAGGGCTCAGTAATCTGTTTTAATAGGCTGTCCATGTGATTTTTAGGTACCTTGAAGTTTGAGAAGCACTGTGCTAGAATCACCTACCTGGGTGCACATTACCTTCTCAGATCTACAGCATCAGTCTCTAGATACAAGGCCCATAAATCTTCATGTTTAAGAAATACCTTCTTCTCAACACTCAGTTACAATAACCATCCACCACTGAATGACTCTGAATCTAGAACAACTTCTTTGTTTTGTGTTAGAATCAATCACTCTTATACCCACCCTCTTGTTCTATTTTTTCTCATATAGAAATATTCCGTTTCTTTTAAAACTGAAATGGTAGCCCAGGAGACTGGAATTTTGTCTGTTTTATTTGTTCTATCCCTGGTGCCTAAAACAAGGCCTGGCACATAGTGCTCTAAACATATTTGAATGAATAGATGAACAAAGAAAAGAGCAAATCACCCTGCGGTAGAACTATTCAGATACTGATGATATTGATAATCTCCTAGGCATTCTTTTTGAATTAAATATACTCAGATAGAATGAGAAGCATGTTCCTTAACAGGACCTAGTATTAACTCCATTCACCATCCTGTTTATTTACAGTTAAGTTTGCATTTCTTTTGTCTCTGTCCCATTTCATGTTAGGTCCTGAAGGTAAAGGCTTTCCCTAGGTATTGGCTAAATGGTGTATAAAAGTGGTACAGTCACCTCTGTGATCCATTTGAGTCCGTGCTGTTAATGCAGCCTGAGATTGTGTTATGTTTTTAGGATGGTCCTATCACAGTTACTCATATTAAACTGTCAAAACCCATAAGTCTTTCAGCATTACGTAATTGAAAAATTACTAACTGTATTTGTGAGTACATACACATATATTTGCATTATGTTGTGATATATTTCAGACATCCAAAAGAGTATGGATAATAACAGTCATTTGTATGTCTACCTCTTAGAAAAAGAAACCTTATAAATAATAGAAGCACTCTACCTTCACATTCCCATGTCTTCCTCCCCAGAGTAATCACTGTCCTAAATTTGTATCATTCCTAGGCATTTAAAAAACTTCTGCCACAAATGTATTTATTTTGTATATGCAGATGATGAGCAAACCGCAGACATCAGGAGCATATGTTCTTAATAAAGTTCCTGTGAAACATCGTCTTGGACATGCCAGTGGTAACCAGAGTGATGCAGCACACTTGTTGAATCAGTCAGGTGGTGCTGGAGATGATTGCCAGGTATATATTTCTGTGAACCTTTAAATATATTTAGAGTTGGAGTTGTTCAGTGACACAAAGAAATTAACAAATTGATTATCACCCAGATTTTGAATGTCTTAGTTCCTCAATCAAGATAGTTGTGACAGCTAATCTTAAATATGGCTGGTCAACTTCCCTAAATTTCAGTGGTTCAGCCAGAAATTTGCTAGTTAAATTTTCTTTTCCTATTCAAAGCTGAGTGGGAATTTGAGAATTTTAGCCGTTTATTAATAGATGTCTTTATTAATCCATTTCTTTAATCATTTGTCTTGTTTAACATCATGAAGGGGATTCAATCATAATCAATTCAAAAGTCAAATTTTGAAATATGTTTTTAAATAGCTTCCTTTGCTTTTGAAAATATATCTGTATGACTACTCTCTAGAATGGTGATTGTTTTTTCCCAAGAGAGCTAGGAAAACGTAAAAGATAACAAGTGGGGATAGCTCTCCTAGATATGAAAAACGCTGTGAAGTCTGTACAATGCAAACAGTTTGATACTGGTGCATGAGAGAGCACTAACACAAAATCGTGAGACTGAGATCTATAGACTTAAGAATAGGGATATATCATATGCTAACACATTATCTGAGATCATCAGGGAATGTATGGGCGCTTGGTGAATGGTATTGGGATGACTGGATAGCCCGATGGAAAAAAAAATTAGATCCATTTTTAAAATTACCTAATAAACCAGGGTAATTTCTACAAGGATCTGAAATGTATATGCTGATGGAGATGCTAAATGGTACAACCCCCTTGAAATTTGGCCTTGTCTATGTATTATGCTGTAAAATTATGTATGCATTTACTCTAAACCAATAATCCTCCTCTAAGAATCTATGCCAAAGATGTACTTGTCAAACTATGGAAAGACGTATGAGCAAGACTAGGAAACATAGACTCTTTTCAATAGTGAAAGACTGGAAACAGTCCAAATATCAATCAGTAGGTGATAGGTTACTAAAAATGTACTACATCCACCCAATAGCATATGTGTAACTTTGCAGAGGAATGAGGAGTATCTTTGTATATACCGTGAGGTGATCATCAGGGTACATTAAGTAAAAGAAACAAAATGGGACAAAAAATGTAGTCAGCCGCTGTTAGAAAGTAGGGGCAGTGAACACATGTATTTGTTTATAATAGAAAAAAAACAAAAAGTAACCCATGTAATTGAATCTTGGTGGTTACGGCAAGAATACAGGAAACTAGACAACTTTAAAAACCTCCAAAACATTTCTCAATTCTGTCTACTAAAAAGGTCTAGAAACAATAACCCAGCCTGATGGTAATGACCCTGACACTCCCATCCCCAGTATCAAAAGGAACCGTGGATCCTTGAAGAAATGTCTGTTTCCACATCTGGGGCTGACAGTGTTCCAGATGAGCCCTAGAATATTTTGTCAAACCAGAAAGCAAAGAATTTGTCAAAGATTACTAGCATCCTTTCAAAGAGTGAAAAAATGTCATTAAGACTCTAGAACTCTTCACCAATTGAAAGGAAATTCAGAGGTCAGAAACATGTTAAAGGATACCATAGAATCCTGTGGTGAATACAACAGGGCGAGTGACCTGGTCTCTTCAATAAGTGATTTACAATGGAATGGAGGGACTTCGCTGGTGGTCCAGTGGCTAAGACTTCACACTTCCAGTGCAGGGGGCCCAGGTTTGATACCAGGTCAAGGAACTAGATTCCACATGCTGCAACTAAGACCCAGCGGAGCCAAATAAATGTTTTTCTTTATTAAAGGAAAGACATGGAGAGGGAAACAGAATTAGAGGAGACTTTAAAGAAATAGAACCAATTATACTATACGGACTTTAGAACATCCTAAGTCAAATATGGGAAAATATTTTGAAAATTATAATGTAATCTGGAGTTGTAAATATTTAATGATTTTAAAGAATTGTTACCATTTAAGTGTGATGATCATATTATGGTTTTATGTAAAAAAGAAAGGAGTCCTTATCTTTTAGAGATAAAACTGAAATACTCACAAGGACTTCCCTGGCAGTTCCGTGGTTAAGACTCCATGCATCAAATGCAGGGGGCATGAGTTTGACCCCACCCCGTTCAGGGAACTGAGATCCCACATACCTCGTGGTGAAGCCAAATTAAAAAAAAAAAAACACAGATAAAATAATATGTGGTGTTTGTTATGAGGATATAGTTGGGGATTTAAATATAACAATGTTATTTTACATAAAATAATTAATGATTTTACATAAAATAATGTAAATTGATCGTTGCTGCTTGGTGATGAATGCATCATTTTATATATAATTATTGTACTTCTGTTTATTTAAAAAAATCATCGATACTAAAAGATGGAAAAACAAAAACAATCACAGTTTTTGAAGTCACACAGCGCTGACTGACTCTTGCTAGCTGTGTTCCGTTTCAATAAACTCAGTTGCTGTGGGGATTAAAAAATTTCGTGTTGGTAAAACACGAGAATATAATAAGTGCTCAGTAAATTATAGCTATTGGTATTTTTATTTTGATAAATAATAATAACAACATGAATATCATCTGCAGATTTCTACAGTATTTCATTTTCCTGTGTATTTAAAGTAGTTTAATTTTTAGGGCAATTAAGTGTTGTTTGAGAGAAGTTTTGTATTTGTATATATTACATGATTGAATTTCCCACAAATTTCTTGGTATTATATCTAAGTATTTATAATTTCTTAGTATTATATGCATTTATCTGTGTCCCTTATATGATATATTTAAAGTTAATTTAAAAATAAGAGTGGAGTATCGTTGTGGTCCTTTAATGGACTGGAACTTGGGGGTTCAGAGTTGACTGATAAGAAAGTGAAAGAAGGAAGAAAAGAGGCTGAGCAGCCTGAAGGAGGGCAGAGAGAGAGAGCAATGAAGCAAGACACGGGGACCAGAGTTCTCGTGGAACAGAGGCGTTTATTCAACAGATTGTGGGCAGATACATACTCTCTTACAAGATAGCCCTTTTTAGCAGAGACAGGGATAAAAAAAATCTTACAAGTTGATCAGGAAGCTGGAGGCTAGAGTCATTTTCAAGAGAGGGGATTGTAAAAGTTACTTTCCATATCAGAAGGGAAGAGAGTTGTAAAGAAAAGAAAAATTTCTTTATATTCAGGAATGCAACATTATTGCTAAAAAGTTTTTGTATTTGAATGATAATTGAGTTTATGTATAAAGAACTTGTTTTATAAATGGAGTTTTTAAATGCAAAAATGGCCAAAACTTTACTCCTTAAAAAAATTTATGCAGTCTTTTTAAAAAATTATTTTAAGGCATTGCTAAGATTTAATCATATTTGTGTTTCATAGATTTTTTCAACTCCAGGCCATCCAAAAATGGTTTATAGCTCCTCAAACTTAAAGACACCTTCAAAACTTTGTTCAGGATCAAAATCTCATGATGTCCAAGAAGTTCTTAAAAAGAAGCAGGTAACAATCTTGATTCTTCTCTTCAAAAGGAAAGGATCTATTGAATTCTTAAGTGATTGTGTGAATAACTTGAACAATTCACTGTTGTTATGGAAACAACATTATAATGTTTATTTAACTGCTGCTTGAGGCATTGTATACTTGAAAAATGTTTTGCAGTTAGTTGCCTTAGTAGCTACATCAAGCACAAGGAAAAAATTTTTTCTGTATAAAAATTAAAGACACTGAGTGAGCTGACCTTTTTTTTTCTTTTTTTCCTGCAAGGGAGAGAAAAGGGCGAGAAACAGATATTTTTGTTTCATTATTTTCTCTTAATTTCTTTCTGGCTTTGTACACTAGATAATATTTCACATGAAGTATAGCAATAATTATCATCGTAGATTTAAACTCACATAGTTTTTCAAATAAAATAAATGTTTATATATATTATCTAAGTATAATTAGGGATTTAATTAACAGAGGGGTCAGAGGTGACATTTTCCAGATAGATTTTGCTATCATTTCTAACGTAGAGCTACATCTCACATTTTTAGACTTTAAACTTCAAAAATAAGGATTTGACTTATTACATGAGGAGGTGAAAACAGCTCTTGTTTTTCTTTATATATGCATTCAGGTCTTTTAAGTGAATAAACCTCATAGATACAGCTAATTTGTATTCAGTATTTTAAATGTTAAAGTACAATTATAAATGTAAACTCTTTTATATTGGAAGTGTTGAGAAAATAGGTTTAAAGGTTTCATGTATGGTCAGCTATTTTTTGATTAGGGGGAATGTCTGTCTTGTGTAAGGGATAACTCAGGGAAGATGAGTTGAGATTACAGTAGCCTTATGTATGTATCATTGGCAAACTTGTAAGGAAAAAATTAGTAATGAGAAAATTACCTGTTCATACAGGAAGCAATGAAGCTACAACAAGATATGAGGAAAAAGAGGCAAGAAATGTTAGAAAAACAAATAGAATGCCAAAAGGTAAGACAAACATTCATTATTTGCTTGCTGGAATTGATATATAGAATGGATTTTCCAAAGATATTCTCCCCCAAATTTTCAAGGTTATTTGTATTAGAATTTACTAAGCAAAGTTTTACTTTTTTTTGTTTATTTTATAGATGTTAATATCCAAGCTAGAAAAAAACAAAAACATGAAACCAGAAGAGAGAGCAAATATAATGAAGACTTTGAAAGAGCTTGGAGAAAAGATCTCACAATTGAAAGATGAGTTAAAAACATCTTCTGCAGTCTCCACACCATCTAAAGTAAAGACAAAAACAGAGGTAATTGTTTGCATTTTTCTTTCAGCATAGGCTTATTGAACATTTGTGGTGTGCTTTGCACTTTGAAAAGTACAGTGGAACCCTTAAGTGACTAGTGTGAGACACTAGCAACAATTTTTTTTAATGTTTCTGTAAATGCTATGTACTCCCTTTGAAAGAAATGATACTACCCAGTTTGAACAAAGATGTGTTTTTTTTAACTGAAATTTTTTTGTTCTTCATGCTGAGGATGTAACTGCTCGAGTGATGACAAGGAAAGAGACATTTCCTCTTTTCAGTTCTTTCCCTAATTCTTCAATTACATTGTAATACAGCCATCTCTCATAATAGTCAGAAGATACCATGACTTTAGTATGGGTAAAACTATGGCTTTTTATTGAAAACAATAGTCAAAAGTTCTAGATCTATTTAAGTCTAATTTTGTTAATTTCTATTTATTTCCTTACCGTAGGAGAATGCTTGCTTTTGCACTGAGGTTCTATCATTATTCTACAGCTCTGTAGTAGGATTTTAGATAAATCTGCAGCCCTTTGAGAACTAGAGGGCTTCCTTGGTGGCTCAGATGGTAAAGTGTCTGCCTACAATGCGGGAGATCCGGGTTCAGTCCCTGGGTTGGGAAGATCCCCTGGAGAAGGAAATGGCAATCCACTCCAGTACTCTTGCCTGGAAAATTCCATGGACTGAGGAGCCTGGTAGGCTACAGTCCATGGGGTCGCAAAAAGTCAGACATGACTGAGCAACTTCACTTGAGAACTGGGAATAAATTTATCAGATATATAGAATGTAAATTTTTATGTACAGTATTATATTGCATTTGAAATTGTTTTCTGTTAGTAAAAGAATGTAAAGTGTTTAAGATTGTTTTTTACACAACATTGTCAATCAACTATATAATCCAATAAAATTATGTTTAAGATATTAACTTATGATCAAAAAAAGATCGCTTTTGCTTTTAAAATATGTAATAAAAATGTTATTTTTAATTGAAACTTCCCCAATTATGGAAAGAACATTTAATTATAGAAATTTAAGAGAATATGGGGGAAGAAAATTTCTCAAAGTCACACTAGCTAAAGACTGATAATTTGTTCCTTTAGAAAAGAAAAAGAGTGGCAATAGTTACAAGGTTCAGATCTGAAAGCAATTATTATAACTGTTATATTTGTATTATTAGTGAATTTTTACCATATAATTTATTTTACACCATTATGTTTCAGTTGTGATGCTTTATTATGTGATAATCATTCTCAACTCTCTCATCTCAGATGACTGTTTCCATTGTCTGATTTTTAGGCCATCTTAAGCATATTGTAATACTACTTGCTTATTAAGCAGTAATACTTTTTATTGTTATTACTGATAACATTATACACTACATGTTTTCAGTATTTCAGTCAAGTTACTTTCCTTAAAACACCCAGAAGAGATTTCATGCTCTCACATTTACCCAGAAGAGATCTATGTCATTCTAAAAGTGTAATATTCTGAACAAGATTTTCTAAGTTGTCTAAAAAATACATTTTTACCCTTAATTTTTCCACAGGCCCAAAAAGAACTATTAGATACTGAACTGGACCTTCACAAGAGGCTATCCTCAGGAGAAGACACAACAGAGTTACGGAAAAAACTCAATCAGTTACAGGTTGAGGTGAGATGAAGAGGAGTTACCTACTACAGTTAACATCTCAAAAAATAGTTTCCCTCTCTTTCCAAGGTTTAGTTTGACAGTGTATATTATATTCTGTCTTTTGTTATTCAGGCTGCGCGATTAGGTATTTTACCTGTGGGTCGAGGAAAGACCATGTCCTCTCAAGGTCGAGGGAGAGGCCGAGGCCGTGGAGGGAGAGGAAGGGGTTCACTAAACCACATGGTAGTGGACCACCGCCCCAAAGCACTTACAGTTGGGGGCTTCATGGAGGAGGAGAAAGATGACTTACTTCAGCATTTTTCAGTAAGTTTTTAAAGTAGTAAGTGCTAACTATAAAATCATTGTATTCAGCATTTCCTTGCTGCCTTCTGTATAAATGTCAAATGTTTTATAGATTAGAAAATTAAGTTGTAAAATCATGGATATTAGCACATTCCTGTTAATATATTTGAAGGTCAAGAAGTAGCTCATGCTATATTCCATAATATTTCACATAAATGCATTTGTAGTGACAAAAGTTGTTCCAAAGGTATATTTGATTTTTGCTTCAGAGTTTATTACATCTTTTACCAGGTGTTTGCATGGCTTACCAGGTAACAATAAGTGAAAATAGTCTGGGATGGAGATGAAATCCAAAGGAAAAATTTGTTAGGAGAAGTGTCATGCTTAGTTATATTCTGTATACAGTGATGACCACTTACTTTTAGACAAACATTTAAATAAATATTTGCCACAGGTAAATGTTTTTATTATTTTGCGTATAAACAGTATATTCTCTTTCTAACCATTCATTAATTCATTCAGTAAATATTTTCTGAGTGTTATTTGTAGTAGAGCATTTTCATGCATGATCTCATGTAATCTTAAATAACTGTATAAAGTACTTGTAAAATCCCATGTGTAAAGATGGGAAAAGTGAAGCTTAAAAAAGTCAACCGAGATCATACAGTTAATAAGTGGCAGGACCAAGGTGATAATTCACGGTTTACTGTTAACATTCAAGATCCCTATTCCTCAAACTCTTTTGAGAGAAAGCATTTTCAGCCCTAAAGATGGTGAAGGAAATCTTACACAGCAAGACTTCACACTATAGTTTATTAGTTTGATGCCCATTAACCTTGTTTCTCCCTGGCCATTGGAGAACACTAGCTTGTTATAAAATGTCCAGATTTGAGAGCCATCTTGGCTGCAGCCTGTTTACGCTTGAGCCAGTTCTTTCACTAGTCTGACCTTTATTTTTTTGTAAAGTGGAAGATTGTCTTTAAGAGACTTCTTTTAGGAGTAAAGAAGGTAACACGTGGAGGAGCACTGTACATGTGCAGGGTGTTCTTCTGGAGCCCAGGTCAATGTTGATTTTTGTCTTTCAGTGTTGATTATATAACATTCGAATCTCCTTGCCAAATAGTTGGGCATTGAGATCCATGGCCAGCTCAGCTGAGGTGACATTAGATAATATAAAGCAGAATTTTCATAAATTTGGCTCTGCAGAAAGTTTTTGTTAAAAAAGGAGGTTATCTTGTGGGGTAGGAAGCTGCTTTGCTTTATCCTGAGGGTTACTGGAGATGTATATGTAAATGGTTAAGTTTTAACCCAGAAGTCATGCTCAGTTGGCTCTCTGCTCTTCTCATAAGTAGAGTCATTATAGAGTATTTATAATAACCAACTTTTACACACACACATTTTTTTAAGTCTGAAATATAACACTATGTGCAGCATGGGACGTGTCCAAACATTTGGGGAAGGAGCAAAGAAGACCAAGGCACATGAGGCAACTTAAAGAACGAGACACTACTGTTAGTTTTGATGGTGTTTTGTAGTTTGTTTTTTGTTTTGACAGGGTGCTATCAGATAGTCTTGAGTGCTAGAAAAAACTCTGATAACAGGTGCTTGGGCAGTAAAGTGTGCTTTCTTTGAAAAAAAATACAGAAATATGTATGCCTGAGATGTTATTGAAAGTAGATTTGACAAACTTACAGGGCAGCTCTTTGAGGTATTTCATATCTCACAAAGGCTAAAGTAAAATGAATGTTTTCAATATCCCTTTACTGTCCTTAATGATTGTGAAAAGCTCATTGAGCAGCTATATCTGAATGAAAAGATGGTTGATGGGTTTTAGTGAAGCTATTTTGAAGTGTGTCTATTTGGTTTTTCTCTTAACATTATATTTCTGAGATTTATTCATGTTATTACATGTAACAGTAGTTTGCTATTTTTATTTCTGTATAATTTTCAGTTGTATAAATATACCACAACTTATTTTTCCATTCCCCTATTGATAGGTATTTGGATTATTTCCATTTCATTTTTATGAGCAGTGTTGCAATGAACATTATTTTAGATGTCTTTTAATATATGTATGCTTTTCTGTTGATGTAGATGGAACTGTTGAGTAAACTGCATCAATTTTATTAGATTCCCGTCAGTGTTGTGTGAGAGTTCCTGACTTGAACTGAAAGATGTTAAAATACATCTTTATTCTATTTATTAATCTTATTTGTTGCAAGTTAGGTAGTGGGAGTTTTATATTTTTAGTTCCTGGCTGCATGCAAATTAAATTTCTCCTCTTCCTTCAATAATATTAATAGATGTATAATACATTTAATGCCTTAAAATTCCTTCTGGAGGATAGAACTACTGCCTTCTTTGGAAAGCAACCCAGTTAATACAGATTAGAATTTTTATATTGCTTTTTCTTGCTAGTAAAAGTAACATATCTTTATTTAAAAATTGAAATAGCAAAGTCTAAGGGTTTAATGGTGACTGCAGTTGATTAGACTGTATTATATAATTGAAATTTGCTGAGAGAGTAGAACTTAAATGTTCTAGCCCCCTCCTTCACCCCGCTCCCTAAAGGCTAAATATGTGAGACATGGATATGTTG
Source organism: Okapia johnstoni (assembly GCA_024291935.2). Lineage (NCBI taxonomy): Eukaryota > Metazoa > Chordata > Mammalia > Artiodactyla > Giraffidae > Okapia > Okapia johnstoni. Next base: position 49,552,628 of record CM044316.1, read on the forward strand.
ATCAAAGGAGGAAGGGTGTCTTTTCCCAGTGTTTCAAATCATCACATTGTACACTTTAAATATCTTACAATTTTGTCATTTATACTTCAGTAAAACTGGAAAGAATTTAAATAATACAGGAATGAACAGAATACTGATGAAGTCTCTATAATTGGTCATATTATATGTTAAAGGATAGAGTAGGGGATGTCTATTACACAAATCAGGAGCTTCCCTGGTGGTTCGGTGGTAAAGAATTCACCTGTCTGCCAATGTAGGATGCAGGTTCAATCCCTGGGTCAGGAAGATCTGGATCATTCTGGAAACAGAAATGGAAACCCGCTCCATTCCATGGACAGTGGAGCCTGACAATCTGCAATCCATGGAGTTGCAAAAGAGTCAGACAGGACTTAGTGACTGAACAATAACAACAACAAATCAACAAATTACACAAATTGCCTTTTTTTCAAGATTTATTAAGATATAATTGACATATAACACTGTTATTTTCAGATGTACCACATAATGATTTGATATACATACATGATTACTAAAATTAGTTAGCATCCGTTGTCACCTCACATGAGAAAAAATTTTTCCTAGTGATAAGAACTTTTAATATCTACTTGCTTAGTAACTACGTAATTTTGAAAAGATGGTAAATGTAAACATTTTGACTCGTGGGACATTAAAATGAGTAAGTCTCATATTCATTTTAATATGTCCCATGAGTTTTTTGTTTTCTCTTATTGAAATTTGATGGGGAGGGAAAAAAAATGTTTAGATGGTAGTAACAAGAAATACATTTGAAACTGAGTAATTTTACCCTGAAGTAGGTAGGATAGTGTTTGACTTCCCAGGTGGCTCAGTGGTAAAGAATCTGCCTACCAGTGCAGGAGACACAGGAGATGTGGGTTTTATCCCTGGTCAGGAAGATCCCCTACTCCAGTATTCTTGCCTGGAAAAGTCCATGGACAGAGAAGCCTAGCTGGCTACAGTCCATGAGACTGCAGAGTTGGACAACTGAGCACGCTCGCAGAAGCAAACAAAAACAAAACCTCGGGATAGTGTTTAACGTTTGTGGGATGCATAGATGGGCCGTGGAGTGTTGGTCGTTGTATAGCATTTCAGGAAAGGAAGTGGGAATAGTTTTATCAGAAATAGATTGGGATAGAAGGGATGTCATGAGATGAATATATGATTTTTAAATTACTTACGTTTATAAGATTTTACTCTAAATTTGTAATTACCAATGTGAAAGGTCAGTAATCATATTAAGACAGTTTTTGTTGTCCTCATTGTGATTTTTCTAAGTAGAATGACTGTATATAATTTATCTTCCAAACCAAGACAAATCTTAAAATTTATGTGGCATCAACATTAATCGTGGATTATCCTGGGAAAGCCAGACATCTTTTTCTAATCAAAAAGAACATCACTTTTTCTAGCTCTCATTGGAGATTATTTGTAGATGCTTTAACAGATTTTTAACAGATTTTAACTTTAACAGATTTTTTTTTCCTTCAAATAATCATTAAACTTTTAATAGCACACAGTTTGAAGAAATCATTAGTAAATGTGAATACAAACTTTTGTGTTCTAAAATCTATTTTAGCCTGCAAACCAAGGGTCAAAATTCAAAGACCGTCGGCTACAGATATCATGGCACAAGGCCAAGGTGCCTTCTGTATCCACTGAGACTGAGGAAGAAGAAGTCAAGGAGGAGGTAAATTTAACAGCTGAAAGTAAAAGAGTTCAATTAGATTATTTGCCCGTTATATGCTTTTCTTGACATTCAAGTAAATAATATAAATTTAAAAATACATAATGAGTTTTTTCATGCGTATGATTAACACTAGTCTAGAAGTTTATTAAAGAATCAGGTGCAGAAATGAGAAAGCTCTTTTGGGGATTATTTTCTGTTGTAGGAGAGACTATTCTTTTTTTTTAAATTTGCATTTATTTTGGCTTTATTGGGGCTCTGGACATTTTTATTTTGGTAAGTAAAGATGTGGATTAAGGGAACAATTAAATTTTATCTGGTTGTTTTAGTTTTCACTTATTCAAGTTCCATAAGTAATAGATTTGAGTTTCTTATTTTCTATGTATAGTTCATTAAAGTGAGAGTATAGAGAAGTTGGACATAAGAGGAAAGAATAGAAAAACCATGGACTTAAATAATATATAAGTATTAATCAGCTTCTTAAAACAATGGGGACTAACATTGCATTTTTACCCCTATATTTCTAGTTAGTTTATTAAAGTAGACACTTTAGGGAGCATTGCAAGTTATTCCTCATTCATTGTAATTTTGGTTTTAAAAGATAACAAGCATTTATGTCTGATCAAGAGTTTTCCTGACCAAATGGGTAATTTTACCTAAAGCAGAAAATTTTACAAAGGCAGAAACTTTTCCTTTGTTAAGAACAGAAAAATCTTGGTATTTTGGGAGTGTTTGTAGATACTTTGTAATGTTTGTAAGATTTTAGATTTTTATAGTAGATTTGGAATGTCAGTGTCATAGGGAAGTTATTAATTCTTCCCTCACAAATAATTGGCTTTCAGAGGAAAAATTCAGAAGTTCAAATGGTTATTTATTTGTCTCACTTTTAAGATAATAGAATAAAATTAATCAAAAACATGTTTCATAGATACCACCCCCCACTAAACATTCCTATGTTTTTTAATTTTCCTGATGATATTAGAATGGAAGTCTTCTCCTATTAAACTAACAAAATCAGCAAGGGAGACAAATATATATATATATATATATATATATATTTTTTTTTTTTTTTTTTTTAACATTTTTAGTTTTTCTTGCCCCTAAAGATACTTGGGCTTCCCTGGTGGCTCAGACAGTAAAGCATCTGCCTGAAATGCTGTAGACCCAGATTCAATCCCTGGGTTGGGAAGATCCCCTAGAGAAGGAAATGACAACCCACTCTAGTACTCTTGCCTGGAAAATCCCATGAACAGAGGAGCCTGGTAGGCTACTGTGCATGGGGTCGCAAAGAGTCAGACACAACTGAATGACTTTACTTACTTACTTAATGAAGATACTCTGAGTTTATCACTTGTAAATCCAGTCTGGGCATTGTGTACTAGTCTGTTTGTTCTTTGGCCTAAAAAGTATTCTACTTAGCTTTCTTGTGCCACTGAGCAGATTTTACCCTCTCTTTTTTTCAGGAAACAGAAACCTCAGATTTGTTTTTGCATGATGATGACGATGAAGACGAAGATGAATATGAGTCTCGTTCATGGCGAAGATGAAATCAGATGCGACTTGTATAATTTTTAGGAATATTATTTAGAAGAACAACTTTTTAAGATTATTTAAAGAAGTCAATGAGCCAAAAAAATTTTCTTTTTATTTTTCTTTTCGACACAGTAGGTGTAAGGACAGCAAGTTTGCTTTTTAAATACATCTCATAAGTGTTCATGATATTAAAGCACCAAAGGCCTAGTGACTTTTACACAGTTGTGAAGATCCACAGGAATGACATGGATAATCTCTAGAGCCTTATTTTCCACACCACCTGTTTTTGTTGCTATTGGTGTTGGATTATGATGTAAATGACAGGGTGTTCAGAAATTTTATTTTGGATTATAATCTGCTGATAAAATTTCATTAAATGTCAAATCGCCTGGAATCTCTTAACTCTCAGCTATTATGGATGGGTCGTCAGACAGTAGGAGATACTTGTAATTAAAATACCCTTTTGCTTTCAAGAGTTGTCTTGGAAGAAATATAAATTTGGTTTTTTTTATTGAGGCAGAGCCCAACTTGTATTCAGTCTAAATTTTGTGGGGATTTAATATGCAGCAGTGAGTACTATTTTAGTGTTAATTATAACTGTTCTTCAGTGCTAGGCAGGCTCTGTGGTGTAACTCTTCTGAACTTCTGCTACTGAGTTTTAGTTTGCTTTGAAATTATCAAGCATTGGTTCAGTTGTTTTTTTTTTTTTTTTATGTTTTCAGACTATAAAAGGCTTTTATCTGTTGCCCCTTTCTCATCCCCATTTTCTTTCTCCTGCCTTTTTATTAATAGCCTGACTTACCCATTACTGAGATAAGTGATTCTTTGGGGCCACCAAAAGTCAGTCCCCAATAAAAAGTTTAAACCAGCACCTTGATAAATAAGTGATATTTTGATGAGAATGATGGAAGGATTTGTGCGAAGAGTCACCAGCTTTTTTTTTTAAGCCTCACTTCAGTTAATAGTTATGCAAAAGGGTTTAAAAGTGTCTGAAACGCTTTTCCTAATTTTAAACCATGATGGTAAGGTGACTGGGGGTAGGTTGGGGGTGGGATGGGGTAGGGGGATGGGTATGCTAGTAATAAATGGGAGTTATAACTTGACTTTGATCAGATGAGCTTATATTTTCATAATTTTGTAGCTTGTTGCTATCCATGAACATATGCATCTTTCAGTAGACAGTTTCCTTCACTGTGTGCATTTTTACTGTACACTGTATAGAGTAGAGTATCTGTTAAGTAAAATATATCTGTAAATTTATGTCCTTGTGTTCTGAATGTTAGATGGAAAAGCAGAGGAGCAACACTACACTGTATTGACCCCTGGGGAAATAAAATGATTAATGTAAATAGGATATCACTTTTTCAAGGATATACACATCTATGTTTTTATAATATGTGTGGTGTGAAAATTTGAAACCTCCTGTTGGCTTCAGAAGGTTCTTGGTGATCACCATGTCAAGGATTTTGTTTCCTGAGGTAAAGACTGTTTCTCACAGTAGAAACTATTCACTAAGAAACTTAAAACCATCAGGACTCTAGATTTTTTTGGCTATAAGAAGTTAAATCCCACATTCTGATTATCTCTCCTCTTCTGTATATTTTCCTGGAATGATGTGTCAAACCAGGATCATTTTTAAGTTTTCATGTAATTTTCCCTTCATAATGATAAGGACTTCCTCATTCTAGGTTATTACTATATTTCTGATAAAACAAAGCTTATAAGAGAAGGAAAACATCACAATGGGGTACCTAGAATAAGCAATCTTGCTCCTTCTTCCTCCATCATCTCTAATGAAATTTTCTTGATGTCTGTGGCTCAGTCAGTATATATTTTGAAAGATTCATTGTGGTGAATATTTTGAGTCCTGACAGTTTAAACGTGATAGAGGGAACAAAGGATTTATATATTTTTTGTACAAAGTTTTTTCTTAAACTGTATAATTTTGTAAATAATTTGTTTGGTTTTTTTTGTGTACTAAAACTACCAGCGTATAGATTTCAATAAGAATTGTTGTATTTTTGTATTTGGAAACTGAAAATTACAGTAAATTAATGGAGCTGTAAGAAAATTTTCAGTAGACTGACAGTTCAGCAGAATGAGATTCCTTTTCATATGATTTTTTTTTTAGCCTAAAATTGACATCTTAGTACACTCTCAGTACAGAGAGAGTTAAGGATTTGTTTGATTTTTTTAGTTCTTGGGGGAGAGGGGGTGAAAGAGAAGAATGTTAAAAGTGAAGAATAAATAGACACTTTTCCCAGTAAGTTTTTAGGCCCTTTAAAACTTAGTTTTTGATACACCTTAAATAGGACTAAAACACTTTCAAAATGTCATTTCTAATGTTTGACTCTCAAAAATAATTCAAAATATGCATTAAATATTGGAAAATTTAAGTTAAGTTTAGCATAAACTAGTTGAATGTATGTATTTTTTCCTTTAGGGCTGAGATCCAAACCCATTAGAATTTCTCTTAAAAGCGAGTAAAGATGACTTGTTTTCTTGGCATCGGCACTTGCAGAAATAACATATACCATCTGAGGCAAATTCTGTTCTTTTGAATGTGTATGACATCTTTCTAAGTAGCTATTGAGCAATAACAACCACCAACCTGGCTCGGTCAGCTTGGTTTTACTAGTGGCTTACTGCCCAGGCTTAAAAAGGTAACCCCAGGGAATGTAGAATTTCCCTCAATTTCTTCATGTTGTAACATTGAGAAAACATTGTCACTAGCTAAGGTGATAAATTGGAAAACGTCTTGTTAGGGTGGAAAAAGAAAGGTCCATGGTATGGATCATTATTTCAAAAAAAAAAAAGAGAAAAAAATCATGTGAAAAGGAATAGTGGTTCCTCTTGATGTATAGTATGCTTGTATTATAGTTTTTACAAAATTGTGAACTTGTGTAATAGTATAATAGGAGATATTGTTGAATTTCTAACTGTTTATACACTTAAATTCATATATGTAATGTTTGTTTTATCAATTACAATCTGAATTTCTAAGAAGCATGTTGACTTTTGCAATAAAGATGCAATATGGAATGGTTCACAATTGGAAAAAAGAAAGAAAAAAAGATAAAAGTTACAAATTTAAAAGAATTTGCAAAATTTATGAACCATTCCAAAAATTATAACAATCACCAAAAGAGCTGTAATTCTGGCTTGTTCTGGAAAGAAAGAAAATGTGTGTGTATGCTTGCTTGAGTGAGAATGAATGAGTGATGGATACGTATGTGTGTTTTATGTTGAGTTCATGTACATGGGAGAACGTCACTCAATCTGAATTTGGGTGCCAAAATCACTGGCTATTAAATATTCAGTAGAATAACTCCTTTGATAGGTAGAGTAGTCTTGGAAACAAAAGGGAAGAGCATTAAAGTGTTACAAGTAAACTTGATAGCATATTTCTCTGTTCATGAATGGGTCTTGGTATCCCAGATAAAAGCACAAACTATTTTATAAAAGCAGTTATTTTAGTAGTATTTTGAGGATATTCAAGATGCCAGCAAACGGTAGGAAGGATATTTCCCTTAAGCACAATAGAGAGAAAGGAAAGAACACCTTGAAGAGATGAACTAAAGATAATGATAGTAATTGTGATGGCTATTTAGTGAGGAATAACAAGAGAAGGAATGATCTTAATCAAGAGGACTGGGTGGTGATGGGAAAAGGAAGTATATCGCTTGGGCTCCCATTTTCTTGTTTTAAAAACTGCTTTTTGTATACAATTCCCCTCAAAGTGTTTATTCATTGTCCAAGAAGAGTCATTCTTCAAGTCTCAGTTTATACAGGAAAATACTAAAGAATGGGAGTAAATTTCATTTTCCTTCTTTTCAAATAGTTTTATCCATATTTTATGAATTAAGTAGCAAACTGTGTTACCATTTGTTTTGAATATATTATAATTTATCCAATATATGTTTATAGTAAACATTAGTCTGAGGCTTTTGGGGGAGGGCAAGCATAATTCTGAACATAGTTGTATTTGTTTAACAGTAACAAGGTCAAACATTTTACTAAAATGGAGCTCTCATTAAACAAATTACTGGCTTTATGTGAAGTTTTTACTAATTTTGATGTCAATTATTCTAAAGCCAAGGATACATTTTGAATTGCAAACCCCATTGTAGTAACTAGGCTGGGTCTAGTTATGTTTCAATAAACATAAGACATGAGTGTGTATGTCAGCCTGTGGGATTATTTTAAGATGCGCCAGGTTTGCTTTAAACAAACCAAAATTTTGCAAGTTAGATCTGTCCATTTTGTATCACTTTTAGTCTCAAAAGATCTGTTTGAGAAGCCAACCAACACTGATTTAAAAAAAAAAAAGCAAAACTGTGCTTCTAATCGATGTGTTATGAATCACCTTCATTTATGCTAAATTGATTTACTGCCAAGTGATCTCCTTTCTACAGGATCATCTACCATTTATTTGGCCTCTTACCTGGTTCTGTAATCGACCTTAGGTTTACTAAACCATCCCAAACACTCTGAGATAGATGACTTGATACAGGTGAAATTAAGGTCAGAATAGTGTTTGATGCGGAGAAGGCAATGGTACCCCACCCCAGTATTCTTTCCTGGAGAATCCCAGGGACAGGGGAGTCTGGTGGGCTACCGTCTATGGGGTCTCACAGAGTCAGACACGACTGAAGCGACTTAGCAGCAGCAGCAGCAGCAGCAGTGTTTGATTGTTTGCAGGATATTTGTGGTTTCAGTCTCCTCTTAGTCTTCTGCAAACAGATTTTTATTTTCAAAATTTTATTTTGGGTTGTGGTAGTCAGGAAGCATGATAAACATTGTTACTTTTTATTTGTATATATTTTTCCTTGTATGAAAGAGAAGCAACGGAAGATGCCCTAGCCTAATAGGCTTCCCTGGTAGCTTGGAGGTTAAAGCATCTGCCTCCAACCTGGGAGACCCAGGTTCAATCCCTGGATCAGGAAGATCCCCTGGAGAAGGAAATGGCAACCCACTCCAGTATTCTTGCATGGAGAATCTTATGGACGGAGTATGACAGGCTACAGTCCACGGGGTCACGAAGAGTCGGACACAACTGAGCGACTTCACTTTCAACAGCCTATTTGTTCTCAATGGAAGCCTGTATTACCTACAGCACTTCAGTTTTCTAATCACTTCGTAGAGTTCTATTACTTTGATATGTGACCCCTTAGTTCTTAAAAACAGTTGAGTTGGGGTAATGGTTAGTACTTGATTGTTCAGAATTTTTGCTCTTTACTCAAACCTTTCTTGGGGAGTAGGATTATGGGAATAAGCCTTTTAGTTGCCTGGCTGCACTTCTGTTGATTTGAGTTTTCAACACTGCTTTGTGAAAACCTCATAAAAGTGAATGTCTTGTTAACAAGACTAAAGTCCTTGTGATTGTGTCTCTTCTTAGTTTGCCCCCAAACAGCTTCTTTTGTGAGATACTGATAGATTTCTCTTAATTTTAAATTAAACAAGAAGAGCTAAGGTTGACCTTGCCAAATTAATGTGGTTTTTTGAGGATGGTATAACTTCAAGGTTGAGGCTGTGCACATGTTTAGTTTCAGTTCTTAGACCAAAGGCTGCTGATTTATCTTTATAAGCGACTGTTCTGTGTAAACAAGTTCTAGTTCCTGAACATCCTCCATCAAAAGGCTTACTATCTTTATTTCCTGTAAAACTCAAGATTTTAACATTTAAAGCCTGTAGGGGGCTCCAGAAGGCAAAATTTAGTGGGCCTTAGAGCAGTAACTGAATCATAGCAATTCAAGAGTGGAAAACATTCTGCACTGCAACCCAGTGTATATGTACACACATGCCAAACAAAAAGTTTACCAGACAATGCTTACCCTTACAACTTTATATGCACCTGATATTTTTTTCTATTCTTGTTAGGAACCACTATTTTGCTTTCAGAATTGCAGTTTGGAAAACACTAGCCTATTAAGTTGTAAGGTGAATTGCATTTTTAAATCCCTCTTCTGTGACATCAATGCAATTTTGAGTATAAATGATAAAATGTTATCTTATGTGCTTTGCTTGGAAAAGTAGTCTGGGGTCTAAAGTTGACCTTTAGTCTAAAAATTAAAGATAAAAGGAACTTCCCTGGCAGTCCAGTGGTTCTGACTCCACACTTCCAAAGCAGGGGGTGTGGATTGGATCCTTGTTGGGAAAATAAGACCCTGCATGCCTCAAGGTGCAGCCAAAAATAAATTTTACAAAATAAATTGCAGGTGAAAATAATGTATATATCAGTCTCTTTATTGATTACTTGTTGCTCCTGAGCATGAAGTTGTTTCATAGTTTTTAATTTTTGTAATAGACAACTATGAGTGGCTTTTAAAATTTTCCTGCACTTTTGTATTTTTGTCGTTGTTTATTCTGGGAAGGGAGTGGAATACTAGAATTGGTGCTACTTTTTATGAAATTTAAAGCAATATGCAAGAATTATGTATGTTAAAAAAAAAACAACCTGCCCATGAAGTCCATATTACTACAAATACTTAGTGTCTGTGAATCAAGAAAAGATTAATTTGGCTTTGAATTTAATTTTGCACTGAGAGTTCACCTTAGCTACAAATCGTTAAAAACAAACCAGGTTTGATAGCTCTGTGAGAAAATTGTACATATTCCAAAACTGAATTTTGGAATTGAATTTCACCCTTTTAAAACATATTCTCCTGTAGGTTCATAAGAAATAGGAAATATTGATAAACCCCTATATAAGAAAGAAATGGGGCTTCCTTTGTGGCTCAGCAGTGAAGAAGTTGCCTGCCACTTGCAGGAAATGCAAGAGACCAGTCCTTGGGTAGGGAAGATCCCCTGGAGAAGGACATGGCAAGCTACTGCAATATTGTTGCCTGGGAAATCCCATGGACAGAGGAGCCTGGCAAGTAGGACACGACTTAGCGACTAGACAACAGCAACAACAAATGTCTGAGCCTTTCTAAAGTATAAAGGGAAAGATGGCAAACATGTCAGTGAGAAGTTTGCCATATTTTCAGAAATCCGTAGAAGAAAACCATTATCTGCAAAGTAATAAAAACACAGATCATGGAAAACACGTTATTGGTACATTTTAGTATTTCTACCCTCTTGTCCATGTACAATCCTTTTCAGAGTCCTTAAGCAATAAAACTTGACTTTCTCTGATACATGGTGCCAAGTAACTATTTTCTATTAAACTGGCTGATAAACTATTCACTTTGGTGAATGCAATTCAGATTCGTTGAAGGCAGACTGTGAGCCGGATCATAGCTCAGTAGTTTGCCTGCATTCTGCTTGAAGCAGCCCTTTGAAGAAGGTGCTCCCTTGTTCCCTTTGGCCTTGAAAACTGATCTTAGAAGAGATTAAGTGGCTTCCTGAGGTCACACAGCCTGTAGTGGTGGGACCAAGATTTGAACATGGGTCTGACTCCCGTGTGCATGTGTTTAACCTCTGGGCTCTGCTGCCTATAAAATGGGATATTGCAAGTGTGTGGAATGTCACTGGTCTTTTTTATTAGTGTCTGTCAATTACTGCCATTCTGGCTCCATCTATATCATCTGCCCTGGATTGGAACCAGGCTCCCTTGGGGAGCAATGCTGTTTTTAGGTAGCATATTGGAAACCACAGAGCATGGTGTTTATAGATGCTAATTTGTGGGGAAGCATTTTAAAGTAATAATTTTCTGTGACCTCCATAATGTACAGCCAGCCAATTTGATACATTTGACAATAATTTGGCTATATCATAACCTATGTTTATTTTATTTTCAATTTTATCTTAAATATTTTCCCCGTGGCAAACAGAATTATGATAATCTTGGAGTGTTTCTACCTTGCTTCTTTGTGTTTTTCAATATTTCTGGTGCCTTCTTCCTTTTAACCTTAGCATTAAAAAAATCATGGTGTACATAAATAAGTTTATATGCTTTAATTTAATGATGTTTTCATATAGTATACTGAATCTTCTAGACAGAAAGTGCTGAGAATAGCAGTGTTTGTTCATAGTTATGTTTATGCCATAGTTTTTTTTTTTTTTAAGAGTATATTCTCAGTGAATAAAACTGATGTTCGTGTCACTGTTCTATTGTTTATGGAGTCATTTTTTTACATGTTCAGATTTCTTGTTTTAGTAATGTCATTCTGAATCCTGTGGATTTCTAATTTTAGCTACGTTGGCAACCATGAGATAGTCATTGGCAACTAGTGATATGGTAGTAATTGTCATCGGCAAAAAAGGAAAAGATGTTAGCACCCCTGGGGTAAAGGGAGTTTTTCATTTTTCAACAGCCCATGAGAAAAGTAGACATGTTCTAATAGATTCAACAGAAAAAAAGTTTAATTCTTGACAAATTTAGCAGCTATTAGGAATATTTCCAGTATGGGAACTGTATCTGGGAAATTGCTAAGACAAAAAAAGAATGATTATAACATTCTGCAGGTTAACAGTATAAGTTTTTAGGAAGGCGTTTCCTCTAAATTTTGGATTAAGTCACTTAAAAAAAAACTCATTAAATGCTAAAAAAGCATACATGTTCTTTTTAAAGCATTATGAACACATTTTACTTTGAAATATCAAAGATGAATTTTATACATAGAACTTAATTTCTTAGAATTATTTATTTTCCTATCTTTTGAAAAATTTCTACGAATTATGTTAAGGCACTTCTCTCCCTGTGATTTATTTAAATCTTAATAAATTATACATTTCTGCACTTTAGCCATTCATGTGAAAATTATTTGGCGTCATCGCAATAGAATGGTGCTGTGTGGCCTCCTGAGACCACAGTATGTCAAAGAAGTTTCAGCCACTCTTAGTTTCACATCTTCCAGTGATTGTTATTGATAAATCAGATAAAGCTGGACAAAAGTCTTTAAAGATTGAAGTCAATGATTAAAATCCATGTAGAAGTGAAGGTTTTAAGTAAGGACTATAAAGACTCTGTTTTTATTGCTAGTTTTTGCGCTGAGCTCATAGTATTTTTGGAAAGCTATTTAAGAGTTGTAGGCACCGATCACTTTCTCAGAAATGGCTGTGTCTAGGAAAAAGAAACTGAAGAACCTTCCTGGTACACTCAAACATGTCCAGAAAGCTTTGAACATGTCTGTAAAACAGTACACAGTGTATTTTGTCTCTCCTGTTGTATGATCCAGGAGGACTGCCTTTTTATTCGTTTCGAGGTTTCCATGATCATTACATAGCTTGATACTTCACAGACTCAGAGCATAAGAACAGGTTACAGTAGAAAGTGTCACTTGTTTTCCTTTCTTTGTGACCTTCGTGAGTCAGAATCCAAGGAGAATTTGCACACTTAGAAGAAACTGACAATGACTTTTGATAGTGTTCAACATTTTAGTACGGTAATCCTTGACCAACCAGCCTTGCCCAGAAACCTAATGGGTTTTTTTTATTTCATAAATAAGAAATTTTTAAAAATTAGACAAGGTAAAATAGCCTGCAAGTAGAAGTTCTTTTAATAACTGTTGCATAAATGACTTGAAGAACTAGGGAAGTCTCATAAAGAACAACCCTTTTCTGCCTTTTACTTAGTGTATTTTTGTTTGATTTCACCACAATTTAAATTATCCTAAAAAGAAATGATTGTAAACTTGAAACTGTGAAGGCTATTTTTATTCTGTGATGTACTTCCTATAAGTCGGTTTCTTTTCAATTTCAGTCTTGGTTTCTTTAAGCATAGTACCACTTCTTGTGTTGTACTTTTATTCCACTATTCCCAGTCAGAGAGGGATGGTGAGCAGAATGTTGAAGACCCACAGGTCTGATGAAGGAAGTTCGTCTCCTACAGCTGGGGTGTTCCTTAGCCTCTCAGGGGTCGAGAGAGCCCCAGGTGTGGTGTCAAACTCGATTGGACACCACTTCAGTGATCATCATGTGACTCTCTGTGCTGTGTGTTTTCAAACATTCTCATTTACTCTATGAGGTAAACTGTGATTTTCCCCCTTTCCGTCCAAGGGACAGCTGAGGCACAGACCGGTCATCGTCTCAAAACAAAGCCAAGATTTGAAGCCACAATACAATCTGACTTCGAGGAGCAGCTTTAAAAACAAAAAACACAATTATTTTTGCCTGTGCTGGGTCTTTATTATTGCATAAGGGCTGTCCCTAGTTGCGGAGAGCAGGGGCTACTCTCTGGTTGCGGTTCGTGGGCTTCTCATTGCGGTGGCTTCTTCTTGAGGAGCAGTGGCTCAGTAGTTACTGACGCCTGGGCTTAGTTGCTCCGTGGCATGTGGTGAGATGTTCCCAGAGGGATCAAACCCGTGCCCCCTGCATCGGCAGGCAGAGTCTTCACCATTAGACCACCAGGAAAGTCCCCAAAGCACGGCTTTTAACGCTGCCTGCTACTGTGCTAACGGCCTAGTAGCTGCGTGCGTGCGTGCATGCGTGTATGCGTGCGTGTGTGTATGCGTGCGTGCGTACGGTGCGTGCTAAGTCCCTTCAGTCGTGTCCAGCTCTTTGTGACTCGATGGACTGTAGCCCGCCAGGCTTCTCTGTCCATGGGATTCTCCAGGCAAGAAGTGAGTCGCTGTGACCTCCTCCAGGGGATCTTCCCAACCCCAGGGACTCGACCTGTGCATCTCACATCTCCTGCATTGGCAGGTGGGTTGTTTACCTCTAGCGCCACCTGAGCAGCCCAATAGCTGTATGCTGCTGCTGCTGCCGCTAAGTCGCTTCAGTCATGTCCGACTCTGTGCGACCCCATAGACGGCAGCCCACCAGGCTCTGCCGTCCCTGGGATTCTCCAGGCAAGAATACTGGAGTGGGTTGCCATTTCCTTCTCCAGTGCATGAAAGGGAAAAGTGAAAGTGAAGTCGCTCAGTCGTCCGACTCTTAGCGACCCCCTGGACTGCAGCCTACCAGGCTCCTCTGTCCATGGGATTTTCCAGGCAAGAGTACTGGAGTGGGGTGCCATTGCCTTCTCTGATAGCTGTATGAGCAGAGGTTAATTAATCTTTTGAACGCTCAGTTTATTCATAAAATGTGCTTTGTAATATCAGAACCCATTTATTGCTTGCAGGATTGCAATAAGCATTAAATGAGATAATACCTCTGAAAGTACCTCGTGAAATGCAAACTTTTATTAGCAGGTCTTCAAAGCTTCATCAGATTGTCCTGGAGCTGTTTGGAGCTGAATGGAGCTGTTTTCAACTACAATTGAATTTCCTACTTTGGTTGTTAAATCTTGTGGAATCACCTAAATATGCTTAGCAGTGTTGGAGAAAAGAGAAGGGAGTACTTCGTATCTAAGATTGCACCTTTATATTTCTTTAATATGTCACACTAATCAAGGAGATGAAGACCACCAGACACTAGATAATGATATTTTGTAATCCTTACCAATTGTTAGTGAATATTACATATAGCCGTGAAGTGGTCAAATATATTATGTTCTGACCATCTGCCAAGCTTCAAACTGCAGTTGGGTGAAGGGGCTTGGTTTCCTGTCTAGTCTTCCAAAGAAGAATGTAAGTATTTTGTGTGCTTATGTAATGTACCACAGAAAAGCCTAAGTATGCCCGCAAAGTATCAAGCCCTTTGAACTGGGAATTTACTTAACAGACTCACACTTCAGAATCACCTGTACTGGTTGTCCTGTTGTATGCCATGTGATCTGCCCCCACCAGAAAACTGTGAACCTCTTTGACAAAATGAGATTTTTCCTTGGTTGAGCAATTCCATAAAGTGTATGTACATCATAGTCAGTGAATTATGCTTTAGGGTGTGGCCAAAGGAAAATATTTAAAATGGAAAAATTAATGAAACTATTTTCCATACCAGATATATTTGGAGGATACTGGAATTAGCTCTTGAATAGATATATCATCAGTACAAATTATGTGAAATACCTGTACCATGACTTTTGTGTTTTGTGTTTCAGCATAGAAGGCAGAAAATAATTAAAAGCAAGCTGTCATTTTCTCCATCTCTTTGGAAGATTATCAGTGAGGTGATAGACACTGTGAAAAGGATCATGTTAAAACTCTTACACAATTCTTTTTTGGTTTCTATTGTAATTATTTAAACAAACACGTTGATTTATTGAACATTTTGGAGATAAAACTGCTTTAAACACTCAGATTGAAAACAGACACATATTTTGCTCTGGAGAAGATGGGATCTTGTCTCTGCTTGCTTCCCCTCCTCACTTCAGACTTAACCACACCATTAAAGTGACCAGACGGAGGTATTCTCCTTTGAGACTCTTCACATTTCTTTTTTTTTTTCAATTTATTTTTTGTTTTATATTGAAGAGTAGTTGATTAACAGTGTTGTGTTTCAGGTGTACAGCAAATAATTCCAGTTATACGTATATCAATACATGTATCTATTCTTTTTCAAATTCTTTCCTATTGAGGTTATTACATAACATTGAGCAGAGTTCCTTGTGCTATACAGGAAGTCCTTGTTGGTTATCCGTTTTAAATACAGCAGTGAGTACATGTCCATCCCAAACCAATCCTTACCCTTAGTAACCATAAGGTTGTTTTCTAGGTCTGTGAGTCTGTTTCTGTTTTATTTTATACTTCCTCAGGATACCACCTCTCTATTCATAAAACTGCAGGAATTTGTCTTCTTTAAAAAAAATAAAAACAAAAAACAACCCATTCACTGTAGCAAAGGACTCCCTTTTAGGAAGAAAGGAGATTATAGCAATATGCTTCTCTCAGGGATTGCCGGGGGCACCATGCTTAATTCACTGGGAGTCCCTCTTTGTTTTCTGCCTTATTCTTTCTTATTGTTGGAGTGACTAACCTAGTGTGAATACCTAGAACCCAGGGGCAGAGTTGCACTTCAACTTTAAAATCAAAACAGGGGGCTAGCAGCTGTGAACTGTTTGGTACTGGTTCTATCTGGGCTAGATCTGGGACATTGGGTGAAGGGGGCTTTTCCACTGGTGATGAATATCACCTGTGGGTTCCATTCTACTACCACGCTGTAACCCCAAAGGGAAAACAGCACAGAAGAAAAATGAGCCTCTCTTATAGCTCACACAGAGTTTTTCTTTCAGGCAGCAAGACTAAGAATTAATGATATCATTCAAACCTTTACAATGTTATACTACTTTCCACTCTGCAGTAATAGATTATGAGAGAAGCCGAAGCTTCATGGAGGAAAAGATCATTTACTATTGTCACTCTGTGCATTGGTGATTAGTACTGAAAACGAACTTACAGAATTTTTGATGAACTTAGTCACTCACTGCACTGCGTCAGAAACAAATGAGTGTCATTTGCCCATTTGTTTAAGGAGTATATTAATTTATAAAATAAACACGGAGGGAATATTCTTTACACTCATACAAGCTGATTTTTGCATAACCTTAATAGCTCAGATTTTTATAAGAGTTACCTCCTTCTTTCAAGCAATTAGAGGCTGGCAACACCGGAAAGAGAAATTCTGGAACAGCTCTTTAATTTTCTTCCTTTCTCCCACTAGCTGGTTTAATTGTTATTGACATACATCCTGCAGATATTTTAGTAATGGGTGTAATTCTGAATGTTGCTTTTTAAAGTTGATAGTATGTGTCCTAGAAAGTAAAAATGCTGAGTAGAAGCTTGTGCAGATCACTGGAGTGAAAGAGAGGTTGGAAATTGTTATTCTGAATAGCTTCATAGGTAAATTAGAAAAGTTTGCTTCAGTGTGGCACAAAACATATGAGGATTGCCAGCTTCAGTAATTAGCAATATATTTCTCTTTTCACTCTTTCTATGTTATTTCATTTTTATGGTTTATAAAGTATTTGTGATTCTCCTTCAGATGCGTTCCATTAGACTCTGTGAGAGTTGATGTGTTTTTACAGCTCACATGGCAAATAAGCACAGACTTCAGGTTAGAAGGTGGCTCAGATGGTAAAAAATCTGCCTGCAATGCAGGAGATGCAGGCTCCATCCCTGGGGGGGAAGATCCCTGGAGAAGGAATGGCACCCCACTCCTGTATTCTTGCCTGGAGAATTCCATGGATAGAGGAACCTAGTGGGTTACAGTCTGTGGGGTTGTAGAGAGTTGGACATGACTGAGCGACTAACACTTTGGCTTTTTCAGGTTAGAACTGTGTGGAGAGAGAAATGGAAATGTGACCAGTGTGGGGTCAAAAGACCTAAGTGTACTGTTGCCGTACACCTGAGTGGCTCTTTGGATGTAGTTGGCTGTGTACAGAAAGCAGTACCAGTTGCATGGTCTGACAGGTCATGTTGTTTAATAAAACATAGAAGTGACACAGAAAGTTTTGTTGGCATTTGGGTTTGATTTTGTTAGTACAGCTAATGGCACATAGGCTTTTTCCAGTCCCTGCATATTGTCCCCGTGCGTGTGTGCTCAGTTGCGTTAGTAAAGTCCCACTCTTTGCGACCCCATGGACTGTAATCCCGCAAGGCTCCTCTGTCCATGGAATTCTCCAGGCAAGAGTGATGGAGTGGGTTGCCATTTCAGGGGATCTTTCTGACTCAGGGATTGAACCTGCATCTCCTGCGGCTCCTGTAATGGCAAGCAGATTCTTTACCTGAGCCACCCGCATATTTTCCCCACAGTTGGATAAATGAGCTAATGTGCTACTTCCAGAGAGCTTGGTTTTAGGTAATAAGTTCTCCTCTCTTTGTGGTTCAGTTCAATTCAGTTCAGTTGCTCAGTCGTGTCCGACTCATTGAGATCCCATGGACTGCAGCGTGCCAGGCTTCCCTGTCCATCACCAACTCACGTCCATCCAGTCGGTAATACCACCCAACCATCTCATCCTCTGTCATCTCCTTCTCTTCCTGCCTTCAATCTTTCCCAGCATCAAGGTCTTTTCCAAGGAGTCAGTTCTTCACATCAGGTGGCCAAAGCATTGGAGCTTCAGCTTCAGCGTCAGTCCTTCCAATGAATATTCAGGACTGATTTCCTTTAGGATTGACTGGTTGGATCTCCTTACAGTCCAAGGGACTTTCAAGAGTCTTCTCCAACACCACAGTTCAAAAGCATCAATTCTTTGACGCTCAGTTTTCTTTATAGTCCAACTCTCACATCCATACATGACTACTGGAAAAACCATAGCTTTGACTAGACGGATCTTTGTTGGCAAAGTAATGTCTCTGCTTTTTAATATGCTATCTATGCTGGAGCAAGCTTTTTCTTCCAAGGAGTAAGCGTCTTTTCATTTCATGGCTGCAGTCACCATCTGCAGTGATTTTGGAGCCCAAAAAAATACAGTCTCTCACTGTTTCCATTGTTTCCCCATCTGTTTGCTACGAAGTGATGTTCCATAACCTGATGACTGGTCCAGGGTTCATGGTTGCTTAAGAAGCAGGTGCAGGGGACGGTGGAAAGCAGTGGAAGGATGGATACTACAGGAATCTGTCATTCTTGTCTTGTTTCCTATTTCCTCGGCAGTCTTGTGTGGGTCCTTGACTGAAGCCGTCTCAGCTGAGTAGGCACAGAGGGGAAAACATAGAGGTATTAAGGAGAGGTTGATTATGGAGGCAGGGCAGACTCTCACCAGTGAGAAAGGTTCTTGTGTGAAAGGAGAGAGTCATTCTGGCCACAAGAGAAGATGCTGTTTTGTCTGCTGCAGCAGAGGGCAACGTCTGCCCTGCCCCACTTGGTGGGTAATGCATAGTCACCTGAGCAGCAGGCTCTCGTGAGCGTATTGTGAGAGCAACTGAGAATAGCAGCCCACCCCTATTTTTTCTGGTAAGCAAAGCAATATTTCAACCACGTTGGCTAAGGGCCCATCAGCGGCACTAGCTCATTCGAGACTCCTGCAGAGATGGACAGGATGCCAGCTTATGCACCAGCCATATAACTCCCTCTTCTCTCCAAGCAAGAAAGCATTATAAACCATGAGTGAGGGAGAGTGACTTCATTATGGGGGGTGGGGGGGTAACCTCAAATCCACCCTAATTTATGACGTTTCCTAAATGTGGACATTCTTTAAATCATAGCAAATGATGCGAGACATGCAATTATGCTGTGACACAGGATGTTGAGAATCTCTGCCTTTGAGTAGTAGCTCCAGCATCCGAGTGCACACCAGAAGGTTCTGGGGAACTTTAAAATATGCAGGTTGCTGGGCTCCAGCTACAAAGATTCTATTTCTGCAGTCCTAGAGAGGAACTTGAGTATATACACACACACATTCAATATAAATACATTTTTAAATCTCAATTTTAGGACTTCTCTGATGGTTCAGTGGAAAAGAATCCACCTGACAATGCAGGAGACACGGGTTTGATGCCTCATCTGGGAAGACCCCACATGCCACGGAGCAACTAAGCCTGTGTCCCACAGCTATTGAGCCTATGCTATAGAGCCTGAGAGCTATGACTACAGAACCCATGTGCTGCAACTACTGAAGCCCAAGTGCCCTAGAGCCCATGTTCCATAACAAGAGGAGCCACTGCAATGAGAAGCCCGTGCACCACAGCTAGAGAGTAGCCCCCGCTTGCTATGATTGAAGAAAAGCTCTCGAAGCCATGAAGACCCAGCACAGCCAAAAATCAATAAATAAAATTATTGAAAAAATTTTTTAATTTTAATTTTGTTAACTTCTCCAAGTGATTCTAGCAGGCAGCGTAAGAAGTACTTCCTAGGATCACTCCCTGTATTGATGACATGTAATTCCACAAGCAGGATATCTCAAAGAGGAGTCATTCCCTATGACTCTTTTTTTAAAGAAAAACTTATTTATTTATTTGGTTGCATCAGGATCTTCACTGTGGCATGAAGGATCTTCTGTTCCTGTGCATGGGCTTCTCTCTAGCTGTGGCTTGTGAGCTTAGTTGCTCCTGGGCATGTGGGGTCTTAGTTCCCTGACCAGGGATCGAACCTGCATCCCCTGCACTGGCAAGAGGACTCTTAACCACCGGACCACCAGGGAAGCCCCACTGTGATTCTTTGGATACAAGATCTGAGTGCTACAATTGTCTTTGAAAAGTTCTAATCTTCAGTCTCCAGGGTGGGCCAGAATAGGAACAGTGGAAAAAGGACATGGACAGCAGACCCATCTCCTATCAGCTCCCATTTTGGTCACTATGTTGATTCAACCATCTTGCAAACCTTCTATGGAACATAAGAGGAACTGTGTTCTACTGGAAGAATGATGAGAAACATCAGCATGACTGAGACTACGAGTTAGGAGGCAAGATGGAGCCGGTCACTATTCATGCATCATGGAAGCTGTGACCAGAGAGAATTTGAATTCCATGTTTTCCATAGGATGTCACGGAAAAACCCCAAAGAACTTTTTGGCCAACGGACTAGAAGACTCAGTCCTGTACCACCATATATTTAGTTGCACTGAGAATTCATTTTATAACCTTTTGAGGTGGGTCATCTTATTATTCCATTTTGCCAAGAAGGAAATAGAGGTACTGAGAGGCCAACTGGCCTGATTGCAAAGCTATTAGGTGGAAGAGCCAGGATTTAAATCCAGATATCCTAGTTCTCAGAAAAGGCCCCACTCCAACTGTGACTCTGGGACTGCGGCTCATGGAATTATAGAAGCTGCTTCACTCAACATTTTCAGCTCAAAAGAGGAGCCAATAGATTTTTGTATGAAGGTAAAAAAAACGAAGGTTTGAATCATTTCAGAATTGGATATAATGATTTCAGAATTTACAACCTTACTACTTACATAACCTCCATGAAAGGGCTGCTTTTCGAATGTTTTCTGGCAATTGGGTAGCTTTCTAAATGCTGTTTTCAAGAGTGACAGGCTCATTCTTTTCATTCTCCAGTATTAGTTGTAGCCCTCTACATTCAACTCCTATTATTATTGCTTAATATAATGCTTAAATGTTGGAAAACGTGAACAGAACTCTCTTTGATAGTTTTATTGTGCCTTGCAGTTTGAACACACATTGTCTCAGGGACAGTGATACATTCACTGTTCTTGTTTCCTGTCATATATGTATTTTTTATCTATTTGTGCCTCTTTTATACTCATTCTATTCTTCAAAATGTCTCTATGAAGATACATCTGTTTAGCTTTGGTGATTAGCTGAACATTAGCAGACCTACTGTTTCAGAGCATAAATAATTAATGGCTGCTCCTCATTAATTTCTTCTGAAACCGACTCTTGTTAGACCTCAGTTAGATATATTTCTTGAATTAAGGGCAGATCTAAGGAACAGGGGTTCTCTGCCTATTTTGAAAACAGGCCATTTACTTTTGCAGGAAAATTATGACATGTGAGTCCATCCATGGCAAGAAAAAACAAAACCTCTTTTAATGAGATGCTAAGCATCTTTTGTTTGCTAAGGGCCTTCCATCACAAGGTGTCTGTTTTGTGATCTGTTCCTTCATTTCCATGCAGACCTGCTTTAAAAAAAAAAATAATGCAAATATTAACTATGTATTGTATTGAAATAGTTATAAAATATTACAACAAACTTGCCTTTTCATCAAACCAACCCAAAACCCAAAGGTGTCCTCTGTCTCTGCACTGATCCTCTTCCTTCTTTACTGTGAATCAACCGCGAGTCATTACCTGCTGGGGGCTTCCTCTCGGTGCATAAACAGATAGAGCCCTCAGCCCAGTTTCATCTTTAGTTCCCTCCCATGCTATGTGTTAATGCACATGCACTTTAAATAA
This sequence comes from Okapia johnstoni, assembly GCA_024291935.2. Lineage (NCBI taxonomy): Eukaryota > Metazoa > Chordata > Mammalia > Artiodactyla > Giraffidae > Okapia > Okapia johnstoni. The sequence continues at coordinate 49,574,420 of CM044316.1, forward strand.
TCTGTTCAAGTTAATCGGCAGATAATAAAAATATAGGTTCTGAGGCAAATAGCCCAGTGAAAATACTTGTGAAATACTTCCCTGAGCACTTTAGCCTAATTAATAGCTAGATTTCCTCCTATGCAAAAAAATATATATAATGCACATCAGGGTTTGCCTGGTTCTGACACCCAAAATAGGTAAAGCTCCTCCTATCCCAATATCAACAAAGTACCCAGGACCTTAAGAAATTATTCAGCCCAGCTCTAAACTGGCTGAAACTAGCTCTAAACTAGCTATACTTCACCCAACCAAGGCAAACTGTGGTTGATGTAAAAACAAAACAATAAAACTAGTAGAATAATATGGAAGTAAGTACCTCCAATGTACTGATAAAGTGTATCTCCTATAGGGCTGTGCTAAAATTCTAAGTAATGACAACCATTGTAGGCAAGAAAAGCTGTGTTTCTTAGATGTTTTCTTAGCCATGTGGCCTCTGAAGATGTATCCCAAAGATGTATCCCAAAAATGCTGGTGTCAACCTGAAAGACCAGCATTATTAGTAGTTTAATTAAATAAATGATAGTTTGGCAATACAGCTGAATAGACCCCATCCATTATAAATAATGTTATCATAATAAAAGCAGCTCACTTTTTGAGCACATTAAACACAGCACTAAGTGTTAAATAATAGCTTTAATGATGTTTGTAAAATATCTCATTTAGTTTTACAAACATCCTGAAGGTGCATGTTATTAGCCTCACTTTACAAATGAGAAACTAAAGTACAGAGAGATTAAGTAATTTGCCTAGGGTCACACAGTGAAGAAAGGGCAGAGCTGGCCTAAGAATCCAGGTAAGATGAAATAAAATTGTCCAAATGGATTGTTAAAGGAGAAAAAGACATCATGGAACTGATTATCTAGTAAGTTCCCATTTTAACTTTTTTTTTTAAGACAGTTTTTATTTTCTTCTTTTACTAGTGACCATTTATCACTTTTGTAAAAAGTGCAAAAAATTGCTTTGCCATTTGAGATAAACTATGTTTTGTTATATTTCACATAAAGCATGTTGGCTATTTATAGAACTATGCTTGGTTGTTGTTTAGTTGCTAAGTTGTGTCCAACTCTTTTTTGACTCCCATGGACTGTAGCCAACTAGGATCCTCTGTCTGTGGGATTTCCCAGGCAAGAATACTGGAGTGGGTTGCCATTTCCTACTGCAGGGGATCTTTCTGACCCAGGGATTGAGCCTGAGTCTCTTGCATTGGCAGGCAGGTTCTTTACCACTGAGCCACCAGGGAAGCCCTAGGACTGCACTACAGTATCTATTTAGTGTCTATTGAATGACGTTGAGATGGCATTCCTTTTTTTGAGCTTGCTGTCTCAATTCAGAAAAGAGTAGGCAACTTATTGAAAAAATTCTGGGGAAAACTATAAAGACAGTTTTCTGTGAAATTTGTTTCCACTGTAATTTAGAATTGGTTCATCGTTCAGGCAACAACTCTCAGCTGTCTAACCAACTGCAATGTAGACTGTGGCTGAGAGTCCGTGTGGCAAGAGTTAGGTGAAGGTGCACGACAGGAGAAGTGCACACCAGCGCTCTCACAACTCCACTGCAATATTGGTTTCTATAATAAATGGCGCCATAAAGTTGTATTGAAGTGAATATACATTATTAGCATCGCTTACCATGTTTACGATCCACTCCACATCAAAATGACATAAAAAGCAGAGTTAGTACCAATTAATATCCAATTGCTCATCAAACTTTAATTTGTGTTTGCTTTCCCCTGATGGATACATCTTTTATAACTGAAAGGCTCCATTTCTTTATAACATACGCTATCATTCAAGGCCACTTGTTTTAATCACTCTGCAAACCAGCGTGAAATTGTCTAATAATCCACCCAGATTTTGTCGCAAGCGCCTGAAGTTACAGCCCTCTTATAGAGGAAGCAGCGGTCTTCCTCAGAACATTTGGAATTATTAAAACAGCAGGTCAGATCCTTGGCTAGGAAACAATCTTGTCCAACTGATTGATGAATAAAATGCTGATTTTTTTTTTCAGAGGTGTGAAGTTTATTTCCTTTTGTCACCCAGAGGTTTGGAGGTTGGTAGCACAGCCACAAAATAGAATTAATAGCTGCAAGGCTGTCAGAGTAGGTTTGGGGGGAAGGTTGCAGTTGAGAGGTGTCACTTGTCAGCTTAGTCCTGCAACAGCAATTTTCAGTAGCTGCTCATCTACACCCAGTGTTGATTTGGACTGAACATATGGTAAAAAACAAACAAACAAGCAAACAAAACCAGGTATCTTCCATGTTACCTTCTATCAGGCCTTCTACAGATAGTGACTACAGTACCACGCAGAGGCTTCTTTTTGTCTGGTAGTTGCAACATCTTGAGGGTTTTTCCGAGCACCAGAGGGGATTGCCAGCACGAAGGTGAGAGAGTCCTTTCCTAGGCAGGTTGATAAGAGTCTAGGGATCCCCAGGGAGAGAGGGGTCTGGAATTCTCAAGGAGGAAGAAAGGACAAACTTTTTCTTTTCTCTCTACATTCCTTAGGATTATATAACAATAATGTTTCCCGCCTGAGGGCAGTCTCTGGATTAGACCGTCTGCCTAATCCTGTTATCTTAGAGTACATAACTCCACTGCTAACACTAGCAAGCCAGTACTCTTTCTGCCCCCTTCTGATGCCTATGTCAGAAGCTTTCTCTATCTCCTTTATACTTTAATAAAACTTTATTACACAAAAGCTCTGAGCGATCAAGCCTGTCTCTGGCCCGGGATTGAATTCTTCTCCTCCAGAGGCCAAGAATCCCGGCGTCTTTGCGTGGTTCAGCAACAAACCTTTCACAGGGGAGTGACCTATAAGACCCTGGCCCTTCCCCTTCCCCCAGGGCCTAAGCAAGGCTTCTCAGCATTGAAGCCACTGCCATGTTTTTAAAGGTCCTACTATATTAGAAAGTAAAAGAAGTACCAACATGAGAATATGAAGTCAGAATATTTTAAATCTTCACATTAAATAATATAAATGCTTTAGCATTTAAAGAAGAGGAAGAAAGAGTAGGAAGAAAGGACAGGAAGAGGGAAAAGAAAAACTGCAGTGACTCTCAGTGTAAGCTTATTTGGAGAAAAATTGTGAACATCTAAAGACCACCCTCCTCCCCCCACAAAGGATCCTGTTGGCCTGCCACGTAGTAGATGCTAGGCCTTAGTGTCAGGGGACAGACACTGGGCACAGGCCTGTGTTTGTTGGCGTGGGAGCGGGTGTGGACGTTATCTGGTGAAAGTGAAGTCGCTCAGTTGTGTCTGGCTCTTTGCAACCCCATAGACTGTAGCCTATCATAAACTGTAGCCTATAAGCTTCTCCATCCATGGGATTTTCCAGGCAGGAGTACCGGAGTGGGTTGCCATTTCCTTCTCCAGGGGATCTTCCCAACCCAGGGATCGAACCGAGGTCTCCCGTATTGCAGGCAGACACTTTACCCTCTGAGCCACCAGGGAAGCACTTTGAACCTTTTGTTTATGTATCAGTAGATCAAGCCAGCTTATTTTTAGAGTGAAGAAGGGCTTGAGCAGAGTTACAATCCATGGCTACTTTGATCCTTCCTTCCTACCTGTGGCATCTGAGTGAGAGTCTCTTGAGGAGGGAACAGACAAACAGAGCATCCAGACCAAGTCGATGGCCTCTCCCAACTGTGGAAAAATACAGCATAGTGGTGAGAAAACGAATCCTGGGGTCAAACAGGCCAGTTTTCTTTATTTATCTATATAATTTATCTTATTTATTCGGCTGTGCCAGGTCTTAGTTGTGGCACAGAGGATCTTTGATCTTCACTGAGAATGCTGAATCTTCATTGTGGATGTGGAATCATTAGTTGTGGCATGCAAACTCTTAGTTGCAGCATGTGGGATCTAGTCCCGTGACCAGAGATGGAATCTGGGCTCCCTGCCCTGGGAGCTCAGAGTCTTAGCCACTGGGGGGTGTGTGTGTGTGTTTGCTCAGTCACTCAGTCTGTCCGACTCTGCAACCCCATGGACTGTAGCCCACCAGGCTCTTTTGTCCTTGCTCTTTCCCAGGTAAGAATACTGGAGTGGGTTGCCACTTCCTCCTCTAGGGTATATTCCTGAACCAGGGCTCAAACCTGCGTCTCTTGAGTCTCTCTGCATTAGAAGTCGGATTTTTTACCACTAGTGCTACTTGGAAAGCCCCTTAGCCACTGGACCACCAGGGAAGTCCCTAGACAGGCCTGCTTTCAAATACCAGCTCCATATCTGCACACATGTCATATGTTGTTCAAGTCACCAAACTTCCAGGCTATACACACAGGATAATAATGACACCCCCAAGCCATAGTATTGTTATGAGGACTAAATGAGATCAGCCTCTCACCTCACTTGGCACAGTGCCTAGTACCACATCCACATTCAGCAAACATAACTAGGTGTCATTATAAAACTATGAGTTGCTGGGCTCAGGCCTCCAGAGCCAGGAGAGTGGCTGAGTGGACGGCTGCATTCTGCTGTCTACCAGGGCAACTGCACGTTACTGCCAGCAGAATTATATGTCAGGAGAACCCACAATACAGCATTCACTTTATTTTTCTTAAACCATGAAATATTTCTGACTTCCTCTAAAGTTGAGAGAAGAATCTAGCAAACACTAGAGGTACCCATCACTCAGCTTAAGAAATAAAACATGATAAACAATCAAGTGCCCCATAGCTATTAAAATGAATGAACTTGAGAGATGTGAATAAATCTCAAAAACAGAATGTTGATCCACAAGAGCAAGTGGCAGTGGGATGCATACAATATGATGCCATTTATATGGAGTTTGTAAACTGGCACAGCAATGCTGCGGATGAGCTGTTTAGTGAGGCAGACGTAGGTGGTAAACCTGTCAAGATGTACAAGGGAATGAGAAGCGATGCCGGCTTAGGAAAGCTTTGAAGGACACGAGCCCTTTCATTCTCAGGTGTCCCGGCTTTGTTCTCAGCAGGATCGAGGCCAGGAGCTGCCCTCCCTGCTGTCTTACACAGATGTCAGCCCCTGTGGAGGCAGAACTGTAGGCAAACAATGTTAAATACACTGAAAGCAAAATTCTTCCTTTGAATGTACTCGGCTCCCATTAAAGTCCAGGGGCGGTCTCTCTGCAGGCCTCCTGCACACCGTGGCGCGACATATCCAACCTGAATTCTGAAGGTTGCATGTAACATAAAAGCAGCCAACCAACAGCATAAATGTATATGAAATGAAATCAATAAAAAGTGTATTTTTTTTTTTTTTTTTTTGCTCTTGGTCCTGGGAGGGTACATCACAGGACCCGGGACAATGCTAGGGAGACACACACAGGAAGGAGGGAGGGAGGGAGGCTGTGGGGGCAGAGGCAGGGGAGCTAAAGGGAGGGGGTTGCTTCATGTTAATATTCATTGTGTGAATCAAGGTTTAGTGAGCACTGTGCTCCCTTTTCCCTCATCACCTAAAAAAAATCAATTATCAATGCTTATATGATGAAAGAGGGATTTCTGACTTGTTCATTTCGCTTTAGCCTACGAACTCATCATAATAAAGAATTATTTCCAAGATCAGATTGATATTGCAAAAAGTTGATATCAGATTATGCGTTTAGTGTGGAAACTGATATCAGGCAGAGAGAGAGAAGTGCTTTTATTCATAACTACATTTTTTCTTCTATAATAATAGTAAATTTTTATATCTCATAAAAATAAAACGCCAGGGTACAACCACATGGAAAACAGTGTGGAGGTTACTCAGAAAACTAAAAATAGAGTTACCATATGATCCAGCAATACCTTTCCCCTTGCATAACTGTTCTCTCCTCCCATAGGCCTGGGCTTCTGTGTCTTTCTTTTCTGTGACGTAACATTGTCCTCCTGTGACCACAGGTGATTGAACCATAGGTGGACACCTGACCCAGAGGAAAGCAGTCACTGGGTTCTGCTGGCAGAATTGACCAGACTGTCTTTTGGGGATTTGGACAAAGACAGAGAAGGATGAGGAATAATGGCATCTCCTTTCTAGACCTTGGTGTTGTCATTTAGAAATGCTTGGGGTCATAGGCTTTATCTTTCCATCCTAACAACTAGCTCTTTTGACTCTCAGCCTAGAGCAGTTTGTAGGTTATATCATCCCATCTCTGTTTCTTTTATCCCCCTTTCCCATTCAGAGCTCTTGACTTTGTGTGGTCACAAAGCTTTTGCTGCTCTGTCATCATTGCTTTGGGTTATGTTTTCCAGAATTTCAGTTTATTTTGCATTACTTGTAAATCAGAATATTTTTCTTTTTAAAGCAGATGGTGCTGGTGGACTATGCTTAATTTCAAAAGTGTACTATTTTCAGAGCACTGTATTATGTATATGTGTATGTGTGTATATTTGTATTTATTTTATATTATTATAAAATAATAGATATTTTATGACCACTTGTCACCAGACTCCGGGCACATATTTGTCATTATCGCATATCATCTCATGACTTTGAAAGAATTGAAAGACTGGATGTGAAAGTGGTCCATGAAAAGGGGGCTTTGTATTTCTTTGGTTCCTTGGTTGTGAGCAATAGAAACCAGATCTGGTTAACTGAAACAAAAAAAGAATTACTGGAAATATAGAGTAGCTTACAGAATTGAAGGAAAGCCTGAAAATCTCGAGGAGTGGGAGACTGGGCAGTTCTGAGGCAACTGGAAGGAAAAGCCCCAACTTTGGGGTGTTACAGTTGTTGTGAGTGAGCTCCTTTGCCCTTATCAATCCATTCAGTGTCCATGTAGAGAACATGTGCCCAGCCCACCTGGAGTCCTGTACCAAACCATCAGCCAGAAGAGGGCAGGGCTCCTGACTGACAGTCCCACCAAGATTGTATCCACTCAGGAAAGGGGAGTTCCCCAAAGCAAAGCTGAAGTGTAAAGCAACCGAAGCGGTGATGGAAGATGATCAGGTTTGTAATAGTTGGCTCTTCGTGTTCTTTCCATGTTTCACTGTCTCCCTTCCCAAGCAGTCCACAAGAGGAGCCGCCGTATATAGTCTTGTTATCATCTATAGTAGTAGTCATGGATCCACTGCACTTAGCACTTAGTGTTACTTGGCACAGTAGGCTTGTAGTTGGTGCACAAGGATGTGTGTGATGGGCCGTGAGACCCCTCCAGACTTACATGAGACAGTGTGGTACTGGGGGTTGGACTGATGACTGCTGGTATAATAAAGAGAGATAATCAGCTCTATGATTGAGACTAAATTCTGCATCATTGGCAGGGAAGGAGACTCTGATTTATAAGGATATTTGGAGACAGAGTTTTCTAAGTGGTAAAACAAAAGTCAATAACTATTCCTAGTCAGGTCCCTGAATATGTCTACTTCAAGTCAGGAAATGCCTTCTCCCTTTGATTTACTTGTATCTTTCCAATGAAAACAGATATTTCATATTACTCAGTTTTGGATTGTGTCCATATACATAATATGAAAGCTTCCCGGTTTATTTGCTATTTAGGTTCACAAAGATCATTGTCCTCTAAAATATTCATCACTTACTTTAAAGTAATTTTTAGTGCTCAAGTAATTTATGTGTGTTGTAGAAAAATCAGAAAATAGAGATTGGCCAAAAGGAAGAAAGGGAAAATCCACAGACAACCACTTGATAATTGTGTGCATGTGTCTCTAGAGTTTTTTTCTCTGTGTTTCATGTATTTACATATATAGATGCTCAAAATTTTACAACATAGAAATCATGCTGATCATGCCACTTTCATCATCTTTTTCTTTCAATAATAAGTTATCTTTCTATAACTATAAAGAGTATTTCTTCTACATTGTTTTCATACATCTAATGAGCCTCTTATTTTAATATCATTTTGCTTACTGGTTCATTGTGGCACAAAGAAAATTGGCCATATATTTTATTTTGCTTTATATATATGTGTATATATGTGTGTATGTACATATACATATATAGGGTTAAAAATATATATTTACTTATTTATTTGGCTGCACCAGGTCTTAGATGCAGCATGTGGATCTAGTTACCTGGCCAGGGATCAAACCTGAGCCCCTCATTGAAAGTGCGGAGTCTTAGTCACTGGACCACCAGGGAAGTTCCATACATAACCTTATTTTCCATCAGTGCCTTCATTTTGACTTGCCTTCTTTATGTGACCATGAAACCTAGATTCTTCCTAAAGTGACACAACAGAATCTCTGACACGATAGTGTTTTTGAAAAAGTAATTGCCCTGGGCAACCAGGTTTCCTTTCTGGATGCCCGCTTGTGTTAAAAGTCTTTAAACACTTGTGTGTTTTCTTTCTGTGGGAGAGGCTAGCATCGCTGTCTCTATTTTACCACTGAGAAAAAGGAGACCGACAGTATCGAAACCCGGGAATTCACCAGCAGAGCCCCAAAGAGGACATGAAGTTCTAATGGCCCAGCCCTTTCAACAAACCGCAAAGCCACACTGCTTCCCCTTCCGCTGCTTCAGGGCTAGGCTGGGGAAAGAAAGTGCCTCCCGCGGAGGGCTGAATGGTGATTTACCATTCACAGTCCCCGTCACTCAGTCAAGAGAAGCACAGACGCCCCCGCTCTCAATTGCGGGTGAAAGCTTGTTATCATGTGCTGGACTCATTGATCTGTTTCAGCAATGACTCCTGAATTATATGGCCCCTAAATGTTTGCTGCCAGAGAGATCTATACTGTGGATGCGATGATGGGTACTTACTGGAAACTATTGTCTGATAGATGACTTTGACTGTTTTGTCTCAATGAAATATCTCTGTGCACTTGGAGATCTCTCTCCTCCCAACTCTCCCTCGACTCTGGTATAATGTGCTGTGCTAGAAAATAGTGCAATACAAGAAGGTTCAAAGGTCTGAACGTTTAAAGTAAAGCCATACTAGTTGTGTGTGTGAGTACAGAGGGACAGAAGCTTTTCAGAAGATGATTTGTCTATTCATTAAAAAAAAAAAAAGATTAAAAATTTTGTGTATCCATTTACCCTGCAATTGTGCTTTGAGTAACTTATTCAAAGTGAATAATGGTGGAGGAGTGTGAAGAATGAATTACAAGAATCTTTTCTGTAGTGCCATTTACAGGGGTGAAAAAATTGAAGTCATTTCAGAGCTCAACGATAGGAGATGGGTTGAATGAATTATGAGTTGATTATATGATGCTATTCTGTCTGTCATTAAAAACAAGTTGTATTAGTGTTTATAATAACAAGGAAAGTTGTTTATTATATAAAACTAAATGTTGCAAAACAAGCTACAAAACAATTTGAGTTTGATACTCATTTTGTAAAAATAAGACATGCATATGCACCTTTTAACACACACACAAATGCACATCACACAGGGCTGTGGTCCTATCTGCCTCTTTTGCTACATCTCCTACTCTTCTCCCACTACCCCAGGCCTAATGCCCAAGAAATCTTCCTTTTCCCTTAGCTACACATCCTTCAGATCTTGGCTCAAATATCACCTCTCCCACAAATAGGGGTCAGATCCCCATTCTATGTTCTCAGAGTCACCACAGATGAAAAGGACATTTTTTGCCTAGCGTGGTAAGGGTCGTGAGTGCTGCTGACCAAATACAAGGTATTCAGAAATCTGGAGACAAGAAAATATAAATCTCTTACAAATTATGATATCAATAAACTGTTCATTATGATTCTTCAGTGTTTTCAGACTTTCCAGACACTCTGTACTTCTGCTTTCCCTCACCTAGGGACAAGTTTGGATCACACATCCCTTGCCTCCATGGAGTTAAATGTGACCACGTGACTTGTTTTGGCCCAAGAAATGGGAGCAGAAACATGTACCAATTCCCTTTAAAAGCCTTTAAGAAGCAGTCCGTTTTGCTCTAATCTCTCTTCCTTCCCGTGGGCTTGGAACTGTCCAGCAGTAAAGACTCAGTCAGCCTTTATTGCTGAGTGAGGTGACCCGGACAGAGACCACCTTCCATCCCCATTGGATTAGGATGGACGCAATGTGAGAGGAACAATTCTTTGTTATTTGAGATGACTGTGATGTGAGAGTTACTTGTTATTGCAGCATAACCATGCTTATCCTGACTAGTACATGCACTTGTCGTAGGTGTAGTTTTACATTTGCTTGTGTAATTTTTAGTCTCATCTATGTGTATATCTCTTATTTGACAGACATAAGAACTGCCCTAGAGCATAGAACCTCAGCAGTGAACAAGGTACACAAAGTCCCCTGCTCTCATGAAGTTTCATTCTGATGGGAAAGACAGATCATGAAAAAATACAGCAGAGATCTGCATGAAAACAAGTCAAGTACACTTGTTTGAGAGCAGAGAGCTCCAGACAAATGGATGAGTGAGTTTGGGGAGAGGGGGGAGGTCCTGCTATTCCTGATGCTGGGGTGCAGGAAGCAGGGTGGAGAGTGGGAAGGGGTGGAGATGAAGATTGTAGGGGCAGTGGGGGAGGCGAGAAGATCATATAGGTTCTGTGGGTCCCTGGACAAGTCTTGGGATTTTATTCTGAGTGTGATGGAAAGATTTTGAGCAAAGGTATGATATGGTGATGCTCTTTTTTCTCCAGGGAATCTTTCCAACCTATGGATCGAACCCAGGTCTCCTGCATTGCAGGTGGATTCTTTACCATCTGAGCCACCAGGGAAGCCCAAGAATACTGGAGTGAGTAGGCTATCCCTTCTCCAGGGTTAAAAGGATCACTCTGGTTATAGTTTGGAGAATGAACTAGAGAGACAGGGAGATAAAGGCAGAAGTCAGCAGGTCAGTTAAAAGGCAAGGACGGGTGGTGGTCTAGAGATGACGACCTTGGAAGGAGATGTGTTTAGAAAGTGGGAAATGAGATTGGTCAATGGATTGGAGGTGGGGTGTTCAAGAGAGGAATGAAACGTCATTCCAAGGTACTGTTCTGAGCAAGTAGACAAACAATGGTACTATTTTGGGGACAGGCAGCATTGAGTGAGGGGAGAACTTAGGGGAAAGGTGGTAGAAATGAACTGTTGTATGAATGAACATGACTGTCTAGAAGATAAAAAAGGGCAGGATGACATATACTAAAATGTTAAAAAGAGTATTTGTGGGTTGTGAATTGCTTTTATTGCTTCTGCTTCTCTATATTGCTAATGTTTCTATAATGTGCACACAATGAGAAAACATTTTTTTAGAGATAAGTTGCATTTTTCCATTTATAACTAGGGGATTGTGGAAGTCCAGCAAAGTTCTCTGATAGCCCTCACCAATTCTGTAAGATTTTAAAATTTGTAATTTTCTCCCTCATTCAGCAGTACTCACACTGTGAAATACTCCCAGGTCGTGATCACTATGGCATGAGAAGGAAGAAATTGAAGGGAGCAAGTATTATTTAGAGAAATAATATTTTCCATGGTAAAAATGAATCTTTAACTACAAAACCGCATAAGCCTAGCACATGCTTGAGCCCGCCAGTTATGCATGAATTCATCTCTGCCTGTTCTAATGGCTTTCCTCATTGCTGGACGCAGTATCCTCAGGAGGGCAGCTTCTGAAGTCACTCAGCCCCAGGTTCAAGTCCAGGTTCTGACACTTCTCTCTCCATTACCATAGTTACTTAACAATATGTGCCTCTGTTTTCACTCTGGCAAGTGGGGAGAGAAATAATACCAGCTGCCTATGCTTGCTGTAGGGATCAAATTCAGTAGTGCCGTAAATGCTGAGCTCATGATGCCTGCTCTTTATCAGTTCAGTTCAGTTCATTTCAGTCCCTCAGTCACGTCTGACTCTTTGCGACCCCATGAACTGCAGCACGCCAGGCCTCCCTGTCCATCAGTAACTCCCGGAGTCCACCCAAACCCATGTCCATTGAGTCAGTGATGCCATCCAACCATCTCATCCTCTGTCAACCCCTTCTCCTCCTGCCCTCAAATCTTTCCCAGCATCAGGGTCTTTTCAAATGAGTCAGCTCTTCGCATCAAGTAGCCAAAGTATTGGAGTTTCAGCTTCAGCATCAGTCCTTCCAATGAATATTCATGACTGATTTACTTTAGGATGGACTGGTTAGATCTCCTTGCAGTCCAAGGGACTCTGAAGAATCTTCTGCAACACCACAGTTCAAAAGCATCAATTCTTTGACGCTCAGCTTTCTTTATAGTCCAACTCGCACATCCATACATGACCACTGGAAAAACCATAGCCTTGACTAGATGGACCTTTGTTGACAAAGTAATGTCTCTGCTTTTAAATATGCTATCTAGGTTGGTCATAACTTTCCTTCCACGGAGTAAGCATCTTTTTATTTCATGGCTGCAGTCACCATCTGCAGTGATTTTGGAGCCCAGAAAAATAAAGTCAGCCACTGTTTCCACTGTTTCCCCATCTATCTGCCATGAAGTGATGGGACCAGATGCCATGATCTTAGTTTTCTGAATGTTGAGCTTTAAGCCAACTTTTTCACTCTCCTCTTCCACTTTCATCAAGAGGCTCTTTAGTTCTTCTTCACTTTCTGCCATAAGGGTGGTGTCATCTGCATATCTGAGGTTATTGATATTTCTCCTGGCAATCTTGATTCCAGCTTGTGTTTCTTCCAGCCCAGCGTTTCTCATGATGTACTCTGCATATACGTTAAATAAGCAGGGTGACAATATACAGCCTTGACGTACTCCTTTTCCTATTTGGAACCAGTCTGTTGTTCCATGTCCAGTTCTAACTGTTACTTCCTGACCTGCATACAGGTTTCTCAAGAGGGAGGTCAAGTGGTCTGGTATTCCCATCTCTTTCAGAATTTTCCACATTTAATCTTCATCCACACAGTCAAAGGCTTTGGCATAGTCAGTAAAGCAGAAATAGATGTTTTTCTGGAACTCTCTTGCTTTTTTGATGATCCAGTGGATGTTGGCAATTTGATCTCTGGTTCTTCTGCCTTTTCTAAAACCAGCTTGAACATCTGGAAGTTCACGGTTCACATATTGCTGAAGCTGTCCTTTATAACTGCTAGTAAATGCTGGCTACCCTTACAGTTGCTGTTGTTATCCCATGTGAGTTTTGGGAGGGACTACAGATGGATCAAAGGGCTTCCCTGGTGGCTCAGCGAAAAAGAATCCACTTGCCAGTGCAGGAGATGTAGGTTCGATCCCTGAGTCAGGAAGATCCCCTGGAGAAGGAAATGGCAACCCACTCCAGTATTCTTGCCTGGGAAATCCCATGGGCAGGGGAGCCTGGTGGGTTACAGTCCATGGGGTCACAAAGAGTTGGACATGACTTAGTAACTGGACAACAAGAACAACAAGGGAAAAGAGCTTTCTCATACGGGGACTTGCTTATTTTTTGGTACTTGTTGTAATGAGCACTCACACTGACCCTGGAAGGTAGGTACTAATAGTATCCTTATTTTACAAATGAGGAAGCTGAAGCCCAGAGTGATAAATTAACTTGTCCCAGGTCACACTGCTGAGAAGAGGCAAAACGAGGAGTCCAACTCCTGTCCCTCTGTCTGTAACGCTGGTGCTCTTAAGCCATTATTGCACACAGACTCCCAGCAGATCTGACGCATGCTGTCTTTCGCTTTTATCTTCTGGGTCCCCGTTTAGGAGAGTGCATTCCTTGTTAACCGCTGCCATTCTGATTGTTGCAAACACGTGCTGATGGAATACTTCCCAACCTCAGATCGTGGCCAGAGCCTGACTCACTGTCTTAACTTCACCCTACCTTTCTGGCACTGGCCATTACTGTCGGCTAAGCAGGGGCAGATCCGGGAGTGTTTCATCCAAACATTTTGTTTTCCAAGTCTGTGGATTTAAAGACTTTTTGGAGGTTACTATCATGCCACAAGTTCTTAATGGGAGTTGGATACATGAATTCTCTCTCATCCAGTTCTGTTTATGGGACAGAATCAAGGCACTCATTCTACTGCTATCACGCATGGCTACCACTTCACAACACAGAAGGAGCTAAGCCAGGCTCACTGCTTCCCCACCGGGGATCGAACCCATACCTCATGCAGTGGAAGGAACTACAGAGTCTTAACCACTGGGCCACCAGGGAAATCAGAAAAGTGTACGTGATATATTTTTTTCCATTTTAATCATTTAAAAATCTTTTAATTAATGAATTTTTGTCTGCGCTGGGTCTTTGTTGCTGTTCTAGGGCTTTCTCTAGTTGCCGCAAGCAAGGGCCACTTCTCATGGTGGAGGAACTCTAGGGCGGGGCCCCAGTGATTGTGGAGCAGGGGCTTAGTTGCTCCTTGCATGCGTGATCCTGCTGGACCAGGCATGGAACCGGTGCCCTCAGGGTTGGCAGGACCACCAGGGAATATTTTAAATATGTGTGTTTACACATTTAAAATACATAAGATACTGTATAGCACAAATATAGATCAATATCTTATGATAAACCATGATGGAAAATAATGTGAAAAAGAACATATATGTATGTGTGTGTATGTATGTATACACTTGTTCGCATGTGAATGTGGGATTCTTAGGCAGTGCACTCACCCACTGCAGTGTAGTAGAAGGAGACACTGTCTGGAACATCATGCTTGTGTAAGTGCTGGGCTGAAATTCGTACTCAGATTCTTAATGACATTTGACTAGCTGAACATAACCTTAATGTTTGCAATCTGAATACTGTTAAACATCGCAAAGAGTAAACAGATGGAACTTTCTTGAAATAGAGGGGTGCCATCTAGATACCTCTAGAATGTGTGTGTTAGGTCTCTCTAGAATGCTTAATTAGTAGCAATATGGGGAAATTGATTTGTCTGTTATTTAAAGATCAGCTAGGTAAGACTTTCTTCAGCAACTCTAAAATAGCACTTCAATTTTATCTACAAATGTGTGTTTAATAAGGACTTTCAATATCTAATTTGTAGCAGGGACAAGTAATTGAAAGTAACAGTACTATATTCTGAATGCAGATGAATTACTCTCTGCAAGTAATAGTTTTCAAAAATGTTTTTGTTACTACCTATAAGAAGTTCAGAAAATACAGAAATTCAGAAAATACAGATGAATAAATAAATCACAAAACAGTCTTACAATGGAATACTATATAGTCATGA
This sequence comes from Okapia johnstoni, assembly GCA_024291935.2. Taxonomy (NCBI): domain Eukaryota; kingdom Metazoa; phylum Chordata; class Mammalia; order Artiodactyla; family Giraffidae; genus Okapia; species Okapia johnstoni. The sequence continues at coordinate 49,589,434 of CM044316.1, forward strand.
AAAGGACTAAGACAGAGCTTTATGTACTGAAGTGCAAAGATAGACATGATAACCACTATCGCCACCATAACAAGGGCACCAGGTATTGATATTAATGAAGACCTACATGTTTTAGACCCTGAGCACTTTGTACACGTAGATTGATTTTTCCTCTTAAAACAACCTTATGATTGTTATATTGATACCAAATACCATATTCTGAATGCAGATGAAGTACTTTTTGTAGCTTTCCTACCCAAGGGTAGGATTTTCTAGCTCCTAAGCTTGAGCTGGATTTGAGACTGAATAGCTGAGTGCCATCTGGCCATGCTGCCCACCCATAAGTCCCTGTAACCACTTGGTAGGCAAAATAGATACAATTTAAGATGTGAAGTTTCCACAAGATATTTTGAAATCAGTGAATTTGTTGAATTGATGTCAATTCAACAAATTTCACCCCATGTTCTATGTCAGAGTAGTTCCTCTTGGTGGTCTAGACAGGGCCAAGCATTTGCACTATATATTCTTAAAATTTTATGTTATTTTCTTAAGATGCATGCTAATGGGATGTGGTCTTAAAATGGACAAGGGCTCTGTAAAACATGATATTAGAAAATCACCTGCCTTGGCGACTTCCAGAACAGGTGGCAATAGAATGCAGTGAGTGAGACCTCAGCAGATTTTGCTTTCAGATTTGGCCCTCGCTTACACTGCTGTGATGGGTGTCACTTAGCCTTCTAAGATTTTGTTCAACTCTTTTCTAAAACGAGAGCACTTTAAGACTTCCCTGGTGGTCTCGTGGTTAAGAATCCACCTTGCAATGCAGGGGATACAGGTGTGATTTCTGGTCAGGGAACTAAGATCACACATCTATGGAGCAGCTAAGTCCACGCGCCGCAGCCACTGAGCCCCAGTACCATAGCTAGGGATAAGCCTGCGTGCCAAAACTATGACCTGACATAGCCAAACAAGTAAATAAATAAAAAAAAATGAGAATACTTCATGGAACAGTTGGAAGGAAGTTTGTGATTAAGTGCCTGACACAGCATCACTTGCTATCTTTATCCTTCTCATCATTATCATCACCAGCATCATGAAAAGGAGTAACCATGAGAGAGATGTCATGATGTGGGGGTTCAGACACTTGTTGCTGCAAGCCTTAGGGTGTGTTTGATCATAAACCAACTCCCTTGTCTTGAACCGGGGACCAGTCTCCAGGAGCATGGTCCTTGTGAGAACTTTATTCCCTCCTTGTAAGGAATTCTTTGGTTCAGTTCAGTTCAGTCACTCAGTCATGTCTGACTCTTTGCAACCCCATGGACTGCAGCACGCCAGGCTTCCCTGTCCATAACCAACTCCCTGAGTTTGCTCAAACTCATAGTCTTAGAGTCGGTGATGCCATCCAACCCATCTCATCCTCTGTCATCCCCTTCTCTTCCTGCCTTCAAATCTTTCCCAGCATCAGAGTCTTTTCCAATGAGTCAGTTCTTCACATCGGGTGGCCAAAGTATTGGAGCTTCAGCTTTAGCATCAGCCCTTCCAATGAATATTCAGGACTGATTTCCTTTAGGATGGACTGGTTGGATCTCCTTGCAGTCCAAGGGACTCTCAAGAGTCTTCTCCAACACCGCAGTTCAAAAGCATCAATTCTTTCAGCTTTCTTTATAGTTCAGCTCTCACATCCGTACATGACTACTGGAAAAACCATAGCTTTGAGTAGATGGACCTTTGTTGGCAAAGTAATATCTCTGCTTTTTAATATGCTGTCTAGGCTCGGCATAGTTTTTCTTCCAAGGAGCAAGTGTCTTTTAATTTCATGGATGCAGTCACCATCTGCAGTGATTTTGGAGCCCCCCAAAATAAAGTCTGTCACTGTTTCCATTGTTTCCCCATCTGTTTGCCATGAAGTGATGGGACCTTATGCCATGATCTTAGTTTTCTGAATGTTGAGCTTTAAGCCAACTTTTTCACTCTCCTCTTTCACTTTCATCAAGAGGCTCTTTAGTTCCTCTTTGCTTTCTGCCATAAGGGTGGTGTCATCTGCATATCTGAGGTTATTGATATTTCTCCCAGCAATATTTTCCAGCTTGTGCTTCATTCAGCCTGGCATTTCGCATGATGTACTCTGCATATAAGTTAAATAAGCAGGGTGACAATGTACAGCCTTGATGTACCCCTTTCCCAATTTGGAACCAGTCCATTGTTCCATGTCCTAACAGTTCTAACTGTTGCTTCTTGACCTGTATACAGATTTCTCAGGAGGCAGTTAAGGTGGTCTGGTATACCCATCTCTTGAAGAATTTTCCACAATTTGTTGTGATCCACACAGTCAAAGGCTTTGGCGTAGTCAATAAAGCAGAAGTAGGTGTTCTTCTGGAACCCTCTTGCTTTATCAGTGATTCAACAGATGTTGGCAATTCGGTCTCTGGTTCCTCTGCCTTTTATAAATCCAGCTTGCTTGAACATCTGAAAGTTCTCGGTTCATGTGCTGTTGAAGCCTCACTTGCAAAATTTTGAGAATTACTTTGTTGGCATGTGGGATGAGTGCAATTGTGTGGTAGTTTGAATATTCTTTGGCATTGCCTTTCTTTGGGATTGGAATGAAAACTGAAATTTTCCAGTCCTGTGTCCACTGCTAAGTTTTCCAAATTTACTGGCATCTTGAGTGCAGCGTTTTCACAGCATCATCTTTTAGGACTTGAAATAGCTCAACTGGAATTCCATCACCTCCACTAGTTTTGTTTGTAGTGATGCTTCCTAAGGCCCACCTGACTTCGGACTCCAGGATGTCTGGCTCTAGGTGAGTGACCACACCATTGTAGTTATCTGGGTCATTAAGATCTTTTTTGTATAGTTCTTCTGTGTACTCTTGCCACTTCTTCTTAATATCTTCTGCTTCTGTTAGGTCCCTACCATTTCTGTCCTTTATTGAAACCATCTTTGCATGAAATGGTCCCTTGGTATCTCTAATTTTCTTGAAGAGATCTCTAGTCTTTGCCATTCTATGGTTTTCCTCTATTTCTTTGCAATGATCACTGAGGAAGGCTTTCTTATCTCTCCTTGCTATTCTTTGGAACTCTGCATTCAAATGAGTATATCTTTCCATTTCTCCTTTACCTTTTGCTTCTCTTCTTTTCTCAGCTATTTGTAAGGCCTCCTCAGACAACCATTTTGCCTTTTTGCATTTGTTTTCCTTGGGGATGGTCTTGATCACTGCCTCCTGTACAATGTCATGAACCTCTGTCCATAGTTCTTCAGGCACTCTGTCAGATCTAATCCATTGAATTTGTTTCTGACTTCCACTGTATAATCGTAAGGGATTTGATTTAGGTCATACCTGAATGATCTAGTGGTTTTCCCTACTTTCTCCAATGTAAGTCTGAATTTGGCAATAAGGAGTTCATGATCTGAGCCACAGTCAGCTCCTGGTCTTGTTTTTGCTGACTGTATAGAACTTCTCCATCTTTGGTTGCAAAGAATATGATCAATCTTATTTTGGTGTTGACCATCTGGTGATGTCCATGTATAGAGTTGTCTGTTGTGTTTTTGGAAGAGGGTGTTTTCTATGACCAGTTCGTTCTCTTTGCAAAACTCTGTTAGTCTTTGCCCTGCTTCATTTTGTACTCCAAGGCCAAACTTGCCTGTTACTCCAGGTATTTTTTGACTTCCTACTTTTACCTAGTCCCCTACGCTGAAAAGGACATTTTTTTTTTTTTTTGGTGTTAGTTCTAGAAGGTCTTGTAGGTCTTCATAGAACCGTTCAACTTCAGCTTCTTTGGCATTAGTGGTTGGGGCATAGACTTGGATTACTGTGATATTACTGTGATAGTGTTTGCCTTGGAAACGGAAAGAGATCATTCTAGCATTTTTGAGATTGCACGCAAGTACTGCATTTCAGACTCTTTTGTTGACTATGAGGGCTACTCCATTTCTTCTAAGGGATTCTTGCCCATGGTAGTAGATAAAATGGTCATCTGAATTCTCTGGTGCTCTTCTCCTTTTTTGAAGGTTACTTGACATCAAAAAGACCAGCCTCATGCAAGGGCTTTCCGTAGTATGGACAGAACAGAAAACCAAAATTAAATCTATAAAAATAGGAAATATTCTACCTGCTTCCCTTCTATCCTCCCCAATTAAAGCCTAATTATTTGTGTACAGTATTAACCTACAATGTAATTATAAATATATGGTGATAAATACTTTCCTTTTTTTTTTTAATTCGATTCCTACTAGCAAACTTGAGAGGAAGATAGAGCAGAGCATACATCACCATCCTATTCAGTGGTCCCCAATCTTTTTGGCACCAGGGACTGGTTTCATGGATGGCAATTTTTCCATGGACCACGGAGGAGGGGGATGATGTCCGGATGATTCAAGCACATTACATCTATTGTGCACTTTATTTCTGTTATTATTACATTGGCTCAGATTATCAGGCATTAGATCCCGGAAGTTGGGGACCCCTGCTATAGATAATCTATAGTTCTGTAGACTAGGAAAACAGAGAGAGAAAGCAACTAACTTGCCTAAGATACACAGTTATTTTTAGAAATAAAATCAGAGTCTCTACCTATAGTCTTCTAGTGCATTTTCACTGCACCAGAGACGCAAACATGTGCAGCTGCTGTCTCACTTGTCACTTGCCGTAGACGTCACTAATCAACCATCACATTCTCTCCAACCAGCTGAGTGTGTGCTCAGAGTCATTCTCATCACAGTGCTCCAGACAACCATCACCAGCGGACACAGGAGTATAGCAAACTTATTGGCCATTCCTGGACCAGACTATCTTGCCTTCATCGTTCATCTCATTGGCTAATTCACTTGGCATATCGAAACTGGAGGGAGGATCTTTCCTTAGAAATCTTAGGCCAGGACTTATTTCCAGTGGGTATGTGGTCAACATTGATCATGTGCTCTTCTGGGCCAAAATCCTGAGCATTTTCATATCCCATAACCTGAAACGGAACCTGACACAGATAGACATTGAGCCATGCTTTGATGGGTGGAAAGATGGATTTAGCAGTTGAGTAGGCCCATAGAAACAGGCCCAGGGTGGGAAAGAGCCTCTACTGCTGATGGCTTTATAGACTTTCACTTCGCATGATGGCTTGACACCTTTGTGTCTCCTAGGATTGGGCTGTCAATCTGGAAAGCACTGTCTACCTCCCAAACACTATTTATCTCCATTTATCAGAGGTCATTATTAGACACTGTGATGCTGAGGTAGCAAATTAGTTAGGGCTTTTAGTTCTGGGTCTGTGATAAGGATTTGGGGGAAATGTGTCAGCCAGGGGAGGGCAGGTTCACGGTCTCTCTGTTACTCTGGCCTGATGACAGCTGTAGCACTCTGCTGAATGATCAATAACTGGCTGCCAGTCCAGTTACTCCTCGATGGCTATTTTAAGGACTGTCACAGAGACCCACCTCGGACTCAGAAGGCAATGTTCTGATCACAGAAGTTCATTGTTTCTCCTATTCCAGCCCTGACCTCGGTCTCAGAGCCCAGGGATGTGTGCAAGTTGAGGGGTCCCTTCCAAGGGGTACCCCTGAAAGCCATTTTCAATGGGGGTGCGGTTGGGCCATTCCCATGCACTTAATCATCGATCAGGGCGCTGTCCTCTGTCTGGTGCCTTGACTCTGGTATTGTTGATGAGAACTTGAGGTTCCGGTTACTTCTGCCTTCCCTGGACTGCTTTCCCTTCCAGTTGCAAATATCTTTATCTTCCCAAAGAAAAATAAAGGAAATTCTCAAGAGGTCCAGACGGTCACCAAAGAGTCTTAGTTTATAAGAACAGTTGCTTTTCCAAGGACTGGTTTTCTAAAACTTGCCTTTCTTTTCTTTACTTACATTGTGTTTTATATACAAGTTCTCTGGTAAGAACTTACAGGACCTGGGAAATTTTTTGACCTACTAACCATTTTTATGGGCTTGGAGTTTATTTACTCTGTAATATGTGCTAGAATTGATATCATATATGTATTTCCATTTCCTGTACTCTCTTGGAGAACAGACATTGCCATCTCTTCTGTGGTAATGAGAACTAATAAAAAATACTTCGTGTAGACTTCAGTTAACTTTATTTTTTTAAACTGAAATAGTTCAAAAATATGAAAAGGCATAGAGAATAAAATTAACCTACGTATCTATCTCTAGCTTAGAAATAAATTTCATAAATACACTTCAATCTCCCCAGTGATATTCTTTACTCCAACCTTCACCCCTGCCCCCAAGGAGTTCACTACACTGATTATGGTGTTTTTCGTTACCATGCCTGCCTTTATGCTATATGTTTGTATCAATAGACAGTAATATTTTGCGTGCTTTAAAATATTATATAAATGGCATCAAACCAAATGTTTCTTTCTGGGAATGGATTTACTCAACTTGTCAACATATATGTGAGATTTTTTTCCCCCATTAGTACATGAAATTAAAGTTAATTTTTGACATAAAGTGATGGATTTTTTAGGACTGATTTGAAAGTCAAGGAAGACTCTCTAACCCCCAAACCAGAGCAGCATTCCCTGTTATAGACTCTCATCACACTGCTTTTCTCTGTAATGTTTCATTACAATGCCTTTCATTATTTTTGTTTAATGATTAAACATAAGTTATTATGGACTGCTGTCATGTCTGTCTTCCCTGCTAGAAGGTAAGCTCCCTGAGGTTAGGGACCGTGTATCTCTAGCTCACGACCACGCCCGTTACCATCAAAAGTCATGAGTGAATGAAACGGCCAAATTATGGTTCAAAATGAACCTCAGCCATCAAACTCTTGTAACGGCTTCACTTTGCATGAACAAGTCACATCAACCCAAATCAGGCCCTTCTCAGGTGCTCACAGCTGTGAGAAGAAAGGAATTCCATTGAATCTTGTGACCAAGTGATACTCAAGTGCAGAGGGAAAGCGGTTTGCCTTGTTGTGGAGTCTGTTTGCGTGACTCCATGCACACACTTAGCACCAGGCCTGGAAGGGCCCACTCCATTGTCACTACTTGTCATTAACATTTCCATGGCATTAAAGATAGTTATTTCCAAAGGAGTGATTAGTATGAGCCAGGCAAGTCTCCCTTAATGCTCATTTGCCTCCCATTATTACCTCTGAGAAAATGGAGGCTCCTTGAGACCTTACAGCTGATAAAGGAGAAGCCTGGCCTCACCAGAGTCTGTCTCACTCTGAAGCCTGAGCAACTTGCAACCCAGGGCCTGCTTCAAGGGTGTGTAACCTGAGTGGTTGTCCAAGGCCCTTGTTTTGAAAGGCCCTGTGCTTGGTTTAATGCTCTGTGGAATTCTTGAAATTCTTCATATTTTTCAAACAAGGGGATCCACATTTTTGTTTTGCACTGGTCCCCGAAAATTATGTAATTGGTCCTGTCTACACCACGTGAGGCCCTGGAACAATGCAGTGGATAGGGGGAGCATCCTGATTTTCTGATAATCCTGCATCAACCCCTGTATGAGCTAAAGCCAGAATCACAAGCTCCTTTCCTTACAGTCCTGGTGTTCAAATCTGATTTTGTTTTTCTTCTGCACTGTGCAGCTGCCATGATCAGGGATTGAACCCAGGCCCTCAGCAGTGGGAGCCTGGTGTCCTAACCACTGAACTGCCAGGGAATTCCCCGTAAGTCCTTTTTTTTTATTTTTCTTTCTGATTATAAAAGTTACACAGAAAAATACTGGAAGTAGCAGTTGAGAGGATTATATTTTCATCTACAGTGGAACAACTTTTATAAGGAGAAAGTTAATTATGTTGCATGTATAAAGCCATGATCTCTATATAAACTTTCATATCCTCTTTATACATTTCCCTGTCCTTAACAATGGTTTTTAGACTCAGTCTCATGTGGATGCTTGAAGAGAAAAAAAAATCCAAGACTTTGTAGCACCCAGGGGATTTTTTTTTATTATGCTCATAGTCTATTCTTGCTTAATTATATTCAAAATAAGCATCTTTGACTTTTAACTAAAATATTAACAATGTTTGTTGTGAAATATTCTTACTCTTCCTGGTAAATACCACTCTCATTTGGAAAAAGGTAACTTAGCTTATGTCTTTAAAAACTTTTTTTTAATTGAAATATAGTTGATTTTCAATGTTTTGTTAGTTTCAGATATACAACAAAGTGTTTCAATTGTACATATATATATATATTCTTCTTAAATAGTCTCTTCCATTATAGACTGTTACAAAGTTATGAGTGTAGTTCCCTGTACTATACAGTAGGTCCTTGATGCTTATCTATTTTATATATAGTAGTGTATATACTTTAATTCCCAAACTCCTAGTTTATCCTTCCTCCCTCCCTTTCCCCTTCGGTAGCTGTAAGTTTGTTTTCTATGTCTATGAGTCTATTTATGTTTTCTCAGCTGTAACAAAGAATGAAATAATACCATTTGCAGCAACATGGATGGACCTCGAGATTATCATACTAAGTGAAGTTAGCCAGACAAAATCAAATATCATATGATATAGCTTACATGTGGAATCTAAAAAAATGATGCAGATGAACTTAGCTTCTGTCTTGTACATTGTTTCTGCTGTCTCTAAATCCAGTCCATCTATCCTCAGCCCCCTTCCTATTTCTGAAGCTGAAACTAGCCCCAGTGGCATTTACCACTTGATCTCTTGTTCTGGTGATCCCTGGGTACTTTCTTGCCATGAAAAGACTCATATTGTGGAGGTTGCAGTGTTGTGAGCTGGTCAGGTAACTTCTGTTACTTAGCAACTTTCTCCTGCTTTGTTAAGTTGGGCTGTTCAATCTCCTTAATGAATAAGAGCATCAAGCCAGGTAATTGATGCCTGGACGTTTAGCTCATGAATAATTGACTGTCTGGGTAATCCTAGATACATTTCCTCGATCAGATTGTACAATGGAACAGTCATGTCATAGCCAGTGTTGAGTTTTTTTGTTTTTTTGTCCCAATTGGTTTTATGATGTCAGAAATCTGCTTTCTTGACCCAAAGGCTCAGGTGAACAATGGAAGCAGTGATCCTCCCAAGGCTGGGACATGCTTCCTCCTTCCTGTGCAAGAGCTCGGCATTTCCCCTGGAGTTTGGGCTGAGAATAGTTTCAGCTCCTCTTGTTTATCTTTTCAGGTATCTTTTCCCACATACATCGGGAAGGCAATGTGGTCTAAAGAGGAGGAGGGAATGGGAATTGGATTTCCTAGGCAATGCCAATCACTTACTCCTCACCTCTAGGCCAAGCCTAGCTTGTCTGACTGATTTATTCATTTATGTACTCATCCAACACACATTTTGAGCACCTCCCATGTGTCAGGCACTGGAGATTCTATGAAAAACAAAGCTGACTTTGTCTGCTTTCATTGAGTTTACATTCCAGTGAAAGTACATGCATGATAAACATGTAAACAAATAAGGGAACGAGTCATTTTCAGATAATTGGAGAGCTAGGTTGAAAAGTACAAATGTAATGGCATAAAAACGTGACCAGTAAAGGGAAGGAGATAGAAGGAAATAATTTTGATTAGGTGGTTAGGGAAAGTCAGGGAAGTTCTCTCCGAGGAGGGGACATTTGAGCTAAGAACTGAATGACAAGGAGGAACTAGCCAAGTAAAGAAATGGGGAAAGAGGGGCTTCCCTGATGGCTCATTGGTAAACAATCCGCCTGCCAATGTAGGAGACACAGATTCAATCCCTGATCCGGGAAGATTCCACATGCTGTGGAGCAACTAAGCCCATGAACTATTGAGCCTGTGCCCTAGAACCCATGATCAGCAGCAAGGAAGCCAGTGCAATGAGAAGCTTGTGCACCGCAACTATTAATAGAGAGTAGCCCCTACTCTCCGCAACTAGAGAAAAGCCTGTGCGGCATCAAAGACCCAACACAGTCAAAAATAAGTAAATCATTATATTAAAAAAAGAAAGAAATGGGGGAAGATAATTCTAGATAGAGGAACATGAAGGCAGAGGTTTAGAGATGGGAATGGGCTTAGCATGTCTGAGGGACACGAAGAAAGGCCATGGTGCTAGAGCAGAATGATGGGGAGCAAAGTATGAGGTGAGGTTGATGCCCCCCACCTTTGATATCTTTCTTTTTTTTTTTTTTGATTTTTTTTTTTGATATCTTTCAAGATCACAAAAAACTGTGTGGCCTCCCCTTAGACATGAGAGCCTGAACGCGGGATATGGATGAAGCTAACTTTTTCAAAATACATAGCTTATTGATGGTGCAGATTGAGTCATTCTTCATCTATAAAAATCAGGTGCCATCAAAACTCACGTCAGGTTAATTCTGCACATATCTACTGAGCATGTGTTTGTGACACTAGGTATAGAGAAGGGACTAGAGCCACATCCCTGCCCTCATCAAGCATATTCTATTTGAGAAATGGACAATAAAATCATAAAAAAGTAATCTCATATCTCATGTAAAATATAGAGGGTAATGAACTCTATGTGCTGTGTTGTGCTGTGCTTAGTCGCTCAGTTGTGTCCGACTCTCTGCAACCTCGCGGACTGTAGACCACCAGGCTCCTCTGTCCATGGGGATTCTCCAGGCAAGAATACTGTGCGTGGGTTGCCATGCCCTCCTCCAGAGGATCTTCCCAACCTAGGGACTGAACCCAGGTCACCCACATTGCAGGTGGATTCTTTACCATCTGAGCCACCAGAATACTGGAGTGGGTAGCCTATCACTTCTCCAGGGGAATTTCCTGACCCAGGAATTGAACTGGGGTCTCCTGCACTGCAGGTGGATTCTTTACCAGCTGAGCTACCAGGGAAGCCCGATGAGTGCTACAGAGACAAATAAAGCCAGGAGAGGCAGAGGAAATGAAGGGAGAGAAAGATAGTCGAAATGTTAAGTAGATACATCAGGGAAGGCTTCACTGAGTAGACGACAGTTGAGCTGCCACCTGAAGGGAGTGTGAGCCTTGTGACTGTCCAGGGAGGAGCATTCCAGACAGAGGAGGCAGCAAGAGTACCACCCTTTTTCTGGACAACCTCCCTGCCTCCAGCCTGCCTCGACCCTGGGTTGTGTCTCCTTTTATAAGACATTTATCAAAATACGTATCACTCTCTTGCTTCAAACCTTCCACTGTACTTGGAGAAAAGCACATATTTCTAAGCACAGTTTACAACATCCTATTTAACCTCTTCACCTCTCCAAACTCGTCTCCCTTTCCTCCCTCTCATTTCGTTGGCTCTGGCCACAGTAGCCTCCTTCCTCGTCTTTGGGCGTGCACACTCATCCCCAGCTTACTGCTCTCTCTGCCTAGAAACTCTCCCCAGAGCTTGTCGTATGATTAGTTCCTTCTTTTCCTTAAGGTCTTAGCAACTCAGAAAAGGCTTCCATGACTCCCCAAATCCTCTGCCCATTCCCTATCACATGGCCACTTCCCACTCATAGTCATTATCAAAGTCTCAACTATCCGGAAGACCTACCACTTATTCACAAAGGATGTAGTCATTTCCTACTGCACTGAATCTGGCCAATTATGTATGTATAATATGCTCTTTGGAGAATAAGCAGGTTATAAATGTGAAATGAAATGTAACAGAGGACCCACCTACTCTATCGTGAGGCTTACAGCCCTTTAGAATATGGCATTCACTTCCAGATCCTTCTATTTACCACCAGACCTGCTTTTAAATTTTAAAAGACTCCATTTGCATGCAAAAATCTCTACACTGCTCAGGAAGTAGGACACAAGAGCAGAAGAAATGGATGAACTGCCATTTTCAGAGGGGAAAAAAAAATTCTTAAAAAAACAGTAGAAAAGACTTCCAGGTTACCTGTATTTCTTTGTGTGTGTGTGTGAGTGACTGTGTGTGTGTGTGTGTGTGTGTGCGCGCGCGCGCGCGCGCACGCGTGCGCTCAGTCATGTCCTACTCTTTGCAACCCCATGGGCTGTAGCCCACTAGCCTCCTCTGTGCATGGAATTTTCCAGGCAAAAATAATGGAGTGAGTTGCCTTTTCCTACTCCAGGGGATCTTCTGAACCCAGGGACTGAACCCTCAGCTCTGGTATCTCTTGCGTCTCCTGCAGCTCCTGCATTGCAGCAGATTCTTTACTGCTGAACCACCAGTGATATTTCTAACCTACTAGAACTTGGATGTTAAACCAGTTCATAAGGTCAGACCTTCATTGTTTTGTTATATTGAAAAACTAAGAAATAAAATGCTATAGATAAATATACATAGGAAGAAGTGGAAGGGGATAGTATTTGCTTATAGTGTTTTGTATTGTTTGTAAAGTGATGCATTTTAGCAAAGAGAAAGCAGCCATCTGTAAAACCCTTCTGGACTAATATATTAAAATATGTCAATGGCAAGATCAAATTATATTGAAAGCTGAGATAACCTTTGACCCCAGTTCACCCAAATAGGTTAGACCAGACAGAAGACATGGGCCTTGGAAGACAAGGTCTCCACCACCACCACCTCTAGCATCAACATCACTCCCCTTCTAAATCTCATAGGCGAATCCACTTGGTGAAGATACTCTTGATGCCCCAGGATGGCAACCCTTTCAGTTGTGCTGTGTTTAGGGCCACGGGGCAAGCAAAAAAACCTACAGACACATATTTATCCTCCAGCTTAAATTTAATGGTGGAGTAAATAGATGGCTGTGTGAGTTTCTTTTAAGTCCACCTTTGGAAGGTACATTATCAGAGCATGGGACATTAAAGAGATTTCAAAAGGGAGTCCAACAGTTTCTCCTCAGTAAAGAATGCCCACCCTTGGCCTCCCAAGGAAAAGAAAAGACTGTGTTTAGATGGAGAAGGTTCTATCCGTCCCACCTTTGGACAGAAAGCTGTTCAACATGGCGCTGCTGGAAGGAGCTTTTTCTCCATTTGGGAATGGAGGAAGAGGGCCACAGGGGCTGTTCTTTGTTCCCCAGGCTGTCCACTCTCAGCCCACTAGGTAAGCACACCTTCCCCATTCCCAAATGTTCAACCCTGAGTGAGTCATCACTGTTATTTCCACTTTGGTGGATTTTTTCTTTTTGAATTCAGGAGATCCATCAATTATTTAGGGCTCCGGGCTAAACTAGGGTGGTGACACCTCTGTAAGTTTTCTATGGCGTTTCTGAAGGGAAACCATCTGGCTCTCCTTAACTTGTTCATCCCTGGGCTTCTCTCCCGGCTTGTAAGGTGTGGCAGCCACAGAGAGAGCCAAAACCATCAATATTTCAGGGCCTTAATTAAAGTAAGTCGAGAGCCTCGGGCCTCTTGCAACTGGCTTCCTTTTCCAAAACAAATGCCTGGTGTCCTTGAGCTGGGGGGCACACACAGGGAAATGGGAGTCTGGCTAAAGCTGGGGAGGGGGAGCGAGGGAGCCCAAGATTTCATTCGCCAGGACCTTCCGGAGTTATAAGCCCTCCAGAGAGGTGCAGTCTATCCCCTGGCGCTGGTCCCAGGGCAGGAAAGAGGGAACGGGGGCTGAACCTTTGAGCTATTTTTGGCCAGTCCTGGAAAGAGGTTAGACATCAGGTGGCCAGGAACTGTAGCCCAACTTGAGGTTGCATCTGCCAGTCTACTGTGAAATAGCTCCTGGCCCCAGTGAAGGTCTCACAAAACAGGGGGTGTGGCCGGGGCTTGTTGTTTGGAGCACATCTCTTTACAGTTGCCGCCCTGCCCCCTCACACCCGGTCCCCAAGTGCCAAGGCCCGAGTTGCCATCCAGCCCTGAAGGCAGGAGAGCCGGGAGCCCTGCGATTTATACATCTATTAATTACCTCCAGCATGGAAGAACTGCCTATAAATACAGTGGCACTTTAGATAAAACTTTCATGCAGCTATTTAGATCCTTTAAAATATAAATGATTTCCTCTAAATTTTTTATCATAAATCAGGGCATGGAGCTAGGCGACAAGACGCCGATTTCCCCCCTGATGGGAGCAAAGCCTTCACTTGTTTTCCCTCTTACTTTTTCTTTTCTACTTTTCTTTTCCTTCTCCTTGTTTTTTTTCCTTTTTTAATTTACAGAGGCTGGTTAATGGCTCCACTTCTCTTTGCTGTATCCAGGGCTTAGAGTGAACAAGCGACAGAAAGTGTCAGCCCATTTTCTTGGAGAGTCTAGTGTGCGCAGGAAAGCTTGTGGTTTCTGTGCAGCAGATCTGAGTTCAAATCCTATTCCTGTCCTGCCACTTATTCCTGTGTGACCTCGAGGAACACACTTCACTTCTCTGACTGAGCCTCAGGGTTCCCCTCTGAGAAACAGAGGTAAAAATAGTACCTCCTTCTTAAAGAGGGTGGCTGTGGGGACTAAGTGACATAATGCACAGAACCAGGCTGAGTAAGAGACACGGGGCTGTGCACTGATACACAGGTTACTTCATCTCTCTGAGCCAGTTTCCTTACGGAGAAAGAAAAGGGAGAGGGATGATGCTCTTTTCTAGGGAGTATTGTGAAGACTGAATAAGATAACAGCAGACTCCAAGCTACTTGAAGCAGTGACCACGTATCCCTTGTTTATCATCATATCTCCAGACCTGTCACGTGCTAGGCACAGAGTAGGTGCTCAGCAAGCATGTGGTGGATACAGAAAGCAATGGAGGCCCCTGCTTTGCTTACAGAGCACGTGGAGAACCATCAGAATGTGGTTTCTATTTCAGTTCAGTTCAGTTCAGTCACTTAGTCATGTCTGACTCTTTGTGACCCCATGAATCGCAGCACGCCAGGCCTCTCTGTCCATCACCAACTCCCGGAGTCTACCCAAACCCATGTCCATCGAGTCAGTGATGCCATCCAACCATCTAGTCCTCTGTCGTCCCCTTCTCCTCCTGCCCCCAATCCTACCCAGCATTAGGGTCTTTTCCAATGAGTCAACTCTTCGCATGAGGTGGCCAAAGTATTGGAGCTTCAGCTTCAACATCAGTCCTTCCAAAGAACACCCAGGATTGATTTCTGTTAGGATGGATTGGTTGGATCTCCTTGCAGTCCAAGGGACTCTCAAGAGTCTTCTCCAACACCACAGTTCAAAAGCATCAATGCTTCAGCACTCAGCTTTCTTCACCGTCCAACTCTCACATCCATATATGACCACTGTAAAAACCATAGCCTTGACTAGATGGACTTTTGTTGGCAAAGTAATGTCTCTGATTTTCAATATGCTATCTAGGTTGGCCATAACCTTCCTTCCAAGGAGTAAGCATCTTTTAATTTCATGGCTGCAATCACCATCTGCAGTGATTTTGGAGCCCCCCAAAATAAAGTCTGACACTGTTTCCACTGTTTCCCCATCTATTTCCCATGAAGTGATGGGACCAGATGCCATGATCTTAGTTTTCTGAATGTTGAGCTTTAAGCCAACTTTTTCACTCTCCTCTTTCACCTTCATCAAGAGGCTCTTTAGTTCTTCACTTTCTGCCATAAGGGTGGTGTCATCCGCATATCTGAGGTTATTGATATTTCTCCCGGCAATCTTGATTCCAGCTTGTGTTTCTTCCAGCCCAGAGTTTCTCATGATGTACTCTGCATATAAGTTAAATAAGCAGGGTGACAATATACAGCCTTGATGTACTCCTTTTCCTATTTGGAACCAGTCTGTTGTTCCATGTCCAGTTCTAACTGTTGCTTCATGACCTGCATATAGGTTTCTCAAGACACAGGTCAGATGGTCTGGTATTCCCATCTCTTTCAGAATTTTCCACAGTTTATTGTGATCCACACAGTCAAAGCCTTTGGCATAGTTTCTATTTATGGTGATGGATTTAACCTCTGCACTTTCTCCAAGATCTACACTTACAACCTTGACACATCCACACTGAAAAGGCCTAACTTTTCAGCCCTGACCCTCTTGTAGTGATAAGGCCCAGAGTCCTAGAGTGACTTGTCCAGGGTCATGCAGCAGGTTAGTTACATATTCACGTTTGAGTACACATCTCCTGTACCCTGTCCACCACCCCTTGATGCCTTTTCACAGCCAAGCTGGTTGGGTAAGAGAAATGGCCTAATCCTTTGGCCATGGAAGAGATGACAACCAACTGGGCCATGGGGGGATTGACTTTATAACTTTGAACACTGAGCCAACTATGAACTGGAGAAGAGGAAGGCAAAACCAGTCCTCATGTGCAAGGACCATGTGTTTATTTTTTATTCATATATTTGTTGCTGTGCTAGGTCTTCAATGCTGCATGTAGACTTTCTCTAGTTGCAGTGAGCCAGGGCTACCTTCTAGTTGCAGAGTGTGGGCTTCCCACCGTGGTGGCTTCTTTTGTTGCAAAGCACAGGCTTTAGGTATGTGGGCTTCAGTAGTTGTGGCACACAGACTTAGTTGCCCCATGGCATGTAGGATCTTCCTGGACCAGGGGTTGAACCTATGTCCTCTGCACTGGCAGGCATTTAACCACTGGACCACCAGGAAAGTCCCCATGTGTTTACTGAGTCCAGGTTCCTAAGGACAAACAGAGCTGACTCTGCTGCTCACAACACATGTGACAGTGTCTGGAGCTCAAAAAAGAAGACAAAGGGGAAATACACTGGGTATGGGGGTGGCAGAGATTGCCCTAGGGAATGGCACCTCAGATTCAAACCATTGACCCAGATTCCCCATAAAGCCGAGGATTAAACCTAGAAAACTTTAAGTCTCTCTCCTCTACTCTGGATCACTGCACCCAATTCCTACAAACCACCAGAATTAGACTCAAATCCTATCACTGTCCTACTTCAATGCTCGGGTGGCTCCCCACTCTCCCTGGAGCAAAACCCATCCTCGCTGCAAAATCCAGCAGCTGCTCTTTGTTTCTGCCATCCTCCCTGTCCGTCGTTAGTTTGCCCACCATCTTCCCCCCCACCACCCTTCCTGCTCTTCCATGAATGCCGCAAACTTGCTCCCACCTCAGGACCTTCATATATGCTGTTCCCCATTATCTTCTATTTTCTCCTTCAGGTCTTGATTCAGAGGTTATTCCTCCCTTTCTGTCCTTGCATTTTCTGTTCCATCACCCTGGTTTATTTTCTCTGTAGCAGCTCTCACTACTGAAGGCTTTCTTTATTTATTGCACATCTTCTGCTGAAGCATCAGCTGGTGGCAGGTAGGGGTGGTAGGTGTCGTAGGTGAAAGCTGGGGACTGTTTCCTTTGCAGATGAATTCCTGTCTCCTAACATAGTGGCTGCCACATAGTAGGCACTCAATAAATGTATCCAGTGAAAGAATGCATGATGGAGAAGGGCTCTTGGGGATCCCTTGGCTCGGTCCACTCATTTTTCAGATAAGGAAACTGAGGCCCTGCCTGGAGTCGGACAGCCAGCGCTTGGCTGCAGCGTGGACCCCAGGGGCAAGGGAGGGCTCCGGGCGCGTGCCAGTCCCTCACGGAGGGGATGTCAGCTCCAGGCTCCCGAGTCCCTCTGGGCATCTCAGATCGTCCGAGTCAGCGCAGACAATGCGAAGCGAGCGGCCGACAGGCGAGTCCGCAGCAGCTGCGCAGGCGGCGGGTACATGTGAGAACTTTGTGAAAGGAGATGAGAGAAAGAGAGAGGCAGGCGAGGCTGGCGGCTGCGAACACCTGGCCAGGCAGCCCCGCCAGCTGCCTCCTCGCGATGGCATCTTGAGTTCTGGCCATCCTCTCGGGGCCATCTCCCATTCCATCCCTTTTGTCTCTCCCCAAGTCTGGAGGGTAGAGCGTGGCCAGAGATGGAGGTGGGAGGGGGTAGCTGCTGTCTTTTCTCTGCAGCCTCAGCCGGAAGCATGCCTGGAGCAGGGCCAGACTCTGAGCCTCTGGAAGCAAGGCCTTCTGAGAAAGAAGTAAAGGCCAGCTCACCCCACTCCCTCAACCCCTGGGCTGGGGTGGTGCCAGCCCAGTATGTTAGTCAACTTTCAGCATGGGCTTGAGAGTCAGACACCTGAGTTCCTGTTCCTACTCTGCCATGCTTAACTGGCTTTAGGCAACTCAATCGCTCTGAGCTTCCGGTTTCTCATCTGCAATATAGAGATAATGACATCAGCCTCACAGGCTTGATGTGGGGATTCAGTGTACAATACTTCCAAAGCACTTAGCCCACAGCCTGGCACACAAGGAACCTCTTGTGTGGTTCCTCTTGTCACCATCATAACAGGCCAGAGGCCTGGAGAAGATGTTATCCATGCATTCATTCATTCAACACAAATCATTATATTAAGATCCTGCGTGGTACCTGTACCTGTAAACACAGTGACAAATAAGACTCATCTTCAAAGAAGTCCCAGGGTCCTTCAAGAAGCAGAGACCATAAAACATCATGTTCTTCCCAAGATATAATAGAAGAAGATGCAAAAGACTGAAAGAAGGAACACACTCTGTTTGAGTCTTGGTGAAACTTACACAATTATGTCAAGGCTTTAACACCATCCTCATCAGATAACAAGTGTCCAGAGCAAGTTTTTTGAGTTGATGGTCCCAGAACATCTGTATGCAAATCATGAATGTCTAATAAAAAGCACCTTAGCTGGAGCATTGGGATGACCCAGAGGGATGGGATGGGGAGGGAGGTGGGAGAAGGGTTCGGGAGGGGGAGCACATGTGAACCCATGGCTGATTCATGTCAATGTATGGCAAAAACTACTACAATATTGTAAAGTAATTAGCCCCCAACTAAAATAAATTTATTAAAAAAAAAAAAAAGCACCTTAGTCCTTGTAGTAAAATCTCTGCGTGTGGTCCTAGGATGCTGTATTTTAAGAGGTCGCCGATGATTCCTACTCATAGTAAAGCTGAAAACTAGTGACCAGCAGAGAAAAATGCCTCCCTTCCCCTTTCCAGCATTCCTCTAGGGCTAGTCCTTCCAGAGAATATAGTGCTTTGTGTCCTGACTTAGAGTTACATGTAGCAATTCTAGTGCCCCACTGACTCTAGGCCCCCCAGCAGTGTGCTCTATACCTGCAGAACCTATCACAAGGCCCAGCTGTCAGCAGGTATTATTATTATTTTTAAACTTTATTATTGGTATATAATGGCTTTACAGTGTTGTGTTAGTTTCTGCCATACAACAATGTGAATCAGCTATTAATATATGTATACATATATCCCCTTCCTCCTGAGCCTCCCTTCCACCCACACTGAGCTGAGTTCCCTGTGCTATTTAGCAGCTTCCCACTATCTATGCATTTTACACATGGATGTGTATATATGTCAGTGCTGCTCTCCCCATTCATCCCACCCTCCCCATCCTTGCCCCCCCGCCCCTGCCATGTCTACATGTCCGTTCTCTACATCTGCATCTCTATTCCTGCCTTGTAAATAGGTTCATCTGTACCCTTTTTCTAGATTCATATGTATTCAGCAAGTATTTGGAAATGATTTTACAATGAAGGAAATGCCCCCTTTATGCCCCCCATTTGTGTAAATGGCCATGTGGTCCTTCCTTGGTCCTCAGACAGATTTTGTTTAGTCCGTACATGATGTTGGCGTGTGTGAGTGCTTTAACTAGAATTTAACACCATGAGGGTGAGGATGGGGACATGTGCTCTCCAGTTTACCATAGTCCCAATCCTCCCTTTTATACGTCCAGCTTAATAATTTTACCAGACTTGCCCCTGACAATTTAAGTTTGCAAATTCTGTACAGTATAGATGATGTTACTGACTGTGTTCTGGGGCTCTCCTTCCAGTTGCTTTCTGAATGGTCTCTTCTCAAGTCTGTTGTCTCCAGAGCCTTCTCAGTAAGACTGGTCCCTGAGGATGGGTGTCATCTTACTCCTGGCCGCCTGTAGCTGCTGGTAGACCCTCCTGAAGAGCAGGGTGGGAAGAACCCAGGGAACACAGGTTGCCTGATGCAAGCATGGCTTTTGATTTGTGATCCTAACACCTCAGGATGTTGGAGTGGGAATTGGTGAGCCGAAGGTCTGCACTGGAGGCCTAAGGGGGCTAGTTAGTTTTGCTCTTTCTCTGACCTCTGCTTGACCTCGACCCTGGCCAGCATGTCCCAGGCCCCTGGGAGACAAAACAGGGAAGAATGGATGTAGATGGGCTTTTCCCTCCATTTCTGGGGGGTTCAGCTTCACAGACAACTAGGGTCTCAGGGCACCATAAGGCCAGGCAAGTTATAGATTCTTTTCCCTGGAGGATCCAGTATCCCCAGGTTCCCACTCCCCTTTTCCTTTAGGCTTTTAGTATTCTGCAGAAAACAAGAACAAGTGGTCCTAAATGCTGGTGAGTGATCAAATAATGCTACATTTAGCTATTAGGGCGTTGAGAATTCCTGGAGAGAAGCTCCTGACTTGCTCACAATGTGTTGCATTTAAATTAACCAGAACAGTGGTCTTTTGCTTCAGCTAGAAGGGCTTAGCAATGGTCTCCTCCAGCGCTCTCTCCTGTGTAAACTGAGGCCCAGCCAGGGTCACATCCATCCAGTGTTTGAATACTATCCCATGCCTGGTCTTCCAAGGCCCATGGTTCTTATGTGTACTCTAAACTTCAAGAATCCCATCAGCCTTGCTCTGTGTGGCTGAGACAGTCAATTTCTTGTGCATGAGACAGACTATTTCCTGAAGTGGATTTTAGACTGGTGCTTTTGTGAGGGCAGAGATGGTGTCTGATTCGCATCTGTGTCCCAGCCCTCACCATGGGGTGTGGTGCAAAGCAGGTGAACAGAGGACAGCAAGGAACCAGTTTGCTCCTGCAGACAAACCATTCTCCTGAGAGAGGACCTAGGCCACTCCTGCTCCCAACAGATTTCTAAGTTGAGGGAGAAAGAAGAAAGGAACAAGCATGCAGTTCATGATTTCAGTGTGCCAAGCACGGTACCAGATGCTTATCTGTGCATTCCCCACAACCATCAGAGCAGGAGAGTGACCGATGAGGAAAGTGCCATATGCAGACTCTTAAGGTGGCCCCTGGCCTCTCCGCCAGCAAGACCTGAGGTTAGAGCCTGCGCCCCCAAGAATCAGGCTGTCAAGAAGTTGACTGAGTGCTTTACGTTCTACTCCGTCTTCACCAGAACCCAAGAAGGCAAACAAACAGCAGAGCAACTCCCATTTCAGAGGTCGGCAAACCGAGGCCCAGAAAGGGTTAGTGAAAGGGCGGCACGTGGCTTGTGCGGTTGGAGGACGGGATCCAGGCCAGGGGACAGGGAGATGGGGGATTGGCAGGATCGGAGGCGGGGGAGGCCGGACCTGGCAGCGTTTCCTCTAGGCTTGGGGGGTGGCCCCTTCACCCCACCGCCACCCCCCACCCCGACTCCGTTAACCTTCTGGGAACCCCGACTCACACCCTCTGGCGCGGCTGCCAGCATCACTGAAACCCGAAGGCCGCCCCGCGGTGGAGGCGGCGGCGAGGTGGGCTCAGCTGGGCGCACACGGCTTCTCTCTCAACCCGGAGGGCGGCGCGGGCGGCCGTGGGCCCAGGATTCCCCATGCATTATTCACACTGTTTACTAGCGCGGGGAAAGGCGAGGAGAGACGGGGAGAAACTAGGGAAGGAGCCGGGAGCAGAGGGGAGGGGGCGGGGCCGCACTAACCCCGGGGCGCACGAGAAGGAAACTTCGGGAAGGAAGACAAAGTAGCCAAGCGGTTAGGAGCCTGGGACGTCAGACGTGGCGCCTGGCACACAGGCGGCTGTCAGTAAATATGTGTGGAAAACGGATAACGACCACGGAACGAGCGAGTGAATGGCTCAGCTCCCAGCCAGTTGTGTTGCCTTGGGCACAAACCCCACCGCGTGTTCCTCGTCTGTAAAATGGCATCACAGCTCAGTTCCGCAGGGTGTGAGGACACCAGGGGCTAACACTCTAAACTGCCCAGCACATAGTAGGAGCTTAAAAATGAAAGCAGTTGTTTGGGGAAATAGGGCTTGTAAGCGTCAGCGGCCCAAGAAAAGTCTGTTCACCCACTCCCAAGGCCGGTGACAGTCCTGAACGTGACCACTCTAAAAAATACTCTGAATTTGAGGCTGTCCTTAGGTCGGCTAGCTGGGGAGACGGAGCTGGGGGCAAATTGTCCTTTCAAGCGAAGGCAAGAAAGCTAAGTGCGGGGAGGAGACCTTACGCCTCCTGGCCTGGGCAGGCAGTTCCTTTCCCCACATCCACCGGCGCGGCCGACTGGGAGGTGGAGGTCACTGGGGGCTCCTCCTGGTTGTTTCTCATCGTCCCCGGAGCCCGTCTGGGCGCTCGGAGGCGCCTCTTCGCTGCGCGGCTGGGCCGGACTCTAGTGGACCGCTCGGGCGTGGGGCCAGGAGCGCCCTGGAAATGGGCAGTTTGGCGGCAGCCGACAAAGTGAGTGTGTGTGTGTGTGTGTGTGTGTGTGTGTGTGCGCGCGCGCGCGCGCGCGCGGTGGGTTGGGGTAGGGTCAGCTTCCTGGCCCATGGCTGCCCTTCTGTCTGGCTTGTGCGAGTTGGGACAGGATGGAAAGGTTTTGACTTTGGGGAGAAAAAGTCCGCAAAGAAGAAGTAAGACTCCGAAAGGTCTGCTGACTGGGTCCGGGCGGGGCGGGGCAGACGCGGGGAGGCCCGGCCGGGCAGGGGTATAAATGCTGGGGCGGGGGCGGCGGGGGCCCGCGCAGAGGCGCGCAGAGAGCTGCCGCCTGGCCTCGCCTCCCGGGCCGCCCCTGCGAGTCTCGGGCGCGTGAGCACGCCTGCGCGCGCCCGGTCCCTTCCTGGCAGGCTGCTTGTAAGATGAGTGAAGAAGCAGGTGGGGGAGAGGGGAGGCAGCGAGCGAGAGAGCGAGGGGAGCGCGGGCGCTGAGCGGCGCTCACTTGGAGCGCGGCGAGCAAGCGAGAAGAGCCTGATCCATGTCCCTCGCTGCCTCCCTGCCCGGCGCGCGAAGATGATGACCATGAACGCCAAGCAGCCTTTCGGCATGCACCCGGTGCTTCAAGAACCCAAATTCTCCAGCCTGCACTCCGGCTCCGAGGCCATGCGCCGAGTCTGTCTCCCAGCCCCGCAGGTACGTAGTGGAGCATAATTACCGCTCTAAGGCACATTTTTTGACAGGCACTTGCTTCATGTTTTTTTCATGTCGCCCAGAACAATCGCCGCTGTCTGAACCCCTCTCCTTGTCTCCCCCGCGCTCTCTCCCGGCGCGCTCTCTCTCTCATTCATGTCTCTGATCCACACGTCTGTTCCAGCAAAGCCTCTGTCTCCGTATTAATTTTTATGACCTGGGCTTTGAGGAGAGACATCTCGGTTGCTTGAAAATGTGTTTTAATCCTGAGTTGACAGTATTCCCCACTGACCGTGTTGTGCGCCTTCTCGCTTGCAGCTGCAGGGTAATATATTTGGAAGCTTTGATGAGAGCCTGCTGGCACGCGCCGAAGCTCTGGCGGCGGTGGATATCGTCTCCCACGGCAAGAACCATCCGTTCAAGCCCGACGCCACCTACCATACCATGAGTAGCGTGCCCTGCACGTCCACTTCATCCACCGTGCCCATCTCCCACCCGGCCGCGCTCACCTCGCATCCGCACCACGCCGTGCACCAGGGCCTCGAGGGCGACCTACTAGAGCACATCTCGCCCACGCTGAGCGTGAGCGGCTTGGGCGCCCCCGAGCACTCGGTGATGCAGGCCCAGATCCACCCGCACCACCTGGGCGCCATGGGCCACCTGCATCAGGCCATGGGCATGAGCCACCCACATGCCGTGGCGCCTCATAGCGCTATGCCTGCCTGCCTCAGCGACGTGGAGTCGGACCCGCGAGAGCTCGAAGCCTTCGCTGAGCGCTTCAAGCAGCGGCGCATCAAGCTAGGGGTGACCCAGGCGGACGTGGGTGCGGCCCTGGCCAACCTCAAGATCCCAGGCGTCGGCTCGCTCAGCCAGAGCACCATCTGCAGGTTCGAGTCTCTCACTCTCTCGCACAACAACATGATTGCGCTCAAGCCAGTACTCCAGGCCTGGCTGGAGGAAGCCGAGGCCGCCTACAGAGAGAAAAACAGCAAGCCTGAGCTCTTCAATGGCAGTGAGCGGAAGCGCAAACGCACGTCCATCGCGGCGCCGGAGAAGCGCTCGCTTGAGGCTTACTTTGCGATCCAGCCGCGGCCCTCATCCGAAAAGATCGCGGCCATCGCCGAGAAACTGGACCTTAAAAAGAACGTGGTGAGAGTCTGGTTCTGCAACCAGAGACAGAAACAGAAACGAATGAAGTACTCGGCTGTCCACTGACTGCGACGGGGCACGGCGTCCGGGGCCGGGAGAGCTGAGTGTGTGTCCCTCTGGAGTTGGGGGGAACGGTTATGGGGGCTCCAAGACGTTTCCTGGCAGGTCAGGCTCTCACCCCCGAAGTCACAGACTTTCCCCTTTATCCTAATTGGTTGCCTCTCGGCCTTCTCTTTCCCTTCTTTTCTTTTCTGTTCCCACCAGAAAAGTTTGGGCGCTAAGAAAAAAATTCAGGAAAGGCGGGCCTGAAGGGACTTGTGCTCTCCGTGGTGCTGAAAATCTCCCTCGCGCCCAGGACTGCGCGACATCAGGGCAGGAGCCCAGAAGCAAGGGATAGTCAGTTAGCCCGACCGCGCGACTCTGGCATAAAGGCCTCACTTTGCTTAGCGTGATTAGACAAGGGGTGAAGGGATGGGAAGGAAGTGATAAGTAATAATACAAAGTCTGAGTGGGGCACAAACATGTACTAGAGATTTATTTAGAGTATATAAAATACACGTACGTTTCCAAAGGATAGCCTTATACTCCCTTCCGCACCTAAATTCTATCCATCTCATCCTTTGGTTTGCTGTAAATTCTCTAAGGTAGCATGGATTAGGTTCAGGGAAAATGTGCAGAGAGTTGCCGGCTCCGAGCTGTTCTCCACCATAAGGTGGGCTACAGAAAAGGTGGGTCCTTTTCAGCGACTGAAAATGCCGGAATCCTGTAGCTGGCTTGCAAGCAGCAGCCGGCCCCTGCTGTGGCCCATCCTCCACGATCTGCTGGCCGTTCGAGGGGTAACGAATGCCTGCAGGAAGGCGGGGGATTGGTAGCTTTCCGGTCGGACTGAGGACTCGCTGACTCTTGCTCACTGTTCCAGCCAGACTCTCAGAGCAGCGTAGAGGCGGCTGCCCGAACGAAAGTAACTGTAACTCTTCGGAGCCATATGCAAGTCCTTCTAACACGGCTCACCTCGTTGCGCTTTTATTACTGTTCGCATCGTTGTTTACTATTATTTATTTACCGCCACTTTTTTCCATCCCCCAACCTCTTGGTGGAAGTTCACTCATAGTTTTGAGCTGATCGTGGGGCCAAACCACTGGCCTGGGTCCTTTCCACCCCAGTCCCTCTGGCCCCGTCACATTTTATCTTTCATTGCTTCATGTAATTTGCGTGTTGCTGTGTGACCTTTGGTTTTGTTGTCTGAATAGATGCAAATAAAATATTGTTTCCTTCTCTCTTTACCCCTTGAATTAACTTCTAAAATAAATGCTTTATTTTTCAACCTGAATCGCGGTGCTTTACTTTCTCGGAGGTTGAGGAGTACTAGTCTTGGAAAGGATTTAGAAGTGAGAACCCAGAAGGGCTGAACTGGCATTTCTAGCAGGCCAATCTCCTGCAATTATTTCTCCTTGCTCCTTTTCCCTGGGTGCCTTATCTTCTTACCCAGACCCTCCCTGGACCTCAGAGTTCCCAGATCCTTCCTCCACATTTCCTCCACACTTCCCTGAGTGCAAATCTGTCAGCTTCTATTTGCTCAGCTTGACTCAGACCAAAAACTTTTAGGCCTGACTAATGGGAGTAGGAGCCCCCAGTACCTCCACTCATTTGGCTGAATGATCCTGAATCCAGTTTGTTAAACTTCTCTGAGTCTCCGTTGGTTGTCTGCAGCATGAAGATGCGAATACTTATCACAAGGTTATTGTCAGGACTGAGTAAGATTGCTTATTTAAGACATCTGGTGGTGCTTGGCTCTTAGTACGAAACATTATTTTAAAAGATTCAAACGGCTAGATGGGAGGTGAGCAGAGAGATGCAAAGTGAGAGGAAGGTGTTCTTAGCTGGGACAGAGTCGTTAGGACTTCTTTGGGATTACTTCAGAAATTCATTTGGAATTATCGTCCAGGAGGTTATTCCAGCGTCTATCTTGGCTTCTGTGTGTGTATGTGGGGGGCGGGGAGTGTATGGGGGTGGCGGTGGTAAAAAGATACCTGCCGCAAAGATCCTATCTTAGTGCTTGTTTACAATAGGTGCTTAACAGATGCCAGCTTCCTTCTCATTCTGTCTTCGACACACCTAAAAGGGGGGGGGGGGGAATCTTATTTGTGAGCCGCAGAAACACCTTCATGATTTAAAAATGAGTATTCCAAGCCCAGAAGTCTTCTGTACCTTTCCCCACCATGTCTTCAAAGAACTCTGGGTCATCACGTCCCGCCTGAAATTCGGAGCAGAGCAGGTCTCCCCTCCGCGCAGCACGCCCCGCTACTGCAAAAGCAAACCTGGGGATCGCCCCCAGTCCCTGGACCTCAGCTCGTCGCCGCTGCCTTGCGCAACAGCCCCAGCGATTCCTCCACCTCCCCTCCATCGGGTGTCCTTTAATAATAAATGCCCTTATGCCATTACATTATATTGTGGGTTTTGAAAATTTAAAATACGGCTGATGCAATATTAATTGCCTATAGTGGTATAAAACACAGGGCCGGAGCCCAGCCGGGCTGCAGAGCAGGCGGCCGTGAAAGTCCCGCGCCGATGCAAAGCGTTCCAGACAGATGCGCCTTTGCGGGCTGCGAGGTTTCCTGCAGGTAAGAGCCTTCGGCTTTTTTGGCCCGGGGAAGAACTCGATATCCGCCTCCATCTCCTTTTTCGAAAAGTTCGCTGCTGTTTTTTTATTTGCTTATTTATTTGTTTGTTGTATTAATAACATCAAAAGTTTGGGAGATTTTTTTTTAAAAGGGCGCGATGAGTCGCCTGAGTGCAATGTCAGTGTCACTCTTGGCCCGGCGAGGTGATGAGTGGGACCCGCGCCTCTGTGCGTCAGTGGCTTCAGACGTCCTGGACGGTGTGCGCACCGTACTTTGACAAGTTTCTACATGCGGGCGGGAGTTGCGGCCCGATCCACGCCGCGCCCCACCCTCTCCTACCCCCTCGAGTGCGCCCGGCCGGCGCCGCTGCCTCTCTCTTTGGGCTTGTTCAGGAAGCGTTGGGAGCTGCGGTTTCTCCGGAATTGTTCAGTCGCCTCTGTTATTCGTCCGGTGACGGCACAGACCTCTCGAGGGCTGGGGCGTGTATGTGGCCGGGAGCAGGACGCGGTGGTGGTGGTGGGGTCTGGGTACCAGCCGGTTTGGGGTTCAGGCAGGCCCGATTTGCATCCTGGTGGATCATTTCCTAATCGCATGACCTTGCACAAGTCACATCACCTCGCTAAGGCTTTGCTGATGGCTGTAAAACCTCAGAAAAATTTTTTGAAGAGTAGTTGAAAAGCACTGTGAAACAAATTTGTTTTTCCAAAGTCCCATCAACTTGGCGGCCTTCACTGCCCAAAGGCCCAGCTAGGGGTTTCTTTAGCCTGTGCCAAGAGAAGAGGAGGCCAGTTCTCAGGACTTTTTGTATGGAAAGCTGCATTTGGCCTCTCCTGGTGGGACTTTGAGAGTTATCTGTGGACCAGAGTAAGGCTTCTAGGCCCCTGCCTGGCTGGAACCAGGGCCTGACCCGCAATGAGCCAGACATACACAAGTCAGCATGGCTGAAGCCCTGGCAGCCAGAATGTGGAGGTAGGAATTCTGGGCTCCTGGGTCCAGGCTGTGTGACCTCTGGCCAGGAACGTCCTCTGCCCTCAGGTAGTGTGAGTTTTCTCTGTTTCAAGCTCAATGCCAGCTCAGGATCTGCCCCACAGTGGCAGACAATTGATATCTGTTGAATAACTGAATGAATGAAGTTTTGTAAAATGAAAGGACCCCTCTAGTGCAATCCTCTCTGGATTCTGGGGACTACAAGGAGAAACAGAGGCCATCAAGAATAGACAAGTCAGGAGTAGGGCCAGGGCCAAGGTGGTGGTCTGCATATCAAGCTTCCATTCAAAGACAATGTTTCCTTCCTGTTTAAATTAGAAGAGGCTCTGCCTCCCTCTGTGTTGATCATGGGTAGAGATGGGGTCCTCTGTGACATGGGCCCTGGGAACCTTGAAGAGGAGTCTCCAGGATGGGGGGTGGTGACCTCTGCCCTGTTGAGTGTGCCTGACCCTCTCTTGGCCCTACTTTGAGCCTGGGTTATTTTACTTTCCTGCTAAGATATAAACTGCTCCACTTCTGGAGTGGACAGACCTAGGGTGGAATATCTCCTCCATCTCTTACTTGACTAAGTGACTTGACCACTCTTAAGCCTCAGTGCCTTCATCTGTCAAATTGGAAAAAGAAAAAGAGACTGTCTTTCAGGATTGCTTTGATGAGTAAATGAAATCACATAAGCCCAGGGCCTGACCCATAGTAGGCATTAATCAATACTCTCTTTAAAGTATTACTTATACTCAGAAAAATGAGAGGTTATGTTGCAGGGGCAAATTGCCAGATTTGGAGTCAGGTGGGATCAACAGTTTCCCTCTGTAAGCCACCATCTGATCATACACAAAATGAGAGTAGTGAGAGCTGTGTCTGTCGCAGGCAAGCTAGAAAGCATAAAAGAAACCTCTGCACTCTGTGCATCCTAGCTAGGAAGGAAGGAGGAATTCGCTTTTCAGGAGTCCATGGTGCCAATGTGTAGTTCCCACTAAGAGGCTTGACCCTCTGACAGCTCCTTGGACCCAAGCCTTGCTCCTCTGTAGACTCCTGGCAAACATGAACTGTCAGTGACAAAGACTCGGTGCAGGCTTCATCCGGAGGGGTGGGGCTCCAGCGGGCAGAGGAGGAGCCGGGGATGGGGTCCCCAGCTTGTTTTCCCCGCCCTCCACCCACCGTCGGGCCGGGGTTAGACTGCCTCTGCATGGATGCGGAGCGCAGAGCCCAGAGACTGAGGCCCAGAGAAGGGCGGAGGGATTTAGCCCACTCTTCTACCTTAAATCGTTCTTTCCTCTACCAGACTACCTTGTAGAATTTCTGTCTTAGTCCTGATTATTCCTTAATAGAACCCTGTTTATTTATTGAGCAATAAAAGCACTTGGGGCGAGCAAGCACCACGTACACCCAGTTCCCTCCTGCCTCCCTGAATCAAGCGCAGGGCCACACACAGAGTGAGCGCTTTACAAGTGTTTGTTAGATAAATGAATAATAATGGTATCTGACATGTATTGAGGGCTCCCCATTTGTGAGGTTTTGTTCCAAGCACTTCACGTGCGTTAATTTATTAATCCTCAACAACACCATGACCTGGTATCCTTTTTAAGCCCATTTTACAGATGAGAACTTGGAAGCGTTGAGTGTTTCTGTAACTTGCCCATTGCGGATCGTGAACTTAGCAGTTTGGTGGAGAGAGTTGGCAAAAACTGGCTTCTTCTCTTCACCCTTGGCGAGGGGCAGGGAAGGGGAGCCTCCAGGAATGGGGGCGGAGCAGCCGTGTCATATTAGGCTGGAGTCGCCGGACGCTCTGGGGAGGTGGTGGAAAGCGAGGATGCCCGCCGTCCTCGCCGGGTTGCAGGTCTTCCCGTCTCGGTTCCGCGCCTCTCACATCTCTGTTCCTTTTTCTGTTACCGGTCTCTCACACAGCCCTCTCTCAGCTTCCTTCTGACCTCTCAGGCGCGAAAATCTGGCCCCAAAGTGCAGGGGCGGGCGGGCCGCGTCCCCAGGGCGCGCACAGAGCCCTCTCCCCATCTTTCTCCCCTTTCCTGGAGCGGCGGGAGCCCCCGCGTAACCCGCCCGGCGGGCAGACGGAGCCAGTGAAGACCCCGGCGGACAAATTAGCCTCGCCTTCGATCGCTCTTTTCCGATCAGGTCAGGTTTCCCTCCGCCCTGTGACGGCGCTTCCGCACCCGCCCGCCTCCCCGGGTTCCCCCGCGGGGTCAAGGTTCGCCCGGCTCCGCCTGGCGCCTCTGGAGCGGCTTCCCCTCTGCTGCGGTCCGGCCCCGGAGCCCGCCCCACCCCGCCGGACTTTGGGGAGGAGCATCTCGGAGAAGGGGTGACGCGCCGGTCCCGGCTTCTCCCGGGGTCCTCCCCACTGTTGCTTCCGGTCCTCAACGCGCAGAGACTTGTCTCTAAAAAACATCAGTTCTCTACTCCATCCTTCGGCCCAATCCGACCCAGTCCGACGCGGGAAGCAAACTGGTACCGAAATAGTACTCCCTCTCTTTAGTTTGTTTTAGAATTTCACACACACACATCCTACTGCTCATCTGGGAAAATCAGAATTTCACTGGACTTCTTTATACATATGTACATAGGATTTAATATTGATTCTACTTTGAATTACATCGGGAGTGGGGACCACCATAATTTCAAGAGCCCTCTCCCCGAATCCCACTCCTGAGGCCACTATCTCTTTCCTATATTCACAACCCCCCTGCCCCCATCAACCCAGCTCTGATCCAACATCCCCGCCCACTTCAGTGCCCCCCAATGCCTGAGGCTTTGCTAAGCAACTCACCTCTTGGCAGATATAGTTAACGCCCAGCCCTCATAAATCAAGACCATAAAAAGCTTACTTTCACATGCACTCAATTTCTACCAAACCTAAACTAATTGCATAAATTCCTTTAGGCCACTCAGAGCTGCTCTCTGGGTTGGGATCTGATCAATTAGTCATTAGGCACTCCATTAGCTGGGGTTTAAGCTGCCTCATATAAATGTCTCCTGTCAATTTGCTTGTAATTGAATGCATAAAAAAGGGTACAGTTATTAGCACAGAGGATCAGAATGAGGAGAGGTCAATTTTATTCAAATATTCTAAAAATGTCTTAAGCTAAGAATAATTAAAAGAAGGCATTTAGACACCAGCTACTCCAAGAGTCTGTTCATGTTAAGGAAAGGTCCAGTCTGGGATACAGCAACCTGAGTGGTTATCCCAGCTCTGCCACCCTGGGAAACTAGTCTCTCCCACCCCTGTGGCTTTACCTATAAGACAAGTTGGTTGGGATGATTTTTGTTTCTTTTTAAATTAGTTTTACATTTTGTCAAAGTAATTTGTGCACATAGTTTAAAAAGTTGAATACAGAAGGGCCACATGACCACGGCTTGCCTTTAGCCACTTTTAGTTCTTTTGGAAGTAAATTATATTGAAATAATATATTGTTGGCACTATTTCTCAATGCAAGTCTTATTTGAATATTAAGATTATTAAGAATTTTAAGAAATGTTAAGATTTTAATTAAATAATACATGATTCAAATTCAAAAGAATTAGAAGATTTGCAGTGGAAAATCTTTCTCTCACCTTTGCCCCAAGTTACCCAGTTCCCTTTCTTCAAGGCAAATAACATCAATTTCTTGTGTATACTCCAGAGCTGTTTTATTAGCCACTGTTTCTTGATTTGTCATTCTTAGTCACTGTGCATCAACTTCTTGCTATGATATCAGAGAACTAGAGATACAATAATCCTGAATAATCTCCCCACACCAAGTATGCTAAGAAGTTTTGTATAAAATCAATAATTAAAAATATGAACTGTATGCAGTTGAAAATTTTTATTCTTTTTTTTTTTTTTTGTGACCAAAAACTAATTTGAAGGTGTGGACATCACAAATATATAAGAACTGCCTTCCTGTGAGGATGAAGCATGCATATAGGTGGATTTGAGTTCTAGCCTTCCAAATAGAATTTAAAGCAGTCTATCTGGAGATGATGTGGATGACAGCATTTAATAATCTACCTAAGGTTAGGGATTGAGCCTCAGACTGCAGAAACTCCAGCTGAGCACCCACATGAGAGGGAGCCTAGTGCCTTGGGATATGAACTCATCTCTGCTAGAAGTTCTAGGTGGTGATCCTGCTTGGCTACTGGGAGAGGTACAGAGAACCATTGTTCCAGGGCAGGGTGGGTTTGTATCAAGTCCTGCATATTGTCTCAATGAATTCCTCTTGTAGTGAGAAGCTTGTACTGGCAGAGAGTTAACTGGGAGAACGGGAATCATCTCTGGGCAGCAGCAGGCAGAGCACAGGTCACATGATTCCTGGAGGGTGCACAAAGAGGTCTGAATTCCAGGCCTTATTCTGTTCTACATGATGTTGGTAACTCTATTCATTTCTCAGTTTCTGCAACTCTAACTTGAGGAAATTGACCTAGATAATAGTTCAGTTTTAGTGAGGGTTCACCGTCTTCCTTGAGAATCTGAGGAAAACTGTTTTCCTAACCCAGAAAAATGCACATCTGTGCTCTCAAAAGTTCTGCTAACTTCTTAGAGTTCAACCCTGGATTCCCTGAGTTCAACCCAGGAGGTTTTGGGTCCAAGGTTAAGACCTCCTGGACTAGGTGATCTAAAGATTTTTCTTTATGTGACTACCTGAATTTATAGTCAAATACCCATAAACACTGAAACCAGTGTAGGAAACTGGGAAGAACTTTAGTGAAGGCAAAAATAAAGTGTTAATTAGACCATGAGCCAATTGTCAATAAAGACTCCAAATGGCTTTAGCAAAATTATTTTCAGATCAATAGTCAGTCTCCCAAGAGGTAATGTGATGGAGTGAAAAAAGCACTACATTAGGGGTGAAAATCTAGGCATTTTTTTAAACCAATCTTTTAACACTTAGAATTGAGATTTTGAGCTGGAGGTTTCCCTGCCGTGGCCCCCTTTCCTTCTCAGTAAAAGGAGAGGACTGGACCACATGACTTCTGAAGCTGACACTGCTCCCTTTATGTGAGCTTATATGTAAAGACATTGGCATGTCTTATATTCGGTATTTGTTTTAGCTTATTTTATCTTTCTATCTTGTTTTCAAAAGGGTAGTTGTAAAAAAGTGGTGCTGGACAAAAGGTTAGTTCCAAGTTTCTGGGTTCCCAAGTACTGAGGCTTCTAAAACCATGTGGCAGAAACACAACTTCTGCTTCTTAATGGAAAAATAAAAACAACAGTTTGTAAGTTTAAAATTTAAAGGCAGGGTGGGAGTAGGAGGCCAGATGAAATTAAAACGTTTTGTTAGACTAATAGTTCTGGGAGGCCTGGGGAGGCTCAGCCCAGTGGGGAGCATAAGGCGGTTGTTGTGGGCTGGGCAGGGCACCGAGCCTATCACAGCTCTGGCCGGAATCCACAAATAAGAGAAGGATGATCAGCTCCTGTTCTCTGCTCTTGGATCTTCACTTTTTTCTACCTTCTGACTTGAAATAATCTTTGCAGCTGTGAGCTCACTCAGCTTTTGAGGGTCTGCATTACTGGTCACACTGCTCAAGTGAAATAATAGAAACATTATTTCAATTTCAACTCCTCCATTTCCTACTTCCCAGAATTTCTCCAGTTGATTTTATAGTGCGCCCCCTCCCCAGTTTCACTGACATTTAATTAGCGTATTACATTGTGTAAGTTTAAGGTGTACAGCATAACAATTTGATGTTTGTATATATTGCAAAATGATTACCACACTGAGATTAGTTAGCATCTATTACCTTACCTAGTTCCAATATTTTTTCCTTGTGGTAAGAACTTTTAGCAACTGCCGTCTTGGCAACTTTCAAATATAGAATAATACACAGTAGTGTTTAGTCATCATGCTGTACATTATATCCCAGGACTTTTTAATCTTATAACTGCAAGTTTGAATCTTCTGACCACCTTCCCCTAATTCCAAGCTTGTACTTGTTGAGTTTTTCACTCTCAGTTCTTTACTGTAGCTTATGACATTGTGTACTGTGGCTCTAATCTTCTACTAATTCTAGTAGTTGTTGAGGGCAAGGTTTGTATTTCTTGACTGTCACAGCAGGGTTTTTTCCATCACAAAGAGTGTTAACAATATTTACTCAAATGCTTTATATTGCCACCGTCAGAAAAACATGGAATCCTAGAACGTGAGCCAAGATGAGTTCTTAGAGATCCACTGGCTGAAGAATACGGTGTTGTCATTCTAGGGGCCCAGGAGTCTATATTCTTCACCATCTCTCCACATGTCTCTGATTATTTGCCCAGATTTAGATAGATGTTTCTTACAGTATTTTTTTTTTCTAACCAAAATGCCCCCACCCTGGAATTTGAGAATATAGCCTGAAACACAAAATTCAATTCTTATTTCATTAAAGGTAGTATAAATTTTGTGTTCCATTCGCAACACAGCTGTTACTGTTTTGCCCTCCGGAACATTGCTGCTGGAGTTTACTTATCACAAAGTAAACTGTTGCAACACCCAGAACCACTCCCTGCAGACTGACAGGCAGCCTAATTTGAAAATAAATCTCATGCAACCTCTTTACTGCACGGCAAAAATGAGACCTAAAAGAAATTTAGTAAACATATAGTGTAAAATGTATTTAGTATATAACAATAAAAAGCAATATCTCTACTGATCACTTTAGAATAATAGGTATTTAGCAAACATTTGACACTGAGTGCATGAATAAGTGAATCTTACTTATTATTCTCCTGACCACATCCTTTCACTCCAAAGGTGACCAAAGGCAAGGATGAAATTCTTTTTTTTTTGGCTTCATTGCACAGCATGTGGGATCTTAGTTCCCCAATCAAGGATTGAACCCATGTTCCTTGCAGTGGAAGCTCTGAGTCTCAATCACTGTACCACCAGGGAAGTCCCAAGGATGAAAATTTTAAGGTATGGAATATTCCTACATTCAATGCACTGCCCCTTCTAAAATGGTCTACAAACCTAGTTTAACCCATATTTTATGAATGTCCAAGGTCGCACAACTAATAAGTGATAGAACTTAACGTTAAGCCCAGAATTGTCTTCCTCAAGAACTGAACTCTTTGTACTATACCATGCTTGCTTCTGCAGAAGATGATGGACTTATGTTTTTCAGGTAAAATCTGTAGGACTCCTATGTGAAAGAAGCCTACTCTTGTTCTGCAGGGCACAAGGGGTACAATAAGTAGAAAATGAAAGTCACAGAGAGGAAAAATTTCATTTTCATAGGAAAAGGAAAACTCTGGCAGTCCCCATGGTCCAAGGAGGGGGCTGTACTATGAGTTCTTGAGTGGAGGATCTGAACAGAGATTTTAGTGAATGACACTGAGAGTAGATTTCAGTTCAGACATGTGGTTGCAAAGAGGTGACCTCTCCTTCTGACCTGAGAGCCAGTTCTTCTCTAGAGGGTTGTTCATTCCTGGATCCCTCCACTGAAAAATATAAAGGAACTATCTCATAAAAAAAATGCATAATTCCCTTAAAGGAGCATGGGAAGCAAATATTGTATAAAAATATTTGTCCTTTGCATTTGCCTTTTGGAATGCCAAGATAATGTACTTGAAACTAACAAAAATTAAAATGTTGGGCTCTGCTCCTTTATCAACTTACTATATTAGAAGAATCTAACAAAGCAACAGTTAGAACTGGACATGGAACAACAGACTGGTTCCAAATAGGAAAAGGAGTACGTCAAGGCTGTATATTGTCACCCTGCTTATTTAACTTATATGCAGAGTACATCATGAGAAATGCTGGGCTGGAGGAAGCACAAGCTGGAATCAAGATTACTGGGAGAAATATCAATAACATCAGATATGCAGATGACACCACCCTTATGGCTGAAAGTGAAGAAGAACTAAAGAGCCTCTTGATGAAAGTGAAACAGGAGAGTGAAAAAGTTGGCTTAAAGCTCAACATTCAGAAAACTAAGATCATGGTGTCCGGTCCCATCACTTCATGGGAAATAGATGGGGAAACAGTGGAAACAGTGTCAGACTTTATTTTTCTGGGCTCCAAAATCACTGCAGATGGTGATTGCAGCCATGAAATTAAAAGACGCTTACTCCTTGGAAGGAAAGTTATGACCAACCTAGACGGCATATTAAAAAACAGAGACATTACTTTATCCACAAAGGTCCATCTAGTCAAGGCTATGGTTTTTCCAGTAGTCATGTATGGATGTGAGAGTTGGACTGTGAAGAAAGCTGAGTGTCAAAGAATTGATGCTTTTGAACTGTGGTGTTGGAGAAGACTCTTGAGAGTCCCTTGGACTGCAAGGAGATCCAACCAGTCCATCCTAAAGGAGATCAGTCCTGAGTGTTCACTGGAAGGACTGATGTTGAAGCTGAAACTCCAATACTTTGGCCACCTCAGGTGAAGAGTTGACTCAGTGGAAAAGACCCTAATGCTGGGAAGGATTGGGGGCAGGAGGAGAAGGGGACAACAGAGGATGAGATGGTTGGATGGCATCACCGACTTGATGGACATGGGTTTGGGTAAACTCTGGGAGTTCGTGATGGACAGGGAGGTCTGGCGTGCTGCAATTCATGGGGTCGCAAAAAGTCGGACACGACTGAACGATGAACTGAACTGAACAACAGATGACTCCCTGAGTGTGAGCAGAGGTAGTCACTGGAGACTTCAGGGGAGAATGGGAGCATCCCTGAGGAGCTGTTATTTAAAAGTGGATTTATAGCCTAGGGACTAGACTGGGGGCCCTGCCTGCCTTTTTCCTACTGGCAGGGATTTGTGTTCTCTCCCATCTTTCTTCCTTAAGAAAAAGCTTCTTTTCTTTTGTTCCTTCAGTTCTTCCCTCCCTGTTTTTCTTTCCCTGATCGCGGTGTCAAAGTGCTTGTGAGGACTGGCTACTGGTTTTAAGTTTTTCATTTGGATCCTTGAATGCTCCAGAGGCAACAGGCTAAAGAGAACACTCTGAGCCAGGACTCAGTTACCAGAAGGCAGTCTAAACATGTGCTTTGCATACTTGCAAAGGAAAGAAACCCCAACATAACAAAGGGTGTTTTGGAAGACTTCAGTATTTGGTATTTAAAAAAGCATACTAGTCATCAAGTTCAAAATGGTGCTGAACTTCTTTCCATGTATTTTATGAGGTAGTGTTTTAAATTTCATACAGAAGGACAGGTAACATAAAATACTCAGTGTTTCAAGCCTCTAAAGATCTTCACTTGACCCAACATTTATAAATACAGTTATAAAAATGTTTATGAATACTGTACTATGTCTAGCACAAGTGCACTAAAGAATGAAGAAGAATGAGGTCTTTCCTGGCTTCCATGTAGATGTTTGATTTCATCAGAAATAGCTGAGGTCTAATGGAGAACAGACTAGTGGTTGCCAAGGAGAAGAGGGTTAGGGGAGGGATGAGTGGGATGTTGGGGTTAGCAGATGTAAGCTTTTATATATAGGATGGATGAACAACAGGTCCTACTGTATAGCACAGAGGACTTTATTCAGTATCCTATGATAAACCATAACGGAAAAGACTATAAAAAAGAGAATGCATATATATATTAATATGTATAAGTGAATCACTTTGCCACACAGCAGTAATTAACACAACGTTGTAAATCAACTATACTTCAATAAAAAGAAAATAACTGAGGTCTAGAAATATGTTAGTTGAACAAATATTTGTTATGTTGTTACTCTGTGACAGGCCCTATCACAAGACGCTGGGGATTCAGCAAAGAACTCAGGACTCAGGCCCCTCCCCCAGAGAGCTTCCATGCAGACTGGGGACTAGGATATCTCTTTTCTGGAACTCAGGACCAATTTCTTTGTGAACAGTTGACCAGGTTCACCTGACCTTTACCTGTCTGTAGTGTGGGAGAACTAGTCCTAATGTTTCTGAATATCTCTGTTAGCAGACTATTTAACCTTAATACCGTTGTCTGCTCCCACCACCCTTGCCCTCCTCTGCAGGGAGAAATGGGAAACTGAAGAGACAGAAAATAACCTTTGAACCCTGGTGAGTGTGCATCATATCGGCTGGTTGCAAATTGTGGAGCTCAACTATGATATTTTGAAAAAATGAAAGAGGAAGAAACGGTCAAGTGGAGCAGAAGGTGTGTGTTCCTGGCAGCCATATGGGATCATGACACTGATGGTACCCCGCTGTGGGCCCCCTGTTGCATGAATCCAGCTTTTAGGTGGCCCTTTTCTTTGTGTACATGCTGTGCTGAGATGGATGCCTCTTCTCCAGAGTAAACCAACTGCTGACCTGTATATAATGTAGCTGGACTCCTCAGAGTTTAAACCCAGTTTAAATGGTTTTCTAAATTGGGAACAGTGTGAGAAGAGCTGCTTCTTTTTGAATGAAGGATGAAAGGTTTGATACTAACAGGGAACACAGGTTGTGTTCTAGGATTGAGATTAGTTAGGAGCTAGGTGATGCTTCCCTGGTGGCTCAGATGTTAAAGAATCTGCCTGCAATGCAGGAGACCCAGGTTTGATCCCTGGGTTGAGAAGATTCCTTGGAGAAGGGAATGGCTACCCACTTCAGTATTCTTGCATGGAGAAATCTATGGCTAGGTAAGCCTGGCGGGCTACAGTCCACAGAGCCACAAAGAGTCAGACATGACTCATTGACTAACACTTTTACTTTTTTTTTTTTTAGGTGATACTTATGTTTTTCCCAAGAGTCAAAGCAAGATTTATTTCCTTTTTAATTTTTTAAGAAATAAAAGTTCCATAGTTCCAAGATTCAAATAGTTTAGCAAGGCTTGGTTTGATAAACAGCTGTCCCCCAAGTCTCCTCCCCAATGCCCTGATTCCCCAGGGCAATCACTTTCAACCCTTGAAACTGGTTCTTTCGCTAGGTACTTCACTATCTTTAAATACCATGTCTATATTGTTCTTTCTATTGTTTAGTTCCCTGTAGTGAGATAAAGATTAAACTGTCTCTCATTCCCTACTCTAATTCCCATTCCCCCACCAATCCCATAGTTAAATCTCAAATTTGAGTACATCAAAATTCATTTTACTCTCAAAATCCTTTGCTGCTGAGCCATGTGACATACTATAGTTACTTTTCCTTTCCTGCATAATATTTAATTTGGGGGGGATGTTAATAATCATTGCATTTTAAAATTTTGTTTTCTATGTTTATTTTTCAGTTCAGTTCAGTTGCTCAGTTGTGTCTGACTCTTTGCGACTCCATGGACTGCAGCATACCAGGCCTCCCTGTCCATCACCAACTCACAGAGCTTACTCAAACTCATGTCCACTGAGTCAGTGATGCCATCCAACTATCTCATCCTCTGTCGTCCCCTTCTTCTCCTGCCTTCAATCTTTCCCAGCATCGGGGTCTTTTCAAATGAGTCAGCTCTTCAAAATCAGGTGGCCAAAGCATTGGAGTTTTAGCTTTAGCATCAGTCCTTCCAATAAACATTCAGGACTGATTTCCTTTAGGATGGACTGATTGGATCTCCTTGCAGTCCAAGGGACTCTCAAGAGTCTTCTCCAATACCACAGTACAAAAGCATCAATTCTTTGGTGCTCAGCTTTTTTTATAGTCCAACTCTCACATCCATACATGACTACTGGAAAAACCATAGCCTTGACTAGATGGACTTTTGTTGGCAAAGTAATGTCTCTGCTTTTTAATATGCTGTCTAGATTGGTCATAACTTTCCTTCCAAGGAGTAAGCGTCTTTTAATTTCATGGCTGCAATCACCATCTGCAGTGATTTTGGAGCCCAGAAAATAAAGTCTGACACTGTTTCCATTGTTTCTCCATCTATTTGCTATGACGTGATGGGACTGGATGCCATGATCTTAGTTTTCTGAATGTTGAGCTTTAAGCCAACTTTTTCACTCTCCTGTTTCACTTTCATCAAGAGGCTCTTTAGTTCTTCTTCACTTTCAGCCATAAGGGTGGTGTCATCTGCATATCTGATGTTATTGATATTTCTCCCAGTAATCTTGATTCCAGCTTGTGCTTCCTCCAGCCTAGCATTTCTCATGATGTACTCTGCATATAAGTTAAATAAGCAGGGTGACAATATACAGCCTTGACGTACTCCTTTTCCTATTTGGAACCAGTCTGTTGTTCCATGTCCAGTTCTAACTGTTGCTTCCTGGCCTGCATACAGATTTCTCAAGAGGCAGGTCAGGTGGTCTGGTATTCCCATCTCTTTCAGAAATGCACCCCAAATGCTCCCCATTTATACAAACCTCTGTTCAAAACTTTCAAACACCTGAAGTGTTTTACAGTGTATTCTACTCAAAGAAACCTCTCTTGGAGTCTTCTGGCCTGCTTCAGGATGAGCTAGCTCTTCTCAAAGTCTGCTGACAGCTGTCATCCTGGGATCCCCCTTCACCATGACTTTCAGTTCAGTCACATAGTCGTATCCGACTCTTTGTTACCCCGTGGACTGCAGCATTCCAGGCCTTCCTTTCCATCATACTCCTGAGCTTGCTCAAACTCACGTCCATCAAGTCAGTAATGGCATCAAACTATCTCATTCTTTGTTGTCCCCTTCTCCTCCTGCCTTCAATCTTTCCCAGCATCATGGTCTTTTCTAAGGAGCCAGTTCTTTGCATCAGGTGGCCAAAGTATTGGAGCTTCAGCTTTAGTATCAGTCCTTCCAATGAATATTCAGGACTGATTTCCTTTAGGATTGACTGGTTTGATCTTCCTGCAGTCCAAGGGACTCTCAAGAGTCTTCTCCAATACCACAGTTCAAAAGCATCAATTCTTCCTCACTCAGCTTTCTTTATAGTCCAACTCTCACATCCATACATGACCACTGGAAAAACCATAGCTTTGACTAGATGGACCTATATGGAATCCTCTGTTTCCCAGATCTCTATCTTCTCTTTAGGTTTATGCTCCATTTAGGTAGTACACATGTTCTCTGAGAAAAATGGAGACAGAATTTTTGAAAGCCATAAAATAAAAAACTGTCTTTATTCTGTTCTTACACTTGAATGTTTATCTGACCAGATACAGAATTCTAAGTTAGAATTAACTTTCCCTAACCATTTTAGAGAGATTACTCCATTGCCTTCTAGCATGAGGTGTTACAATAGAAAAGTTCAAACCATTCACATTCTTGATTTTTGTAAGAAACCTATTTTATCTCTCTGGAAACTTACATACAGCATATTCATTTTGTTTATTCTGCTGAACAATTTTCAATCTTGATATTCACAATTTTTATTCTAGGAGATTCTCTTGCATTATTTCTTTGAAGTTTTCTTTTTTTTTTTTTCCATTTTTTTTCATATTTCTGAATGCCTATTGTTTTTTGAACCATCTGAATTGGTTCCCTGATTTATCATTTCTCTACTATTTTTGTCTTTTTGTCTTTTTGTGTGATGTTTTCTTAAATTTTTTATTTCAACCCTTCTATTGAGTTTTAAATTTATCCTTTCATTAAAAACAAATCTAATAGGTCTTTTTCCTTTAAATTAAAGAAAAAATCTTAAAAAAAAATTTTTATGGATGCTATCTTTTTAGTTGGAGCTCTGAGTTCTATTCAGTTATATCTTTAATATTGCTAATAGTTTCTCTTTAATTTCTTCTTCCCTCAAAGTCTATTTCCTCCAAAGTGCTTTTGTTTTCAGTATGAACTATCCTGGTTTCTGTGTTTTGTATTAGATATTGTTCGGTTAATTGGGTAAAAAGTTGATTGGAAGCTCTGCACATCTGAGTTGGCCTTGTTCATTCTGGTTTTCTATCTATAGTAACATGGCTGAGCTGTTTCCTTGGGATATTGGGATTGTCTAATGGCAGATTTCTTTCTTTCTTTCTTTTTTTGGACTGGCTGATTCTCTCAGTTTCCTGTTTGGAGGATACACGTCTGTTCAAGGTGCTCAGTGAGGGAACAGGAATGGGTTTTTTAACATTTAGAATGTAAAATTGTACTTAATTTCTCTGCAGTACGGTTTCCAACCTTTAACTATGGCTGGTATTGCAAATACAATGACTTAAAAAAAAACAAACATTTTTTTCTAGTGAATAAATAACCAGTATTCTTCCAGGTTCAGTGAGACAGTTGCCTACCTGTGCCAAGTGGGTAAGGTAAATTGAGTGTCTAAATGCTTCTTAAATAAACTCTCAACCAAGCCATACACTTGCATCTTCGTCTTAGCTCCAGAGACGTGTGCTACTGGGAATCTTTGGCTGGAGCGCAGAGACTCTCGGGTAGTGGAGCGAGGGCTCCGGCGTGCGCATGCTCAGTGGTTGAGGCGCACCGGCTTTGTTGCTCCCCGGAGTGTCGGCTCTCAGGTCCCCAGTCAGGGATTGAACCCACTCCCCTTACATTGCAAGGCAGATTCTTAACCACTGGACCACCAGGCAAGTCCCTGCTCATCATTTTAAGGTTAGGCTCTGAGAGAGAATGGAGCTGTGTGCTGTGTGCGGTCTCCTACTTTGACTGGAAGGCTCCAGTACCGGGATTCGGAACCAAGGTCTCCAGACTCGTCAAAGAATCAGGGATAGGTTTTGGTGAAGAGAGTCTTGTACCGCCTAAAACTGCACTACATGCAAAATGATGTGTTTTTATGTGTGTGTTTCCACCCTTGTTGTTGTTGCTGCTGCTCTTGGTTAGTCGCTAAATCGTGTCCGACTCTGCCACCCCATGGACCGTAGCCGGCCAGGCTCCTCTGGCCGCGGGGATTCTCCAGGCAAAAATAAGGAATTGAGCTGCCGTTTCCTACTCCAAGGGATCCTCCCAACCCAGGGATCGAACCTGGGTCTCCTGCGTTGACAGGCAGATTGTTTACCACTGAGCCACCAAGGAAGACCACTGAGTCTATATATAGCTTTTATCAAATTCTCAAGGTGATCTGTGACCTCCAAATCTAAGTATTATTTCTCTAGAAGCCAAGAATATGTTACATT
Source organism: Okapia johnstoni (assembly GCA_024291935.2). Taxonomy (NCBI): domain Eukaryota; kingdom Metazoa; phylum Chordata; class Mammalia; order Artiodactyla; family Giraffidae; genus Okapia; species Okapia johnstoni. Next base: position 49,631,840 of record CM044316.1, read on the forward strand.
GGGTAAAAAATGGCATAGGCTTGAAGATATTCATATTCAGGAGAATATTAGACTAGCCCAAAACTTGTCAATGTTGCTAGTAGATGAAGTTTCCATGGTCTGGGCATTTCTTGAAAACCAGTTCATTCCTTTTCATTACACCATTTGTCCTAGGGCTCTAAAGAACCACTGCACTATCCCTGAGGAGAGAGCACCCACATGTTTCAAATCATAGGTGGAAAGTAACGGATGAAACCTTTGAAATGATCCTTTCGGAGTAACAGGCTCAAATACCAGAAGGCCATGGAGATGAGAAGAGTGAACCCCACACGAGGTGGCAGAGAATGTGGAAACTGTGGTGAACTGGAGGGCAAGTTATTCAGCATCAGCCGGGGACTGCCATGTGGGGGAGTGAGCCCCATGTGAGGGGAGCAAATCTGATTTTCCAAGAGAACTGGAATGCTAGAATTTTTTTGAAATTGTTTTTGTCTGTGCTGGGTCTTTGTTGCTACACGGGCTTTGTCTAGTTTCGGGAAGCAGGGGCTACTCTCTAGTTGTGGTACTAGGGCTTCTCATTATGGTGGCTTCTCTTATTGCAGAGCACAGGCTCTAGGCAAAAGGGCTCAGTAGTTGTTGCGTGCAGGGTTAGTTGTCTGGCAGCATGTGTCATCTTCCCGGACCAGGGATCAAACCCCTGTCCCCTGCATTGGCAGGTGGATTCTTGACCTCTGGACCACCAGGGAAGTCCTTGGAATGCTAGATTTCTAAAATGTAATATCTCCTTATCGCTCTTTCCTTAAAATAAAGGTGAAAAAAAAATCAAGTAAACCAAACACATATACAACCAGATTTAGCTCACAGAGCGCCAGTTTGTGATATCTGATCTACTACAATCTTCTTTTGCATGTTAGGATCCAGCTGCCCAGAATGACGAAGCTCCCATGTCACTATTACCCAGGAGAATGTTCTAGACTGGTCCTTGGATTTCTGTGGGCAGCCCTGGGTCTTTTGAATGTAGACCAAAGGGTGGGAGCTAATGGCATTGGAGTGTATGTATGTGTGAGAGAGAGAGGTGGAGTATGAGGGGAGGGAGGAAAGGACTCTGGTGAGGCAATAGATGAACAGAGAGTGTTGACTTTGACCTCCATAAGTATACTTCTCAGAGTTTGCTGAGAGAGTTATATAAAATTGGGTGGGAGTGGGGACTGCGAAGGAGGCAACAATGACTAAATAGTTTAAAAAAATTCTTGAAACATCCAGCGCTGGCCAATAAAATTTTCTGTGATTATGGAAATGTTCTCTATCTGTACTGTCCAATGTGCCATTAGCCACATGTGGTTACTGAGTACTTGGAATGTGGCTAATTTGACTGAAGGGCTAAATTTAAAGTTAGAAGTTAACTATGGCTAATGAACTAGGCAATGGGAGATAGACCAATATATCCTAAAGTGTGTTATGTCTTCCTTTGTGGGTGACATGTGGATAATTAAGACCAAAAAACATGTCTGCATTTGTAGTGACACCTATCCTCTACACACACACACACCCCAAGCCCATGATTTCATGGATAATGTTGCCTGGCTGAGATGAAGTTTAAAAAGGAAGTTACTTAAAGAAAAATGTTAGTAAAATTTTTTTAGTAAATATGTTTAATAAATAGTAGTATATGGTTGGTATATACAAAGGACAAATTTCATAAAGGTCATGCAAATGACTGAAATGTGAATAACAAGGAACTATATGGATTTTTATCAAGTTGTGTTCTTACATACCACTGATAATTCATAAAATACTATTTCAATATAAAAAGTATCACATCAGAAAGTAAAATAAGTTTGGGAAATTTTCAAGCAGGTTTGTTGTTGTTGTTTCTGTTTTAACTACAGAACTTTTTGAAGTCCTTTGTAAGTTGAGAATGTGAATGAATCTCTAGGGCAGGAATCTAGAAGAGAGCATTTCTCAAAAGTATTTGGTCAAGGAATGATTCTTCTTTCTTTTTTTTCCCCCTTTAAACTGTCATCATTGTTTTGAGGGATGCTAGTTTTCTTTATAACCCAGTTTGGGAAACAGCGTGGCAACATAGTAATAGCATATATCTTAGCCTCTGTGCAGTCTTTGTTGCAACTACTTAACTCTGCCATTGTAATGCAGAGGCAGCCATAGGTAAAATAGAAACAAATGGCTGTGTTTCTGCAACACCTTACTTATAAAAGCAGGCAGTGGGCTGGATTTTGCCTGCAGGCCAATTGTTTGCTGACCCTTGGTCTAAGATTTCTTCCAGGGTCTCCTGGACTTTTTCTGGGTCTTTTCTAATACAGATATTTACCAATATTAGGCAATTCTTAGATCTTCTAGAGGCTTCCTGAATGCTTTGCTTGCTACCCTTTGAATCATACACACATCCTTGAGTGATCTTTGGGAGACATCTTGGTCTTGGAAAATCCTGAAGTGTCTTCACTTTAAAAAAGCTCTGCGGCTCACAGAGCATCCCCCCAGCAAATCTTGCTCCTTCTGCTTTTAAAAAGTACCTTCAAACAGAGAATAGCTTGTTCATCTAGAAAAGAAGTGGGACAGAATCTTATCAAACAAAACTTTGGGTTGAATGAGAAATTCTATGTTGTTGTCGACTTAAAAAAATGTACAATGGGAGAGTTGCAAGTTAAGTTTTTTATTTGAGGCAGTATGAGGACTGCAGGCAGGCCTGGAGACAGCATCTCAGATAGCTCTTCGAGACTGCTCCAAAGAGGCAGTGGGAAAAGACAGTATATGTGCGATTTTGGTGAAGGGGGTGTATATGCAATCAAGAACATATTTTTTTGTAGAAAGTTTCTGCTAGTCTCATGAAGCTCCTGCTAGTTACAAGAAACAGTCATCATCATGAAGGATTTTAGTGCTGTTCTGAATATGAGGAAATACAAGAATTGGGCTCATAAAATCAGCTCCTGAGAATATCTAACTGTCTAAAGACTTATCCTGCCAGTTTCCTGGAGCACAGAGCACCTCAGTTCTGCTCTCCACCCTGAACTCCTTCAGAGGGTGTTGGAGGTCAGCAGCTGCAGCGGCACATGATTTAATCCTTGTAGATATAGATGGCAAGCACCCATGGCAAGTGCCAATTTGTGGTTGACCCTGTCAACTGAAAAAAAAAAAAAAGCACTATGTATGAGTTAAGTTTTATTTGGGGCAAAATGAGGATGATAGCCTGAGAGACAGAATTTCAGATAGCTCTGAGAAACTGCTCCAAAGGGGGAAGGTCAGTATATATGTGATTTTGGTGAAGGGGGAGTACATGCAATTAAGCATATTTTTTTTTTGTAGGTTTCTGCCAGTCTTGTGAAGGTTATTACTAGTCACCAGGAGCATACATTGCCATGAAGGATTTTACTGCTTTTCTAGGTATGAGGAGACACAAGATTGGGCTCATAAAATCTTTTCCTGAAAATATCTAAGTATCTAAAGACCTGTTCTGCCAGTTCCCCCACCCTGCCCCTGTGCCACCACTGCCCCCGCCCCAGAGCACAGACAGCCTCTTTCCTGGTCTCCACCCTAAACTCCTTTCAGGGGGTGGCTCATAATTTGATCCTCGAGGAGGTAGATGGCAAGTGCCAATTTGTAGGTGACATAGCTCAAGCAATCCATCTTTTTGGAGAAATGAAGGATCATGCCAAGTTTTACAAAAATCCATTCCTAACCTCTGAGAGACTCAGCCTGGAGCACAGCCACTGAAACTTCTGTGCCTCATTGTCACGCGCAGAGCTGTTGCTTTGACAACACTGTACCCTAATGAAACCTGTCCTGAGCCCAATGTGGAGGGTGGATGGGCTGACTCTGGGGCAGCTGGTTTTCCAGCTTCAGGATGCCGGAGAGTGGAGGAGGACATTCTCTGGAGGATTGATGACTCAGTCAGAAGCACCTGTTAAGAAATGTAGCCCCAGATCTTGGCCACTGCCAAAATGTAGGGAAGGTGGAAGAGGGGAGAGGATGCAGCAGAGAGAACAGTGCCTTAGGAAACACCTTGTCAGTTTCTAGTTTAACCAACCATTAACCTGAATTTGACCTCATGGACAACTTGCAAGTGGAGAGAGTGGAAAGATCACAGGCTTTGCAGTCTGAAAGATGTGGGTATGAATGCCAGCTGTACCACTTACTGGTTATGTGACCTTGGGCAAGACTCATAGCTTAGCCTTTCTGTACTTATGTGGAAAATGAGAAAGATGATAATAGTAACTAACATTCATTGAGTCTCCACTATGTGCTGTGTGGTCACTCAACTAGTACAGACAAGATGCTCACCCTGAATGAGCCTGTGTTTTAACTGGAGCATAGGAAGAGACAGGCAGCACACAAATAATGTAGAGACTTGCAAAGGGTGATATGCATACAATGGAAAAACTGCCAGGGTTGAAAGTGCCCACTTTCTTTGGGATAAAAAGGAATGGGCTCCTTGTATAACTGACATTTAAGCTGAGGATGATTTTATTGTGTCCTTACCATGAAACAGATACCTACACTTAAGTGCAGGACCTCACTGGAGGTAAGCACTGGCCTTATCATTTTATAAGTGAGAAAACTCTGGCACAGAGGGGTTAAATATCTTACCCAAGGGCATACAGCCTAGGAAAGAGCAAAGTAGGGACTTCAAGTTGGACTTTCTGACACCAAATGCTCTGCTCTTTTTTCCATTCTGCTTATAGAAGGTGTGCTGAAGCTCAAAAAAGAATATATGTGAACTGCTTGGCCTGCTTATTAAATATCAGTCCTGTCCTAATACCACTCCTCCATGGTTAATCTTTTGGGATGACTTTCCTGGGGTCCTGAGGTTAAGCCACTAGGGAGCAGGCCCCAAGGCCTTGATCCTGGAGGAGTTCTACATTGAAATAAATCTAAATGAAATGGAAGAGGTTCTGCAGCTGGGACCCCACCCTTTTCTAGACTTTGGTCCAGTGAACAGGCAAGGGAAGGAGGGATCTGATCAGGGTAAGAAGACAGTAGTCCTTACTTAGACTCCAGGTGAGCTCAACAGAGTGTGTTGTTCCAGGGACCAAAAGCCACTAACCAAAGGAATGGGTCTCTTAAGGCAGGTTTCGGAACTCTGCCCTGTCCCCTACCTCCCTTTCCTATCTTGGCATGCTCCCTCATATTCTGCTCTGCCTCTCCAGAGAACTGGTGCCTCAGAGATGAAAGCCAAGAAAACGCAACGAGCCATCGGCGGCGCTCACTCAATTGATTTTTACACAAAATTTGCCTTCATGCACGAAGGATGGAAAAATGATCCCATAAATAATGGATAACAAAAACAAATGCAGGGAGGAAATCAATAGTCACACACTTGATACCGCAGGGAGACGGGAGAGGAAAATATGGAGCCCGGTCCAGCTAAACGGCACCCCAGGGAGCCCCTTCCTGTTGGAGAGGGAGGGGCCCATGTTCCCCTAGCAGGCCCCAGGGGACAGTGAGCTGGGGGAGTTTGTCTGGGCTTCTCCCAGTGTGTCAGAGTCAGTCTCAGGACAAAGGAACCATCTGTTCCTCAAGGATCACTCAGGTTTCCAGCCCACAGACCCAGGTTCCTGCCCAGGTTCTTCTCCTGAGCCTCTGGAGCACCATCTTTCAGAGGTGCCTAAAGGTTTTTGTGTTCTATCTGAGGTTTCTCCCTTTCTCTGTTCACAGCACGTTGCCTGCAGATCTGGTCACCTGCTCTTCCACTACCGAAGCCTCCTGAGCAGCATGGGGGTAGGGGTTTGAACCTGGCTCTACCGTTTCCTCTGCCTGTGTGACTTTTGGTAAGTCATGCATCCTCTCTGAACTTTAGGTTCTTCATCTGTAAAATGGGGCTGGTAAAATCTTGTGTGGTGGTGTGTGTGTGCTCAGTTGCTAAGCTGTGTCTGACTCTTTGCGACCTCATGGACTGTAGCCCTCCAGGCTCCTCTGTCCATGAGATTCTCCAGGCAAGAATACTGGAGTGAGTTGCCATTCCCTCCTCCAGGGGATCTTCCTGACCCAGGGATCAAACCCACTTCTCCTGTGTCTCCTGCATTGGCAGGCAAATTCTTTATCACTGCGCCATGCTGGGAGGAAGGATGAAATGATTCACTGTGTATAAAGTGCCTGGCATATAGTAAATGCACAAAACAGGACAGGTAAAATCATATTCACCTGAGCCCTTCTTCCAAGCTCACCTCCACGACTTCACTGCTTCATATGTGCATGGGTCAGTGGCCTCGTAATGTTTTTTTCTGTCGTTGGTCACACCACGTGGCAAGTGGGATCTTACTTTCCTGACCGGGGATTAAACCTGCACCCCCTATAGCAGAAACATGGAGTCTTAACCACTGGACCACCAAGAAAGTCCCTTTCTTTCTTTTTTTTTTTTTTAGTTTTAATCATATTCAATTTGTTGTACTCGGTGGTACCTTCAGTACGTTTACATGGTTCAAAATTGAAGAGATGCAAAATGGCGTACAGTTAAAAATCCCTTCTACTCCTCTTCCTATCCACCCAAAGCTACTGTCAAATTTCTTATGTGTCCTTCCAGAGAAATTTGACTAATTCTAAGCATATATATTGGCTTGTTTACATGTGCATAAGTATAAATACCTATTTATGAATAAGTGTTTTCCTGTGTTTTTTTTTCAAGATAGTAACAAACTATGTATACTGTTTTATGCTTTTCTTATTATACTTACATCATGGAGCTTACTCCCTGTTAGTATATAAGGAGTTCATTCTCTCTCTCTCTTTCTTTTACAGCTTCCTATTGTACTCCATTCTAGGGATCTATCATAATTTACTCAACTAATCCCTGTTGATGGAATTGAAGGTTTTTTTCCCAGTCTTCTGCTTTTATGAGCAATGCTGTGATTGGTAACCTTGTACCTATGTGATGTCACAATTTATCTCTAGGAACGATTACTAGATGTGTCATTGCTGGGTCGGAGGGGCTATGCATTTGTACTTTTGATAGATATTGTCAGTTTGTTCTCCATAAAGCATGTGCCTTGAATGCACCCAACAGCATTGTGAGAGAATGCCTCTGTCTCCTACTCTGGCTGGCATTCCCAGGACATCTTCAGCATGTCGCACAAGTCCCCCTACACATCTGTTAGCCTCCACTCCACATGCTCAGACTCTGCATGGATTCTCTGCTTCAGACATTCAGAAGTATCACTTTTTCCTACTTTTCTGCTGCTGTAACTTTCACCTTCTGTTCCCTCTCCCTGGCATAATTCTATCCACCCTTCAAGTCTTTACTTCAAGGCCATCTCCTTTGTGATGCTTCCCTGTCTTCCCTGAGCTGAGTCAGCCGGGAGCTCCTTCCTCTGGTCTCCCACACGACTTGCCATTTGTATAGCACTCATCAAAGGTATCAGGTTTGTTTATGTACTTACTCTCCATGTCTTACTCATCTGTGTGTCCTCAGTAAGAACTGTAAGCACTGAGTTAATATTTACTGGAGGGACGTGCAAGGTACTGTACTAAACTCCACTGGGGATACAGTGAGGAAAAAGGCAGGATCCCTGCTCTTGAGGAATTACAGAGCTTATCAGAACTCTCTCATCTTAGATAAGTGGATAGCTGTTCATTTTAATCATTTCTGTAACCATCACAGAATTCATGTCAACCCTGCAGTGAACTGCACACAGAAGTTAGGGGATGTATATGCGCCCTAGAGATAAAAGAATAGGCACATAAGCAAGTCCATCCTCATCTTAAATAAGTTTTCTCTTTTTATTCTTTTCCCCCTCCTTCCCTCCATCACTCCTTCCTTCCATCACTCCTTCCCTCCATCACTCCTTCCCTCCATCCCTCATTCTCTCTTTTTCCCCCTCCCTTCCTTTTCCCTCCCTCCCTCCCTCTTTCCTTTTCATCTTTCCTTCCTTTCTCTCTCTCTCCGTCTTTCTCTTTTTCTGGAACAGGTGAGGAAAAAAACAGCTTTGCCAAAGTATATAGGAATCTTTGAAATGCCAGGTGCATGACAAAACACACTGTCCTGCTTTCTGCTTCTAATATATATATATTTCCCTTTAAGACCAAATCAGATAGCTCCCAGGAAGAAGTGATAGCAAATACACTTTATACTTCAAGAAGTCACAAGAAGATACAGGAAGGGTTATAGGAAAGAGAAAACACTGACGTGAGAAAGAATCCTGAGAAGTGAAGCCTGAGCCCCTGAGCCTGCTGGCACCAATCACTTTACAGAACTGGAAGAGAATTTTGAGCTTCTCATTCTCTTGGCTACCCGATTCGAAACCCCAAACCTAACAGTGGAGCTTGATCCTTAGTGTGGATTATTATTTTATAAATTATTAAGAAGAGCAATATCTCTCCATTTACTGAATGTCATAACAAAAGAGATAGGAGGGAAACCAAGACATTGTCTACCCAAAGAGCCCAGCATTTGGACAGTGTAAAGTCACTAAATAATTCAGCAGCTATTTGAAAGTATAGTGTTTTGTAATTTCGACAGAACCATCTTAGTCTGGCTCTCTGTAGCACAGAATTTTAAAAAGATGCTCGCCTTCCTGAAGATCTATTTCTAGGAGAAATGGGAATCGGGTAGAAATGCTGGGCAGGAGAAAGAGGGCTATCTAATTAGAGAGCCTCGTGTTTACTCTGATTTTTAAACTTTCATGAGCCTGCCGAGAGTCTAACCATTTTCTAGTAATATCTTTGATTTATTTCTCTGTGCCAACACATTTGTGCTCTGACTATCGAGATCTGTGCCCTGTATGCTTATGCAAAGGGAAACCATTGTGTCTGAGATGGCTGTAACATATTGACAGAAAGAAGGATGGAGAAAACAAATGTAGCCCCACGAACTATTGCAGTGAAGTTGATCATGTGCGGTTTGTCTTGTTCAGAGCAGTCAGAGACTCCAGACCAGTGGAGAGGCTGCATCCTGAGGGGACTGGGGTGGGACAAGCGTGAGGGCTGATCCCAAGGGAAGCTATCACTCATGATTCGTTTGTTTGTTTGTTCCTGACCTTCCTACAGAGAGGATCTCATGCCATTTACACACAAAATTAAAACAAAGCACTCTCAGTATGACTGGAAGGCAGCATAGCATGATTAATAAGAGGGTGCTTGGACTGGTATTTAGGCCGTGCCACCCCCTGGCTATCTGACCTTGGGTGAGTGACTTGAGCTCTGTGCTTCTCAGCGTCCTGATCTTTAAGGTGCAGGTCATCATTTTGCTGACCTCCCAGGGCTATTGTAAGGATTATACCAGAAAATAATGTAAAATAGCAGAATAGTGCCTGGCACACAGGAAGTGCCTACTACATATCAGCTACTATCATTCCTTTGCTCTTAGTTCCTCTGAACCCCAAGAATTAGAGTAGGCAAGTAGCTAGCTGCAGAGGACTGAGCTTTGTGTTTTATGTGGCTATGATTGAGTGAGAGCCTCTGCAAGTACTTATTGGCAAGACAGACTCCTGTAGATGAGTTATGTAAGTGGCATCCCAGAGGTCCCGGCATGGATGCAAACCAATTAAGTTAAGCACTTACCGCAATCACAAGTGCAACTCATAGCTTTAAAAGTGGGAAGAGAGGATATGTGAACTTGGCTTTGCATTACTTGGTTTTGTCAAATCTATAAGAAATATAGCCCGTGAATGCCTCACTCTTGTTCTTCTAAATTCTGGAATACTTTTTGTTGGATGAAGTATAGAATTCTAGATCCTTGTATTCTTAGCTGTGCAATCTTGAACATCTATTTACATTCCCTTAAAACTTGGTTTCCTCATCCATAAAAAAAGGTTCAGTGCAGGAAACAGAAATCACCCTAAGAATTTTGAAGCACTGAGATTTATTACTGGGAATGAAATACTTATGGGGAAGGCTGAATGCTTGGGCTGTAGATTGGACATGTAGGGATGACTCTCAGAATATTAGGGGAGCTATAATCTTTGTCACAATCTCAGCAGTGAGTAATTGGCAGCTCATCACTGGAATAACTGAGGCCCAGAACACACCATCTTGGCTGCTGTCCAGGATTCAGGAAAGCCTCCATTGCCAGTGCAATGTCTGATCTGGACACTGGATCACTGAAACCAGCTGCCACTACCACCACAGCTGCCTTTGGAAGCTTGAGATGAGATGTTAGTGTCTCCATACTTTTTCTTGCTAGCTGAAAACAGTGTAATAGCAGGAAATGACATTCACTTTGTTTCTGCCTTCTTAATCTTGCCTGAGTTCATCTACATAATGAAATCTATCTCACATCTAGAACCCTAGCTGCAAGGGAGTCTGGAAATGAATTACTAGCTTTCTAGCCTCTCCAAAACAGGAAGCTACCTTAAGAAGATGGAAATTGATGCTGAGTAACAACTGGCCATATCTAGACCATAAAATAATAACAACTATGTCATAGAGCTATTGTGGGGATTAAATGAGATAATGAAATAATTTGAGCATCAGCAAAAAGCAGACAAATGATAAATTAATTATATCTAACACTACTCCTTCAGTGGGATACAATGCTTCATCTTCTAAAGATAAAGGAAGATTTCTTGAGGTGCTAGAGAACTGAATTTCAGTGACTTCACTGCAAGGACTGAGGTCATAGCAATAACAGCCCTCTTATCTATATACCAGCTCAGTGAACCTTTCCACATTCACTGCGGTTCAACTTCTCTCTGTTCTGAACTCTTCAGTTCCCATCCTGTTGCTTCAGGCCAAATTCCTAATTCTCTGTTTGCCCCTGTCATTGTGAGACCTGAGTTGAATGAACTGTCTGCTTCATCTTGGTTTTATTTCTGGCTACTTCTGTTCCTATTTCACACCCAGCCCAGGCTTTTGAACCCTGTATTAAGCGTGGAGCCTAAGACCCCATTTGTCATCAAAGAAACCATGTAAGTACTGAGAATTCCAGTTAGGCACATAGAGAAAATTTATCTTCAGTGTCTTCCAATCCCCATTTTTCCACATACATGGTGACTTGTTCTCTAAACAATCTTACTACTTTCTACATTTTTTGATGGTTTTATAAAGTAGCCAGTTGGCTCAGGGATTCTCATGCCTGTCTGTGCCTCAGTTCAGCTCAGTTGAATCAGAATCTCTAGGGGAACAAGTGAGGTCTGGGCTGCAGTGTATTTTAAAGCTCTCTCAACATAATAATTATAATGTGTAGCCACAGTTGAGAAGCACATGGCCAGCTAGTCTGATGATCTAACTTGGATTCACATGCCAATAGGTGTAAATGTTTTCATATACTGGCCCAACCAGGGCAGTTCTGTTCTCCTTCAGAACTGGTCTGCAGGCAATGCCATAACTCAAAAGTAAGTTCATGATAGGATCTCCATCAAGATGAGATCTTGCCATCTCTTTGGCAAGATAAAGTGATAGGTAAAGTTCTGGTGTCAGGACAATATTTTAATAATCCTTCAGGTTATACCATTTAATCATGTGACTTTTATCCCTATTCATAAAACCAGTTCTAGCAGCTAACATTTGATTCTTAGTGAAAATTTTTTATTCTATAACATTAAATTATATTTTAAATTATTCTTCTGTGTAACCCCAGGCAATTATATTTTGTTTAATCTCTGCCCCCCCCATTTCTTCACTTATTCAACAGGGATAGTAATAATAGCTACCTCAGAGTTATACTGTGACAGTTATATGTGATTCATGTCTTATGTAAAGTATCTGGCATATTAGAGATGAAAAATGAATTTGATCTACTATTACTATTATTGAATTGTCACTTATTCATTGGCATAGTGTTTATAAAGCTAAGTGATGTCAGCAGGTAAATAAATTGGACATTCTCAGGTCTGTGATCAGTGGAAGAAATTGGAATGTGTCCTCTCAGAGAACCTGTGGAGTACTACTTAACGTGGAATAACTCTAATGGAAATTTCCAATAGGGATGGCAAGTTTAGGGTTACCTTCTTGGTTTGTTTATCCAAGATGAACTGCTCCTTCTTGTGGGCTGCAGAATCAATGGAATAGGTAACATGTTGAGAGCTGTTCACTCCACCACTTTTCATGTGAAGTGGATTACCAAAGTTCATTATATGAATGAGGCTGATATAAATGCAGGGAGAGAATGGGTGGTGGAAAATCCAAGATGTTCTAAATACCATATATACACAACAGCATGAATGAAAGTCTTGAAAATTTGGAAAAAATTCATGTGTAGCCATACAAAAGGGCCAAAATAAACTATGATATGTTTGCTTATTAATTTAATGAGCTTTAATGAACACTTAAGTGTGTGTCAGGCACTGAGCTAGTGCTCAGAAGAAAAAGAAAAATAAAACAAAGGCATAGCCCTCAATAGGTCAAAGACCCTGGGGAAACTGAAAAATATTAAACAGTGAGTGCAATTGAAAGTAATGGTTTTTGGACTACTTGATAACATTGAACAAATAAGGAAACATTAAGTTAAAAATGTAAGATATGGGCCTCTCACCTTTGAAGATGGCCTACACTCTGTGGAGTACATTTCTCCTTTGGCTGCTCTTATATTCTGAGACGACCCCATGCCCTTGTACCGTTCTGGAAAGACTGAAGGAAATACAGTATATCAGATCATTATGCTGGACACCTATATAGTGCTTTATGTCAATTATTTCTCAACAAAACTGGAAGAAAAAAAAGTGCATGTGTGGGACTAGGAAAAAAAAAAGAAAATTAATGGATTAAGATTCCTATAATTCATAATTTAGAGAGATATTATGCTTGTATTGCCCTTGTACTACAAATGTAAGAAGTCCTAACTAATAAAATGAATGTACTTTAAAAAATTACATAAAAATATAGCATACAAAAACGTTGGCTAGTAATCTTAAGGTAGTATGGTATTGTGGCTAGATTTCCCCTTTCAGTTTTCTAGTTCAAAAGTTTCTTGATTTTTAAATATATATTTTTTTATTAACAAAGAATTCAAACATAAACTATTTCTGAAAGTCCTGAATCAAACAAAGATGATCTACCTTCCATCTCTTTGCTTGCTCAACTTCATACTTGCCTCTGTTTAGGTTACTTGAAAGCCGAGACACAAACTTGGGAGCAGATGTTTTCTATGAGAGGTGATCCTCAAAAGACTGACTGAGAGAATGAGGAAAGTGAGATGCAGTGAAGAAAAGTTAATACATGCAGGGTGTACTTGAGAGCTGGTTATCACTGGAGCAACCGGAGCTCAGCCTCCCTTGCAAACCTCTGAAAACCATGTGATCTGTGCTTCAGCTGAATGGTCCCTCTCCTCTGAAAGATGGGAAGCTGGGCATTTATCCACACCTATGCACCACTGACCAGAGAAGGCAATGGCAACCCACTCCAGTACTCTTGCCTGGAAAATCCCATGGATGGAGGAGCCTGGTAGGCGCAGTCCATAGGGTCGCGAAGAGTCAGACACGACTGAGCGGCTTCCCTTTCACTTTTCACTTTCATGCATTGGAGAAGGAAATGGCAACCCACTCCAGTGTTCTTGCCTGGAGAATCCCAGGGATGGGGGAGGCTGGTGGGCTGCCGTCTATGGGGTTGCACAGAGTTGGACACGACTGAAGCGACTTAGCAGCATGCACCACTGACAAAGGACTGTTCTTGGAAACTTCAGCACCCTCCCAACTTCCAGGCTGTGCTTTGCCAGGAATAAGTCGTCATCCTTGGCTTGGAAGAAAGCGTGGCGGCGGGAGAGCAGAGACATCAGACGGGGCGCTAGATGGAGACCATGTGCCTTGAGCTATCCACACTGTGCTGAAATCAGGTGGACAGAAAGCCTGGGCAGGGCACGCAAAGCCCCTGCAGTATCCAAACACGTGCAACTTCAGGCTCTCTTCTCACTGCTGTTTAATATTTGTCAGCAACTGAGAAACCTGAAAGGGAAGCAGATCACATGTGGGAACAGTACAGAGTTGGGAGATGAGAACAAATTCAATGAATGTCAAGTTCTGAAATATCTCAAGAAGTTGGAATGATGGACCAAGTTTTAGGATGGGATTGAAAGAGTGAGAAGTGCAAATTAAAAATGTATACTTCCAAACAAACAACTGCAAAGACAAAGGACTGGAAAGCACGGTTAACAAAAGAAAATTTCATGCACATGTGGGTTGAGTCAAGCCTCAGTATAAAATATGAACCAACAGAAATTTCATTCTGGGACTTCCCTGGTGGCCCAGTGGTTATGATCGGGAAGCTAAGATCCCGCATGCCTCCGGGCCAAAAAACCAAAACAGTAAATAGAAGCAATGCTGTAACAAAATTCAATAAAGACTTTAAAAATGGTCTACATCAAAAAATCTAAAGAAAAAAAAAGAAACTTCATTCTATTTCACACTTCAATGTCTGCACTGAATGTGGGGAGTATAAGGGCCATGGTATTCTGAATGAACTAGCCAGCAGGAATGCTGGGCTGAGTTGTAGGCAATCCCCCTTGAAGTAGGGCATAGACCAAGTAGGTACAGGAGAATCACCAGTGTTGGCTCCCAGTGATAAGGAGGCAGAAACCATTCACTTTGGGCTGAAGGGACTAGAAAGAGAAGCCTCAGCAAGTCAGGATAGGATGGGGAACATGAATGCTTACTTCAAGTATCTCATGAGCTATATTATAGGGGAAGTGGAGAGAGGCTGTATAGCATGATGGCAGAAAGCATGGAGTGTAGAATCAGACACACCTGGATTTGTTGTAGTCCCATTCTGATGTTTATTGATGGCCCTGTGCAGGTCATCTGAAAAATGAGAAACCTAATGATACCTACGTCACATGGTTGTGTGTGGATTAAATGAGATGTGTATGTACATTGCTTAGCATAGTACCTACCTACATGTGTACTCAAATAATAATGATAGTTAGAATCCTACATAAGAGAGGAATTAGACTTGGTTTCTTTGGCCACAACTTGGTGAATTAAGACCACTAGAAGTTAGTAATTTGATCTTAATCAACAGAAAGCCTCTGGCACCATCAGACAGGTCCAAATATTGGACAGACTGCCTTTGGAATAGTGGTGTCCCTGACACTGGACCTAGGTAGTCAGCCAGATGGTCTCTGACTGCATCCTTAAAGGAGATCCAAGAGTATCTTTAAGTCTCCTACACCTGGGGTCACCGCTAGGCCTTTCCTGCCCCCTGTGACTAGCATGGAGTGACCAGGGTTTCTGTGGGAACCATGAGGGACTTAGAATTCTGTATATGAACACTGAATCCCAGAGGAAAGAGACAAGCATTGAAGTAGCTTCCCCCACAATAGCATTCATTTAAAAAAATCATCTAATTAAATATTAACCCCAGAGATGGAGCATTGATGGGTCTCTTATGTAAACTTTGTACATCTCACTCATAACTATCCGGGAAAGGACTTAGGTAGAACACTCCAAGTAAAATAAACCTATATACCTGTATCTTTCTTCCACGCCATCACTAACAAAAGGCACAGAGGGCAGTCCTTGGCTCACTGCCCTCTTTGTATTGTACCTCCTCTATCGACCACAGGTGCTTGGGAGGAAGATGGGGCAGAAGTGTCAGGAGGGAGGGCTTGGGGCCAAACCTGACATCCTCTTTGCATCTACCCTGCCTTTCCTTCTCATCTACTTTTTTCTGGTCCATCTCTGGACTGCTAATGTAATGGATTCTTGAGAGGTGATGCAGGCAGAAGTAGTGGGGGTGATTAAAAAGTTAGGGGACAGAAGTGAGGAGACAGAAACATTTAGTGGAGTAGCTGGGCATCAGCAGACAGGGCTTTTGCCTAAGCTTTGGGATCTTGGACAAGCCCATTGATCTTCCTGGGGTCCTCTGGGTGGGGGAAAAAGGATTTGAACTAGAGCTCATGGATTTCTTGAACAAACATTTCGGAGCATTTCCGATGCACTTGGGATACAGTGAGGAAAAAGGCCCAATTCTTGCCTTGGAGAATTGCTAGTATAGCTCAGAGGGTCTCAGTGTGGGGTCCATGTAATCCTTGTGGTCAAAGAAGGGCCTTCAGGGGACCTGCAAAACCCTTGCCTTTGCACTCTAAATTTCTGAGTATTTGTATTCGAGTGTGGGGAGGTGGTGGTGCAGGCAAGTCCTCTAGTTTCATCAAATTGTTAAAAAAAATTTTTTTCATCAAGTTCTTATGGGAATTCATGACCCTCAGAGCTATTAAGAATCCCTGCAGTTCTCTGTTATTTGTGTCTTTATCAAGTTTGCCATCTTTGCATATCAATTTTTCTTTAAAGTTGAACACAGGAGTATGTCTGCTTTAACAATAATATTTATGAAACTATGAGTGTGGGTCTGATGAGTGCACTACATCAGTTTCTATCTCTATCAACTTTAAAATAAATGCAAATCCATTCAAATAAAAGCTGCTCCTTAGTGGACCACCCCAAAACATTCCTTACCACTGGATACTGGGTATCTGGCTAGCAGCATACTTCCGGAAACATGGGTCTGGTGGCTCCCCCAAATCCATCCCAGCCCTGGGCTCCTTAAGACTTTTTCCCCCATTTTCCTTCTACTCCCTCCTCTGCCTCCTCTGGGGCCAGTCAAGGGGCAGATATCAACGTCCCTCCTTTCCACATTGTCAGAGGCAGCCGCCAAACTCCAGAGTTGTCCCCAGACCTAAGCTAGCAGCAGGAGACCCCGAGTTTTCACCTTGAGCATCCCCTCCCCACTGCGGGGGGCCTGCGCTGCTGGCCTTGCCGCCGCCTGGATGGCTTCCGCGTGAGTGACAGGGGCTGGCGGAGGGCTGGCAGTGAGTGGAAGCAGTCCTGACACCCGAGCTGTGTGCGGCGCGCTAATTACACTGATGTGGGGTCTGGGCCGCTCGGTCCTTTGCTCAGAGGAAGGATGCGATGCAGGCGCGGGGAGCGAGCGGCACTACAGAGGAAGCCGGGGAACAGCAGCACCTAGGCGCATCCATAATTTATAAAATGCCAGCAGCAACAAAGGCAAAGAGGGACCAGAACCAAGAGAACAGAATAGCATAAAGCTTTTTAATGGTCTTTTTCTATTAATGTCAGATGGGTGACCGTTTTTCAAGTGGGTGGAAGGGTTCCAATGCCTGCACGGTTCAGTCACAGAAGCTAAATGCTGCCATTTACCTCTCCTCCCCCGGCTTCATGGAAGAACTTAGCTGTCCTCTAAGCCAAGTATAATATTTGAGGTTTGAGTGGGCATCTGATCCACCTAAACTGCCTGCTTTTCCAGAGGAGTTTCTAGCAGAAGAATCGAAACTGCTCTGTTCATCTGTAATAATAATATCCCCAGCAATCTAGTATTTCTAACATTTGTAGAAGGCCCTACAGTAGCAATCCTCAACCTTTTTGGCATCAGGGACTGGTTTTATGCAAGACAGTTTTTCCACGGAGAAGGGGGAGCAGGGCAGGAGGATGGTTTCAGAATGATTTGAGTGCATTACATTTATTGTGCATTTTATTATTATTACATCAGCACCCCCTCAGATCATCAGGCATTAGATCCTGGAGGTTGGGAACCCCTGCCCTAGAGTAGATCTTAACAGCACAGACTCTGGAGTTGAAACTCACCAGCAGTTGAGACTGTGGAAACCTACTGACTGTCTTGTTGCCTCAGTTTCTTCATTTTAAAAATGGAGATGATAAAATTAGCTACCTCTTAAGACTCTTGGGGTGATTTGGTGATGATAAATATAAACTTACCTAACAGAGTTAGTATTTGTTAGCCTAACACTATCCAACTGCTTCCACATTTGGTTTTATTTTTTTATGCTACTCATATTCTCCCAGAAGTAACTGTTCTGCTAAAGCTAGCTGTATTTTACCCATGCACAGTAAAAGGAAAAAAATTTTTTTGTGTGTGTGTGCTATATTAGTATCTTTAAACTTCCTGTTATGGACAGAGGTTTGTGACATTGTACAGCAGACAGGGATCAAGACAATCCCCATGGAAAAGAAATGCAAAAAAGCAAAATGGCTGTCTGAGGAGGCCTTACAGATAGCTGGGAAGAGAAGAGAAGCGAAAAGCAAAGGAGAAAAGGAAAGATATTCCCATCTGAATGCAGAGTTCCAAAGAATAGCAAGGAAAGATAAGAAAGCCTTCCTCAGCGATCAATGCAAAGAAATAGAGGAAAACAACAGATTGGGAAAAACTAGAGATCTCTTCAAGAAAATTAGAGATACCAGAGGAACATTTCATGCAAAGATAGGCTCAATAAAGGACAGAAATGGTATGGACCTAACAGAAGCAGAAGATATTAAGAAGAGGTGGCAAGAATACACAGAAGAACTGTGCAAAAAAGATCTTCACGACCCAGATAATCACGATGGTGTGATCACTCACCTAGAGCCAGACATCCTGGAATGTGAAGTCAAGTGGGCCTTAGAAAGCATCACTATGAACAAAGCTAGTGGAGGTGATGGAATTCCAGTTGAGCTATTTCAAATCCTCAAAGGTGATGCTGTGAAAGTGCTGCACTCGATATGCCAGCAAATCTGGAAAACTCAGCAGTGGCCACAGGACTGGAAAAGGTCAGTTTTCATTCCAATCCCAAAGAAAGGCAATGCCAAAGAATGCTCAAACTACCGCACAATTGCCCTCATCTCACATGCTAGTAAAGTAATGCTCAAAATTCTCCAAGCCAGGCTTCAGCAATACATGAACCGTGAACTTCCAGATGTTCAAGCTGGCTTTAGAAAAGGCAGAGGAACCCGAGATCAAATTGCCAACATCTGCTGGAACATTGAAAAAGCAAGAGAGTTCCAGAAAAACATCTATTTCTGCTTTATTGACTATGCCAAAGCCTTTGACTGTGTGGATCACAATAAACTGTGGAAAATTCTGAAAGAGATGGGAATACCAGACCATCTTACCTGTCTCTTGAGAAACCTGTATGCAGGTCAGGAAGCAACAGTTAGAACTGGACATGGAACAACAGGCTGGTTCCAAATAGGAAAAGGAGTACATCAAGGCTGTATATTGTCACCCTGCTTATTTAACTTATATGCAGAGTACATCATGAGAAACGCTGGGCTGGAAGAAACACAAGCTGGAATCAAGATTGCTGGGAGAAATATCAATAACCTCAGATATGCGGATGACACCACCCTTATGGCAGAGAGTGAAGAAGACCTAAAGAGCCTCTTGATGAAAGTGAAAGAGGAGAGTGAAAAAGTTGGCTTAAAGCTCAACGTTCAGAAAACTAAGATCATGGCATCTTGTCCCATCACTTCATGGGAAATAGATGGGGAAACAGTGGAAACAGTGTCAGACTTTATTTTGGGGGGCTCCAAAATCACTGCTGATGGTGATTGCAGCCATGAAATTAAAAGATGCTTACTCCTTGGAAGGAAGGTTATGGCCAACCTAGATAGCATATTGAAAAGCAGAGACATTACTTTGCCAACAAAGTCCGTCTAGTCAAGGCTATGGTTTTTCCAGTGGTCATGTATGGATGTGAGAGTTGGATGGTGAAGAAAGCTGAGCGCCGCAGAATTGATGCTTTTGAACTGTGGTGTTGGAGAAGACTCCTGAGAGTCCCTTGGACTGCAAGGAGATCCAAGCAATCCATCCTAAAAGAGATCAGTCCTGGGTGTTCATTGGAAGGACTGATGTTGAAGCTGAAACTCCAATACTTTGGCCACCTCATGCGAAGAGTTGACTCACTGGAAAAGACCCTAATGCTGGGTAGGATTAGGGGCAGGAGGAGAAGGGGACGACAGAGGATGAGATGGTTGGATGGCATCACCGACTCGATGGACATGGGTTTGGGTAGACTCCGGGAGTTGGTGATGGACAGGGAGGCCTGGCGTGCTTCGATTCATGGGGTCGCAAAGAGTCAGACAGGACTGAGCGACTGAACTGAACTGAACTTTGGAGATTTGTCCATGTCACTGTATGTGACAGTTCATTTGTGAATTCTGCTAAGCAGAATCCTATAATTGATATTTCTGTTCTTCTATTGCTATTCAAAATAAAAATGTATAATAATTAGGCCACTCCAATTCCCTTGCTTTACTGATAGCCCCCACATTGTCTGACTCTTCCTTCATTCTTTCTTTTATGGATTTTCTACTTGATTTTCTAGTAAGGAGCATATGGCAGGATCCCAGGATTATTTTCCCAGTGGATCAACATTTCTTAAGCATTAAACTTAGAAAAAAAAATACCCTTGACTAATATTTTCTTCCCACAGACTTTCTGGAGGCAAGTTTTCTCTAAGAGTCTCCCCTTGAATCCAGGAATACTTTAGACTCAAGGATGCCATTTATGTCTAATATATACCCATAAGTAGCCTGAGTCACTGACCACCGAAACTGGAATAATTATCTAACATGCTAAGTAGGGACAAGGTAAGAGTGACCTTGAATAGTAGCTAATTTCCAAAAATGCTATGCAAGTATTGTAAGCTCAAAGGAAATTTAAGGGCTCAGTGGACAGAATTCGGACTTCAGAACAAAAAGCAGAATGATGAAGAGCTAAAAATGAATGACAAAACACATCTAAAAGACAAAACACATCTAAGCCAAAAAAAAAAAAAAAACCACTAAAAAATACCCATGACGACAAAGGGAAGAGAAATTGATGCCAAAGCAGACATCTACTAACCTCGGATCATTGATCTTTCCTCATTCCAGTGTGCATGAGTTTCCAGGGTTTGCTATAACAAGGCACTACAGACTGGGTGGTTTAAACAACAGAAATTTGCCGTCTCCCAGTTCTGGAGGCTCAAAATCCTAGGTCAGGGTGTCGGCATGGTTGGTTCCTTCCGAAGGCTGTGACAGAGAAACTGTTCCAGGCCTCTCTCTGAGCTTCTAGTGCTTTTCTATCTGTCTTTGGCATTCCTTGGTTTGGAGATGCTTCACCCTAACCCCTACCTTCATCTTGGCCTTCTCCCTGGGTGCTTATCTTGGCTGTCCAAATATGCCCTTTAAATAAGCATGCAGTTGTCTTAACTTGATCATCTGCCAAGACCATATTTCCAAGGTCACATTTACCAGGACTAGTGGTTAGGACTTCAACTTCTTTCTGGTAGACACCCTGAATTCATCGAAACCATGAATGAATGAACCACCATTCATTCATCATTCGTAACATCATTTATGGAAAGCATTTTGGAGATCTGCTTTGTTTTTGAAAAGTTTATACTTTTCAAAAGGATTCACCATATATGTCCACAAAAGAACTGTACATCAATGTTCATAACAGCATTGTGCGTAATAGTCAATAAGTGAAATCAGTCTAAATGTCCATAAAAAAATTGTGTTATAGCCATAGAATGGAATGTTAGTCAGCCAAAAATATAGTATTGATTCATGTTACAACATGGATAAACCTTGAAAACATTACACTAAATGAAAGAAGCCAGACACAAAAGGCTTATATTGTGAGATTCCATTTATATGCTGCTGCTGCTAAGTCGCTTCAGTCGTGTCCGACTCTGTGCGACCCCATAGACGGCAGCCCACCAGGCTCTGCCGTCCCTGGGATTCTCCAGGCAAGAACACTGGAGTGGGTTGCCATTTCCTTCTCCAGTGCATGAAAGGGAAAAGTGGAAGTGAAGTCGCTCAGTCCTGTCCGACTCTTAGCGACCCCATGGACTGTAGCCCACCAGGCTCCTCTGTCCATGGGATTTTCCAGGCAAGAGTACTGGAGTGGGGTGCCATTGCCTTCTCCCCATTTATATGACATGTCTAGAACAGACAAATCCTTATGATCCAGTCTAACTTATGGTAGACCAGTGGTTACCAAGAGCTGGGGGTGTAAGGAAAAGGTTATGGGATTTGGGGTGAGATGATGAAAATTTCTGAAATTAGTGGTAATTGTCTCACAACCTAGAAAAATATACTAAAACCACTGAATGTTATAGTTTAAGAAGGTGAATTTTATGGTATAGTAATTAAATCTCAACAAACAATAAAAAAATTTTTTTTAAATCCCTAAAAAAAGGATTCACCTATATGAACAGGGTTCCTCTAACTAACAGCTCTTTTAATACTTGGAAGTACCAAGTACAAAAAAGGTCATATATTAATATGTGAATGGATAACATTAGAGTGTTAGGAATGATTATCTTTCACAGGTGAGATTAAGGGTCATTTTTTTGAATTTTTCTTTATTTTTCTGTATTTTCCAAGTTTTCTACAACAAGCATTTTCTAATTTTACAGTAAAAATTTTTTTTAAAAGAATTTCTTTCTGATTCCATCACAAGTACTTCTGATGTTAAGTCCAAACAGCTAAATTTAGTCACGCCTGGGGTGGACAGTTCCATGGAAAATTACACTCAACACTGACAGTGCCTCTTGTTTTATCTTTCATCTTAGAATTTCTCCAGCGCAGCCCACGTGAGTTTGCTCAGGCAGAATGTAAGCTCTGCCTCAAAGTGTAGAGTAGTCACTATCCTCAGAGGATAGTGAAGAGTGTATATAAACTATTGATAAATGGGCCAGCTCCCAGATCTTTCTGGGGACAAGGTAGAGATGTTTCTCAGGAGATTCCAATGGAAACACACCTTCATTGTCCAAAGCAATTACAGTGGCAGGTATCTTAATGATGACCATGCTTCTTCTATCTCACTCTCCCCTATTCTTGCTCTTATTCTACCTTAGGTAACTGTCCAAATAGCTGTCTCTACTCAAAAAAAAAAAAAAAAAAAGGAATTGTTTTCAAGTAGTGTTTAGCGTAGCAAGAGAGCACAGAAATTTAAAGAAGAGCTGAAAGTAACAATAACTGCTAAAATTCACTGGATGTTTACTTTGTGCCAGGTACTATGTGCTGTTATGCTCTGCTCACTAAGACCTGGACAAACTCTGCTTCATACACAAAGAAAACAGGATTCAGAAACCTTTATTAGTGTAACTCAAGGGAATGTAACTAGTAAAGAGTGGAGTTGAATTCTTGGGCTGGCTGCTTCAAAAGCCAGAACACTTTACTGTCACATTATCATGCTTTGAAAGACTGAAGCTTTGGAAGCAATGAACTCATGGTGGTGTGCTGTGCTTAGTCGCTTAGTCATGTCCAACTCTTTGTGACCCCATGGACAGTACCCACCAGGCTCCTCTGTCCATGAGGATTCTCCAGGCAAGAATACTGGAGTGGGTTGCCATGCCTTCCTCCAGGAGATCTTCCCAACCCAGGAATCGAACCCAGGTCTCCCGCATTGCAGGTAGATTCTTTAACGACTGAACCAGCAGGGAAGCCCAAGAATACTGGAGTGGGTAGCCTATCTCTTCTCCAGGTGATCTTCCCAACCCAGCAATTGGACTGGGGTCTCCTGCATTGCAGGCAGATTCTTTACCAGCTGAGCTACCAGGGAAGCCCCTGAACTCAGCCAAGGGGAAAAATGACTATTAGTTAATTTAACAACAAAATAATCCTCAAATCATTTACATGTATCTTTGCAGAAATACATCTTTTTGCAAATATAACCCTTGTTTAAGGAGAGTCTTATTTGCCTATAACCCTTTTGCTCAGCAACTATTTCTCCATGATTGAGTTAAAAAGAGAAAGATCTTGATGTTCTTTTTGCACACAACTAAGAGATGACTGAGATGCACAAAGGACAATTGTAGTCTGGAATAACAATGAATTGTGTGAGGTTATTTACTACAAAGGCATTAGGACTTTCAGCTGGCTGCATGTGCCCAGCACAAAGGAAAGTGGGTATTTGATAGCTCTCCAGTTCTTCTGTCTAGGGATTCAGCCAAATGGAATCACCAGACTCGGAACATACTTTGGGGTCTGAATTTTCTATTTCAGCTGTCTCTGCTAATCAAATGAGCCAGGTAAGAGAAGTACAGAGCTCAGATTCTCCATCTATAAATGTCCCAGGATGACTTTGGAGATTTGAAACTCTAATTTGGAGGAAGGAGGAAGATTGGCCAGACAACAGTATGTTCTGCTGTAGTGTTGAAGACTTGGCTATATGTTTAAGCCCAAGAAGGAGATAGATAAAGAAGAGGCAGGTGGAAACCATAGCCAAAGGAGTGTTGGTGAGAAAAGTCACACTGAATAATTATTATTCAAGGGTCAACTATATTAGGTCCTGGGCTTCACTGGTGGCACTAGTAGTAAAGAACCTATCTGCCAATGCAGGAGTCATAATAGACTTGGGTTTGATCCCCAGGTCAGGAAGATCCCATGGAGGAGGAAATGGCAACCCCCTCCAGTATTCTTGCCTGGAAAATCCCATGGACAGAGGAGCCTGGTAGGCTACAGTCCATAGGGTCTCATGGAGTCGGACACCACTGAAGCGAGAACATATTAATAAGTTTGAAAAATCTGTCCATACTCCCCACGTAACCAATTTATGCTCTCTACAGCATATTAATCCCACCTTACAAAAGCCTTCCCTTGACTTCATCCGCCTCATCAGCTACTGCTATCCCACTGCTTTGCTCCCCTTTTCATCAGAACTTCTCTAGAGTTGCCTGTGTTTCCTGTCTTCAGTGCCTCTACTTTCCATCTCTCTTGTATCCAGTTCAGTCAGGCTCCACCCGAACTGCTCCATTAATTTAATCAATGACCTGCACTTGGTCAAATTCATTGGTTAATTAATCAACCCTCAGCATCCTAAACCCATCAACAGTATCTAAGCTGTTGATCACTCCCTTCTCTTTGATTCACTTTTTACTTTGCTTTCAGGATGACACATTCTCTTGGTTTTCTCTTACCTTGAGGTTAATCCTTCACAATTTCCTTTGAGGTTCCTCCTCATCTCTCCCAGCCCTTAATTGCAGTGCCTCAGGTTCAGTCCTTGGACTTCTTCTTCTTTACTTGCTCTCTACTGGCCATCTCACCAAGTCCCATCTCAAGTCTGTTGACTCACACATGTAAATTTCCAGCATCCATCTCTCTTCTGAATTTAAAATTTGCATATCCTACTGCTGATTTGACATCTCTATTCACATGTACACCTGAAACTTAATATGTCCAAGGACAGAACTCCTGATCTTCCTCAACAAACCTGCTCTAGCCCCATCCTTCCAGGTGCTCAGGTCAAAAAACTTAGTCATTCTTCATATCTGGTCATCAGGAAATTCTGTTAACTCTTCCTTCGAAATATATCTGCCCATTTCTCACTGCCTTCATGGCTACCACCCTAACCTAGGCTGTCATCATTCTCATACAGCAGTCCCTAAGAAATGGGTTCCCCTGCTTCCACGCTTGCCCCTCTTTGCATTGTTCTCAGCAAAGCAGCTAATATAAGTCCAGTCAGGTCATATCTATTCTCAAGACATTCCTTAGGGTAGATGTCAGCATCTATACAGTGGCCCACAAAGTTCTGTGTGCTCTAGATTTCTGCTCCCTCTTGGTCCTCACCCTCTGCTGGGCTCACTCCATTCTAAACTCTGGTCTCCTTGCTGTTACGTGAATATGCCAGAACACTCTGTCTGTGCTGTCACTGTTCCCTCTTCTTGGAATGTTCCTCCCACACATTATTTGCCTGCTTTCCTCACTTCCCTGAAATGTTTGCACAGATCTCATCCACTCACCTTCTGACCATCCTACATAATACGTACCACATCCTGTTCTCTTGATTCTCTTTACCTTGCTCAACTTTGTCTTTTGTGTTATGGTACCTGTCACCTTCTAATTTACTTGTTATTTTAACAATCTGTTTTCTGACTTCTTGTAGAATTTATTTGGGGGTATTACTTTCCCAAGCCTCTAGAACAGGGTTTCTCATCTGCAACACTGTTGATCTTTAGGTTTGTGATGGGCTGCTGTTCTGTGCTTTGCAGGATGTTAAGCAGTACCCAGTTAGAACCCTATATGAAACAACTGATTGGTTCAGGATTGAGAAAGGAGTACAACAAGGCTGTCTATTGTCACTCTGTTTATTTAACTTATACGCTGAGCACATTGTAAGAAATGCCAGGCTGGATGAGTTACAAGCTGGAATAAAGATAGGTGGGAGAAACATCAACAACCTCAGATATGCAAATGATACCACTCTAATGGCAGAAAGTGAAGAGGAACTAAAGAAATTCTTTATGAGGGTGAAGGAAAAGAGTGAAAAAGCCAGCTTAAAATTAAGTGTTAAAAAAATTAAGATCATTGTATCCAGCCCCATTACTTCATGGCAAATAGAAGGGGAAAAGGTGGAATCAGTGACAGACTTTTCTTGGGCTCTAAAATCACTGCGGATAGTGACTGCAGCCATGAAATCAGAAGACAATTGCTTTTTGGCAGAAAAACTGTGACAAACCTAGACAGTGTATTAAAAAGCAGAGATATCACTCTGCTGACAAAGTTCCATATAGTCAAGGCTATGGTGTTCCCAGTGGTCATGTATGGTTGTGAGAGTTGGACCATAAAGACGGCAGAGCGCCAAAGAATTGATGCCTTCGAGCTGTGGTGCTGGAGAAGACTCCTGAGAGTCCCTTGGACAGCAAAGAGATCAAACCAGTCAATCTTAAGGGAAATCAACCCTGAATGCTCATTGGAAGGACTGACGCTGAAACTGAAGCTCCAGTACTTTGGTCATCTGATGCGAATGGCTGACTCATTGGAAAAGTCCCTGATGCTGGGAAAGACTGAGGGCAGAAGGAGAAGGCCCCAGAGAATGAGCTGGATGGATGACATCACCGATGCAGTGGACATGAACTTGGGCAGACTCCAGGAGATGGAGAGGGGCATGGAGGCCTGGCGTGCTATAGTCCGTGGGGTCTCAAAGAGTCGAACATGGCTGGGGGACTGAACAACAAGAACAATGGCCTCTAACCTCTAGTTGCCAGTAGCTCCCCCTAAATGTGACAACAAACAATGTCTTCAGACATTGCCAGGTGTCTGCTGGGGAGCGAAGTAGTCCCCACTTGGGAACTATGGTAGAGAAGAGTGCCTACGCCTAGCTGACATTCAATCATTATTCATTGAAAGAAAGGAAAAAAGGATGAGCAATTTTAGGTACATGTATTCCTCATGGTGTCTCCCAGCATTCATAATTGACCATAGTCATCACAGGAGCAGCTTTCACCCTTGAGCAGTAAAAGCTAAATCCCAGGCACTCATTGGAAACAATGGCTGGTTCTGTTCTTGTTTCTGTGCAACACAACTTGTGGGAGAGAAAGGTGTAAAGTTAAGGATAGTAAAAGAAAATTAGGCATCAGAGGAAGGACACACAGAGAGGCACACTGTCTCGGAAGGTATGCTTATGAGAGTTATGTGGATTTGTTCAGAAGGATTTATAGACCTTGGGAAGCTGAGTCTATTTCTGTACAGCTTTCATTCCCTTGAACAACCATCTTTCCTCCTCAGTATACCTATAAATCAGTTTCAGGTGTCAACATTTGATTCTGTCCAAAGATAGTAAATGATAAAAAAAAGAAAAAGAAAAACTAATAATAAGAATGTTTGTTGAGCCCATATAGGCACTGTCATTTAATTCATAACAGCCTTGGGAAGTTGGTCCTACTATTAGTCCCCATTCTAGATATGAAGAAATAGGCTCAGAAAGGTTCAATAATTTGTTCAAGGCCACATAACTGGAAGTGTGAATGAGCTGGAATGTTAATGTAAGTACATTAGAAGTATATAATATATGCTTGTGCTCATGCTCAGTCACATCTAATTCTTTGTGACCACATGGACTGTAGCCCACCAGGCTCCTCTGTCCATGGAATTCTCCAGGCAAGAATACTGGAGTGGGTTTCCATTCCATTCTGCAGGGGATCTTCCACCTAGGGATCAAAGCTGCATTTCTTGTGTCTCCTACAATGGCAGGCAGATTCTTTACCACTGCACCATCTGAGAAGCCCTCTTATATATAGTGTTACTTGTAAAAGGTTTTAGTAAGTAATACAGTGCAATCACAAGACCCATGCACAAGTCAGTCTCATTAATTGATAGCTATAAATGCCACCTAAGCCCATCATTTCTTTTCACAGTCAGAAAATACATAGCACATCAAATC
This sequence comes from Okapia johnstoni, assembly GCA_024291935.2. Classification (NCBI taxonomy): domain Eukaryota; kingdom Metazoa; phylum Chordata; class Mammalia; order Artiodactyla; family Giraffidae; genus Okapia; species Okapia johnstoni. The sequence goes on from CM044316.1 coordinate 49,659,635, forward strand.
ATAAAGACAATAATAATTTAAGATTTTGGGCTGATTCTCTGATTGGAGTGTTCTTTTTTATTTTCAAAGGAAGAGTACTCTTCAGGAAAGAATGAGGCCAGCAATTCTGTTCAGTGAAAAGACTCTGTGGACTTAACACGCTTTGAGGCATGAGGAAGAGCTGCCTTTACCAGAGTGTTTTTCCTAAAGGACGTGTCCTCAGAGTCAAGATTCCATTTAGCTTGTTTATTTATTTAGTTGAAAGGCAAATCATACTTATGATACAAAATTTAAAAAAAAAAAGACCTACAGTGAAAAGTAAGTCTCTCTCCCTCTCTTTTCTCCCAGTCACTGAGTTTCTCTCTCAAGAGGTACTCTTCTCTCTCCAGTTCCATGGGAGTCCTTCTGGTCCCTCTGCACAAACAGCCATGTCGGTGAATTCAGGGCTTCATCTGGAGAGCATTTCCTGCTTCCAGAGCACATCCACATTGAGGGCATCTTCTCTCCTGATCTCAGCAAACTGCCCAACTGCGTGAAGGAAACCTGCTGATTACCTCCACGTGTGTCCCCTTCACAGCATTCATCCAGGGTCCTGAGATATTTAATGAGGCCTAGTGTCTCTGCCACAAGTTGCTGCTCCCTTTCCATACTCTTAGAAAAATCTGAACACAAATGTCCCACAGGTATTTAGTCGTAAAACCCAAATAAAATGAGTAAGCACTTGCCAAGATTGATTTTTTTTTGAGGCAGTGATCCTTGAATTTCCTTACACAGGCACATTTCTCCCCCTCTCTGCTGGGCTTAGATGCCAGCTGTATGTTGCCATGGTCCGAAGAAGGACCTGTGGGTCTCCCCTGGCAGATGCAGCCACTGTTTTAGCCTGAGGGCCCTGCAGGCAGCCCCTGGCAACATTTTAAATTCAACATCAAACTTCAACTTGAAGTTTAAAAAAGAGGGGGGGAAATGACAAGATGTCAAAGTCTCCGAACCCAGCAAGTGGTGCTTGCAAATGTACCCAATCTGGATTGCTTTGAGCAGGAAGGACGTTCCTTGTTTCTTGTGGCTGCTGAAAGTGACTGTACACCATCAAAGGGACCTTAAAGGATGTTGGAAGAGCTCAAAGGGGCTGCTGTGTCTCAATAAGAGACCTCCAGACCTGGCCAGCGAGCCTTGGAAGCAAAGGCAGGTGGAAAGCTTTCCAGAGTATATTTTTGAGGTCAAATAGCAGGTTGCAAAACAGTGCATATTAAAGACCCATCCTTGGAAAAAAATTGTGTGCGAATACATAGCAAAAGCTTTAGCAAGCTATACTCCCTAAAATTCACAGTTCTAAGATCATATAATATTTAAAATTTCTTTCTTATATCTTTCTCTATCTTCTGAATTTTTTTGCAAAGACCCGATGTATTGCATTGTAACCACAAAAATGCTATCTGTATAAACTCTGAAAATACAAAAGAACAAAGCTGGGTGTCTAGCCCCTCAGTGCCTACAGACTCCTAGAGCAGAAAACAGCAAGTTCTCAACTGCCCAGGCAGCTTAGTGGTCAAATCTCCAGGTGTGTAAAATTCAGGGGGCAAGTTCACTTAGCACAGTGCTTAGCGTGGCGTGAACCCGAGTTCAGTAATAATAGCATCCAACTGCATAGAGTCACAGCATAGCACTACTTTCATCATCCATTGCATCCCACAGCCTCTCTGGGAAGTATACAGAGCAGTCATCTTTACTCTCAATTTGCATATGGAAAAACTGAGGCTAGAGAAATGTAGGAGGTAAGGAGTAGCCTTGCCTGAAATTTGTCTTCAAGCATTTACCACCACATATTTTAAGATGTGTGCACACTTGGGAATCATCTTGTGAATTTCAAACTATACGCTGCTCCTTTGGAGTGGTGATGAGAAAATTTTCCTTGAGAACCAGAAATGTAAACTTGGGAATCATTTGAGGCAAAGGCTTCTGAAGGTAATACATTATCAATTCCAGGTAGTTGCATTATTGGATAAAGATCATCAGATCAGGGAATTGTGCTGTCCTACCTGGCCTCTAGTGAACATTTTGCAGGACTTTAAAGGGCTGAAATTTGGCCAGGGGCTGCCTCTTATTCTAGGTTTAGCTCTGGCCCTTAACATGTGGGTGACACAATGTGACACTCTTTTCTTAATGAACAAAAGAATGAATGAATGTGGATCAGAGCTTTAGAGGAAGGAGACCCTTTCTTCTCTGTCCCACGCTTCGAGTCTGTTTTCCCATATGGCTCACCTCTGATCATCTCTGCTTCTTCTCCCCTACCTGACTCCTCCCCTGCCTCTGATTAGAACTTCCACGTGGGGTGGGTGGCTTGGAGGGTAGAGCTGAGAAAAATATGGGAAGTATAGAAAAAAAAATATGGTAAGAAGAGGGGTGGGTACTGTGTATAAAATAGGTAGCTAATGAGAACCTACTGGATAGCACGGGGAGCTCAATGCTCTATGGTGATCTAAATCGGAAGGAAGTCCAAACAGGAGGAGGTATATGTAAACATATAGCTGATTCACTTTGCTGTACAGCAGAAACTAAGACAACATTGTAAAGCAACTATACTCCAATAAAAAAAATTTTTTTAAAAAGAACAGAGGTGGGTAGTCAAATATAAGATATTAAAAAAGAGTGTAATCCATTTGCTCCCTCATCTACCAGAAAAGGCATGCAATTTCCCCTCAATTCCAGCTGCTCTGGGCACTAACTATAAAAATACTAAATGAGAAACGGAGTCGGTTGTTGTCATTTCAAATACAAATGGGCATGTACATTCAGCCTTTACGGCTAGAAAACTTCCACTTCCAGCGCTCTGTATTTGTTGGCTTTGACTTATCGATAGAACATCCTGGGGCCTGTAGTCCTCCTTCCCACAGAGCAAAGACACCATCAGCAACCGCTTTCTCCTCTCAACCCATGAATAATAATGTGGAAGATGATGATGGTGTTATTATTATCATTTGGTATTTAGCCAGCATCTTTCCCCGAAGTACTTAAAGCACTTTATAGGCATTGCCTTATTATTCCTCACAATACCTCCCCTGAGAGAGGGCCAGAACAGAGATTTGATTTCCATTTCACTGAGAGGAGAGGCTGAGACCCAGAGCAATGAAAGGGCTGCTCCAAGGTCACCTGGAGAAACTGGGCTGAGATTAGGAGAAGAACTGGGGGCTGGTAATGGCTGTTTAAGGGTGCCTTCCCACCCTCCTCGAGGGAGAAGGAGTCATTGGCTCATTCACTGAGTTGTAAGTGTAATAGGACATCAAAAGGGAAGTTTTGGCCAAGGCACATTCTAAAGTGAGGTGCTGGAACAAGATACAAACATTTTCAAAGAGGGTGGCTGAGAAACCCCTCACTCACCTCAAGGGTATAAAAGGGCCATTAGTTGGAGATGAGAGGAGTTTTGAAGAGGATTTCTTCACCTCACGGGGAGGCATGGAGGCTGTGCTTCCCCTCAACCCCAAGGAAAAAGACTTCAAGACCATCAAAGAACTTAAAATGAGTCACTTGCTGTTTCTAGTGGACAGTGGACAGGTGTGAGCCATGTTCAAGAAATCTAAGGAAGATGAGGTTGGCCTAGTGGCCTCTGATTATGGAGGTCTGAAACTTGGGAAATCATTGTTCTCCTAGAGTTAAATGGAGTAAAGGATACCTGAGTATTTCCCACGATCAGATGTGGACCACATGCAAGAGAAAGTCAACTTGGGGCCATTGTAGATTCTGCCCAAGAAGTCCACCAGAAGAGGCAAGGGGGCCTTGATAGAAAAAAACCTGGAAGTGAAATCTAAGATGCCCAGGGGTGATGGGTGGAGCCATAGGTAATGAACAGAATAGGAGGCATTAAGCAAGCAATCTGCATTGATGTGGGTCTCAATGAATGCAAGGAAACCTCTCAAGAGAGTGAGCTTTACACTTCTGCCAAGTCTAATATTAGCATTGTCCAGGGAGAACATTCCTGCTTCTGTGTATGGTCGGACCACTCAAGGTGGCTCTTTCTTGCTCTCTGTACATCCCCTTTCAGACCAGCCTGCCTCTCCTACACCCTGGTTACAACTGACTGACCTTCCTATGTACTTGCCCCGGGCCCCAACTAGTGACTGTTCTTATCAAAGGGCAGTGAGTGGTGTGCACCTCTGCTGGTTTCCCTGGTAACTAATGAGCCAACCTGGTGTCAATTCCCCCTATAACTGGCAATCTCTTCTCCCCCCCAGGGAGTGAAGACTAATGCCTTGTCCTGCCCACTGTCCACTGCACGCTGGGGTGTTGCTCTAGGACCTTGCTTCAGACGTGTAAGCTCCCTGTGCATCAAACCACTGATGTCTGTGTTGCTGAATCTGGGCTCTTTCCTCAGTCTTCAAGCTGGGCAAGTGCAGGCCTTGCAGACCTGTGGGGTCCAGCCCAGCATCCTGTTATCTCTTCTCCCTCAGCCTGCATCTCCTGCAGGAGTTAGGGGGAGTTGAGAAGTATTTACAGAAGTCTATCAGATCCCATTCCCTAACTCTAGCACTAAGGCAGGGGAGCTGAACATTTAACTTTAAGTCATATTAGATATATTTATTATTACATGGTGACTGGCCATCTTAATTACCAAATTGAGACCACGTTTTATGAATTAAAGTAAATATAAGTTGCCTAAGAGTAAACAGAACAGTCATGGAAACCAGCCTAAATATTTATCCTGTGGAAGAACTCACCCCACAGGGCAGGTGTAAATGAACAGAGGGGTCAACATTAAATTACTTTGTGATTACATCCCATGAACTTGTTTAACAAAATAGTTATATAAGCTTTCCTGGGGTCAGGGGTCATACCAAGAAACACTGCAATGCTGTAAACATGATTTTCACCATCATTTATATCCAGTTTTATCCAACATCATATAAAAGTGAAAGTGTTAGTCGCTCAGTCATGTCCGACTCCTTACGACTCCATGAACTGTACCCTGCCAGGCTCCTCTGTCCATGGAAAATTCTCGAGGCAAGAATACTGGAATGGGTTGCCATTCCCTTGTCCAGGGGATCTTCCTAACCCAAGGGATTGAACCCAAGTCTCCCGCATTGCAGGCAGAGTCTTAGCCACCAGGGAAGCCCTATCAAAAAGCAACTACCATTTAGAAGCATAGATTCTGGGTGAGGCACTGACAAAGCACGTCACATACATCATCTCAGTTAATGCTCTCAGTTACCCTAAGAAGTAGATTTTCCTCCCATTTTCTTGATAAGGAAACCGAGGCATAGAAAGGTAAAACAAACTTGCCTATAGGCACACAGCTTGCTAAGTGGCAGAGCTAGAATTCACCCCAGGTTTGTCTGACTCTAAACCTTGCTTCTAAGCCATGCTATAAACCTTCTTCAGAGTCATACAAGCTGTTCTGGGCCTTTTCGGTGTCCTCCCAGCCTGGGTGACACACATTTAACCTTTTATCCTCTGAGTGTCTATATAACAGCCTGGAAGTTTGCCCAAACTGAGTACCCTGAGCTCATCAGTGTCTTGGTCCATGGGTGGAACTTAAAAGTATCTATTGACTGGCTGATAACACATATTCAAGTGTGAGCTTTGGAGTCAAGTTGACATCTGACATTTATTAGGTGTGTGATCTTTGGTAAAGTACTTATCCTCAGTTTCATCATCTGTGAAATGGGTTGATAATGCCTTCCTGGGAGGGCAGCTGGGAGGATTGAATAAGCCTGTTATCTATTACTCTACATGCCTTAAGTAATTGTTTGTTGAAAGAATCACTAAATGCTGCCTTGTTGTTGTTTAGTGGCTGAGTTGAGTCTGACCCTTTTGTGACCCCATGGACTGTAGTCTGCCAGGTTCCTCTGTCTGTGGGATTTCCCAGGCAAGAATACTGGAGTGAGTTGCCATTTCCTTCTCCAGGGCATCTTCCTGACCCAGGGATCAAACCTGTGTCTCTTGCATTGGTAGGCAGATTCTTTACCACTGAGCCATCAGGGAAGCCACTAATGCTGCTTTGTGTTGTTCCTTATTCACATATTTAATGACTAATATTTCCAATCAGATCAGGGGTTTCATAATGGGTCAGTTCTCATTCTCTATGCAAGTGTTAGGCAGACAGTGCTGGGTGGATATTAGCAGCTGATTAACATCAGCCATTTTTGCCATGGAAGAATGCATAGTCTGGAAACTCTCCTATCGACATGGAGAAGTATCCAGTCAGGGGAAGTGTATTTCAGGGAAGTGAAGTAAAGGTATGTGACTAATGCTCAATTAAGTTGATAGCTAAAAAAGTATATGTTGTGAGTCAGTGCATATCCGAAGTGCTTATTATATATAATCTCACTGAGTCTTCACACAATGCTGTGAAGTAGACTCTATTATTGCATCCTTTTTTCTTTTTTTGGCTTTAGGAAAATAAGACTTAAGAGAGGTTAGGTAATTTATCCAAGGTCATATGACTACTGTGGGGATGATGGTATTGAAAACATATTAACCATTTACTGGACCTCGGAAGTCTACCATCAGTAATTCCTACTTCTGATCTTCCTTATATATAATTCTAGTGTTCACCTAGCATAAAATATTATTACATGTCTTCTCTTAGCTACTGTATTTTAACATTCACACTTTCATTACTTTTGATATTTATCAAGTTGTTTGGCATCCCCCTTGGAAATAAGACAGAGTGGCTAGAAAAGAATGTGTATTACCTATTGTTTTATAAGCATTTTGAATTCAGAGACCATGTCTTCCCCATCTTTCTATCTTTTCTGGGCCTTGCTCAGAGCATGTGCTCAATGAAGACTTGTTAAGTAGACTGTTGACCAGATCTGCTCCCAAAATATGTATTCAATCTGTTCACTTCTCTCCAACACCACTGTAACTCCAGTTCAAGCTACTAACAAGTTCAAGCTACTCTTCCCTGGAGAACAGTAAGCCGGCTTCCAACTGTTTCTTCCATTTCCACACTGTGACTGCAGTGATCTTTTTTATACCATTTGTAACAGGAGTAATAAATTGGAAATTTTAAACTAACATACCATTCTTTTCCCCATGAAGAGTCTCAAACAGCTATCTGCCACTGCATACAACTTCTGGTGAGAGTGAATGGGGATGACTGTCCTGGAGGAAGGAAAAAGGGATACAGGAAGTCCACACCAAGGGAGAGGAAGAGGGAGGCTGACGCCTTCTACTCCAGGGCACCTGGGGGTAAGATTAGGGGACAGAGATGGTGAAACATGTGTGCCTGCCTCCAGATAGATGGACTGAAAGGAGACTTTAATTTGGCTTCCTCATTCTGATTTGGCCTCTGGGAGGAGACCACCTTGCCCATGCCAAATGTGGAAGAGTCATTTCAGGGTAAAACCAATGGCATGGAATGATAGAGTTAAATCACAAAAAATCTAACCTTGGCCCTTTATAGCACAGAAAGTGTCCAGAAGCTCCCTTGTGCTCCGTGGAGGGCTGCAGTGGAATGGTTTGGAAAGCGTATTGACCATGGAAAAACTGAGGACTGCAAGCTGACCCCCAAACCCAGAGTTGAATGGGACTCAAGGGCAGGCTGCAAGGTCTGTAGTACCAGGAAGATCCAAGTTGGTGTAGATGGGCCGGGGTGTTAGGGCTTTACCACCAGAGGTAGTAAGACAGGCATGCTCACTCAGTTCTGTAGCAGGTAGGGAAGGAGAAGAAGGCAAGGGCCCATTCCTGCTGCAGAGTCTAGAAAGGATTCTGAGACCCTAACTAAGACCCACGTTTGGTCCAAGGCCTTCCCCTGCCCCTCACAAGGATTTGTCTGTCCTCTCCCATACCTCAGGGGCCATGGGGGGCGGGGAACAAATCCTCCTGGCATTTTCTGAGACCAAGATAGATAAATATTGAAATGTCAAGTTTCTGCTGAAGTTAGGAAAAAGTTAAGATTGGATCCATGTGAGGAAATAGAGAAACATTTTCTTTGCACATCTAAACACAGTTGAGTACGTTTCCACTTGCAGTTAAGTTAAATCTAAACTCCCTCCCGTGGCCTACAAGGCTCAGCATCATCTGGGCCAAGTCAAACTCCCCCATAACTCAGGTCTGACATTGCGTCAGTCTTGAGAGCTTATGCACTTCTCTCCCGTCAATCCTGAGAGTTTGCACACCTCTCACCTATCAATCCAGAGAGCATGCGCACATCTCTCCAGTTATTCTTGAGCGCATGCGCACCTTTCTGCTGCGGGACATGACACTGATGCCACCCTCCATGGAAACTGCCTTGTCCAGCATTCTCAGAATTACATCTTCCTCTCTTCAGGCTTCAGCTTACACGTCACCTAGCTACTCGGAAAAGCCTTCTCTGACTGCCTCACCTCAAACAGCCTGTTGCCATTGTCTGTTTTCCTCTATCCCAGGACTCTCTTTGGGGCGTGGTAACAATTTGGAATTATTTTGTTTATTTGTATGTTTATTCATTTCCTCATTCACTGCCTGACTTTTAGACTCTAAGTTCTCTGAGGACTAGTTAACTAAAGTATCTGTTGAAGGGAGTGAGGAAAGGAGGGAGGGAGCCTTGTTAACAGATATTCTCAACACGAACAGAACTGTTGAGTCATTCTCAAAAACTGTTTCTCGAGCATTGTAGCAGGTGCAGTTGGTACCCAACCTGGATCCTTTTACCAGGCCAGCACATCCATGCCCCAGCTTTGCAGAGGTTGGCTGCTACTGGCTCACATATTTGTAATCTTCTCAAAAGGGCTGTCCGTGCTTGCAGTGAGCCACATGGCGGGAGATGCCTCCAGAGGTGGGAATGGCATGGCATCTGGCTGAGTGATGGGGGAGCGTGACAGTCCAGCCCCTTTACCTGGGCAGGATAAGCTCCGAGATGCAGTTCATTCCACAGAGATCCCAGGGAGATCGCTTCTAGGCTAGGTTTACCCTAAGTCCCATCTTTGCCCAGCTCCTCCTCCAGCCCTGTCTTCTGCTCCCCCTCTTTCTCACCCCTCTCCCTGACCCATTAAAGGCTTCTTCTGAGGGTAGTCCCTCTCAATCACTTACACAAGAAGCCCCATCTGGGCCTCTGCATCCAGAGAACCTCATTTATCGCAAGCTTCTTTCACGGACACTTGGCAGGGGCAGTGGAGGAAGGGGTACTGAGAAGAGGACACTGGCCACCGCTGAGGCTGGGACCACAGCAGTGTCACCTTCCTCTTCCCCATCCTTCACACCCCGATTCAACCCTGCAGATGCCTCGGACGTTCCACTCAGAACACCATCAATTATTGAAGACAAGCTCCAAAAGAGGGACTGTAAACGCAGATGAAAGATGCCAATGGAAGACAGGCAGGTTCCACTGCTTGGGGAGGATCTAAGCGATCATGTCTGGGAAAAAAGCATTTTAGTTTCCTGCCGTGAGAACTCTCCAAATGCTTTGGAGGCTGAAGAAGCAGTTCTGACATAGACAGGAGAGCGCAGGCAGGGCTGATGGGCCTTTTTCATCTCCCCTTCTTTGGCTGATCAAGAGGCAGGCACTATAAATCTGATGGCAAGGGCTGAGACTGTAGCAAACCTCTTTTCATCTCCCTTCTTGTTTTTTGGAGACACTAAGGAGTGGGAAGCCAGCCAGGCCCCAACTGTCAGGCAGCCTCAGAAGGGGAGGGACCCAGCCTGGGGAGTTTGCCCTGGTCCTCAGGTTGCAGTGTGGTGGGGTGGTGGTGCAATAGTAATGCCTGTGTGAGGCGTAAGATGGTAGTCCGTTTGGTACCATCCTCCAAGTCATCTCAGGCACTTGCAGCCAAGGAAGAATGAGAGAGAAATCAGGTCAAGAGTAAAATTAAAGAGGGAACATGTTAAAAGGGATATTTAAAGGAAGTGTTTTCATCTGAAACAACCTGCTCCTTTTGGAAGCCTAAATGTCAAGCAACAACTACAAATATTTATTAAGAATTTATAAGGATGCAGACACTGAGTTAGGCATTGATATAAACCCGAGCTCTCGAGAATGAGACATGCTCAGCAGCGGATTCAAACCAGCTGGGGAATCCAGTCATGCTGAAGACAGGCATCTTCTACAACATCTGTGGATGGTAGTCCTGACTTAGGATTCAGGCTGGATCGGGATGCTTGGAGGATTGCAAGCTCCTTGAGAACAGGGGTCTTTGTCTTGTTCCCCAGAGTTTCTCCAGTGTTTAGAAACAGAACTCTATGAAATCAAATAATAAATGGGCAAGATAAGTGTACTGACTTGGCATTCATTGGCCACCCATCTCCTTTTCTCATGAGCTAGGTTTCTTGGGCAAGATAACTTGAATTTTCTGAGCTTTGGTTTCCTTGACTATAAAGCAAGAAAAGATAATATCTACCTTCTAGGTTACAGATGAGATTTGAACATGCTATGCTGTACATAGCACAATGGGTGGCACAGGGTGAGCACTGGCAAATGGCAGTGACTGTCATTATTGAGCCTTGTGTATTTCATGTGACAAGTGAACAATAAAAGAATTTTACAGGTGTGAAAACTGATCACAGAGAACATCTGGTAGCAAGCAGAGTAAAACAAGGCAGTGACCTCCCAATTTTTCCTGGCTGACCATTGAAAAAAATTCCATAAAAAAATAAGGCTATTCTTAGTTGTCAAGAAGCCTAAAATAGCAATTTTGAAATAAAGGAGGCAATAATGTGTTACAAAAGCCAATCTGTCTGTTCAGATCTGTTTCAAAAGACTGGAAATTAAATGATCATAAAAAGATCTTGGAGAAATACCATTTAGGGAAGAAAGCTAGTTATCTAATTATGTACTGTGTGAATTATATCTAATTCTAATCCAAATTTAATATAAGTGCATTCATTTATAATAAGAACCTAATGACAATTTAAAAGCATTCTATTCCACTTTGATTTTAAAATCAAATACTTATTCCCTCACACAAATTTGATGTGATATGTCCAAGAGAGCCTATGAATATTCATAGCTAGTATATGAGCTGCATGTCCATATTCATATAATATACTTCTTACCCAAGCTGAAAGATGCATCCTTTTTCCTCTGGAAAGGCAATCATGAAAGTGGAATGGAAAAGCCAACAGTCTCTTAAAGAAAAGTCGCAGCATCCAGAGGGGCTGCCAGCCTAATAAATTGTTTGTTGAACTGGTTTGGATGATGAGGTTGACAAGGCAACACAAAGCTTAAAAAGGAAATCTGCCAAGGTGGCCGATATGCCTGGGGCTCAGGCTGCCTCTGGTGCCTCCATCAGGCATGAGGAAATTCTCAGAAGCCCCACATGCTCTGCTGGAAGCAAAGGCACAATTCACTGACCATGTCAGCTGGAGATCTCGCCCGGCCCCTTCCAACCTCAGGCAATCCTGATCTTGGGGCCCAGGAGGGTCTTTGCTTCTTAGTGTTGCACCTGGCTGCTCCATCTCTCAGAGGATGGCCAGGTGGAGACATCTCAAATGAGAGGCTGAAGTCCTGAGCCAGAATGCGTGCACATAGGTGGACTTCATTTTACTCACTAGATATGGCCCTTAGAATCACATGTGTGTTAAAAAGATTTTTCTAAGTTGACTATTGTTGTCCATGTACTATATTGTAAAAGGCCCCTCCCTGGTGGCTCAGTGGTAAAGAATCCACCTGCCAGTGCAGGAGACACGGGTTCAATCCCTGGGTCGGGAAGATCCCTTGGAGAAGGAAATGGCAGCCCACTCCAGTATTCTTGCCTGGGAAATCCCATGGACAGAGGGAGCCTGGCAGGCTGTAGCCCATGGGGTTGCAAAGAGTAGATGTGACTTAGTGGCTAAATAAGAACAATGACAATACAGTAAAAGAATCCTATGGCAAATTCTGTTGTAAAGTAAGGAGTGCTTTTGGAGAGCTGCCTTCTCTTCTGCAATTATGGGGTGGAGTCTGGTGCACAAGGAGCTCTCAGCAAATACAAGAGAGTGGATTGGCAAGGAAGCACCTGGCCTTCGGAGTCATGTCCTACATTTGGGTTCTACCACTGACTTGAGTAGGATTTTGTTTACCTGAGCTAAGCCCCTGAATGGAGGAGTCTTCATCTCTAAACTGGGGATAATATCTGCCCTATAAAGGAACAGAGTGAATGAAATAAGCATGGCACAGCAACACAGGAAGTCCTCCCTCCGTGTCAGGACTCATCAGAGTTGATGCTTCTTGAAGCGGAGACCTTCCCCACCCGCCAATCTCGCAGGAACCAGCTAAGTCATGGCTGTAACTCATACTGGGTTGAGGAGGGCAGACCTCCAGGCAGATGTGACTACTCCTTCCCTGCTCCACAGCCTTTGCTGGGGCCTCTGGGAAAGCTCTTCCTCTACTCTCCCTGGATTGTCTGCATGTCTGTCTTCCCACCTAAACTGAAGCTATTGGAGGGTCGTCTTAGGTGTAGCATCATGAGGGCCCAGCACAGTGCTTGGCACACAAACTGTGCAACTGGATTAATTTACATTGCAGTTTTAAATATCTCCACAGGTGGCTTTGGGTGTTAAGAAAAGGGGAAAGAAAACCTTGTAGGTTAGGTCTCTCTTATTTCTAAGTCCAGAAAACCCAATATCAGTGAGCTTAAACACAGGTAACTGCAAAGTCCAGCAGTGGGGTTGCCTCCGGTGATACTCCCAGGAACTGACTTCACTTCCTCTGTCATTTGGCTCAACTTTCTCTGATTGACTCCATTTCAAACAGGTTGTTTGCCTCTAGCCAGCAAAATGGCTGCATAGCTCTGGCCTAAACTCTTACAGTTTCTAATTCAGCAGGAAAAAAACAGCAAGAAGTTTTTGTCCCAGTAGGAGACTCGTTGCAACTTTATTGTGGTCATGCATCCATTTCTGAGACACTTGGGGGGTGACAAGTTGACTGGCTTGTATTACTACCTGAGCCATAGGTGAGAATAGCTTCCCTGAAATCATGAATTGATTGGAATTGGCGTGGGTTCTCAGGGTTGAAACTTGTCTTTAAATGTACTTAGGATTTTGTTTTTGTTCAGATATGGACAGGCCAACACATCAGGAGGTGACTGCCATTGGAAAAATAGTTTATTACTTGGAGTTCCCAAGAGGATGGGGCGTGCCAGGCCAGGCCACAGCAGCAAAGCATCAGGAGTCAGAAGCAGGAAGGGAGAGCTTGGGTAAGAGCCTTTATTGTGGTTTGCACAGGAAGGGATGGGTTAGGAAGGGTAAACAGCTGAGCATGTTTAGGATTGGAGAGTTTGAATAATTTGGAGGACTGTAGACCACAGAGGTGGTCCTTAGTTGTCTGGTACATAGTCCTGGGTGATTTAGCGTAGGGGGATGGTGTCCAGCAAGGCAGAATCCTGGTAAAAGGAGGAAAACAGTGGGTAGAGACTCAGGATTGATTGGTTTGCATGATAAAAGATGCACTCACTGGTAAACTGTTTGCTATCTCTAGGAATTAGCTACCCCTGGGAGGGTCAGTTCCTCCCTGGGTCTATAAGCCCTCAGATGTCAGAGCATCATAAAATATAGAACATTAAAGACATGATGAATACAGTACTGGATGATAAAAAGCCACTGATAGATAGCTACTACAAAGACCAGGGTCTAACATAGGGATGTCATCTCATTCATTCATTCACTCATTCAGTTATTCACACAGCATTTACTGACCATCTTTGAGGTACCACACCCTGAAGTGGGTGCAAAGGACATAGAAGTGAACAAGCCAAGCAAGGTTCTTCCCTCCTGATAATTAGAGCCATTGATCATATAATTAAAATTCTTTTAAATTAATTTAATTCTTTTTGGTCACGGTGGGTCTTTGCTGCTGCTAATGGGCTTTCTCTAGTTGCAGTGAGTGGGGGCTACTCTTCATTGCAGTGCTTCTCATTGCAGTGGCTTCTCTTGTTGCAGAGCATGGGCTCTAGGGCATAGGCTTCAGCAGTTGCAGCTTGCGGGCTCAGCAGTTGCAGCTCACAACTACTAAGAGCAGGGGCTCAGTAGTTGTGGCGCTCGGGGTTAGCTGATTTGCAGCATGTGGGTCTTCCCAGACCAGGGATTGAACCCATGTCTCCTGCATTGGCAGGTGGATTCTTATCCACTCGACAACCAGGGAAGTCCCATAATTACAGTTCTTAAGAATGCTTAGTTCGGTTTCACTAGGACTTATCCTACATGATCTGGGGTCCAATAATTCATTTTTAAAGGCTTTAATCCTCGAGAAGGGGACGACAGAGGATGAGATGGTTGGATGGCATCACCAACTCAATGGACATGAGTTTGGGTAAACTCTGGGCGTTGGTGATGGACAGGGAGGGCTGGCTCTGGTCCATGGGGTCGCAAAGAGTCGGACATGACTGAGCAACTGAACTGAACTGAACTGAATCCTCTTATGTATTTTAGGCTATAGTGGGATGTTTGGCCTGGAAGTATATCCTGGGCCAGGGAAAAATATCTGATCCCCATAAATAAAAACACTACAAGTGAGGCTAATCCTTCATGGCATGTATATTATTTCAGAAATTACAAAATGCTCTAACTATTCTCCTGTATTCCTCACTATACCCTATTAGATAGAGATTATTACCATCTCATTTATAGCCGGGGAAGCTGAGGTTTTAAGAAGAGGTGAAGTGATTGGCCTGAGGATTTTTAATCAACAAGTGGCCAGGCCAGGGCTCAAAACCATGTCCAACTCTATTTCCATTTTTCTGGTGCTTTCCAAGCTATGGGACCCCTACCAGGGGCACAGACAGAGCATCAAAGTACATGACCTCACCTGGCAAGAAGTTTATTTCTATTCCAATTCTCTTTTAATCCCTTTTGTTCTGCCAAGGGCAAAGCCTCCTATATATCTTTACAACACCTTTCACTTGCTAACCTCTCTCTTTTGAAACCAAGGAAATGTAGGACTCTGTATCAGAGCCTTTGACATGTAATTTTTTGGATCTAGAATCTAATAACATTATTTTGCTTTATGTATTACAAGCATATTGGTTTTTCCATAGATGTTTAAGGTATTAACTTTCTCTTTGAAATGAATTTATTTTTGAAGTTAAGAAACTGTTGATTTAAAACAAATGCTAAATAAATAACATATAGGTGGTTTGTGGAGATGGGCAAGTCATGAGAAAAATATCCAAATTACTGCAGCCTGGGAACACCCCATAGACCAGGCAAGTAGGAAGAGACACATGGAAG
Organism: Okapia johnstoni; assembly: GCA_024291935.2. Classification (NCBI taxonomy): domain Eukaryota; kingdom Metazoa; phylum Chordata; class Mammalia; order Artiodactyla; family Giraffidae; genus Okapia; species Okapia johnstoni. The sequence goes on from CM044316.1 coordinate 49,674,728, forward strand.
GAATTAGAGGGTTTCTCTCACTTCTTTCTCTTCCATGGAGGAAGAGGACTGGGTCAGATCCTGCTGCCCGTAGAAGACATGGTTATGAGCCTGGGAGACTGTGGTTCTCAAGCCAGGGTCCACTGACTGATGCCAATCCAAGACGCTGTTTCCAAAGCCTTTGTGAGAAGAAAAATAAGGACAATGTATATGTCAATGCAAGAATGCCAGTTGTTCTTTCTTAGGTAAGAAAGTACTTTATTCTGGAACTATGTTCTTCTTGTCTTGGTACAAGTGCCTGTGTGTTAAATGTTCATGCTTTAGTGGTTGCTTGATGATAGTAGATGACCACTGTTTCTTGTAATTATTCTAATAGCTTTACTTGCCAAAACAAAAAGCTGGCAGTCTTATCTTAACAATATTTTTTTTTCTATATATCACTGAATCTCTGTTCTAGGAGACTTCAATTGCAGGAAACTGCCTGCCTTCTATAGTTAGAGGAAAAAGGTATTGATAGACCCAGCATTATAGTTGTGGTTACTAACAATGCAAAACAGCAAGCCATAAATCCTTATTGAACCCAGGCACTGATGTTTATCATTGAAGAGATCCTTCTTTCTCTCCAGTGTAACTAAATAAAGATGGAAGATTAGCGAAATAAGATAGCTGTTAAATTAAAGAAGAAAAAAGTTCAAGTTTCAAGGAGACTGTTACAAAAACAAACAAATATGCAAATAAACCAACCCCCAAACTCCTAGACCAATATGTAGCTCTCAGTGGCCTCAAAGGCCTTCTCACTTGAGATGGGCGAGCTGATAGCCCATTAAAAAGGACAGCCCCACTCCATCTCATACTCTGATGATGGAAATGCAAACTGGTGTGTCAGCTCAACTCAACCTTGCAATTCCTTTTCCACTCATTTGCCTGGGAAAATATAACTGTGCACAGTAATTAATTATAAGGCTACTTATCAAGGACATAACTTAGAGTAAATAGTGAAGAGTTAGATACAACTTAAATATCCAATCCCAAGAGATTGGTTGGGTAAATCATGGCACATTGATAGCCTGGAATAGTGTAAATATATCAAAATATGCTGTAGAGGAAGACATAATGTCTTATAAAGATGTTAAGAATATACTGTTAAACGAGAAAAGCAGAAGAGTGAAACAGGTACGGAACACTGGATGGAGGATGATTTAGTTTTGATTTAAAAGACAGGTACAGTATATCTGGATGGTGACATTATGGGTAAGTTCTCTTTTCTTCTTTTAGTGTAAAGATATTTTCTAAAAATGCCTACAGTAAAAATGTACTACTTTTACGTTAAGGGGGAAAAAAAAGTGATTTCTTTAAATCAGGCTCCACTTAACCTGTTTAAATGGGTCAGCAACCATACACCTAAGCTTAAAGGTGTGTATTTGAGGGCTTGCATTTTGCAGTGCTGACGTGCTTCCCCTAGAACCAAAGGGAGACACTAAACCTCTCTGCAAACTCTTTGTAGATTCCCATCTGTGACTTGATAAATATTTGATGCAGTGGCCAGTCAACATCCCTACATTAGCAAAACTTCTGCCCAGGAGCAACTGCACAGCTCTCAGCGATGAGATCGGAGTAAGTTAAAAAGAGTGTATTCATTAGCTACTTCAAAGGGTTTGGTTTTTTTTTAGCTGGCAGTTTTGCAGACTGGCTTATTGGCTCTGCCGTCTACTGTGTGACAACCAAAAAACATACTACTGCAAGGAGGAGCCTGCTTCTTCCCTTCACAATATTTTCTTTCCTTTGTGTTCACAGCCCAGGAGGCATATGCAGTATGCCTCACCCTCCTCCCTTCCCCTTGATTAAACAGCTGTGAATATGTAAAATGACTTTAGGATCTGTCCGGTATCTTTGATGCCCAAAGCCTGAAATTCAGTCCCTCTGTCTGATACAGTTTTATATCATGAGATGGACCACTTATTCTTTCTACACCTTCATGGTTACAATGGATAATTAAAAAGTCAGCACTTTTGTTCCTAAATAGCTTGTGTTGACTGGTAGAATCAGTGACCAAAGTGTAGCAGGGCAGAGAAGGGACCTAAAAACTAGCTGAAATTAATCACAACCATAGTGGCTTCCAGAGGGACCTGGACAAACTCCTACTCATTCCTCAAACCTCAGTTTAGATACTGCCCTTTCCTGGAAACCTATGAGGATCCAGCTCCACAGTTTCAGGCTTGTATCTCTCCCCTGAACTTCCATAACTACTGTGCTTCTAGTTACATGCTGGTTTATAGCTCCCTGCAGCCAACTTAGTTTCAAGAAGACTGTCCTGTCTACCACTGACTAGCATAACCTCTGGCACTTTAAAAAGTACTGAATAAATAGTTACTAAATTGAGTATATTTCTCTGGAAATGACTGCTGCAGAGGACTTAGAAACTTTCAGGATAATATGGTATCACATTTGAAAGGTTCCTTCATTAATTTCTCCATGCCCTACCTGCCATAGCTTCCCAAGCAAACAATTGTCCAGTCTTCTTGCACACCCTAATGACAAGGAGTTCACCTCCTTCAAACTAGTCAGAGGTAGACTTTAAGTGACTTAGGAAAATGAGTAAAATAAAAGATGAACCCGATGGGTCCTGAGTTAAATCAAGAAGTAGTTAATCCAGCTTCTCATTTTTCTGCTGGACCTTCTCTCACCTGGGGGTCAAGTAAACCCCACCCAAGTGCCCACGATAGCAGTTTAAGCTCTGCTTTCCAAGTCAGAGGGCTATCCAGTATGCCAAGGAGTTCTTGAACTCTAAGAGGAACATAGAGTATTTTCTGAAGCATCATTTTTACTTGGAGAGCTGGAGGAGAAACATTTTTTAAGTAACTTTTTATTTATTTACTTATTTTTGGCTGTGCTGGGTCTTCGTTGCTGTTTGGGCTTCTCATTGCAGCGGCCTCTCATGTTGTAGAGCACAGGCTCTAGGAAGCTTGGGCTTCAGTAGTTCCAGCACGTGGGCTCAGTAGTTGTGGCTTCTGGGCTCTAGAGCACAGGCTCAGCAGTTGCGGTGCACAGCCTTAGTTGCTTTGTGGCATGTGGGATCTTCCTGGATCAGGGATTGAATCTGTGTCTCCTGCATTGACAGATGGATTTGTTACCACTGAGCCACCAGGGAATCCTGAAGGGAAACATTTTTATATTAAAATATATATATATATATATATATATATATACATATCATATATAGTATGGAGAAAAATACATGCATGATTTTAAAGAGATAACATAAGACTTAAAAGAAATTGATCAGCATTTTTTGGGCTGAACATTCAGACTTCTAGGGGTTAAAAATTCAATTTTGGTCTGATGGGTTACTTTGGTGGAAAAAAATATGAAAAATACTCCTGGCTTCATACATTATCATCTTTTACCACCTGGGAGTATTTGCATTCCACTGGTTTCTTTCAGAGATTGGAAAGACTTTAAAACTAGAAGGAATCACTACATAATGGTGGAATTTCAGGCAGCATGAGTTGGGATAGATCAATAGACCTTTCACGGAAGATGTCTTGCACTTACAAAGTCCATTCGCCAGTATTCTGTCAGCCTTAACAGTTAGTCCCAGTTCAGGATGGGTACGGTAAATGTCCTTTTGATTCAGTTTTGACAGTGTTTGAGCAGAGACTTTACCCTCTAAAGCCTCAGTTTCCCTAGCTGTAAAATGAAATGAGACTATTACCCTTGCTTCTGAGAGGTGTTGTGAGCTACTGTATAAAAAGTACCCAGCTCAGTGCCCAGAACATGAGAAGCACTTAATGGTCATTCTTGTCAGCAGTACTTATAAAAGGAGCATGTGCTAAATTACACCCACCCCTGAATTTATGGACCTGGGCAAAAGTGTGAATGGAGAAGCATATGTCCAAATAAAAAGTCATAAACAAGCTAACAGCTGTTAAATATAGTAAAATATTTCCTATCCATCCTACCTTTAAAACAAAGTTGAATATTGGTCTTTGTTTGTCCTTAAACATTCTTTTTTTTTCTCCTGTGGTAAGAACACATACATGAGATCTGGCGAACAAGTTTTATATGACTGAATATTAGCAAACTTTAAAGTTGGCTGATCTTTAATTTTTTGCACAGATGTGGCAGTTTTGTTGCTTGGCTGACAAAGACATACATAATTCATACATTATGATATATTTATTACATAAATTTTTTTCCCTCATTTTAGCAAACTTGCTAGTTATGTTGTTATAGTCATGATTTTTACATAATTTGCATTCTAATGGTAGTAATGCCAGATTACTCAACCTTGCTTAAGTCATTATATTTTTAAAATAATTTTAATATGAGCCTGGATGGAAGGGGTGCTTGGAGGAGAATGGATACATGTATGTGTATGGCTGAATCCCTTCACTATTTTCCTAAAACTGTCACAACAGTGTTAATCGGCTATATGCTTGAGCTTAGTTGCTCAGTAGTATATGACTCTTTGTGACCAGTTGGACTATAACCCGCCAGGTTCTTCAGTCCATGGGGATTCTCCAGGCAAGAATACTGGAGTGGGTTGCCATGCCCTCCTCCAGGGGATCTTCCCAACCCAAGGAACCCACATTGCAGGCAGATTCTTTACCATCTGAGTCATCAGGGAAGCCCAAGAATACTGGAGTGGGTAGCCTATCCCTTCTCCAGGGGAACTTCCCAACCCAGGAATCGAACTGGGGTCTCCTGCATTGCAAGATTCTTTACCAGCTGAGCTACAATTGGCTATACCCCAATAAAAAATAAAAAGTTCAAAAGAAAAAATATTTTTAATATGGAAAAAACTTTTTATTTAGCCAATAGCAACTAAAATAGTCAATAACATTGTTGTAGTAACATTTACATTCAGAAATTAACAATGAATTTTATACATTAAAGTCCAAATAGTATGATGGGGTCTTATGTTAATTATTATAGAAAATATTATTAAATATTCTAATTCCATCATATAAATCATTAGCACTTATATTGCAGTTCTCACAGTCTCTCAAAGCAATATCTAGATCCATAAAATATTGATGTCTTACCCTTCAGCACCCAGCAAACTGGAAGCCCGCCCCAACTGGAAGCCTGATGTCCTTTTTTAAGAAATTTCAAGACTGAAATATTATAAGGAAGACCAAAAATTGGCAATATTTTCTATGATTTATTCAAATCTCTATTTAATTGACACTGTACCTTGGTCCATGCTTGTGTGTGTGCATGCTCAGCTGCTTCAGTCATGTCCGACTCTCTGTGACCCCATGGACTGTAGCCCACCAGGCTCCTCTGTCCATGGAATTCTCCAGACAAGAATACTGGAGTGGGGTGCCATGCCCTCCTCCAGGGGATCGTCCCGACACAGGGGTTGAACCCATGTCTCTTACTGAGTCTGTGCTCTAGACCCCTCGAGCTGCAGCAAATGAGCCCATGTGCCACAATTACTGAAGCCTGTGCCCCCTACAGCCAGCAAATTGCAGCTACTGAGCCCATATGCTGCAACTACTGAAGCCTGTGCACCCAGAGCCTGTGCTCTGCAACAAGTGAAGCCATCACAATGAGAACCGATGCACCACAACTAGAGAGTAGCTCCCTGCTTTCCAGAATTAGATAAAGCCCATGTGCAGCGAAAAAGAAAAAAGAAGTAACTAAATGAAAAGAAGTTTGGAGATTATTTGTGTGCAAGTATTCTTTTCATGGGGAAGGCCTGGTGGAACAGTGGTAAAGAATCTGCCTGCCAATGCAGGAGACACAAGAGATGCGGATTTGATCTCTAGGTCTGAAAGTTCCCCTGGAGGAGAAAATGGCCACCCACTCTAGTATTCTTGCCTGGAAAATCCCATGGACAGAGGAGCCTGGCAGGCTATAGTCCATGGGGTCACAGAATCAGACACAACTGAGCACATACACATTCTTTATAGTGATGCAAATATTTTTATTTGCATAAAAATATTTACTTGTTTTTGTTTTCCTATATTTTATAGGAATGTCACATTTGCTACACACTTCACATACAGTTTATTTCAATTTAAGGGAAAGAGTTTCTCTAAATTAAAAAGAATTCATCTTAAAAAGGAAAAGAGCCAAACTTGTATCAGTTTGAATTTTGAAGTTTCTTCAAGCTTTGGCTAATATTATTAACAGCAAGCAGCAGTTCAAAGATAATTGTGGGCACTGCAAATTCAAAAATAATTATTTTGTTAAAGATCACCATTCTCTTTACTTACTGATCATCTTTTATTTCTTGTACAATTCTAGTGCATTTTGTTACTTTGTGTAAATTAACTTTTATTGCTTTAATGGCATTTAGTTAACTTTTCGTTTGTATGTCTGAAAGTAGTTTTAGTGGTAAATATGACGTGTTTTTTAAAATCAAGATATTTCATATTTGGACAAATATAGAAAATATCCTATGTAATCACTGAATTACTCCAAAAATGCTATCACTTAGTACAGCTGAGAATATGTCTCTGAATAAGAAACTCAAATAATACATTGCCCATGGCTCACAAAAAAACACTTGTTCCTTCCCAGTGGCTATTATCATTAGCGTGCCCTCACTGTTCTTTCCATCAATGCCCAAAATTCAAAGTTGTTTTTTTTTTAGTTCAACTTTTTACAGTCTGCATGAAACCAATAAAATGTTCATTAATTTTGACTTCCTCGATTTTTATCTATTGATAGTTTGACCATATGTACGTTGAATGTTGGGCTTTCCTAGTAGCTCAGCTGGTAAAGAATCCACCTGCAATGCAGGAGACCCCAGTTCAATTCCTAGGTTGGGAAGTTCCCCTGGAGAAGTGATAGGCTACCCACTCCAGTATTCTTGGGCTTTCCCAATGACTCAGATGGTAAAGAATCCGCCGGCAATGTGGGAGACATGGGTTCAATCCCTGGGTTGGGAAGATCCTCTGGAGGAGTGCGTGGCAACCCACTCCAGTATTCCTGGCTGGAGAATCCCTATGGACAGAGGAGCCTGGTGGGCTACAGTCCATGGGGTCGCAAAGAGTTGGACACGACTGAGTGATGGTCATGTCATGACTGGACATGATGAATGTTAGTTGTTCAGTATGATTTGTCCTAGCATACTCTAGTTAAATTAGTTGTCATTAATGTTAAAACTTGTATGTGTAATTTCTTTTCTCATTTTTAATACTATTTTGAATTATCTATTTTTATATGACTTTTAAAAAATCTATCTTACCTTCTAACATCAAACTTGAAAGTTTTCTGACATAAATTTTTTTCTACCAAACTAGGAAATGTACATTGTTTTCTATGAATGTTGTGCTATTGTCTCACAAAGCTTGGTTAAATATGGAACACTTGTGATTATTCTTTTTTTTTTTTTAACTTGAAGTATAGTTGGTTTACTATGTTGTGTTAGTTTCAGGTGTACAGCACAGTGATTCAGTTATACACACACACACACACACACACACACACACGTATACATACATATATATATACACACACACACACATTATATATTCTTTTTTCAGATTCTTTTCCCTTATAGGTTATTACAAAATATTGAATCCTGTGACTATTCTTTAAGAATATCATTCCAAAGTTAGTATTTATGTGTTTACTGGTTTCTTGGTTGATTACTATTTGCTATTTTTTTTTTAATACTTACTTCTTTATTTTTTGGCTGCATTGGGTCTTCATTGCAGCCTGCAGGATCTTCATTGAGTCATGTGCAGTCTTTGTTTGTGGTGCAAGGGCTCTCTAGTTGCCGCATGTGGGATAGTTGCTCTGTGGCATGTGGGAGCTTAGTTCCCCAACCAGGATCCAACCTGTGTCCCCTACATTACAAGGCAGATTCTTAACCACGCAACCACCAGGAAGTTCCCTATTTGCTATTTTTTAGGGCTTTTTTTTCAGTTCTAGTTTTTGCATATGCTGTGGTTTTGTTTGTTTTTGGTACAGGTAACATTTTGTATTCTTTTAATTGAGAACCTAAGTATTTCTAGTCACAAATGGTTCCCCTGGCCAAAACTAATTGTGAAAACTGACTGTGAAATATGTAATAATAGTAACAAAATACTTTGGTCTTCCATCTTAAGATATTAAAAAGTTTCTGTGGTTACTTTCTCTGTTTGAAAAACATTTTGTTTTTCTTTGAAATATTAAAATTTCTGCCATTTATTCAACAGAAAACTCATAGCCAATAATTTAAATCAACTTACATTTTTCCTGAATCAATCTGATGATTTCAGAAGGATATGACAGATTTTTCCCAGGATCACTTTCCAACAAACAATAAAGATCCAAAGATTTCATATTTCTCATCAATTTGCCAAACTTTTTTGCAATTTATCTTCTGATGGGCAGGCCAGAATTGCATGTGTTGTGAATTTTATAGAAAAAAAGATATTTTTCATTGTTTTGACCAGGAAAAAAGAACTTCATTAGTAAAGAACATAAAGTAATAGGTGTTTCATTCAATCTTTTTGAGTCATGGATGATAAATATACTTCGTTTGTGTATCAGTTGCTAATGCCTAAAATTGCTATTATGCTTCATTCCTCAAACATGTTATATCTGGAGTATATATAAAAATGATACAAGGATTGTTGTTTAGTCGCTTCAGTTGTGTCCAACTCTTTGCGAGCCTATGGACTGTGCCTTCCTCCAAGAAAGGACCTTCCTGACCCAGAGAGCGAACCCGTGTCTCCTGTATTGGCAGGTGAATTCTTCTTCACTGAGCTACCAGGGAAGCGTGATATAAGGAAAATATTGTTCAATATGGTAAAATGTTCCCTGGCTGCCATATGTAATTATTGAAAATACTGCATTTATTCATGAGTGCTTACAGGCCTACAAGCTGGAACTTGAAGAAAGCAAGAAAGTAGATGCTCAGTACTCCTGGGAAATGATACTTTATCATGCAAGAATCTATAGCATTCATGACATCTGAGAGGAAGGATTTGACAAGTGAATTAATTTGTCTTTTCTCTTACCTAAATGCTTCCACAGCTCAAATTCTCCTTATGCTCCTAAGCAGTGTCCTTCTATGCTGTTGGCAGCAGGACAACTCACGGTTCTTCTTGACATTTGATTGAGTTAAGGCACCTTTTGCTTTCAGAACAGAGAGCAAGATGTGGAGAAGCACTTTCTGTAACCTGAATGGTGTTAGTCATCAGTGTGGATGTTGAGGATGATGGCTGCTCTGTGTCAACAGTGGGTACCCAATCTTATAGGGTCTTTAACAAGGCTCAATAGTTGTGGTGCAGGCTTAGGTGCTCCGCATGTGGGATCTTCCCAGATCAGGGATTGAACCCATGTCTCCTGAGTTGGCCAGCAGATTCTTTACCACTGAGCTACCAGGGAAGCCCTAAAAATATATATTAAAAAATAAAAAAAAAATATTAATTATATCATAATATAAAAACTTTGTATCTCCTATTTAACAATATATTATATACTGCTTCCCATATTGTTACATAAAATTGACCATTCATTTCACCTTATTAATAACTACAATGATATTATACTACATTTTTAAGCCAATTCCTCCTTGATTGACATTTACGTTTTCAAATTTTGGTTCTAGATGAAAAGGATATTCTCGTGAACCTCAAAATATGAGCAGATGGAGGAAAACTACCAATAGTTCAAGACCCACATTGTATCAGTATCTGCGCAGGAGGAAGCCACGAGGTATCTGACAGACCTGAGAGCAGGAGAACTCTTAAGATTGGCACTAGTTCAGTTCAGTTCAGTCAGTCAGTCGTGTCCAACTCTTCGTAACCCCATGGACTGAAGCACGCCAGGCTTCCCTGTCCATCACCAACTTCTGGAGCTTACTCAAACTCATGTCCATTAAGTCAGTGATGCCATCCAAACATCTCATCCTCTGTCGTTCCCTTCTCCTCCCGCCCTCAATCTTTCCCAGCATCAGGGTCTTTTCAAATGAGTCAGTTCTTTGCATCAGGTGGCCAAAGTACTGGAGTTTCAGCTTTAGCATCAGTCCTTCCAATGAATATTCAGGACTGATTTCCTTTAGGATAGACTGGTTCGATCTCCTTGCAGTCCAAGGGACTCTGAAGAGTCTTCCCCAATACCACAGTTCAAAAGCATCAATTTTTCAGAGCTCAGCTTTCTTTATAGTCTAACTCTCATATCCATACATGACTACTGGAAAAACCATAGCTTTGACTAGATGGACCTTTGTTGGCCAAGTAATGTCTCTGCTTTTTAATATGCTGTCTAGGTTGGTCATAACTTTTCTTATAAGGAGCAAGTGTCTTTTAATTTTATGGCTGGAGTCACCATCTGCAGTGAGTTTGGAGCCCAAGAAAATAGAGTATCTCTCACTGTTTCCATTATTTTCCCATCTATTTGCCATGAAGTGATGGGACTGGATGCCATGATCTTGGTTTTCTGAATGTTGAGTTTTAAGCCAACTTTTTCACTCTCCTCTTTCACTTTCATCAAGAGGCTCTTTAGTTCTTCTTTGCTTTCTGCCATAAGGGTGGTGTCATCTGCATATCTGAGGTTATTGGTATTTCTGCCAGCAATCTTGATTCCAGCTTGTGCTTAATACAGCCCAGCATTTTGCATGATGTACTCTGCATATAAGTTAAATAAGCAAGGTGACCATATGTAGCCTTGATGTGCTCCTTTCCCAATTTAGAACCAGTCTGTTGTTCCATGTCCAGTTCTAACTGTTGCTTCTTGACCTGCATACAGATTTCTCAGGAGGCAGGTAAGGTGGTCTGGTATTCCCATATCTTGAAGAATTTTCCACAGTTTGTTGTTATCCACACAGTCAAAGGCTTTGGTGTAGGCAATAAAGCAGAAGTAGATGTTTTTCTGGAACTCTCTTGCTTTTTTGATGATCCAGTGGATATTGGCAATTTGATCTCTGGTTCCTCTGCCTTTTCTAAATCCAACTTGAACATCTGGAAGTTCATAGTTCACGTACTGTTGAAGCCTGGCTTGGAGAATTTTGAGCATTACTTTGCTAGCATGTGAGATGAGTGCAATTGTGTGGTAGTTTCAGAATTCTTTGGCATTGCCTTTCTTTGGGATTGGAATAAAAACTGACCTTTTCCAGTCCTGTGGCCACTGCTGAATTTTCCACATTTGCTGATGTATTGAGTGCAGCACTTTCACAGCATCATTTTTTAGGATTTGAAATAGCTCAGCTGTAATTCCATCACCTCCACTAGCTTTGTTCATAGTGATGCTTCCTAAGGCCCACTTGACTTCACACTCTAGGATGTCCGGCTGTAGGTGAGTGATCACACCATCGTGTTATCTGGGTCGTGAAGATCTTTTCTGTATAGTTCTTCTATGTATTCTTGTCACCTCTTCTCAATATCTTCTGCTTCTGTTAGGTCCACACCATCTCTGGCTCACTGAAAATCAGAGTAGACCAGTCTGAGAACAACTACTGGGGCTGGGAGGGGTTTCCACACTTCAGTAAAGATGGGGGCATATAGGGTCCCAGACAAGGTGTTAAGTAGCTGTGATGGTTTTGGCTTTTTGAACTTCAACTTAATTACAAAGCTCCTTTTCATAAGAAAACCTCACAACAAAAGAAGACTTCTCAGAGTAGAATCCAAATGAGGAAGTATGGGATAATAGAAGTAAAGGAAAAAGAAAGTCTAGATAAAAGAACAGAGGAACTACATCTCAGAACGTATAAAAGGCCATTAAAAAAATTCTTGATAAGGACACCAGAAGAAGGAAATCTAGAATAATGAAGCCAGAAAAGTTACCCTGGTTCACCCTTCCTTCATAAAGGAAAAACTAAATTCCTATAAAAATGAATAATAGAATAAGATTGTGTTCAAATCAAACATTGTCAGATGTGTTAACTAACCTTATTGCGATATCATTGTGCAAGATATAAGTATATCAAATCATTGTACACCTTAAACTTATACAATGTTCTATGTCAATTATAGCTGAATAAAACTAGAAAAAAATCCAACACTAAGTCATTGCAAAAAAAAAGGAAAAAGAGTCTAATAACATTCTAACAATGAAAACATACAAGGAAGACATGCTTATAAGACAGAAGAAAAATTTAACTATTTCAAAATGAGCTAAAAAAAACTAATAAAATCATATTAGACAGGAAAGAAGTGTATAAATCAGAATTAGAGACTCTCAGAAATGTATGAGAACTCCAAATTAGAATTAATATTAATCATTTGAGAAATAGAGATTAAAATTGAAAAAATAGAAGTGAATAAATACCTTATAACACCTTTAAATAAACAGTAGGTGAAAAGGAGGGAATTCCAACAAATCAAAGAGATCTGAAAGGAAGTGATGGATGTAGAAGGTAAACAAACAAATGAACAAGCTATATATAATGGAATACACACAAGGAAGAAAAAAGCAGTGGAAATTTAAAAGTAATTTAAATTTAAAAAGCAAACTTTTAAGAAAATTTTTCCTGAGATAAAAAGAGATTTGATACTACTACCTAGGAAAATCAATCCAGAATGACTAATGTCAAGGTATATTCTCAAACTTCTGGACATTACAAGAAAGAAAAATATCATTTGGGTATCAAGTCACCTTGATGGCAAAGAGATAATTGTCTGCAGACTTTATTCCAGAAGAAATAGTGTAACATATTGAAGATATTCAAGGAAAGAAAACATGAGCCAAAGATTTTATATCCAGCTCAGTTCAATTCAGTTGAGTCGCTCAGTCATGTCCAACTCTTTGCGACCCCATGAATCGCAGCATGCCAGGCCTCCCTGTCCATCACCAACTCCCAGAGTTTACCCAAACCCATGTCCATTGAGTCGGTGATGCCATCCAACCATCTCATCCTCTGTCCTCCCCTTCTCCTCCTGCCTCCAATCCTTCCCAGAATTAGGGTCTTTTCCAATGAGTCAACTCTTTGCATGAGGTGGCCAAAGTATTGGAGTTTCAGCTTCAACATCAGTCCTTCCAATGAACACCCAGGACTGATCTTCTTTAGGATGGACTAGTTGGATCTCCTTGCAGTCCAAGGGACACTCAAGAGTCTTCCCCAACACCACAGTTCAAAAGCATCAATTCTTCGGTGCTCAGCTTTCTTCACTGTCCAACTCTCACATCCATACACGACCACTGGAGAAACCATAGCCTTGACTAGACGGACCTTTGTTGCCAAAGTAATGTCTCTGCTTTTCAATATGCTGTCTAGGTTGGTCATAACTTTCCTTCCAAGGAGTAAACGTCTTTTAATTTCATGGCTGCAATCACCATCTGCAGTGATTTTGGAGCCCAGAAAAATAAAGTCTGACACTGTTTCCACTGTTTCCCCATCCATTTCCCATGAAGTGATGGGACCAGATGCCTTGATTTTAGTTTTCTGAACGTTGAGCTTTAAGCCAACTTTTTGACTCTCCTCTTTCACTTTCATCAAGAGGCTCTTTAGTTCTTCTTCAATTTCTGCCATAAGGGTGGTGTCATCCGCACATCTGAGGTTCTTGATATTTCTCCTGGCAATCTTGATTCCAGCTTGTGTTTCTTCCAGCCCAGCGTTTCTCATGATGTACTATGCATGTAAGTTAAATAAGCAGGGTGACAATATACAGCCTTGACGTACTCCTTTTCCTATTTGGAACCAGTCTGTTGTTCCATGTCCAGTTCTAACTGTTGCTTCCTGACCTGCATACAGGTTTCTCAAGAGACAGGTCAGATGGTCTGGTATTCTCATCTCTTTCAGAATTTTCCACAGTTTATTGTGATCCACACAGTCAAAGGCTTTGGCATAGTCAATAAAGCAGAAATAGATGTTTTTCTGGAACTCTCTTGCTTTTTCCATGATCCACTGGATGTTGGTAATTTGATCTTTGGTTCCTCTGCCTTTTCTAAAACCAGCTTGAACATCTGGAAGTTCACAGTTCACGTATTGCTGAAGCCTGGCTTGGAGAATTTTGAGCATTACTTTACTAGCGTGTGAGATGAGTGCAATTGTGCGGTAGTTTCAGCATTCTTTGGCATTGCCTTTCTTTGGGATTGGAATGAAAACTGACCTTTTCCAGTCCTGTGGCCACTGCTGAGTTTTCCAGATTTGCTGGCATATCGAGTGCAGCACTTTCACAGCATCATCTTTGAGGATCCAGCTCACAAATGATGAACATGAAAGAAACAGAATACTGCTCCCACGAATTTACTGAAGAAAGGCTTTTTAGAGAACCAAAATGAAAAGCCATTGGCATAAAGACTGATGGCAAGCATTAAATATATATTTACTCATAAAACTAAGATTGTTGTAAGAAGAGTACATGCCCAGGCAAAGAAGATATTATACAATAGTTAAAAGGGAAGAATGATAAGACAGATAGAATACAGAATATACTTATTGAATATACTTGTTGCTGATGGGGGTGAAAGATATTGATTGCAATAAGATGCTGGTGGATAGAGATGAGAGAGGAAAAAAAATTGTTGACCAATTTCAGTATTGTTGGAGAACCATTAGGAAAAACAAAATTAAGGTGGGGTTGAAGACTGAGGTTATTTTAGCTTTATAAAAGTAACCATAAAAACAAAACCTTCCTAAATAGCAAATTATAAAAATAAAAACTTCCTAAATACCAAATCCTACAGTCAATCCTAAAGGAAATCAGTCCTGAATATTCATTAGAAAGACTGATGCTGAACCTGAAGCTCCAATACTTTGGCCACCTGATGCAAAGAATTGACTCATTGGAAAAGACCCTGATGCTGGGAAAGATTGCAGGCAGGAGGAGAAGGGGACAACAGAGGATGAGATGGTTGGATGGCATCACTGAGTCGATGGACATGAGTTTGAGGAAGCTTCAGGAGTTGGTGATGGACAGGGAGGCCTGGCGTGCTGCAGTCCATGGGGTCACGAAGTGTTGGACACAACTGAGCAATTGAACTGAACTGAAATACCAAATACATTTGAGAGAGCAAATAAGTGAGATACAAGTGGTATAAAACACTTGCATGTGTATAACATAAAACAATATGAAGTGAAAAAAATAAGGTGCAGAGAGGAGTGTATATAGTGTGGTAGCATTTGAATAGAAGGCAAAATGAGGATATATGTGTGTATATGTACATGTACATTTGATTATTTTTGCAATTAAGAAAGGATAAACAATAAACTAATAAAATTGGCTATGTACGGGGTTGAAGAAAACTTCTCTGAGTTACAGTTTAATATAGTTTTGACTTTTGAACCATGCTGCTGTTTTACATATGCAAAATAATTAAATTAGTGCTCACTTCAGTGGCACATATACTAAAATTGAAATAATGCAGAGAAAATTAGCATGGCCCCTGCACAAGGATGACATGCAAACTTGTAAAGCATTCTGTAGTTTTGTTACAGATATTAATTAAGTTTACTGTGATAATCATATCACAGTATATACATATATCAAATCATTATGCTGTACACCTTAAACTTTCAAATGTTATATATCAGTTATATGTTAATAAAACTGAAAAAAGTTAAAAAGCCCACCATCATAAAAAATTAAGTCAATATATTAGGAGAACCCTAACATTGAGTATTGAGTATAAAGAGAAATAAATGAATCTATTTCAAGGTTTAAAGGTTTTTTAACAGACCTTGTTACCTTTAGTGGGCTGTATTCTAGGGATTAAAAAAAGTGCTGCAAACAATCTGGAACTTATGAGTAGGTCTGTAGTTGGTAAAGGTACTGAGAACAGGCATTCTGACTCTTGGGTGTACTGTAGGGAGGAGCAAGTGAGTATTAATAAATATATTGATGTTGGATTGAAAACTAGGTTCTTACTGTAAGAGAAAGGAGATAAAAATATGAACGGGGGAAAAGAAGAAAAATCTTCTGGTGTTGGATTGCAGTTGGAAAGTGAAAGTCACTCAGTCGTGTCTGACTCTTTGTGACCCAACAGAATTCTCCAGGCCAGAATACTGGAGTGGGTAGCCTTTCCCTTCTCCAGATGATCTTCCCAACCCAAGGATTGAACCCAGGTCTCCCGCACTGCAGGCGGATTCTTTACCAGCTGAGCCACAAGGGAAGCCCAAGAATACTGGAGTGAGTAGCCTATCCCTTCTCCAGCAGATCTATCTGACCCAGGAATTGAACTGGGGTTTCCTGCATTGCAGGCAGATTCTTTACCAACTGAGCTATCAAGGAAGCCCAATTGGAGTTGGGGATCAAGATAAATTCATGATTTAAAAATCAAACATACTTCTTGGCTATGTCTACTGACAGGACCTAAGCATGACACCTCAATAGCAATGAGCACTCTGTAAGCACCCAATTCTTGCTTTCTATGAACTACTTCTTATTAAAAGGAATCAGGCCTTCTCGGAGAAAGGCAGATTCCAGGTCTGGAAAGTACCAAATGAACTTGGGGCTTCCTCTGCTAGAGAGCAAAGAAGTGCTCAGACATTGATGGGGTCATGTCTGAAGGACAGGGACCAGCTAGAAGGGGCTCCCCGCATGAAGGGAGCCAACTTGAAAATTGAAAATTAGTGGTAATGAAAAATCCAAGTTCATAATAATACTCAAGAAAATTGAGTGTGAGGGGAGAGAAAGCTCTTAAATAGAATGCCAGTTAATGTAGAGGAAATGATAAAAAAATTTTTAAAGTGATTTTTGTAATCACTGATACAATAGTTGATTCAGGCAAGGTTTATGAATGGCTGCTAAAACATCCAGTGAAAGCTGTTGGGGAACAAGATGTCCTCAAAGTGTTATCCCACAGATTACTTATTAATTATATAAAGTTTGAAAAGATGCCTTTACAGTGGAACATTCTGGCAGACAGTACGTTAATCAACTGTTTAAACTTAGCAAGACCAGTAATAGGACATAGTGGCTTCCTGTGTCCCCTGTGATGTGCTGAGAGGGACCCAACATCACCTCTGTAGAGTTTTTGCTAAAAATCTTTACATAAATCTAATTCTGAAGAAGTAACTGGATAATCCAAATTGTGGAACATTCTATAAAAGAACTGAACTGAAAGTCAGTGACAGGAAAGACCAAAAAAAAAAAAGCTTTTTTAGAATAAAGGGGACTAGAAAAAAGCAAAACATGCTCAAAGGACATTACTGGGAAAACTGAAGAATTTAGTAAGATTTTTATATCATAGAATAACATAGTAAGTATTGAATCTACTGTAATGATAATTTAGTTATATAGGACAATGTCCTTGTTTCTTAGGAGATAATTGCTGAAATACTTTGGGGTGAAGTTTCATAAGCTCTCTAACTTTCTTTCAAATGGTTCAGTGAAAAAAACCACCCCCATATATATGGAAATATTATACAATGAACATATGCAGCATTTAGCTGTATATATTAACAATTGGTGAATCTTAAGTGAGGGATATTTCAGTGTTCACTGTATTATTTCTTCAACTTTTCTGCAGGTTAAAGAAATTTCATAGAAGTTTGGAGCAGGGGAATAAACACATGGATTGGAGGTAGGTGTGTGACTCCAAGACAGTGAATCTACAGGATAGCCAGCTAGTGACCTGGGACCTGAGTGACCTGGTCTGAAAAGATGAGCTATATTGTGTCAGTCAGGATCCTTTGGCTTCATGTAACAGGACACCAGAGTCAAAGTAGCTTAAACTGTAAGGATACCTAATTATCTCATGTAACAAGAAGTTTAAAGGTACATGGCTGCAGGGTTGTTAATTTGTCAGCTCAAGGATGTCATAGGTCTCTTCTCTCTAGGTCTCTTGGCTTTACTTCATGGTTGCAAAATGGCTGCCCCAGCGGCTTCATATGTCATGTCCTCACATGACATATCCAAAGTGTGCAGGAAGGGGATGGACTGGCTCCTCCTTGGGCTTTGCCCTCTTGTATCAAGAATAAAATTCTTTCCATAAGCCCCTCAGGAGGATTTCTTTTACATCTCATCGCCCTTAACAAACCAATTCTGGTTCATCACCTGAGGTTGTTCACTTGAACAAAACTGATTGGGAGAGATGTCTGTGGGATGGGCAGCTGATAGTATTCTGCCACATGAGCCAATCAGACTCTCTTGCTCAGGAATCTGAACCAAGAAACTGGCCTGTGTTTGCTGTTAGCGAATGCACCACCAGAAGAAGTTGAGTTAAGGCTGTGGCTCACGAAGCCACGAACAAGCCAAGGTTAAGGCAAGAAAAACTCCACAGGCAGGGTGAGGAAGCCATTTGGTAGAGAAAGAAAAACAGAGCACATGTGGAGAGGTGGGTGGAGCCACCTTGAGGGTTTGAAACTATTCCCCCGACTGCCTAGACCCCTGAGGTTCTCTGGTTATGGTTTTACTTCTAGGTTACAGAGAATGTACTAGTTGGGACTCAGAAATAAACAAACAAAAACTGTCCTAGCACAAAAGAGGAATTCTTAATAGTTACCAATGTACTTCCTACCCAAGGCAGGAAGTTGAGCCTATCCTTAGGAAGTACTAGAACCAGAAAGGGGCAGAACGAGGCACCTTCTCTCTGCCTCTTCCCTCTGGGTTTCTCTGTAGTTTATTTGATTTTATTTTTAAATTGAAATATAGTTGATTTACAATGTCATTAGTTTCGGGTGTATAGCACAGTGATTTAGTTACACATACAAAATACACACATAGCTATATATATTCTTTTTCAGATTTTTATAGATTATTATAAAATATTGAGTAGAGTTTCCTACCTAAACAGCAGGTCCTTTTTAGCTATCAGTCTCATATACAGTAGCGTGTGTGTGTTAATCCCTACCTTCTAATCTGTCCTCCCTCCCCCTCCCTTGTGGTCTATTTCATTCTTCTCTCTGCAGTAGGATACCTGTTTCATGTTCCCCACATTATCATACATCTGCCTATATCTTCTAAATTTGAGTTAGAGTTTTATCCCCCTGAAGAACCCAGGTGGTAGTCAGTCCCTGGGTCCTAGTTTCAAATTCCCAAAGGAAAGAAGCTGAGACCTAAGTTGGGTCAGATGTCCAATCTGCCTAGTCCATGGACTTTGGGGTCACAGCATGCATGCACAGGATAGTAAGGAGCAGGATAGGTAGGAGAAAGGGGTCATGGACTCAGGCTGGAAAGACACCCCCAAAGATTTCCATCATGACCCTCAAAAGAATGGCTTTCAAGATTGAAATGGTAGGAACCTGTCCCCAGGGGACATTTTGCATTGTTTGAAAACATATTTGGTCATCATAGCTTAGGGGTGGGTGCTACCTGCATCTGATGAGGAGAGGCCAGGGAGGTTGCCAAAATCCTAGAATGTTCTCACAACAAAGAATTATCCAGTCCAGAACGTCAGTGGCACTGAGGTTAAGAAACTGCCTCCCTCTTGATTCTTTCAATCAAATTGTACCTGCACCACAGAGCACACACCCAGGCTTGGTTAAGTCATAAATCATTCTCCAGGCCATAATACTGGAGTGGGTAGCCTTTCCCTTCTCCAGGAGATCTTCCCAACTCAAGGATCGAACCAGGGTCTCCTACATCACAGGCAGATTCTTTACCAGTTGAGCCACAAGGGAAGCCCAAGAATACTGGAATGGGTGGCCTATCCCTTCTGTGGATCTTTCCGATCCAGGAATCAAACCAGGGTCTCCTGCATTGCAGGCAGATTCTTTACCACTTGGGCTGTCAGGGAAGCCCTGGTAAGTCATAAGTCTCAGTACATATTTTGGGGGGCAGAGGTCAAATGAAAACACCATCCTGGGATTGTGTGGATGCGGATTCTACTGCTGACTCACCTGGATTCAGGGTGCATTTTCCGTGAAGGAACCCACAAAGGCAGCAGATGCTGAGGTTCCTGCTCCAGGTGGGAGATTGTTAAAGAAGAAGCGAAGATGGAATAAGCAGAAACGGATCCAGGTGGAAGACAGAACTAGAAACGCACACACACAAGCTGCTTCTACAAGTGCTCAAAACATAAACAGCAGCTGCCTCGCTGGTACCTGCTCCTTCCCAAACACCATAAGGGAGAGTCTAAATCCTTAAGGCCCACACAGCTGTCAGCTATGTCAGGAGTGTCTTTTTTCCACACTAACTTGTCTGGCAGGAAGGTAAGGCTCCAGGCCATTGATCAATACAACATCTGCTTTCATTTCTAAGGATCATTGTCCCTGAAATCTTTAAAAAAAAAAAAAAAAAAAATCTGTAAATGGCTCAGAGAAAAGAGGGCTTCAGGAATAAGGAGAGGAAAGAAAGTTTAAGGCAAGACATTTCCCCAAGATTCCTGATAAATCAGGCTGCTTGCTATTTGGCAAAGGAGAGTATGTTTTCTGAAGTTTCTGGTGGAAACCTCAGAAGTCAGATAACACAGGGTCTTTGCTGCCCTCTACCGATTACGATGAAGACTAGCAGGGAGTTTGAGAGGAGGAGCGGCTTTTCGGTGGATTCCTTCGTCCTTTCATTTAATTTTCAATACATATTTACTGTGTGTAAGTATACTTTGCCTACACCCTGTGCCGATGGTGCTAGGGATTAGTGAAACAGTGAAAAATACACATCCCTGTTCTGGTTTGGGATGTACATTCTAGCAAAGAAGACAGACTTTGTGTAAGTCAACAAATAAACATTTAGCATGCCACAACTACTGAAGCCTGCAAGCTCTAGGGCCCAAGAGCCACAACTAATGAGCCCCTGTGCCACAACTACTGAAGCCCGCATGCCCTGGAGCCAGCAAGTCGCAACTACTGAGCCTGCATGCTGCAACTACTGAAGCCTGTGTGCCTAGAGCCTGTGCTCCACAAGAAAACCACCACAGTGAGAAGCTCACGCACCACAACTAGAGAAAGCCTGTGTGAAGCAACAAAGACCAGCACAGCCAAAAGTAAATAAAGCAGTATGTACATGTTAAAAAGAGAGAGAGAGAGACATTTAAAGTTTGTTCAGTGGGCTCTGAAAGCACTTAACAGGCAATTTAAGACTTGGGGAGCTGGAAGGTGACACATGAGCTGAGACTGGAAGGTTGAGACAAAACCAGCTGAAAGCAGAGCCTAGTGCTCTGTGGGAAGATTGAGTAGTGAGTATAAACCCGCTTGCTGGGTCCCTGAACCTGGTGTGGGAGCAGGGGCAAGCATGGAGGGAAGGCCAGAGGGGAGGGGAGGGACCTGGGTCATGGAGGGACCCTGCAGTCTGCAAAGGAACTTGAATTTTCTTCTCAGTAAATCTTAGCAATAGAGGAAGCTGTTGAAGCATTGCTCTTTTTGTTTTTAAAAGATTATTCTCTCAGTAGGAACTTTTTGTCCTAGAATTTACAATAGACTTTCCCAAAAGTATCATAAGGCTTAGGATTGGTTCAAGATGGTGGAGTAGAAGGACGTGCACTCATCTCCTTCTGTGAGAGCACCAAAGTTGCAACTAGCTATTGAACAACTATAGACAGCAGGATGCTGGAATCCACCAAAAAAAGATAACCCACATCCAAAGACAAAGGAGAAACTGCAGTGAGATGGTAGGAGGGGTGCAGTCATGATGAAATCAAATCCCATACTCGCTGGTGGACAACCCACAAACTGGAGAATAGTAATACCGAAGAAGTTCTCCCACTGTTGTAAAGGGTCTAGGCCCCATCAGGTTTCCCAGCCTGGGGATTCAGAAAGGGACTCAGAATTCCCAGGGGGTTGGACTTTGAAGGCCAGTGAGATTTGATTGCAGGACTCCCAGAGGAATGAGGGAAACAGAGACCTCATTCTTGGAGGGTACACCCCAAATCTTATGCACATTAGGACCCAGGGGAAAGGAGCAGTGACACCACAGGAGACTGAAGCAGACCTCCCTGCTAGTGTTGAAGGGTACCTCTTCTGCAGAGGCATGCCATGGCAGTGGCTCACCACAGGGACAGGGGAACTGGCAGCAGCAGTTCTGGGAAGTGCCCATTGGCGTGGGCCCTACTGGAGGACGTCATTAGCCCTACGTTAGAGGCTACAGACTTCAGGGCCAAGCAACTAACAGGGAGGGAGCACAGCCCCACCCATCAGCAGACAATTGGATTAAAGTTTTACAGATCGCAGCCCTGCCCACCAGAGCAACACCCAGTTTTTCCCACCACCAGTCCCTCCCATCAGGAAACTTGGAACAAGCCTCTTAGATAGCCTCATCCACTAGAGGGCAGACGAGAAGCAAGAAGAACTGCAAATGAGCCTCCAGAACAAAAACACAATCAGAAAGTTAACCTGAAAATGCAGAGGATTATGTTCCAGATGAAGGAACAAGATAAAACCCCAGAAAAACAACTGAATGAAGTGGAGATAGGCGACCTTCCAGAAAAAGAATTCAGAATAATGATAGTGAAGATGATATAGGATTTTGGAAAAAGAACAGAGAATATGCAAGAAATTTTACCAAAGAACTAAAGAGCCAACAAAGAGAGTTGAATGATACACTAGAAGGAATCACTAACAGAATAATTAATGCAGAAGAACAGAGAAGTGACCTGGAAGACAGAATGGTAGAAATCACTGCTGCAAAACAATATAGAAAAAAGAATGAAAAATAAAAAATGGAGACAGCCTAAGAAACCTCTGGGACAACACTGACTGCACCATCATTCACACAGTAGGGGTCCCAGAGAGAGAGAGAAAGGACCCGAGAAAATATTTGAAGAGATAATAGCTGAAAACTTCTCTAACACAGGAAAGGAAATAGTCAACCATATCCAGAAATTGCAGAGAGTTCCAAGAAGAATAAACCAAAGGAGGAACACACCAAGACACACAGTAATAAAACTGATAAAAAGTAAAGACAAAGGTAAAATATTAAAAGCAACAAGGGAAAAATGACAAGTAACATACAAGGGAACTCCCATAAGGTTCTCAGCTGATTTCTCAACAGAAACTCTGCAAGCCAGAAGGGAGTGGGACGATATATTTAAAGTAATGAAAAGGAAGAATCTACAACAAGAATATAACCCAGCAAAAGTCTGTTCAAATTTTATGGAGGAATCAAAAGCTTTACAGACCAAAACAATTAAGAAAATGGTAATAGGGTCATACATATTGATAATTACCTTAAATGTAAATGGATTAAACACACTAACCAAAAGACATAAACTGGTTGGGTGGATACAAAAACAAGACCCAAATACATGCTGTCTACAAGAGACCCGCCTCAGACTTAGAGATACTTACAGACTGAAAGTAAGGAGATGGGAGAAGGTATTTCATGCAGACAGAAATCAAATGAAAGCTATCAGAAAGTTTACAAAGTACGTACAGGAAAGAAATAAGTAAATATTTAGAGGATCACTCTGTCTCCTGTGTGGATCAAGTTAAGTTAGGGCAGGGGACAAGATTAGGAGGCATGTGACTTCCCTTGTGGTCCAGTGGTTAAGACTTTGTCTTCCAATGCAGGGGATGTGGGTTTGATCCCTGGAGGGGAGCTAAAATCCCACATTGCTACTGCTACTGCTAAGTCACCTCAGTCGTGTCCGACCCTGTGTGACCCCATAGATGGCAGCCCAGCAGGCTCCGCTGTCCCTGGGATTCTTCAGGCTGCCTCAGGGCTAAAAAACCGAAACATAGAACAGAAGCAATATTGTAACAAATTCAACAAAGCCTGAAAAAAATTTCTTTTAATCTTAAAAAAAAAAGAAAAAAAGACTAGGAGGCAGAGCCAAGCAGGGTCTGTGTGGGAGGCAGACTGGACAGAGTGGTGCCGTGGCAATGGGCAGAAATGGATGGACAGGGGGTGCCTTTGGGATTTGCAGCTTCAGGGCCCGCTGATGAGTTGGAGGTGGCAGAGGATGATTGACAGCTTCCAGGGCTAGGAGGGCAAACCAATCAGCCGTGACACGCGATAGAAGAAATGTGGCACCTGTGGGCTCCGTTGCGGGCACTCTGTGGGCCAGGGGCCCAGAGCCATTACTCACGTGTCTTCGCTCTTTCTTTCTGCTTGGCCTGGGTGATTATACCTGACATGTCTCAGGGAGGCAGCCCTCATAAAAATGGCTGTAAAGCCTTTTGCTAATACACCGCCTCCCATAAATGTCAGGTGATGAGAATTACAGCCCCACAGGCTCATCAAAGAGAGAGCAGGCCATGGCTTGAGGAAGCCACAGCGACTGTGAGGGCACTGAGCTGTCTTTCCCAGCTGTATTTTAGTGTCGGGGAAAATGTGACTGGAGGAAGTGGAGTGCGAGCTGAGGGCAAAGTGGCTCAGAGCCTTTCTTGGAAGTTGTAATTATCAAATCTGTTCTGCAAAGCTCCTCTTCGCTTGGCCCAGGGTTTCTGCAAGGTGAAGTGGAGCACCGTCTTCACTTGTACTAACTCAGCCAGGAGGAGTGGGAGTGTTAGGGAACCTGGGCTGGGGCAGCCTCTCATTCTGGGAGTAAACAACATACTGTTTCCCATCTCTTCCGAGCCTTGACCCACCTGTCAGCTAATTAAGACCTAGCACCCAGGAGTGTTTCCTTGCTCACCAGCTGTCTGGCGGCCCTTTGATGCACCCCTTATGTCTCAGCCCCAACCCCCAACCCCCTTTCTTTCTCCCCTTTTGTGTCTCTTTCTGTAATAGGCACTCAACATACAACTAAAAATCACTTGGATCACATGATAAAACATGGCATTATGCTGAGGTCCTGGAAACTGGGCGGGGGGTGGCAGGGAGCAAAGAAATATGATATGAAAAAGTCCCGGTTCAGAAGTTACTCATCTCACTGACTGCCAGCTGGATGAGTAACTTCAAGAGCAAAAGTAGAACAATCACAAATAAGGGTGGCTAGCATCCATTCTGAGAGCAAGACTGCAAGTCAGGTACCTGCCAGGGGCATTGTCTCAGGGGGCCCTCCTAATAACACTCAGGAGGTTAGTACTGTTGACATTCTTGCTTTCAGGGGAGGACGCTGGGAAGTGGTGACTTTTGCAGGGTGACAGCTAGTGAGTGCTGGAACCCTCTTTCAACCCAAGTCTACCTGACCCTGATGCCTGTGCACTACTGTATCTCTGGCCCATCAGTTAGTTAACAGGAGATTACTCATAGCATGGAGGATACTCGACATGCGCTCTCATTAGGAGGCCACACTACCTTTTGCTTTCACCAAACTTCTCTTGTACACATGTGTGCACCTGAATACACACACACACATGCCCCTTGATCCATACCCTCATCCTGACCCTAATCCTTTGGATGCCAATGGCATTTTATTTATTTATTTAGCTGTGCCGTTCATAGCTGCAGCATGCTGGATCTTCAATCTTTAGTTGGGGCATGTGGAATCCTTAGTTGGGGCATTCAGGATCTTTTCATTTCGGCACTCGGGCTCCAGTTCTCTGATCAGAGATGGAACTTAAGCCCCCTGCATTGGGAGCATGGAGTCTTAGCTATGGGCCACCAGGGAAGTTCTCCTAATGGCATTTTGACATTGAATCAAAATTATACCAACACTGTTATATGTTCATCGAGAAAGCATTTTCAGAAAGAAAAATCTAGTGTATAATAAACTCCAATAAATAATCACCCCCGAACACCAATACATTTCTGGAATAGTTTTCTATATTAGATAATATTTTTCCATTTGCTTCACTATTAGTTTTTTTTTTTTTAATTTACTGAAGTTATTTCTGACAGAATTAATTCTCCTTTTAAATTTCAAAGTGAAATTAAAAAATAAGTTTACAAAATTTTTCAAAGTGAAGAATTGAGTCATCCAGAAGTTCTGTCTGCATCAGATTTTACCACTTATATTGTTTATGTGAAGTTTCTTCAATGACTATTATTTCTACCAGGTCTAAGATTCCTTGGTCAAATTTTACAGATTTGCACTTTAAGATATGATCTCCAGTAAAGTTTTGGTCATTACCACCTTTTACCACATGCAATGGTAGGGATTTTCAGTTTCAATTTATACTGGTTATTTTTACCAGACATATGCATTCTGAATTGGACATCAGACTAACAGTTTGTATTTATTACTTTGTTGTTGTTGTTCAGTTGCTTAGTCTTTGTGACTCTATGGATTATATATAGCCTGCCAGGCTCCTCTGTCCAGGGATTTCCCATGCAAGAAGGCTGGTGTGGTTTGCCATTTCCTTCTCCAGGGGATCTTCCTGACCCAGGGATCAAACTCGAGTCTCCTGCTTTGCAGGTGGATTCTTTACCACTGAGTCACCTGGGAAGGCCCTGTTTATTAGCTAAGTGATATTTAGATAACCAATGAGAAAATTGGAGCAGTTTATGCAACAGAGAGAACCAGGTAAAACAAAGACAAAGATTCAGACATGGAGACCTGTGAAAGACAGTAAGAAGAAATAAAATAATAAGAATAAAAAGTACATTTATAAAAATGGTAATGGCTAATGTTTATTGAGCACTTACTCTAAGCCCTGTTCTAAACATTTTAAAAGGGCTTACATTCATCTAACCCTCACATAAAACTCTTTGTGGAGATATAATTATTATTTCCATTTTAAGAAAGAGGAAACTTGGGCACAAAGACTGGAAATAAATTGTTCCAAATTACACAGCTGGTAAAAGGTGGATCCAGGATTCAAACCTAGACAGCTTATGACAGAGAAGTTGCAGTGGTCCTTGTCCATGGAATTCTGCAGGCAAGAATACTGGAGTGGGTTGCCATTTCCTCCTCCAGGGGATCTTCCCAACCCAGGGGTTGAGCCTGAGTCTCCTGCATTGCAGGTAGATTTTTTTTTACCATCTGAACCACCAGGGACAGTGGATTTCAAGCAAGGGTTACCCACAAAAAAGTTTGCAGAAAAGTGAACAAATAGTTAAAAGTTTCTAAAGTCTTTTTTTTTTTTTTTGCTATCATATCTGTGACCTCCTTGTGGTGATTCCATTCGGTTTAAAAAATATTTTTCTGAAAAGTTCTATATATATTTAGACTTACATGTAATAAGGATGAATCTATAAAAGATTACAAATTCACAATTATACTTGACCATTTGCGTAGAGCTTATCTTTGATGATGTATTTGCAACATTTCATACCTCTGATCTTTGACCAACTTGAATTAAATAAACTTCTAATTGGAAAAAAAATTAGCTCCTGAACCTGTCCCCTCTTCTCCAGTCTTGCTGTCATTGTCTTAGCTAAAAGTCTCATAATGGTCAGACACAACAATTTTTACTGTCTTAGATTTGGTTTATCTGCTTTCCCTTCTAGACTGTGTACTCCACGGACAGTGTCTTTAGCAACTATGATAATCCCTGGCACAAAACAGGTGTTCATTAAATGTTTGTCAGATGGGCAAATGAATGGGTTTGCCAAATGGACAAATGAATTATCTTCTGAATTCAAAATCAGACCACTTGGTCTGATACATTTGTGTAATGGAGAATTCAGGTAACTTCTAAGATGGTGAGTTATTGCAACAGCAATAGTACATTATTACTTTAGTTATCAGTTTAAATACTTTTAGAAAGTTTCTTACGTTTTAATGTTTCAAGGGCTTAGAATATTTTCTCTGTTAATGGCCAACTTCAATGTTAAAAAGCAGAGAAGACAGTATCACAAACCTTCATCTCCCCATCACCTAGCTTCAACAGTTATCAAGATACAGTCAACCTTGTTTCATCTGTAATCTGCTCCCCTCCCCTCACATTCTCTCCCTGACCTTGGTGCTCCCCATCTTTGTTTATTTTGAAGTTAATCTCAGACATTACTTTATCCAGAAGTCTTCAGTAGGTATTAGAATGTTTTTTGGTGTCAATTAGAAATGATCATCATTAACTAATTTGCACATTGACATTTATTGACTGGTACTGAGCTACATTCAGGAGAAACTGATTTAAAAACATGAATGCATTCCTACTCTCTTGGATTCTTTATCCAGCTGGACATTGAAGTTACTACATTAGTTATTTCTCTTTGCCCTTGTTTCTTGATATGTGAAAGAAATAGTGATGTTACCTTACTTAGATGATTGCTGTGAAAAGAAGATGGATAACGTATGAAAATTCTAGCATCAAAAATTATTCATTGTTCTTATTTGAAATGGATTGTATAATTGAAAACCCGTGAGTCCATAATAATACTTAAAGACATCAGAAAAACTAATTTGTCCTTAGTTGAGATGGCTATCAAACCATCATTTTCTTTTGAAGGTTGATAAGTAAAGGGAAAGAACTAAGCATTTATCCACTTTTAGCATAGAAACTGTAATTGGGGGCAATAGCCCCTGTTGTTAAAAGAAATCTTTAACTTTCAGAAGAATTTTTAGTTAGTAAATGTAGAAGGTAACATATAGTTAGAAAATCACTATTTTGCTACCCCGAAGGAAAGTACTGATTCAGGAAAAGATACAATCATTAAACCATTAGGTTAATGGTTATTAGGTAGGGCGATTATTTGTTCAGTTTTGCTGGAGATGGGCTTGGTTTATGACTGATGTCCAAAAATAATTATTAATAGTGCAGATAACATTACAATGTAAGGATTGAGCTGTCAATCCCCTTTAGCCCAATGCCAGTCATTAAGGGTAGGAAATTCAGATATGTGTCTCCTGGTGGGAGAGACACACTACTATTTAGGAAGTCCTCTTGATAAAAATGTTCAGTTTATACTTGATCAAGTCTTCAGATCTAACTTCCAGTTTATAAAAATTACAGTGTTAGAGGAAGCAATCTGATCCAAAAGGTGAAACTGGCCTGGGGTCTTCAGCAAGTCAGTGACATGGGAAAGAGGGACTGTTCTAGGCTAACAGTCTTAAGTGACATAGCAACCAGACACATTGAATGATTCTGAACTGGATCCTGATTTGACCAAACCAGTTCAAAAGGACATCTTAGGGACAGTTGCGGAAACTTGAATATGGATTTGATATTACTGTGACTTTTGGTAGATGTGAAAATGTTATTTTTGATATGTGGGATTTTTGTTTAAGAGATATATAAATACTGATGTAATGTTTTTTAGGGATGGAATGTTATGTTTATAGTTTAAAGTACTTCAGAATTAAAAACAATAAAGTGAGTTGACAGGAAAAGAAATAAGATAAAATATGTAAGACATATTATAGACATAATGCTAAATGTTATAGTAGGTAGTAAAAAGTGATTGGGATGTTACCAAGATATGTTGGGTGCTATAGGAGAATTATGATAGAGGAACTTACCTAGATGAGGGTGGCTAGAGGTCAGATTTTCTATTTGAAGAATGCTTCCTGGAGGAAGTAATTGTGTAAGTTGAGACCTAAAAGAAAGTGTGGTAGGTAAGATGGTCCCCACAGGTACCACCTTTGGTATTTAGCTCTTGTGCAAGCTACTTCTCTTGAGTGTGGACTGGACTTATTGGCTTGCTTCTGGCTTCCCTGGTGGCTCAGATGGTAAAGTGTCTGCCTGCAATATGGAAGACCCGGGTTCAATCCCTAGGTGGGGAAGATCCCCTGGAGAAGGAAATGGCAACCCACTCCAGTACTCTTGCCTGGAAAATTCCATGGACGGAGGAGCGTGGTAGGCTACAGTCCATGGGGTTGCAAAGAGTCGGACACGACTGAGCAACTTCACTTTCTGATGAACAGAATATAGGCAGAAGTGATGGACTTTCACTGTCAATACTAGGTTACAGAAAGTCTGTGGCTTCCATCTTGGGCATCCTATCTCCGTCTCTGTCTCCCTTTCTCTCTCCCTCCTTAATGAATTGATCATGCTAGGAGAAGCAAACTGCCATGTTGTCATCAGCCTCATGAAGAGACTCATGTTGTATGCCCTCAGTTGAACAACCCATGAGGAAGTGACACATGCCACCATCCAGATGAGAGAACTTGGAAACAGATTCTACAATCTTGGATGAGTCTTCACTCCTGAGCCTCAGTGTCCGCTATGTAAAAATGGGACAATACATTTGCCTTGAAGGGTTGTTGAAGAGATTAAAAACAGTGTATGAAAAGTATATATCTACCATGGGTATAAAATAGGTGTTCAAAATGGTAGTTATTAAAAAGAAAAAACTGATTTAGCATTGGAACCACTTCTCAAGAGTCGATTCTGAAGAGTGACTTCATAGCCAGGACTTAGAGCCCTGATCATATCAATTAGTCTTAGGCCAACACTGTCTTTTACTTCACTTTGATATACTAAGTTTTAGGATCTATAATTCAGTTGCCGTCAATCTGCCCCCTCCCCAAGGAGTTTCTTCCATTCATTCAAATTGACAGTTTGTTTTCATCTTTTATTAATGCCAGTGACTATCTTTCTATGAGGTATCTATTTTGAGGATTGTCCCCCTGTCCCCACCCCCCACCCCCAGCAGTGGGGATTAGTCTGTCATGGGTCATCCATACAAGTATTATTTTCAGAATAGTTTGCCAGGATTTTGAGTTTGCTGATGTTGAAAAGGGGGATCTAACCATTCACTCTCATTCAAGCTCCATTTTGTTTAAATGTTACGTATTTAGTGAAACTTTAACCATATTTTCCTTCTCCAAATTTTATGATCAGAATTGTGTTTGGGTCTTATCACATTTTATCATACTTAGTTAATTTTGAATATTCAACTGAGATTCAGTATAGCATGGTATTTATTGAAATACTATAATTTACATACAATAAAATTCATCCTTTAAAGTACACAATTCAATAGGTTTTAGTATGTTCACCAAATTGTACAATCATCACCACTATGTAATTTCAGAACATTTTCATCATCCAAAAAGAAATCCTGTACCCATTAGCTGTCACTCCTGCCTCCTGAAAATCTATTTTCTGCCTCTATGGATTTGCCTATTCTGGATATTTCATTAAATGGAATCATATACTATGTAGCCTTTGGTGTCTGGCTTCTTTCACCTAGCATAATGTTTTCAGGGTTCATCCATGTTGTAGCATGTATTGGTACTTAATTCTTTTCATGACTTAATAATATTCCTTTGTATAGATATGAAAGAAAGTGAAGTCGCTCAGTCGTGTCCAACTCTTTGCAACCCCATGGATTGTAGCCTACCAGGCTCCTCAGTCCATGGAATTTTCCAGGCAAGCATACTGGAGTGGGTTGCCATTTCCTTCTCCAAGTATAGATATACCATGTCTGTCTATTGTATAGATATACCATGTCTTTAAATCAGTTCATCAGTTGTTCAGACATATTGGCTATTATGAATTATGCTTCTATGAATATTTATGTACAAGTTTTTGTGTACATATATGTTTTCAGTTTTTCTTGGATCACGGTGTTTTGCAGTGAAGCTTTGCTGCCATACTGTCTCAGGTTTAAGGCCAGATTCTGCCATTTATTAGCTGTTCATAGTATTCAACACCTAAAAGGCCTTTTTAGGAGGCCTAAAACAGATAATACATGGAAAATAATTAGGACAGTGATTGGTATAGGCGGTTTGTTGTTGTTTAGTTGCTAAGTCCTGTCTCACTCTTTTGCCACTCCATGGACTGTAGCCCTCCAGGCTCTTCTGTCCATGGAATTTTCCAGGCAAGAATACTGGAGTGGGTTCCATTTCCTACTCCAGGGTATCTTCCTGACTCAGGGATTGAACCCGTGTCTCTTGATCTCCTGCATTGGCAGGCAGATTCTTTACCACTGTGCCACCTGGAAAGACCCTAGGTCTGAGTAAAAAAATCTCTGTTATTAGCTTAATATTTTGAGCTTCTTAATGGTGGAATTCCTCTTTATTGTGCCTTTGAAACCCCAGTATCTGAAGGTTTTTGTTTTTAATAAAAAGTTTAATAAATATTCAGAATTCCTCCTGGGTATTAGGTATGCTAATTCTACACAAGTATACAGGGCTGGAAAAGGTCAGTATTCATTCCAATCCCAAAGAAAGGCAATGCCAAAGAATGCTCAAACTACCACACAATTGCACTCATCTCACACGCTAGTAAAGTAATGCTCAAAATTCTCCAAGCCAGGCTTCAGCAATATGTGAACCGTGAACTTCCAGATGTTCAAGCTGGTTTTAGAAAAGGCAGAGGAACCAAAGATCAAATTGCCAACATCCGCTGGATCATGGAAAAAGCAAAAGAGTTCCAGAAAAACATCTATTTCTGCTTTATTGACTATGCCAAAGCTTTGACTGTGTGGATCACAATAAACTGTGGAAAATTCTGAAAGAGATGGGAATACCAGACCATCTGACCTATCTCTTGAGAAACCTGTATGCAGGTCAGGAAGCAACAGTTAGAACTAGACATGGAACAACAGACTGGTTCCAAATAGGAAAAGGAGTACGTCGAGGCTGTATATTGTCACCCTGCTTATTTAACTTATATGCAGAGTACATCATGAGAAACGCTGGGCTGGAAGAAACACAAGCTGGAATCAAGATTGCCAGGAGAAATATCAATAACCTCAGATATGCAGATGACACCACCCTTATGGCAGAAAGTGAAGAAGAACTAGAGAGCCTCTTGATGAAACTGAAAGAAGAGAGTGAAAAAGTTGGCTTAAAGCTCAACATTCAGAAAACTAAGATCATGGCATCTGGTCCCATCACTTCATGGGAAATAGATGGGGAAACAGTGGAAACAGTGTCAGACTTTATTTTTCTGGGCTCCAAAATCACTGCAGATGGTGACTGCAGCCATGAAATTAAAAGACGTTTACTCCTTGGAAGGAATGTTATGATCAACCTAGATAGCATATTTAAAAGCAAAGACATTACTTTGCCAACAAAGGTCTGTCTAGTCAAGGCTATGGTTTTTCCAGGAGTCATGTATGGATGTGAGAGTTGGACAGTGAAGAAAGCTGAGTGCCGAAGAATTGATGCTTTTGAACTGTGGTGTTGGAGAAGACTCTTGAGAGTCCCTTGGACCGCAAGAAGATCCAACCAGTCCATCCTAAAGGACATCAGTCCTGGGTGTTCACTAGAAGGACTGATGTTGAAGCTGAAACTCCAATACTTTGGCCACTTCATGCGAAGAGTTGACTCATTGGAAAAGACCCTAATGCTGGGAAGGGTCGGGGAAGGAAGAGAAGGGGAGGACAGAGGATGAAATGGTTGGATGGCATTACCGACTGGATGGACATGGGTTTGGGTAGACTCCGGGAGTTGGTGATGGACAGGGAGGCCTGGCGTGCTGCAGTTCATGGGGTCGTAAAGAGTTGGACACGACTGAGCGACTGAACTGAACTGGACTGAACTGATACTTTAATACTGAAGGACGTACGGTTTAAATTATAAATTGCCAAGATGTTTCCTTCCCCCAACTTAATAGAGCAATTTGTAACACACATCAGCCTGCAACTAATTATTGAATACAATTTAACAGGTATTTTTGTGGTTAGTAATGTATCATTTAATAACAGGTATAAACTGGAGCCCCTTAGTACTCCAGATTCTAAAAATCTGGGGAACATCTCGTTTCTACAGCAACTCTGTGATTGGTTTACCGGCGACCCAGGTAGATTTTTGATTGGCCCACTCAATAGAAGTGGTCAAAGCCCGAGCCAATATGACCGGTACGAGGACAATATGGCCCCACAATTGGCTTTCCTGGAAGCCGACAGACACGTGGCTGCCGCAGGCCTAGCCGTACGTGGGAGGACCTAGTTTCGCTTACCTCGAGAGGGCGCCGGCGGCTCCTGGTTGCTAAAGTCTCGTTTTCCCATAAAGCCTCTGAGTGACCAATCAACTGACTGTCTCCATACCGCTTTTAAAGTCGGCGGGCCCTTTCACCAATAATAAGGCAGACACCACCCTCAGCTGGGGGATTGATGGAGAGTTTGACCAATCACCTCACAGATTCCTGCTATCTCCGCCTCTCTCTCGCGGGATTGACGATCCACCCGGCCAATAGGGGACGCCCAGTCGGCGGGTGGATGAAAGCGGCCCTCTGTAATGGCGGAGCGTGGCGGGGACGGGGGAGACGGTGAACGATTCAACCCTGGGGAGCTCAGGTAAGGGCGCGGCTCCCCCTTACATCTCGGCGCTCCGGCGTCCCAGGGGCTAATCCTGCTGCGCGGAGAGCCTAGGTGGAGGGTGGGCTGAGGAGGCGCGGCGGCTAAGAGCCGGGACCGCATGGGGTTGGGGAAGGGGGAAGGGAAGGCGGCTTGAATGAGGGAGCCGGGCCGGGTCTCGGCCGCGGCCTCTTGTGGGTTCTCGGGGCTCTTATTTCCGTTTTCGTGGGGCCCCGGCGCCCCTCGCAGCTTGCGGCCCGCAGGCTGGGCCCAGGGTTCCCGCTTTGGGGCCCCGCCTCAGACGCAGTCCGCCTGCGCTTGGGCAGCCCTCAGCCTGACTCCCGGCTCGGCGCCGCCGCGGGCCCAGTTTTCCTCCCTGAAGTCCTCCATGCCGCGGGCAACTCCTCGGCGCCCTGGCTCGGCCTTCTCACGCCCCCCCCCCCCCCCCCGCCGCCTTTTGGTGGCCCTGCGTCCTCCTGGTTCCTTTCTGCCCACGTCGCTTGCTTTCCTTTAACTTCACGGGGTCTCCCTTTCTCTTACCGTTTGATCCCTTATCCCGAGTTTATGAGTAGTAACAATAGCGGCAGTCATTTGTTTCGTGCTTCCGAGAGCCAGAGAGCCCTTTCCTTAGTGTTTTCTCTTGTAATCCTCACACCCACCTTTTGGAGTAGTTGCTCTTCTCGTTTTGCAGGCCCCGGAGCAAGAGCCACCTTCAGTTAAGTGACTTGCCCATCCTTCAGGTGAGGAAACCGACGTAGAGCCAGGTGTCTTTGGTAGAATCTTGGCTTCAGGAAGTGGCTTGAACGCAGGCAGCCAGGCTTGGGAGCCTGCACTTTTCTATCCTTCTCCCTTCTAGTCGTCTGCCCACGCCGTCTCCCTAAGGACGGCAGCAGTGACCTTTCTCGCTCTGGTTTCTGGGCTGCTTCTGGAATTTTTAATTGTCTTGGAGAGAAAAATGTTTAGTCAGTGGTTTTTAAGGAAAACGAGGTACTGAGCTTTACGTCTGATTGATACTTTCTTTTTTTCTTGGATGGAATAAAATGGCATTTCAGATGTTTAGCCCCCATTCTGAATTGTGCCATTGTTATCCTTTGAGAATGAGGAAGAATAGAATAAGTTAGGAGGACTCTAGCAATGTCTAGAGCTCCAGATAAAATTGTATGAGGAAACTGGATATTGTTACTAAAGTTTTCAGGGGGGAAAAAATCATGTCTTTGAGATGATGAGTTGTCACAAAAATTTTTAGTTTGGCAGGAATAAAGTCTTATTTCAGGGATGGATCTCAAATCTTTTAAACCGCCCGTGTATACTTCAACAATAAGTGATCAGAGTGCATTGCCAGGTTCCTTTAGTATTAGTGATGAAAGGGTTATACCTGATTCTGATCTCAAGAGGTACTTAAACTAGTCTTATGGATTGATTTCGAAACATTACTTTGCATTTAAGAGAGTATCTTTCTTCAGTTTTACAGTGAGTAGCCTTTTAGACTTTATTAATAGTAAGTGTAGACACTGCTGCAAAACTGATTTGAATAGTGCTTTAAATTAGGTGTTCTGTTGCAAATGTTTCATACCTTAACTTCTGGGGTTGGAAATTCCTTCCACAGCATGTGGTACAGACTTTTATTTTAGCATTTCTCATGGTTTAAGAGAAATTAGTTTTTTGTGGCCTCTGATTACAGAAATTGGGGCTTAATTTTTTGTATTTGTATTCTGAATATACGTCGTGGTGTGTCACCATCATAGTGCCTCACAAATAAGATTTTCAGGTATATATATTGTAAATAAATTGTTATAGGAGATTTAGAGATGGTCCATTTATTGGACTCACATTTATTGTATGCTATATGAGAGTAACTGACCTAGGTGCTGGCAGTAGAGTCTTGAACCAGACTAGAATCCTTTGTCCTCCAGGAGCTTCCATGCTAATTAAGATTGATATAAATTTCAAACTAACCACATCAGATGAGGAAATCAGTCTACAAGTGTGAAGAGATTTATACAAGGTCACTGAGTTATTGGCAGGGTCTGGATTAAAACCTAGGTCTCCTCACTTACGGAGAAGGCAATGGCACCCCACTCCAATACTCTTGTCTGGAAAATCCCATGGGTGGAGGAGCCTGGTAGGCTGCAGTCCATGGGGTCCCTATGAGTCGGACACGACTGAGCGACTTCACTTTCACTTTTCACTTTCATGCATTGGAGAAGGAAATGGCAACCCACCCCAGTATTCTTGCCTGGATAATCCCAGGGACGGGGGAGCCTGGTGGGCTGCCGTCTATGGGGCCGCACAGAGTTGGACACGACTGAAGCGATTTAGCAGCAGCAGCAGCAGCTCCTCACTTAGTCTGCTTTATAATTTGCCTCCCATATATCAGCATTTAAAATTTTTTGCTCCGTTGTGCTCAAGTATTTGCAGTCCTCACCATTGGGAAGATTGCATATCTAGATATAGTACTTCTGCTGCTGCTGCTAAGTCGCTTCAGTCGTGTCCAACTCTGCACGACCCCATAGACGGCAGCCCACCAGGCTCCCCCATCCCTGGGATTCTCCAGGCAAGAACACTGGAGTGGGTTGCCATTTCCTTCTCCAATGCATGAAAGTGAAAAGTGAAAGTGAAGTTGCTCAGTCGTGTCCTACTCTTAGCGACCCCATAGACTGCAGCCCACCAGGCTCCGCCGTCCACAGGATTTTCCAGGCAAGAGTCCTGGAGTGGGGTGCCATTGCCTTCTCCGATAGTACTTCCAGGGAAATACATTTGTTCTTGTAAAAAATTTTTTTGCATTTCTGTTCATGCATGTGCGCTTCTGTTTTCATAAAGATCCAAAGTGGTAGGAATGCAAATAATCTACAATAGGATTTATTTGGAGATCCAAATACCTTTCTATTCCTTTATGATTAAGGGTCATTAAGATAACTTTTAGAGTCATGTTTGTATAGATACTTTACCCAGGGCCTTTATTTACTTGTTAATGCTTTATGACTTATGACAAGGTACTTGTCTGAATTTCCTCAACTGTACACTGGGAATAAGAATATGCTGGTGTTACCACTGACTAACATGAAACAAGCTCTTTTTCTGTGCTATAGTTTCTTCTGTAAAAACGGTGCCAAACTTAGCTCATTGAGTTTTTGTGAGATAGAAAGACTTGTTACAAACAATGTCCCTATAACCGTGCCTGGTATAGAAGAAATACCTAGGGTTCACTCTCATTAAAACAGTAATTGAACACCTGCCTCTGGGCTCTGGGAGGCATCAGTATACTGAAGAGAAAATACTAGTGAGTATAGGTAATACAAAACTAAATAAGTGTGACATTTTTTTCATAGCATTTACCTCATAGTTGTAAACTCAGATTGGGTAATGAGACAGAAAGGAGGTGGGAGAGACTAAGGTGGGAAAGAACTTTGAGCTTAAACTGAAGAGTGAGAGTCTGTTACATAAAGCTCTGGGGAAAAGCATGCCAGGCAGAGGGAACAAGTGCAGAGGCTTCAGAGTAATGAAGTAGTTGATAAAAAGGACTAGAGTCTGTAGAGAGATCAGCAAGGGCCAGGTTGTATAGAGCCTGCTGCTAATGATTATAATAATATTAACACTGCTACTAATATTAATACCGTTTAACAAGGTAATTTTAGTAGTCACTAAATTATGGTTTTTGATTACTACTATTACTATACTGATGTTGTAGTAACAGCAATAATAACTAATATTTATGTGTTGAGCACTGTTCCAAGTACTTCATTAGCTTCTTTAACCCTCACTGCAGGTAAGATTGTTGTGATAAAGTGCATACAAAGAGCTCAGCACATGTGCTATACATATCTGACATAAGAAAATGGTAACTTGAGGCCGTCGATAGAGGAAATTATGTGAATTTTGCTACCATTTTCACTGCAGACATTTGAAAGCATCTAGCTTTTCAGGTAGAGCACTATGCTAGATTTGTGGGAGAATGAAAGTAATGATGGTTAAAATAGTTCACTGTGTCCCAGGTACCATCCTAAATGTTTCACAGGGATTATCTTATTGAACAGAGAGAAAGAGAGGTTTCATTTCTGTCCCCACTGCCCCTCACTTATCTGAGTATATTCAAGCTCAGAAAATATGTAAGAAGCCTGAAACAGAAGGCAGAGCCCTGATTTGACTTTCCATGGTTTTAGAGCCTAAAATACTTCAAGTTATAGTTAGAAAGTGTGAAATTCGAAAGAGAGAAATAATGTATAACTGAAGGCTGAAATGGAATATCTTTCCTTGGTGAAGTTTTTTCCTGTCCCAAAGGTTAAGACATTGCCTCGGTAACAGTGACCATCAGCCTTTTGGAAGTGCGTATAATTTGAAAAAGGCTGATTACTGGTTCTGCAGTCACTGCTTTTAACTCATACTTCTAACATTGAGTGTAGGATGATTTGCAGATTTGGTGAAATATGTTTGGTATAGTAGTTCTAGATGTGTTTACAATCCTAGTGCTCTCCTAGAAGGCAAATTGGTTCTTTCATTAGGATTTTTTTTATGTCAGAATTGAACTACAATGTGGAAAATTTAGAGGAAGTTGAAAGGGTAGTCTTAAGCACAGGGTTGAAAAATGTAGAGAAGTTGGAAGAATCTGGTGAGGTGAGAGTGTCAGAATGATTATTATCAGATGTACATGAGGATATAATTGTTAATCTTCTGAGCACTGGAATGTAAACTTCATGTTTATAATGGAGAGAATTATTGTAGCTACTGGATAGACTGTGATAGGTGCTCAGTAAATTGATTATGGCAAATTATAGTAAAGATTTTTGTAAGATTCTGCATACCCTATTTATAAGGTACAGTATCACCTACATATTCATTGGTTCATTCTGCAAATACGTACTGAGCCATCCAAATAACCCCCTCATTTCCTCCTAGATTTGGTGTCCATTGATCATTCTTACTGATGCACTCTGCTGCTGCTGCTGCTAAGTCGCTTCAGTCGTGTCCGACTCTATGCGACCCCATAGACGGCAGCCCACCAGGCTCCGCCATCCCTGGGATTCTCCAGGCAGGAATACTGGAGTGGGTTGCCATTTCCTTCTCCAGTGCATGAAAGGGAAAAATGGAAGTGAAGTCGCTCAGTCGTGTCCGACTCTTAGCGACCCCATGGACTGTAGCCTACCAGGCTCCTCCGTCCATGGGATTTTCCAGGCAAGAGTACTGGAGTGGGGTGCCATTGCCTTCTCTGCTACAGTGATACAAAATGATGACTTTCCAACTCTGCTTGAAGGGCTTTAAAAATTTGATGTAATCAGAGTTTAGTAGCTATATTTTTGTTACTTTGAGAAAGAGAATTTTTTTCATCGGTTTCCCATACAGGATGGCTCAACAGCAGGCCTTGAGGTTCCGAGGCCCAGCTCCCCCACCAAATGCAGTGATGCGAGGCCCACCACCTCTGATGCGACCTCCTCCACCTTTTGGTATGATGCGAGGCCCTCCTCCACCACCGCGGCCCCCATTTGGACGTCCTCCTTTTGATCCTAATATGCCACCAATGCCTCCTCCAGGTGGGATTCCTCCACCTATGGGCCCTCCACACCTTCAGGTAAAGAATGTAGAGATAGCTGTTTCTTTGTTGACATTGATGTCAATAGTTTGTATGAGTTTTGTTTTTAAAACTTGTATTCTTGGGTTTATAGGAGAATGAGAACTAAAGAGGACATCTTTATACTAATGTGTTGCTTCAGAAGCACTGATAATGATAATTAGTATGGAAATTCAGAATGGAAGTTTATATGGTGATGAAAAAATATGTATATTAGGATTGACTAAGGTAGTTCTAACTTGCCTTCATGTCTGACAGTTGTCTTCAATAATCTTCTTTATGGGAAATGATATTTGAAAGCTTATATGTAAAGTGAGGGAAGTTTGTTTTCAATGATACATGTTACCAGTGAATTTAAATATATCTATATATTCCTGAGGAATTCTTTCCAGGAATGATCCCTAGTATAGAATCTAGAATGTGACAACAAGCACATTTTGTAAGCACAGTATTTGGATTTTTTTCCTTCCCCAGGAAAAAATATGAGTGTCTCACAGTTTTAGAAATAGAATTCTTGTGAAATTTCTTTAAATGAAAATTTTCCTAGTGTTTTAACCTGAAGCATATATCCTTCTTTAGTGAAGTTATGACGGTATCAAGTCTCAAATACCTACTTTTGAGATTGTATTCTTTTTTGACTGTTTCTGAGTTTTCTGTTTATTTAGTCTGTACAGTTCTGAAACCAAATACAGTAGGATCATCTGCCTTCTGTTAGCTTAGATAATGAAGAATGAATTTACTAAAAATAGAGATAAGTGATGTTAGCTCTGATAGAGTTATATTTATGGCAGAAACACCAGATTTTAGTACTTTGCTTAGTTATTTTGTTGCCTTCCTAGCAGAACAGCCTGTCCCTCCTTTCCCCCTAGCCCTCTTAAACAAATTGTTAAGTGGTTTTATATTTTCTTCAGAATTAGAATAGGAAGTAACTTTTTGACTTGTTGACTGTGGTATAACTTGTTGTATGTGAATTTACTCTACTTTGTGCCTTTAAGAGTTAAACCTCCTTGTAGAATATTATAAAATGTAATGGGCTAATGTAACCCTCTGTTGGAAATATATCAGATGTTGTAATGGTATGCTTCCTACTATGATGCTTTTCTTGGTCTTAATGGACCATTGTGTGATTTTACATTAAATCCAAATGATTTCCAGATACTGTATAGCATATATTTGGAATGGATATTTTGTAGAACATGGGCCTGTATGCTGATGCTTGAAAGACAGTCAACTGAATCTAGAAAAAGGAGCATGGAAAAGAAAACTTTTTTAGGAAAATAAAACAACTTTCACATTATTAGCATAGTGTCAATTCCATTATCCAGATTAAGATGCTTTGGATAATTAAGTTCTAATGTTACTTGCAGATTATAGAGGAAATCTTTTCATCCCTGTTCAAAATCTGTTTTCAGAATGGCAGACCTTTTTTCTACTTTAGTGAGTTAGATATAGCAGTTACAGTTAAATTCTTTGGTTCAGGATCTTGGGTTGGGTCGGCAGTCATTGGAAGAATTATGAGGGATAGTGTTGAATCAGTAATGGTTTCAGGAGATTTATTTTTTTAATTGTAATATATACCATTTAAATTCTTCTCCCAAAAGTAAAGTGAATAATTATTTTACTGTATCTTTTAAACTTATTAATGTTAGCATCTTTGGTGAGCTACATTATTATTATTTGAAAACCAGGAAGTAAGTGTTTTCCTAGCTAATACTTTTTTTCTTATAGGAAAAGAGAATAAAAGGTTAGGTATATCTGATTTTTAGTTATTACTTGTTGTTTGTAAAATAACATTTCTCTTATAGTTTGTTGGTTCCTGTTGTAGGTGAGCTGTCGAGGCATTGGGTGGCTGGTGTTAAGAGAATCAGTTTTTTTTCTTCTGAAAGTAATCTAGTGCCCAGTATATGAAATAGCAGTTAAGGTATAAATAATAAAGCAAAACTCACCTATAATTCTCTAACCCAGAGATGGCTGTTATTAGTATCCTGGCATACTTTCTTCTAGTCTGTTTAGTAATCATTTTTATTACAGAACAACTTTGCTTACACAACAACCTAAGTAAATGTATTTGAATTGACTATAAAGCTAATTTCTCCTACAGTGCTTTACTTTTGGGTAGAATTTAGTAATGATTTGAAGGAAAAAAGACACACACAAGTGACACTACTTCTTGTGAATTAACAGAGACCACCCTTCATGCCTCCACCCATGGGAACCATGCCTCCTCCTCCTGGTATGATGTTTCCCCCAGGAATGCCTCCTGTGACTGCTCCTGGTACTCCAGCACTGCCTCCTACTGAGGAGATATGGGTTGAAAATAAAACTCCAGATGGGAAGGTAAATTATGAAATGTATTTAGGTTGTTATCTTCTTGATGACAGAAGAGTGAAACCTGGGAGTTTGGCAGATTGAGATCAATGACTGTATCCTTGCCAATTAAGAATGAAACTCAAGTAAGCCAAGGTAGGGCAGGACTCCAGGAAAGGTGCACTGGATTGGATTTCTGCACAGACGTAAGGTGGTCTGGAGCACTTTCATAGGTTTGCCTGTGATTCTGAAACCTGTGTTTTTAAATACACACTTTAAGTCCCCGTAACAGCTCTCAGGCTTAGTGTTTACTGGGAGAACTCACAGGACTCAGCACTATGACTAATTATAGAAAAAGGATACAAAGCAAAATCAGCAAAGAAAAAAAGGTGCATGGGGCGTAATTTGGAGGAAACCAAGCACAAGCTTTCAGGAATCCTTTCAGTTGGAGTCTCAGGAGAGTGTGTTTGATTCCTGTGCCATGGAATTGTGAAATCACTGGAGAAGTATTGTCTGCCAGGGACACTGTCCTGAGCTGAGGAATCAGGGTTTTCATTGGGGACTGGTCCCATATCTGGTACCATTTGCCTTGCACTTATCAAATTCCACACTTCCAGAAGGAAGGCAGGTGTAGAGCATAAACTGCATTGTTTGCGTAAATAGTTGAGCCATTCCTATCAGTTAGGGAATGGTGGACAATGGCTTTCTAGGGATAGTGGTCTTAGATCTGCTATGTTAACTGTGCACAAAACATAGCCTTGGTTCTCCTTTTTTGATGTGTGTTAAAAATACAATATGCTCTTTATAGAAAATTGAGGGAAGGGGAGAAAGTGAAAAAGCACCAATAATTTCA
The DNA here is from genome assembly GCA_024291935.2 of Okapia johnstoni. Lineage (NCBI taxonomy): Eukaryota > Metazoa > Chordata > Mammalia > Artiodactyla > Giraffidae > Okapia > Okapia johnstoni. Next base: position 49,717,146 of record CM044316.1, read on the forward strand.
TATGAACAGCCAATTCTGATGTACTTTCTCTTTTCTAGGTTTTTTAAAAAATACTATTTAAGACATATGATTGTATTATTTATAAATGATAGTTGACAGGTTCTTTGAAACTGATGATTTTGCTTCCTCCGCAGGTTTATTATTATAATGCTCGGACACGTGAATCTGCATGGACCAAGCCAGATGGAGTTAAGGTTATTCAGCAGTCAGAACTGACGCCTATGCTTGCAGCCCAGGCGCAAGTTCAGGCCCAGGCCCAAGCACAGGCCCAGGCCCAAGCACAAGCTCAAGCCCAGGCCCAGGCCCAGGCCCAGGCCCAGGCGCAGGCACAGGTGCAGGCACAAGTGCAAGCACAAGCAGTTGGTGCTTCCACCCCTACGACCAGTAGCCCAGCACCTGCAGTATCTACTTCAACATCATCGTCAACCCCATCCTCTACCACTTCTACCACAACAACTGCCTCTTCAGTTTCGCAGACAGTATCAAGTGAGTATTAGTCAGCGTGTGTTTTCATTTAGGAACTAGAGAAATGGACAAGTAGGAATGCATTCCCATATGGTCCTAGTTTAAGTATTATCCTTGATATTATTTAAAATACATTTTTGATATTAAGACTTTTGGCTAAAAAGAACAGAAATTTATATTAGTAGAAGAAATTATTTGTTCAATTGAAATTCATGAAACTAAACTGGGAAAGTGCAGCGTTAGCTGTTCAACTTGGCCAACAGTAATGTTGGGTGCTGTGGATTTGCAAAATAAGTGTGAGTCTTGGCCCCTATCTTGCAGAGTTTCCAGTTTTTCTAATTGAGGAGGCAAGAAAAATGCATGTGAAACAATTAGAAAATAGTGTGCAGAGTTATACAGCGAAACTAGAAGATATAAGAATTCAAGAAAACGGAGAGACAAGTGAGTGGACTACATGGGTATTGAGATGGATCATAAAGGGTGTGTAATAGGATTTGAATAGGTTCAAAATTTCAGAGAGGTGTTTCAGATGGGGGAACATAGGTCAGGAAATGATGGTCAATATAGTTTGTAAGATTGTTAGGTGGGAGGATTTTTATTAGTTAATATATTGAATAAGAGACCAGGTTATGGAGAGTTTTAAGAACCAGGCAAATGGGTGAGGCAGGCAGGCGCTAGGTGGTTTGTATGAATTCAGTATTCTGGAAGATTTTTTATTGTGCTCATTTTTTGGTTAGTGTTGAAATTGGGGAAACAGGAAAACTTTCAGTAATCTTGTTTAAAGGTAGGTAGGTCTCGGAATGATGTGCAGGCAGATGAGATGAGGACTTGAGTTAGAAGCAGTCCAAAAGGTAAGAGAACTTTCAGGTATGAAATCACAGAAGCCCAAAGGTACGTCTTTTCTCTAAAGATGAGCAGTGATGAATAGATTTCAGGGGTGAGGAGAGAAGAATGTTAATTTGACAAAAGAAACTCTTCTCCCTCCCCCAGGAGCTTGAGGACTAGGGAATTGTTAGTGTATATTACCTTATAAGAAATAAGAGAAATATAGTCATTTTAACAATTCAAATTTTATTTTATTTTATTTATACAAGTAGTAACCGAAGTAGTAAGGTACCTGTGACAGGGAGACAGTTTTTTTAAAGGCCGTACTTGATATTTTTTAGATAGCTTGGGAAAAAATATACTTAATGGGAAGATATAAATAATGCTTTATTAGTCTGATTTCTTCTGTAGCTATATTGAATGCTGAAAATATAGAAGTTTAGCAGTGATACTAGCTAGTTGGTTGAGGATCTTTGCCTTTTTATAGGCAAATGTTTCTTAAGCCTGTGCGGCAAGGTAGAAAGCTGACAGTTTTTATGGGGTACTTTTGGTCGAAATGGGAGGAGGCGAGCGTTAAAAGCAGTGTGGTTCTATGGGGAGGCCCTGTGTTGCTTCTGTTTTTTTCCCTGCCTTCTTCAGAAAGAGAATTCCTAGTACTTGTTAAGGAGAGTGGGTAGCCAAAAACTTTGAACTGTTCTCTATATATTCCATTTCTGTATTGGAGTGGTCTGTCAGTAGGCCCATAGGTGTCTTGTGGCTATTAACCATTCTATTCAGAATTCCAGTTTTTTTTCTTTTTTTTTTTTTTTCACTACTCTTCAGTGATAGGAAGGAAGGTATTTATTCTAAGAACAAAACAGTGAAATCTTGTTCTTTTTACTGCCTTTAAACATCAGTTTTGATATTGTCTTTGAGTATTCCTGACATCTGTTTTTATTTTGCTTGATTCACTGTCATGAAGTGTTACCGCACTATAATTCTTAATATTTTTCCATCTCTTAGAGGTAGTCACTTGTCTTCAGTTAAGGTCTGAGGCTGGATTAGTAGTATATTTTGAGTTCTAGTGTTATACTAGTCATTTTAGAAAATGGAGTTAGTAGAAATTTACCTACTATAAGGTCCTAGCCTCCGTCCTCCCAGCTCCTCATTTAATTCTTTTCCTTTGTCCCTTTTCTATCATGACTCGTGGCCACTAATCCAATTCAGAAAATCCTGTTTCAGCAAGAGGATGAGTGAATACTTTCTGCCATCTCCGTTGGTGTACCTTTCCCCTTGAAATTTGATCCCTTTCTAGTTCATTTTCCTGACTCCGATACTTTATATCATAATTTTAACAAATATTACTAAGTACTATTACCATAATACTTTGAAAAAATGTAATTCTATTAACTGCAGTATACACCTGTGGGTAAATGGAACTAAAAATTAAGGAGTTTATATTTTAACCCCAGTTGAGCCTAAACTCGTTTTATCTTGTGCAAGTTTGTGAAAAATGCTGATGAAATCCTACTTCTCAGGGAAGTTGGGAAATAACTAGATATATTTTCAGCCATTGCAGTAGATTGCAAATGATAAATGGTATATGTATGGGACTGGGCAAATGTTGCATGTAATTTGTATTTTTCACACTGTTATAAAATTATATTAATATGATACTGTACCCTAAGGCTAGGTCTATGCTAGACCACCAATTCATTCCTGGGCCCCTGAAGATACTTGTTTGGCCCTGCTGTCTATTTAGCCAAGGTGAGTCCCTCATTAACAAGTATGAAATTGCACACATCTTCCCAGCCTAAGTGAGTTTTTCATTGTTAGGAGCTAAAGGAAAGATAGTGACAAATTTTTCAGTTGAATTATTGAGTGGTTTGCAGTAAACAGTGTGCTTTCCCTTAGAATAAAATTGGCATAAAGGTTGGGAAGGCACTGTTTTTTTTATAAATTTGATGAATTCATTCTTAGTCCAATATAGGTAAAGTTTGATATTTTTCCTTCTGTCAAGATAAGATGACGTATTTGTTGCCAATGAATTATAAAAAAAACATTTTGTTTTGGAATGAGATGGTTTTGTGCAATATTATATTTGAGAACTGAAACTTTAAAGAAAGGAAATATGAATTTTATATATTTTGAGAGTCACGATTTGATTTTATGTGTGATTACTAGGGGTGAGATGTTTTTACTTTTCATATCTAAAAAGAATGTATTAGCAGAACCAAATTATTCTGAATTTCACGTTCTCCTTCCTGGTCTCACATTGGAAACCTGAGTGGTTTTTTTTCCTCTTTTTTTTTTTTTAACTTTTTTATTTTGAAATAATTATAAAGAAACCCAAGTTGTTTTTTTACTCCATTTGTTCATATCCAGTCAGTTATTAGTTACTGCATATCTTTTTCCCTCTGTTCTTCCTTTCTTGGACAATTCCAGATGTGTTGAAATTGATTTTCACATCTCTGTTTTTCCTTTTCTTCCTATGCATCTGCCAGATTAATTCATCAAATGAACAGTGATTATTATTCTTTCATTCAGAAACCTTCATTCTGCCTCCACCCATCCCTTTTACATTCACGAAGTCACATAAATAACACGTGAATGCATTCTTATTAAAAAAGAAAAATCAAATTCTGAAGCATGTGTAGTAAAAACAAAAGGATGTATACAGATATAGTTTGATGTTCATTCTTTTAGATTATTTCTCTGCATTTACGTGAGTTCTTCCCTTTCCCTACCCAGTCCAGTGCAAACTCATTAGTTGTGTGTTCAAGGCCTCCCAATGTATGCTTCTTGCCTACCTTTCCAGCTGTAATTTACTGGTTCTGTTGGTATGCCTAGTGTTTGACTAGTTGACTGCTTGCCTTCTGTTTTCTAAACAATTCCTTTTTGTCCCCTACTCTTTGCTTTTACTCAGTTTTCTCACCACTTGCTTATTTTCTCTTTTCACTTTGTCATTTTCCTTGTTAAAATCATAATCTTTCAAGGCCTATCATCACAGTATAAAATTTTCTGTACCGTCTCACAGTAGAAGTGGTCTTTGGGTCTTGATTCACACTCCTGTACATTTATCCCATCTCACTTTGTATTTTAGTTATTTTTTGTGTTTCATTTAACTATTTTCAAGCTTCTTGAAGACAGAGACCTTGTTATAAATACCTTGCAGTGCATGGAATGGGCCCTTAAATACTGAATGAGTGAATGATGAATGAGTATAGTAAAAATCATTTATGAACGAGTGATACATATTTTTGTTTTATTTTTTATCAGCACCCACAACACAAGATCAGACCCCAAGTTCTGCTGTTTCAGTTGCCACGCCTACAGTTAGTGTTTCAACTCCTGCTCCTACAGCCACACCTGTGCAAACCGTTCCTCAGCCGCACCCCCAGACGTTACCTCCTGCTGTTCCTCATTCAGTACCTCAGCCAGCAGCAGCAATACCTGCTTTTCCACCAGTAATGGTACCTCCGTTTCGTGTTCCCCTTCCTGGCATGCCAATTCCACTTCCAGGTAAACCAACAGATGATAATAGTTTTTCCAGTTATGTTTTCATATTGTCAGCTAGTTTGTTCTCATGTGTCTGTTGCATTTGAAATTTGCCTTGAATCTCACTTGTTTGAAACATTTTTGAAAGATTCATGGCTAACTGCAATCTTTTCTCTTCAGTTTTGGTAAATGTCCTTTTTTGTTATTGTTGTTTACATGTCTTAAAACTAGAGCCACATTTAAAGCTATACTCATTTTGGATAATGGCCTCAGTGAATTAAAAGTGATCATCTTTTTGTGTAAATATGTTCTAAATGCCATATTTTAAGGGATTGACTGTATGAAGTTAAGAAATCACGTCATAAGAGTTACCACAAGTGATTTATATACCATCCATTGGTCCAAGCACTTTATGTGTAATAAGTCGTGTAATTTTCACCACCATCTTAGGAGGTAGATACACAGAAAGGTTAAGGTTACTTGCCCATGGTCACATAGCTGATAAGAGATGGTGCTGGGGTTTGAGTCTGGGCACTTCAGATCCAAATACCATGCTCATAATAATGATGTTATACTGAGAAAAAATTGTGAGTCATGTAACTTTAAAAAATTCATGTGAAACAAAAAGCATGCTTCCCCTGTAACAATTGTGAAGTATAACATATACCACTTAAATGTTTACATGATTGCAGTGAATTCATGTGTTTTATTTTCTTGGGGGAAATAATTTCGACTAGAGAAGGAATAAAAAGATTATGGAGTAAAATTTTTCCCCATAGAAATTAAACAATGATAGTGTTCAGCATCCTAATATGAGAGTGTTTGTGGTTGTCAGACACATTTACTTCTTAATCCATGGTCTGTTCTCCTAGATATATAGTTGAAAATATTAATCCCTTAAAGAGGTCAGGGCTTCCCTGGTGGCTCAGACAGTAAAGAATCTGCCTGCAGTGCAGGAAACCCGGTTTGGATCCTTGGGTTGGGAAGATCCCCTGGAGGGGAAATGGCAACCCATTTCAGGATTCTTGCCTGGGAAATCCCATGGAGAGAGGAGCCTGGCGGGCTATAGTCCATAGTTGGACATGACACTTTCACTAAAGAGGTGAAGTTTACAAGGCTAATTTATAGCAAAGATGAATAGAACCTAGGCCTCCTCTCTCCTAATTTCGCGTTCCTTCCACGTGACTGCTGCTTTATTGCATTAGTTTTTGTGTAAAATAGGGTTGTGATACAGCTGTTAAGAGTTGCACACATGAATTATCACTGTCGCTCTAATTGTCTGTTTCCTTGTAACTGCTTTGAAAAGAACACTTTCAGCTATTATACCTGAGTAAGAAAGAAGCCAAAAATTTAAGAATTAGTGGGGTTTTTGGAAAATCTTTTTCATGTTGTTGTAGTGTTAGATAATGCATAGTATATGATATTTAAGAAACTGAAATCATTTGAAAGTAAGAAGAAAATAAATAAAATTTTCTCAAATACTTGGTATTACCCTTCTTTAAAATTAAAGATAAACAGCTAGATACTTTGCTCTTTGGAGTATTCTTTGTAGAAAATTAAGTGATAAATGGATAAAAGCATGACATAACCTCTTGCAATCTTGGTCTGCTTTAGGGCCAGGACAGTGTTAAGACCAGATCCTGAATTCGAGTCATCTTAAGGAGCTGGGGTTATTAATTCTGTAGAGGGAAGACTGAGAGGTGGCATAATAACATATATGAGATATTGGAAAGGCTGTTATCTAGAAGAGTTTGGTTTTGCTCTGGAGGTTCTTAATAGTACCAGTGAGTGAAAGAGTAGCAAAAATTATTTTTATAGGAAGTGGACTTTTGTCACAATAAAATCCCTTCAGTTACAGCTGTCTTTGAATATCTTCTGACTTCCCTGGTGGCTCAGATGGTAAAGCGTCTGCCTACAATGTGGGAGACCCAGGTGTGATCCCTGGGTTGGGAAGATCCTCTGGAGAAGGAAATGGCTACCCACTCCAGTACTCTTGCCTGGAAAATCCCATGGACAGAGGAGCGTGGTAGGTTACAGTCCATGGGGTCGCAAAGAGTCAGACACAACTGAGTGACTTCACTTTCACTTTGAATATCTTGGTCTTCTCTGGCCTTCACCCACCATTAAATTTTAGAACAGTTGGTAAACATTTGGGTTACCAGATGAGGTAGTACCTATGAAGTTTGGCAGCAAAAGACGTTTAATAAATGACAGCCATTAATGACATTTTGTAGGTCAGTTGGAAGATGACCCGAATTAGATAATCTATAAAATTTTGTGTGTGATACCAAAGATTCTTTGGAGAGGGAACTAATTTTTTATAGAAAGTAATATTAATATTTTTGAAGTAATATTTGTTAAATATTTGTAGTAAGGTAAATGGGGGATTTGGATGTAATTTATCTTGGAGCCTTAAATGCTATTTGAAACAGCAATGTATGGCTCTGAGGATGATTAAAGAGGGGATACTCAAACAAAATGATGGAAAGGAGTGGAAGAGTTAGGTGTAAAATAAAACCTTCAGAGGTGGCCTTTGGGATAGTGAATTGGATTAAGATTATAGGATTTCTACTGTAAAATCTTACTTGGAATTTTAAGAAGCTTATAGTCAGTGACATCAGGATTATCCAGAATACTAAATGGAATTTTCTAATTTCCTGGTAGAACATAATTTGAGGATGGATGGAGTTGTAGAGAAATTGAACAAATGTTCCTTTTAAAAAGAAGACTAAAAATTTAGCTCTTTGGTTATTTTGTGAGTCTTCATGGTATGCATATAGTCAACCCTCAGAAAACCTTACTTTGGTCTTTTTAACATGGCAGAGGCCTAAAATCAGTAGGTAGGACATGTTAGTTTTTATTTATTGGGGATGTCCTGTAATGTTGATAAAGTTCAAATACACTGAGAGTTCTCTAGTGCTGGGTTACTGAATTTTTCCATTGCTTTCTTTAAACATGGAAAATGAAACTGTACATATAACTACTCAGCATGCTTTTATGATCCAGTGCATTTGTTTTAGTTTCACTGTTAATAGAAGGTTTAGCTTTATGTTTTTATTTAAAATGTAATTAAGAAGTTAAGGCAGTTTGCAAAAATTGGCAGTATTTTTGTGTGTGTGTGAGTGAACATAGGCACATTATTTATAAACCCAGGGGTTTAGCTTTAATTTTTTTCTCTGAATCATGAATTTCTTTTCATGTACTTTGTGGGGAAAATAGTTTATTCTTTTTAATTTTTGTTAGAACCAAAATAGGTTTAGTATTTTTTTAGCCAAAACAAATAGAAAATAAAATTTAATTTCCAAACCCTTTGCTTTAGGCCTTTTCCTTTAAAAATTTTTAAAAATTCACTCTTTAATTTCAAATTTCCTCAATTAAAAAATCTTAGTTTTCCAGCTTTTCCCTTCATTCCCTTATCATCATTGTAATGCATAGTGATGAGGCTTCATTCGTCTAAGAACTGTACGTAATTTCCTTTCCTTTAGCTAGCTTAAACAAATTGGGGTTTCTAAATTAATCAACCCATGTAGTTATCAGTGGGGCTGTGTTTTTCTTAATTTGTTAGCCTATCTCCACAGTGTCCCAAGCCCATGGCATTCCACAGAGCAGGCACTACACGTGGATATTCTGTCTTTAGTTGAATGCTACCCTCCTCTTCATCCTTGCCCTTTTTGTTATTTGCAGCGGAATATTTGGATCTATCTTCTACTTAATTTTCTTCCTTGCTCTCACACTCTTTGTCCTACCTTACTGTTCTCCTTCTGCATGGTTGAGCTCCATGCCTCTGCTTCTGCTTGTAGTTCCCACTTAGCAACAGCACAGAGAAGGTGTCTTGTCAGTGCCATGCTGCATCTGCCTTTCACTAGTATCTTAAGCAGCCTGGACTTGATGTCCTGTGGGAAAATGTCCCACGTGGAAACCTGTTATGCATATGTAATGAAGGGGCTTTTCCTTTGTTGACTTGAAACTCTTGAGACTCCTTCAAAAATTACCAGCTGGTTTGATAAAAAGGTAATTGATGCTATAACTTAGAATTAGTTATCATTGAATTTGGCACCGCTTCCCACAAAATATCAAACAGAAAGAAATTTTACTCCATCCTTGGTCTTTTTCATTTGGAAATAACATTCTAAATTGTAGTGGTAAATTATTTCCCTGAATCCCAGTGGTAGCCGACATACAATGGCAGCTTTCCAACGTATGCTTGCTTATCCATTTTACAGGTGTAGCAATGATGCAAATAGTCAGCTGCCCGTATGTAAAGACAGTCGCTACCACCAAGACCGGTAATTTTTAAAACCATCTTAGTTTGTTTTGTCTGTAAGTTGGCATGGTAGTGAATGTTGTTGTTTATCCTTTTATTTATTTATTTTGCCCAAGTGAGTGGATTTTTTTATATTTTTCTTTATGAGCAGTATAAATGCAGTTGTCATATTTGGCCAACACTTAATTTTCCCAGTTGCCTGTAGTATTAGCTTTGTTGGTTCACAAAAGCAAATAAGGTCAGATCACTTTATATCTTGATTTTTGTAATAAGTGTAAACAACTTCATTCTCATGTTCATAACATTTAATTTTATTTTTGATGTGTGTTTTTAAGTTAAATATAAAAAAATCATTTCCATGTGTAAAGTGATGTGATTATGCTTGCATGCTAGTGAGTTTATGTGTGTGAATATTTGTGTGTGTATAGTATAAATTTGCATTTTAAAGTTACTGCAGTTAACTACCTGAAACTTAAATTCTAGTATAGGATATGAAGATTTTTTTTTTTTCCAATTTTAATTCACAATTTTGATTATGTAGCACCAGCTTATTTAGCTGTCTGATGAAAAATATAAATCTTGGCTTATCTTTTAAAAATAAAAGAAACTTTGCTCTCTTTTTGGAAAAGAATAAACTGTCAGAGTTTACAGGGCTATGTGACTTAATCACTTAGTATGTTAAAATTGATTTGACAACAAAGTCAGGGACTTATTTTTACTTATTTATTTTTTCAGTCATTCACTTTGAAATAGAATTTTATTCGTATCCTTTTTAGGTATCTTAGAACAAGAAAATAATTTTACCTCAGGAAATATTAGTAAATGTGCCTGTTGCCTTGATTTCATTAGAACTTAAGATATTCTTTATAAAAATATATTTTTACTAGAGAATTTATCATTTTTATAGTTTTATGTTATTACGATTTATTAAGATTTCATTATAGGTGTGACAGATTTCTTACTTTAAGGTACTTCTTGGGTTGAATTTCTGAATCTAATTGAATTTAGGCATTAGAAGTAAGTCAGATTTAAGTAATTAAATAATATTTTATATGATTTTTTTTTTTGTTTCAGTTGGCTCATTCATTTACTGATGTTTAATAGAAAGATTTAGGTCGTATTTTAAAGTTTTACTTTGTATCACAATTTGGTACTTGGATCTAATATTTTTTATTATTGTTCTTTTAGGTGTATTGCCAGGAATGGCCCCTCCTATCGTACCTATGATACATCCCCAGGTTGCTATTGCAGCTTCACCTGCTACCTTAGCTGGAGCAACAGCAGTTTCTGAGTGGACTGAATATAAAACAGCGGATGGGAAGACATATTATTATAATAACAGAACATTAGAATCAACCTGGGAAAAACCCCAAGAGCTAAAGGAAAAAGGTATAGTTGTAATGACTTAGTGGGGCATAATATACATAGAATGCTATTTGAAATTCTAAATTAATTCCTTTTTAAAACATTTGAGGGATTTTCTATTTATATAATGTTGGATTATTTATTTCCACTGCATTGATAATGAATTTATTTAAAAAGCCACAGTTCTGCTTACATGTTTGTCCATCATTTTACCTTCTAGAGAAATTAAATTATATGTCCGCACTAATCGATATATTTTTTACTGTTGTCAGGAATTGCATAATTGCCTAATTAGCTGTTGAATTACTGTCTTCATCCTTACTGAGATTGATAGTAGTGACCAGGAAGGAATGTGTGTATTGTGTGTATTCTGAAGAAAAACTTTAGGCTGTTGGAACCTTGGAGGAAGAGGACTCATAATTTTCTATAATCACAAGTCCCTGTTTCTGTTTTTTAGTATGTTATCCCTTTCATTTGTAGCAAAAATGATACATGAATGTAAGACTTTATGTCCTTGTGAAATTAGTAGTTCTTTTCTGCTGACAGTTTCCTAATTATTACAGCAAGGTATTTGAAGTTGAGCATGACATTAGATTCAAATCAATGATATTATAGGAAGAACGTTTTATTTTTGTGGTTAATAGCTAGAAATGGAATATCCTAACTGCTTAGTCCCAGAGTTCATCAGAAGTTACATCAGAACCACTATATGATGTTATCTTCATTTTTTAATAGAAAAACTAGAGGAGAAGATTAAAGAACCAATCAAAGAACCTTCTGAAGAACCTCTGCCAATGGAGACAGAGGAGGAGGATCCTAAAGAAGAGCCAATAAAGGAGATAAAGGAGGTAAAGGGCCATTTCCTACTGACATGAGAGCCAGTGTTGATTGTTGGGTACAGTTTACTGGTAACTGAAAATCTGTTTGCTGTGGTTTTAGATAATTGCTGTAAATCTGATCCCTGAAATTTTAGGATTCTCTGAAATTTGTAATTCAGTTTTCCCTTTGAAAATTTCATTAAATTACTTCTTACACGAAACTAAGACCCCCCTAGAAAGAAAGGGCCTTGGACCAGAGCTGATGTCTCCTCCTGACTTACAGACTGCTACATGTTATAATTTTAAGTACAACTTCATATTTGGGGATTGTTCATTGTATTTTACCTGTCCTCTCCTGCATAGAATAATCTCTACAGCACTAAAAGAGCTCTGCTTTTTGGACGCTCTGCTAAGTAAGGAATTTAGCAGAAAAAGAAACAACCTTAAATGAAGAAATCTCCTCTAATATTCTCTACCCCTTTCCTTATTTCTACTCCTAAACAGATGGTTAATGACTCTGTAAGTTAGAAGCATCTTCTGATGGGGTCTATATTTCTGTGTGCGTGTCTTCTCAGTCATGTCTGACTCTTTGCAACCCCATGGACAGTAGCCCACCAGGCTCCTCTGTCCATGGAATTTTCCAGGCAAGAATACTGGAGTGGGTTGCCATTTTCCTACTCCTGGGGATCTTCCAGACCCAGGGATTAAACTTGCATCTCCTGCATTGGCAGGCAAATTCTTTATCACTGTGCCATCTGGGAAGCCAATGGGTTCTACTGTTGTGGAATTCAGCTCTGCCTAGGGGGCAAAGATTTAGGAATTCTGACTCAGACTCTCCCCTCTGTATAGTAGCAACAGTCATTATGTTAGTTTTACTTTAAGGTATTTTGCAGTCTTGTGTTTGTGGGATATTCAAGTATAATTTTATGACATTAATTTAATGGGAGTAATACAATGTCCCATAGGAGCCCAAAGAAGAAGAGATGACTGAGGAAGAAAAAGCTGCCCAGAAGGCAAAGCCAGTAGCTACTACCCCTATTCCTGGTACTCCGTGGTATGTAGGTTACTTAATTAGTAAGTTGTTTTATTTATTTATTTATTGCTATGTTTGATAATTACATTATTACACAATAGGTAGAAAAAGTACTTTAAAAAAAAGTATTTGTCAAATACTGAATGTTTTTTGGTTGTTTTATTTTGGATTCTCAAATCTAAAACTCAGCTGCTGTAGTGTCTTGCTTCTTTCACAGAACTCTTCTGTTAATATTTACTGATTATAATTATATACTTGAACCACTGTAAGATCCTGAATCTCCTTTTTTATTGTTTGAAATATTCTAAAATTGCTTTTTATATATCCTCATAAATGATTATGTTTAGAGAACTTTGTAAAATTACATCTTTTTATCTTAGCTTTGAGTAGTCTGTTTTTTCTTTCCTTTTTTTGTTTGGTTCTCCCTTTTCTTCCTCTCCCCACATCAGGGCTTTCTTTCCCTATTCTATTTAATCTGTATTCAATCTGCTTATGGCAATGAGTTGGCTCGTTTCTTAAGTCTTGTAATCTGTAAATTCCCCTCCAACTTGTTTTCCTTGCTTTTTCCTCCTTGGTTTTATTTGTTCTATAGAATCCCACAGTCTGGGTTTTATTACTGTATCCTAGTGGTACTTTTTAATAGAACCCTCCATTCTGAATTTCCTGTAAATTTAGCAGGCATTTACAGAGATGTGATCAAATTCTTGCTTGATCTTTTTGGCAAGACTAGTTTCTAACTAATGATGACCTTTCCCTCAGGAGGCATCTAGTTGTCCCTTTTTTGTGTGTCATTTTAATGGTCATTGCTGATTTTTGCCTAGATCAGTGGTTTTCAACCAGAAGTGATTGTAGCCTCCTCCCCTCAGCCCCCTCCTCCCTGAAGTGGATGTTGGGCAAAGTCTGCAGGCATTTTTGGTTGTCATAACTGGAAGGTATTAAAAGCATGTGGTAGGTATAGGCCTGGGCTGCTCCTAAACACCCTACCATATACAGGACAGCTCCCTGTAAGAATTATTTGGCCCAAATGCTAATGATGCGGAGAATGAAAAACCTGGCCTTTTGGCATATTTACACATTTGCTTTTCCTACAGCCAAGACCAATAGTGTCAGCAACAGTATGATTACCGAAGACAGTTTAAGATTTTTTTCTGGTTATATTCCTACCTAGGCGTGCTAATACAGCTCCAGTGGTATGAGCCATAAGTGTGGAGTGAGAAGCTGTCAGGACATTTCAGAATTAATAGAAAGACTATGGACAAAGAATTCTTGTGTCACCAGGGCTTCCTTGGTGGCTCAGATGGTAAAGAATCCACCTGCAGTGCAGGAGACCTGGGTTCGATCCCTGGGTTGGGAAGATCCCCTGGAGGAGGGCGTGGCAGCCCACTCCAGTGGAGATTTGGAGAATCCCCATGCACAGAGAAGCCTGGTGGGCTACAGTTCATGGGGTCGCAGAGAGTTAGAAACGACTAAGCACTCAGCACATGGACAAAGAATTCTTGTGTCACAAAACTACCTTGTGCTAATAATATGCATGATAAAGTGCTTAGGGTGAAGTGTAATGATAATCTGCATCATTTAATATATCAAAAAAATAAGACTGGCAGATACTTAGGGGAAGGATAGATATGTGATAAAGAACATATGATAAAATATTAAGCCTAAATTTAGATGGTCAGTTACATTGTGTTCACTGTTCTAGAGACATTCTTTGAATATTTCTATATGTTTTAATTTTTTCATAATACTGAGTAAAAACCTATGGAAATAAAACTATAGAAATGCATCAGCAATTAATCAATTGATAAAAATAAAGTCACCATGCCAGTCTGGGTAAATATGAAATTTCAAATACCATAAGTTCAAAGATAAATTTTTCATAAGTTAAAATCCAACACAGGTTACAAACAAATTGTGAATGGCAAATAAAGGCAGCCTCACTTTAACTTCGTTGTTCAGTCGCTCAGTCATGTCCGACTCTTTGTGACCCCATGGACTGCAGCAGGCCAGGCTTCCCTGTCCTTCACCATCTTATGGGGCTTGCTCAAACTCCTGTCCATTGAGTCGGTGATGCCATCCAACCATCTTGTCCTCTGTTGTCCCCTTCTCCTCCTGCCTTCAGTCTTTTTTCCAGCACTAGGGTCTTTTCTAATGAGTTGGATCCTCTCATCAGGTGGCCAAAGTATTGGAGCTTCAGCTATAGCATCAGTTCTTCCAATGAATATTCAGGGTTGATTTCTTTTAGATTGGTTGGATCCCCTTGGAGTCCAAGGTACTCTCAAGAGTCTTCTCCAACACCACAGTTCAAAAGCAGCAATTCTTCAGCACTCAGCTTTCTTTATGGTCCTACTCTCACTTTCATACATGACTACTGGAAAAACCATAGCTTTGACTGGATGGACCTTTGTTGGCAACTCTGCTTTTTAATAGGCTGTCTAGGTTTGTCATAGCTTTTCTTACAAGGAACAAACATCTTAATTTCATGGCTGCTGTCACCATCTACAGGGATTTGGGGGCCCCCCAAAATTAAGTCTCTCGCTGATTCCATTGTTTCCCCATCTATTTGCCATGAAGTGATGGGACCAGATGCCATGATCTTAGTTTTCTGAATGTTGAGCTTTAAGCCAACTTTTTCACTCTCCTCTTGCACTTTCATCAAGAGGCTCTTTAGTTCCTCATCGCTTTCTGCGATAAAGGTGGTGTTATCTGCATATCTGAGGTTATTGATATTTCTCCCAGCAGTCTTAATTCCAGCTTGTGCTTCACC
Organism: Okapia johnstoni; assembly: GCA_024291935.2. Lineage (NCBI taxonomy): Eukaryota > Metazoa > Chordata > Mammalia > Artiodactyla > Giraffidae > Okapia > Okapia johnstoni. The sequence goes on from CM044316.1 coordinate 49,732,157, forward strand.
TAGTCCAACATTTCTCATGATGTACTCTGCATATAAATTAAATAAGCAGGGTGACCGTATACAGCTTGAATGTTCTCCTTTCCCAGTTTGGAACCAGTCCATTATTCCATGTCCAGTTCTAACTGTTGCTTCTTGACCTGCATACAGGTTCTCAGGAGGCAGGTAAGGTGGTCTGGTATTCCTATCTCTTATCAGAATTTTCCACAGTTTGTTGTGATCCACACAGTCAAAGGCTTTAGTGTAGTCAATGAAGCAGAAGTAGCTGTTTTTCTGGAATTCTCTTGCTTTTTCTCTGATCCAGCAGATGTTGACAGTTTGATCTCTGGTTCCTCTGCCTTTATGGCACGCTAAATCTTTGTGATGCAATCTTAGTAAGCAGTTGGAAAAGTTACAAGTCTCCATGAGCTTAAAGACTTGTTTTGTCAAAACATTAAAAATTTTCTTAGAACCAGAAACTAAAGTTTACCGAACCTAGAAAATTTCTAATTTTTGATCCCTCTTTATTCTTAAAAAGAAAAAAAAAGTAAAAGAAATTCAAACTGATGCTCTGAAATACCAGGAAAAAAAATTCCATTGTAATTAAGGAGAACATGAAACTTCATGATTTACATTTAATTTCTTAGCTTATCTCTAAAGAAATAGTAATTTGAAGAGCAGCATGTAAAGATACAAAGAAATAAACTAATAAAATTTGATTATCCAAATGAAGTAGCATACTTGGTTAGCTGAACAGTTTAAAGTTACAGTTACCTATCTTATAAGAAATAGAAAATAATTAGGGAATTAAAGTTACACTGTTGATACATTCCTTCATTGATAAAACTTGGGAGATAATTTGGACAAGTGATTATCTTTCAGGTATTCAGATGAACTATAAAAACACTAGGACCGTATAATTGCAGTTTTGAAGAGGAACGGAGATGCTTCCTAAATAAGACACAAAACCTAGAAGCTGTTAATAAAAAGATAATTAAATTTTATCTCATAAAACTTTTGTGTGATAAGGTTTTGGGTATTTTGTAGACTAGAATCTTGCTAAATTCATCTATTATAGTTTTGTAGATTTCTCTGGGATTTTCTTCATGCAGAATTCTATCACCTGCAGATGGGAGTATGTTTCTTATTTTCTGATTTTTAATGTATTTTATTTTTCTTTTCTTGTTGCTAGGATTATCATATCAATGCAATGCTAAGTAGAAAAAATGAACATCCCTGCCTTATTCTCCATGTAGGGGGAGAAATTCAGTCTTTTACATCAGATATAATATTAGCTCATACAGTTTTTTAAAAATTTGATACTGTTTTTATCATAAATATGCATCTTTTGAAATGAGTTTTTCTCTTACATTCTTTTAATATGTAGAATTACTCTGAATTTTGATTGTTTAACTTTGCATTTCTGTAATAAACCTTAATCATGGTAGATTAATCTTTTTAATATATTGTTGGATTTGATTTGCTAATATTTTACTAAGTATTTTTGCATCTATACTTGTGGCATATGAATCCATAAGTTTCTTTTGTAATGTTTTTGTTGGATTTTGGTATTAGGGTTTTGTTGGTTTCAGGAAATGAGTTGGATGGTGATTGGTGATTTCTATTCCTCTATTTACTGAAAAAGTTTGTAAGATAATACTTTCTCATTAAGGTTTTATAGAATTAACAAATAAACCATCTGTGGTCAGAGTTTTTTTGGGGGGAAGGTTTTGGGTAACAATTTAAACTTCTGTAATAGCTATAGGACCATTCGTTTTGTTTTGTTTCTTTTGCTGTCTTTGGTTAAGTTGTATTTTTCAGGAAATTTGCCTGTTTTGTGTAAGTTGAACTTGTTTTAATTATTTTCTTAGTTCCTTTGAATGTTTCTGTTATTATTATTCTCTTAATATCCTTTAAACGTCTATGATCTGTGGTGATACCCCTTTTTCTTTCCACGTAGTGGTGATTTGTTCCCTGTTCTGGACCTGTCAAGCCAGGAGTTTGCCTGTTTTGTGGTCTTTCATAAAGACCACAAGTTTTAGGGTGGTTGGGCCCCTCCACTCTTGCCCAGTCTTATTTCCTTTTTTCTGATTACTTTGGATTTACTTTATACTTTTGCTAGTTTCTTTTTCTAGTAATTTTGAAATTACTCTTAGGTCATTAGTGTTCTTTTCTTATCATTTAAAGCTTAACATAGTTTCCTTTTAAGCACTGCTGTAGCACCAGCCTACAAATCTTGATGTGTTATATTTTCATTACCGTTCAATTTTTATTATAAAATTTATTTTTGATTTTTGTCTTTTACTCATGTTATTTAGAAGTCTTTTGTTTCATTTCCTTAATCTGAATTTTTTCTATGTATTTCACTTGTACTGATTTAATTGTCCTGTGGTCAGAGAATGTGCTTTCTTTGGTTTTGATGCTTACAAATTCATTAAGACTTTTTTTTTAAATTGTTCACCAGGTGGTCTTTCTTGGTGCTGTTACTTTTAGGGTTTAGTTGGTCTGGCAGTTGTTGAGAGAGTTCTGTTAATCTGTTATAATAGTGGAATTGCCTATTTCATCTACTTTTAAGCTCTGTAAACAGGCTTATTATATATGTTTTACAGTTGTTACATGTTCCTGATTGTCTTTTTTTTATCATTATGAAAAAACCCTATTTCTCTCATAATACCCTTTGTCTTGTGCTGTTTCCATCCATTTACTTTCAAAGTTTGTCTCTTAAAACAGCTTATAGTAATGTCTTGTGTTTTTATTCACTTTGTCAATTCTTGCTTTTCAAATGGGAGTGTTTAGACTGTTAACACCAATGTAACTTTCGGTTGGATTTAAATCTATTATTTGTTTTCTGTCTTCTCTATTTTTGTTCCTCCATTCACCCTTTACTCCCTTCATTTGAATTATTTGAACATTTTCTAGCATTCCATTTAATAATTTATCTCTTGGCTCTAGGGTGGTATCTCTCTGCATTTAGTTTTTCTTGTATTATAATACACCCACTTAACGATCATAGCCTACTTAGAGTTTTTATTGTAGTACTTCATGTAAAATGTGGGAGCCTTGTTATCGTATAGGTTCTTTTTTAACATTGTACCTACTGACCTTTATGTTACAGTTGTCATTTGTATTACTGTTACATACATGAAAACCCCAATGTGCATTGTTCATAATTTTTCATACCTATTTTGAAGAACTTAAGAGGAAAAAAAGTCTTTGATTTTACCATTTCTGTTTTTTTCCTTCATTACTAAAGATTCAGGTGCTTTTTTATTTGTTTGTTTGGTTTTTTTTTAGGTATCACTTCCTTTCAGCCTGAAAAACTTTCTTACAGGGCAATTCTGATAGAAATGAAATCTCTTAGTTTCCCTTCATTGAGAATGTCTTCTTTTCCTTTGTTCCTGAAGGATGTTTTTGCTCTCTATGGGATTCTAGGTTGGCATTTCCTTTTTTCCTGGACTTTAATAATGTTGTTTTGACTGTATTTTTGCCTCTGTGGTTTCTGGTAAGAAATCCACAGTCCCTGGACTTGTTTCCCTGTTTGTTTTCTGCCATACTTTTTGTTAGCTGCTCTCGAGGACTTTTCTTTATATTCGATTTCCATCTGTTTATGTTGTGTCTAAAAATGATTGTCTTGAAGTTTATCCGGTTTGGGGTTCACTGAACTTCCTTAGTATTTATGTCTTCTACCAAATTTGGAGATCTCTTTGGGCCATTTTGTCTTTAAATTTTTTTTGCCCCAATACTCTCTTTTGGGATCCCAGTGACATGTCTGTCAGGCATTTTGATATAGTCCCATAGGTTCCTGAAACACCATTCTTTTTTTTTTTTAACAGTTTCTCTGCTGAGAACCTCTGTCTTCTTTCATTTGAAGTTTTGGCTTGTCTTTGTTTTGTTTTTCTTTATCTCATTAAGTGTAATTATAATTGCTGCTGTAAAGTGTTTGATTATTTCAACAATAGAGTCTTTGTCTGATTAATTTTAACATCTAGGTTACCTTGAGCTTGGCAGCTGTTGATTAACTTTGATTATTTGGTCATAAAGACCTGATTTCTCTTAGTTTTAGCTGCTTGTGCTACTGTTACTGTGCAACCAGGGGCCTCAGCAGAGGTTTGAGGGAGGAGAAATTTATACCCTTGCTTCTCTAAATTTTGACTCCATATCTGTGTTTTGTTTTTTTTTAAACCTTAGAGAGTTCTTATGTACTTGTTTTTTTCCTGTATTGTTGCTGAGTTTCTAGTTGTAATTAATAGGAACAGTGGGTTGTACTGGGCTACAGTGCCATAGCACAATAGGTGCTTTTATTCTTAAATACTTGATAGAGTCAGTTATTAAAAGCTTTATAAATAATTGCATTTGAGTTTGTAGTCTGGTTTGGTAGGAAATAGTAAGTATTATGTAATAGGTCAGATGCTGTGGTGTATTCTTTAGCTTTAGAACTCCTTAATAGCATTATTATTTGCTGTTAGGCTCATCTTTTGTGATAGGTTAACACTGAGTGCGCCAGACTTGTTCCTGAGCACTCTAAATTCTGATCATGAATGTTTTGCTTTTCCTAGTTTTTTGTTAGTATGTTGAGTTGCTATTTTACTTAACCCGTAGCCAGTCACCTCTCCTGTTCTGAAAATCATATTTGGCTCTCTGTGTAAGTAACTCTGTAATATGAACATGTCCTTCCCCACCACCACCACCTCCCCTTTTGATTGGATGGCATTAAAAGACCTAACTATAAAATATGTTCCATAACATAAGAAAATGTTTGAATCTATTCCTAGGTGTGTTGTTTGGACTGGTGATGAGAGGGTCTTCTTTTACAATCCTACCACCCGTCTTTCTATGTGGGACCGACCCGATGATCTGATTGGAAGGGCAGATGTTGACAAAATTATTCAGGAGCCCCCTCATAAAAAAGGAATGGAAGAAGTGAAGAAACTAAGTAAGTCTTAAATTAGGATTTATCCTCTAATTTGAATATTCTTTTAATATTTTTATGGAAAATATGAGGCAGTTTAGAAATGTCTATTTTCAAGGAATATTTGAGAAATGGAAAGTAGACTGCTCTTCTAGATTGAGTTTAGATGATTAAAAAATAGAGAATTTGGATAAAATTATGGTTAATAAAATATATATTTATAAAAATATTTATTATATTTTAAAACATTATCTTAGAAACATCTTGTTCTTTTCAAGGTTGTCCAACATATGTTGGTACTGCTGATACTTGTTTCATTCTTATTAATAGTACTAAAATGCTTCTTAGTGAGCCTTTCAGCACCTTTTGTGATTAGTGTTACATATTTTGAAATAATCAAGCTGTGCAGAGTATTTTTAAAATATTGTTTATTAAAATTTGGTTAACTAAAACTGCAGTCTTTTACACTTGATGAAATTTCAGGAAGTAAACCTTATTCCTGGGACTAGAGAGACACCTGCACCTTATTAAGAGATAATCTTTTAATTCATCTTACCCTCAGACAGCCTTTCAATATATAAGATATATAATAAATAAAAATATTTGTATATAATTTTTATTGCATTTTTACTGATAATTTGCCATGGTATTGATAGGATTGTGTTTTTTTAAAAACCCTTGATGTAGTATAGAAGCATGATAAATGACTCATTTAATACTTTAGTTGAAACAGTCCTGATATATCATTTATAATAATTGAGAAATCTTCATAGATTATATATATATACATGGTACTAACATTTTGTGCTTGCTAGTGATTTCCAAATTATTGGAACTTGGTCTACCTGGTGCAAAAGGTATAAGGGTTTTATTCATTTATTTGATAAATATTCACTTATTTGATAAATGAATACAATATTCATTTATTTTATAAATTTTATGTTAATAAAAATTTCAGAATGAATCAAGTTTAATGTAAAGGGAAGATTAATAGAGGAGTTGCAGAATTATCATGATTTCTTTTATGTTTTATAAAGAAGTGTTATAGATATATAAATAGTTAAGGAGTGATTTTATTAAAGAAAAAATTGTGTAATATGTGCATATAACTATTCATAATTTTTGAAATTTTTTTTGCCAGGGCACCCAACCCCGACAATGCTGTCCATCCAAAAGTGGCAGTTCTCTATGAGTGCAAGTGAGTGAGCTATAAGTTGCAGCTTTAAAAAAATACTGCTGACACAAGTGTTCCAGTAGTGGTTATCAGAAGGATTCATACCTAAATATTTAAATTGTTGCTTGCTTATTTTTATTCTGACGGTTAAATTAAATTTTCTTATAGTTAAAGAAGAACAAGAATTAATGGAAGAAATGAATGAAGATGAACCTGTTAAAGCCAAAAAACGGAAGTAAGTTATACTTATAGTTTATGTAATTTAGGTAGATTTTTACCTTTTAAAAGATGATTAGGCTGCAGTCAGTCCATGATTAGGACAGGTAATGTGTGTGTTAGGAGGCAGAAGTCATGATTGCTCTCTTTAGGCCTATTACTGAGCCTTGCTTTAGGATGTGGAAATGGTGTCCCTTCTCTTTCTAGATATGGAAGAGTTTTGGTTATTTAAATATGCATTATGAAGCCAAATGACATTATTATGATAAATTATTTTCAGAGATTCATTACACCTGAATTTTATAAAAAAAGGTTTCCTTCCTAATGTAGACCCCAACAGATACCGTTCCAAAAATCTGATAAATGTAGACCCAGACTTCTCTCTCTTTTTATATACTTGTCACTTCACTTAGTCCTTGTATCCGTGGTCATTACTTGTTGAAGAAGGAACCCCTGAGCTTATTATTATTTGAAAGTGCTCTGAGAGAAAGAAAGTGGTATAAATGGGAGCCTTAGTTTGACCAGTGTGCAGTAAAATATGAATGTTACTAATTATGGGAGGGTGAATGGGTGGGGTAGAAGGTGTTTGTATATGAGTGGGGGAGGCATGGGACCATTATTTAGCAGCAAGAAGGAAAGTTTGAAGACATTATTATGGATTGGTTTATCATAGTCCTTATCTGAGGACAGATTGAATGCAGCCAAATTATGGCAAAGAAATCAGTACGACAACCCCTGTTAAGGGTGCTTCTTTTTTTAAAAAAAGTTTCTTTATTGGCAACAGTGTTAAAGAAATTAAGATATTAAAGTGTGACTCATAATTGACCACAGTAACAACAGCTGTTTGAATTTTTACAGTTGACTTTTTAGTTCTTGACCAAATGTATTTTTTTATTAGTTGTAATCACATGAATTTGTGTTCTTTTAAAAATCTAGAATAAGAATTTATTTTCTTAATTATTATAAATGACTGTATTCATTCTGTTTATGTACCATGATTTTGGATGTTCCTACAATGTTAAACTTTTAGGTTGTTTTTAATTGTTTGTTCTTATAGACAACTCTGTAAGGTTTTTAACTGCTTTTATCAGGAGAATGTCAAAGAAGTCCTTTATGTGGATTGCCCGAGCTTCTCTATTTAGGTACAAAGCTAAAAGCCTATTTTTCCTGGCTTAGTTTTGCTTTTATTTCTTTTATTGAGATAGATAGTGATAGTTTGTATTGTGACATTTTCATTTAGTATAATTCTGTAAAGGTTATTTGTTTTCATTAGTTGTATTTCTTGTCTTTTAACTCTTTATATAAATAGTTCTTAAATTATTATAAGAGGGTATATTGTTTGGCAAATTGCTTTTACCTGTTTGTTTTGTGCATATCTTAGGTCACAGACTATCTCGCTAAGTTCCTGCAGGTCACGGATTATATCTTCTATTTTTGATTCATTCCCTAAATTGCTAAATACCTCTCACAATATTTGTGGGCTAGCATTAGTTCCATTTAAATCTCCTGGGCTACCTTCATTTCCCTGTATAGCATGATTTTGAATTTCCTAATGTTCTGTTTTCCTAATTCCCTTAAGTTTATGCAGGAAATATGAACCAATTTTATTTGTATACCTAGCAGATCGAATTTAAGATGGAAGATCTGCTTAAACACCCCTGAATATTACTGAATTACTTTTTTTGATTATTCACATGAATGGGCCTTCTTCATAGGGCAGATGTTTGAGAGGTGACTTAATTTCATGTTCACAATCTCACCTGAGTACTGTACAGCAGCAGGGTTGCCCTTAGCCCTGAGGTGCATTTTTGGAGAAACAAGAAGTAGTTTAGTCATTGATGAACAATTCTAATTCCACCTAACTACTCCGGGGCCTATGTTGCTCTCTGGGACCTGTCCTTCAACTTAAATCTCAACTTATCACCCAGAAAGTGAGTAAAAAAAATGTCAGGTAGGTAAGGTATATATCTCACATATCCACTTGGCCAAATTTGCAGATATTTTATTTTCAAAATAAATATTTGAGATTAGTAAGACTTTTACCAATTTTTATTAGATTAAAAATCGTATGCATTTATAATGTAAAAACATTTTGGAAAATACTGTTTTTCCTATATCATTTCAAGAACTAAAAATTATATTCTGTGCTGTTTGATTCTAACACATAGAGTTTTATTGCAATATTGGATAAGTTTTGTTTTTAAGTAAGGTCGTTTATTTTGTGTATCAAGTAGTATCAGGGAGAGACAGCATATTAAAGGTATTTTTCTTTCCTAACAATGTAGCCACTGTAACATCATTAGAAGCTCATTGTAACTTTATTACTATAATGAAAGTTGCTTATCCCTTAGAGTTGATTTGAAAAGCTCAGTATAATTTTTGCCAAAAATACTCTGCTCAGTAGTGAGTCTTGAATATTCCAGTGATTTTAAGATTTTAGTAAGATTATTTATTAATATTTTGCCAGTTGATGCCTGTATTTTCTTTTTTATAGGAGAGACGATAATAAAGACATTGATTCAGAGAAAGAAGCTGCCATGGAAGCTGAAATTAAAGCTGCCCGAGAAAGGGCCATTGTCCCTCTGGAGGCCCGAATGAAGCAGTTCAAGGACATGCTGCTAGAGAGAGGGGTCAGAAAACAATCTTTGGGGGAGATATTTCTGTTTTGTATAAGTAATATAAATATGTCTTGCTAAAAGGTCAAATCTAAGGTTAGTGCTCATGTCGTGGGGGCGGGATAAGGGAAGCCTGTCAAATCACTGTGCTCTTTTTCAGATAGCCTTTTTCTTGGCTAATTATATTATGTTTTAACTAAATGCCATTTTATTATCCTTTTAAGTACAAATAACATTTAACATTTATTGGGTCATTAAATTTTGGTGAGTAATATGACGAGTATTAACATTACAGAATGGCGGACTACTCGGGATAGGTAAGGTAAATGTGATTCTTTTAATATCTACAGAATGGCTTTTGGTTAAAGGAGTACTGGTACTTTATGATATTACTATTAATGAAGCTTAATTGAGAAGGGATTTCAACCTTTTGATTATATTCACAGATTCATTTGAGTAAGTAAAATTGTTCAACTTTACATCACAACATTGTTTACAAGATTAGAGCAAGCTTGGGAAATCAAAATGCAAATCTTCAAGGCTTTTTCTGATGTACTGATTTTTAAAATGTCACACAGTAGTGGTTATTTTAATGAGTAATTAAGTGTGTTATTTCTGTGTAATATAGAAATGTTCAGAGCCAATTAGTGTGGAAATTTGCTTTTGCCTAGCCTCCTACTGCTTGTCATTTATTAGTGATGGAAACTGCAGTATGGTTTTTATTATGTGTCCTTTTTAAGTAGACGTCCCGTAGATTTCAAGCAAAATTATATGACCTTTCAGTTTTTAGAGCCAACTTAATTTATGAGGCAATACATTTTTTTATTTTAAAGGTGTCTGCTTTTTCAACATGGGAGAAGGAGTTGCACAAGATAGTTTTTGATCCTCGGTACTTATTGCTCAATCCTAAAGAGAGAAAACAGGTAAAATGAAAATAACAGTAAGAAATATAGATCCCTTGCCAGCATAACTTTTAAATTGAACTGTTTTATACCTTAGTGACCCTCTGTGTGGACATTTCTGCCTCAGAAATACTTGGATATTTTTACCATTATGGACATGGCTTTTGTCCTTATGTTTCATATATACTGATGTTACACCAAGGTTTCAAAATCAACTCATGTACATTTATTAATTTTTATTGGGCAAATGATGCAAATTTAAGGTAGCAAGATAGCAAAATACAGAAGAGTAAAAAGGAATAAAACTTAACCTGCAATTCTTCCTAACTGATAGTTCCAGTGTTTGACATTTGACCCTTTCCAACTATTATGTGTCAGTATATGCATATATATGTATCTGTATTGTAGATAGACAAGACTCAGCATGTTTTTATCTCACACCCTCTACACATACATCTGTTAAGTGGCAACTGTTAGGATGTCTTTTTATAATAAACGTAATGGACACTTCAGGTCTCTACTGAACTAGAATTATAAGAACTAGAGTTGCCTTATTACCAAACTGTTGTTTATTCCCATTGTGATTCAGTGACATATATCACATAGTGGATGCTTCCTCTAAAGTATTGCACACTGCTAACTTTTATAGTTTCTGAATTACCTGGACCACCCTGACACTGATCTGTGTAAAACATTGAGTATGTTGAACCACTTGCTATAGTGTTGTTGAGGTACACGATTTCATTTGGTAGAAGCAGTGTCCATCTTCCATATTTATAATTTAATGGTTGGAATAATTTAGGTCTAATCATAGACTTTTTATGAAAAGAGGAAGTTTACACTGTGTCAGAAAAGTATTTGAGGCTCATAGTAGGAAGACATGACTTTCCATATGTATTTGCATCTGTATTTCATGCCCAGTATTTTTTATTTTAAACTCTTCATGTGTGGTGGTCTCATTTTCACTCAGTTGATGGCCCTATCAGAACCTGTAAATTAGCCTTGATTTTTTACTTTACCCACTGTGCATTTCAAGTCTTATCAGCCCAGTCTACCTCCAAAACCTTTTCTAAATCCAGCCTCTTATTTACCATTTCCCTCACTAAACCCTAATTCAAAATACTCTGATGGTGGCACCTAATTGAACTCCTTGCCTCCTCCATTCTTTCTATCCTCTATAGTCAAGTTCTTTTTCCACACAGCAGCCAAATTAATTTTAAAATTTAAATGACAAATTAAGGCAGTATTCTGTTCCTTGAAAAATGTGCACTGCTTACTATTTTAGTTAGCATAAAATTTTCATGGCCTGTAAGATTCTCTGTATACTCATATCTGCATACTTCTCAAGGCTCTTATGTTCATTTATTCTAGCTACACTGACACTGATATGCCTTGGCCAGTACTGGAATATTCTGGTACTTACTAGTCCCCCTTCTTGGAGTGTTCTTCCTCTAGGTGTTTGCATAGCTTACTAAATCATTTACATTCAGATACTTGTCCAGATGCCTTCTGATTAACCTCTTTGCCTTCATTACTCTCAGAAGCACTCAGAACTCTCATCTAAAATTATTTTACCATCTGTCTTTTCCTACCACAACCTGGGGACTTGCATGTTGGAAAGTTTGCTTAGATGTCTTTGTAGACCCTGACTGCTAATGATTAAGAACAAGGCACTAAAATGCTCTTTGGGCTCTCTTAGCATCTGGGTGGGCTCTTAACGACCGTTGGCTTTACTGTAGAACAGTGGTTCTCAACCAGGGTTTTTTACACTGGAGGACATTTTAGTTTGCCCCAGTGAGGGAGTGCTGCTGGCATCTGGCGGCCAGGGATGCTTCTGGACATGGTCTGGTCAGTGCTGAGGTTGAAAACTCCCCTGCTGTGGGATGATTTCAGCTGGTATATTGAGATCCTCTAGAGCAGGTCATTTTTAGGCTGGTGAGATCCTAGGTAAGGACTGTGTCTTGATAACGCGGTATGTTTTCTCAGTCTAGTACGCCTCATTCCTAATCTGTGTTCTCCCAGTCCAGAGGTGGTTTTGCCTTTTAGAGGAAGGGTCAGCAAAATTTTAACATAAAGGATTAGATAATAAATATTTTAGGTTTTGTGGGCCATGTGGTCTCTGTCATGATTGTGTAACTCTGCTGTTGTGAGAACACCTGTAGATTTATGTAAAGGAATGAGCGGACACTGAAATTTGAATTTCATTTAATTTCATGTGTAATTAAGTTTTCTGTTTTTTCCCCCACCTTTAAAAATATCAGAACTATTCTTGGGCTGTATAGGAATAGGCAGCAGGCCAACATTGTGATTTGCTAACCTTTGCTTTCTAAAATCACTCCTTGCCTTTTACTGAGTTTCAAGAGTGCCCCAGATACAAAAAGTGGGCAAGGAGGATCTAGTGATTAAACTGCTTTTTCAAAATCTTTGTTATAGCTGTACTGTGTCCTTACTTCATGGGTATCTGGTGCTGTCAATTCTCGAGATAGTGAAGGAGTCTCTAATTTTAAAAACTGGTTTCTTTGGTTTCCTGACTGCTGGTTTAGGGTCAGCTTTCTCTTGTCTGCCAAATCCTTTATCGCCTCTCCATGTGCTTTTCTTTTTTTTTCCATGTGCTTTCCAACTTCCCAGAGTTGCTGTTTCTTCCCCCCCCCATTTCTCGGTTCTTACTGATTTGTAACTTAAAAAAGGAGATCCTCTGTTGTCATTTTATTATTGTTTCAAGAAAGCAGGAAATAGATATGTATGTTCAGTTCATAAGCTTGACTGTACATTATTAAATGGAGAAAAATACTTAGAATATATGTAAAGCATGATTACATTGTGGTGATAATAATTATATCTTAAAGAGAAGCACAGAAATAAAATTCCAGTATAGATTCCATCCATATTTTTAATGTTTTTTCTAAAAGGGATTTGTGAAGACTGTGATTTCTCTTTAACTTTTTATATTGCTTGAAATTTTAAAAATAAATCTATACTCAGTTTCTAGATAGGGAAAATTAAAATTAAAGGGGCTTTTAACTTTTTAATTCTGGAGGCCCAAACACAAGACTTGTATGCTTGTGTAATTCTGTCAATTGAAGCTTTGAAGTTGAGATTTGCTATAGATCATTGGCATATAGTTGAGTTACCTATAATTAATATACTTTTCCTGTTTTGGGACAGATACTGACATAGCATTTTTTTTTTTCATAGATTCTATAGTTTGTTATTTATAGTACCAGTATGAAAGACCAACATCAATTTATGTGTTTTTTTTGTAATAGGTATTTGATCAGTATGTAAAGACCAGGGCAGAGGAAGAACGCAGGGAAAAGAAAAACAAAATAATGCAAGCCAAGGAAGATTTCAAAAAAATGATGGAGGAAGCAAAATTTAATCCAAGGTATATGGTTTATTACTGTCAAATATCAAATCATGTGTGTATTTTCTCCTAGATCAGTTAAAATATATAAATATCTTTTGGATTTGGGGACATGAAAAGCTTCTTGTTTGATTATTGATTTCTGGCTTTCCAAGAATATTCTTTCTTAATACATTTTCTTTGGAGGATTCCTGGTACTGGTTCCTGAGGCATTGGTTTTCAAGAAGGTACCTTGTTTTAAAAGCATCTCTTTGAGAATAAGTTTCTTTCTCTGAAACTGGTAAATGATTAAAAAATCTGCTGTCTTCTTAAAGATTTACACATAATAAATTGCAGAGCAGAAACATTATTTTGATTGAATTGAAGTATGTAGGATCTTTCATTTTAAAAATTTCTAAGTGTGTTGATGATTGTTCAACACTTCCAATTGATCATTAATATATATTGAATATATGTAATGGCTGAAGAAAAGGAGATATTTTAAATTTACGTGCTTAGGATTATAATAATATCATCAATTATTGGATATTTTAGATATATGAACTTATATGCAGTTAAAGTAACATGCATATGTATGTGTGTATTACCACATTCAGTCTTCAAAACAGCCAGTATTATTTAGGTGCTCATATCCCACCTATTTTACAAATAAGGAAAGTAAGATTTATACACATTAGGTCACTTCACTGAGTGAATGTGGAATTTCAACTAGATTCCAGTATTTTAAATTGCTATGAATATCCCAGAATATGGAGAATTTCTGAAACTATGGGGTAGAATCATGGTATCTCTGGGTTAAATGGTACTGTTTATAAAAATTTATCTTGTTTAGACAGTTACTTTTGTCAGTAGAGGTAGGGAAGAGTATTGTTGTTTGAAAAAGAATATTTGGTAATTTTATGTTTGAAAGATGAAGAGAAACCCACAGTGGTATTAATACAGATTTCATAAAATAAAGCTAATGGAGTATTTGTGACCATGAAGAATGTAATATTCTTCAGAGGGTAATAGAGTTTCAGACTCTCCAGGAGATCTTGGGCTTTTTTCTTAATCAAAAGAGTAAAAATTCATGGGTCCATGTAGTTGTGACTCTGTTATAAAATATTTTTTGGAAGGTAGTTGAATTGGTATTACATGATATTAGAGATTAGTAATTTTCTTGGATATTGTAATTATGGTAGAAAAAAGATTTACTCTCAGGAGATGCATGCTGAAATATTTATTGATGGAATCTCATGATGTCTACAGGTTACTTCCAAATGATTCAGCAAAATATATCCATCAAAACCCTTTATGGATCTGGGAATAATTGAGACTCCAATGAGATTTCTCTTTTGTAGATTTGAAAAAAGTTAAATCTTGCTGTATCACAGTACCCTACTAATATTCTTTTGGGGCAGATAAAATTGTTGGAGTGATTTTTACTGTGCAGGTTATATCAGAAAGTAAAGCCATCAGGCACAGAACTGGAAGTCTTAGCACTTGGGGCATTGGGCCGTATTGCTAAATTGATGCATTTGACACTGGCATAGAGATTAGGACCCATTTTAGTAAGTAGGAAACAAAGAGGCAAAACTTATTAAAGTTGAGAAAATACCATCCATAGATTTTCTTTGAATTGGGAGAAGACCACAAGCACAGAATTCTACAGCACTGGAGTTTATTCCAAGGGAAAGAATGACTGGGAAGAATTACCTAACTTTAGTGCCTGTCTCTTCTATGTCTTTTTTCTTTTTTGTTGGAAACTTCAGGTGTACTTCCTATGGTTAACTTCGAGTCATTATACTCTTTCTCATCCATTAGCACCAACAACTATCCACCTCACTCTTTTCTGTAAAGAACTTTTATACCGTATCTGTTATAAAGTATGTATCAAAATGCTATTATAAGTCCTTTATAATAGCATTTTGGGAGTTAAAAGATGAGTCATATGAAAACATCTCTATGGAATCTAATGGTAAAACTTCATTTTAGTCTGTTCTGATAAAAAATTTACTACCTTTTTTTAAAACCTATTTTAAATAATGGAAATATGTATTATATAATTGAATTCTCACTTGTTCATTGATTTTACATTTTTAAGAAGTTTGTTCTTTAATCGTTGTAATACTTTTTCTTAAAATTATAAAGTAGCATACCTAATTTATCATGAAAAGAAAATAGATTTATTGGACTTAATCTTTCTTTTAATACGTGAGGTAAAATGTTTTATTTTTGTATTGAGATAGATGGTTTTTAAAGGGAAAAGTAAGCTTTATTTTTCAGCTCTAAAAATAAGCTAAACATGGGAGCATTTGAATTCTTACTATGTAAGGTGAAAAGCTTCAGTTATTGAAATATATCCAAATATATGAAAGCTTTAGAAATGCTTCTTTTATTCATGGAGAAAATTCTTTAATACTTAGTTTCATTGTCCCTCATAGACTTGATTTTCCGTATCTCTACTGAAGCTACCTAATTGTTCATCCTTTAAGATCATGTTTTAAATTCTTTGCACATATTTTTATTTAAAGCTTCCAATATAATAATAGTAGTTTAAAAGATCTGTCTAACCTCAAACAACATCTGGGTATCTTGGGTTACTTTCTATTGCTTAAGGTACCCCCCTTCCCCTGCCCGTGGATCACATGTTTCTTTGTATGTGTTGTGATTTTTAATTGAATATTGAAAATTGTGGAATAATAGGTAGAGACTGTTATCTTCCTCTCAAGAGTGTGGATTCTTGTTTTAGCAGGCAGTTCAATTACAGGCTGATCACTTTAATTTTAGGTTTGATTTTACGCTGTTACTGTGGATCTCGGAAAGTGGGAAGTGTTTTTGTCAAAATTCCAGCTTTGTCTCCCTTGTGGATCTTTAGTGGGTTTTGTTGTCCTCATATTGTTCTTCTTCCAACACTTCTCAGTGTCTAGTGTCTCTTTTTTCCTCTTAAGCATGTAGCCGTTTGGTGCAGGGAGTAGTTTTCCTGTTGTTTTTATAGCTTGATCTTGGCTGTCTACTTGCTCATGGGGAATTTCTAAATGGTATTTTTCTGTGGTACCTTCTTTCTATAGCTTCTTCCTCTGCCATTTTTTTTAGCACCCCCAACTCTGATCTTTGCTGCTTCTGGCTCATGGGGATTGCTGTACTCTTTTTGGACTCGAGCTGTTTGCATTTTGAGAAATTGTCCTGAGGCAGAGGGCCGTGGGGCTTCTTACTTCAGTTTTACTCTACCTGTTGTCCAGTGCTTGAAATTAGTTGCCTCATATATTTTGTCTGGTTTTATAGTTGCTTTTGGAGGGAGAGCTAATTCAGGAAGAGTTATTCAGTCTCATCTTAGAGTGGAATTAAATGAACTCTGAAGTTTCTTGAAATACACAGATTTTTTTGCTCTCAGATGTCTGTCCCCCTAACATCATGCTGATAGTAATACAGATCTCTAACCACATTTTCACTCTTTAGCCCTTTTACTCCTTTCTGTTGGTAGATGCTGGGACTCATTGTCTTGTTGGCACAGACTCTTAATGGGAAGATGATATCATCTGCTGTGCCTTTCTTTAAGTAGAAATAGCTCTACCAAAGTTAGCACACTTGCCATTTTGTTGCAGAGCTACATTTAGTGAATTTGCAGCCAAGCATGCTAAAGATTCAAGATTTAAAGCAATTGAAAAGATGAAAGATCGAGAAGCCTTGTTTAATGAATTTGTGGCAGCTGCAAGGAAGAAAGAGAAAGAAGATTCGAAGACGAGAGGTGAGAAGGTAAGACGGTTTTAGTTCCAGTGGTGTGATTGTTGGGAGTATGAATGGGAAGGGACTAACCTGGTGCTGTTTCTAATCTCATTCATGGGCATAAATATGAAGTTGGCTGAAGGGTTCATCTGTTTTTTCTGTAACATAGTACGTATGGAAAAACCCAAACGAACTTTTTGGCCAACCCAATAACAAGATCCATATTTACTGTCTAGCTTTTAAAGTTAACTTTTACAGTTGTTTATATGTGTGTGTTTGACCGCTTCCATAATGCACATTTAGTAATGTCACTAAGCTGCATAGATTTTCTTTATATTTTATTGATTCTAGGATGCCCATTAAATCCAGAACTGGTTGTTAGGCCGTTCACTGGTGCTTGCCTGCTAACATTTCAAGGTTCTTCATAGGCAGTAACATTTAAATTTTTCAAAAAGCTTCTTTATATTTTTTGCCCTCTAAAAGATAGCATTTTAGCGACTTTCTGATATTTTAGTAAACATATCTTACATATGAATTATTGCTTATCAGAATTAAAGGTCAGCTATTAAAGATTAATGAATTCCAAATGTCATTTGATAGCAGTGTCACGAGTGAAGGAGGAGCACACCACTGGGGACGCACACTGGTAGGGAGGTGGCACCAGTGGTGCATGAACAATCAAAACATGCAGCCGCTCTCCTCAGTGCTTTTCTCCTCAGTGCTTTTGAATGGAGAAAAGGAACCTCTGAAGCCTTATTATTCTTGACATTTAAAATTGCCTCTTATTCCAGAGAGTTAAAATATTTCATATTCTATTAAGAAATGTTGTTATGGAAATAACACCACTCTTGTTGAAAAGAGGCCTCTTTCATTGAAAAATAACAACAGTATTAGGTGAAATAGCTTTTGTCAGAAATAACTGAAATTTCCTGATTATGTGATTTATTATGCTTCATGGTAGATTTTTCCAGAATCATTTCACTGTTAACTTTTTTGGGAGTAAATGATTGTGCTTCTCAGAGGAAGATTGAGTTTTACATAAGCATTGTGTCTGTTGAATTAGAATCATGTCAATTGACATGATTGACTTTTAGTAAGAACTTACTGATATCATATGATTGCTTTTAAACAAATTGAATGTTTTTGCAAAACATCATGTTTTACAAAACATCAGTTTTGTAACTGATGTTCTTTCTCTAAACATGTTTTTTGGTAGCTATTTTATGTATTGTTTTGTAACAAGTGAATAGACTTTACAGTTTTGTGCTCTGTGGCCTGTCAGTCAGTTCGGTCTGACAGCTGTTCAGTTACTGATAATGTAATTCTCTGATGAGGAAAGAATTGGCATCTTCCTGGTGACTCAGATGGTAAAGAATCTGCCTGCAGTGCAGGAGACCTGGGTTCAATCCCTGGGTTGGGAAGATTTCCTGGAGAAGGGAATGGCTACCCACTCCAGTATTCTTGCTTGGAGAATTCCATGAACAGAGGAGCCTGGCGGGCTAGAATCCATGGGATCGCATAGAGTCAGACACGAATAAGCAACACTTCACTACACTTGTGTGGTGCTTTTAGCCTCGCGTGGTTCTGGTACATTACTTTTGGGGGGGGGTGTCTTTTTTTAATAAAATAATGAGAGTTGTGTCCAGAATGTGTTAATTAAAATAAGACATTAAATAGACATTACATCTAAATAAGCAATTATTCAGCTTTGTTTTCTTTTGATTGTAAAATTTGAATTCTCTAAAGGTTTAGCCTTGTACTATTGCATCGGTGAGGGGAAAAACAGGAAATTACTAAAGTGAAACTTTTCTTAGCCAATTTAAGGAATGCAAAGTCATTCTTTTTTGAAAGAGGTTTTGAAAGAGGTTTAAATATATATTTTATATTCAAATTTGAGAAGTATCTGGCTAATGAAGTTTTATCTCTTCATGACTGCCACTGTATATTTTTATGAAGTATATTGGCAGTACATTAAAAATTTTTTTTTAGTATTTATTTACTTTTGGCTGTGCTGGATCTTCATTGCTGCACACGGGCTTTCTCTAGACTCAGCAAGTGAGGGCTACTCCAGTTGTGGCGTGTGGGCTTTTTGTTGCGGTGGTTTCTCTTGTGGAGCAAAGGCTCTAGGGTAACGGGATTGATAGTTGTTTCTCGCAGGCTTCCTTGCCCCATGTCATGTGGACTCTTCCCAGGCCAGGGATCGAACCCATGTTCCTTACATTAGCAGGAGGATTCGTTACCACCGGACTACCAGCAAAGTCCTGAAGTACATTTTTTAATTGCATTTTAACTGTGTATGATTGAATAATAAACCTGGCACATTGGAATTTCTTTGTTCTTACGATTCCTAGCTGGTCTTTGTAACACAGATAATTGAATCAGTAGCTGAATAGTAATAATTGAAAGGTAATTTACTTGCTGAGTCAAAACTCATGAATGCCATTGACTTTTGGTGAAATCCTTTTTTTCTCTTTAGTTGGGATTTTCAAACTAGAGTGCAGTCATCATTTTCATGTAGCTTTCACAGGTAGTTTTATTTTAAAAATGCCCCTAAAACTTTTACTGGACGGTTTTGTTTACCAAAGTAGCTACCCTCGAGTTTTTGTTTATTTGATAATAATTTTATTATTATTATTCTAACCAATTTTTATTAGTGTTGCAAATTATTTTTTTGAAACAACAGATTTGAAGTTGCACATAATGGGGTTAATCTTTTTGTAAAGTTGTCATTTTTCTCTCTTCCCTCTCTTTCAAATTAGCTGCTAAACAATTTTTGTTACAGTACATTTGACTGAGGAGACTATCTCTCCCTTAAGGAAACAGCTTAGTTGGTAAGATGCTTTCATTTTTAGAGAGAGGAAAATAGGGACAATAGGGTCTTGAATTGTTGCTAATGATAATTAACATTTTATAGTTTAGAAAGATTCTTATTTGATACAGCTTAGCTATTTTATTAACATAAATTTTGCCTTCTGGGAATTTGGTGTTCATTGTGTCAGATACAAAGTAGATAAATGAACAGAAAAATTGCTACATTGCTATTACATCAGGTCTATTGCTGTCTAGAAATACTGGGTTTATGAGTTATTTCTTATTAATCCTGACAAAGTCAAGAGCAGAGTTCCGTGAGTGGAGAAATCCACTGAGTAGTTCTTATCTTTTAGAAAGTTCTCTAATACAGAAGCTCTGTTTCTTATAACCTTACAAGTGTTTTCCAAAAAGGATATCTACCTCCCTTTTAATCCTCTTTTAGGAGAAATGAAGTTACAGGGAGAAGTGAGAGGGTTGAAATAGACCTAAGGAATGATTCATTTTATTTTGTGCCCCCACAGAAATTCTGTTAACATTCCTAATTTCTCATTCACTTGGTCAGATGAGGAGACAGCATATTTAATCCCTGTGGGGAAGAGAGGATCTTGACATGGTCAGAATCCTCTGTTGAAATAAGTTTGAGCTACCTCAGATGTCTTCACTGGTAACAATACACAATAACCTAAATGAGACTGAACTTTCAGATGGGTCCTCACAGTGCATAGAAACAAATGCTTGTTTGTTCCTTTCTTCTTGTATTAAAAAACAAAAAGTACAATTTGGAAGAGGCTTTCTAAGTATTGCATATGTTGACACTAAAGCATTGATATTGTATAATATCGTTAGTATAATGTTACTAATTTGGTCCTAATTTGTTAAGAACATTAATTTCATTGACACATATTGGTGAAAGCATATGTGTTAATGGCTAAAAAGTACAAGAAATCTGAATATTGTTTTTTTAGAAATGACTAATTAATTATGACCATAGAAATTACATAGTTTTCTTATACATATAAAGGTAAAAACATTGCTCTTTTTTAAAAGGAAAGTACAAAAGTTTAGTTTTTGTTTTTACACTTTTGACAGTAAGTTTCAGATTTGTAATAAGACTTGCTGTTTGGGCGCAGCTGTTTCCAAATTCCTCTATTAATTTTAACAGTTGTATTAATCTACTTTTAAAAATATTCTTACCATCTTGATGTTGAAGTATTTTTGCCATTTGCTCATAAGCCTGAATTTTAATTTCTCATAAAAGAGCAATTCTGATACTTTTTTTTAACTAAAATTCCACTTTAAATGCATTAAACAAATTATTCTCATCTTTAAGGTCAGTGAGCTTTGTTCTAGTTGTAAATCTTTATGACGAATTTCTCATGGCATATTGTTTTCCTCCCACCTTACACCTGTTTTGAAATATAGATTAAATCGGATTTCTTTGAACTACTATCTAATCATCACTTGGACAGTCAGTCTCGATGGAGCAAAGTAAAAGACAAAGTAGAAAGTGATCCACGTTACAAAGCAGTGGATAGTTCATCCATGAGAGAAGACCTTTTCAAACAGTACATTGAAAAAATAGCCAAGGTAACCACTGTGTTTACTTTTATGGTAACCATGGAATAGTAAAATTGTTAATTGCATTATAAAGGTATTTGCTACTTCTTCGGGGTTTAGAATTTTTCTTGTTGGTATTCCTAATAGAACCTTTAGTAATTAATTTTGTAACGAGTATTTAGGTATATTCTTGGTAAAAACTAGGTTTGAAACCTTGTATTTGGCAAACTAGTTATTCTGTGGGGCCATATGTTAATGGAGTTGGTAATTTCACTTTTACAGAATTTAGACTCAGAAAAAGAAAAGGAGCTTGAAAGGCAAGCCCGCATCGAGGCAAGCCTTCGAGAACGAGAAAGAGAAGTTCAGAAGGCTCGTTCAGAACAAACAAAAGAAATAGATCGAGAGAGAGAGCAGCACAAACGAGAAGAAGCTATCCAGAACTTCAAGGCTCTTCTGTCTGATATGGTATATGTTACTGTTTTGCTTTTTTCTGTAAAGTACTGGGTATTAGAAATCTTCTGTATTACCTCACTAGTGGACATTTTAATATTCTTGAAATTGACTCTAAGAGTTGTAATTTAGTAAGTTACCTATAAAGTATTTTTTTTTTAATAAATTTATTTATTTTAGTTGGGGGCTAACTACTCTACAATATTGTAGTAGTTTCCGCCACACATTGACGTGAATCAGCCATGGGTCCACACGTGCCCCCCATCCTGAACCCCCCTCCCACCCCACCCCCCACCTATAAAGTATTTTAAAATTGAGTACTTGGTATTAACACCAATAGAATAGGAAAACCTAGTTATTTAATATTTTCAGAAGTTTGATGTTTTGTATTTGTAAAATTTCATAATCTTTTAGTCTCAGAGCTTTTAAAAACTTGTCCTTGATGAAGTCATCTTAATCATCATACACTTGCATGGGACTTAGTAAAAAAATATCCTCCTGTATTACCCAGGTTGTTCAGGTGTGTAGGGTTTTTTGTCCCTACGGTGAATGCCCTCAGGCCACCCTGCTGTTCGGCTTGCTTTTCCTCCTTGTCACTGTCTCTCCTACTATTTCTTTTAACAAGGCTCCTCTCATCACTCCTGTTGCTTCTTCTGATTTCTTCCCTTGCTTCTGCTGGTCTGTTTTCAGTGACCTTTTTTCTGTTTTTTGTGCAGTTACAGTTGTTTCCTGATTTCTCTCCCTGCCTCTGCTTCCCCCAGATTCATCCTCTTCATTGCATTCACAGAAATCTTTGTAAAAGGCACATCTGTTATTTTGTATTCTCAGTGCCAAGCTCAGTGTTCACTTGACATGTTTTTAGGTACTTGTTTTTTGGGTAAATAAATGTTTTTATATTTTTCTTCTTTATTACTTTTTTTTGTCTTTTCAGCATCCTGTATTTCTTAGCGTTGGCAGCAGTGTGACTTAACTTGTAATGCCGCTGCTACCCATGAAGCATGCCTTTCTGCTGGTTGCTGACCCAGCCAGAGCTATCACGTTGTCTGCTCTCTTATCTTCTTAATGATGTTCATTCCTGCTTGTGTGTGCAAGTGTCACTTCCAGGATATAGTTAAGTCCCAATTTGAGCTTAAGAAATCTTTTTTTTTTTTTGGTCTGGTGAGCTGCTTATGCTGTAAGACAATGTATTTCCTCTCTTATTTACATCCATTTCTACTACTAGAAGTTGGTAAGATCTTTATTTAGTAAAGTACTAGGTACTTAAAGTTCTTAGGGACCATGGTTTATGGGAGGTAACTTCTCTTCATCCTTCTCACCTCTCAGCCCATACTATATAGCTTAGATGTGCTCTGGGAGGTGAGATTTCCAGTTTTAATGAAGTAGCTTTTCAATGACTGCTTGGCTAAGATGGAGTCATCAGAAGCTTCTTTTATTAAGTGTATTGTTCCTAAACAAAATAAATGAGTCTTTTATTGATGAAATATAAAAAGATAAGTCTGTCTTGGGTGATAGATAGCATTTTCTGTTTTTAGGTACGTTCTTCAGATGTGTCCTGGTCTGATACTCGGAGAACTCTACGGAAAGATCACCGCTGGGAATCTGGATCCTTGTTGGAAAGAGAGGAGAAAGAGAAGCTTTTTAATGAACACATTGAAGCACTTACCAAAAAGAAGAGGGAGCACTTTAGGCAACTTTTGGATGAAACTTCTGCAGTAAGAGTCTTCTGGAAGCTTTTCTGCTTTAATCTGGATGAATCTTTGTTAATTCCTATAAGTAAAATATTGATATGATTTTTAATGTCATTGTCTGTAGAGCCATTATTGAAGTTCATGGGTTTTATGGCTCTTCTCTGATTTTTTCGTTTGAGTAAAATGGTACTGTTACTATTTAGAACTTACTTCATTTTACTGTTTTCAAGTTCATAGTATTTTTACTGTTTTCAAGTTCATAGCTACTCCCTTAGTAATTCCAGGTGTTCTTATCTGTGTGGGATCATTGATGCTTCCTGATGATAGATTTAATAGATCCCTTCTTTTGCTCCGTTTTCAATTTGGTACCTCGGTCCCCTTGTTTGGCAGTTTGTGCTCTCTGCAGGTTTTGCTCCTATTTGATCTCTTTTTGGTGGTAGTTTCTTCAGAAGTTATGATATTGCCCATGGAGATACAGGGTTTGCAGCTAATTGTTATAGGTCACCTTGACTTGACAATATGGCCATGAAAATAACTTGTGGCAAGCCAACAAAAAGAAATTGCATTAAAGCTGCCTCCCTCTCCCTCACTAGTCCCATTACACTTGGGCCTAATGAGAGACTGCCGATCATTGTGTGATATGATGTATGCATGTGCTGCAGTATCACCCCTCAAGAAAAGTCAATTCTGTTTTTTTATTCACTTGTCTTTCAAAGATTACCTTAACATCCACATGGAAAGAAGTAAAAAAAATCATTAAGGAAGATCCTCGGTGCATTAAATTCTCCTCCAGTGACAGGGTAAGAAAATTTTGTCTGAGATTTACTTTCAGTTTATAAATATTAATTGGGTGCTTAATCAGCAGCACTAGTATCTTGATTAAAATGAAGTTGATGGTTTTAAGTGAATAATGCTTAAATGTATGAGAAATAAATCTTAAGTTTTAAGTTTATATTTTCTTTCTTGTATGGTATATTAGCAAGACAACACAAGAGGAACTTTAAAATCTTAATCCTTGGGTTTAAACCTGTGTTTTGGGATCTTCTAAGAGATTTAATGCAGCTGTAGTTTTTATTTATTGTATAGTCAGGTCCCACTACAGAGAAGGCAATGGCACCCCACTCCAGTACTCTTGCCCGGAAAATCCCATGGATGGAGGAGCCGGGTAGGCTGCAGTCCATGGGGTCGCTAAGAGTTGGACACGACTGAGCGACTTCACTTTCCCTTTTCACTTTTGATGCATTGAAGAAGGAAATGGCAACCCACTCCATTGTTCTTGCCTGGAGAGTCCCAGGGACGGGGGAGCCTGGTGGGCTGCTGTCTTTGGGGTCACACAGAGTCGGACATGACTGAAGCGACTTAGCAGCAGCAGGTCCCACTAAATATATTCAGGCTGGCAGTTGGTTCTAGGCTACCAAAAGTGCTTAACCTTTACAACCACGCTAGCAGAAAAACGTAACATGATCTCTACTTCTTATATGTCCCAGAGACTTTGGAGTAGGGGAACCTCAGCTGTGTGAACCTTGTAGACACCCTCTTCTGGTACCCTCTGACTCCTCTGTAGGAAAAAAACTCACCAGTGGTCTGAATTAGTGAATGATGTCAGGGAAAGTGTAGCTTATTCTCATCCATTTTGTCCCTCGGCCTTCATATTTTCCTTCTTCCCATCATTCTCCGTCCTGGTTGGTTTCTCTAGGTCTAGAGTTCAAAGAGCCCATGATCTAAGATTCTTCCCCCTCCTACTCCATTAAATTTTAGATTTTTGGACCACAAAATATACATGGTTGGAAAAGAGTGGTAGACAGATAGCTGAGAGATCCGTGCACTCAGCCTCTTAACTTTTCTTATTGTTTAGAATTAATAATGTCTTTTTGAAGCTCGGAGTTTCTGCATGTCTTTGCTGGTCCCTTACTAAGCTCTCTTACTGAGCTAAGTGCTCAGTTGAACTTATTAAAGTTCTGAGTATTACTTTATAAATTATGCCACATTATTTTTGTGCTTGAAAATGTACAGTCTTTAGGAATGCACATTTAACCCTTAATTTCTGTATTTTTAAGAGTGTCTACCACGTGAAGTTGTGATGAAGGGTAAAGGAGATATTTTATAAAAGCCTCAGCACAGTGTAGCACGTAGCAAGCCCCCAATATATGGTTATAACATTAACCATATATTAGCTGCTACTAATATATGGTTTCTTATTCTTGCTTTTTACCTGTAAAATGTACGCTGCAGATTTTACTTTTAATGAATGTTGCATGAACAGAAATGTGTCTTGCTGCTTTTTCTTTTGAATTATTTTATGTTGTGACTTACCGGTCATTAGTTTAATAAATAATTGATAATAATTTTGGAATTAGTGGAATTTTCCCCCTAATCTTACTGTCTTTTTGCAGAAAAAACAAAGAGAATTTGAAGAATACATCAGAGACAAATACATCACAGCCAAAGCTGACTTCAGGACGCTTTTGAAAGAGACCAAATTTATAACATATAGGTATGTGCAATGAAATGTTTCATATCACCAGTCATTGTCTTTACTAGTCCTACTCTGGTGGCCAAGCATACTTTGCATTCACACACATGTTGACATTGTTAATTTTTAGGAATAAGAAGCCAACTTTTCTCAAAGGCTGAATACAGCCCATATCTACCTTTTTTTTTTTTTTAAAGAAAGGGCCCAGATGTTAATTCTTATTTTGTGTTACCCACCCATCTATTTTTTAAACACTCTTTTGTTTTTACTTCACTGCCTTTTCAGAAGTATTTCCAAATATATAAAAACTGTATTTCTTGAAGAGACTTAAAAAAAAAAATCCTTCACTGTCAATTATCTTTGCCTCCTCTGAAGACTAAATATTTAGTGTGTTCATTCTAAAGCTTGAAATCATCCTATTTAAACTCAGCAAATGCATCTTTTCTCAGATGAAAGCAGTTTGCTGGATACTTTTAAATTAAAACTTTAAAATGATAAAATCAGCACTTTAAAACAAGATTTTGCTATAACATACCCAATAGTTCCCCACCCCCTAACAAGTTGTCATCGGGAAAACAGTTTTATATTGCTTAGCAGTCAGTGTGCAGGAGACTATTTTTTGTTTCATGCTCCAGCTTTTCTTCTTTTAAAAGAAAAATTTGAAACATCTTAATAAAGGGTATGCACGGGAGGATAGATAGTGCTGAGGGTGTGGTTTTTAGGTATTTTGTCATTGGATTTTTTGGTCAGGATCCTTAATGTTTTGCATCAGCTTGGGCTTTTAAATTAGATGTGAAGTAAGACTTCTTTCTACATTTTTGTAGTTAATTTAGTGAAAGATGTGAAAGTGAAAAAGCTTGTGAAAGATGCTGGGATTGGCAGCCCCGCAGACTGAAGTCCTCTGTTCATCCACAGAACAGGTACAGCACGGGCAAGGTTACCCACCCACCCTCAGCCCTGATCTGGAGGGACCACCAGCAGGGGTGGGAGGGTAATTCAGCTTCTGAGGCCCTTTCACTCCTTGGAGTCTTTGCTGAGGCGACTTACAAAGGTGACCACTGCAGTGAAATTTTTCTTTAAAAAAAAAAAAAATGGAAACACAATTAGGAACTAGATGGACATTTCCAGCTCATTTCTGAAAGACATATGAACAGCAGTAAGTAATTCTTGGACTTCTTTTCTTATTTCAGATCCAAAAAGCTAATCCAAGAGTCTGACCAGCACCTGAAAGACGTAGAAAAAATTTTGCAGAACGACAAACGATATCTAGTACTAGACTGTGTGCCAGAGGAGAGGCGTAAACTGATTGTGGCGTATGTGGATGACCTGGATCGCCGGGGTCCACCCCCACCTCCCACAGCGTCAGAGCCCACAAGACGATCAACAAAATAATTTGGAATACTCTTCCACAGGGTGTCTGTTTATTCAAAACGCTTGCATGAGCCAGTTTTCAGGTTTTTACATGTATGTGCATTAGTCAGACTATTGCAGAACCATCTGATGAGCAGAAGGAGAAGCATCCGTGAAGAGTTTCTGAACAGAGAACACTTTGGAAATATTTATGCTTTTCTTTGTGTGGCATGACTGACTTACATACTCAAATATAGGCTGTCTCTAGTAAATCTAAAATCTTGAAGCTAAAAAATCATCCTTTTATGAGATGTGGAAGTCAGTGACTTTTGGTGATGTTCTTTCTAGCAGTGTTATAATACATGCAAGACATAAGAGCATTTGTGGTTTGAACTTACAAGATGCAAATACCACAGATTCCCAAAAAAAAACCTAAGTTAGGGTTTGTTTTGTTTTGATTTTGTTTTTTAAAGCGGGTAAAAGAAAAAAACACTGAAAATTGAATTCTTATCTTCCAGAGGCTAAGATTATTATAATGGACATACTTTGACCTCTGTCTCTAAAGAATAGTTGCATTTGTTCACTTATGTGCTTTGATTATCCCCTTTGAATTATAGGCCAAGTCTTGTTGTTTAGCCTAAGAGAAGATTTATTTAGTAATTTCTTCTCAGGTATGGAGCCACAGTCATAACTAACATGTTGGCCAGACTAGGACTGCTGGTTAAACACATTTTATTCACCATTAAGTGATCTTTATCAATATTCTGGATTAGACAACAAATTACCTTTCTTGGATGTTCCTTGTAAACTATACTCCTATTTGAATGTTAATTTTTTGTTTCTAAATTTTAATTTTAAGATGTTTGAATGTTCAGTTTATGTATTTGAACTACAATAAACCAACCCTTTTTATATATGTGGATTGTATATGATTATTGTTATATAATGTATAGATACTTCTTTTAAACCTGTTCTTAAAAGCAGCAGCAAATGTAATTTGGCACAAAGAAGGTTTGAATCTTGAGTATCACGTCATTTTAAAAAGCTTGAATATAATAAATTACTTGTACCATAAAAGGGAAGAAATTTGTAAAGAACCATTTTGGTGCTCAGTCTCTTAGCAATATCTTATTGCTTCATAGCAAGAAGATGCTGATTTTTGTTTGTCTGTTTTCTTGTTCTCATCTTTTATATTAACATATTGATGATTGCCTTTTTGGATTCCTTTCAGTGTGTGGAGCGCATCATACCATGAAACTTAACTTTGATTCCAGGTTACTCTGTCTAGCTTTACCTCTCTAGTTTAGAAAGATCTCTATTTCATTCCTTCATAGATTTCTAGTTTGAATCACCACCATAAATAAAATGTTTAAGAAAAAATATATGTTAATAGGATAATTTATTTTCCCTGTTATCTCACATCTTCTACAATGGCAACAAAACTTTAAAAAGGGATGGCAATAGATATGTTTTATATGCATACAGACCCAGACACGCATCACGCACAAAAACACAGTCACATCTCTGTGATATAGTGCTTAGCTTAAATATATTAAGCGCCACAGAAACTGTGTGAACTCTATATGTAGAGTTGGCTTCCTTGGTGGCTCAGATGGTAAAGTGTCTGCAATGTAGGAGACCTGGGTTCAAGACCTGGGTTCACTCCCTGGGTCAGGAAGATCCCCTGGAGAAGGAAATGGCAACCCACTCCAGTACTCTTGCCTGGAAAATCCCATGGACGTAGAAGCCTGGTAGGCCACAGTCCATGGGGTCGCAAAGAGTCGGACACGACTGAGCAACTTCTTTTTCTTTCTATATGTAGAAGCCCAGAATGGATTATCTACAGTTTTAACCTATAAAATTGGTAATTAATGGGATTTTTGCAGTAAATCCATTGAGTGACTTTGAAGTGTGAAGTGAAACTGAAAATGTGTGACAACTGTTACAGAATTAAGACTGTTTTACAAAGGTAAAGTTTCTAGAATATTTTGTTACTCTGAAATCCACATAGTATTGCTTGCCTGCTCAATACGCTCTGTTCCTCAGTGTAGAAAACTAGGAAGAAAATTATTTGGTGATACCTATTTTAGTTTCCTGCTTTTGCTGTAAAATACTTGGAATTAACTTTTCACATATGGTGTAAATCAAACTTTTCTATGCAGATTTCTTTAAGGGGGCAAGTCAAGACTTTGTATATTAGGGGTTTATTTTTTTTAGTTGCTTTGGAGTATCAGGTTAGTGTCAGGTTGCAACACAGTGATTCGGTTATATATATACATATCTATTCTTTTTCAGGTTCTTTTTCCTATAGGTTATTACAAGGTAACAAGGATAATTCCCTGTGCTATACAGTAGGTCCTTGTTTATCTCTTTATTAGTAATGTGTGTATGTTATACCTAAACTCATAATTTACCACACGCACACACCCCCATTAGGTTCTTAATGACAGGGTCATTGTAGTTACATTGTGTTTCAGTATCTTCATTTTGATTTGCTGCTTATCAGCAAACTTTTTAAGAATACCTGATTCCTTGCTTTCTGATACCTGTGCCAGTGTTGTTAAGGTCCTACTTTCCTGTAAAGCCCCCATGTGCTAAATGATAATTTTGAAAGCAGCATTCAAGTCTTCAAAAGTATCTGAAGCAAAACATAATGTTTTTATTTGTTTATAAGTTAAAATGTCAAATAGTGAAAACTTACACCCTCCATTTACTATAGATAATGATCACAAGTCTTTAATTCAGATAGTTCACCACAGTTTTAAAGGTAATCCCATTATATAACTATTGCCTCACAAGACAGTATTTTAGATAGCTGTGTTTATTGTAGTTTAATGTGCTCTTGTGAGCCTTAAAATGAAATATGTTATGAACCAAGGCAAAAAGCCCTATCTTCTGTGTAAAAAAAGTAAATCATGACCATTTATAAAGAAGAAACAAAGCCACAGACTGTACATTAAAAAATTCCATCCACAGCATGTTTTTATATTTTCTAGATTGCTTAGCCTAAATGCAGTTTTGTTGTCTCCAGAGAGAACCCTTCAGTGAAAATATCCCAGAATTCCATTACAGAGTAACCAAAAATCATGGATAAATATCTTTTTTATATTTAATAGGGGAAGACATGTATCATAACTTTTACTGGGTGTGTTTCATAATGCTATAAATTGAACAGTTATTGCTTGTTACTCAAATTATACTGGTAATATATTTGGAAACACAAAATTTCATTTTACTGCTTAAGTTCAGAGTTAACTGCTAAAATCCCCAGACTTAGAAACTGGAAACTCACTGAGGTGCTGTAAAAAGATCAGTGAAGCAGATTTCTGTATGAGGCAAAGTCTGAATTTACTTAGACTTTGCCTGTAAAATAAGCCATGGTTTGAAATTAGCTCAGAATCAGAATAAGGATGTTCCTTATTCTGCAACATTCAGTCATGGAAATTACGGATTTTCATCAAGTAAATTAACATTTCTAAAGCAAATGAAGATAACTCATTAAAATTTACATGTTAAATCTCTTAGAAGCAGATTTTGAGCTCTGGTTATGTGAAATAAGGTTTGATAGGTAGAGTTAGCAGGTTCAGGAAGAAACTAGAAGGAGACTGAGCCTCTGACAGATAAGCTCTACTCCAGCCAGTACACAGCTGGCCCTACAGACTACCCAGGGAAACAGCCACTGTGGACAAGGAAAAAAGCTGGCCTTTCTAATCACTTGTGACAGAAGCATCTTAAATACAGCAGTTAAGTCTTTGACAGCCAGATGATAACATAGTTATTCTAATGTGATGTCCTACTTACCAAATCACACATTTTGCCAATGCAGACTGTAAAGCATTTTTGTAATTCCTAATGGTATTAATTCTGCTATGTTTCATATGGCAAAGTCAGCTGCATTATAAATAAATACAGTAACCATATTTTGTTTTGCTTTGGAACTATTTATCACAGTCTCCTGTCTCTTGATCTTCATGTTCCCAGGGGATAGGGTCATTGTCCTGTACACAAGGGACTGCGTCTCTGTCATGCCAAAACTGCTCGACATCAGGCAGGATGGGAATCTCAGCCTTCTCAGCTTTCTCTTTGCTGAAGGAAGGAGAGCCAGTTTTCTCTTTCTCTGACATGGATGGTGGGGATTCCAGAGATGGAGCACTGTCACGAAGGACCTGGGGGTTACCAGCTGGTGTCTCCTGAGACTCTGAAGCAGATGGATGTTTTTTGGTTATCATCCATTTCCATATGCCTTTCAAGCCTTCCTTGTACTCCTCCGACATCACTAGAAAAATGAGAGGATTTGCTGAAGAGATGGCAAACATGAGGACTTGAGACAGGGCTATAAAACCTTGTGGTGGGGCCGGGCCTCCAGCCTTCAGATGCCACATCCACAGCCAGGCTATCCACTCAGGAAGCCACAGGATAGCAGAGGTGATGGCAATGCTCAGCAGCATCACTGTGAGTTGCTTTGAGCGCATCTGGTTCCTAAGATTTTGAGTTTTAGTTCCTCGTTTCTGACATTGGCCATAAGCTCTCCAGAAATAAAAGCTGGCAGAGAGTAATGGGAGGCAAAATGCCAGGAGCGGGTAGAGCTTACCAAACGTTGATGTGAACTTTCGCGCCACAGCAGGCACATCCACGAGGCACATTTCCACACCTGCATGATGCCTAGTGGTGCTGAAGAACCATTCTGGCAGGGGTAGCAGGCTCGCCACAGCCCAAATGGCCGCCAGCACTGACCAGATGGTGCAGTTGTGGATACTTACTGGTTTGGCTGGGTCACACGCATACATGAAGCATACCTTGGCCACTGCAACGATCGTCAGGCTCTTGGCTGCCATGCATGTGTGGATGAACCAGTCAGAGGACTTGCAGACAAACCAGCCTAGATCCCAAACATCTCTGGAGTACGCTGTAGCTCGGACAGGTGCAGAAAACAGCAGGAGAGAGAGATCAGCCAGGCTGAGGTTGAGAATCAGGGAGTGGATCATGGATGGCTTTCCTTTCCAAGCACTGTGGAGGAGGATGCCAATGACACACAGATTCCCCACGAAACCCACCAGGCAGACAGCCACCAGGAGAGCTGGGACTATGGTCCTCCAGTCCTTGGAGTCTGAGGGCAGGTACCCGCCGGCAAAGTGGAGGTGAGCAAAGGACACGTTCATGGTGTTGGAGTTGGAGTCTGCCAAGGCAGCTGTCAATGCACTCCCTTCCATCTAGCGCCTACTTGCAAAAGTTAGCTTCTTTTTGTCTTTTCTGCCTTGGCTCTTTGCTGTAGGAAATAAATACGTTATCGTCAGTGTCCAATGACACCTCTGGGCCCTCCCCTTGCTTATTCCCTGAGAGCAGACTGTGAGGGAGGTTGACTGCTAAGCTCTTTGCTGTGTGTGCTAGTCCTTGACTGCATTGAGTGACAAGCAGCAGGAGCTCACGGTTGCTGCTCATTAGCAAGTCTAATGACATTGTCAGCCCAGCGGAGTGAAAAACTCCCCGATAGACCCATCAATGATAAATGAGGACATACATATAAGTGGGTTATGTTCCTGGGGGGTCGCTAGAGCCAGTCAAGGTAATTATTTTCAACTAGCTGATTTTAAATCTAGACCCCCATCTGTAATACAGTCAACACCACATATGAGTAACCCACTTCTTTAAACGTAAGCACACATCAGAATCACCTGCATGGCTTGATCCAGCAGGTCTGGGGTAGGGCCCCCAAACTTGCATTTCTATCAGGTTTCCCAGGGATGTTATGAAGTGAGTCAGAGGACCACACTGTTCAAGGAAGAACTGGTGCTTCCCCTTTCAGCTACAGGAATGAGCTTCCTCTTTTTTCACCCAACCCTCACCACCATTTCGGGTAAAGAATCCGTCTGCCAATGCAAGAGACACCGGTTCAATCCCTGAGTCGGGAAGATCCTCTGGAGAAAGAAATGGCAACCTGCTCCAGTATTCTTGCCTGGAGAATTTCAATGAACAGAGGAGCCTGGAGGCTACTGTCCACAGCGGGACACGACTTAGAGACTAAACAGCACCCCCATTTCAGCCTAATCAACACCTGGCTGAGATCAAATGCGCTGAGCTGGATAATGGAAAAAAAAAAAAAAAGCTGCTGGTAAGAAGTCCTATTAAAAAGTCTAATTATGGATTACTCTAAGTTTAGTCTATTGTACCCCACTCCGGTACTCTTGCCTGGAGAATCCCATGGACGGAGGAGCCTGGCAGGCCGCAGTCCATGGGGTCGCTACAAGTCAGACACGACTGAGCTATTTCACTTTCACTTTCCACTTTCATGCATTGGAGAAAGAAATGGCAACCCACTCCAGTGTTCTTGCCTGGAGAATCCCAGGGACGGGGGAGCCTGGTGGGCTGCTGTCTATTGGGTTGCACAGAGTCGGACACGACTGAAGTGACTTAGCAGCAGCAGCAGCAGCAGCAGTCTATTGTGAATTTTTTAGAGGTGATTTTAGAACAGTGAGTTAGAATGAGTTTACGTACTAAGAAGACTTAAACAAGTGATGATGATTAAACCAACCAAATGTTGAATTAGATTTTCTTTTAGAGAGAATTTCTAAAGGAATTATGGAGACAAATGAAATAAAAGAAAAATAATTTATTTGCAGAAGGCATTTAAGAGCTTTTAAAGAAAATGACATTTTAAAGTTGGGAAAATAAAAAAATGATTCTAGAACCAGCCTTGAAATTTTATAATAGTCAGTGGAAAGATACTCTGGAGAAGGTCAGAGGAGCTGGAATTGTTCATGGAGAAGAGGTTGTGGAATTGAAAAGATTTTGAGGTCTACTGTGTGCTGAGTCAGAAATGCTTAGTGTCATATAGTGGGAAGTGTGCTGAGCTCAGAATCTGACCTCTAGGTTCTGGTTCTAACTACTTTCACTAGTTTTTCTCTGGAAATTAAGGATGATATTTAAAATCTCCCTTAAAAAAAAAAAAAAAAAACACCTCCCTGAAATCCCAGAACTCAGCAAGTAAGTATTGACTCAATAAAAACATACTGAATATCAGGAAAGCTGTCAGTGGTTCTTGATTATCTTTTCTGTTTTCCTTTCCCTTCTAGGAAGTAGTTGTGTCTATGAAACAGTTAATGGGGGTAACGTCTTGTCCCAGCAACTCACAGTAACCTCTAGTTAGTGCTGTGAACAGTGAAATATCAAGTCTCCATAGCACCATTTTTGGGGGTGAAGAGGCCCACACCATCACATGGGAAGGCAAATGGTTGGGGGCAGAGTGTGCAGAGAAACACCTTGAGTACTACTTAGAGCAAATGAATGTTTTGTGAGTTACAGTCTACAACAGAGCTAGTTCTACTCGATGTATGTGGAAGAGATGAGCTGAGGACCAGAAAACAAATACCACTTTACATTATGGCTTATAAACTTGGGATGCTCAGGCTCCTGAAGATACAGAAAACAAAAAGCTAAATGAGTTTGAGAAGCCTTTAACAGCATGGAAATTTGATTCTAACTTTTTATTTTGAAATAATTGCAAACTTATAGGGAAAAATGCAAAAATAGTACAAAGAATTATCATTCTGATTTTCTAGCTATCA
Organism: Okapia johnstoni; assembly: GCA_024291935.2. NCBI lineage: Eukaryota > Metazoa > Chordata > Mammalia > Artiodactyla > Giraffidae > Okapia > Okapia johnstoni. Next base: position 49,766,909 of record CM044316.1, read on the forward strand.
ACAGTTTTTCTCGTTTGTGCTCGTGCCCTCTCTGCACACACACACATGCTTATATGCATATATAAGACACATAAACATATACATTGTTTTCTGAACCAATTGAGAATTGGTTTTCAGAAAATTTTGAGTTTTCTTCCTGGATTATCATTAGATATAAAAATCAAAATGAGACTATGTGCTTACAGCAAAAAGGAATTCTTTCCTTTGGCAATCCTCATCAGCCAATCCAAGTTTCTGTTTATCTTCTGATATATCAGCACTTATGCATCTAGATATTAGACAAATATAATATGTAGACAAATAAATATAATATGTAGCTTATATCCACTTTTTCTTTGTTTTAACAACATTTCCATTTAGAGGATAAGTGTAACTTAGCCAACCTAAAAGAATTACTTCCTATGCATTTTTCTTATTTATTTCATGAATTCAAGTTATTTTGATCTTTCTTCATAGCATATTGTTTAAAAAAATGTTTTTTAAATACTGTATTCAATTGTATGCCTGAGGGACATTTGCCAAGTTTCCTTATTTTTATTTATTTTTGGAAGTTGCCTAGTATATGAAAGTGTATGTGTTAGTCACTCAGTTGTGTCTGACTCTTTGCGACTCCTTGGACTGTAGCCAGCAGGCTACTCTGTCTGTAGGATTCTCCAGGCAAGAATACTGGAGTGGGTAGACATTCCCTTCTCCAGGGCATCTTCCTGATCCAGGGATCAAACCCAGGTCTCCTGCGTTGCAGGCAGATACTTTACCATCTGAGCCACCAGGGAAGCCCTCCTTTCTTATTTGATAGAAAGGATCCTGGAGAGAAATGATTTGGATGAGAAGGATGGAGAACTACAGTAAAAATATTTAGAGTATTTGGGACGAAAACTGAAAACAAGCCACCACCCCCACCCCAAAATACTGGAAACAATTCAACTCTTCACTGGTTGGTGAATGGATAAAGAAATGGCTGAATTCATACACTAGACTAGTATTTAGCAATATAAAGGAATACATGTTGCCACAAGTAAGAACCTCACAAGTACTATGCCAATTGAAAGAAGCCAGAGACAAAACTGATGTATTGTGAGATTCCATTTATATGAAATGTCCAGAAAAGGCAAATCTATAGAGATGGAAAGTAGAACAGTGGTTCCCTGGAGCTAGGGGTGGGAAATGGGAGTGACTGCAAATGGGCACAAAGCATCTTTTGGGGGTGAGAAAAATGTACTCAGTTGGGATTGTGGGGGTGGTTATACAACTCTGTAACAATGTACTGAAAACCTTGAATTGTACACTGAAAATGAGTGAATTTTATGGTATGTAAATCACACCTCAGTGAAACTTTTTTTTTAAAGAGCTATTTGGGATGGAGGAAAGGTAAAGAGCAGATGTCATAGCTCTTAGAATGCTGAGTGACCATCCAGTAAGAGGGGATATCCCATTCTGAGACTGTGATTAAAGTGTATTATGTGAAGCCAGGGAGAGACTGTGACCTAGAAGGACCAAACCAAAGGGGAGTACTAGGTGGGAAAGGGCCGTGGGGAGAAGGGAGCCCCAGAATGCTGGGATTCAGAACCCTGTGGCTTGGCTTCCCCAGCTTAGAAATGGGCTTTCATCGGAGCCTTCTCCCTCTGTTTCCACACCCCTGCTAAGACACCAGCAACAGGGCAGCCATCCCCCACAAGTACCTCAGTTGAGTTCCAGTCTACGCTTCCTTTCCCTGACAGGGACGCCTCCCACAGTGATGATGCCAAGAGATAACCCTTGGAAACTGAGAAACAGTAATAAAGCAATAAAACAGATAAATCTGAGCCATAGACAACCCCCCCCCCTACCTGTTTTAAAATTTTTAAGTTACAAGGGACCTCAGCCAACTCAATCCTCAAAAGAACCAAGGCAAAACAAATTGATGGCTAAGATTTTAAGTGGCTCCTGATAAAAGCAGAACTTGTGTGAGCTCTTACTAGGAGTAGGTAAAGTTTATCCTATAGCCCAGTTCCAACCAGGGAAGGGGGAATAATAAAAACATCCTTTTTTTTTGAGTGAGTCCTCAGTGCCCACCTTTGTGCTAAGCATTCTATGCCCCATATCTTCACGACAGCTCCTAGAAATACTATTACTTTCTCCTTCTTACAGTTGATGACCTTGGGGCATAAAGAGGTGAATAACTCGCCTATGGGGCTTTCCTGGTGACTCAGGGGTGAAGAATCTACCTCCCAATACAAGAGATGGTTTGATCCCTGGGTCAGGAAAGTTCCCTGGAGAAGGAAATAGCAACCCACTGCAGTATTCTTGCCTGGAGAATTGCATAGACAGAGGAGCCTGGTGAGCTATAGTTCTTGAGTTCTCAAAGAGTCAGACATGACTTAGCAACTGAACAACAACAAATACCCCCATGGAAATGTAGATTGCACAGCTACTAGATGAGAGAGTTGGGACAGACCCCATGGGTCTGACCCCAGAGTCGGGGTTCCAGAGTGAGTATTGCTAAGCTGTATGCTGCTATTCTGCCCCACTAAGAACATTCTGGGTACTCACTGTTCTCTAAACACTACAGTTGTGAAACTGATCCAACCAAGGCCAATATTCCAAGGCCCAAATAATGGACTATAGGTCACTTCAACAGGTATGTTTTGAGCCCTTGGGCACTGGGAATATAAAGCTTGTGTATTCTTTTCTTCTTTTCTGAGGACCTGGAATCATGAGTTTAGGATGGAGCTGTGACTGATGTACCTGGGTCTCTAGTGGTAAGTCAGGGACCTGGAATACCCTGGGTCTAAGAGGAAGTTGGATGCTTCCGATTCCTGAGTCCAAGAGAGTTGCTGGGTATAGAGGATCCCTGAGTCTAGAGAGGGAGCTGGCTGTCTGGGATCCCTCAGTCCTGGCGAGGGAATAGGTACCTTGGACCCCATAGTCTTGAGTGGGAGTTGGAAGCCTGCATGATGCTTGGGTTCAGGAGAGAAGCTGAGGGCCTAAGATCAGAGCTTGGACCTTATGTGAAGCAGGTGTGAGATGTGGAATTAGAGTGTGGTTCCCTTGGTCCTAGGAGGGAACCGAAGGCCCTAGACTCTTGAGTTCGGGAGGGGAGCTGTTCCATGAGTCCTGGAAGAGAAGTCAGGGTTCTAGATCCGTAGGTGGAGAGAGATGGGGCAGAGGGGATCACTGGGTTTCCTTTTGCTCCCTGGATTCCCCCCAACCCCCACCTTCACTCCCACCCCTGGAAGCGCTGGTCTCCAAGGCCTCAAGCAGGCAGTTGCCTGGCCCACCTGGCGCTAACCCAGACTCCACCTATTTTCCTTTCAGTGAATATTAGCTGAGCCACTTCCCCTGGGCCAAACCCAATGCCAGCCTCCGGGAACCCACTGTGGTAGAAGAGTCCCATTTTCTCCAGGAGCTACCAGGTAGTAGGAGAGATGGACAAAGAAGTTGCGGAGAGAGCGCTACAGGATACTGGCCGAGGAGCAAACGCCGGAGAACAGCTGCTTCTCATCAGAGAGGTGAGCGTGGCTGGCTCGCGGGGTCTGAGAGTAACCTCCTTCCACCTGTGGGCTGTCAGGCCCTGAAGGTTGCACGCAAAGCTCTGGGAGGAGCAGAGTGGGGCATGCGCGGTTTGACCAGCTGCCTTTGGTTGGCTTGTTAGCGTGCTCAGTTCCGTCTCTGCCGGCAGTAGGGAGCTCAGCCATCCGGTCTGCAGCGTCTTTACCACCCGCGCTCCCACTCCCAAGGTCAGTAAACCGCCGTAGTTCACGGTTGGTGGTTCCTTCTTTGACCACAGCCTTGTTTGCTGAAGCGTCCTCTCTCCGGTCTGCTCACAGTGCTCCTGTCTGGACCACAGTTTCTGGTTTCTGTGAAGCATCTTTGCCGTGGGGCCTTCCTGAGTGGCGTGTCCCGTTACTTCGTGTCTGGCATCTTGGAGTGTTGTTCCAGACTGCGGGGGCAAAGCTGCATGACCTTCCACCTCTAACGTGAGTGCCGGGTAGGTCTGGCTGGGTCTGGGCGACCGCTCCGGCGAGCTGGGACCTCCCCGTCCCTCTCGCTTCTGCTGTTGATTAAGTGGCTCTTAAGTTCACCATGGGGAAGGCTGCGGAAGCAGATGGATTGTGCTGTTAGTTACAAAATGGGCACCAAGTCTGGAAACATAGGTCATCAACTTACCTTATTTAACATCAATAACCGTTTATTTTATTGGAGTATAATTGCTTTACAATGTCGTGTTGATTTCTGCTGTACAGCAACATGAATAAGCCATATGTATACATATTACCTCCCTCCCAGCACCCCCATCCTATTCTACCCTTTTAGATCATCACAGAGCTCTGAGCGGGGCTCCCTGCGCTACACAGCGGGTTTCCATTGGCTGTGTATTTTACACATAATGGTGTATATATGTCAATCCCAATCTCCCAGTTCATCTCACCCTCCCCATGACCACTTGTCTGTTCTCTACATCTGTCTGTATTCCTGCCCTGCAAATAGGTTCATCACTACCATTTTTCTAGATTCCGCACATATGCATTAATATATGATATTTGGTTTTCTCTTTCTGGCTTCACTCTGTATGATAGACTCTTGGAGAAGGCAATGGCAACCCACTCCAGTACTCTTGCCTGGAAAATCCCATGGACAGAGGAGCCTGGTAGGCTGCAGTCCATGGGGTCGCAAAGAGTCGGACAGGACTGAGCGACTTCACTTTCACTTTTCACTTTCATGCACTGGAGAAGGAAATGGCAACCCACTCCAGTGTTCTTGCCTGGAGAATCCCAGGGACGGCAGAGCCTGGTGGGCTGCCGTTTATGGGGTCGCATAGAGTCGGACACGACTGAAGTGACTTAGCAGCAGCAGCAGGTACATCTGCCTCACTACAACTGACTCAATTTCATTCCTTTTTATGGCTGAGTACTATTCTGTTGTAGTAACCGTTTATTATGTGTTGGCACATGTTTCCAGACTTGATGGCCATCCTGTGTATTTTACTTTCCACAGACTGGGAGTCAGGCGATCTGAGCCCTTCCCCACAGAGGGAGACTGTTGGATCTGCCAGGGACCCTTTTGGATTGTCTGTGTCACAACTTCATTTTCCAGATGGGGAGGCAGATGCTCAGAAAGTGTAAGTGACCTGTTCTAGGTCACTTGGTTTCTCAGTAGCTGGGCAGCAACCGGGATACAGAAGTCTCTTATTTTTTGTTCTTTGTACTGTTTCGGACTTCTTCCTGCTGGGTTTTTTTCCCTTTGTTAATAACTTGTGTTTTGACTTTATGGAGGATAAAATTTGTAGATGTAGATGAGAAGCCTCTTTGGAAAGCAAGAGGATGGTGAGAACATAAGAGGTAGCTGCAATGTATCAGCTGATGGAGAACTTAAACTTTCTTTTCTAGAAACCAAATTTCCAGTCTTATAAAACACAGTGGTGGTTGATATGATGATGTATTTCCTTTTATCTGTTTTTTTCTTGCAAGACTTTGTTTGCTTTTTACATGGTTAGAATGGAAATTATAATTGCAGCTCTGATTTTTTTAAAAAAATATTTGTTTGGCTGTGCTGGGTCTTAGTTGCAGTATGTGGGATCTAGTTCCTGATTAGGGATCAAACCTGGGCCCCCTGCACTGGGCATGTGGAATCTTAGCCACTGGACCACCAGGGAAGTCCTGAAGCTCTGATTTTTGTTGTAATGAGAGGCTCTGATTGTCCAAAATGACCCTAGGGAGAACTGTCTCAGGGATTGATTTCACAAGCAGTGAAGATGACAGGCTGCTTTTTGTAGAGGCCGTAGTCCTAGGAAAACAGTAAGTAAAGGACTAACACATACATATGGGTATAGAATGGTTAAAATCATGCTTTGAATGCAATGAACGCATTCCTGGATACAGCTCTTTTGATTTTGTAGGGTATAGTTTGCTGTGGGTTCTTACTGAACGACACATCCCATTATTTAGAGGAAGGTCTAGTTGTTAAAAAAAAATAAAAATTTTATTGCCACGTCCACCTTGTACAGTGAATTTTTTTATATTCTTTTTAAAAAGCTCTATAGAGATAGAGTTCACATACCTTTGGCACACATGCAAGCACACGTCACCCAGTGAATGTTCAATTCAGGAGCTTTTGTTATTTTACTCTTTCACTTTCTTGTCCGTGCTAAGTGGCTACTGTGGGTGTGATGCTCTCTTCAGCACCAGCTAGAGCTGTTTCCATGACTACCGAATCCAGCAGGTAGAGCGGCATCATTGTGCACATTTCAGACATGCCAGGACTAGATGGGCTGGGCATGGAACACGCAGTGTTCAGAGATCCCATGCTATCTCAGGTTCCTGGGGGCCCATTAGAAAAGAGAGTACACTGCCATCCTCGGGTCCCAGACTCTGCCCCCTTTTTTTAAAATGGAAGAGGCAGTCTGTAGGTTTTGGCCTTCATGTTTACTTTGGGGAGGAAAAAGTTTTTTTTAATTTAAAAAATCCTCAGTAATGAAATATCATACTCTATATCTTGGAAAGAAATGGTGATCGGATGAAGGGGAAGGAGTATTAGAGTTTGATTTCAAATGTTTCAACCTGGGTACAAAATGTTTGTCAATCAGCTGTTCTGCTGAGTGCATTAAAACAAAAAGCTTTTTAACACATTTCAGTCCCTCATTGCAAATCCTTGTTGAAAGTTTAGGAAATTTTTCTAAAAGTTGAAAACTTTTGCACCTTGCTTTTTGTTTTATTTATTTATTTGTGCATTATTTCCCCCCTTGTTCAGTAGTTGAAAAACTGAAATATGCAAGTTTGCTTCCTGTGATGTCTATAAATTTTACCTTCATAAACATTTTAAAAATTAGGTAGAAGAGGTGATATTGTCATTATTTTGTATAGAAGAAACTAAAGCATCCCAGAGGTTTTTGACTTGCTAGTAGTTTCAGAACTTGTTACTTGCTGGATTGAGAGAGACCCTGGATTCCTGATTTTGCTTCCAACTCTTCCACCAGATCAACCTCTCAGTGGAACATAAATCAGTATACTGAGAGATGTTTTCAGGTGTTCTGTATTAGTTTCTTGTTGCTTCTGTAGTAAATTATCATGAATTTATAGCAGCTGAAAGCAACACAAATCATCTTACAGTGCTGGAGACCCAAACTTCTAAAATCAAGGTGTCACCAGGCTGCATTTCTTCTGGAGGATTTAGGGGAGAATCCATTTCCTTGTCTTTTCCGGCGTCTAGAGGCTGCTCACATTTCTTGACTCCTGGCCCCTTCATCTGCTAAGCCAGTAGCATAGCATCTTTGTAACCAAAATTGGGGTCCAGCTGCTCCCCACTCAAAAGCCAGTAAAGAGGCCAGGTTGGTCATTATGTAGTTAACGTCTTCCACCTGGTGGGGGTTTCAGTATCTGCAAAACAACTCACAGGATATGGCCCAGAATATTACCTATAGCCCTTGAGAAGGAAATGAATGTCCTTAACTATGCTTAATGACTCAACTGTTATCATTTAGTCTTGTTGGACTGTTTACCTTTGTTTGGCATTTTCTCACTTCTCTAATTAAACTTATGCTTTGGCTAAAGTTTCTCCACAGACAAAAGGCAGATGGAGGACATGGGGGACAAGGACCATAGGATCCTGCTCCTTTTCATCTTCACCTCTCTCTCCGTAACTTCTGCTTTCATTGTCGCATCTCCTCCTCTGGCTTCTGTCCCTTCTGCCTCCTTCTTATATGAAAGACCTTTTGTGATTACATCGTACCCACTGAATAATCCATGATAGTCTCTCCATCTCCAAATCCTTACCTTAACCACATCTGCAAAGATCCTTTGGTCATGTAAGGTGAATAGTCACAGGTTCCTGGGGTTAGGGCATAGGCATCTTTTGGAAAGCTATTATTCTCACTTCCGTATATTCTAAAAAAGTTTGGTGGTAGTACATTTGGGACTTGTCGAACTAAACAGAGTTAAACAGAATTTCTCTGCACTTTAAAAACGGTAACCAAAGCTTCTATTTGCTGAGACTTTAGTATCTGTGAAGCACTTTGCTAAATTTTATGTTGATTATCTCATTTCATTCTCGTGACAATACAAAAAGGAGTTCTGTTCCCATTTATCAAATAAACTGAAGTTCAAAGTTAAGTGACTTATTCAAACTCACACTGCTAATAAGTGGCAGAGCTGGGATTCAAACTCAGATCTATGTGATGCTAGAGCATGAGTCTTGGAGATTCATTACATTAATGCTTTAATATGGAAAGCAGGGGGGTTAGGATACAGACATTTTCATATTAGTTTAGCCCAGATCATAGCATCTTGGCTTTACACGTGGCTCTAGTGGTGAAGGACCTGCCTGCCAATGCAGGAGATGTAAGAGACACAGATTCAATCCCTGGGTAGGGAAGATTCCCTGGGGGAGGACATGGCAACCCACTTCAGTATTTTTGCCTGGAGAATCCCATGGACAGAGGTGTCTGGTGGGCTACAGAGCCCATAGGGTTACAAGGAATTGGACACGACTGAAGTGACTTAGCATGCGTAGCATCTAACCAGGCTAGTATTCTTCAGAGCACTTTATGAAACAATAAACTTGGTGGCCTTCATATCAGTATTACCTGATAGAACTTTGTGTGACGATGGGCATGTTCTATATCTAAGCTGTTCAGTGTGGGAGCTGCCAGCCACATCTGGCTGTTAAGCACTTGAAATGTAGTCAGGGCAACTGAGGGACTGAATTTTAAATTTCATGTGATTTAAATTGTAGAAATAATCATGTGTGACTAATGGTTTCCATATTAGACAGCCCAGTCTTTATTCTTCCAATACCTGATGTTTCAGTTTAGTCCAGGCCCATGCAGTTACTTTACTTTTGAGCATAATACTGTATTTGACAATTTCTTGGTATCAAATGTCATTTGAAGAATGGTTGTTGAAAGCTTCTTCAGAAAATGCTCCTGTAAAGGATGTGTCTTTGTGGTGGAAGATAATAGTAAAACAGGATTTCAGGTGTCTTGGGCAGAGTCAGTGGGAATGCGTAGACCACTGAGTCCTGTCTTTATTTTTTTAATTTATTTTTTAATTGAAGTATAATTGCTTTACAGAATTTTGTTGTTTTCTGTCAAACCTCAACACGAATCAGCCATAGGTATATATATATATCCCCTCCTTCTGAACCTTCCTCCCATCTCCCTCCCCATCCCACCCCTCTAGGTTGATACAGAGCCCCTGTTTGAGTTTCCTGAGCCATACAGCAAATTCCCGTTGGCTATCTATTTTACATATGGTAATGTAAGTTTCCATGTTACTCTTTCCATACATCTCACCCTCTCCTCCTCTCTCCCCCTGTCTGTAAGTATATTCTCTATGTCAATTTCTCCATTGCTGACATGTAAATACATTCTGAAAGACAGTATGGAGATTTCTTAAACAAACTAGGAATAAAACCACCATATGACCCAGCAATCCCACTCCTTAGGCATATACCCTGAGGAAACCAAAATTGAAAACACACATGCATCCCATTGTTCATTGCAGCACTATTTACAATAGCTAGAACATGGAAGCAACTTAGATGTCCATCGACAGATGAATGGGTAAAGAAGTTGTGGTCCATACACACAATGGAATATTATTCAGCTATATATACACAATGGAATATTACTCAGCCATAAAATGGAACACATCTGAGTCAGTTCTAATGAGGTGGATGAACCTAGAACCTATTATACAGAGTGAAATAAGTCAGAAAGAAAAAGATAAATATCGTATTCTAAACATATATATGGAAAAATAGTACTGTCTTTGATAGAACTACCTGGGGAGCTGGTTAGCTGACAGTTTCCCCTAAAGATGGATGTCCTAGTGGAAGAACTCTTCAGTCATTCAACAAGAAGCTGTGAAGATGGTCTAGAAATTGTGAGAGAATCAAGGAAATAGGAAGGTCCTGTCCATCCTTTGAAACAACTCTGGGGGAACAGCATGCACTTTGGTGAAAAGACCATCTGTAATGTCGGTGTGCTTAGTGCTTAGTCGCTCAGTCGTGTCTGACTCCTTGAGACACCATGGACTGTAGCCCACCAGGCTCCTCTCTCTATGGAATTTTCCAGGCAAGAATACTGGAGTGGGTTGCCATTTCCTGTAATGCTACATAAGACTGTAGCATCGGAAATGTTGTAAAGAAAGTACCAAGTTAATGTTACGGCCAGTGATGTTCGTATTTACTTTAGCTGTGGAAAACATTTTTTTTTTTCAGGTGAAATCATAGGCAGAAGCTCAATAACTGAGACAAAGGGAGAGCTGCCCTGGGACTTCCTTGGTGGTCCAGGGTTAGAACTCTATACTCTCACTGCTGAGGTCCTGGGTTCAATTCCTGGTCAGGGAACTAAGATCCCACAAGCCAAGCCACATGACAGAAAAACAAAAAACAAAAAAACGCTGTCCTATGTGAAGCAAGTATTGGGTGGAATCATGGTCCTGTTTTCTGAGGCCCTCTCCTCATTTACTGCTGTGGGCCTTGGGGTGCCTCCCTGAAACTCCAGGGCAGTGGTCCCCAGCCTTTTTGGCACCAGAGACTGCTTTTGTGAAAGACGGGTTTTCCATGGACCAAGCATGGGTGGGGGATGGTTTTGGGATGATTCAAGCCCATTACATTTATGTTCACTTTTTATTTCTAATTTAATGCTGCCGCTGATCTGATAGGAGGTCCTCTGCCTGGAGGTTGGGGATCCTGCTCTAGGAGATGTAAGTCACTGACAGAGTCTAGAAAAGAGTTTAAAAGCTCAGAGGCAGGAGTGTTCCTGGGTTTCTGAGGGAATGCTGCATAGAGAGGTGAACTATGATACTTCCCAGGTATCTCTATATACATACTTTCAAATACACTTTACACACACACACACACACACACACACACACACACACACATTTTGGTGGGAAAGAAAGGTCTTTATTACTCTTAAACAGAAATGTGATATAATTATATGCTTATGTCCTCTGGTACACACATATATAATTTTGAAAGGATCCTGCTAGATGCTATTGCTTATTTGCCTTTTCTTTTTATATCATCTCATATGCAACTGTCTGTTATTACCTTATCTGCATGTTTAAAATGGTAGTTGAATATTCTCTTTTGTGTTTGTGCAGAACAGAGTACAAGTGGGGGGAAAGGGGCATCCTTAGGATCTCATGTCACTGATACAAGTCAAGTCCTTCCCAACATCCTTGGGTAGATTCTTTACCCAGAACCAGCCAATTATTATTATTTTCTTCCAGAAAGAGCTATCCTTGGGCATAAATGCCAAATGACACTGGAGATCGGTGTGCTATGCTGTGTGTGCTGTGCTTAGTCGCTTCAGTAGAGTCTGACTGTTTGCAACTCTATGGACTGTAGAGATCAATGAATTGGCTTTAAATCTTGCTACCGAAGTGTGTATTTCCTGTGTTGTATGGGTACAGGGATCTCCTGGATAACTGAAGCAGCTTGAGTCTTTGAGTTCTTTATAGCATCTGTTTCAAGGTCTCATCTCACCCAATCTTTTTTTTTCCTGCAGTATTTTATTATTTTTAATTTGTTTTTTCTTTTTAAAAATTATTTTTAATTGGAGGATAATTGCTTTACAGAATCGTGTTGGTTTCTGCCATATATCAACATGAATTAGCCATAGGTATACTTATGTCCCCTCCCTCTTAAGCCTCCCTCTCACCCCATCTCACCCCTCTAGATTGTCACAGAGCACTGGTTTGAACTCCGTGAGTCATACAGTAAATTCCCACTGGCTATCCGTTTTACATATGGTAATATATATGTTTCAGTGCTGCTCTCTCAATTCATCCCACTCTGTCCTTCCCACCTGGTGTCCGCAAGTCTGTTCTCTATGTCTGTGTCTCCAATGCTGCCCTGCAAACAGGTTCATCAGTACCATCTTTCTAGATTCCATATGTATGTGTTAATACATACTTGTCTTTCTGACTTACTTTACTCTGTATAAAAGGCTCTAGGTTTATCCACCTTATTAGAACTGAGTCAGATGCACTGTTTTTTATGGCAGAGTAATATTCCATTGTGTATATGTACCACAGTGTCCTTATCCATTCATCTGTCAATGGACAGCTAGGTTGCTTCCATGTCCTTGCTATTGTAAATAGTGCTGTGATGAACTTTGGGGTCCATGTGTCTTTTTCACTTATGGTTTCCTCAGGATATATGCCCAGTAGTAGGATTGTTGGGTCATATGGCAATTCTATTCCTAGTTTTTTAAGGAATCTCCATACTGTTCTCCATATCAATTTGCATTCCCACTCACAGTACAAGAGGCTTCCCTTTTCTCCACAACCCTCTCCAGCATTTATTGTTCATATTTTTTTTTTGATGGTGGCCATTCTGACCAGCGTAAGCATTCCATTTCAAGAAGTAATAGATTCAAGATTACGTGGCTAGTGAGTGATAGGCCTGAAATTGAACCCGGGTGGTCTGACTTTAGCATTTGTGCTCCAGTGCATTAACTTGTCTCCAAAATAGGCTTGCTTTCTGATAACTGTAATAGTAGGTAATGAGTTGTCAAAGGAGTTCCTGGTGAATGGAGCAGATGTTGATAAGCACCATCTCTCTTTCTCATATGAGGTGGTTATTTCTCCCTTCATATGGACCAAAACCTAGATGTTTCCTCATTGGGATCCCCTCTCAACAGCAGCCTGCTTCATGTGAAAGTAACTCAGTGGTTTGGTGAACACCTTTCCATAGATGTCTTTATCCAGATTTACAAATGATACATGTGTTTGTGATTTCCCATGGGATCCTACTAGATTCCATCATACGTGAATCCAGTCTTTCTTTCTCTCTGCTGTGTGCAATACCATTGCTTAAAAGACTTTTTTTTGCCAGAAGTGTGTGTGTGGAGGTGACCATGGGGAAGATGAGGCCGAACTCTGCTCAAGGTACAATTAATAAATATTATAAAATACCTAATAATAACTTGGCTTTAGATTAATACTTGATCTATTTCTTGGCATCAGACAAGTTCTTGGTTTTCTTGTCTTTCATAAACAAACACAGTTGATTGTCATGAAGCTTCTATTAAGGCCAAATAGTTTTCATCTTTATTTAATTTTGGCATACTTAATTATGGCTATTGCTGTATCAAAGGTGTTATATTTGGGACTTATGCTTCTGGCCACCTCCTGCAATTTAATTTTTCATTTTCCCATTCATTTTTAATACATTCATGCAATCACTCAATTCCACAACTCTACCAAGCCTGCTGCCTAACCTGAACTACTGATGGGCAAACACTGCCCTCTGTGGACAGCTCAAAACACTGTCAGTTGATGAAGAAAGGAGTGCATTTATTTGTTCTAAAGGTAGTTGTTTTTTTGCCCCCGTTTGTAGCAACAGGGATGGACCTAGAGATTATCATACTCAGTGAAGTCAGTCAAGACATATACCATATGATATCACTTATATGTGGAATTTTAAAAAAATGATATAAATGAACTTATTTACAAAACAGAAATAGACTCAAGACATGGGAAACAAACTTATGGCTACCAAAGGGGAAAGGGAGGGGGGATAAACTAGGAGTTTAGGATTAGCAGATACACCAACAAGGACCTATAGTATAGCGCCGGTAACTATACTCAATATTTTGTAATAATCTATAAGAGAAAAGAATCTGAAAAACATTTATATATATATATATATATATATATATAATATGTATACATAAAACACTTTATACACCTGAAACTAACACAACATTGTGAATCAACTATACTTCAATAAAAAATATATATAAGTAGTTTGTAGGCATCAGTGACTAAAATACAAAATAAAAGTTGAATGAAGTTTAGGGACTATTGTTGAGTGGGACATGGATGAAAATTACTTTAGCATAAGCATATTTGAGTGTACACGAGGAAAACGAACACAGAAATAAAAAATGGTTACAGATGCCCCTGAGAGGAGGTATACAGTCTTCTTCTAAATTGTGGCTTGAGGTCCAGCTGCTTGGGTACTGCTTTTAAACCCATTAGAAATGCAGAATCCCAGGTCCCACCCCAAACTCTCATATTGGAGTCTGCATTTAACAGGGACTTGAGATGACTCATCCGCATGGTGAAGCATGAGAACCTCTGGTGTACAGTGTAGCAGAAGTGTTTGGCCTGTGGACTTGAGATGTAGGTAGAATTGGGTTGGAGTCCCAGCTCTGCCACTTATTACCTGTGTGAACTTGAGCAGGTGACATTTCTATGCCTCAGTTTCCTTATCTGTAAATGGGGAATATAACCAGTACATCCCTCACAGGATTATTGTCAGGCAACCATCACCAGCAACATCACCACCATCATCACTAAGGATTAATGAGGGCCCACCCTACCCCAGGTGCTGTTACTAACACTTGTTACTAATTTGTGAATGGGATGGGGGAAGGCTGCATGCCTGGCAAAGGGTAAGTCTCATCAAATCTTAAAACCTGATGGGTTGTGATTGTTATGATCACTCTAAAGCACGGTCTTTAGCAAGTGAGATGGAATGGCATTCCTCAGCTGAAGAACTGAAGGTTGTGGATTTGGTGAGTGGAGGTGGGAGCTGGGCCTGCTAGGGCGTTCGGGACCAAACTCTGAACATCTGACCCCAGCTTTTCGTTAGTGATGTAAACAGGATTATTTAGGGTAAAACCAGTTTTCTGTTGTTGTTCAGTCACTAAGTCATGTCAAACTCTTTGCAACCCATGGACTGCAGCATGCCAGGCTCCCCTTCATACATTATCTCTTGGAGTTTGCTCAAACTTATGTCCGTCGAGTTGGTGATGCCATCCAACCACCTCATCCTCTGTCATCCCCTTCTCCTCCTGCCTTCAGTCTTTCCCAGCATTAGGGTCTTTTCCAGTGAGCTGGCTTTTTGCATCAGGTGACCAAAGCATTGGAGTTTCAGCTTCAGCATCAGTCCTTCCAATGAATATTCAGGACTGATCTCCTTTAGGATTGACTGGTTTGATTTCCTTGCAGTCCAAGGGACTCTCAAGAGTCTTCTCCAGCACCACAGTTTAAAAGCATCAATTCATTGGTGCTCTGCCTTCTTTATGGTTCAACTCTCACATTCTTGATGACTCAGTTTTCTGAGCATTTGCTTAATCTAGGAAGCAGCAGGAGAACTGGTGTTTAAAACAGTGGTTCTCAGACTTTTTGGTCTGAGAGTACCTCTTTATCTTTTAAAAATTATTGAGAGCGCCATAGAGCTTTTTGTTTATGTGATTATATCTATTGATATTGACCTTATTAGAAACTAAAACTGAGAAAATTTTAAGATTTTTTTTTGAGGGGACTTCCTTGGTGGTCCAGTGGTTAAGACTATGCTTCCACAGGGGCACAGGTTTGATACCTGGGCAGAGCAAAAAAATTTTTGTCTTTTTTTAATGATTTGTTTTTACGTTTTATTTTATTATCATTATTATTGCAAATTTCAGTGCTCTCTCTCATTCATCCATTTCTGTTTCTTGTAAACTGCATAGTTAGGGGAATTCCTACCTAAACTTCTTGATTTTGATAGCATTCCATGTAAGAAAATTTTAAAATAATAATTCATTTAAAAGAAACTGTAATCAACCCAGTACATGTTAATGTTAAGCAGTAGTTTTATAAGAAATAAATATATTTTATAAAACAAAAAATATGTAGTTCCTTGATGGCCTGCTTGTTAGGATTCTGGGCTTTCACTGCCGGGGCCTGGGTCCAGTCCCCAATTGGGGAACTGAGATCCTGTAAGCGGTGTGGCATGGCCACAATAAAAAAGGAGAAAATTTGTGAGAAGAGTGGTGTTTTTCCACATTTTTGCAAATCTCCTTAAAGCCTGGCTTAATAGAATGAAACTGGATTCTCCTGTCTGCTTTTTTTTGTTTTTAATAAATTTATTTATTTTACTTGGGGGCTAATTACTTTACAATATTGTAGTGGTTTTTGCCATACACTGACATGAATCAGCCATGGGTTTACATGTGTTCCCCGTCCTGAACCCCCCTCCCACCTCCCTCCCCCCATCCCCATCGTCATCCCATTGCCCCAGCCCTGAGCATTTGTCTCATGCATCGAACCTGGAATGGTGTTCGGTTTCACATATGATAATATACATGTTTCAACGCTATTGTCCCAGAACGTCCCACCCTCACCTTCTCCCTCAGAGTCCATAAGACTGTTCTATGCATCTGTGTCTCTTATTCTGTCTCGCATATGGGGTTATCGTTACCATCTTTCAAATTCCATGTATATGCATTAGTATACTGTATTGGTGTTTTTCTTTCTGGCTTACTTCACTCTGTATAATGGGCTCCAGTTTCGTCCATCTCAATAGAACTGATTCAAATGTATTCTTTTTAATGGCTGAGTAATATTCCATTGTGTATATGTACCACAGCTTCCTTATCCATTCATCTGCCGATGGACATCTAGGTTGCTTCCATGTCCTGGCTATTGTAAACAGTGCTGCGATGAACATTGGGGTACACGCGTCTCTTTCAATTCTGGTTTCCTCAGTTTGTATGCCCAGCAGTGGGATTGCTGGGTCATATGTCGGTTCTATTCCCAGTTTTTTAAGGAATCTCCACACTGTTCTCCATAGTGGCTGTACTAGTTTGCATTCCCACCAACAGTGTAAGAGGGTTCTCATTTCTCCACACCCTCTCCAGCATTTATTGCTTGTAGACTTTTGGATAGCAGCCATTCTGACTGGTGTGAAATGGTACCTCACTGTGGTTTTGATTTGCATTTCTCTAATAATGAGTGATGTTGAGCATCTTTTCATGTGTTTGTTAGCCATCTGTATGTCTTCTTTGGAGAAATGTCTGTTTAGTTCTTTGGCCCATTTTTTGATTGGGTCGTTTATTTTTCTGGAATTCAGCTGCAGGAGTTGCTTGTATATTTTTGAGATTAATTGTTTGTCTGTTGCTTCGTTTGCTATTATTTTCTCCCATTCTGAAGGCTGTCTTTTCACCTTGCTCATAGTATCCTTTGTTGTGCAAAAGCTTTTAATTTTAATTAGGTCCCATTTGTTTATTTTTGCTTTTATTTCCAATATTCTGGGAGGTGGGTCATGGAGGATCCTGCTGTAATTTATGTTGGAGAGTGTTTTGCCTATGTTTTCCTCTAGAGTTTTTTATAGTTTCTGGTCTTACGTTTAGATCCTTAATCCATTTTGAGTTTTATTTTTATGTATGGTGTTAGAAAGTGTTCTAGTTTCATTCTTTTACAAGTGGTTGACCAGTTTTCCCAGCACCACTTGTTAAAGAGATTGTCTTTTCTCCATTGTATATTCTTGCCCCCTTTGTTGAAGATAAGGTGTCCATAGGTGCGTGGATTTATCTCTGGGCTTTCTATTTTGTTCCATTGATCTATCTTTCTATCTTTGTGCCAGTACCATACTGTCTTGATGACTGTGGCTTTGTAGTAGAGCCTGAAGTCATGCAGGTTGATTCCTCCAGTTCCATTCTTCTTTATCAAGATTGCTTTGGCTATTCGAGGTTTCTTATATTTCCATACAAATTGTGAAATGATTTGTTCTAGTTCCGTGAAAAATACCGTTGGTAGCTTGATAGGGATTGCATTGAATCTATAGATTGCTTTGGGTAGTATACTCATTTTCACTATATTAATTCTTCCAATCCATGAACACGGTATATTTCTCCATCTGTTTGTGTCCTCTTTGATTTCTTTCATCAGTGTTTTATAGTTTTCTATATATAAGTCTTTTGTTTCCTTAGGTACATATATTCCTAAGTATTTTATTCTTTTTGTTGCAATGGTGAATGGTATTGTTTCCTTAATTTCTCTTTCTGTTTTCTCATTATTGGTGTATAGGAATGCAAGGGATTTCTGTGTGTTAATTTTGTATCCTGCAACTTTACTATATTCATTGATTAGCTGTAGTAATTTTCTGGCAGAATCTTTAGGGTTTTCTATGTAGAGGATCATGTCATCTGCAAACAGTGAGAGTTTTACTTCTTCTTTTCCAATCTGTATTCCTTTTATTTCTTTTTCCGCTCTGATTGCTGTGGCCAAAACTTCCAAAACTATGTTGAATAGTAGTGGTGACAGTGGGCATCCTTGCCTTGTTCCTGACTTTAGGGGAAATGCTTTCAATTTTTCACCATTGAGGATAATGTTTGCTGTGGGTTTGTCATATATAGCTTTTATTATGTTGAGATATGTTCCTTCTATTCCTGCTTTCTGGAGGGTTTTTTTATCATAAATGGATGTTGAATTTTGTCAAAGGCTTTTTCTGCATCTATTGAGATAATCATATGATTTTTATCTTTCAATTTGTTAATGTGGTGTATTACATTGATTGATTTGCGGATGTTAAAGAAACCTTGCGTTCCTGGGATAAAGCCCACTTGGTCATGATGTATGATCTTTTTAATATGATGTTGGATTCTGTTTGCTAGAATTTTATTAAGGATTTTTGCATCTATGTTCATCAGTGACATTGGCCTGTAGTTTTCTTTTTTTGTGGCATCTTTGTCTGGTTTTGGAATTAGGGTGATGGTGGCCTCATAGAATGAGTTTGGAAGTTTACCATCTTCTGCAATTTTCTGGAAGAGTTTGAGTAGGATAGGTGTTAGCTCTTCTCTAAATTTTTGGTAGAATTCAGCTGTGAAGCCATCTGGTCCTGGGCTTTTGTTTGCTGGAAGATTTCTGATTACAGTTTTGATTTCCGTGCTTGTGATGGGTCTGTTAAGATCTTCTATTTCTTCCTGGTTCAGTTTTGGAAAGTTATACTTTTCTAAGAATTTGTCCATTTCTTCCAAGTTGTCCATTTTATTGGCATATAGCTGTTGGTAGTAGTCTCTTATGATCCTTTGTATTTCTGTGTAGTCTGTTGTGATCTCTCCATTTTCATTTCTAATTTTGTTGATCTGATTCTTCTCCCTTTGTTTCTTAATGAGTCTGGCTAATGGCTTGTCAATTTTGTTTATCTTCTCGAAAAACCAGCTTTTAGTTTTGTTGATTTTTGCTATGGTCTCTTTTGTTTCTTTTGCATTTATTTCTGCCCTAATTTTTAAGATTTCTTTCCTTCTACTAACCCTGGGGTTCTTCATTTCTTCCTTCTCTAGTTGCTTTAGGTGTAGAGTTAGGTTATTTATTTGATTTTTTTCTTGTTTCTTGAGGTACGCCTGTGTTGCTATGAACCTTCCCCTTAGCATTGCTTTTACCGTGTCCCATAGGTTTTGTCCTGTCTGCTTTTGCATTCAGTCTGTGGAAGTATCACTCATCTTGTGGCCTCTAGAAAACTCTACTGTATACTCAGAAGCAAATGAGAGTGAAGAAGGCACATAAGATTTTAGTATTGCTAAAAATTAATTTTGATCTTGTAGATCCCCTGATAGGGTCTCAGGGAATCCCAGGAAACTGGAAATTTAAGAGATGAAAGTACACTAATTACAAGCAAATACATGTAGTTGAAGTATTTATTCTTCTACATTAATTAAGTGCTTTCTAGAGCAGAGCTCTGCTGGGATCCCATGATATACTTGAAATGCATTAAACAGAATTTCTGCAAGATTTCTAATTCTCCATTTTTGCTAATTCGGACTGGTCTTACACACCTGTGGGTTTTTGTCATATTTCCACAGGAGTTTTTGATTAGGGGCACTGCACAATTATCCCTAGACTTCCAGTTCAGCTGCAGAAAAATATTTAACATTCTGTATTCTTTGGCTGTTGCTGCTGCGAGTTGGAAATTGGTGATTAACTTACAGAGTGTGATCAAAGCATTGCTCTCTTGTCACATTTTATCTTTAGAGAGAAGAGAATAGTGGTAAAAATAGAGCAGAAATCTCTTAAGTTGAATATATAACTTTCAAAATAGAGCTGTTTAGTACATCAGGTTAGTACGCTGTATGTGCTTAGTTGCTCAATCGTGTTCAACTCTTTGAGACCCCATGGACTGTAGCCTGCCAGGCTTCTCTGCCCATGGGGATTCTCCAGGTAAGAACACTGGAGTGGGTTGCCATGCCTTCCTCCAAGGGATCTTTCCAACCCAGGTCTCCTGCATTGCAGGCGAATTCTTCACCACTTGAGCCACCAGGGAAGCCCACATCAGGTTGGAGTTGGTTGTAAAATCTGCGTGCAGATTGGGGCTGCCCCGTGAGGCAGCGGCTCTCCCCGCTTTGAGTGCCACACTTGGCAGTAGCTCAGTGACTAAGAGCCCCTTGTTTTCTTTTGACCCCTGTGAAGGCTACTGTGAGCACCATGTCATGACAAGCATTCACAGTCTCTGGGATGGCTAAGTCCAGTGTAGCTCACAGAAACTTCAGGATGAAATTAATGGTGCCTTAATCATATTCAGGAATGTGGTGGAAAATAATTTAATATGCTGTTTTGGGGAAAAAATTAAAGCTTTGTTATGTAAGCGAAGTAATTCTAAATTCCATTCACAAATGATACTGAGATATGTGTTTGATATTTTACATTCTTGTGCACTTTTCAAATGATGGTCTATGAAAACAAAATTCAGTTTGCATTTCTTAAATACATATCATCTGATGCTGGGAGGAGATGAGGAATTTCTGTTTTGGTATTGATAAAGAATTTTGGTTTTTGAGTGGCTGACCTATTTGCAGACAATCAACAGGCTGGAATAACTTGGCAGTTTTGTGCAGTTGCATGGAATGGTCAGAAGAGGGCGAGAGACAGTTGCTGATGCTAATGCCAAGGAGGTGAATAGCCTGTGTGCGCTCAGATACCTAGATGATGAGGGTGGTGGTGCTAATGAGCTGGAGGGTGGTTCCAGGTCTGAAAGTATGAGCTTGCAGTTAGTTCTAGCTGATGGTTGTTTTGTGAAAGAAAGCCCTCATGTTGCCAGTTCTGATTTTTCAGGAGAAAAAAGCATTCCAGTTTTCTCCCTAAAATTTTCTGACTTAAAAAGATAGTTTAATTTCTTTTTTTTAAAATAAATTTATTTATTTTAGTTGGGGGCTAATTACTTTACCATATTGTAGTAGTTTAATTTCTTTTAAAGCATCATTCAGGCCAAAAAAAAGTCATATTAGTGGGCTGAACTTGGCCTGTGGTCTGCCAAGAATCTCAGGATTATATCAATACATGGCCTAGATTTATTCTTCTCTTTTTCTTAAAGGACATTTCCATAGTATTTCTTTAAAAGAGGGAAGAGTAGAGTATAGACAATAAAAGTAGACTGGGTTTAATATTTTAGGGGAAAGTCGTGCCGTTTCCACTAGGATTAAAATTTCAAGGTGAATAATACATTTTTGTTATGGAATTCTGATAGGAGTTGGCTTGCTTGTTAAGCAAGCATTCTCCTTCAAGTGATAAATTACTTTAAGTATTAATAATAAAAATATTTTAACACATATTTACAGTAAGTCTACTGCTACAATCCAGATTTTGTGGGATTGTTGGACTTCTAAATACTCTGCCTTGTTTCCGTATAACCACTTCTGTATTTGTGAGGATGGTGTCTTATTTTTAACGCGGGAGATGGAGTGACCCTCTGGCTGGGGCCTCACAGCCTGCCCTCAGGTTCCACTGTGTTAGCCTCCCGAGAGCTCTGTCTGCGTTTCCTCCAGTGTCCTCCCACATTGTTCTTGGTAATTTTTCTCAGCAGGCAGCCAGAGTCATCTTTTGAAAAATCAAATTTGATTAAGTTTTTCCTGCTTCCGCATTCTTCCTTGTACTCTTAAAATCCTTCAGGGCCCTCCTACGGCTCCTTAGGTTAAAGATAGACCTCTCCCTGACTGTTTCTCCTGTTTTATCTCAACCATCTCCTCCTCTTTGCATTCCAGCCACCCTGGCTTTGTAATTGCCATCTTTCCTTCCCCTCACAGCTTTGGAACAAAGCTATTTTAAACCCCCCAAGAGAGCTTTGCTTAAAGTTACAGTTAAAACTATTCGCAACAAGTTCCTTGAAATGGGACGAGAAGCACTAAGTCAAGGTGATGTAGACACAGGAGTTTCAAGTTAGGGTTATTCTCTACCTTTTTATTTAGAGACCTAAAGGAAAAGGACAGAGAATATTGACAAACTGAGAAACATCAAATTTGAGTCGAATCTCTCTGATTATTTTATTAATATAAAGCTGCACTTCTGATTGTTCACTTAGGGGACTTCCCTGGTGGCCCAGTAGTTAAGACTGTGTTTCCAGTGCAGGGGGCATGGGTCCAATCCCCGCTCAGGGAACTAGATCCCACACGTCATGCTGCTGCTGCTGCTGCTAAGTCACTTCAGCTGTGTCCATCTCTGTGTGACCCCATAAACGGTAGCCCACCAGGCTCCCTGGAGTGGGTTGCCATTTCCTTCTCCAGCGCATGAAAGGGAAAAGTGAAAGTGAAGTTGCTCAGTTGTGTCCGACTCTTAGCAACCCCATGGACTGCAGCCTACCGGGCTGCCATTGCCTTCTCTGTACATGTCATGAGGTGCAAGCCAAAAAAAAAAGTGGAGTGACAAAAACTTTCTGGTAATATTCAGTGTTTGGGTTGAATAGTTACCTTCCTAGGATTGTAGACCTGTAACTTTGAAACTGCTTGTACGTTTAAGTAAAGGATCAGCAAGGTCCAATAGCCCTTTGTAAGATGATGGAAATGGTCTCTTTGGACTGTCCAGTATGAAATGTGGTTGGTGCAACTGAGGAACTGGATAGTTAATTTTATTTTTTATTTTTTAAACTATTTATTTTTGGCTGTACTGCATCTGTGTGGTTGCACGTGGGCTCTCTCTAAGCTGTGGTTCCTGGGCTTCTCATTGTAGTGACTTCTCTTGTTGCAGAACATGGGCTTTAGGGACCGTGGGCTCCAGTAGTTTGGGCTCATGGGCTTAGTTGCCCTGTGGCATATGGAATCTTCCTGGACCAGGGATTGAACCTGTCTCCCCTGTGTTGTCAGGCAGATTCTTAACCACTGGACCACCAGGGAAGTCCAGTTCATTTTATTTAATTTTAGTTAAAATTGCCACATATGAATGTTGGCTACTGCTATGGTCTATACGTTTATGTCCCTCCAAAATTCATATGTTGAAGTCCTAACTCCCAAGGTGATGGTGTTAGGAAGTGGAGCCTTTAGGAGGTGATTAAGTCATGAGGGCTGAGGCTTCATGCGTGGAATTAGTGCCCTTCTCAAGGAAACGCCACAGAGCTCCCTAGCCCCTTCTGCCATGTCAAGATAGAATGAGTTTATGATCCTCACTTGACCATGCTGGCACCTGATCTTAGACTTCCAGCCTCCTGAACTGGGAGAAAAATATTTCTGTAAGCCATACAGTATGTGGGATTTTGTTATAGCAGCCTGAAAGGACCAAGACAGCTAACAGATATAGACTGCTTGGTTGTTACGTGTCTAAAAGACTATCCGCCTTCAGAATTAATTTTTGCAAGTAAAAATACACGGGTGATGGGGCTTCCCTGGTAGTCCAGTAGTTAAGAATCACCTGCCAGTGCAGGGGACACAGGTTCGGGCCCTGGTCCAGGAAGATCCCACATGCCGCAGAGCAACCAAGCCCATGTGCAGCAACTACTGAAGCCTGTGGGCCTAGAGCATGTGCCCTGCAGCTCGAGAGGAGACCCTGCTCTCAGCAACTAGAGACAGCCCATGCATAGCAATGAAGAGCCAATAGAGCCAAAAATAAATAAACAAATTAAAAAAAATAGGTGAGTCTAACCGTTGAATTTCAAAGTGTCATGTGAACTGTTTTTCCATGAGATCTATGAACAAGCAGGGTCCCACTGGCTGGGATGTTCTTTTTTCCCTGTATTCCCACCTAACTCCTTGTTACTCTCAGATCCTGTTCAACCATTGCTTCCTCTGGGAAACCTTCCTGATAGTTTTTATATCTCCTGTTCAGAGCACTGGTCCCTCTCCTTCACTGGAGCCAACGTGTGCGTATTGGAGAGAAAAATGCAAAGGCAAAAGGAGAGACTGATCACTCCAGAGACACAGAAACAGCCTAAGGAGTGGCAACTGCATTGGGAATTGGCAGGAGATCCGGGTCCCATATTGAGGACTGGCCTTAGATAGGAGGAGGGCAGTTCTCTACTGTGAAAGAGGGCAGGTGGCAGATGGGTGCAGACACAGGGAGGGGTTGCTCTTTGAAGGTAGCCCCTGTTTTCCTGAGAGCAGCTAGTAAGTAGCAGGGGACAATGTGTGGAAGGTTTGAGAATTAGGACAAATTAAGAGTGCCGAAGAATTGATGCTTTTGAACTGTGGTGTTGGAGAAGACTCTTGAGAGTCCCTTGGACTGCAAGGCGATCCAACCAGTCCATCCTAAAGGAGATCAGTCCTGGGTGTTCATTGGAAGGAGTGATGTTGGAGCTGAAACTCCAATACTTTGGCCACCTGATGTGAAGAGTTGACTCATTGGAAAAGACCCCGATGCTGGGAAAGGTTGAAAGCAGGAGGAGAAGGGGACGACAGAGGATGAGATGGTTGGATGGCATCACCGACTCAATGGACATGAGTTTGATTAGGCTCCGGGAGTTGGTGATGGACAGGGAAGC
Source organism: Okapia johnstoni (assembly GCA_024291935.2). Lineage (NCBI taxonomy): Eukaryota > Metazoa > Chordata > Mammalia > Artiodactyla > Giraffidae > Okapia > Okapia johnstoni. The sequence continues at coordinate 49,791,344 of CM044316.1, forward strand.
CTTGCGTGCTGCAGTCCATGGGGTCCCAAAGAGTCGGACACGACTGAGCGACTGAATTGAACTGAACTGAACTGAAGACCTGTTACTCTAAACAGCAGAATTGCTGGGGCTGGCCGAAGGCTTATTTGAAGTGAAGGATGCTGATGTAGGGGCTTCCCTTGTAGCTAAGTTGGTAGAGGGTCTGCCTGCAATGCAGGAGACCTGGGTTCGAGCCCTGGGTTGGGAAGATCTCCTGGAGAAGGAAACGGCAATCCACCCCAGTATTCTTGCCTAGAGAATCTCATGGACAGAGGAGTCTGGCAGGCTACAGTCAATGGGGCTGCAAGAGTCAGAAACGGCTTAGCGACTAAACCACCACCACTATGCTAATGTAGAGCGATACCTACCTGCCCAGGCCAGGCTTCACTTCACTAAGCTGATGGTTGAGCTGTTCAGAGTTGGGGTTTGATCAAGTCTGGGAGTAAATGAGGACGTATCTGTTGTTTCTCTCCAGTTTTGCCCTGTTGTGATCCATCTGGGAGTTCTTGTTCATCTTGCTAAAAATGTGATGCTGGTGAATGTGAGTTGAATATGGACTTAAAATCTGAGTGACATGCCCCATGTTCTCTTACCCCTGGCTAATTAGCTTCCCATCTCTCTGTTATTGGGGGACCAGCAGAACTTTAAGTCAAGCTTTTATCCTGGGCTCTTTGCTGACATGGATGGAAGTGTATGGTGTCATTCATCACATGGGAGAATGCCAAAACAGTCTCATCTCTGTCACATCCCCATGTCTCCTCCTGACTTAGAAAAACTGATCTCAAAAGATAAAACAATTCTCTGACAATACAAGTCATCAAACCTAACTCTTGCTGCTGGAGTCTGATGACTCAACAATTATAGAGCCCTCTGAATATCTTGGCTAGGATTCATTTTTATTTGGAGGAACCCAGGCATATTGCCTGCTGGATGGTTTCTGATGGTCAGTCCACGGGTGAAGTGTCTCTGATGGGGGTGCCCACCTGGAGTCCAGGTAAGAGTCGTATGGGGGTGTGGTTGCTATGATGGCCCAACCCTTCTGTGACTGCAGTGGGCCCACATGGTAAAGCAGCTCTGGGGCATCTGAGCCCCGAGCCCTGCTAGCTGCTGCTTCATCACACTCTCTTCTTAACATGAATGTTTCCTATTTATTTATTATTTTGGCTGTGATGGGTGTTTGTTGTGGTGCGTGGGGCTCTTTGCTGCAGCGCTCAGACTTCAGTAGTTGTGGCACAGGCGTAGTTGCTCCTGGGCATGTGGGATCTTAGTTCCCTGACCAGGGATTGAAACCCACATCCCCTGCATTTGAAGGCAGATTCTTAACCACTGGACTACCAGGGAAGTCCTTCCCTTTTACTTTAGAATCAGTTTTTAGATGCAGAAATACATGAATGAATTCTAAAGAATCAAATATGAGAGAGCTCTATTTTCCTTGGACTTTCTCTCTGTGACTGCATTCCTCACTTCCTTTCCCCAGAGATGATGATTGAAATTAGTTTATTTATATTTGCAGACTAATTGGATTTGCCTACTGTGTCACTTAGGATTAGATTTGCCTGCTTATGGTAGGTTAAAAATAGCTTAAATGAATTAGAAGTTTCTTTCTTCCATATGGAAAGTCTGGAGGCAGGCATTCAGGGCTGGCATACTGGCTCCAGGGATACTGTCAGGGATCTGGGCACCAGACTGCCATCTTCTGTCCATAATCTCCATCCTCAAGGTCACCTCCTGGTCCAAGATGGTGGCACAGTGCTAACCATTCTATCCACATCCTGGACCAGACATGGAAGGAAGGAGGTCTTATTTGCATTCACTTCTGAGTACATCTCATTGACTAGAATTCAGTAATAATACTGTGCTTAGCTGCAAGAGGTTCTGGGAATTGTGGTCTTTTGGCTGAATTCATTGCTTTGTGTGTGCACTCAGTCACTGAGTCATGACAGACTCTTTGCGACCCTTTGGACTGTAGTCTGCTAGGCTCCTCTGTCCATGGGATTTTTCAGGCAAGAATACTGGACTGGGTTGCCATATGCTTTTCCAGGGGATAGTCCCAACTCAGGGATCAAACCTGCATCTCTGCATTGGAGGCAGATTCTTTACTGCTTAACCATTGGGGAAGCCAAGATTATAGCTCTGTTATTAAATAGCAAGTGGGGTAGCAATCTCTGCCATTCAAATGTGTTTATATAAAAGTTGTCACTATTCAGTCGCTAAGTCATGTCTGACTCTTTGCAACCCTCTCAGCTGTAGCATGCCAGGCTTCCCCGTCCTTCACTATCTCCCAGAATCTGCTCAAACTCATGTCCCTTGAGTCGGTGATGCCATACAACCATCTCATCCTTGGTCTCCCGCTTCTCCTCCTGCCCTCAATCTTCTCCAGCATCAGGGTCTTTTCCAATGAATCGGCTCTTCACATCAGGCAGCCAAAGTATTAGAGCTTCAGCTTCAGCATCAGTCCTTCTAATTAATGTTCAGGGTTGATTTTCTTTAGGATTGACTGGTTTGATCTCCTTGCTGTCCAAGGGGTTCTCAAGAGAATTTTCCAGCACCACAGTTTGAAAGCATCAATTCTTGGGTGCTCAACCTTTTTTATGGTCCAACTCTTACCTCTGTACATGACTACTGAAAAAAATCATAGCTTTGCCTAGATGGGCATTTGTTGGCAAAGCAATGTTTCTGCTTTTTAATATGCTGTCTAGGTTTGTCATAGCTTATCTTCCAGGAGCAAGCGTCATTTAATTTCTTGGCTGCAGTCATTGTCCACAGGGATTTTGGAGCCCAGGAAAATAAAATCTTCCACTGTTTCCACTTTTTCTCCTTTTGTTTGTCATGAAGTGATGGGACCAGATGCCACAATCTTAGTTTTTTGAGTGTTAAGCTAACTCTTTCACTCTCCTCTTTCACCTTTATCAGGAGGCTCTTTAGTTCCTCTTTGCTTTCTGCCATTAGGATAGTATCATCTGCATATCTGAGGTTGTTGATATTTCTCCCAGCAATCTTGATTCAAGCTTGTGATTCATCCAGCCCGGCATTTTGCATAAGGTGCATATAAGTTAAATAAGCAGGGTGACAAAAGCAGGGTGGCAATCCTATACAGCCTTGATATAATCTTTTCCCAGATTTGAACCAGTTCTTAGAAGAGGCAGAGGAATCAGAGATCAAATTGCCAACATCCACTGGATCATTGAAAAAGCAAGAGAGTTCCCGAAAAACATCTATTTCTGCTTTATTGACTATGCCAAAGCTTTTGACTGTGTGGATCACAACAAACTGTGGAAAATTCTGAAAGAGATGGAAATACCATACCACCTGACCTGCCTCTTGAAAAATCTGTATGTAGGTCAGGAAGGCAACAGTTAGAACTAGACATGGAACAACAGACTGGTTCCAAATAGGGAAAGGAGTACGTCAGGGCTGTATATGGTCATCCTGCTTATTTAACTTATATGCATAGTACATCATGAGAAACACTGGGCTGGATGAAGCACAAGCTGGAATCAAGATTGCCAGGAGAAGTATCAATAACCTCAGATATGCAGATGACACCAGAAAGCAAAGAAGAACTAAAGAGCCTCTTGATGAAAGTGAAAGAGGAGAGTGAAAAAGTTGGCTTAAAGCTCAACATTCAGAAAACTAAGATCATGGCATCTGGTCCCATCACTTCATGGCAAATAGATGGGGAAACAATGGAAACAGTGAGAGATTTTATTTTTGGGGGCTCCAAAATCACTGCAGATGGTGATTGCAGCCATGAAATTAAAAGACGCTTACTTCTTGGAAGGAAAGTTATGACCAACCTAGATAGCATATTAAAAAGCAGAGGTATTACTTTGTCAACAAAGGTCTGTTTAGTTAAGACTATGGTTTTTCCAGTAGTCATGTATGGATGTGAGAGTTGGACTATACAGAAAGCTGAGCGCCGAAGAATTGATGCTTTTGAATTGTGGTGTTGGAGAAGACTCGTGAGAGTCCCTTGGACTTCAAGGAGATCCAACCAGTCCACCCTAAAGGAGATCAGTCCTGGGTGTTCATTGGAAGGACTGATGTTGAAGCTGAAATTCCAGTACTTTGGCCACCTGATGTGAAGGGCTGACTCATTTGAAAAGACCCTGATGCTGGAAGGATTGGGGGCATGAGGAGAAGGGGACAACAGAGGATGAGATGGTTGGATGGCATCACTGACTTGATGGACATGAGTTTGGGTAGACTCCGGGAGTTGGTGATGGACAGGTAGCCTAGTGTGCTCTGATTCATGGAGTCGCAAAGAGTCGGACACAACTGAGCGACTAAACTGAACTTTGTTCTATGTCTGGTTCTAACTGTTGGTTCTTGACCTGCGTAAACTTTTCTCAGGAGGCAGGTAAAATGGTTTGGTATTCCCATCTCTTAAAAATTTTCCACATGTTGTGATCCACACAGTCAAAGGCTTTAGTGTAGTCAATGAAGCTGAAGTAGATGTTTTTCTGGAATTATCTTGCTTTTTCTATGATCCAGCAGATGTTGGCAATTTGATCTCTGGTTTCTCTGCCTTTTCTAAATAGAGCTTGTACATCTGGGAGTTCTCGGCTCATGTACTGTTGAAGTCTAGCTTGAAGAATTTTAGCATAACCTTGCTAGCATGTGAAATGAGCACAATTGTGCAGTAGTTTAAACATTCTTTGGCATTGCCCTTCCTTGATATTGGACTGAAAACTGACCTTTTCCAGTCCTGTGGCCATTGCTGAGTTTTCCAAATTTGCTGGTAAGTGCATAGCATTATTTTTACATATTGTACCCCACATACAATATTACAACTTCAACTCCTGCCCACCCCACACCCCCCCACAGTACAGTATGTTTTAGAGATCTTAGCATGTTAGTACATATTGGGTTGGCCAAAAAATTTGTTTGGGTTTTTTCTGTAAGCTCTTACAGGGAAAACCCAAACAAATTTTTTGGCCAACCCAGTACAATTCTACTGCATTTCACTCACTCATGCATAGTATTCTGTATTGTAAAAATACTGTGATTTTTAAGCTATTTCTCCATGGGTAATCACTTAGGTTACTTCCAGCTATTCACTATTACAAACAGTAGTTTAATGAATACCTTTGTACAGTATTTTTTAGGCACACTTGGGTGTTACCTTAGTCTGTTCAGGTTGCTATAACAAAATACCACAGACTGGGTAGTATTACCACAGAAATGTATCTCTTGCAGTTCTGGGGACTAGAAGTCCAAGAAATGGGTGCCAGAATGGCCAGGTGAGGGCCCTCTTCCAGGTTCTTCTGGTTGATTTCTTGCTGTGTCCTCACCAGCTAGAAGGGGCTAGGGAGCTCTGTGGGTCTTTGATATAAGGGTACTAATTCCATTCAGGGGCTCCACCATCGTGACCTAATCACCCTCAAAGGCCCCACCACCTAACACTATCACATTGAATGTTGGGATTCCAAAGTGAATTTTCAGTTCAGTTCAGTTCAGTCGCTCAGTTGTGTCTGACTCTTTGCGACCCATTGACTGGGGCACGCTGGGCTTCTCCGGAGCCTGCTCAAACTCGTATTCTGTGAGTCGGTGATGCCATCCAACCATCTCATCCTCTGTTGTCCCATTCTCCTGCCTTTAATCTTTCCCAGCATCAAAGTGAATTTTAGGGGGACTTAAACCTTCAGAGCATAGCAAGTGTCATATTCTAGAAGAGACATTTGAGAATTGAACTGGTCAGTGGAAGCTTGTACACATTCAAAAATGGATAAGATTTGGGCAGTTTCACCTCTGAACTGGCTCTCTGGTTTTATACCCTTTCCATCTGTGGATGAGGGTTCTGTCTTACATAACTTTGCCTATTTTTGTTTTGAGCACTTTATATTAGATCCATAGAGATGTCTGCTGAGACTAATGAGTTCGCCATTGATTTGATCCATAAATTAGTTTTTATTTAAAACTTAAAACATCCAGTCTATTCTGTAATTTTACCACCAACTTTGTTTCTCATTTTGAATGGAACTGTCTCATTTTACAGCACATGTTGGCCATCAGTGGAACAGGATTTATGTCAATCAAAGAGAAGACCTTTGTGTATTGGGGGCCTATCACTGAGAGCTGACATTGACTGAGCACTGACTATAGGCTTGACATGCTATGTCCAAAGGTCTTCCCGTTATTGACTCTCCTGACGCATAAAGAAGGTTCAGTAAATTGACCACGTAGAAAGTGGTAGAGTTGAAATTCAGATCAGGCTAAGATCTATTAAACATTATGAAATATTGCATATGTCTATGGTAGAGTAATATTTTGAACATGTAATGGTTATTGAGTCCTTCCACTCTGATAATGAGCCGTGTGGACTTTGGGAGTAGGGAAACAGACAGGGAGTGAATAGAGAAGTCTTAGCAAGGTCTTATGTGCAGTCTTGGTATTACCTTCAAGGCCCAGCTCCAAGCTGGAGGGAGATTGTGTAGGACTCTGCTGGTTTTGGCTGTAACCCTTCTGTCAGTCACAAACTTGTGTTTCATCATGAACATGATGTGCGGTGGAGGTTTCTGGGATGGGGAGGATGACTTTACATGGGAAGAGGTAGGCTGGGCAATTTATGGCAAACCCTAGTTGAAGTCACTGTCTTCCAGATCCTTCTTCTCATCTCCCTTCTTCTTCCTTTGTCCCATGTGGCACACAGTGTGATCTTTTTTAAAATATTAAAAAAGTAATTTCATTATTTATTTTTGGTCATGCTAAGTCTTTGGTGCTGTGCAGACTTTCTCTAGTTGGGGTGAGAGGGGACTACTCTCTAGTTGTGGTGCAGGCGTCTCATGGCTGTGGCTTCTCTTGTTGCAGAGCATGGGCTCTAGCGCACACAGCCTTCAGCAGTTGCGGCTCCAGGGCTCTGGAGCGCAGGCTCAGTAGTTGTGGGAGCACAGGCATGTTGTGCTCCATGGCATGTGGAATCTTGCCAGATCATGGATTGAACCCGTGGCTCCTGCATTGGCAGGCGGATTTCTTACCGCTGAGCCCCCAGGGAAGCCTCAGAGTGATCTTTTAGAAGTGAAAGCGTCACTGTAACCAGTGCTTTAGCCAATCTGATCTTCTTGCTGGAATATACCAGAACACTTTGCCACTTCACCATCTTGACACTTGCTCTCTTCTCCGGAATGCTCTTCCTGGAGCCCTTCTCCTGGCAGCCTTCGGTTCCCCTCCAGGAGTTGGTTTCAATGTCCTGTCAGGGAGGAGCTCCCTCACTTGTTCCTGTGGTCCTGGTGGGAGCTACCTAACCCTCTCCTTTGACCTCTGGTCCCACAGGTCACTCCCTGGAAGTTCTCAAGCATCATGAGGAGCCAGGGTGGGAGCTCCACCAGGCAGAACCCTTGTCACGCTGCATCCCTGCCTGGAACAGCACCCTGGGCAGTACGTGGCCGTTTCGTGAACGATGAAAGCTAGGGCTCTGGTGGATCAGTGTTTTTTAAAAATTCATTATATATTTATTTGGCTGTGCTGGGTCTCAGTTGCAGCATGCAAGATCTTTGATCTTTGTTGTGGCACATGGGATCTAGTTTTCTTCCCAGGTATCAAACCTGGACCCCCTGCATTGGGAGTGCTGTCTTAGCCACTGGACCACCAGAGAAGTCCCCCAGATCAATGCTTAGGGTACTTGTGAGTTGGTTCCTTTTTGGAATCTGCTTTTTCCTTTATGAAATAGAGGGAAATGAATATGTGTATAAATGAACATAAGCAACTGCTATGCAGCACACGTTGTGCTAATTACTTGACTTATATATGATCTCATGTGAAGCTCACCACCATCCCATGAGAAAACTTGTGTTCCCATTATGCAGGTAGGGAAACTGAGGCAACTGAGCCAAATCTGCCCCTCGAAAGCTCATGCCCTTCTCACTGCCCAAGAACTCCATGTTTCTAGCATTTTTCTTTTTAACCCCCCACCCAGGACATAACACAGCTGGGTTCTTTTAAAGATCCACAAGCAATTAAATCTATCTTCTATTTTTACCTTTCAAAGTAAAAGCAAGCTAAGCAGTTACATATTTACTTGGTATTGTCAGACTGGGTGGCACGGTATCTGCCCGGCTCAGCTCCCAGTTTGCCCCGTTTCACCACTAAATGCATTTTCTTAGACTGGCCGGGCTTGGCGGGAGATCACACATGTGATGTCGGTGTACTTAAAATGTGGGTAATTCATTTGTTAAATGAATACAGCAATTATTAATTTCAATTTATCCTGTTTATTGGGAACAGCTGTTCATTAACATTTATTTAACTGCTAATTTTAGAGCCAAGCTAATTACCTCAAACACAGCGCAGTGGTATCCAGTATGGAGAAGTGCTCTGACTGCCCTGCATGTGCCAGAATGTGAAAATAGCGAGCTCTCCAGGGTGCTGTTTTGCAGGTGGCCAGGTGGGGGCTCCCTTCAATTGGAGTTCAGACCTTATGCCTCAGTCCTGTCCTCAGGACCTGAATGCAACCAGATGCTCAAAGTCCAGAGGAGCAAATAGTCGCTGGTGAAGGGGTAGTGGGGTGGGGAGGGGGCAGTGGTGAGGCTGGCAACAAAAATGAATGAAATGGGAAGGTCTAAGAACTCACACAGGCTCATTGGTCTATATTTGTTTCTGTGCTTTTAATCAACATATAGTTTTGAGAAATCTTTTCCGCTCTTTTATGGATATATATTCTTTTTCATATTCTTTTTCACTGTGGTTTGTTACAGAATATTGAATATATATATCAATATCCCCGTGGTATACATAGAACCATGCTGTCCATCCATTCTATATATAATAGTTTGCGTCTGTTAATCCCAACCTCCCAATCCTGTCCATCCCCTACCCCTGTTCCCTTGGCAGCCACAAATCTGTTGTCGATGTCTGGCAGTCTGTTTCTGCTTCAGAAATCTTTCTTTGCAGTGAGAAAGGAAATCTATTTCAAGCATGGTAATAATGGCCATTGACCCTCAGCATGAAATTCCTGGAGACAGTAAGGAGCGGTGGAAATTGTAGCAAAGATAGAGGGGGTTGGCACCTGCTTCCCGGAGGACCTAATTGTCAGCAACCAGATACATAGATTTTTACATGAAATCTCCTGAATTGTAGATGTTAGCTCAAGTGTTAAAAGAATACACAGTGGACAATAAAAGAGTACAGCTGCGCCTTGAGTGCTGCCCATTTATAACTTCTACATTAAGGGTTCCTGAGATCTGTGGGCAATGCTCAGGTGGCTGGTGAACAGACTTGTCTTCTGAGGTCAAATCTGATTTATTTGGTTTTCAGTCATGTCTTTGGTCCACAGAATTCTCTGACTAAAAATATTTCACCTTAAAAAAAATTCTTAACCTGTCTGTGCTTCATTTTCTTCGTTTTTAAAATGAAGGAGTTGGGTTTTATTTTCTGTGAAGTCTAAATATAACCTTTATGATTTGCAAATGTCATATTTAAAACTATGCAAGAAACATGAGCCTTATAGGGGACCATTAAAATATTAAACAATTTTTTTGTGTAGGAGTCATTTTGTTTTGAATCTTTCTCTCTGCCCCCCACCCCCCCCCCCAGCCTCACCATCACTTTTATAGGTAAATTCCTTTTGCTATAGTCCAGAGGATCTCAACCTTTAGTGTGTATCAGATTCTTGAGGCTCTGTCAAAATGTAGATGCCCAGAAATCCTGAGATTCTGACCATATATGTTTGACATTTGCTGGTATGCACCCCCACGGTTCTGAGGCAGAGGGTCCCTGGAGCATACTGAGAATTTGTGCTAGATACTGAGTTCTGGCACTCAGCGTCTGTTTCCATCACTTTCTGTGTCCGCACACCCCTCTGTCGTAGGGGCTGGAAGGCTAAGAACCACCTTCTCCTGACTCTTTCGCCACTAGGATACTAGATGCGGTTTAAGTTTTGATAAGGAGATGCCCTGGAGGTTTTGAAGGTAGAAGAGAGGCAAAGACCATTCTTTTTTTTTTTCCCCTTGAGATTTTTGTGCTGCTGATATATGTGAATGTTGGCAGGAATGTTGGCAGTAGCTGGACTTCACAGTCACAGTTTATTTAGCTTCACCATCTGGAGAAGCTATGGCTTCAGCAGGGGCGGTAGCTATGGAAACAGTAATAGCCTGACATCTCCCTGGCAGTAATAGTCCCTGCCCTCTGGATTGTGGCTGTGGGGGTTATAATCTTGAAATCAGAACCCATTTCAGTCAGCATAGGTGAGGTTCTGCTGGGGTAACAAACAACCTCAAAATCTGAAGTGTGTTTTCTTTTTACAATCAATTTCTTTTGTTTCTGTAATGTGCCAGGTGTGGATTGCTGAAGGGCTGTGCCTCATGTTGCCTCACACTAGGATTTACACTGATGCAGCAGACATCATCCCCTCCTTTGTTGGGTACCAGGAGGGGTGGCAAGTTGTAGGGAAATCGTGCTGGCAATTAAATGCTCTGACCCAGAAGCAATACATGTCACACAAAAATCCAATGGTCATAACTAGTTAAGTCCCACCTAATCACAAAGGGGTTAGGAAGTGTGCCTAGAATGTGGAGAGCTGAAAAGACTTGGTGAACAGTCCTCACGACTCCCATAGGAGCCTAGAGGCAGCCTTTTAATATCAATACCATTCAGTTAATTCTTTCACTGATGTTGCATCTTATCTCTGATTTAAATCTCATTGTTTGTAACATATTAGAGTGGTTTTTGCCTCCTGCACTGAACTTCCAATCAGTAAATAAACATTACCTGAGACCTTCTCTTTCTTATATATATATATATATATATATATATATATATATAATTGTGTAATTGATTTTGTATATATCACATATAAATCACTCTTGAATTTGTATTTAGTTCCCAGGTGGTTCGGTGGTAAAGAATCCACCTGCCAATGCAGGAGATGAAAGAGATGTGGGTTTGATCTCTGGGTGGGGAAGATCTCCTGGAGAATGGAGTGGCAACCCACTCCAGTATTCTTGCCTGGAAAATCCCATGGACAGAGGAGCCTGGCGGGCTACAGTCCATTGGGTCACAGAATTGGCAGGACCTAGCAATGGAGCACACACACATGCTATATTAAATTAATGTTCTTTGAAAATGTGTAATTGTGTCGTGTTCTCACCCATGGAGGCCCCAGCTTATCTTTCTCCACTAGTTAAATGCTATTCTGTATGTTCTTAAAACAATGGGTATATACCATACATCAAAACGCCACATTTCTGGAGACTTTCTTCTCATCCCTTGACATCTTCAGCAACCAGTCAGGTCAGTCTTCCCATGATGTCACTCTACAGAGATGCTTCAGTCTCTGCCCAGTCAGAACAGTGTTTTAGTTAGGGGATGGCCTCTGGAGCTAGGTTGACTGGATTTGAATAACTGGTCTATGATTTCCTGGTAGCGTGACTCAGGGAAATTTCTTAACCTCATGTCCCATTTTTTCTTATATATAAGTTGGAGTTGTTTGGAGCATAATGCTTTAAAAATGATGACTGGTACAGGCTCAATAAATTTTAGCCAATTTATGCATTGTCCAATATATAAAAAATGTGAAACTTACATGGTCCAATAGATGGGGTTTTGGTAGTACTGAAACATAATATAGGTAGCATTTAACTCACACAGGTATACTTTCTTTCAATTCTCTTTTCATCTTTCAAGAACAAAGTCTTGATTAGTTGCTAGTATATCCATTACCACCTCTTATACACTCACTAACAGAAATGGTATGAATAAAGTTTGAAAAACCCCAATACAGTCCGTTAGCAGACTTCTGCATTCACGCAATTTGCTACATGGTCTCCATGATCGATTATGTAACCTCTTAAATGAAGAGCTTATTCATACCTATCCAAAGTAGCCTGGATTTGTGGTTTTCTCTAGCAGAGAGGGCTCAGGAGAGTGAATATTGATCTCGAAGCACCTTTCTGAGGCTGATTCCCAGGTTAACAGGTCTTGCTGAATTTTACTAGTTTGCACCTAGACACATCTTTGCCAACATATTAAATTAGCCTTTTTTATTTCCCTCCAAGCTCAGCTCCCTCTCTTCTCTCCCCTGGTTTTGTAAATGGTGCCACAATTTTGGTGGATAAGTTTCATATTTTAGCTTATCAGGAGTGGTTTCCTGGAAGGTAAGATCCTGAAATCTAAGAAGAGTATAATGGAGGTCAGTTACTATTTTCTGCCCTGGGTACAGAGTGAGCAGAGTTGATCAACTCTTCCGTTACAGTGAAACTGGACATTTAGTCCCTTTTCTTTGACTTTATTCATTCCTCCATTACATCTCCTTGGGCTTACATGTCTTCATTTTCCCACCAATTCAATTTCTACTCTCCCTGAAGATGCAACAAAAGCCCTATCTTTCTTTTTCTAAAGATTTTGTTTAAAGAATACATTTGAATCAGTTCTACTGAGATGGATGAAACTGGAGCCCACTATACAGAGTGAAATAAGCCAGAAAGAAAAACACCAATACAGTATACTAATGCATATATATGAAATTTGAAAGACAGTAACGATAACCCTATATGCGAGACAGAATAAGAGACACAGAGGCATAGAACAGTCTTGTGGACTCTGAGGGAGAAGGTGAGGGTGGGACATTCTGAGAGAATAGCATTGAAACATGTATATTATCACATGTGAAACAGAACGCCAGTCCAGGTTCGATGCATGAGACAAATGCTCAGGGCTGGGGCAATGGGATGACCCAGAGGGATGGGATGGGGAGGGAGATGGGAGGAGGGTTCAGGATGGGGAACACATGTAAACCCATGGCTGATTCATGTCAGTGTATGGCAAAAACCACTACAATATTGTAAAGTAATTAGCCCCCAACTAAAATAAATAAATATATTAAAAAAAAAAGATTTTGTTTTAGAGCTGTTTTAAGTTTATAGCAACCCTTAGAGAAAGGTACAGAGATTTCCTGTATACCTTCTGTCCCCACATGTATATAACCTCCCCCCTATTAATGTCACTTACCAGAATGGTATAATTTTCACCAAGATGAACCTATGTTGACATAATAATCACTTGAAGTCCACGGTTTACTTTAGGGTTCACTCTTGGTATTGTATGTTGTATGGGTTTGGACAAATGTATAATGCCATGTATCCATCTTTATATCATACAGAGTAGTTTTACTGCCCTAAAAATCCTCTGTGCTCTCACACACCCTGTCTCCCCTGCAAACACTATTGTTTTTTATTGTCTCAATAGTTTTGCTTTTTTTTTTTTCAGAGCTCTGCCTTTTTTTATGTAGTTAGAATTATATAGTATGATTTTCTTTTATTTTTAATTTATTTGGCTGTGCTGGGTCTTGGTTGTGGAACGTTGGATATTTAGTTGTGGTGTGACAAGTGGGATCTAGTTCCCTGACCAGGAATCAAGCCCAGGTCCCCTGCATTGGAAGTCTTAACCACTGGACCACTAGAGAAGTCCCTATAGTTTGATTTTCAAAGAGGTAGCCTTTTCAGGTTGACTTCTTTCACTTACTAATATGCATGTAAGATTTCTCCACATCTTTTTATGGCCTGGTAACTCATTCTTTTTAGTGCCAAATAATATTTCATTGTCTGGAAAAACAACAGTTTATCCATTCACCTACTGAAGGATATCTTGGTTGCTTTCAAGTGTCAGCAGTCAAGTGAAGCGGCTATAAACAGCCATGTGGATTTTGTATGGATACAAGTTTTCAGCTCCTTTGGGCAAATACCAAGGTGCATGATTACTGGATCATAGTTTTGTAAGGGACGCTCTTCCAAAGTGGCTGTAGCATCCCGCATCCCCTCTAACAGTTCCTGTCTCTCGACATCCTCTTCAGCATCTGGTGTTGTCACTGTTCTGGATTTTGGCCAACCTGATAGGTGTGTGGTGAATCCTATTTATTCTTGACCCAGATAATGAGTCTTAGTCATTTTGGTTTCCCACACAATGTTGAGTCCATAATAATTGCTAAATAAATATTTGCTGAATTAATGGAAGACTCTGCCTTCTTTTATGTAGGTTGTTGCATTGAACAGCCTACATACATTTCTTAACTATTTATGAACTGGTCTTCAAAACTAAATCGGGCACTATGGAGGGCAGGAATCAACCAGACCTTACTCTCACGTGTGTAATATTCATAGCCTTGTTCACAAACGTTCAGTCTGAGAATTTTGTCCTCAGGTTGTTGGCACTCCAGGTCTAGGGAATATACTTCCCAGCCTATTAATGATGATGTTCAGGGACCTTTGAATTTCCGAGGGAGGGCTGTGGATAAAGGCAAGTTGGATGACTGCCTGACAAAATACCCTCCTCTCCACCTACCCCCATCTGCTCTTCACCTTGGTACCAACTCACATCCTTTGGGTCTCAGCTTGTTGGCCACATTTCCTCAGAGAAGCCTTCGGTGTTGTTTTTTTTTTTTCTTCAATATTTATTTGCTTATTTGATTTGGCTGTGCTGGGTTTTAGTTGTCACATACGGGATTTTTAGTTGCAATATATGGGAGGATGTTTTACTTGTGGCATATGGACTCTTAGTTGAGGAATCTAGTTCCCTGACCAGGGATTGAACCTGAGCCCCCTGCACTGGGATCTGGGCGTCTTAGCCACTGGACCACGAGGGAAGTCCTGAGAAGCCTACGATTTTTACCTGCAGAGAGTATCCCTCTGATAGTCCTGGCAACTTTTACTACTTTGTGTTTCTTTGTACAATCACTAGCTTAGCCTGGGGAAATCCCCAAGGTCCCTGACTGCCACTATTTCTGCCCTGCAGCCCAGACACAGCATGGTTCCTGGCAGACAGTAGGCCTTGTGTTGAGATTGTTAAGATGAAGGAATGACTACCTAGTATATTAACTTTTAACTGAATTTTGATTGATTACCCTCATTTAGCCTTATCACTCTGACAACTTGGATTACAACTTTATATTAGGATGAGTGAAAGATTTGGCATGGTGTGGAGGGTGAACTTACACCCAATACTAGATTTTCTTTTAACTTCACTAAAATCTACCCAATACTAAATAGGTTTCTTTCTTTTCTTTTTATTAAAAAAATTTTTTTTTGAATATAGTTGACTTACAATGTTACAGTGTTGTGTTAGTTTCAGGTGTACAGCCAAGTGATTCAGTTATACATATACATGTTCTTTTCCTTTTAATTTTAAAAAACCCTTCTGAGCCTTCCAAGGCCTCAGCTTTATCATGTACATACCACCCTGGCTGTGAGAAAAGACAAAGCAATACAGGGTCAGTTTAGGACTGTCAGAGGCGATTTAGACCACACGTATTTAAGAGAACAGTTCTCTTCCTCTGCAGTATCAGCATGACTTCAGGACCACGGATTCCAAGGTAGTATTTCACTCTTAATTTTAGCTCTAAGCCACTGACTAATAGGACTTGAATCTGTGCTGAGAACTCGGACCATAAAAAAAAAAAAAAAAATCCCCATCGTAGACAGCAGAGGAATGCTAAGAATTAATTGCCACGTCAGGCTTCATTTTCTGCATAGTTACACTGGGCTAATCTTTAGACTTTACCCATGTTTTTGAGGCAAACAGTGCGTAAACATGCCCCTATCCTGTTTTAAATGACAAGGTTGTCGGAGCCTGCTCGTGAACCCCAGGAGGACCTCAGATCTCTCTTCTCCTACACATGGGAATTGAGGCAAGTCATTAAAATGGAAAAGCCCTCCTGTGTGGAGCTGAGGAGCCTGTGGGTGGTGTGGTGAAACCTGGGAAATGCAAGGGAGGCCCTGGCATCCCAGGGTCGGTTTAGCTGCAGAGCAGATGATGGTCCCTGGGTGAGGAGGTGACCAGGCTGACAGTGATATCAAAGGTAGCTCACGAGTAGACTTGATGTTCTCAGGTGTTAGCGGCACTGGCCTCTGTGTTGAATTGTCTATAGTTCCACCCTCTCCCCATGACTCCCAGCATGAATTCATCTAAAATGAGTCTATTTCTATCATCTGCATGGATCCCCCCATCGGCCAGAGTGGTAGTCACTGAAAATAATGTTAATTACAGCAATAATAATAGCTGCCATTTACTGGCCATCTGCTAGGTTCTAGTAAGTTGCTAAGGGCTCTCTGTGTGTTATCTCATTTATTCTCCACAACCATCCTGTTGTCGTAGGCATTTCTCCCCCGGGGTGGGGTGGGGGTGGGGGAGTCACCCTTGTGCATGTCTTCATGTGACTCTCCCACTGGGAGGCAGGTCCAGACAGGGCCCCAACTTCACGGATGCCTCATGTTCCTTCTCCCTGCCTCCAGCAGACAGGCCAGCCCTCAGACACTCCTGCCAGATTCTTTGAATGTGAGTCGGAGCCAAGAGTTATGAGGGCAGAGACGGGATGGGAGTCTGTCCTGCCATGGCAGCATTCTAGACGAGGTACTGCCCAGTGGTCAGAGAGCTTGGGGGTCCTACAGCTCCTGCATGGTGTCCATCTTGACTTCTGTGAGTTCCAACACACACACTTTAAAAATAAAAAAAATTTGGCTGCGCTGGGTTTTCATTGTGAACTCCAGAGCATGCGAGCTTAGTAGTTGCAGCATGTAGGTTTAGTTGCCCTGCAGCATGTGGGATCTTAGCACCCCGATCAGGGATCAACTTCACATCTCTTGTATTGGAAGGTGGATTCTTTGCCCCTGGACCACCAGGAAAGTCCCCCTGTACACTCTCCTTGCTTTCAACCAAGTACCCTGTCACATCTCTGAATCCAGGGCTGTTGTTCTCCCAATGTTACAGGAGATGAGACTGAAACTCATATAAGGTAAATAACTTGACCAAGGTCATGGGTGTGTGGCAGGGCTGGAACTCCATCCCACGAACATCAGATACCAGAATTGTTCTTTCCATTGGCCGATTAAAAGGACCCTTACCTCTGCTTGTCTGGTCCATTGGATGGGGTTGCAGCTTCTGAGAAAAAGAATGGAATGGTCTTTTCCTCAGAAAAGACACATGACTAGGTGTTTTCTCCCTTTAACACAGGAAGAGCAGCCTTGATTTTCTTTACCCAGTTGATCTATTCGATTCCTTCTCCCCTTTTTGTTCATCACTCTTTGCCCTCTTTTAATGCACCAAAGGATTGCAAACCCATGGGTGATTTTTAAATTAAACACTATTTTTTTTTAATCTTTTGAGATCGAAAGCTCCAATTAAAAGGGGGAAAAAAAACCTCACAACTGCATAAAACTTTATCACTTGAGCCCCAAGACAGGAAGCAGCGATAAAACAGTGACACGCTAGAAACAAATTACATGCATTTATCAGTAAATGGGGCTGTGTATGCTAATGGGCTTCGGCTTGGGAATAGGAGGCCTGGCTGCATCAGGCTGGTTAAAAGCGGGATTCATTACCGGGAGCCAGTGAAGGATAAACTTGCAGTGGTGAGTGCCTGCCATGGGTCCCACTAGAGCAGTGGGGCATGTGCATTTCCCTTTGGAATGAGTTCTGCAGAGCTATGGGTGTGGAGGGCTGGGACTGAGAGGAGACTTCCGGGAAAACAGCACCATGCTGATCCAGCCAAGGCAGGGGAACCTCAGACCAACACTTGTCAAGCTCCTGGGATGTGCCAATTACTGTACTCGGAGATTTATTTACATATTTATTTATGTCATTTAATCCTCAAGGTAACTTTTGGATACAGGCAGTAATAACCCCATTTAATAGGGGAAAAAATTGGGTATTCAGAGGGACAATTGCTGAAGGTCACTGGGGAGGAATAGTAGGATTTGAACCCAGGGTTTACGCCAGAGCTCTATCTATGATCTTGGCAGATGCTTTATCTCACAGGACCTGTTTCTGAGTTCAAGGATGGATCCTGATATTGGGCAGACCTGGTTTCAAGTCTCTTTCTCTAACTACCTGGATGACATCTGATAAATAACCTCTTTGAGTGTCTTTTTCTCTACTGGTTATGCAGAGTCTTAGTTAGTTGTCAAAAGACATAATAAGATCACACCAATATGACATAGTGTAGGACATGTTGACAGTAGATGGTTGTTGATATTTCTCTTTTTTAAAAAAACTTATTTTGCCTCTGAAGGCTATGTATTCTTTGTATTTATTTCCCTCCAGGCTTCCTTTTCCTGGCTCTAGCCCTCATGTTAATGCTGAGAGGCTGGGTGCCACCAGAAATGCAAGTGAGAATGGAACTGTACCTCTTCCTCCTCCTTCTCTTCTTCTTCTACAAGGGGGCATCAGTGTTGTAAGTTTAAAAAAAAATATCTGAACTCTTTCTCTTCTCATATGCAAACTTGGTGGAGGCAAATTAAAACAGAATTGAGATTTCATGGAGACCAGCATTTAAGACTATGCACTAGAACTGCTTTGCAACGTTTTCCCTTTTCCAGTGAAGTTTGAAAAAAATCAAGATAATGTATTGAGTTATTTAAAAAGCTGAATTTATTCTGTCTTAAAGGATTAAAAAAATTCCTGAGACTATGTCCTTCCTACCATTTGTTGTCTTTGTTTTATAAATTATAGTAAAGTTGGGGAATCATCCTTCCTTTTTTTAAGGCAAAAAGGCAAAAACCCCAAACCCCAGAATATGTGGGTCTCCATTTTGGGGGTAGGTGGGCAAATTTTGTGAAATTTGAAGTTCTAAAAGAAAAGAGGGGGCTCTGCACTTTTTAGGACATATATCTTTATACAAAATTTTGAGTGGGCTTCTCTGATGTCTCAGCAGTCAAGAACTGGCCTGTGATGCAGGAGATGCAGGTTCAATCCCTGGATTCGGAAGATCCTCTGGAGGAGGGCATGGCAACCCACTCTGGTGTTCTTGCCTAGACAGTCCCATGAACAGAGGAGCCTGGAGGGCCCAGTCCATGGGATCACAGAGAGTCAGACACAACTGAAGCAACTTAGCATGCTTGCATACAAAATTTTGAGTAGGAAATCTTATATATATTTATAAATTATATGTCTATTACTGATTAAACATAGGTTAAATATTAGTACAGTATAAGTGCTTATTATTTTGATTTAAACAATAAATATTTCCATTCTTCAGTGGACCAATTTGCATTTTAGAGGCCATTGGTTTGGTTTAGAAAATAAAGAACCTCCAATGTTAGAACAAAGAGTCTGAGAAACCATCTCTCTAGGGCTACCTACCCTGGCTTCTATGGATGGTCTTCTGATCATTTTCATCCCCCTGGGATCCTATGCAAAAATGGTATATTTGTAGTCATTTTTCCAGAGTTTTGGTTCATTGCTTGAATCAGATTCTCAAAGATTAAGTTCTAAAGACAAATCCAGTAATCTGTTCCAGCTGCTCCACAAGATGGAAAAGAGAGCAAATTGCCAGGGTGAAGGCAGTCAATTTAGTAGTGAGATGGGATTTGGCTTTGCTGAGTTCCTATTTATTGCTTTTAGGATTGCACAGGTTTCTGTTTCAATCTCATTTTTAGGTATTATGTCTTCACAAACAAAACTGTGTAACACACTTTCTCAATTGTACATTTTTTACATTTTTAATGCTAACAATACTTAATGAATAGTTTATCTAGAGTCATGAACAGTTCTTAAATGTGTAACTTGATGAGTTTTGACAATTTGTACACGTGTGTAGCTATCACCCAGGTTAAGATACGGTAGTTTTCCACCACTTTGAATCTTCTCTTGTTCCCTGTCACAGGCAACCCTTCCTTCTCACTGGAGGCAATCACTATTAGAATGTCGACCACTGGAGATCATTTGGGCTGGTTTTGAATTTCATGTAGATGAGGTCATTTGGTGTTCATTTCTGTTTTTGGTGACTGATTTCTTTCATTCAGCATAATCTTTTCGACATTCATCTAAGTTGTTGTTTGTAGTAGTCCATCCTAACTGCTGAGAAGTATTTGATGGTGTGGATATACCACAGTTCATCATTCTCCCGATAAGGAATATTTAGATCATTTTCACTTTGTTGTGTAGTCGCTAAGTTGCGTCCGACTCTTTGCAACCCCATGGACTGTAGCCCGCCATGTTCCTCTGTCTGTGGAATTTCCCAAGCAAGTATACTGAAGTGGGTTGCAACTTCCTTCTCTAGGAGCTCTTCCTGACTGAGCCCACAGGTAGATTCTTTACAACTGAGCTACCAGGATGCTGTGGACATGTAGGTTCATTACTGTGGACATATGCACTTACTTCTCTTAGGAATATGGGAGTGAAACTTATGGATCATACTGTAGGAAACTGCCAAACTGTTTTCAAAACTGATTGTACCATTTTACATTGGTATCAGAAGTATGCGATGGTTCCAACTGCTCTGTATTCTTGTCCACACTTAGTACTGTCTTTTAAAATTTAGCCATGCTTGTGAGTGTTTGTGTTCTTTTCCTCCCTGCCCTTCATGTCAACACTTTTGAAGTTAAGACGCTTTTTGAGTTGACATCAAAGAAATTTACCAGGCAGAGGAATAAGTAGTGACAGGTCAGAGGTTGTCTTTGATTGTTCAAATTCAAAATTAGAATTCATAGAAGGACTCTGTCCACCAATTATCACCTTGCCTGAGAGAGTTTTTTGGTAGTACCATTCAAAGTAAACCTAAAATTAAATGTGGATAGGTCAGTGCAATTTAAACTATCGTCAAAAGGATCGTACTGTCATGCAGCATAGAAACAAAATTATTGTAAATATACATTTCTGCAATTGCAACTAAAGGCAGTAATATTTTCTAAATGTCTTGGAATAATTGATAGAGTTCTCTAAGTTGTAAGAAGCTGGTATGAAAATTCATGTGCTTGAACTTTCTATGATTGGCTTTAGAAAGGAGCTATTTATGCATATATTTCAGTTAAGGACAATAAAAATGCTGAATTCATAGGAAATGAAGGTGAAGGCTTGTTATGCTTTAAATTGTCTTGAAAGTATTTAAAAAAATTATACCTTTATGTGATTTCAAATTCAGGAGTTACAAAACTAAATAGTTGAGTGCCTCTCTCTTGCCCTTTCCTCCTCCCTGGAAAGAGCAAGTGTTAGTTTCTTATGCGAAATTAGTGTGAAAACAAGCAAGTATGTTTATCTTCTCTTGTTCACACCTTGTTCTCTTCTTCTTCTTTAAACCAAACTAAGTACAATGAGGTATCACCTCATACCAGTCAGATCAGCAAAAAATCTACAGACAATAAATGCTGGAGAGGATATGGAGAAAAGGGAGCCCTCACAACTGGTGCATGACTGGTGGGAATGTAAATTGATACAATCATTGTGGAGAATAGTATGGAGATTTCTTGAAAAACTAGGAATAAAAATACCATATTACCTAGCAATCCCACTACTAGGCATAGTGAGTGAAGTCGCTCAGTTGTGTCTGACTCTTTGTGACCCCATGGACTGTAGCCTATGAGGTTCTTCCATCCATGGAATTTTCCGGGCAAGAGTACTGGAGTGGGTTGCCATTTCCTTCTCCAACTACTAGGCATCATCATTTCTCCCTTTCCCTGAGAAAACCACAATTGAAAAAGATTCATATACCCTAGTGTTCATTGCAGCATTATTTGTAATACCTAGGACATGGAAGCAACCTAGATGTTCATTGACAGATGAATGAATAAAGAAGTTGTGGTATACACACACACACATACACACATACAGTGGAATATTACACTGTCATAAAAAGAAATGAATTTGAGTTAGTTCTAGTAAGGTAGATGAACCTTGAGCCTGTTATGCAGAGTGAAGTAAGTCAAAGTGAAAAGCAAATATTATATAATAATGCAAATATGTGGAATCTAGGAAGATGGTGCTGCTGAAGCTATTTTCAGGGCAGGAATAGAGAAGTAGATGCAGAGAACAGACTTGTGGACATAGCGGTGGAGGAGAGGGTGGGACAAATTGAGAGAGTAGCATCGAAACATATACGTTACCTTATGTAAAATAAATAGCTGGTGGAAAGTTGCTGTATAACACAGGAAGCTCAACCTGGTGCTCTTTAACAACCTAGAGAGGTGGAATTGGATTGGGGTGGGAGGTAGATTCAAAAGAGAAGGGACATATGTACACTTATGGCTGATTCACAGTGTTGTATGGCAGAAACCAGCACAACATTATAAAGCAATTATCCTCCAATTACAAATTTTTTTTTTAAATTAAAGACAACCAAGCTAAATATAAAACCCCAAAAGCAAAACAAGCAAAAGTAAAAGAAACATACAAAGCATACTGTTCAATACTCAGCGTTTTTCATTTAACATTTTTTGACATTGACCTTCTTTGGGATTGAAAGAAAACTGACCTTTTCCAGTTCTGTGGCTGCTGCTGAGTTTTCCAAATTTGCTAACTTGTTGAGTTCAGCACTTTAACAGCATTACCTTTTAGGATTTTAAATAGACCAGCTGTAATTCCATCACCTCCACTAGCTTTGTTCTCAGTAATGCTTCCTAAAAGGCCCACTTGACTTCACATTCCAGAATGTCTGGCTCTAGGTGAGTGACCACAGCATTGTGGCTATCTGGGTCATTAAGAACTGTTTTGCATAGTTCTTCTGTGTAATCTTGCCTCTTCTTTTTAATCTGTTCTGCTTCTGTTACGTCCTTACCATTTCTGTCCTTTATCATGCCCATCCTTGTATGAAATATTCCCTTGATAGCTTGTTTTCTTGAAGAGATCTCTAGTCTTTCCCATTCTACTTCTTTGCATTGTACACTTAAGAAGGTCTTCTTATTTCTCCTTGCTATTCTCTGGAACTCTGCATTCAGATGGGTATCTTTCCCTTTCTCTCTTGCTTTTTTTGCCTCTCCTCTTTCCTCAGCTATTTGTAAAGTCTCCCCAGACAACCACTTTGCCTTCTGACATTTCTTTTTTCTTTGGGATGGCTTTGATCACTGCCTCCTGTACAAAGTTATAAACCTCCATCCATAGTTCTTCAGGCACTCTTTCTACTGTATCTAATCCTTTGAACTATTTGTCACCTCCACTGTATAATCATAAGGGATTTGATTTGTGATTTTCCCTAGTTTCTTCAAGTTAAGCCTGAATTTTGTAATAAGGAGTTCATGATCTGAGCCACAGTCAGATCCAGGTCTTATTTTTGCTAACTGTATAGAGCTTCTCCATCTTTGGCTGCAAAGAATGTAATCAATCTGATTTTGGTATTGCCCATTTGGTTATGTCCAAGTATAGAATCATCTCTTGTGCTGCTGGAAAAGGGTGTTTGCTATGACCAGTGTGTTCTTTTGACAAAACTCTGTTAGCCTTTGCCTTGATTCATTTTGTATTTCAAGGCCAAACTTACCTGTTACTACAGGTGTCTCTTGACTTCCTACTTTTGCATTCCAATCCCCTATGATGAAAAGGACATATTTTTTCAGTGTTAGTTCTAGAAGGTCTTATAGGTGTTCATAGAACCATTCAACTTCATCTTCTTCAGCATTAGTAGTTGGGGCATAGACTTGGGTTACTGTGATGTTGAATGGTTTGCCTTGGAAATGAATTGAGATCATTCTGTTGCCTTTGAGATTGCATCCAAGTACTGCATTTCAGACTCTTTTGTTGACTATCATGGCTACTCCATTTCTTCTAAGGGATTCTTGTCCACTGTAGTGTATATAATGGTCATCTGAATTAAATTAGGGAAAGCTAAGTGTTGGTACAATGCCAAAAAGACTGCCTAAGGCCAAAATTGACTCAGAAGAATCTTTTCCTTCCTAAGGCTGTCTCAAATACTGCTTGAGAGGAGTCAAGAAGAAAGCGTTATGCTTTATAGGAATAAGGATATATAATTATTAGCAAAGTTCCAAATCATGTGTCTTTAATAGAATTTCTTTTTTAATTCCTTGAAATGTTAGTGTTTTACTGGTGGGCACCTTTGAGGAAGATGAAATTTCTATGTTATCCTTTTGGTACGATGGTTGTTGTTCAGTTCTCAAGTCGTGTCTGTCTCTTTGCAGCCCCATGGAATGCAGCACACCAAGCTTTCCTGTTCCTCACCATCTCCCGGAGTTTCCCCAAGCTCACGTCCATTGAATTGGTGATGTCATCCAACCATCTCATCCTCTGTCACCTGTTCTGCCTTCAGTCTTTCCCAGTATTAGGGTCTTTTTCAATGAGTTTTGTTCCCATCAGGTAGCCCAAGTATTGTAGCTTCAGCCTCCATCCTTCCAATGAGTATTCATTGTTGATTTCCTTTAAGATTGACTAGTTTGATCTCCTTGCTGTCCAAGGGACTCTGAAAAGTCTTCTCTAGCACCACAATTTGAAAGCATCAATTCTTCGGCACTCTACCTTTTTTACGGTCCATCTCACATACAGGTATGATTATTGGAAAGACGATAGCCTTGACTTACGGACCTTTGAAGGCAAAGTGATTTCTTTGCTTTTTAACACACTGTCTAGGTTTGTCATAGCTTTCCTGCCAAGGAAAGTATGCAGTATCTACATACTGTTTCTCATGTAGTGGTCCTGCAGCTCTTTGCAAAACGAGTCAAAACTGTGGGCTTTTATCCCAGAAAAATGCACGTGGATACAGATAAATTTGACTTTCACTTTAGGAGGGGCTTCATAGATTACCTGAAGCTCGTTGGTAGCAAATGCCCTGAATTAGTTCTAATCTTCCTGAGGAATAAAGGTAGTTTATATTCTGTTGGTTGATGATAGCTTAGGATTATCAGCATGGAAGGTATCATTTTTATGCCTCAGAAACCATAGTAAATTTGAAAAATGATTGCAACTTTTTGAGGGGCATATGTTAGAATACATAAGCTTCCAAATTTTTTCCTTCCACCATTTTCCCCAAAACAATATGTTCGAGTTTTGGCCACTGAGAAATAATATACAATAATGTTATGAGCCTGGGCTTAACAGTTGTTAAGAGCATGGGCTTTATGTCAGAATTTGAGGATGGGGAGCAAGATCCAAACTTTATTCTGCCACTCACCTAGTATGGGACAGTTGAATCTTTCTTTGCCTTACTTTTTTCATCTGTAAATAGGGTTAACAGTGTATTTTATGGCATGGTGTGAGGATTACATGAGCTAATGAATGAAAAGCTATATGTAGAATGTCTGGCATGAATAAGAATTCAGTTAATAATAGCTGTCAGTTCTTCTCTGTCTGAGATTCTTAATATTTTGTAATTGTAACAGATGACTTTAGATCATATTCACTGTTATTTTAAATTATCAAATCACCTTGAGACTAATTGAGAAGTTCAGACCATGGATTGCCAAGTGGCAAAACTGTAGTTAAAACATATGGTTAGAGTGCTTTGGGCCACTTGGGGAAATGGATTTTATAAAGATGCTAGGAATGTTAAATAAAGTTTATGGAACAGAATAATTATTGTTACCAGTAACTTCAACATCTTGTGTTCATACATATTGGTCTCACTGCTAGGAAGACTTTTATTATTATCACTGTTAAACAGATAGGTTTTTTTTTTAAACAGGTTAAACAGGATCCCATTCACAAAAGCAAGCCGAGAAACTTAAAATCACAACATACGTTTGTCCTTAAATTGGTCCCATGATTCTTGAGAATTCAAAGGCGCCTTTGGAATATTTCTCAAAATCTAGTTTGAAAGAATTTATCCATATTCACACAAGATTTATTGAAAATACTAGGTTTCCCAAATTTGGAAGATTCTCCCTATCTTTTTGATTCCTAAGACAAACCTCACCCTGCAGTCATTTATTTTCTGATTTTTTTAAACCTAAACAGGGAGCATCCTAGCAGGCTGTCTGAAAACTAAGCAGATTGTGTGTGTGTGTCTGTGTATATGTATCCAGTGTGTATGCGTGTATCTGTGTTTGTGTCTACCTATGTATCTCTCTCTGGATGTATGTATCTGTGTGTGTGCATGTTCCTGCATCTATATTCTTTCCCAGTCCTCTTATGACTGAGAACAGAAAAGACACCAAGAAATAAAGGCCTGAGAAGACTATTCATCACTGGGGTCTGCCTCTCAGCCTGACTAGTAGCTCCCCAGGGAGTCTTAACAAAGCACTGCAGAGTCCAAATTCTTCTCCCCACCCCCACACAATCCGGGGGACACTCGGATTGTGATTGAGTCAACTAAGAGAAAATGTGATTGAGGCTGCTCTATCACCTTCACCCTCAGACTTTGCAGGACCTCCCCTCCCCCATTCATCTCTGGGCCCATCAGGGATGTGAGCAAAGGAAGCATTAAAATGGGCAGATGGATAGCCTTGGGATCACATCGATCTTCATACGTGTTGAATATTATGTCAATTATTCATCACTCAGAGATATCATTGCAGGGAAAAATCACATTAAGAGGAGCCAGGAAAACTAGAGGTTATAAATTCCAACCCCAGCCAGTGACTGTGCTAAATTCAGTGCCCCCTCCTCTGTGGTGGTCTCGTTGGAAGGCTGGAGTCTCAGACTTTCTTTCAGAAATATTTTTTCTCCTGTCTTACCTTCTACCAGGCAGAGACTCAACCTTCCAGAGGTGAAAAAGAGCTGATACATCTGTGGACACAATGCTCCGGAGTTTCCTTTGAATTTTGCCATCACCTCGAGTTGGCTGTCTAAAAAATGCCATTTTCTCTTAGTTGACTCAAGGAAGCTTTTTTTTTCCCCAGTACTAGATGATACCAAAAATGGGTGTCTGAGAAGATGGCAAATGCCACAGAGTAAATATAACTCAACCCAGCATACAGAGTTGTTGACGGAGAGAGTGTAGGAGTGTAAGGACTCTACCACCAGGCAGTGACTCAGCCTTTCCAAACTTGCATTTCCTCATCTTGTGAGTTTAGGGATCCTGCCAGTTCCAGTGGGTGGCTGTGAAGATTAAATTAGGTAACCTAGATCACATAATTCCGAGTCCCTCAACCTTATGGAGCTACTGGTACTTTATGACACACTTTGTGGGAGGGCCACCGAATTGTTCTTCAGAGTCTCTGAAGGTTCTGGGGAGAAGCTTAGATGTCTTCCGTGCAGTAGCATCTTCTGCTGGAGAGCTGGCCCTACAGGCACCAGTCTCCCTCCCCAGCTTCCTTCCCACCAGTAGATGTGACTCCCATATTTCATTCCCTCAGAGGAACACCAACACAGGCACCATTTATCTATCCATTCACAGAGTGACTGCTTCCTGAGTTCCTACTATGGGCTATGGAGCAGGAGTTTGGAACAGGTGGAAAGGTCCTCCTCTCTTCAAGCTTATATTCAAGCCTGATTGTCCAAAAATGAGTCCACAGCAGATATACCAGCAAATTCGGGTGTAAAAGGCACTTTGAAGGTGATAACACAGGGTGACATGATGCAGAGTGGAGTGGGGTGTGAAGTCAGAGAAAGAGCTTTTGAGGAGGTGATAATGAAGCCGTCACCTGAAAGGTAGGAGGGAGCCAGTTATGTGAAGATCTCTGGGGAGAGTGTTCCAGGCAAAGGGAGCTGCAAGTTTGAGTCTGAGGTGGGAAGGAGAGGAGGTCGTTTTAGAAAGGACAGTGTGACAGGAAAGTGTGGTCTGAGATGATCCGAGGGATAAGCAGAACTTGGGAGGCCAGAATAAGGAATTTGGCTTGTATTCTTGTACAATGGGACAATTTCCAGCAGGTTCATGACATATTTTGGTTCATGGTTTAGGCATGGAGGTCACTTTAGCTTGTGTAGAATGGGTTGTGGTGGAGGAACAGGAGTGGGAAGAACAGGTAGAGGCTCTGATTGTGAAGCTGAGACATGGTGGTGGCTTGGACTGGGGTTGTACCAGTGGAAAGGTGTCAACAGATGACTGGGCTCAGGAGCAGTTCTGAGAGCTTTGAGATTCAGGGCTAGCTCCTGTGCCCTGAGAGAATCTACCAAGGAATTGAATGTGGGCCAGTGTGGAGGGAGGAAAGAGAGGATGCTCCTAGGTATTTTGTAAGCTTTGGCTACCCTGCAATCTAGGGGAAAAATGGCAGATTTAGGTCATGAAATGTGTCAGCTTTTCCCTGTATTGGGAATGTCCTTACTGGTGCTGTGTCTCCATGGGCCCTGGTCTCCTGTCCCTGCTGTCTCTCTCCCTTGGCTTTCTCCTTTTCTGTGTGTGCTCTGAATATCCTTAGGCAGAGGTTGACATTATTCAGAGCTTTATATTGCTAGCCTTCTGAGCACCCAGACCTGTGCTAGTCCCGGTATGCCATATGGGCAGACTTCTGGAAGCCAAGCTCATGCTAATATTTCTTGTGCCGCTTCTAGGAAGAGCATCCTTTCCCTTTGTCCCCAGGACTTTCCTGAGGCACTTGTCTCCTGCTAACCACGAGGTGGTTCTGCATAGCACACTGTTCAGGAGCTCTCAGCTCTGCCACCCTTTGGTTGTGTGAGCTGGAGCAAGCTACTTAACACATGCCAGGTCTACTTTCTGTGTCTGTGAAATGGGAAACCTGCTTTCTAGAGCATATAGGAAGATTTTAGGAAACCCTACAGAGGACCTGTAGTAAAGTAATGCTCAAAATTCTCCAAGCCAGGCTTCAGCAATACGTGAACCATGAACTTCCAGATGTTCAAGCTGGTTTTAGAAAAGGCAGAGGAACCAGAGATCAAATTGCCAATATCTGCTGGATCATCGAAAAAGCAAGAGAGTTCCAGAAAAACATCTATTTCTGCTTTATTGACTATGCCAAAGCCTTTGACTGTGTGGGTCACAATAAACTGTGGAAAATTCTGAAAGAGATGGGAATACCAGACCACCTGACCTGTCTCTTGAGAAACCTGTATGCAGGTCAGGAAGCAACAGTTAGAACTGGACATGGAACAACAGACTGGTTCCAAATAGGAAAAGGAGTATGTCAAGGCTGTATATTGTCACCCTGCTTATTTAACTTAGATGCAGAGTACATCATGAGAAATGCTGGGCTGGAAGAAACACAAGCTGGAATCAAGATTGCCAGGAGAAATATCAAGAACCTCAGATATGCAGATGACACCACCCTTATGGCAGAAAGTGAAGAAGAACTAAAGAGCCTCTTGATGAAGGTGAAAAAGGAGAGTGAAAAAGTTGGCTTAAAGCTCAACATTCAGAAAACTAAGATCATGGCATCTGGTCCCATCACTTCATGGGAAATAGATGGGGAAACAGTGGAAACAGTGTCAGACTTTATTTTTTGGGGCTCCAGAATCACTGCTGATGGTGACTGCAGCCATGAAATTAAAAGATGCCTACACAAAAGTCCGTCTAGTCAAGGCTATGGTTTTTCCAGTGGTCATGTATGGATGTGAGAGTTGGACAGTGAAGAAGGCTGAGCGCCGAAGAATTGATGCTTTTGAACTGTGGTGTTGGAGGAGACTCTTGAGAGTCTCTTGGACTGCAAGGAGATCCAATCAATCCATCCTAAAGGAGATCAGTCCTGGGTGTTCATTGGAAGGTCTGATGTTGAAGCTGAAACTCCAATACTTTGGCCACCTCATGCAAAGGGTTGACTCATTGGAAAAGACCCTAATGCTGGGTAGGATTTGGGGCGGGAGGAGGAGGGGAGGACAGAGGATGAGATGGTTGGATGGCATCACCGACTCGATGGACATGGGTTTGGGTAGACTCTGGGAGTTGGTGATGGACAGAGAGGCCTGGCATGCTACAATTCATGGGGTCTCAAAGAGTCGGACACAACTGAGCGACTGAACTGAACAGGGGACCTGGCAGATACTGCTCAGAGCAAAAGTAACCTAGCTGGTTGTTACTGCTTTTTTTTTTTTCCCTCTTCTTTGTATTGAATTGAACAAAGAAGTCCTGAACCAGTTAAAAGGAAGTAATGAGTCCTGATATTTTGTCACTTTCAGCTGGTCATGAAATCAGAGAGGTGGTGAGGACTTAAGAGAGTATTTCTGCCAATCCCTTGGTGTAACCAGACAGGAATATTTGTGAAGAGGACCCTTACAGAGATTTCATGTGGTGGCACATTTCTGAGGGTGTCCTGCAGAACAGTAATGATGCAATGATTTGCTCAAAGAAAGACTTCGTGGTCCAATAACCAAGAAATGTTGCATATCAGATCTCCTCCTTGTAGGTGTACATACTGTTTGCCCAATAAAGGCTCTGATGAGTCCTGTAATGAAGAAATCTGTAATGAAGAAGTCCCTTTTTATCATAGCATTCTCCACTGGCCTTAACTGGAGAATCTTTTGTCTATCAGCTTTACTAACATTCTGTAGAATGTGTGTTCTTTAGAATGTCCTTGGGAAATCCTACTTTAGCCAAAGGAGTCCACATTTCAAATTGAGGGTTGCTTTCCTGAGACAGTTCTGTTACTGGACCAAATTTGAGTTGGCTTACCCACCATGTAGCAAAGTCCATCTACTGACATGGGGTTGTGGTGAAGAAGGGGGTATACAGCATCTATTTGCAGGGACATTGAAGAACTATACAAAAAGATCTTCACGACCCAGATAATCACGATGGTGTGATCACTCACCTAGAGCCAGACATCCTGGAATGTGAAGTCAAGCGGGCCTTAGGAAGCATCACTACGAACAAAGCTAGTGGAGGAGATGGAATTCTAGTTGAGCTATTT
The DNA here is from genome assembly GCA_024291935.2 of Okapia johnstoni. Classification (NCBI taxonomy): domain Eukaryota; kingdom Metazoa; phylum Chordata; class Mammalia; order Artiodactyla; family Giraffidae; genus Okapia; species Okapia johnstoni. The sequence continues at coordinate 49,821,736 of CM044316.1, forward strand.
CAAATCCTGAAAGATGATGCTGTGAAAATGCTGCACTCAATATGCCAGCAAATTTGGAAAACTCAGCAGTGGCCACAGGACTGGAAAAGATCAGTTTTCATCCCAATGCCAAAGAATGCTCAAACTACTGCACAATTGCACACATCTCACACACTAGCAAAGTAAAGCTCAAAATTCCCCAAGCCAGGTTTCAACAGTATATGAACCGTGAACTTCCAGATGTACAAGTTGGATTTAGAAAAGGCAGAGGAACCAGAGATCAAATTTCCAACATCTGTTGGATCATCGAAAAAGCAAGAGAGTTCCAGAAAAACATCTATTTCTGCTTTATTGACTATGCCAAAGCCTTTGACTGTGTGGATCACAACAAACTGTGGAAAATTCTGAAAGAGATGGGAATACCAGACCACCTGACCTGCCTCTTAAGAAATCTGTATGTAGGTCAGGAAGCAACAGTTAGAACTGGACATGAAACAACAGACTGGTTCCAAATAGGGAGAGGAGTACATAAGGGCTGTCTATTGTCACCCTGCTTATTAACTTATATGCAGAGTACATCATGAGAAACGCTGGGCTGGATGAAGCACAAGCTGGAATCAAGATTGCTGGGAGAAATACCAATAACCTCAGATATGCAGATGACACCACCCTTATGGCAGAAAGTGAAGAAGAACTAAAGAGCCTCTTGATGAAGGTGAAAGAGGAGAGTGAAAAAGTTGGCTTAAAGCTCAATGTTCAGAAAACTAAGATCATGGCATCTGGTCCCATCACTTCATGGCAAATAGATGGGGAAACGGTGGAAACAGTGGCTGACTTTGTTTTTTTGGGCCCCAAAATCACTGCAGATGGTGATTGCAGCCATGAAATTAAAAGACGATTACTCCTTGCATGAAAAGTTATGACCAACCTATACAGCATATTAAAAAGCTCTGCCAACAAAGGTCCATCTAGTCAAGGCTATGGTTTTTTCCAGTAGTCATGTATGGATGTGAGAGTTGGACTATAAAGAAAGCTGAGCACTGAAGAATTGATGCTTTTGAATTGTGTTGGAGAAAAATCTTGAGAGTCCCTTGGACTGCAAGGAGATCCAATCTGTCCATCCTAAATGAAATCAATCCTGAATATTCATTGGAAGGACTGATACTGAAGCTGAAACTCCAGTACTTTGGCCACCTGATATGAAGAACTGACTCATTGGAAAAGACCCTGATGCTGGGAAAGATTGAGGGCAGGAGGAGAAGGGGATGACAGAGGATGAGATGGTTGGATGGCATCACCGACTCAATGGACATGAGTTTGAGTAAACTCCATGAGTTGGTGATGGACAGGGAGGCCTGGTGTGCTGCAGTCCATGGGGTCACAAAGAGTCGGACACGACTGAGAGGTTGAACTGAACTGAACCGAACCGAAGCAAGGATAAGACTTCCCTTGGAGCTCAGATGGTAGAGAATCTGCCTGCAATGCAGGAGACTTGGCTCAATCCCTGGGATGGGAAGATTCCCTGGAGAGAGGCATGGAAACCCACTCCAGTATTGTTGCCTGGAGAATTCCATGGACAGAGAAACCTGTTGGGCTACAGTCTATGGAGTCACAAAGAGTCGGACATGACTGAGCGACTAACACTTCACTGCAGGCAAGGATAATGAACAGGAGACTTGTGCTCAAAAGACCTCAACTACCCAGTGGCTTTCAGGGAAGGATTTTTAAAGGCAGCATTTGGGGTGAGAGTTGAAGCTCCTGGACTTTGTTCTGATTGGCTGGTGGTGAGGTAACAGGGTGCTGTTTTGGGAATCTTAATCATCAATCTTCTAGTTCAACTAGTCTGGGGTCTATGTGCTTAGGGTCAGAGGATAGTCACCATCTTCCACCTGGGTGGGGGTCTTAGGTTCTGCAATAAAACTCAAAAGTATATGTCAGGTTGTTATGTATATATCCCTTGAGAAGGAACTGGGGCTCTATTTTATCACTGTACTATTGGGCAAGCTATCTTGCTTGACTGCTTCTTTGTTTCTGTGTTCCATCACTTCTCTAATTAGTAACTGCTTGAATCTGCTCTTTGAAACTCAGGAAAGACCTAGGAGACTAAAGCCTTTTTTCCCTACAAACAAGAGAGGTCTTGCCACTGGGGATACTTCACAGGATCCTGCTTGGTTTCAGTCCCTCCTCTTTTCCTTAGATACTCTTCAGTCCTGAGGGAATCAGGTGGGACAAGGAAGGGAAGAAAGTTTTGGATAGAGAGTTTAATCATAAACTCAGCAGAGATCTCATTTTTAAGGGACTCAGTTTCAATTCCCAGTAGCAGAGATTATAGCAACCATGAGGCTTCTTCTGACCCGAGCTGAGAGACAGTTAAGAGGCTCCTTACTCCCCAGCCCACTGCCCCCCGCCCCAATCTCTGCATCCCCTCTGCCCCAGCAACACCTGGAGTCCTTCAGTTTACCTAAGACATGAAGATTCTCAGCAACTCTGAACAGCAGGGGCTTTTGGGGAAACAGAATCCTGTGGGACTCCAGGAGTTTTTACAGACAAGATGGCATCATCTGCTCATGTAGGTTAACTGTTGAATGTCAGCCAAGAAGACCTAAATGAAATGGACTTCACCTTGTACCTTTCTTGTACTTCCCACATGTGGGCTGGAGAACTTGGTCAGCTCAATCAGCCAGAGAGAGTGTGATTGGGCGGTGGGAGAGAGTTTAGATGGAGTTGAAAACTAAGATACAAAGCTATGAAAATGGGAAAAAGACATTTTCACCTTTAAAAATAAAGGAAGAAATTCCTTGACTGCCCAGTGATTAGAACTCGGTTCTTTCACTGTGTGGCCCCGGGTTCAATCCATGGTTGAGGAACTAAGATCCCATAAGTCATGTGGTGCAGCAGAAAAAAAAAAAAAAAAGAAACCCACAGCATAGTTTGAGAGAGAAACAGAGGAGCTATGTAGGTAGAAAAAAATCTGGCAGGTTGGATGTCACTTTCTTATGGTCTAGGAAAACTTCCCTTGGAGGTTGTCTGTCATATGGTAGCAGAAGGAGAAGTGTGAAAAAGAACTTGGTTAGCAACCACTACTTGATTGCATCCTGTGGGTGGGAGAGCGGGCCCAGTCGTGTCTGACTCTTTTGTGACTCCATGGAGCCCACCCAAGCTCCTCTGTCCATGGGATTCTCCAGGCAAGAATACTGGAGTGGGTTGCCATTTCCTCCTCCAGGGGATCTTCCCAACCCAGGAATCGAACCTTTGTCTCTTGTGACTCCTGCATTGCAGGTGGATTCTTTACCACTAGCACTACCCCCTAGGTGGCAGGAAGAAAGAGGGTGATAATCCAGGAAAAGAATTTGTGTTCGTTCTGATTACTTTACCACCAAAAGAGGCCTTGTCGATAGGGAATGTTTGCCCCCCGCCCATGCAGCTTTCAAGCTTGAATTCTTGTACATCTTACTGTTACAAAGCTAGTAGCTCTCTTCTCACTTCAGGGATGTATTCTGAGCTAATAGTCAGAGTCAGAGGGTCGCCCCAGTGCCCTTGTGCTTAGTGGCCCATAAGGAAGGTAGAGGAACCGGATATCTCGAAAAACACCATTTATTTTGTGCTTTATAAAGCCTTAGAGCATCTGTCAAATATTTGAGCTTGAGGGCTCAACAGTTTAAATCCAAATCTACTCAGCTTGCTAGGAACCACATTTCAAAATTCGCAGACCTCTGTCATAGTATTTTCCATATGGCATCCTAATTTGGGGCTATGCTTTTTACGAGTTGTAACCCTGAGGAGGTGACTGTGAGATCCACAGGTGGTTGGTCGGTCAAGGCAGCAGGAGAGAACAGGGAGCATCCAAGGCTCTGAAAGCTTGGAGGAGAGACCACCAGGGCCTGGTCTCTCCGCTTCATCCAGGCAGAGAGACTCAAGCTGGACCATTGATTTTAATGACCTTCAACAGTTAAAAAAAAAATTAGTATATCTGCATGGTACAAATTTAAATACTACAAATAAATACTCAGTGAAAAATAAATTCCTTTCCTTTCTTGGACCCCAGTACCTCAGTTTATTGACTTATCATGTTCAAGTTTTTTATGTATATGACCTCACTTAATCCTTATAACAGCTACAAGATTTAGGTTCCGTTATTATTGCCTTGACAGATGAGGTCTTGCGTCTCAGAGAGGTGAAATAATTCACTTATAAGATGGCATGGGCGAGGGAACAAGAGAGAAAGTAGGGGATTGCTGTTGAGAACTTCAAGGTTTTATAAGTGAATTGTGTAAGATGGATTAGAACATTCCATGGTTTGTAGAGACTTTTAGCCACAGGGAAAACTCACTTCTTTTCCCGTCTTGGAGAATACAAGTCTTCTGTGGATTTTAGAGTGATTTTAAAAAATATTTTATTTCTGCCAAGTAGTTCTTGATAACAGTTTCATGAAATAGATGTCTGGACAATTTGGTGGAATTGTGGAGATTGAAGGGTCTGGATATGTACTTGAAGAGCCAGATGCAACTTAGCGACTGAACAATTTGAAAAATGTTTAGTGTAACCAGTATATTTAGATTATTTCCATTTCAACATTTCAGTATAAAAATTGAGATTTTATTGTCTTTTTCTTATTAATGATTTGGTGTGAATTTTACATGTAATAGCACATCTCAAGTGCTTAATAGCCAAGCATGACCAGCGTAGTTCCAAAAGAGTTACTGTTTTTACCTTTTCACATTTAGATCTATGTTCTCTCTGAAATTTTTGAGTGTAGTGCAAGGTAGTAACCTAGCTTAATTTTTTTTATATGAATATCCAACTGACTCAGAATCAATTTATTGAAAAGATAGTCCTAACCCCATGAAACTTGTCTTAAATATCCACACATGTGTGAATCTGTTTCTGGACTCTGTTCTATGCCATCTGTCTATTTGTCTACACTTATACCAGTAGACACTGTCTTAACTACTATAATTTTAGATTTAGGAATGACTTGCTATGTTGTGAGACTGCAAAGAGACCAGCCATGTTAATAACTTAACAGTATCTTAACGACTATAATTTTCACAGTGAGTCTTGATACCTGTAGGGATATCAAGGGTAGGGAAGTTGTTCCTACTAGTTTTTAACAGAATCTTGGCTATTATCAGTTTATTGCCTTTCCATATAAATGACTTGCCAAGTTCCCCCAAAATATCTGTAAAGATTTTGAACTGAGATTGTATTGAATCTATATATCAGTTTGAAGAGAGCACTTAAAAAATAATACCTGTTCATCTGATGCTATCTTCTAGGTAGAATCTGGACCTGTCCTTGCCTTCCACTCTCTGCTACCTTCCACATTCTGGGGTATGAGCAGCTGACTGAGAAAGAGGCTCAAGCTTTACCTCTTTGATGAGAACACAGTGGAGGGTGCCATCCTCTTCTCAGGGGCGGAAAGTCCCTGGCAAGGTTCTAGAACTCTAGGATACAGAAAAACAAAAAAAAAGTGGGAGTCTTGGAAGAACCAGACTAAAATCCCTTGAGTCCCCATCTATCTGGAGTAGGGACCTCATGCCCCATATGTGAGTTTTCAGGGGTCACTCATGCTTGAGCTCACTTTAACCCAAGGTAGATCAATAGAACTTACCCACCTAGAGATAAGGTAAGATGTTTTCTACTCCTCACTCGGTACCTTCTCTGTCACTGGTCTCACTATCTGCTCTGTGGCCGCAGACCAAGTTTCATGGAGAAGTCAATTAGAAATGTAGAGAATTGTGCAGATTTGGTGATCAGGTAGGAGAGGAAAGGGACAGAAGAAAGGCGTTTGTTGAAGATGTCTCCGGCATCTGAAGAGAAGTGACAAGATGGAGATGAAGGCAAACTAGGGACAGTAGTGAGATAACGAGGATGGAGAAGACGCCCTGTAAGGGACTGAGCTTACCTCTTATGCAGAATGTTGTTTGGCCATCATCTTGAATTCCCTATGTCCACCAGGAAATCCACAATCCCATTCCTGATTGAACTTCACCAGATTAGTCCCCTTGTAGGGAACCCATCTCTCCAGGATGATACTTGTGAATTACCACCTTGGGGGTAGCTGGAGGGTTAGAGTCAGAGTCCAAGGGACTAGAAGGGGTCGGAGGAGGAGTAGGGGCAAGAACAAAGGAGTAGAGACAATGGGCCAAGATGAGCAGGGTGGCAAGTGGATGGTCTGGAGGGAACAAGGGAAGAGCCGGGCATGGAAATCCTTAAGGTAGGGTGGCGGGAAGGGATGACACTAGTCAGAGGAGGGAAACATGTAGGGCTCAAAACTGAGAGAGGAGGATAGTGCTAGGGAGGAGGCCAAGGGCTAAAAGATGGGGGAGACAGGGGAGGAAGGTGAGTTGGACAGTGAGAGCAAGAAGGAGCAGGAAGAGGAGGTGGAGGCTGGAACTGAGAGGAGGAAATTGCAGGTAGTTTTCTTGTCTTTTTTTCAATTGGCACTCTGTGCATACTCATCCTGTGAAAATCAGTGACTGGTGGAAACTCAGACCTGACCCAGCAGTTATGTCACATTGCTGAGCGCATCACCCTATTCATAATGGAAATGCCCTCTATGAAGTGTACACGCCACTCCCTTTGTGACCAGTCAGTAATCTCCACCAATCATGAAAGTGGTCCCAGTTTCTAGGTTGAAGAATGGTCAGAGGAATTGGTAAAGAGAGGAAATGGACTCTAATAGGCATCCCTGTTCCTTGGGATAGCATGTAGTTTTGCCCCTTGGTAGGCAAAGATTGATCAAAAGGTTAGGATAGAGTTGGAGGCTGGGACCTGGGAGACTGGCTCTGAAGCAGGAATGGCCAAATTGGGAAGAAGTCATTGTCCCCCTCTATTTAACTTACTACATTTTCCAAAATCCTTTCATATCCATATCACTCCATGAATACAAGGTAATCAGAGATTACCATTCTACCAATAAATATACTGAAGGCCAGAGAGGAAACTATTAATATATAGGCAGGCAGTAGATGACCGATTGTCCAGATTAGAACTTGGGCCAAAAGTCAAGGAGTAAGGGGTATCCAGAAGGGAGCACAAATGGCCCATGACAGCATGATCCTACCCCATGTTTCTGGACAGAATCATGCAGGGCTGCTTCAGAGCAAAGCTTTATATTAGTAGTATAGCCTTCCTCCTGGTCCCTGTGATCCCTTGGTATTTTGCCTGACCCTTAACTAGAACCAGAAACACAGGGTCAAGCTGATAGGATAACTGCTCATTCCTGAGTGCCGGAGGACTAGACTTGGGCTTTCTTGCTCAGTACCCTAGATGCCCATCTCCATGTCAGGTGACTTAGGAAGCTACTGCTCCCACTCCCTTTCTTTTGTCTGATGTAGCAATTCTATTTGCTTATCATTCCTTTTTTAAAAAATTGAAGTATAGTTGAATTACTATATTAGTTTCAGATGTACAAGATAGCATTTCAAAATTTTTACAGTCTATATCCCATATAAGGTTATTATAAAATATTGGTTATGTTCCTTGTGCTTTATATAGCATCCTTGTAACTTCTTATGATACCTAATAGTATTCACAGGTGGCTCAGAGGTAAAGAATTCGCCTGCCACACAGGAGATCCGGGTCCAGTTCCTAGATTGGGAAGCTCCCCTGGAGAAGGAAATGGCAACCTACTCCAGTATTCTTGCCTAGGAAATCCCTTGGACAGATGACCACAGTCCATGGGGTTGCAAAGGGTCGAACACAACTTAATGACTAAACAATAACAGCAGTAGTCTGTACCTCTTCATTCCCTTCCTGTACCTTGCTCCTCCCATCACCCTTTTCCCCACCAGTAACCACTAGTTTGTTCTCTGTATCTGTGAGTCTGTTTCTGTTTTGTTAGATTTGTTTGTTATTTTTTAGATGCCACATGTAAGTGAAAACACACAGTATTTGTCTTTCTCTGTCAGAATTGTTTCATTAAGCATAATACACTCTAGGTCTGTCCACATTGTTGCAGATGGCAAAATTTATTTCTCTTTTATGACTGAGTCATGTTCCATTGTGTGTGTGTATCACATTACTCATTCATCTGTCAATGGACATTTAAGTTGCTTCCTTATCTTGGCAATCATAAATAATGCTGCTCTGAACACTGAGGTGCCTGCATCTTCTTGAATTAGTGTTTTTGTTTTCTTTGGATAAGTACCCAAGAGTAGAATTACTGGGTCTTATGATAGTTCCATTTTTAATGTTTTAAGGAAACTCCATGCTGTTTTCCTTAGTGAACTGCACTGATTTACATTCCCATCAACAGTGCACAAGGGTTCTCTTTTCTCCACATTCTCACTAACACTTGTTATTTGTAGACTTTTCTGATAATGGCCATTCTGACATGTCTGAGGTGATATCTCACTGTGGATTTTGTGGTTTCCTGGTTAGTGATGTTGAGCATCATTTCATGTGCCTGTTGGCCATCTGGATAGCTTCTTTGGAAAAACGCCTATTCAGGTTCTCTGCCCATTTTAAAGTCAGATTGTTTGGTTTTTTGATGTTGAATCATATGGTTTCTTTACATATTTTGGATAAGAACTCCTTATAAGACATATCATTTGCAAATATCTTCTCCCATTCAGTAGGTTTTCTTTTTATTTTGTTGATGGTTCCTTTCACTTTGCAAAAGCCATTAAGTTGATCCCCTTTTTAAGTTGGATCCCCTTTGTTTATTTTTGTTTTTTCCTTTCCCAAGGAGACAGATCCAAAGAAACATGGCTAAGACCGTTGTCAAAGAACATATTTCTGGGCTTTCTACTATTTTGATTACTGTAGCTTTGTAGTATAGTCTGCAGTCAGGGAGTGTGATACCTCCAGCTTAGTTCTTTTTCTTTCCTTAAATTTATTTTATTGAAGTATAGTTGATTTACAATGTCATGTTAATTTCTGCTGTACAGCAAAATGATTCATCTATATACATATATGCATTCTTTTTCATATTCTTTTCATTATGGTTTATCACAGGATATTCAACATAGTTCATTGTGCTATACAGTAGGACCTTGTTGTTTATACATTCTTTAATAGTTTGCATCTGCTAGTCACAAACTCCCAGTCCATCCCTCCCCTATCCCCTCTTCCTTGGCAACCACAACTCTGTGTCTGTGAGTCTGTTTCTATTTCGTAGATAAGTTCATTTGTGTCACATTTTAGATTTCACATGTAAGTGATATCATACAGTATTTTCCTTCTCTTTCTGAGTTACTTCACTTAGTAGGATAATCTCTAGGTCCATCCGTGTTGCTGTAAATGGCATTATTTCATTCTTTTTTATGGCTGAGTAGTATTCCATTGTGTGTGTGTGTGTGTGTGTGTGTGTATACTACATCTTTATTCATTCATCTGTCAATGGACATTTAGGTCTTTTTCATGTCTTGACTGTTGCGAATAGTGCTACAGACTATTGTGAATAGTTTAACAGAGAGATGCATATATATTTTTGAATTATAGTTTGATCTGAATATATGCTCAGGAATGGGATTGCTGGATCATATGGCAACTCCATTTTTAGTGTTTTGAGGAACCTCCATACTGTTTTCCATAGTGGCTGTACCGATTTACATTCCTATCAACAATATAGGCGGGTTCCTTTTTCTCCACACTCTCTCTAACATTTGTTATTTGTAGATTTTTTAAACGATGGCCGTTCTGAGGGGTGTAAGGAGGTATGCCATTGTAGTTTTGATTTGCATTTCTTTTCTGTCATGATTGCTTTGGCTCTTTGTTGTTTTGTGGTTCCATACACATTTTAATGTTATTTGAGGTCCATGAGAAATGTCATGGATATTTGGATATGAATTGCATTAAATCTAGATTGCTTTGGGTAGTATGGACATTTTAACAATTTTAATTCTTCTAATGCTTGAGCATGCAATATATTTCCATTTGTTTATATAATCTTCAATTTCTTTACTCAGTGTCTCATAGTTGTCAGAGTTTAGATCTTTTACCTCCTTGATTAAAATTATTTCTTGGTATTTTACTATTTTTGATACAATTGTATTTTCTTGATTTCTCTTTCTAATAGTTATTAGTATATAGAAATGCAGCAAATTTATTTACATTAATTTTGTATCCTGCAACTTTACAATATGCAATTCATGGATGAGCTCTAGTAGTTTTTGGTGACTTCTGGGTAGGATTTTCTCTATATAGTATCATGTTACATGCAAACAGTGACAGTTATTTTTCTTCCTTTCCAATTTGGATTCTTTTTATTTCTTTTTCTTGTCCAATTGCTGTGCCTAGAACTTCCAATACCATGTTGAATGAAAATGGTGAGAATGGGTGTTTTTGTTTTGTTTCTGATATTAGTATGTTTGCTGTGGGTATATCATATATAGCCGTTACTCTGTTGAGGTATGTTCCCTTTATATCCCCCTTTCTAAGAGTTCTTATCATGATTAAATGTTGAATTAAAAAGTTTTTATTTATTTATTTAGCTGCACCAGGTCTTAGTTGCAGCATATGGAATCTTTAGTTGTGACTTGTGGGATCTAGTTCCCTGACCAGGGATTGAAGCCAGACTGCCTGCATTGGGAGCACGGAGTTTAGTTGCTGTACCACCAGGAAAGTCTCTGATTTTATTAAATGCTTTTTCTGCATTGATAAGATTGTGTGATTTTAATGTTTTGTTTTGTTAAAGTGGTATATCACACTGTTTGATTTATGAATATTGACCCACCTTTGCATCCCTGAAATAAATCCCACTTATTTCAGGCACAAATCCTACTTGTTCCTGGTGTATGATCCTTTTTATGTTTTGCTGAATGTGATTTGCTAATCTTTTGTTGAATATTTCTGTATATATGTTTATCAGGGGTATTGGCCTATAATTTTCTTTTTTAAAAATGTCTGTCTGGTTTTGGAGTCAAGATAATACTGGGCTCATAGAATGAGTTTGGAAGTTTAATCTTTTTGAAGTAGTTTGTAAAGGTATTAACTCTCCTTTGAATGTTTAGTAAAATTCTCCTGTGAAGTTGTCCAGTTCTGGACTTTTTCTGTTGTTGTTGGTAGTTCTTCGATTACTAGTAACTGGTCTTTTCAGATTTTCTATTTCTTCCTAATTCAGTCTTGAAAGATTGTATATTTATAGGAATTTATCCATTTCTTCTAGGTTGTCCAATTTGTTGATATGTAACTGTTTATTGTTGTTTAGTCTCTAAGTTGTGTCCAACTCTTTGTGACCCCATGGACTGCAGCACACCAGGCTTCCCTGTCCTTCACTGTCTCTCAGAATTTGATCAAACTAATGTCCATTGAGTCAGTGATGCCATCCAACCATTTCATCCTCTGTCGCTCTCTTCTCCTCTTGCCCTCAATCTTTCCCAGCATCAGGGTCTTTTCTAAGGAGTCAGCTGTTTGCATCAGGTGGCCAAAATATTGGAGCTTAAGCACCAGTCCTTCCAATGAATATTCAGGGTTGATTTCCTTTAGAATTGACTGGTTTGATGTCCTTGCAGTCCAAGGGACTCTCGAGAGTCTTCTCCAGAACCACAATTCAACAGCATCAATTCTTCAGTGCTCAGCCTTCTTTATGGTCCAACTCTCAAATCCATACATGACTACTGGAAAAACTCTAGCTTTGACTATACAGACCTTTGTCAGCAAAGTGGTATTTCTGCTTTTTAATACACCATTCTAGGTTTGTCATAGCTATTCTTCCAAGGGTCAAGTGTCTTAATTTCATGGCTGCAGACACTGTCTGCATTGATTTTGGAGCCTAAGGAAATGAAATCTGACACTGTTTCCACATTTTCCCCATCTATCTGACATGAAGTGATAGGACTGGATGCCGTAATCTTAGTTTTTTAAATACTGAGTTTTAAGACAGCTTTTTCATTCTCCTCTTTCACCTTTAGTTTCTGCCATTAAAGTGGTGTCATCTGCATATCTGAGGTGAATGATCTCTTGGCAATCTTGATTCCAGCTTGTGCTTCATCTAGCCTGGCATTTCACATGATGTACTCTGCATATAAGTTAAATAAGCAGAGTGACAATATACAGCCCTGCATACTCCTTTTCCAGTTTTGAACCAGTCTGTTGTTCCATGTCTGGTTCTAACTGTTGCTTCTTGTCCTGCATACAGGTTTCTCAGGAGGCAGGTAATGTGGTCTGGTATTCCCACCTCATTAAGAATATTCCACAGTTTGTTGTGATCCACAGTCAAAGGGTTTAGCATAGTCAATGAAGCAGAATTAGATTTTGTTTTTGGAATTCCCTTGCTTTCTCTATGATCCAGCAAGTGTTGGCAATTTGATCTCTGGTTCCTCTGCCTTTTCTAAATTCAGTTTATACATCTGGAAGTTCTCAGTTCATGTTCTGCTGAAGCCAGCTTGAAGGATTTTGAACATAATCCTGCTGGCATGTGAAGTGAGTGCAATTTTACAGTAATTTGGGCATTCTTTGGCATTGCCTTTCTTTGGCATTGGGATGAAAACTGACCTTTTCCAGTCCTGTGGCCACTGCTGAATTTTTCAAATTTGCTGGCATACTGAGTGCAGCACTTTAACAGCATCATCTTTTAGGATTTGAAATAGATCAGCTGGAATTCCATCACCTCCACTAGCTTTGTTCATAGTAATGCTTCCCAAGTCCCGCTTGACTTCACATTCCAGGATGTCTGGCTCTAGGAGAGTGACTACAGCATCATGGTTATCTGGGTCATTAAAAGCTTTTTGTACAGTTCTTCTGTGTGTTCTTGCCACATTTTCTTAATCTCTGCTGCTGCTGTTACATCCTTGCTGGGCTTTGTTCTTTATTGTGCTTATTTTTGCATGAAATGTTTCCTTGGTATTTCCAATTTTCTTAAAAAGGAATGTAATTTTTCTCCTTCTATTGTTTTCCTCTGTTTATATTGTTCTCTTATAGTTGTCTGTATTTCTGTGATATTAGTTGTAATTTCTCCTCCTTCATTTATAGTTTCTTTTATTTGATTCTCTCTTTTTTTCAATGAGTTTGGCTGAAGTTTTTTCAATTTTGTTTATCTTTTAAAAAACCACCTCATTGTGGTTTTGATTTGCATTTCTCTAATAATGAGTGATGTTGAGCATCTTTTCATGTGTTTGTTAGCCATCTGTATGTCTTCTTTGGAGAAATGTCTGTTTAGTTCTTTGGCCCATTTTTTGATTGGGTCGTTTATTTTTCTGGAATTCAGCTGCAGGAGTTGCTTGTATATTTTTGAGATTAATTGTTTGTCTGTGGACTCTGAGGGAGAAGGTGAGGGTTGGACGTTCTGGGACAATAACATTGAAACATGTATATTGTCATATGTGAAGCAGAACACCATTCCATGTTCTATGCATGGGATGGATGCTCAGGGATGGAGCGTTGGGATGACACAGAGGGATGGGAGGGGGAGGGAGGTGGGAGGAGGGTTTGGGAGGGGGAGCACATGTGAATCCATGGCTGATTCATGTTGATGTATGGCAAAAACTACTACAATATTGTAAAGTAATTAGCCCCCAACTAAAATAAAAAAAAAAATAAAAAAAAAAATAGAAAAAAAAAAAAAAAAACCATCTCTTAGTTTCATCGATCTTTTCTCTTTTTAAAAAGTCTCCATTTCCACTCTGATCTTTATTATTTCCTTCCTTCTGCTGACTTTGAGCATTGTTTGTTGTTCTTTTTCTAATTCCTTTAGAGGGTAGGTTCGGTTGTTTATTTGAAATTTTTCTAATTTTTTTGAGGTAGGCCTGTGTCACTATAAATTTCCCTCTTAGAACTGCTTCTGCTGCATCCCACAGATTTTGAAAAGTTGTGTTTTTACTTTCGTTTATTTTGAAATATTTTCTGACTTCTCCTTTGATTTCTTCATTTACCCATTGTTTTCTGAGTAGCCTGTTGTTTAGTCTTCGCGTGTTTGTGTTTTTCCCATTTCTCTTCCTGTAATTGGTTTCTAGTTTCAAACCACTGTGGTCAGAAAAAAAAAACACTTGATATAATTTCTCTCCTCTTAAATTTGTTGAAACATATTTTGCTGTGTTTTGTGAGGCTACGTCTTGCAGCCTGGCAGGTGGTCTAGCATGGAGACTATTTCATGTGAACTTAAAAAGAATGTGTATTCTGCTGTTCTTAGATGGAATGTCCTGTAGATATCTATTAAAGTGCATCTGATCTATTGTTGCACTACTGCTTCTGTATCGATTTTTTGTCTGAATGATCTGTCCATTGATATAGGTGGGGTATTACAGTCCCCTACTATTATTACATCATTTTCAATTTCTCCTCTATGTCTCTCAGTATTTGCTTTATATACTTAGGTGCCCCTATTTTGAGAGCATATATGGTAATCCTCTTCTTGTTTTGATCACTTTATATATAGAATGCCCTTCTTGGTCTATTTTGTCTAATATGAGTACTGTTGATATTACTCCTGCCTTCTTGTAGTTCCTGTTTTCATGAAGTATCTTTTTCTACCCTCTTACTTTTAGTCTGTATAGCTTTGCTTTGAAATGAGTTTCCTGTAAGCACTATATAAATGTGTCTGCTTGTTTTTTTTACCCAATCAGCTACCCTTTATGTTTTATTTGGAGCAGGTAGTCCATGAACAAAAAAGTGGTTATTGATGGTTATGTACTTGCATTTTGTTACTTGTTTTTCGGTTGTTTTGGTAACTCTTCTCTGTTCTTTTATTCTTCTTTTGGTTTCTCCCCTTGTGATTTGGTGATTTTCTTTAATAGTATGCTTGCATTCCTTTCCTACTAGTTTTTGTGTATTTATTATGTTTTTAATTTGTGATTACTATGGGGCTCATATATGCTCTTTGTTTAGTCACTAAGTCATGTCTGACTCTTTTGCACCCCCGTGAACTGTAGCCCACTAAGCTCCTCTGTCCATGGGATTTCCCAGGCAAGAATACTGGAGTGGGTTGCCATTTCTTTCTCCAGGAGATCTTCCTGACCTGTAACTATATCCACTTGTTTTAAACTGGCAGTCATTTAAGTTCAAACACATTCTAAAGAAATATACATTATTTCTTACTCCCTTCTCCCACATTTTGGGTTTTTGATGTCATATTTTACATCTTCATGTTTATCCTCTCACTTGTTTATTGCAGTTATGATTAATTTTTACAATTTTTTTGTCCTTTAATCTTTATACTAGCTTATTTAAGTGGTTGATCCACTACTTTTATTATATATTTGCCTTTCCTAGTGTGATTTTTTTCTTTCCTATGTATCCTTACTTCTTGTTGTAGCCTTTTCTTTTCCCCTTAAGAGACGTCTTTAACATTTTAGAATAGGTCTAGTATTAGTGAACTTTTAGTTTTTGCTTGCATGAGAAATTCTTTATTTTTTCTTTCATTCTAAATGTTAATCTTCCTGGTAGAGTATCTTCAGTTGCAGGTATTTTCCTTTCAACACTTTGAATATATCATGAAGCCCTTCTCTGAAACAAGAGCCTGGTGTGGGCTGGAGTGGTGTTGGAGAGAGGGCAGTGCACTGGGGCAGTCTTGGTAAGCTGATGAGGGAACCTGGCAGTTTTTAATCTGCCTCTGTGCTAAGACTGGGAGCAAGCAAGTCTGTGCATGATCTTCAAGACCAAAGTCTTAGTTTCTTATAGCCTTACAGTAACCCTCATTGATTTTCAATTCAGCCAAGGGGTGTCATCCTTTCAGTGTCAGACCCCAGGGCTGGGGTGCCTAGTCTGGGGGTCAAACCCTTGCTCCTTAAGGAAGATCCCTGAGCCTGTGATACTCTTCTCCTCTTCTGAGTCACCCACTAGGGGCTTGATTGCTTCTCCTCCACTCCTACCAGACTCCATGCGGTTCTTTCTTTATAGCCTTGGTGGTCAATAACTATTCTGCTAGTCTTCAGGTCATTCTCCACAAGAACTGCTCTATATGTAGTTGTGGTTTTGATGTGTTCAATGCGGGAAGAGGAACTCAGGTCTTCCCACCATGTTCCTACTCTTGATCCTGTCTTCTGAGTTTAGATTTGAATCATACCTGAAGTAGGCTTCCCTGGTGGCTCAGCTGGTAAAGAATCTGCCTGCAGTGCAGGGGACCTGGGTTCAATCCCTGGGCTGGGAAGATCCCCGCAGAAGGGAACGGCTACCACTCCAATATGCTGGCCTGGAGAATTCCGTGGACTGTATAGTCCATGGGGTTGCAAAGAGTAGGACATGACTGAGCTACTTTCACTTTCACCTGAGGTATCCTTGTTAAACACTTACTTTCTAAGCTTGAATTTAATTTTTCTTTAAAGTGAGGATAATACTGTCTACACCATAGGGCTGTAGTAACACTTAGCCTGGTGGGATCTGACAAAAAAATAATGTTGAGCACTTAATATTATTATTAGTGATATCTGGTCAACTATAACTCTTATATGAATAGCACATGGTGTATTTGCAGAGAGCTAATTTTACTAAGGGCTTCCCTTGTGGCTCAGCTGGTAAAGAATCCGCATGCAATGTGGGAGACCTGGGTTTGATTCCTGGGTTGGGAAGATCCCCTGGAGAAGGGAAAGGCTACCCACTCCAGTATTCTGGCCTGGAGAATTCCACAGACTGTATAGTCCCTGGGGTCGCAAAGAGTTGGACACGACTGAGCAACCAAGTTAATTACCAAGTTAATTTAAAAATAATAAAATATATTTTAAAAATTACTTTAGTGTACATTTATTTCATAAGTATCATGCAGGTAAATTCAATAAAAATGCTCTTGGATTTAAGAAAATTCTAGACTTCTAAAGTTGGAATGGATTTTTTTTATTGCACTAGAACCACCATCCCATAAATCTTTTCCATACCTGAAGGCACCCTGCTTTCTTGTGTTCATCTTCCCTCATTGCCTGGATGTCAGGGGATCTGCCTGGAGCTGATTATGGGGCCTAAATTCAAACTCTGCCTACCAATAAGGTCCAGAAGATGGATGACTTCAGTCACCTGAAACTGCTATCAGAAAACCCATGCATTAACCTATCAAGAGAAAAAGAGTGAGAGGGAGAGAGGTGTGCCCTGGAGAGAGGGGGGACATGGCTTGAATGGTGGAGGGGGTTTGTGATGGATTGGGTAGCATCTATAAGCAAAGATCTGAGCCCCAGGCTCTTCTGGCTGTTGGAAATCCAGTCCAGATGTTCAGTGATTCACTGAATCGCTGTTCAACTTAAGTTCATGCCATTTGTACATTTGATGGATTTGAAGAGACATCTTACAGCCATTTCTTGCCACTGCTTGGAGAAATATTGTCATAAGATCCAACTTTATTTCCTGTTCTGTTTTGTGAGATGCTTTCTGCAAAGATAGCTTTTATGTTACCAACAGTAGCCAAGTATTTTGGGCCACATAAAAGCTTTTTTTAAAATTGAAGTATAGTTTGTTTACAACATGATGTTTGTTTCAGGTGTATATTTTATATAAATTTTATATAAATATGTATGTATAAATGAATATATGTGTGTATAAATATATATACATACACATATATATATGTATATATGTGTGTATAAATATATATACACACACATATATATGTATATATGTGTGTATAAATATATTTACATATATATGTATATATGTGTGTATAAATGAATCACTCTGCTGTACACCTGAAACAAACATGATGTTGTAAACAAACTATACTTCATTTAATGAAAAAAAGCTTTTTTGTGGCCCGAAGTACTCAGCTACTGTTGGTTTCTACTAACTGATAACCACCAGCCTCACAAAACAGGAGGCCTTTGCATTTGGCTTTCAGAAGGGAATATGTATGTGAAGGGATTTCATGGTCCTTTTTTCTAAGAAGCAAGAGTGTTTGAGCCTGTTCTGAGTGATCAAAAAATAAAAATAAACAGTCATGTTGCTGAGGCTCACCTTTTTGTTCTATTGCTCTCCATGGGTGGTTAATGGTATGGGCTTTGGGATAAAATATTTAGTTTCATACCCCGCCTTCATACCCTGTCTTCCCAACTGTTATCTTGGGCATGTTAGGGGATTTCTCTGAACATTCCCCCCATCTGTAAAATGGGGATGACAACAGCATTTCCTAGGGTTGCTGTGAGGGTACTTAAAGTATTTATCAGGCCTGGCATAGAGTTTTTAATAGATGATATTTTTTATAATTATTGGCCTTTCTTCTCTACTTCATCTTACTCTTTGCTTAGCTGGTGGCTTTGAGGGGCTGGTCTGTTTTTCCTGTCATATATAATTTCCTTCTTTGTATGTATCATTCTCTGAAATAGTCTTGTTCATTGACTTGTCAGCACTCTCCTCCCATTATGACCTGAATTACATACGGCAACCTGCATATACCTGCTCACACCTGTTCACTAAAAGAGAGCACCTAGTAGACTCTCTTTACACGTTTATTGACTAATGCTCCTCTGTCTCAACCATTTTCCTTCTCTTTTCCATGATTCCTACATAAACAACCATTTTATTTTAGAATTAATAGTCTAGTCAAGGATGAGAACGAAAGGGTGATTGTTCTGAATTGCTTTGATGGAGTCTCAGGTTAGGAGACGTTCTTAGGAAACTAGGATAAAGACCAGTAGGGCTTTTACCTCCTCCGAGATTGATGTGAATGTATTCACTAGGACTGCAGTTTCAAGGCCCATAAAATTGCATGAGCAAGTTTCAGCAGAAAAGGAATGTTCATCACAAGGACTCAGGAATGTTTTTTGAATCTAATGACATGTATGTGCATGCTCAGTTGCTCAGTCCTGTTCAACTCTCTGCAACCCTATGGACTGCAGCCCGCCAGGCTCCTCTGTCCATGGAATTTTCCAGGCAAGAATACTGGAGTGGGTTGTCATTTCCTTCTCCAGGGGATCCTCCCAACCCAGGAATTGAATCGGTGTCTCGTGTAGGTGATTCTTTACCACTGGCACCACTTAAGAAGCCCCTAATGACATGGGGGTAATCAAGTCTCAGGAATGAACTGATACCAAGGACCCCTTCACAAACATCTGCCTTTGCCTCTTCTTTTAAATGTCTGCAGATCTCTGTTTGCTTCTCTGAAATCCAGTGTTCCCCAAACTCTGTCAAAACACAGCAAAGCTTATTTATGCCAAAATAAAATACACTCAGATTTTGATTGTTAGATTCCATAGTCCTAAAGTTACTCTGTCAAAGTTCTGTAAGAATTTAATATTTATTTGGCTGTGTTGGGTCTTGGTTGTAGCACACAGGATCTTGTGTTGCGTGGGCTTCTCTCTAGTTGCTGGTGCAAGGCTTAGTTGTCTAGCGGCATGTGGGATCTTCGTTTCCCCACTAAAAGAGTTTCTAAACGCTTACTTTGAATTTCTGTACATAATTTCTCATGGACTGTTAACAAAGAGCTAGTGGGCAGGCATGGCTGTATTTCACACTGAAACTGTAGAGCACCTCCCCTCAGTTGTCAAGTTTGCACCCCTCTGCAGGAAACTAGAACAAAATCACTGCACAAAATCAGGGCCCCAGCTCCCCTGGGGTCTGTGTGTCAGACTTTGCGTTAAGGGTCTTGCACAACACTCTGGTCTGTGCAGCTATGGCCACTAGGTGGCAGCACAGGGTGAAACCACGGCAGCCACGAGTGTGGCCATGTGGGTGGGAACACGTCAAGGTGTGAGCCCAAGGATACCCTAGAATGTGTCCACAAGGGAGGTCTCTAGCACTATTGATTTCTATTTCTCTTCTAAACATGTCATCAGAAGTTTTTGGTTCCTTGGTTTCCACCTCTCAAAGGTGACTCTAAATGTGTGACTGAGCTCAGAGAAGAAAACTCATAAGCCTGTTTCATGATTGTCCTCATCAGAGCCTTTAGGGAAGTTACTTGCTTGATAATTTAGGAGACATAAGAGATGCAGGTTCCGTCCCTGAGTCAAGAAGATCATCTGGAGGAGGGCATGGCAACCCCCTCCAGTTGCCTGCAGAATCCTATGGACAGAGGAACCTGGTGGGCTACAGTCCATTGGGTTGCAGAGTCGGACATGACTGAAACGACTTATCACGCACGCACACACCATCATGTTTACACTTCCTGCCAGCCTACTTCTGTTTCTATATCCCAATATTTTTTGAGCATCCAACTTCCCAGATGGCACTAACTCTGAAAGCCCTTGTGTCTTTCCCACACAATGTTTTGTGGGTTAATTTTCTATTTTATGGGAAGGTTTTGAAATGTCCACTTGGGGTTTAGTCAAGCAAAGGTCAAGGTCTTTCAAGGATGGTGAGGACTTCAAAAACCATTAGCATCCAGGGAAGACATGCAGATTAAATCCTAAATGAATTTGTCAGTGTCCTTCCTTACTTTACCTAAGAAAGAGTGTGCGGTGTAAACTTATAGGAGTGTAGGCCTTGGTTATAACAGGTGGTTTTCTTTCTCATCTTCCTCTCTTAAAACAGGCTTGCTTGACAGGCAGATCCCTGTAAGAACCAGGACTGGTACACACCAAAAAGACTTTGGTTTTAGTGAAAAGTGTAAATGTTGGTTGCTCAGTCATGTCCGACTCTTTGAGACCCTGTGGACTATAGCCCACCAGTCTCCTTTGTCTATGGAATTCTCCAGGCAAGAATATTGAAGTGGGTTACCGTACTCTTCTCCAGGGGATCTTCCCGACCCAGGGATCGAACCTGGATCCCCTGCATTGCAGGGAGATTCTTTACTGTCTGAGCCACCAGGGAAGCTGGTTTAAGAGACTTAGGCCAATTTAAGTCCAGTTTTTAAACGGCTAAAATTTGCTGTGATATGGGAATTCCACAGATGAGAAGTGAAATATTACAGATGAGTATTGACGGATGTGGACTTTGGAGTGAAGCAGTTGGGTTTGAATCCTGTCTCCGTGTGTCTTTAGGCAAGATGCCTGATTTCTCAGCATGTTTCCTCATCTTTGAAATGGGCATAATAACTTCTTCCAAGGGTTTTTGGTCACTCATTTGACAGCTGTTTTACTGCGAGTCCACAAGTGGCCAGACACTGGGTTGACACTGGTAAAGTAGTGAAAAAGATAATCTGTACTCCTCATGGGACATTACAGGAGAATGTTTGCTTTCAAACCATCTATCATGATGCCTGGTGTATAGTCAGTGCTCATATGATCAATATAAATAGTAATGACAGTTACATTTTATTTTTTAAATGGAAGTATGGTTGATTTACAGTGTTGTAGTAATTATTGCTATACAGCAAAGTGACTCATTTATACATACATATATATATATATATATATATACATACACACACACACACACATATATATTCCTTTTCATACTTTCCATTATGGTATATCACAGTATATTGAATATAGTTCCCATGCTATACAGTACAACCTTGTTTATCCATTCTATAAATGCCAGTTTCCATCTGATAATCCCCGAATCCCAATCCATTCCTTTCCCACCTCCCCTTCCCCTTGGCAACTGGCAGTCTCTCCTCTACATCTGTGATTCTCTGTTTCATAGATAGGTTCATTTGTGTCAGATTTTAGATTCCACATATAAGTGATATCATGTGGTATTTTTCTTTCTCTTTCTGAGTTACTTCACTTAGTATGATAATCTCTAATTGCATCCATGTCACTGCAAATGCATTCATTTTTATGGCTGAATACCTATATTCATAATACCTATATCAACTGTATATATGTACCACATCCTCTATATCCATTCATCTGTTGAGGGACATTTAGGTTGTTTGCATGACAACAGTTATAAACTGAAGTACTATGGTCAAGCACAAGATGAAGCTTCAAAGCGTATGTGTCAAATCTTTCAGCGATCTCACTTGAAACCTAGTTACTGTTTAAATATCTGTTATGTGAAGTGTGTTACCCTCTGAAGCCAGAATTGTGCACATGTCATTAGAATTTTGCTTAGGATTATTATTGCTTCCTTCCTCAGTTCTTTTGTCCAATTATATTACATGTAATCACATGTGTCGTTTACTTTTTCTAGAAGCTTTCAAGTTAAAGTTGAAACAAGTAGGGAAGAAAAGGTCTTCACTAGGAGGTAAGAGTATAGAATTCATCAGTTAGTTTGGCTATCTGGTGTTTATGGAATATCTTTTGGCACTCAGTGTTTGGTGTTGAGGATATTGATATAAAATGGTACTTTTCAATAAAGGAACAGATAGGCAAATTCATAATTCAGTATTGTGAGGTTAGGTACTGTGATAGAGGCTGGGGCAGGCAGAATTCTGGGATGGCCTCCGTGATGCTGGGGCTCTTGGTGTACACTGCCTACCTTCCCTCTGGCATAATCCTCTCATCTCAAGTGTGGGTGGAACCTGTGAATAGATGGGATAGCACTCCTGAG
The DNA here is from genome assembly GCA_024291935.2 of Okapia johnstoni. Classification (NCBI taxonomy): domain Eukaryota; kingdom Metazoa; phylum Chordata; class Mammalia; order Artiodactyla; family Giraffidae; genus Okapia; species Okapia johnstoni. Next base: position 49,843,948 of record CM044316.1, read on the forward strand.
ACGGGGTTACTCGTCAGTTGACTTTGAGTTCTTCCAAAGAGAAATTAACCTGCGTGGGCCTGACCTAATCGGGTGAGTCCTTAAAAGGGACCATGGCTCCCTGAGTGCAGAAGTGATTCACAATGTGAGAGAAACCCTCCTGCTGGCATCGACGAGACAGCATCCATGACTTCCACAGGTGCAAGGAAATGAGTTCTGCCAACACCCTTGTAGTAGTGGACAGATAGCCCAGCTCTGGCACCTTGGAGGCTCTGAGCAGAAAGCCCAGCTAACCCATGGCCAGACTCCTGACCTAGAGAAACAGTGAGAGACTCTCCTTGTGTTTTTCAAAGGTCCTAAGTTTGTGGTAATTGATTGCCTGGTGTAGAAAACTAACACAAATGTGCCACTTGTAGCTGAGCACCGCATCACTTGGGAACTAGTTAGAAATCCAGATTCCCAGGCCTCACCCGAGACCTACTGGATTGGAACGTCGGCAGTGTGGGTTTTAATGAGCGCTCAGGATGATTTTGATGCAGATTCACGTTTGAGGACCTCTGCTCTACACAGTTCATAAATAGCTGTAGCAGTACCAGGAATCTTTTTCTCAGTGATCATATGGTATCTCTATTGATTTGAGAAGACGAAATGTGTCTGAAGAGGTTTTCAGGGAGGTGGTAGTGGCATTCCCACCTTGTGAGCTAAGGATTTGGGAAGTATGGAATATTGCTAGCAATAGCTAATTAAAAAGAAAAATATCCAGGTTCTTGGCTCATTTGCATTTTAAATTCAAGAGCTGCTCTTTCTATGACTATAAAGCAAATCAATTATGTGATTGTTTTTTCTACTGTAGATTAAGGACATTACATTCATCAGTGACACTCTACATTTTCAAGTCTATTAATTTTATCACTTCCTAGGTAAGAGGAGAAACTTGTTCTTTACAAGCCTTTGCTGACCTCATTCATGCAAACAGCATTTATTGAGTGTTCTAAGAGAAAAGGTACCTGGTGAAAAGAGAAAGAAATATAGGATGATTTCAAGTTTTTTTTTTTTTTTTTTTGCAGGTAGTTTAAAGTATATGGGTTTGAAATGGAATAAAGACTCATAAATGAGAATTTAGAGATGGAGATTACACATCTCAAAATGTATACAGCACTTTGTGCAAATTTCTTGCTCTCTCACAAGCATATGCTAAAGAGACCATTTACAAAGCTCATTAATATTACTCGGGATCAGCCCCTAGAATTCATGACCTACAGCAGGGATAAAGAGGTTTCATTTCACGTACTGACTTTGATTGATTGAGAGAGACTGCTTAGGTCTTGTTTTGAGGGGAAAACATGTCTGGCTTAATCAACCGGGGCTGCCGTAACAAAGCACCATAGACTGGGTGGCTTAAACAATAGGAGTTTGCTTCTCTTCCTTCTGGGGACTGGCAGGCTGAGGTGCCACTGGGGTCAGTGACTGGTGAAAACCTTCTCTTAGGTTTGTAGCTGACTGTCATCTCACTGTGCTGTCACATGTCCTTTCTTTAGTGTGAGCAGGTGGAGAGAAAGAGAGGAAGAAAGCCCCGTAATATTTCTTCTTATAAAGATGCTAATTCCATCCTAAGGACCCCACACTCCTGACCGCAACTAATCCTAATGGCCTCCCAAAGGCCCCATCTCCAAATACCATCACACTGGGCTTCACCATATGAAGGGGGTGGGATATAATTCAGTTCACAGCCATGTCTAAGGCCTGTCTGAGCTTAGTGAGAGAAAATGCTGTGTTCGATTGGTGATGTCTGTGATGCAAGGTTGCATCACAGTTGTCAGGTTGTTGTCATTTCTGAGTTTCATTCATTTATTCAGTTGGAGTAATTTCAGTTATAAGATGAAAAACCAGCTCAAACTGTTTCAAGCAAAAACGGAATTTGTTACCTAATGCAACTAAATAGCCTGGGCTAAGAACATGGGCCCATTTTGATCTTGGGCTCCAATGATACAAGCCCGGGTTTCTTTTTCTTGGCACCTTTGATAGAGATTATGATGGTAAAAGTGATAGCAGGGAGTACACACAGCACTTCAGTGTGCCAGGCACTGTTTTAAGCTTGACACTAATTCATTTAATCCTCTTGAGTCTACGAGGTTGTTGTTATTGTTTCATTGCTCAGTCATGTCCGATTCCTTGTGACACCATGGACTTCAGCATGCCAGGCTTCCCTGTCCTTCACCATCTCCCAGAGTTTGCTCAAACTCCTGTCCATGAGTTGATGATGCCATCCAATAGTCTCATCCTCTGTTGCCCCCTTCTCCTCCTGCCTTTGATCTTTCCCAGCATCAGAGTCTTTTCCAATAAGTTGGCTGATTGCGTCCAGTGACCAAGGTATTGGAGCTTCAGCTTCCATGTTAGTCCTTCCCATGAATATTCAGGGTTGATTTCCTTTAGGATTGACTGGTTTGATATCCTTGCTGTCCAAGAGGCTCTCAAGAGTCTTCTCCATCACCGCAGTTCAAAAGCATCAATTGTTCAGTGCTCAGCCTTCTTTATAGTCCAACTCTCACATCTGTACATGGCCACTGGAAAAACCAGAGCTTTGACTATACGGACCTTTGTTAGCAAAGTGATATCTGCTTTTTAATACACTGTCTAGGTTTGTCGTAGCTTTTCTTCCAAGGAGCAAGCCCCTCTTAATTCCATGGCTGCAGTCACTGCTTAGGAGGTAGGTGTTTCCATTTACAGATGAAGCAAGTGAGGTATGGTGAGATGAAGTCACTTGTTCAGAACTATGGACCTAAGAGAACCAGGATTCATGTCTATGTGATATTTCTTGTTTTTAGAACCTGTGCATTAAAACAGGGGTTGGAGAACTCTGGCCTACAGGCCAAATTCCACCTCCACTCATTCTTGTAAACAAAGCTTTATTGGAACACAGCCACCCTCATTTATTTATGTTTTCATGCTGCAAAGGCACAGTTGGAGCAGTTACAACACAGACAGTACAGCTTTCAAAGCCTAAAATATTTCTATCTGGCCCTTTATAGGGAGAGTTGACTGACTCCTATTCTATTGGATTTTACCATTCTCAGGCTTACATGGTGGTGAGATGGCTGTAGCTATTCCTGTTTCTAACCCCTTTCTGTTCATATTCATTAAGAAAGAACATTTTCAACTCTCTCATTGTTCAAACGAAGTCCAAGAATTCACCCTTGCTGGCCCTGATTGGCCTGACTTAGGTCATCTGTTGTGAATGGTGGCCAAGGCTCATTGGCTTGGCCCAGGTATCATGCTCCATCCTTGGAGATAGGAGTGAGATCAGCTTCATTCAAGGTATGTGGCCAGGTGCTGGGAGAGAATGGTCTACTCTAAGAGTGTGCTCAGTTATATCTGACTTTTTGCAACCCCATGGACTGTAGCCCTCCAGGCTCCTCTGTCCATGGGATTCTCCAGACAAGAATACTGGAGTGGGTTGCCGTTTCCTCCTCCAGGGAATCTTCTCGACCCAGGGATTGAATCCACATCTCCTGCGCTTCCTGCATTGGCAGGCAGATTCTTTACCCCTGAGCCACCTGGGAGGCCCTATCCTAAGAGACATCTAGGGATTTTTTTGTAAGAAAGAGGGCAGAATTCTGGGTAGTGAAAACAAATGTTGGCTGCATTAATAATGCTCTGTTTAGTTCATTTTGCTGTTTAATGAGGAAAATGGAAATATTGGATGGAAATAGTCCAGCAATGCACCCAGATATCTTGAGAAGGTGATGTTTCCGCCCAGTTTCTTGATGGTATGCTTATTCCCCACTAGAAGCTGGACAATAGCAGTGGCTGTTCTTTCTCAGGAGAGTTAAGAAAAGGATCATTGAAGAGAGAAGGATGAGGAAGAGTCCTGGAAGGGAGGGAGAGAATTTGAATTTACACTCAACTCCTAGGTTGAACACTGGTGTTCTTTCAGCTATAGCTGCTGCAACCTCTGTAATTTGCCTTTGTTTGTTTTTTTTAATGTATTTCATGCTTCCTTGCCTTGTCGAGCGGCAAATACAGAATGAACTTGGTATTTTCTTGATAACTTATGGTCATCATTATGAACATGCTGTCCTGTGTTGTGATTCAGTGATGCCCTGTAGGGCTCTTGGCATGTAGTCAGGACTGTTTTCCCCAACATGTAACACTGTCATATAGTCAAAGTGTTTGAGTACTTCTCTTAGCTTTAAAAAAGTCTTTGTGAAATATAATACACAGAAAATTGAAAAGCACAAATGGAAAACTTAGTGAATTATTATAAAGGGAAATCCTTTAGAATGTTAAATTAGTTTTGTGTCAGTTTTTCAGAGGAGCCTCCCAGGTGACTCAGTGGTAAAGAATCCACTTGTTAATGCAGGAACTGCAGGAGACACAGGTTCAATCCCTGGGTTGGGAAGATCCCCTGGAGGAGGAAATGGCAATCCACTCTGGTATTTTTGCCTGGAAAGTTCCATGAACAGAGGAGCCTGGTGGGTTGCAGTCCATGGTGTTGCAGAGTCGGACACAACTGAATGACTGAGTACATACATACAGCTTTTCAAAAGTCCTCTGAATGCTCCTTCCTAGTCGTACCTTTTGCCCAAAGATAACCATTGTCCTTAATTCTATAATAATCACTTCCTTGTTTTTCTTTATGGTTTTACTACCTAAGTAAATGTTTATGCATCATAAACATTATAGTTCAGTTTTGCCTGTTTGTGAATCTATAAAATTGCTTTTGAATTGTATATAATTGTATTCATGAAACAAATATTTTTTGTTTGATTTCTTTTACTTAACCTACTATTTGTAAAATTCATCCATGTTGTTGGCTAAAGTTGTAGCTCACTTATTTTTGATAGAATTCCATGCTTTGAGAGGAACATAACGTTTTGTTCTATTGGTTGTCATTTGGGTTCTTATCTAATTTTAACATTTATAGATAGTGTTGCTATGAACTTGCCTCTTGCTATGCATGTGCATAAATTACCTGCGTGTCTACTTAGAACGTGTTGCTGTGTCACTGGGTGTGAATATCTCCAATGTTAGTAGATAGTGCCACAGTTGTTTTTCAAAGTGGTGGATCGATAATCTCACCAGCAGTGTGTGAGCATGCCAGTTGTGCCAAAGCTTTGCCAATGCTTATTAGTGTCAGCCCTTCTATTTGCAGCCATTTTGTGGCCGTTCATACTACCTACATTTTCCTGATTACTAAGTGGAGCATGTTTCTTATTTTTCTGGATATTATATGTGAATTGCCTTCAAGTCCATTACCCACGTTTTTGCTGAATTTCTATTTTTTTTTTAAGCTGGAGTATAATTGCTTTAAAATGTTATGTTCGTGTTCTGCTGTGCAGCAGAGTGAGTGAGCTTTATGTATACACATCCCCTCCCTGGTGAGCCTCCTTCCCGCGCCCCCATGCCACCCCTCTAGGTCATCACAGAGCACGGAGCTGAGGTCCCTGCGCTATCCTGCAGGTTCCCACTGGCTACCTATTTCACACGTGGTAGTGTTATACATCAGTGCTACTCTCTCAGTTTGTCCCACCCTTTCCTTGCCCCACTGTGTCCATAAGTCTGTGCCCTATGTCTGCGTCTCTTTTCCTGCTCTGAAATAGGGTCATCTATACTATCTTTCTAGATTCCATATACATGTATTAATATATGCTATTTGTTTTCCTCTTTCTGACTTACTTCACTCTGTATGACAGACTCTAAGTCCATCTACATCTCTACAAATGACCCAATTTCGTTCGCTTTTATGACGGAGTAATATTCCATTTGATATTTCCATGTGACAAAGTGCCACATCTTTTTTATACATTCATCTGTTGATGGACATTAGGTTGTTTGTTTTTTTTGACATAGATTTATAGGAAGTGCATTTCTCAGCGGGGGAGCTCTACTCCCTTATCTCCATGATATCCTTTGTCCCCAGTTTCCTCACGACTTCATTGCTTCCTTCTCTATTGCTTGGGTGGCTGCCCCCCTCTGTCTGTTCCTCCACATACTGCTCCCCAGGACCCTCTCCTCAGCCAACGTAGTCCCTCTCTACTTTCTCCCTATGTCATCCTCTCCATAAAGGCCAGGACACACTAGTGACTACCTCTCCGTCTTATCAATAACATTTTGGCCACAGATCTTTTTATCTTGATGTCTGCTGGGATTCTCTCTTCACTTGGCTGCCCCAGTAGCTCCTTGAGCTCACTGTGTCCCAAATTACACTCTTCATCTTTCTCTTTTCCTCCCCCTAAACCCTTCTCTCCCATTCCTTTAGTCTCCAACTCTGGTCATGCCATTGCTGATCACCTTAGCTACCCACCTGGGCATCTTCAGCTTGTCTCTTTGCTCTCATCAAGTCAATCTCTATGTTACGTTCATCCTACCTTTTCAATGTTCTCTCCATCCCTAGTTTAGGCCCTCATCATTGCTTTCCTGGATCACTGCAACAGCTTCCTGTTTTCAATCTTGTCTGCTTCAGATATGTCATTTACTCAGCTTCCAGAGGGATCTTTGGAAAAGTAAATTCCAACCATGTCCATTCTCTTCTTAAACTCGATCTTCCAGTGGTACTCCATTGGCTGCTAAGGACGTCTAAGTTCTCTAAATGGCCTTCTGCAGCCTGGGCCTTGCTCTTTCATAAGCACTCCAGGCAGTTCTGGGCAAGAGTCTGTAGCAAAATCTACCTGATAGTAGTTCTCAGAGACAGGTGGGGCTTCTCAACCTTGTGCCTTTGCTCATGTCCGTGGTCACCTGGGTGCCCTGTCTTCCTCTAGGGTTGCACTTCATCTCCAGGAGATCGTATTCTTTAACTCTGTACACCCCTAATCACTTACACACATCTCTGCCATTACTTTAGCCATTATTATATTGAAGTCACCTGTTGGAATTTCATTTCCTGTTAGACTATATTCCTTGAGGACAGGAATCATACCTTGATCACCTACATTGCTTATTCTGCAGCACATGGTCAGGTGTGAATAATTGATAGCATTTAATCTTCAAAAAATGTTTGGAAATAATTGATTTAAAATGTGTTTCTGCTATGCAGCATGATAGCATTTACTCTTGTACGTAAGTAATGTGTAATGTGGTGAATAAATGCAGTGGGTCTATCTGTATGAATCTGTGCCAACCTGGACGCCAGGGAGCCTGTATATGAGGCAGTCTTCTGAGCACCACTGGGGAAACTGTCTTTGGTACTGCAGGCAGAAATGCTGAAATGCTCCTTGAGTAGGAATTAAATATCTTACCAAGACCTTTGGTCTAGGTTTGAGTTGACCCACTGGTTTTAGACACATGGAAAAAAATGAAAAATAACCATGAAATAAGGCTGATCTTAGAAATTCCAAAGACCTGGTTTCAGTGTTGATCTTGGAGTGACTCGGTGTAGCCTCGGGCAGTTGGCATCACTCCACTGGTTGTGAAAGTGCCTCAGTCAATTGAAATGTCTCCACAACCATTGATGTTCAATTATTGTTCATCACCAGGACACTTATTCCACCCAAAGTAAGCAATGTCATGAGCAGGTGAAAAAAGAAGTTGTTACAGTCTTATGTGGAGTAATATAAGTTTATTATCAACCAGGCCAGTGGGATTTTCATTTGTAAATGGATCTCTGGTCCTGATATAAAATACAATGAAGCAAATTTACAGCCTTTGTTTCCAGGCTGTGTCCTTAATCAGCCAGGAAGCATCCACCATGCCTAAAGGAAGGATCACAAATTAAGAGATGATGCTCCGAGAGAGGGAGAGTCTGTTAGGGGACGTTGAGGCTGTGTGCATGTGTGTGCGTGTGTGTGATGTTAAGAAAAATCCATCATGTGTTTAATGCTGGAGAAGAGGGAAAAGCTGTAATCACTGCTCCTGCAGGAGAGTCCGCGATACCCCTCTCGGGACATCATCTGACACCGACAGAGTTCCTTAACTGTTCCTGTGCTGGTCAAAGGGAAGAGCTGCTTTGAACCACGTTCCCTTCCTGAAGTGGTATTCTTTCTGTTCTTTGGAAAGTTTTAGCTTTTGAATTTAGCTTTCTTGTTCCACGATGGACACTTCATAATCTTCTATGATGTTTGTTGCATCTTCAATGAATATAACCGTCTTTGAGTTTCAGCTGATTCTTTTTAAGAACCATTTCAAATGTAACTAATTAACCTGCCTTTTCAAAAAGAATATGAAAACTAAGAGCCATATCCTTCATCTTGTCAGAGAGGAAATGAGGGGCTGGAAAATGGAGGCTGCCATTAAATAAAGGCACCTTGGAACTAAGAAAACAACCCTGGTTGTCCTAGCCCCAGCCTTCTTCCTGTTCGAGTCCCCCCAGAGGCTAAGGAAGCAGGCTGCAGTGGACTTGACAGCGAAACTGTGTGAGGCTGGGATGTGACATGACCCGTTTCCCCTTCCCCTGCTGAGAAAGGGGTGCTGTTTAACATGCAATTCTTTGCTGCTCTCTTTGATGAATTTGGGCTGACTGTTCATAAGCCACCTGCAAATTACTGGCCTAGATGAAATATGACTTTCAATTATGGCACAGTCAGAAAAGGTGAAGTAAGAAAGCCATCTGGGGTGGGGGTGGTGGGTGGCAGTCAAGTTTTTTTTATTAGAGTGACTTGGGCATGCGAGTGAATCTAGCATTCACACCTCACCCATCCTGCCAACCCTTCTAATTTATTGCTGTGCCTCTCAGTTGCCCACAGAACCTCCCCTTCTATACTGTGGACACCCAGGCAAATGAAAATGCCAGTCTTCCCCATCCCTGTCTTGATGTATTAAACGTGGGCTCAGCTCTGAGCAGTTTCTTTGGGGGAACTGGCTTGCCTTCCTTTAAGCACATCCAGAGAAAGGTTCGCCTTACCTCTTGCTTCCATATGGAAGGGTTAAAAATAATAGCTCCTGTCACTTTCCGTAGCCTTGTTATGGGGAATATTTAGTGCTTGAGCCGGGATGTGGGGGTGATATCCTGGATGTGATAATGTCGCTTCCTGTGTCGGTGAACATGGTATTGATTGTAAGCTGTCAACCTTTCTGTATGCTTTGCGAGGTCCCCGAAGGCTCACTGTGGCTGAAAGGGTAATGCATCAGGCAGGCACACATGTGCTTTATTAACTAATGCTGCTATCTGAGCTCGGTCATTTGCTCTGAACACATCTTGGCTCACTGGCTTTCCACTTATTTCTTTTTCATTCCTGACTCATCTGAGCAGTCTTATGATGACCTATACCAAACTTCCCCTAACTTAAACTCCCATGGGACTGTGCTCAGTTTGTAAGCTTCCTGAAGGCGGAGGCTTTGCCTATCTTTCTCACTTGTTTGTTCATTCACTCATTCAACCACTATTTAATGAGCACTTACCCTGTGCCAGACCCTTCTCAATGCTATGGGGATACCAGAGGGGGAGAATATCAGAGGGCTTCCCAGGTGGCGCTAGTGGTAAAAACCCACCTGCCAATGCAGGAGACGTGGGTTTGATCCCTGGGTTGGAAGGATCCCCTGGAGGAGGGCATGGCAACCCACTGTAGTAGTCTTGCCTGGAGAATCCCATGGACAGAGGAGCTTGGCGGGCTACAGTCCACGGGGTCACAAAAAGTTGGACACAACTGAGTGACTAAGCATGCACAAACTCATTGTGAGCCTGACCCTTCTCAATGCTTTGGGGATACCAGAAGGGGGAGAATAAAGAATACCTTGGTTCTCATGGAAGTTAGGGTGGTCAAGAAAGTCCTCTCCAAGGAGTTGACACTTGAGCTGAGTTTTTCTGTCTACTCCCTGTGCCTGGACCATTCATATTTGCTGTGTGGTGGAACTATGATTCCTCAGTTGAGCAGATCATAGTCTAGCTGTTGGAGTACCCTCCAGTGATTACACCTCACTAAGGTCATGCATTGTTGTTTCTCATATCATGCATCACTGTCCCTTGACCACATGTCCTCTCACTCCTCTTGGTCTACATTCTTGTTTTTTATTGGTCAGTCATAACAGAATATTGTAAGTTCCTTCAGTACACCAGGCTCCTCTGCCTTTACCTAGACCATCTTGATACCTGGAGCACTCTTTTCTTCTCTCCTCCCTTGGATAACTCATTCCCCACTTATCTTTCAGGCTTACTGTAGGCATCACCTCCTCTGGGGAACTTGTGGTCTGGATGAGGTGGTGTTCCTTTGTATTCTCCTGGCATCTGAGATACCTAGGAGGGCATACACCGTGCCATTGTACAGCACTAGGAGAACACGAGCAAGAAACCTGGGTCGACTCTTGTCAGCTAGGAATCTTCACATCTATTTGATGAGACAGGGGCCATTTTTACCCTTATTTTATCAGTAAGGTCGTTCAGCTTATAAGTGGTGAAGTTTAGATTTCAACCCAGGCAAGCATCCTGGGCTCTTTTAAAAATTTTTTACAAATTTTTATTTGTCGTTGGTTGTACTGGGTCTTCATTGCTGTGCTCAGGCTTTCTCTAGTTGCAGTGAGCGGGGGGCTATTCTTCATTGTGGTATGCAAGCTTCTTATTGTGGTGGCTTCTCTTGTGTAGAGCATGGCCTCTAGGCTCGGGGGCTTCAGTAAAGTTGTGATGTGTGGGCTCAGTAGTTGTGGCACACAGGCTTAGTTGCTCTGCATCATGTGGGATCCTCCTGGACCAGGGATACTGAACCCACATCCCCTGCACTGGCAGGCAGATTTTTTACCACTGGACCACCAGGGAAATCCCGGACCCTGGGCTCTTAACCTTCTTGATCTTCTACTGCTATCATTGCCTGGGAGCTTGCTGGCTTCTTCCATGACCCCATAAGCCCTATGAAGACAAGGACTGTCACGACTCCTTCCCTAAGACCACTCTAGTACAGGGCTTGGCATGACCAATCTTTAACTGTTCATTGAGGACTGAGTGAATGAATGCATGAAAATCACCCAGCTGAGAGACTGCTTACAGAGTGCCCCCAAACAGCTTTTTATCTTTGCCAGTGAGGTAGTCTTCTCCCCTCACCTCTGCTCCAGCCTTCCTGGGATTCCCTTTGACCTCCACAAGAATTTAATGTTTTGATTGGGAGGATGTGTCTCACTAGCTAACCATAGCAAGAATCCCAGGACTTGTGGTTGGTCCCACTTTATTGTGGTCTCAGGGTTCCCACACAAGGTTGAGTTCAGGGGAAATGCTCTCTTCAGCTCAAACCGAATACAGAAAACCAAGTGATTGGGATTGCAACTGGGAGTTTTGAGATGGCAGGAGGGGCTCTGGTGGCGAATAGTCTGTCCATCCAAGAGATCAAGCTTGACAGGGGAGGGAGTGGATTGGGAATCTGGAAACAATCACCAAACTCCTGTTTCTGATCCCACAGTGATCAGTGCTTTTGACAGCATCTGAGGCAGGAATTGGCAGAGACACAGATCACCTTGGTCCTGCCACCAGCAGTTTAACCAATGGGGTGTGGAAGGTCTAAATTGGGGGGATGGTTAAACAGTAATAATAAGGTCAGGGTCAGGGGTTGGAGACCTCTGGGAGCCACTTGAGCTCACTCTCTGCTTTGGTGACAGATCAAATTTGTTTTCCTTGTTAGCTGTCAGGCAATCTTGGTTGCAGAGAGATGGTTTGTGAATAGCCTCACTAGTGGAAAGAAACAAGACAAGATAGCTATGCATTCCCTTGAAAGAAGTACAGGATCAGGGTCAGGGCAGGTCTAGATAAAACACCTGGCTTTGTCACAGTGACTGTGTCAGTTTTGAGTCTGTTAATCAACTAGAAAAATGGAATAATGTATTTACCCATCAAATGATTGTAAGGACTTAAAAAAGTGCCTTGCCCAACACCTGCTACCTAATACGTGCTCATAATTATTGGTTTCCTTTTATTCCTTCCTTCCGTCTATTTTTACATTTAAACAGTCCTTAGACATGGGAGTTTAATAAATGTTTATTATTGGATGAATGAAAGAAAGAAGGGGTAGGTCTGTTGTGGAAAATTGAAAATGTGTTTTAATAGAAGTAGAGAAATATTGATTTCATGCTCCCATGCCAAATCCATTCTTGCTTCGGTAACTCATATATGTTGTTCTCTCTCGGAAATGTTTTTTTTTTTTTTTTTGTCTGCACCATGTGGCATCTGGAACCTTCCCAACCAGGTACTGAACCCGTGCTCCCTGCAGTGGAAATGCAGAGTCTTAACTCCAGCACCACCAGGGAAGTCCACGTGTTTTGGTCGTTGTTGAGAAAACTGCATTAGAGCTCTGCTTAGGTGATACTTATTCCAAGAAACTTTTTCTTACCTACCAGCCCTCATGAGTTAACTGTCTCCTTCTCTGCATCATTTCTGCACGGTATACATTGTGAATATGTCCCCAACACACATGGCTGTCCTCTCTGGGAGGGTGGTGACCAGTGGCTTACACATGTCAGGAACCCCAGCCCCTGTGCCCAGGGCTGATACATACCAGGAGCTCAATAAATGTTTAACCTTGATGAACTTACAGGATGTTACTGGAACTTGTTTTCTAATTTGTAACTTCCATCTCTCTCTATATATATGTATATATTCTCTCTCTTTCTGTGCGCACACACACACACACACACACACACACATGAGATGGGGAGAGAGGATAAGAACTCGGACCAAAATGTCTGGCTTTGGCACTTGTGAACTGTACAAACTTAGTGAAGTTATATCATCTCTTTGTTCCCTTATCTGTAAAATGGGAACAATAATGTATCTGCGTCTAGAGTTTTGGAGGTAAATGAATTAATACTTGGGAAATTTGTAGAACCAAGCCTGGCCCATAGTAAACATTTGGTAAGGGTTAGCTACCCTCATATAAGAAACAGTATTTTTAAAACTCTGGCTTTAGAGTGTGAAGCCTTGAGTTGGAGACCTGGTTCTACCACTTACTGGCTATGTGCCTTTGGCTACATTGAAAACTTGAGTCTATTTTCTCAGTGGCAAAAATGGAAGTAACCCTGGCATGGATCTCATGGGGTTCAGAGAAGGAGACGAGGAGAAATCAGTCATATGTCCTCAGTGAATATTGTTGCTGTTACTATTTCGTGGGGCTTTTAAGCTTATCAAAGCAGTTATAAACAAATGAGTTTCTTGTGTCCCTCATAATCATTCCATGAGCGAGGGCTGATGGCTTTCTGACCGTTTTACAGGTGATGTGACTGATGTAGGCACTGAATGACTTGCCCAGGTTGCCCAGTTACTCCAGAGCCAGGAGCAGGATCTACATTTCCTGTCCCCTCATTCCACGTTCTTTCCATTGACCAGGCGAGTCATTCCCATGGAAAGTGGCTCCCGAGACGACTTAGAAATGCAGGGGCAAGAGGACAGTTCAGGTGTGACAAGAGGCACAGTGTGTGACTGTTTCCCAGGGGTGAACCAGGGGCTGCGATGTCTTTGAGGGTAGTGTTTAAAACACATCATCCTCATCCACACACGGCCATAATGGAAGAAGACAAATTAGGAAGGTCTCCTTCATTCAGGCTGTGGACTCCAGTGTCCTCCCAAAGCTTTATTATTAGGCCTACTAGGGCCTTCCTGACTCTTGGAGGCAGTCATCAGAGGGGCTGATGAAAGAATGGGGCCCAGGGTTGGGGGTTCAGAGCGAAGCTTTGGGTAGTTGCTCTGTAGGTTAGAAGGAAGGGAAATGGTCTCCCACATTGTCGGTGATGAAGTGTTTGAGGGTCTAACTTTTATTATAATGGGCCCTGCAGGTTCAAAAGAAATACATGTGAGACAGCTGACTTGCTTCATCGGGTCACTGAGCTAAAAGAATTGTAGTTTCACCTTTGTTCCTTTCTCTGACAACTGTTTCACCTTACATGTGCTGGTTGCCTAATGCATGTTGAGTTAATTACGAGGCCAATGAGAGGTTGAGAGATGCTCCCCTGCCCCCCCCAGTACCTGGTAGAAGACTGAAGGCAGAAGCCAGACATTAAGGAGTTAGGAAGCACGGGGGTTCTCACTGCCTGTTCACCTATGGACACCCCATTGCCGCATGCTGCCTTGTGTCTTCCTTCTTTGTTTTGTCCAAACTCATCTTCTTCCTCTGGAAGTGAAAGTGTGGATGTCTGCCAAAGTTGAGCCTTCGAACTGCTTGTTAAAATATCAGGAATGGACTATTGCCTCAGGAACAGACTATTGCTGCAGGGTAGGGATCTGAGAGCCTAAGAAGCTGTTGAAAAGGTGATAAGTCAGCTTCCAGGTAACTTGAAGTGTCAGCTGGAAAAGGGACTGACTTCTAGGCACCATCAGCCAAGAAGATCACCAGCACTGGGGTGGAAGAAGATGGCAAGTGTAAATACCTGGTTACATAACTGGCACAGAGCAGGCCATTGCTAAAGCATGGTGGTGGGCATTGCTGCCGAGGCCTGGTCTCTAGGACCTGCCCCTCCTGTTTCCATGTATGAGTCGAGGATGTTGGCTCTGGTGCATCCTTTGTTTGGGGTGACGGGGAAGATGGTGGCCCTGTGTTCTTAGCATTGATGTCTTCTGCAAATTCCTCCCACTCTGTAGATCTCAAAGTGTACATCTGTGTGCTGAGGGCACTGGGTTAGTGTAAGAGCTTTGAGGTAAAGGCCACAGATAGGCTGTAGGTGGGCCTGTGAACCCCCTAAAGCTGTGACCAGAATTGTTCATGCATGTGTTCTGAGAAGCAAGCTTGACTCCCAATTTGTGGACTACTGACCATTGCAAGTCTCTAATGCCTCTAAAGGCTTCAGTGTTTTGTGGCATCAGAACTCAGTGTTCCCCAAGTTTGGTAAGCATGCATCCTGGGGTTCACAAATTGCCTGTAGGTGGTGCATGGGTACATGTTTGTTTCATTAATGGTTATGTGATTCTTTTAGTGTTAGAACAAAACATTAAAGCTGACATTTCATGAACATTCTTTGTTGGGAGGAGGCTATGTCTTGCTTTTAGAAAAGGTGACTTACGTGTGAAATGAGTAACAGTATAAAGGTACATCGATGCTCAAGCTTGAGGAACAATGATTCATCCTGTCAACTGATAGAGACAGAGGGGCTGAGTCTCAGGGAAGCGGAGAAGAGGCTGTGAGGAAGTTGATAGTCAGCTCAGGACAGGAGCCTGCTGGTCCTTCGGTCTGTCCTGATACCACGATTCTCTGTGAGTTGGAGAAGTTGCTGTTGCTTTCTTGGGTCTCCTCCAAGAACCTGGTCCCCATCAGGCCAGGAATCCTGCCCAGAGAGCTTCCACCAGGACTTTTATTGCAGGAAAGATAAACACGGAGAAAAAAGGCACGTCTTCCTCCACATGCTCCCTCAGTTTTGAGACATACTTTTTCATATTTTAATGTTTTTGAAATTGAGCCGCATCTTACGAAATTGTTTGCTTAAGTAGATAGTTATTTCCTTGCCAAAAAGCTGTTATTAAGTGGGTAATAGCTTAGCATTGAAAGATGGTTCTTTCACTATTTTTCTCTCTTCCAAAACAAATTACACTTGAAAGTTGGGACTTCTAATAAATATACAAAATGAAAGGAAATTTCTCTTTAAAAGGAAAATCCTCATCTCAAGCCATTTCCTAGTCGCTAAAGGCAAGTCAGGGGAGATGAGTCATGGGGACAGGAATGGAGACGTGGAGCCCAGGCCCAGCTTGGAGTACCTCCCGCTTCCTCCCTGAGCCTCCGTCTCAAATTTCTCCATCTTTTGAACTAATTTAGTCTCCTTCCCAGAGGTGCGCCAGAGAGAAACTTCTGGAAGTTACACGTCTGAATCCTCAATGGCAGGGGGTGGGAGCGGGGGATGAACCAGCCTCTACAGTTTCAAGCAGACTTCACTTTGATGTCAAAGCTTCTTGATTCCCCCATATTCCATTTCTGTAAGAGAGCCCTTTGGCTGTTTTTCTGGATGGTAAACTTATGGTGGGTCAGAAGCGCTTGAATAGCCTTTACAGAGCAGTGTTTTCCATTGGCTGTTTTTGTTCTCGCTGTAGTGGAGATAGATGAAGTGTTACTTTGGGTTACAAAACCCAGGAAAGGGGGCAGGGGCTGCTTTGGGAGACACATTTTCTCAGGGAGGTGCCCCAGCCCTCAGCTTACTCCTGCATTTAGAAGCCAGATCATAAACAACAAGGATTCGGCCTTTAGAAGTCAAGGGAATAAATAAGCTGGAAAAGGGTGAAGGGAAAAAGCCAAGGAGTGTAAGTAGAGGATTATATGGAGCCATTTACAATGACAAAAAGCAAGAGTAACAAAGCGACAGATGGAATGTGGCCCCAAAGGGCCCTGCCAAGCTAACTCTGAGAAGCGAAGTGTTCTCTTGATGTCCCCTGAAGCATTCACGGGGTTTCCTGGCCAAATTCTCAGGCTGTTTCTATGGCGCTTACAAAAAAAGAATATACCACTGTTGATGTGGTCTTTTCCCCTTCCCATTCTGCATCCTCTTCGCAGCCTCGTGAAATAAATCTCTGGCTCAAGTGAAATCATGAAAAAGAAAATGGAAAAAAAAAAATGCTGTAGGGGCAGGGGGTTGCTGAATGGTTCTGATTTGTCACAAAACAAGGAGAATTTCTCTAAGAGTAAACAGTGTTTATTTTTCGTTGAATTTTTTTTCAATCAAATGGAATTGCTTAATTAAAAAAAACTTATCTCTTTTCTCTTTAAATACTACAGACAACCTCATTTTATCTCAGCAGACACCTAGAAACAAAACACTGGACCCACCAGAGAAAACGGGGCAATAAAAGCATCAGAAATTCAAGTCACCTATGGAAGAATTACCGTTAGCTGGCAGCTCTCGATTCTAAACCGAAGTGTCCCAGAACCTACTGGGTTTGACAAAAGTTTCTTAGAACTGGGGATGTGGGAAGGTTGGACTCCATGGACTTCTATTCCAATTGTCTCCTGCAGAGGGAAATTAAAGTCGATGCATCAAATGAACACCCAAAGAAACATTTAAAAACGTGTTTGACTAGTATTCAGTATGTGAGATTATTAAGTAATAACTTGTCCTCCTAGTTAACCTTGTCCTGGAATATATATAGGTTATTTGTAGCCGCCACTGCTATAATATTTTCTGAAGGATGCCAAGCTGTATGCAAGATCTTTTTGCTAAAGTCCAGACTGTCGACACTGATCTCATCTTTTCTCCTCTTGCCCCCCACGCACACTTTGCGTGGTTTTAGGATAGCTCGGGGTTTGCTGTTTTCCCTCGAGGCCTCAAGGGTAACATCGCGTTTGGTGTTTCGGTCAAACATCCTGAAGAAGTTGTTGTAGGAGCCTGTCATGATGACACTGCAAGGCAGAGAGGAAACAGGGAGTGATTGAGTGTCATAGACGTAGACTTTCTACAGCTAAGAGACCAAAAACTGCAACAGGCTTTGTAGTGTGACTGTTGACTTGAGAAGCACTAAGAACAAGCTCTTGGGCTGGGTGGAGGGTCATGATAGCCCTCCTTGTTATTTAGCAATAGATTCCTTTTGGTTATTTTGTTCCATAAGTCAGTCTAGTGGTTTTAATGATCCCAGCCCACCTCCTTCACATCAGGATTCTGAGGCTGCAGTCAAGTCATGAGAGTAGGAACACGGAAAACAGCCGTCCTTGTATTGCATTCACGTAGAGCATGGCGGGGGGAGGAGTGACTGTGCGGCCCGACTGGTAAGGCTTTCTCGCATCAGTACCGAGGGATGCTGGCATCGTGTCCTCTTCCTGCTATGAACTAGATTGAAATTCTGCCTTTTCTGAAAACTTATCTAAAAAATGGCTCTCATCATGGTCTTGGGAAGGAGTAAACAAAAATTAGAATTTTTAAAAGGATGTAGGATGAGGAAATAAGCCTTTGTAGTAGACTGACAGATGGTTTCCTACCTTCTTACAAGAGCTATCCATTCTCAGAAGTATCCCACTGATGAAGACAGCAGGGGGTGCCAAGAGCCTCCCAGAAGCCATGGAGCAACTCTACTTAATGGTGACAGTTTGGACAGGTGACAGGCCAAGGGAAACATAACGTCCCTCGAGCAGCACCCTCTTATGGCTGAACCCCGGAGAGGTGGGCTTGGCCTCATTTGTGGGTGAGGCTCCGACTGGCTGGTCAGGATGGGAGAACACCGCATCTCGTTGTCTTGGGTTAGAGGAAGGTGGAGGAAAACGGCCAGGGGGCTGAGTTTTTGGGTATTTGTTAGTTCTGGATATTAATCAAGGGCTAGATTTTGTTACCCTGGCCTGGGAAACTGATGCCATGAAATGTGTGTATCTATCATAGGGTGGGCAATTATTATCTCATCATGTGGGGTGCTGGGTGCTTTACCCTTACCCTCATTTCCTTTTCCATCCTTCCATGTTAAGGGATTTACACAGGACAAAAAGTGAGGGCATGTAGGGTGTCACACAGCCAGTAAGTAGCCAAGTTGGGCCTCTAGCCCACATCTGTCAGACTCCGGGGCACAAGCATTAAGCCACTTGGCCTTACTGCTTCCCAGGCACTGACGTCTGCTTCCATTACCACCACCCGACTTGTTTTTAAACAGTAAGAGAACGTCTTTTTTTTTGGGGGGGGGGGAGTAATCTTAACCTTATCTGGACCAAGAATAACATTTTCTCGGTTATGGAAAGAAACTGGAATGCGGTGGAAAGAATGTTCATTTTAGGATTTAAATTCTTCCTCTTGTCTCTACTACTTACAGTGATCTGCCCAAGCTCCTGAACTAGTATCTGGCTGAGCCTCAGTTTCCTCAGCTGTAAAATGGGGACAGTGAAAGCAATCTTGATGGATTGTGGTCAGGATTAAGAAATCATGATGTGTGTGAAAGTATCTAGTAAGTAGAGGTTTTGAATCTTGGTTCAGATAGAAGGGGAACTTGAACAATAATAACCACAAATATTTTAAAAAATCTATTCATAATAAACAATGAATAAATGAATAAATTACTGATGGAAATGAAAATAAACAAAATAACAGGGCAGGGATAGCTACTTTTCCCCTGAGGGCTTTTGTTCAACTAAGTAACAGTTGCTTTGCTCTTGGGCCTGTGCCCTCCACCAACTGGTGGTGTGATCTGGGTCGTGTACCATGTGGGGACTCCTTCTAGGCCTGCTGAGTGGAAGGCTGGTTTTGGATCACTGGCCCCAAAAAACCCAACAGGGGTCAGAGAGCTAGAGCCTGTGCCCCCTAGAAGCTCGACTCTCTGAATGCTTCGCAGTGATAGAATTTCCCTGCTTTTCAGTATGACTTCTGGTGCTGCCTTCACTAAGGAACAGCCCTGGTAGCCTGTGCTGGCTTCTCCTGGAAATCGCAGCAGCATCTATTCGTCGAGCCAAAAAGAAACTGTGGGGAGGTAACAGGAAGTACTGTTGAAATGAAAGGCCTCAAATAGTCATAAATCCCTTTGAGGGCACGGGATAAATGAGGCTGATGAGAATTCAGTTCATGACCACCAGGCCTTAGGCCAGTCTCTACTGGCAGCCTCGAGGGGTAATTTCCCATCCAGACAGCACACTTTACAGTCATTGGAATGGTTCATCCTCGAAATTTGCCAGGGGAGCTTCATTTTAGGTACATGGACCCAGCTCTGGGAGGGTCTTGCCTGTATAAGGTAGGATTTTTGTGAGGTTAAAAGGTCACCTGAGCCAGTTCTGAAAGAGGAGCCCAGGGTCTCGCCCATCCCCTGCTCCTTTCCAGACCTGACCTCGAGCTCACCCAGTGGGCCACACGGTGCAGCCCTGCCAGCCTCCGCGCCGATTCTGAGGGCTCTCTGGTTGCACCCTCTTAGGATACTCGGCCCAGGGCTGGTGCAAGGAGAGGGCCCCTGTGGAAGGTTCCCAGCCACCAGACCTTTCTTACCTGTCTGACCCATTCCACACACACTCAAATTTATCAAAAATGCAGTCATTTTCATAGAGGGAGCACAGCTTGCTGCGGAGGTAGTCGTGAACCTGGAGGGGCAGGGAAAACACATTAAGAGGTGTTAATTATTAATATTTAAAAAAATGATTCCTCTGTGAGAAGCTCCTCTTTGGATGGGAGCTGTTCATTCTTCCAGTGTAAATGTGGCTTGAATCAGATAGTTCTGGGTCTTAGCCCAGGCATGGCCCTTCTCAGCCTTGGGACTTTAAGATGGCTTGGTGAGCTGTTTACATGGCACATGTGGATTAAACAAACTTGCTTACATAGATGGTGGCATAGAACAGGGCCCGGTATGTAGAGGATTCCCATTTTCTAAGCCTATTTATTATTTACTTTTGGTAAGTATCTTTTAAAAAACTTAATTTATTTTTTGCTGTGCAGCGTGGCATGCGAGATCTTAGTTCCCCAACTAGGGATTGAACCCATGCTCCCTGCAGGGGAAGTGCAGAGTCTTCACCACTGGACCACCAGGGAAGTCTCTTAGCCCGTTTAGACGACACCATTCATTAAGCCTTTTATTCAATAAATATTTGTTGAATGCCGGCTCTGTGCTTGGGATAGAGCCATGAACAGAATACCCTTGGGGTGCTTTCCTCCCAGTGTTAGGGGAGAGACTGTGTAGCCAAGTAAATACATAAGATATTTTTCTTTTCTGGATTTTAAAATTTTATTTGTTAAAACTGGAGTATAATTGCTTTACAGTGTGTGTTTCTGCTGTGCAACAACAAGTATAAGATATTTTAGATGGTGATAAAATGAGAACAAAAAAAAGTGGAAAAAGGGTAGTGGGAGCTCTGGGGGATTATTTAAACAGGGCAAGTAGTCAAGTTCACCTGAGAAGGCGACAGTGGAGCAGGAGCCTGGAGGAAATGAGTGCATCTCAGTGGTATCCGGGGAAAGGCTTTCCAAACGTAAAAGTGTTAGTCACCCAGTTGTGTCCAGCTGTTTGTGATCCCATGGACTGTAGCCCACCAGGCTCCCCTGTCCCTGGAATTCTCCAGGCAAGAATACTGGAGTGGGTTGCCATGTCCTTCTCCAGAAGATCTTCCTGACCCAAAGATCGAACCCAGGTCTCCCGCATTGCAGGCAGTTTCTTTACCACTGGGCTACTAAGCATTGAGAACAGCGCATGTAATGGCCCAGAGAAAGGAGTCCTGGAGGCAGTGGGGTTATAGGGTGGCAGGGAGCAGAGTGAGGGGCCTCAGCGTGTGCCAACCAGTTCCCATAGGTCCCTTACTCTGCGTGATGTGAACAGATGTCACAGGAAGGGTGCTGCGCCTGCTGTATTGTGACAGAGTGTAAGCCTGCAGGGCCAAAGGCAGGGAGGCCGGGTGTAACCTGCTTGACAGATGATGGCTTGGACCAAGGTGAGCAGTGGTGGGAGGTGGTCAGAGTCTTGATGAGTTTGGAAGGACAGTTGATAGGACTTGCGGATGGAGCCACTGTCAAGTGTGGAGAGGAAAACCGGAGTCAGAGATGGCTCCTGAATCATGCTTTTGAGCAAGCAGAAGGATGGAGTGGCCATGTTCACTTTGGGGCTGGATAATTTGGAGATGTCTGTGCAAGGGGAGAACACCCAGTAGACACTTGTGTGCACAGTCCAGCCCTGGATCGTGTGGCAATCCTCTCCTGGTTCTGTTTTTCAGTGAAATGAGAAGCAAGTTATCAGCTGAGAGTGAAAAAGGCCAGGAGTGGGAAGGTGGTTGGCAACAGTGCTCGGTTCCTGGAAGGCACTGAAGGCTGCTTGAAGATGTTGAATGTGAATTTATTTTTTAAAACATTTTATCTATTTATCTGTGCTGACCTTTGTTGTGGCACTCGGGATCTTTAGTTGGGGCATGCAAACTCTTAGTTGTGGCATGATCTAGTTCCCTGACCAGGGACTGAACCCCAGCCTCCTGCATTGGGAGTGAAAATTGTAGCTGCTGGACTACTACTACTTCCCCACTACTACGTAGGGAAGTCCCCAGATGTGAATTTCATTTATTTATTTATTTTTATTTTAATTGGAGGCTAATTACTTAACAATATTGTGGTGGTTTTTGCCATACATTCACATGAATCACCATGGGTGTACAGGTGTTCCCCATCCTGAACCCCCCTCCTACCTCCCTCCCCATCTCATCCCTTAGGGCCATCCCAGTGCACCAGCCCTGAGCACCCTGTCTTATGCATCGAACCTGGACTGGTGATCTATTTCACATATGATAATATGCATGTTTCAATGCTATTCTCTCAAATCATCCTACCCTTGCCTTCTCCCACAGAGTCCAAAAGTCTGTTCTTTACATCTGTGTCTCTTTTGCTGTCTCGCATATAGGGTCATCGTTACCATCTTTCTAAATTCCATACATATGCATTAGTATACTGTGTTCGTGTTTTTCTTTCTGACTTACTTCACTCTGTATAATAGGCTCCAGTTTCATCCACCTCAGAACTGATACAAATGCATTCTTTTTAATGGCTGAGTAATATTCCATTGTGTATATGTACCACAGCTTTCTTATCCATTCATCTCCTGATGGACATCTATGTTGCTTCCATGTCCTGGCTATTGTAAACAGTGCTGCGATGAACATTGGGGTACATGTGTCTCTTTCAATTCTGGTTTCCTCAGTGTGTATGCCCAGCAGTAGGATTGCTGGGTCGTATGGCAGTTCTATTTCCAGTTTTTTAAGGAATCTCCACACTGTTCTCCATAGTGGCTGTACTAGTTTGCATTCCCACCAACACTGTAAGAGGGTTGTTTTTTCTCTGCATCCCCTCCAGCATTAATTGTTTGTAGACTTTTTGATAGCGGTCATTCTGACCGGCATGAGATGGTACCTCATTGTGGTTTTGATTTGCATTTCTCTGATAATGAGTGATGTTGAGCATCTTTTCATGTGTTTGTTAGCCACCCATATGTGAATTTTAAATGAGTCTAGTCAGCATGGTTGGGTGTTTCTCTCCAGCTGCATTCAGCAACTCAGGTGAAGATGGCAAGCAGGCAGATGATTGAGACTTGGAGCATAGTAATCTGGGTGCCATTTGCAGTTCTTCCTGAGATCCGTTGTGGGGAGTGGTAATGACATTAGGCATACATAATGTGCCAGCTTGTCATTATTAGCCAGGCTCTTTATCCATAAGATCTCATCTCATCTCTAATATCATCTTAGGTGGTAGGTACTGTCATTCTCTTCACTTTAATGGAGCATGAACTACAGGGTATGACATCATGTGTCCAAGATCACACAGCAAAGGAAATGACAGAATGGGAAGTGAACCCCCGGGATCTGGGTTCTGGAGCATCTGCTCCTGCCAGCTCTAGCAATCTGCCTCCCACTTGCTCTGCCTCATTGGCCTCACCTTACGTAGAGTCTCAGTCCTAGACAGCTGTGATGATGAACTGAAGTGAGGCCAAGAGGCAGACAGAATTGGGTGAAGGCAGAGAGATGTTATGGAAAGCACAGTTTGACTTGCTTTAGATGAAGAATGATGGTTCATGATCTCTTTTTCTGCATCCTGGGCCCCTCTCCTCCCTTGCCCCAGGGTTCTGGCAGATGCTGAGCTCAGAGGCCCAGCTGTGTGCTTAGCCCTGGGCAGAGGAATGAGGTCAGATTCATTCCATGTTGCATTAGATGTTTAGGGTATTTGAAAAGCTCTCTGAGTTATTTGGACAGGGTAAGGATTTCTAACTCTGCCAATTAATTTCCTTCACCTTTGCACTCATGTTCCCAAATAGCTCTGGGGCTTTTCAGGGTATCTGCTTCAGGGTTATGGTGACAAGTGAATCCATTGGCAGCTGGGCTTAAGGCTTTGTTAGATGGAGAGAATAAGGGCGAGGCTTGTGTCCTAAGCTTCAGAATTCTGCGATAAATTAACTCACTGTCTTCCCTTCCTCTCCACTCACTGTCCTCCCTCCCTCTCCTACCACCTCTTGTGCATATTAGGAGTGGCTCAGATCTGATAGGGAAGGTCATTTTGTTTGTAGGACCATTTCTGCTTGTTGAAGTTCTCTAGTTATTGTGAAGAATCTTTAAGTAAAGCAGAAGAGTCCCAGGACAAAGAGAGGGCTGATTCTAGATCTTCACAAACTTTTTCTAAAAAGGGCCAAACTCTAAATATTTATACTTTGTGGGTCATGTAGCCTCAGTTACAACTATCCAACTGTACCTTTGTAATGCAAAAGTAGCCATAATACATAAATGAATGAGTTAAGAGTTGTGTTCCAATAAAACTTTATTTACAAATACAGGTGGCAACAGGATTGGCTTCTGGGTCATAGTTTGCCTAACCCTTGACTGTAAGTCTCGTCTATAATTCCCTTTCTCCCCAATCAGCACAGACTATTTCCTTGAAAGAAAGGGATGGTGGAGGTAAGGACATCCACTGAGGGTCGTATTTTTCTTCTGATGGTTGGAAGATACTGATCTCAAGAATTGATCTCTTTTCTAGAAAGCAAGCCTAATTCTTGCCTTTTCTTGACTTTATCATTGACTTGCTTCCAAGATCTAAGTAACAGAGGGAGACAAGGAAGAGGAGTGGGCTTCTGAAGGGGAACAATGGCAAGCTGGAATTAATCCAGTAGGCAAAGGAAGCCACACTTGTTATCCTCATACTCCAGATCTCCTACCTTTTGGAGGAAAAAGATGAGCAAAATAGATCCTC
Organism: Okapia johnstoni; assembly: GCA_024291935.2. Taxonomy (NCBI): domain Eukaryota; kingdom Metazoa; phylum Chordata; class Mammalia; order Artiodactyla; family Giraffidae; genus Okapia; species Okapia johnstoni. The sequence continues at coordinate 49,868,401 of CM044316.1, forward strand.
TTTTAAATCTTATCTCTCCCTACTCCTTATTTTCACCTGTTATGGGGCACTTTGTTTTTTTCAATATTTCCTCAAACTTTTATTTATTTTTTTGAGTACCATCTTTTAATTGAAGTTTTAGTTGATTTACAGTGTTGTGTTAATTTCAGGTCTACAGCAGAGTGATTCAGTTATAAATACATGTATATTTTTATTAGATTGTTTTCCCTTATAGGTCATTACATAATATTGAGTATAGCTCCCTGTGCTATACAGTAGGACTTTGTTGTTTGTATCTTTTATCTTCTATATGGAGTAGTGTGAATATGTCAATCCCAAACTCCTAACTCTTCCCCCCTGCCTCTTCCCCTTTGGTAACTATAAATTTGTTTTCTATGTCTGTGTGTCTATTTCCGATTCATATCTAAGTTCATTTGTATTATTTTTTTGTAGAGTCCACATATAAGTGATATCATATATTTATCTTTCTCTGACTTATTTCGCTTAGTATGATAATCTCTAGGTCCATTCATGTCATTGCAAATGGCATTATTTCATTCTTTTTTTGTCTGAATTTGTATATGAATCTGCCTGCCAATGGCAGGGGATACAGGTCTGTGGGTTCGATCCCTGAATAGGGAAGATGCTCTGGAGAAGGAAATGGCAGCTCACTCTAGTATTCTTGCCCGGGAAATCCCATGGATAGAGGAGCCTGGTGGGCTACAGTCTATGGTGGTGTAAGAGCCGGGCACGACTTAAGTGACTAAACCACCACCACATGTATATATACACACCAATCTTTCTTTATCCATTCATCTGGAATTTTGTCTTACAGAAACACCACAGGTGAGTGATAAATATCAAAATGTGTGTGCCTTGTAAGTGTGGGCCCTTTAGTGGAGGAACCACATTACCAAGAACTCTATAACTAAGTCTTAAAAGACAAAAGTCAGGAAGGATTCAAGGAGAGAACCTAGTCTGAGCCCTTATTTTCTCCTCTCAGCATCTATGTTCCAGGGAGCTTCTGGCAACTCCAGGTGAGGACATCTATGGGAGAAGATCAGTAAATATGAAGGTATGCTGCATATAATACATGCATACATACATATATAAATATACATATATATATATACAAAAGTGAAAGTCAGCCAGGTCCGACTCTTTGCGACCCCATGGACTGTATAATCCATGGAATTCTCCAGGCTAGGATACTGGAGTGGATAGCCTTTCCCTTCTCCAGGGGATCTTCCCAACCCAGGGATCAAACCCAGGTCTCCTGCATTGCAGGGCAGATTCTTTACCAACTGAGCCACAAGGGAAGCCATACACACACACACACACATATACACACACACACATACATATGCATATATATATACATTCTATTGTAAAGAGAAATCTTAGGCAGAGAACATCGACTCTTCACCATCAGAGGAGAGAAAAAGTTCAGACAGACACAAGAAGCATCTCGAGAGCAGAGCAAGAGGGAACTTAAGATTCATCCTATTAGATTCTTCTCTCTTCCTGTTCCAAATATTGTTTCTTTGCTCTGTTCCTATGAGCTCGGGTATGGCCCTCTTAACACCAGGCTGAGTCTCCCAACGCAGAGATTCTTACAGCATGTACTTGTGGAGCCTGCTGCTGTATAGCTGATAGGCCACTCTAGGCCTGGCAGGATTAAACTCTATTGTTTTGTTCTTCTATTTCAGGGGTTGACAAACTTTGCCTGTGAAGGGTCAGACAATAAATATTTTAGGCTTTGTGAACCACAGGTCTCTGTCACAATGACCCAACTCTGCCCTTGTAGCTTGCAGGCACCTGTAGACAATAGGTAAATGGCCAGATGTGACTGATTCAATGAAACTGCTTTTCTAAAAACAGATGCGGGGCTGGATTTGGCCCACACAGTTTGTGGCCTGGATTTGGTCACAGTTTGTCAACTCCTGTTCTATAGGAGAATGTGAAAATAGCTCATTAAACTTAAGTCTGCAGCTTCTTGCAGCTTCTTATTCTTGGAAACATGCTTGAAATCAGCTGATGGATATATTAAGAGACCTAGGAGTATCACCTGTATGTCTCCCTGCTCAGGGGAGGCACAAATAGTTGATGACAGAATTCCTACCCACTGGACCAGTCCTTAAAATTTGTTTACATTTTATTTTTATTTATATTAGAGTATGGAGAAGGCAATGGCAGCCCACTGCAGTACTCTTGCCTGGAAAATCCCACGGACGGAGGGGCCTGGTGGGCTGCAGTCCATGGGTCGCTAAGAGTCGGACACGACTGAGCAACTTCACTTTCACCTTTCACTTTCACGCGTTGGAGAAGGAAGTGGCAGCCCACTCCAGTGTTTTTGCCTGGAGAATCCCAGGGACGGGGGAGCCTGGTGGGCTGCCGTCTATGGGGTCGCACAGAGTCGGACACGGCTGAAGCGACTTAGCGGCAGCAGCAGCAGCATAGTTGATTAACAATGTTGTGTTAGTTTCAGGTATACAGCAACGTGATTCAGTTACGCATATATCTATTCTCTTTCAGACTCTCCCCATACAGGTTTTTACATAATACTGAATATAATCCCCTGCGCTATTCAGTAGGACCTTCTTCACTATCTGTTTTATATATAGCAGTGTGTATATGTTAATTCCAAACTCCAATTTATATATTTATTTAATATTCCCCCCTTTTCCATTTTGTATACATACATATTTACTTTTTATCAGATTCTTTTCCCTTAGAGATTATTGCATAATATTGAGTGTAGTTCCCTGTGCTATACAGTAGATTCATGTTGGTTATCTCTTTTATATAAAGTAGTATGTATATATCAATCCCAAACTCTTAATTTATCCTTCCCGCCCTTTCTCCCATAACCAAAATTGTTTTTTATGTCTGTGGGATTATTTGTTTTGTATGTAAAAGTTCATTTGTATAATTTTCTTTTAGAACCTCCGTGTAAGTATCATATGATATTTGTCTAACTCTGGCTTATTGAGTATGATAATCTCTGCATGCGTCCATGTTGCTGCAAATGGCATTATTTCATTCTTTTTTACAGCTGAGTATTAATTCCACTGTGTGTGTATGTACACACACATACACCATATCGTCCTTATCCATTCATCAGTGACAGATGATGGACGTCTAGGTTGCTTCGATGTCTTGGCTGCTGTAAATAGTGCTGCTACGAACACTGCCGTGCATGTATCTTTTCAAATTATGGTTTTCTCTGGATACGTGCCTGGGAGTGGGATAGCTGGATCATGTGGTAACAGTCGTTTTAGTTTTTTAAGGAACTTGCACAGTGGCTGAACCAGTTTACATTCCTACCAACTGAAAGGAGCACTTTTAAGGTAAGGCATACATGTGAGTGTGCTGAGCAGGGAGAAACACTTGGTTAAGCAGGTTTCTGTGATGCAGGCTTCTTAAAGTTCTGCAATGGTCAAGGAATTGTAAAATTATAAGAGGGGAAGAGAGTATTATTTCAGTATATTCACCCCAAATTTATATTTTTGGTAGTGGGAGTACCAAATAGTGCAATGAAGATAAATAGGATTGAAGGGCGCAGAGCAACGAGGGTTATAATTTGGGAAGTGGTGTTTCTTTTAAGATCTGGCTCAGCCTGTCCCCTTCTTTATGATCCATTGCTGACCACTCCCCTTTGGCATTTATCTTTTCAGAAACACCACAGGTGAGTGATAAGTATCAAACCATGTGTGCTTTGAAAATGTGGGCCCCTTATTGCAGGAACCACATTACCAAAAACTATAGAAGACAAAAGTCAGGAAGGACTCAAAAGAAAAACCTGGTCTAAGCCCTTATTTTTTCCTCCCAGCACCTACGTTCTGGGAGCTCCGGACTGCCTTCAAGTGAGGACATCTACAGGACAAGATCATTGGCTATGAAGGTATGCTGCATATATATTCTGTTGTAGAAAAAAAACTTAGGCAAAGAAGATAATTGTTCACCATCAGAGGAGAGAAAAAGGTAAGACACAGACATAAGCAGCAGCATCTCGAGAGCAGAGAAAGAAAGAACTTAAGACTCGTCCTATTTGATGCTTTTCTCTTCCTGTTCCAAATATTGTTTCTTTGCTCTGTTCCCATGGCTTGGGTATGGTCCTCTTAACACTAGGCTGTCTCCCAACACAGAGGTTCTCACTTCATGTCCTCATGGAGCCTGCTGCTGTATAGCTGATAGGCCACTCTAGGCCTGGCGAGATTACACTCTATTGGTTTGTTCTTCTATTTCAGGGATTGGCAAACTTTTACTGTAAGGGTCAGACAATACATATCTTCGGCTTTGTGAGCTATGCAGTCTCTGTCACAGTGACCCAGCTCTGCCCTTGTAGCATGAAGGCAACCGTAGAGAGTAAGTAAATGATCAGGTGTGACTGATTCAGTGAAACCGCTTTTCCAAAAACAGATAAGGGGGCCGGAACTGGCCCACAGGTCAGTTTATCAACTCCTGTTCATAGAAAAAGGTGAAACTAGGTGATCATACTTAAAGCTTTCCTACTGCAGTTTATTACTTCTGGAAACATGCTTGAGATAGTTGATGGGGAGTATGAAGACACACAGGAGTGTCACCTGTATGTCTCCCTGCTCAGGGAAGGTGCTAGTATAGTAGTGGATGGAGTTCCTTCCAACTGGGCCAGTCCTTAAATGTCTTTCTTAGATTTAATTTTTTATTTTATACGAGAGTATAGTTGATTTACAATGTTGTGTTAGTTTCAAGTGTACAGCACAATGATTCAGTTACACATATACATGTATCTGTCTTTTTCAGATTCTTTTCCCATATAGTTTATATATCATAATGTTGAATATGGTTCCCTGTGCTAGTCAGTATAACCTTTCTGGTTACCTAATATATACATTAGTAGTGTGTATATGTGAAACCCAAACTCCAAATTTATCCGCTCCCTTTCCCATTTGGTAACCATACATTTATTTTCTGTCTGTGGGTCTGTTTCTGTTTTGTATATAAGTTCATTTATATCATTTTTTGAATCCCTGAATATGTGATATAATATTTCTCTTTCTCTGGCTTATTTCACTTACCTCTCTATGTGTAAACATGCTGCAAATGGCTGAGTAATATTCTATTGTGTGTATACACACACACACACACAGATATACCACATGTTCTTTACCCGTGCATCAGTGACCACTGATGGACATTTAGGTTGCTTCCATGTCTTGTATATTGTAAATAGTGCTATGTTCAGTGGGGTGCATGTATTTTTTAAAATTACAATTTTCTTCAGATACATGCCCACAGTGGGATTGTTTGGTCATATGGTAACACTCCTTTTCAGTTTTTTAAGGAAACTCCATACTGTTCTTCATAGTGGCTGTACCAGTTTACATTCCCACCAGCTGAAAGGAGCACTTTTAAGAGAAGGCATACTTTGTGAGTGTTCTGAGCAGGGAGAGAACAGGTTTTGGAAACACCTGGTTAAACAGGTTTCTATGAGGTAGGCTTCTCAGAGTTCTGCAATGATCAAGGAATTATAAGAGGGGGATAGAATGTTATTTTATTTCAGTATAGTCACCCCAAATTTATGTTTACAGTAGGGGGAGTACCAAATAGTGCCTTGAAGATAACTAGGATTGAAGGGGGAAGAGCATTAAGGGTTAAGAATTGGGCAGTGGTATGCCATTTAAGGTCTGGCTCAGCCTGTCCCCTTCTTTATGTACCGTTATTGACCATTCCCCTATGAAATTTGTCTTACAGGAACATCACAGGCGAGCGATAAGTATCAAACAAAGCATGTGCACTTTGAAAATGTGGGCCCCTTATTGCAGAAACCACATTACCGAGAAGTCTATAACTAAGTCTTAAAAGACAACAGTCAGGAAGGACTCAAAGGGAAAACCTCGTCTGCGCCCTTATTTTCTCCTCCCACCACCTACATTCTGGAAGCTCCTGACTGCCTTCAAGTGAGGACATCTATAGGAAAAGACCATCGACTATGAAGGTATGATGCACATATATATTCTGCTGTAGGAAAAAGCTTCAGTAAAGAAGATCGGGTTTTTGCCATCAGAGCAAAGAAAAAGGTAAGACACAGACTGGAGAAACATCCGAGAGCAGAGTAAGCAAGAGCTTAGGACTGATCCTATTAGATGCGTGTCTCTTCATGTTTCAAATATTGTTTCTGTGCTCTGTTCCCATGGCTTGGGTATTGTCCTCCTAACATTAGGCTGTCTCCCAGCACAGAGCTTCTCACTCCATGTACTGTGGAGCCTGCTGCTGTTGAGCTGATAGAACACTCTAGGCCTGGCGAGATTACACTCCCTTGGTTCTTCTGTTTCAGGGGTTGGCAAACTTTTACTGTAAGGGTCAGACAATACGTATTTTAGGCTTTGTGAGCCATATAGTCTCTGTCACAATGACCTGACTCTGCCCTTGTAGCTTGTAGGCAACCGGAGACAATAGGTAAATGGCCAGGTGTGCTGCTTCAGTAAAACTGCTTTTCCAAAAACAGATGGAGGGCTGGATTTGGCCCACAGGTCACAATTTGTCAACCCCTATTCTATAGGCAAATGTGAAGCTGCTTATTCTGGAAACATGCTTGAGATCAACTGATAGATGTATGAAGAGACCAAGAGCTATCACCTGTATCTCCCTGCTCAGGGGAGGTGCTAGTAATTAATGACAGAGTTCCTTCCCACAAGACAGTCCTTATAATTTTTTTTAAATTTAATTTTGATTTTATATTATAGCTGATTAATAATGTTGTGTTAGTTTCAGGTGTACAGCACAGTGATTCCGTTATACATTATGCATTGTTTTTCAGATTCTTTTCCTATACAGGTTATTATATAATATTGAATATAGTTTCCTGTGCTATTCAGTAGGACCTTCTTGATTATCTATTTTATATATACAGTAGTGTGTTTATGTTAATCCCAGACTCCAAATTTATCTCTCCTTTCCCCATTTGGTAACCATAAATTTGTTTTCTACAGCTGTGGAACTATTGCTGTTTTGCATATAAATTATTTCTATCATTTTTTTTTAAATCCCCATATAAGTGATAACATACAATATTTGTCTTTCTCTGGCTTACTTTACCTAGTATGATAATATTAGGAACATCCATGTTGCTGCAAATGGCTGAGTAATATTCCTGTGCATATATATGTATGGTGTGTGTATATATATCTTTTCAAGTTATGATTTTCTCCAGATGTATGCCCAGGAGTGGGATTGTTCAGTCATATGGTAACTCTCTTTTTAATTTTTTAATGAACCTCCATACTGTTCTCCACAGTGGCGGTAATAATTTACGTTCTTACCAACTGTACAGAGCACTTTTAAGGTAAGGCATACCCATGAGTGTTCTGAGCAGGGAGAAACACTTGGGTAAGCAGGTTTCTATAATGCAGGCTTCTCAGAGTTCTGCAATGGTCAAGGAATTATAAAATTATAAGAGGGGAATAGTAGAATATTATTTTATTTTACCGTAAGCACCCCAAATTTGTTTTTGGTAGGGGAAGTACCAACAGTGCCTTGAATAATTAGGCTTAAAGGGGGCAGAGCATTAGGGGTTATAAATTGGGCAGTGGTGTGCCATTTAAGGTCCTGCTCAGCCTGTCCCCTGACCGTTCCCCTTCGGCATTGTCTTACAGAAACCCTACAGGTGAGTGATAAGTATCAAACAAAGCATGTGCACTTTGAAATTGTGGGCCCCTTATTGCAGGAATCACCTCACCAAGAACTCTATGACTTAAAAGACAACCTTTTACAGGAACAGTTTGTCAATCCCTGCAATAGAAGAACAAACCAAGAGAGTCTCCCAAAGCAGAGGTTCTCCAGACCTTAAAAGTCAGGAAAGATTCAAAGGGAAAACCCAGTCTGAACCCTTATTTTCTCCTTCCAGCCTCTACACTCTGGGAGCTCCTGACTACCTCCAGGTGAGGACATCTACAGAAGATTATAGACTATGAAGGTATGCTCCATATATATTCTGTTGTAAAAAAAAAGAAATGTTTGTTAGGTAGAGAACATTGACTATTCACCATCCGAGGAGAGAAAAAGGTAAGACACAGACACAAGAAACATCTGAGAAGCCTGTATCATAGAGACCTGCTTAACCAAGTATTTCTCCCTCTCTGTACACTCATATGGATGCCTTACCTTAGACTCATCCTCTTTGATGCTTTTCTCTTCATGTTCCAAATATTGTTTCTTTGCTCTGTTCCAATGAGCTTGGGTATGGCCTTCTCAACACTAGGCTGAGTCTCCCAACGCAGATATTCTCACATCATGTACTTGTGGAGCCTGCTGACCTTATAATCTCTTTTAACCGTGTTCCAGACACTCACTCAATGAGTTTGTTCACCATTTCTGATATAGTGTATTACCACCTTTGATATGGTGTATAAACTTAACTAGATTGCTTTCAAATACATCATCTAAAATAAATTTTTGCATTGCTTAATTTCCATACATGGGTTCTATTTCTTAGTATTCTACAAAGATTTCTAAGCCTACCACTTGCTAAATGTAGTTTGAGAACCATGAGTTTAAGATGCTAATTACTTTATGGCACAGCTAGCTAGCTTTGTTGTTAAGTCTTTTGTCTAAAATAAAAGTACCATAGATTAGCTGAGAAATCTACTGTTGAAAAAGCAGCCACAAAAACGAAGCTTTCGTTTTTGAAGGAAAATCAGTTTCAGACCCATTGAGAAAGGCAAGCTCATCTCTAGGGTAATGCTTACTTGAAAGTGAAAGCCGCTCAGTCGTGTGGAACTCCTTGCGACCCCCTGGACTGTACAGTCCATGGGGTTCTCCAGGCCAGAATACTGGAGTGGGTAGCCTTTCCCTTCTCCAGGGGATCTTCCTGACCCAGGAATCGAATCAGGGTCTCCTGCATTGCAGGCAGATTCTCTACCAACTGAGCTAATAGGGAAGCCCCAATGCTTACTCAGGAATAATTAAAACATAGTTTTAATGGTTCAGTTTTGAATGCTTACTTTACTAGTTACGTTTAAAACCTATCCCTATACAAGTATTCTTTTCTTTATTTACTATGATCCTGGTAATGAATGTGGTATAATAAAAGCACCAATTGCTCCCCCACAGTGTAGCCTAATCCACTCTTCTCTAGCTGGGGCTCTCCAGCAGGCCACACCTCTGTCAACAACACTCCTAGCTTCTAGTTCCCGCACTTAACACCAAATGGTTGGGCTGTTAGCAGGAGCTTGAGGGCAAGGGTTAGGGGAGAGTAAGACCACAAGCACACAGGGATGCTATGTGAACCACAAGGTGAACCACAGGGGTAACCAGACTACCTCCACCTCATGTGCAGTCTTCAATTCTGGCCCCCAAACATTTTACAGCATCACAGTCAGCTGTCAAAGTCCTCAGCATCCTCAACCTCCTCTCTGAACATATCCTGCTTCTCCTGAGGCCTCTCATGTGGCAGCTGGCCTTCTGCCCTCATGTGCCAAGGTGAGTGGGCTCTGTGTTCCTCTGGACCATCATTCGTGCCTCAGCTCCTTCAAAGTCGTGCCATCAAACACTACTTCCTGCTCCCCATCCTTCTTAGACTCATCAACAGTCCCTCTGCCTCATGCTTGGGAGCCACTCTAGTGCCTCAATCTCTCTTCCATCACCATTCCTGCCATCAAACACTCTGGACTCTTATTTAGCCTCATTATTTGTAGTGAGTTTTGTCCTTTGCTTTCTTGGTCATATTATGAGCCTTGTCATCACTGTAACTTTGCTTGTCTAATAAATATCAACCTATTGCTGCCTCCTATCATTTTAATTCATGCCCTTTAGTATCTTGATTCTATCAGTTTTTCATTTGCCTCCTTACCTACCTTAGATTCTGTGGCCCCTCATTCCAATCACTCGTTTATAATCAGTACCTTCAACAAACTTGCCTTTTTCCCTCCTTCCCTTGTAGTCACTTGGTAAAACCCTACCACTGGTTAAATCTAACTTTCTGCCCTTCCTTACCTGTACCAAGCAGGCTCATGTGGCTGGGAAGAAACACACAATCACACAGATTTGTCTTAAAATATATAAATAAGTGGATCCCATTGCAAGCCTACCATAGTGCCCTAGTCAATTCGCTCTTTTAGAGGAATATTTTACACTTTCCCTTCTCGCTCAGCTAATGATCTTGCTTCTTATTTGACTGGAAAATAGGATGAGAAACCATCTGTATGTTCCCATCACAAATCTGCATCTGTAGCTGTTTTTACTCTCTCTCTCTCTTTCCTTTGATGATGGATGAATTGTCCATCTCATCTATATCTAATTCTGCAACAGAGTATGTTCCCTTGAGAAGCTGACTGCTTCAGTTAGCCCACTCTTTACTGGCTTCTTTCTATCACCCTAAAACAAGCTATGATGCCTTCCTCAATCCTGCATCCTCTGCCAGCTACTATCTGATTTCTCTGTTCCTCTTCAAAACAAAATCTCTTTTCAAATTTCACTACGTTCACATCCTCCATTTACAATCTCTCTTGAACCCACTCCAATCAGACATTTATTCCTACCACTTCACCTCTGTTATTAAGGTACCTGATAACTTCCACGTTACTAAATCCAGTGGCCCTTTCTCAGTCCTCTCTTGATTCAACAACACTGCTCAGCAGTTGGTGACTTCCTCCTTGAGACAGTTTCTCCAGTTAGCTTTCAGGACTCCTCTCAGCTTCTGACCCATTTCACCAGCACTTTTCTCCAACCTCTCCTGCCAGATCCATTCCCTCTTCCCAGCCTGTAATCCCTAGCGCCTCAGGGTAGTTCCTGACCTTTCCTTTAGGCTAGATCTGTCCAAACTTACACTGACCTGCCTACCAGCTATTTCTGGATATTGAAGTGGCTCGTGGTGTCTTTTAGTCTACATTGTAAGCCTTTGCAGGCAGAGGCTGACTCGGAACCTTCAAATGCCCAGTGTACATGTGTGTGGATGGGGTTCTGTACCTGGTAAGTCTCGATGGGGCGGTTTTCCATGTTGAGATCCCAGACTTTGACGGTCAGATAGTCTCTGGTCATGATATACCTCCCACTGTGGCTGAACTTCACATCCGAAATTGAAGAGATAATTTCAGAGAAAAACGACCTGTTGCTTGGATCTTCTGGCTCTTCAAAAACTGCAGAACAAAAAGCAAAACACGACAAATTTAGCACCTCCTTATTAACTGATGTGGACGTGTTTGGGCCAGCTAGAAAGCCAACCGTCTAACTTGGCATAGGGTTGGAACAGGCAGAATGTTAGTTGCTCACAGACCTGTCAGCTCCTTGGCAGTAGAACAAGCTGTCACTGGTTTCTATATCATGTTTCTCATGGGAGGACTCTCACGGGACTTGTCCCGTGCACAGAGCTGACTGCTTGCACAAGCTCTGTTTCACATTTCCCCATGGTCGCTGGGTATCATTGTGATACCAGCAATGGTATACACTGCTACATACCAAAATGTAGTCCTCTTAGATGCTTAAATTTTTTTTTCTATTTTTTTTGAGCTGTAATTCACATACCATAGAATTTAATATAATCACATAAACTATAAAATTTAGATGAATACAGATAATACCACCAACCATGCAATCATCAACAAAGTCTAAATTTGGGACATTTGCATCATCTCCTCCCCCCCACAAAAAACCCTGAACTACTTCATACCCATTAGCACTTACTCCCGTTCCCTAATTTCTGCAGCCCGAGGCAAACACTATTTTCTTGTTTTATGAAATTGCCTATTCTAAAAATTTCACATGAATGGAATCATACTATACATGCATTTTATACTATATATTATATACCATATAATGCTGCTATGAATATTCACGTACAAGTTTTCGTGTGAACATATGTATTCATCTCTCTTGGATCATGATGTTTAATAGTGGGACTTTGATGCCAAACTGCCTTAGGCTTAAGGTCAGACTACCATTGTCTAACTGTGTGACCTTGGACAAGTTATTTAACTTCCCTGAGCCTCAGTCTCACAGGTAAACTCTGGCTACAATGTCTTTTGTCTGTGTTTTCTATTTGCTCTGGTATCCAGTTGCTGCTTTTCCCATAGATTCAGCTGACTTGCACTTACAGGAATAAAAAAAAGCACTTACAGGAATAAAAGACACTGAAGCTTATTGTAAGCTGCCTTAATTAATCTTTCTAACCTTTTTTTGAACTTCTCTAGTTCAAACTGGATATACACCATACCTCTGGATATTTCCCATTTTTATGTCCTGATGGTTCCTCTTTCAATTGTGTCATATTCTGCTTGATTTATATGCCTCATCTTTTACTTACATATTATTTTAGACCAAATGATCTTTTCTCTGACGTCCTATCACACTTGGTCTGGCCCGTTCAGTTACCATTTGCTTGGGTTCTCTCCCAAAGAAAGCATCATTTTTCACATTAGTATTTAACAATCCACAGCGTATCTCACCTAGGATGTGAGCTTCTTGAAGGCAGAATTTTGTTTTTTCTTATCTTTGTACTGAGGGTTTTGCACATAAGTGTTCAACAAACATTTGTTGCTTAAGTTGAAGGACACAAAATCAATACACAGAGATCACTTGCATTTCTATACACTAACAATGAAAAATCACAAAGAGAAATTAAGGAATCAATCCCATTCACCACTGCAACAAAAAGAATTAAATAGCTAGGAATAAACCTACCTAAGGAGACAAAAGAACTGTACACAGAAAATTACGAGACACTAATGAAAGAAATCAAAGACGACATAAACAGATGGAGAGATATTCCACGTTCCTGGGTAGGAAGAATCAATATTGTGAAAAAGACTATATTACCAAAGGCAATCTACAGAATCAATGTGATTTCTATCAAACTACCAATGGCATTTTTCACAGAACTAGAACAAAACATTTCACAATTCATATAAAACACAAAAGACCCTGAATAGCAAAGCAGTCGAGAAAGAAGAATGGAGGTGGAGGAATCAATCTTCCTGACTTCAGCTTGTACTACAAAGCTACAGTCATAAAGACAGTATGGTACTGGCACAAAAACAGAAATATAGACCAATGGAACAAGATAGAAAGCCCAGAAATAAACCCATGCACCTATGGGTACCTTCTTTTTGACAAAGGGGGCAAGACTATACAATGGGGCAAAGTCAGCTTCTTCAATAAATGGTTCTGGGAAAACTGGAGAGCTACATGTAAAGAATGAATTTTTAACACTTCCTAATACCATACACAAAGATAAACTCAAAATGGATTAAAGACCTAAATGTAACACCAGAAACTAGAAAACTCTTAGAGGAAAACATAGGCAGAACACTGAATGATATAAATCAAAGCAAGATTCTCTATGACCCACCTCCCAGAGTAAGGGAAATAAAAACAAAAGTAAACAAGTGGGACCTGATTAAACGTAAAAGCTTTTGCACAGCAAAGGAAACTATAAGCAAGGTAAAAAGACAACCTTCAGAATGGGAGAAAACAATAGCAAATGAAACAACTGACAAAGGATTAATTTCCAAAATATACAAGCAGCTCAACCAAGTCAATACCAGAAAAACAAACAACCCAATCAAAAAGTAGGAAAAAGACCTAAACAGACATTTCTCCAAAGAAGAAATACAGATGGCTAACACATGAAAAGATGCTCAATTCGCTCATTATTAAGAGAAATGCAAATCAAAACTACAGTGAGATATCACCTCACACCAGTCAGAATTGTCATCATCAAAAACTCTACAAACAAATGCTGGAGAGGGTGTGGAGAAAAGGGAACCCTCTTGCACTGTTGGTGGGAATGTAAATTGATACAGCCACTATGGAAGATGGCATGGAGATTCCTTTAAAAACTAGGAATAAAACCACCATATGACCCAGCAATCCCACCACTAGGCATATACCCTGAGGAAACCAAAACTGAAAAAGACACATTTATCCCATTGTTCACTGCAGCACTATTTACAATAGTGAGAACATGGAAGCAACTTAGATGTCCATCGACAGATGAATGGATAAAGCAGCTGTGGTATATATACACAATGTAATATTACTCAGCCATAAAAAGGAACGCATCATTCTAATGGGGTGGATGAACCTAGAACCTATTATACAGAGTGAAGTGAGTCAGAAAGAGAAAGATAAATATCGTATTCTAATGCATATATATGGAATTTAGAAAAATGGTACTGAAGAATTTATTTCCAGGGCAGCAATGGAGAAACAGACATAGAGAACAGACTTATGGACATGGGGAGAGGGGAGGAGAGGGTGAGATGTATGGGAAGAGTAACATGGAAACTTACATTACCATATGTAAAATAGATAGCCAACGGGAATTTGCTGTATGGCTCAGGAAACTCAAACAGGGGCTCTGTATCAACCTAGAGGGATGGGATGGGGAGGGAGATGGGTGGGAGGTTCAAAAGGGAGGGGATATATGCATACCTATGGCTGAGTCATGTTAAGGCTTGACAGAAAACAGCAAAATTCTGTGAAGCAATTATCCTTCAATAAAAAATAAATTAAAAAATATTTGCTGCTTGATTGGAACCAAAGCCAGATAATTTAACAAAATCTTGGCCTTATAGGTGGTTAGCTTGCATGACATTGAGCTATACATATTTGCCTACATTTAATTATTTTTGACCTACCATAATGGTAGCTGAGTATCGTTCCGGTTGATAAATACTTCTATTACAGTTTTAGGCTAAACAAAACATCAGCCTGCAGGTTACTGAGTAACTCATCCCCCAAGAGTTTCTCTTCCTGCCCGTTCAAAGCACTCACAGAGTCACTATCAAATTCTATGTAGAAAAATCTAGAGGTGGAGACAGGATGGTGGAGCAGAAGGATGTGATCTCATCTCTCCTTATGAAAACACCAAAATCACAACCATCAACAAAAGAAACGCTGGAACCTACCAAAAGATATTCTAAATCCAAAGAAGCAGCCATTACGAGATGGTAGAAGGAGTGAAATCACGATAAGATCAAACCCCATACCCACTGGGTGGGCGACCCACAAACTGGAGAATCATCATACTACAGAAGTTCTGCTACAGAAGTGAAAACTCTGAGCCCCATGTCAGGGTCCCCAGCCTTGGCGTCTGGCACCCAGAGGGGGAACCTTGGTAAATTTAAGAAAATTGAGATCATATCAAGCATCGTTCCAACCACAATGCTATATGCCTAGAAATCAACTATAAGAAAAAAATTGCAATAAAATAACGACAAACACATGGAGGCTAAGCAATATGCTACTAAACAACCAATGAATCACTGAAGAAATCAAAGAAGAAATAAAAAAGTACCTAGAGACAGATGACAATGAAAGCACGAGGATCCAAAACACAGCAGAAGTTCTAACAGGCGAGCTTGTGGTTGCCGGGGGCAGGGGGCGGGTTAAGGATGGAGGGAAAGGATAGTTAGGGAATTTGGGATGGACATGTGCACACTGCTATATTTAAAATGGATAACCAACAAGGACCTGCTGTATAGCACAGAGAACTCTGCTCAATGTTATGTGCAACCTGGATGGGAGGGGTTCTGGGGGAGAATGGATACCTGTATATGCGTGGCTAAGTCTCTTCCTTGTTCACCTGAAACCATCACAACATTGTTTGTTAATTGGCTATACTCCAATAAAAAATAAAAAATGTCTAAGAGAGAAGTTTATAGCAATATTGTCTTACTTCAGGAAACAAAAAAAATCTCAAACAACATAACCTTACACCTAAGGCAACTAGAGAAAGAGGAACAAACAAAACCCAGTCAGTAGAAGGAAAGAAACCATAAAGATTAGAGCAGAAATAAATGAAATAGATGAAAAAAAAAAGGAAAGATCAATGAAACTAAAAGCTGATTCTTTGAAAAGATAAATAAACTTGATAAACCTTTAGCCAGACTCATTAAGAAAAACAGAGAGGTCTCAAATTGGTAAAATTAGAAATGAAAAGTTACAAAATGGGGGTGAGATGGGGTGGGAGGGAGGTTCAAAGGGGAGGGGACCTAGGTATACGTGAGGCTGATTCATGTTGATGTATGGCAGAAACCAACACAAAATTGTACAGCAATTTTCCTTAAATTAAAAAAGAAAAGAAGTTACAATGGACACTACAGAAATGCAAAGGATCACAAGAAACTGCTACAAGCAACCAAATGCCAATAAAATGGGCAAATTCTTAGAAAGGTACAATCTCCCAAGGCTGAACCAGGAAGAAATAGACAATACGGACAGACCAATCACAAGTACTGAAATTGAACTTGTGATTAAAAAATTCCCAATAAAAGTCTTGGATCAGATGGCTTCAAGGTGAATTTTATCAAACATTTAGAGAAGAGTTAACACCATATCCTTCTGAAACTTTTCCAAAAAACTGTATAGGGAGGAACACACCCAAGCTTGTTCTATGAGGCCACCATCACCGTTTACCAAAAGCAAAGATAACACAAAAAAGCACTGTTTACAACAGCCAAGACACAGAAGTAACCTAAATGTCCACCAACAGATGAATGGATAATGATGGTACATATATATATAATTGCATATTACTCAGCCATTAAAAAGAATGAAATGCCATTTGCAGCAACATGGATGGGCCTGAAGATTATCATACTAAGTGCAGTAAGTCAGAGAAAGACAAATATCATGTGATATTATTTATATTCAGAATCTAAAAAAAAGATACAAGTGCATTTATTTACAAAACTGGAACAGACTCACAGACTTTGAAAACAAACATGGGTTACCAAAGGGGAAGGGAGAGACGAATAAATTGAGAGTTTGGGATTGACGTATACAGACTACTATATTTACAAGAGATGACCAACAAAGACCTACTGTATGACACAGGAAACTCTGCTCAATATCTGTAATAATCTAAATGTGAAAAGAAGAATAGATATACATATATGTATAACTGAATCACTTTGTTGTACACCTGAAACTAACACAACTTTGTTAATCAACCATACCCCAATATAAAATAAAAAATTAAAGGCCCCAAATTCTTTGTAGAAAATCTAATATAATCTAATGAGTTGTCTTCCAAACCTTGCTGGATTATACCATGAACCAAACCAAAATACTAATTTTCACAGCAACAACAAAAAACCCCTGATCAATCAGAATTGAACTTGAGAGTTAAAAAACTCATTGAAACAGAAAAACATGAACTCAGTACCGTCTCTGACCCAGTGTCTCAGTCTGTGCTCTTACCTCTTGGTAAGCACTCACAAGGCCCCTGGACTCTGATTGGTGTCCTCATAGTTGAACACTAGATTTCCACCTTAGTTTCTCTGCAAGGTAATCTCATTAGGACCAGGGGATTAGAAACTCCCGGCATGCTCCATACAAGCATCCCCACAGAGAGAGGAATGATGGCCATGAGGCTTGGTCACCCGCTACCCAGTGCATCTGGACAGCTTGAGGCAGTAAATGGGAAGGACTTTGCAAAACTGCACACTGATAGCAGTCAATTCTGCCTCTGTCACCAGCTGCTCACAGTTTATTTTCGACTCTGAGATTCCATTTTCCCAGCTGCAGAATAGGCATGCATGTTGCTCGGCACATAGTAGGTCCTCAATAAATATCAGTTGCTGATATTTTTATCATGAAAAGCTTGCACTGATTCTGTATTAGCCAATCATATTTCACTTACTAAGCCCCTTGGGGGGGGGGCTTCCCTGGAGGTCCAGGCAGTAAATCTGCCTGCAATGCAGGAGACCTGGGTTCAATCCCTGGGTCAGGAAGATCCCCTGGAAAAGGGAATGGCTACCTATTTCAGTATTCTTACCTGGAGAATTCCATGGACAGAGAAGCCTGGCAGGCTACAGTCCATGGGATCACAAAGAATTGGACACGACTGAGCAACTACCAGAGAAGCCTGGAGGGAGGATTAAATTAGGAGTCTGGGATTAGCAGATACAAACTACTAAATAGAAAATAGATAAGCAACAAGCACAGGGAACTATGTTCAATATCCTGCAATAAACTATAATGGAAAAGAATATGAAATATAATATATATATATAACTGATTCACCTTACTGTACACCTGAAACTAACACCACATTGTAAGTTAACTACACTTCAATAAAAAAGACTCTTGAGAACTTGAGACTGAAGACTACAGAACCTGGGGGCTATTTAAATGATGTAAATATGTAAAAGAGTATTTACAAGGTTATATCTAGGAATATGTTCTCCAAATGTTAGGCATATTGGAAGGCCAGTGTGGCAGCACTGTAAAGCCTTAAAGTGATACCCCCAGAAGATGGAGGTGAAATGAAAAAAGATAATGTTTAATCAACCCATCACAAATTTCTGTAGAATGCACAGACCAGAATATAGATAACATGCCCATCTGCACAGCACTGCAGTTCATTACATGTCTGTGCTTAGCCAAGTCTTAATATTAGCTCTACGAATTCCTTCCATTCATTCAGCAACAATATTCAATGCTATTAATAATTACTGTTTATGGGAAGCTTATTATGTTTCAGGCCCTAGACTTTTCATATTTTATCTTGTTTAATCCTTATAACAATCTTACAAAGTGAGAACCATGATTTCTTATTTTACAGATGTGGAAAACTAAGGCACAGAGAGGTTTTGCAACCCATTGAAGGACAACACAGCTAGATCGAGTAGCTTACCTGAGTGAGTGTGTGTGTGTGGCTGTGTGAGTCACTCAGTTATGTCTGACTCTTTTCGACCTCATGGACTGTAGCCCACCAGGCCCCTCTGTTCATGGGATTCTCCAGGCAAGAATATTGGAGTGGGATGCCATTTCCTCCTCCAGGGGATCTTTCAGACTCAAGGATTGAACCTGCATCTCTTGCATTTCTTGCCTTGGCAGGTGGATTCTTTACCACTGCATCACCTGGGAAGCCCATAGCTTACCTGAGGTAGAATTTTGAACTTGGGTTTGTCTGACTTCAAAGTCTCTGTTCTTAATCATGGTGCAAAGCTGCCTTGAACTATGTACAAGACCTTATTTTAGGAGCTGTAAGAAAATACCAGGGTGGTAACTATATAGCATTGTGGAACTATAAAGCTGGAAGTCTCTTGCTTTTCTCTAGTTATCACACTAAAATATTTTTTTATTGTGCTTAACTAGATGAAAGTTAGAAGGGCTCTTAATGATGACTAGTCCTACTCTAGTCTGTTGACAGCTCAAGTCCTCAAGAGAATAAATTGATTTCAAACACTTAAGGTATACAGCTTCTCTACCAAAAGCTCCTAAGTTCAGGCCTTACTCCATCATTGGCAAGCATAGGTTTGGTCTCTAGGACTTTGTATGACCCTGTCAAGACTCTCACCACGGAAGCCCAGGCCCTCAGGGCATCTCTCACCCCTGGATTCTAATCCCTGTGGTCTGTCATCAACAAGGCAGACTTTCCTCCCTCTGTCCATCTCCCCCAGTTTATGTGCACTGACATTTGAAAGATTTTGTCTTTCCTATAGATTACAAACTCTATAAGGGTTGGGGTTCTTGTCTATTTCATTCTACTGTATTTCCTGGAACATAGGAAGTGCTCAGTAAATATGTTAAATGAATGAATATTGATGATCCATTTTAATTTTTAAATGAAAATAATACTTATCTACTAAGCAGGTCCTAAAAGCAGTCTATCAAACCAATGCTTTATCCATTCAGATTGAAGTCCTTGAAAAGTACGAAAAATGCAAGTCACCTGTAATTCAAGATTTTCACTAATTCAGGCTGAGCCATCATTTTTCAGTTATTTAAGTGTCTTTTGTGTGCATGTACACACACATACTACACTTAGTACATTACCTAGAACACACAAATTAGAAAGTATTTGTTGGGTGATACATGCCAGGCCCTGTACTATATGCCAAATACACAAGGAACAAGATAGACCCAGTCCTATCCTCGTGGAACTCACAGGCTAGAGGAGGAGATAAACATCAAACAAGCCACAGATTTCACTGCAGATGTGAATAAGTGAGTTTACTGCATTATCAGTGTAGGAATAAAAGTGCTGGGAAATCAGCTTGTGGAATGCAAATGACGCATCACTGCATTCTGTGCAGTTTACTGAACATGTGGTCCAAGAAGATCCAGTGCTTGAGTGATAGATCTCAAGACAAATCACAACTGGTATTTTCCCTGAAGACCCTTGACTTGGCATTAGAAATCCTACTGATTTTCAGGGTTTCTGACTAGCTTCTAGAAAATAAAGACATCAAGAGAAGAAAAGAAGAGAACCATGGTAGAGGAGGAAGCAGCTGTGAAGAGAATCCTAATAGCACAGAACTATTCACTGGGGATGTGTCAGACTTGCCAACAGGGTGTTTGTGCCTTGGAGACCCCTGTAATGACATTAACAACAATGATCATGAACATCTATTACCCTTTCTTGGTCCTCATGCTTTGCATACATCCCATTAATGCTCAAACCTATGAAGAAGCTACTCTCACTGTCCTAATTATAGATGAGGTAGAACAGGAGTGGTTAAGTAACTTGCCTAGGATCATGCAGATAATGAGTAGTAGAGGTGGCCTTTCTACTGACCATCTGTCTGCCTCACTAACCCTGCCTCCACAATTTGGCCTCTCCTTGCTTTGTCAGTATCATTTCTGTTTAAACAATCAAGTCACAGCAGGCTCCCTCATATTTTAGACATACCTGTGCATGCCCACGTCCATGTCTCTGCTCCTTATCTCTTCCCCTGCCCACCATGGGCTACCAGGAAAAACATCAGACTGGAAATCAAGAATGCTGGGTGGAATCTATGCTGGATTCAAATTAGCTGGCTCTTAATAATACCTACTACCTGTTATGCTACCTATTAATCTACCTGTTACCTACTACCTGTTAAGCTACCACTTATGCCATGTGCCTTACATGCATTAATTCATTTGCTATTCACAGATCTTATTTTGCTTTTCCACACATCAGTCCAAGCAGGCACAGATGCTCTACAGCTGGTAGGAAGCACAGCTAGGGTTTGAACTCAGTCTGCTTTCAGCCTAAGCTCTTAATCTCTCTCTATTGCCTCTCATTTGAATGACTGGACAACATCAACTCTCTGGACTGGTTTCCTTGTCTGTAATATGATGGAGGTAGGATTGCCACCCAGGTCCCTCCCAGCTCTCAGACAATGAGATCTACGAATTCCACTGGTCTTGTCTTTCATCTTCCCTCTATTTTTTTTTTAAGATCTCAATTAAAAAAAAGTAAACAATATACCAGGCAACCCAGAGGCAAATAACTTTTTAAAAAAAGAGAATAAAACAGAGCAAGTAAAGACAGATGATATATTACCCTTTAAAATAACTGTTTCATAATTTCAACAAATAAAATGCCTGATTAAGAATTTTCACAGATAATTAGAAAATATATTAAAAAGAACCAAACAAGGGTGATTAGAACACAATAAAGGCATTTAGCAGTGGAGCAGACACAACTGAAGAGAATAAGCAAACTGGAATATCTCCTCCAAAAGAACAGAGAGAATAGAGAATATAAAAAGATTTCACAGAAACAGAGACTACATTGATAAAAGTTAATAATATAATTGGAGCTGAAGAAGAGAATAGAGAGTATATTTCAAAAAAATAAATTTCAAAACTAATGAGTTATCAGGACACTATTTTAAAAGCAATACAACCTCCAAACAGAAACACACACAAACGCACAGTACATTGTAGTACAACTGCTAAAAAGCAGGGCCAGCTTCCTCTGCTGCTGCTGCTGCTAAGTCACTTCAGTCGTGTCTGACTCTGTGCGACCCCAGAGATGGCAGCCCACCAGGCTCCCCTGTCCCTGGGATTCTCCAGGCAAGAACACTGGAGTGGGTTGCCATTTCCTTCTCCAATGCAGGAAAGTGAAAAGTCAAAGTGAAGTGGCTCAGTCGTGTCCGACTCTTAGCGACCCCATGGACTGCAGCCCACCAGGCTCCTCTGTCCATGGGATTTTCCAGGCAAGAGTACTGGAGTGGGTTGCCATTGCCTTCTCCACAGCTTCCTCTACTAATGCCCATTATCCTAGGCTAGCCTTCCTATCATGACTTCAGAAGAACACTCAGGAATTTGTCAGGGATTCCAGATGCTGCAATCAATTGAGCTTTGGAAAGTCCTACCAAATCTGGGGGGTCGATGATGCAATTAGTCTATTAAAAGTGCTGAGAAGTCCTGCAGGTAAAAAAAGACCTAAAGAGACATTTCTCCAAAAAATACATACAGATGGCTAATAAACATATGAAAATATCTTCAACATTGCTCATTATTAGAGAAATGCAAATCAAAACTATAATGAGACATCACCTCACATGGGTCAGAATGGCCATCATAAAAAAATCTACAAACAATAAATGTTGGAGAGGGTGTGGAGAAAAGGGAACCCTCTTGCACTGTTGGTGGGAATGTATGTTGATATAGCCACTATGGAAGACAGTATGGAGATTCCTCAAAAAACTAGGAATAAAACCACCATATGACCCAGCAATCCCACTCCTAGGCATCTACCCTGAGGAACCAAAACTGAAAAAGACACATGTACCCCAGTGTCCACTGCAGCACTATTTACAATAGCTAGAACATGGAAACAACCTAGATGTCCATCGACAGATGAATGGGTAAAGAAGCTGTGGTACATCATATACAATGGAATATTACTCAGCCATAAAAAGGAACACATTTGAGTCAGTTCTAATGAGGTAGATGAACCTACAGCCTATTATACAGAGTGAAGTCAGTCAGAAAGAGAAAAACGAATATTACATCCTAACACATATATATGGAATTAGAAAGATGGTACTGATGAAATTATTTCCAGGGCAGCAATGGAGACACAGACATAGAGAACAGACTTATGGACATGGGGACTGGGGAGGAAGGAGACGATGGGATGTATGGAGAGAGTAACATGGAAACATACATTACCATATATAAAATAGATAGCGAACAGAAATTTTCTGTATGACTCAGGGAACTCAAACTGGGGCTCCGTAACAACCTAGAGAGGAGGGAGGTGGAAGGGAGGTTCAAGAGGGAGGGGACATAGGTATACCTATGGCTGATTCACGTTGCTATTTGGCAGAAACCAACATAATACTGTAAAGCAATTATCCTTCAATTAAAAATAAATTAATTATTAAAAAATTTTATCTAGGAATCCAGATTTCTCAACCTTTGCAGTATTGAATTTTGGGCCAGAAAATTCTTTGCTTGGCACATTGTAGGATGTTTAGCAATATCCCTGGCCTCTGCTCAGTAAACCACATGCTCCAACTGGGACAACCAGAAATGGCTCCAGAGATTGCCAAACATCCCCCAGGGCCAAAACTGCCCCTGGTTGAGAACCACTGCTTTAATCCTGCTTTCAAATCTTATTGAATCACACCACCTCCCTCCCCCCATTCCATTTTATTTTTCTTGGAAAATCACTTGCAACCCAATATCTCTCCAGAACAGACCTCCTCAGAAGCTACTTTGGGTTATCACGCTACAGTAAACAGAAAAATGAATAAAGAAGATGATGTACATATACACAGTGGAATATTACTCAGCCATAAAAAGGAATGAAATTGGGCCATTTGTAGAGATGTGGATGGATCTAGAGACTGTCATACAGAGTGAAGCAAGTCAGAAAGAGAACCACAAATATCATACATTAATGTGCATTGATGGAATCTAGAAAAATGGTATATAGATGATCTTATTTACAGAATAGAAATAGAACAAACAGATGGATGGCAAGGGGGAAAAGGGAGGGGTGGGATGAATTGGGAGATTGGGATTGATATATATATACACACACACACATACTATTGATACTAGGTGTAAAATAGGTAGCTAATGAGAACCTACTGTATAGCTCAGGGAACCCTACTCGGCGCTATGTGGTGACCTAAATGGGAAAGAAATCCAAAAAAGAGGGGATATGTGTATTAAATCCCAAAGGAAATCAACCCTGAATATTCATTGGAAGAACTGATGCTGAAGTTAAAGTTCCAATACTGTGGCCCCCTGATACAAGGAGCTGACTCATTAGAAAAGACCCTGATGCTGGGAAAGATTGAGGGCGGGAGGAGAAGGGGACGACAGAGGATGAGATGGTTGGGTGGCATCACCGACTCAATGACATGTGTTTGAGCGAACTCCAGGAGAGAGTGAATGACAGGGAAGCCTGGTGTGCTGCAGTCCAAAGGGTCACAAAGAGTTGGACGTGACTTAGAGACTGAACAACATAGATGCTTCACTTTGCTGCACAGTAGAAACTAACACAACACTGTAGGGCAGCTATACTCCATAAAATTTTTCTTAAAAAGCACTGAGACTTCCTTTCAAATCCTATGGGCTATATTAGGTGTCCTGTACAGACAGCGTTTTGTGTTCTAACATGTACAGACACAAATACCTCTCCATGGAGCCAAAAAGTACCATGATGTTAGCCTTCATGGTGCCTGGCCCAGGGCTGTTCACCTGAGACAGTTCAGATGACTGGCTATACTGGAATCATGGCAAAGAGTCAAAACCACAGATCAGACTTTGGAGAAACCTAAAACTACATTTATGATAAGTGGGGCAAAAGGAGAAAGGAAGCATGCTGTGTGCTGGGAGCAGAGTCTGGGGACAGCAGAAGAAAGAATGGAGGGAGACCCCAGGTAAAGGCTGATCGTGGGCCGGCTCCTTCTTCTGGACCTCACACTGGACACTGCACAGGAACTCATGCCCATGACAGAGGGTCATGAGGGGGCCCAACTCCTCTATTCCGTATGGTGTGGGGGCTGAGCACACAGGAGCTTCCAAGCTCAGCGGGTCTGGGTGGAAATTCAGCTTTCATTGCTTATAAGTTATGAAGCCTTGGACAAGTGGCTTGATCCTTCCAAGCTTCATTTTCCTTATCTGTCAAATAGACATAAGAGGAATATATACCCTCTAGTGTGGTTGAGGGACAGATGAGATCTTTCACATCAACTGCTTAGCATAGGGCTTGTACCCACAATAACATAGGAGGCAGCAACAATGCAGAAGTGGTGCTGCTTAATGCAAGCCTGCTGTGCAATGAGTCCAGCAGCCTGATGTGCTTTTCCACTGGAACCAGATCTTAAGAGCTACTGGTTGTTAAATCGATTTCTAGGTCTTCTATCTGGGCCATTACATGGACACACAACAGCTTGTCTCTGGACCATCAGTCGATATATACCTTCCTCAGCATACGCACCTATCATATGGTGCTGAACACTGTCAGCCCCTCCCCGCCCACCCCCATTCTGATGACTCAGGCACAGGAGAGAGAGAGTAAAGGAAACTGAGGAGGGGGTGAAAAAGGAACAGACTCAGAATCACGCACAGGGTTTTAAATCGCCGACTTCTGCTGACATTTCTTCTGTGCAGAAGCACAGCTGGCAGGCTTTTCCGTTTGGAGACACGGCCGACAGTTTCCCCACAATGGGGATGCAACTGGCAATCTTCCTACAGAGTAAGGCAGATGGCAGTTTTCCTTCAGAGGTATGTGCAGGCCACAGTTTTGCCCCTGGAGAGGAAAGGCTCACTGATTGAGATGCAGCCAGTAATCTTTACTATACAGAAGACACATTGAATAATTTTGTCCAGCAAGAGAAATGGCCAACAGTTTTCCCACGGTGGGTAAGAATGCCCATGGACCAATAATGCTCGCCTTTATCCAGTGAAGGACAGCGAGAGAAGTTTAAGATTTAATTAGTGGCTATTGTACTACCGTGGGCATAATGACATAGTCTCCAGACATGAGCTGGAGACTGGAGCTTGGATCAGATGAAGACTCAGCAGATTCTGAACTGGGAAACGACCAAGCCCAGTGGGCTCTACTTTTACAATTTGTTTTTCATACAGACCTTCACTAATTCTACAAATGATTGTTTAACAGTGAACACTGTAGCAAGACAATGCATATCAGGATGGAGCAGGAACAGTTCATCTAGGAGAGAACTGTGGTCTCTGATTTTGTATAACTGTTTCCATGATATTTCTGCATGTATTATAATTCATAAATGTCATCTCTTTTAATAAATAATCATTTGGAGACTTCCCTGGTGGTCCAGTGGTTAAAGATCTGCTTTGCAATACAAGGTACACAGGTTTGATCCCTGGTCGAGGAACTAAGATCCCACATGCTGTGGACCAACTCAGCCCACGAGCTGCAACTACTGAGTCCACGCACCAGAGCTAGAGAGTCCCTGCACTGCAGTGAAAGATTCCACGTGATGCAGCAAAGATCCCACATGCCGCCACTAAGACCCGAGGCAGACAAATAAATAAATAAATATTGAAAAATAAATCATCATTCAAAGTGAAGATATAATGAGTCAAAAAAATTTTTTCCAGATAGAAAAAAATGGACCTAAAATTCTCCGGAGGGCAGAAATGATGAGACAATCTGGGGTGGTGCAATCTCAGCTGCTCTGATTGCATAAGACTTAACAGGGAGCTGAACCTTAAATCATCAGTCAACTCTAGATAGATCAGAGGTTGGCAAACTTTTCCTGTCAAGGGCCAGGCAGCAAATATTTCAGGCTTTGAGGGCCCTCTAGTCCCTGTTGCAACTGCTCAATCCTGCCTCTGTGGCATGAAAACAGCAGAGATATATAAACAGATGAGCGTCTATTCCAATGAAGCTCTACTCATGGACACTGTAATCTCAATGTCATCTAATTTTTATGTGTCATGAAACAGCCTTCTTTTTTTGATTTTTTGCTCAACCATTAAAAAAGATGTAAAAACCTTATTCTTTGCTGGCGTTGTGCCAAAGCAGGAGGTAGGTCAGACATGACCTGCAGACCAGAGCTTGCTGACTGTTGATGAATACATTTCAGGGTTGTAGGGTGCTTCCTGTGCTAGACAGGGAATCAGCATGAGTTCGTGCCTGGGTGATACATATATCTGAGGGGACAATGGGAGCCTGGGACTAGCAGTACAGATTGCTCGTGTGGGAAGGCTGGAAGATGAGATCATTGCTTAGGAAGATTTGCCAAGATTTACTAAGGAATATCTCTCTGCTGATACAGGAGATGTCAGTGGTCTTTGGAGCCGACATTTGGTTGGAACCCATGTGCCACCATTTACAGGCTGGAGTGTCTTTGTTAAGTTTTTGTACCGAAGATTCAGTTTCAATACTTTCAGTATGCAGACATCTGTTCCCGTTTTTGCAAGGTTTTCAGAATCCACGTAGCTCAGGCGACAAATACTAGTGTCACGTACTCTTCAACCAACGTATTTTGACTGACTGGTAGGTGTGAGGTGCTCTGATAGGTGCTGGGGTTACAAGAGTGAGCTGGATGGAAAAGATCTTGTGCTCTTTGGCACTTTGGCACTTCCTTCAACAAAGAGTGGGCCCATTTACTTGGGCCTCCCCATAGCTGGTGCGGGGGGCACTTTTTCTTTTTCCCTAAAGGAAAAAAGGCTGCTCATTTTCACCCACCCCCCAAAGATGTCTATACCATAATCCCCAGAACCTGTGACTGTGTTACATGCCAGAGGGGAATTAAGGTTGTTGAGTACTTGACTTTAAAATGGGGGCAATTATGTTGGAGCTGCATCATCTGGCTGTGCCCAGTGTAATGACAAGCATCCCTCTGTATGAAGGAGAAGGAGGGAGGAGAGGCTGTGTAAGAGGATGCAGTGTGAGAGGGACTCAGCCATTGCTGGCTTGGAAGATGGAGGGAAGGGGCCAGGAGCCCAGGAAAGTGGGCTGCCTCCAGAATCTCGAAAAGGCAAGAAGCAGACACCTCCCCACCCCCACCCAGAACCTCCATGCAGGAGCCCACCCTGCAGACCCAGCAAGACAAACACTGTGGACTTCTGACCTCCGGAACCATAAGATGATAACTCTCTAATGTTTCAAGTCACTGCGTTTACTAACTGTGTGGTCATTTGATATAGTAATAACAGGAAATTACTACTCCTCTTTCCCCAGACAGTCCATCCTGGAGTGGGTTACCATTTCCTTCTCTAGGGGATCTTCCCAACCCAGGGATCAAACCCAGGTCTCTTGCACTGCAGGCAGATTCTTTACCATCTGAGCCACCAGGGAAGCCCCCATAAAGGGGGAGATGCGGTTTATGAGCTCTCCCCGCTGACACTGGGCAGCTGCTCTTACTTTTCTGGGCCCCTGCAGCTGCTGGCTCTGCCTTCAGGTCTCTGAAGAGACTGCTCCCTTTCAGCAGCTGCTCCTCTCCAGCTGGCCCAGAAGGCAGACCAGAGCAGGCCAGGCTGGGTTCGCTGCTTTCCAGGGTTCTGGTGAGCCATCACAGCTCAGCCACTATCTCCTCCCAGCATCCTGGTTGCTGCCCGCATGAGCTGACACCATCCAGAAAAACTTGAATACAGTGACTGCAAAGCAGAGCAAGTCAGGCAGCTCAAGGACCATCAGGATTTAGCAGCAGAACATGAGGTTGCGTGTGACCCTGCTGTGCCCATGAGAACTCTTCCCAAAGCAATGCCACATGCCTGCTTAGACATCTACAGTGACACCCCACAACGAATAGCTGGCAGTCCCATCCACTGGGCCTGGCATGCAAGGCCCTTCGTATCAGGCCCTAGATCAGCACTCCAGTGTTACTGCCCAATTCTCACTGGCTCAAACGCTCCATGGCAGCCTGACTGGCCTATTTGTCATTTCTGCTGGGGTCAGAGAACTCCTTTCTCCAGGTGCCAATCAGGTGGTGAAAGAGATGAAGCATGCATGGGTACACACGAGGGAATGCTAGGGACTGTGGCAAACTGGAGTGTCCACACCCTGTTTCCACTCAGCTCCAGCTGACTGTGACCACCCAGAAGTGTTGGTCCGGCATAGCCTGATCATCTCATTTCAAAGTCTAAATTTTTCTGTGGAACCCTGATGCTTCATTTTTAGCAACTAATTAAGAATTTTTAGGATGCAGTTAAACAGAAGTCACCTGTAAGCCCTGTGGGCTGTAGTTTGTGACCTCTGGTTTGCATGCTATACTAATGATGGCTGATGTTTATGGAGCACTTAGCATGTGCTAGGGCTTGATCCATGCTCATTCCCTTCCTGTCTTAGTTCTGTCTGCTAGTACAGAATACCACGGACTGGGTAGCTTATAGACAACAGAAATACATAGTTCTGCATGTTGGAAGTCTGAGAGCAGAGGGCCAGTATGGTCACATTTTGGTGAGGGCCCTGCTCTGAGGTGCAGAGGGTCATTTTCTTGTTGTGTCCACATGGACACACATGTTGTATTCATGAGGGCTCTACCTTCATGACCTCATTATCTCTCCCAAAGGTCCTACCACCTCATATTAACTGTGACATTGGGAGTTAATATATCAACATAAATATTGGGGGGCTACAAGCAGTCCAGAATACCATTCTATCTCTGCTTCCTTATTTCTCTGACTCCTATTCAACCATCAGGGCTCACTGTCTCTTCCATGAAGCCTTCCTTGACCACCACTGCATCCTTTCCTTCCTCTCACTGGTTAATGTGGCCACTTTCCATACTTTTCCCTATTACTTACTGTACTGTGCTTAGTCGGTCAGTCATGTTATTACTTGTAAATTCTGAATATATATGTATAAAATAAATATTTATATTATATATATATATATATATATATATATTCAGAATTTACAAGTAAATCATCCCAGTTTAGGGAATGGGATCCACAGAAAGGCAGCACTAGTGATAACGACAGCACGTGCTCCCCACCTGAATGATCTTCATCTCACAGCTCGGCAAACAGAGGCTTGGAGAGACTGGACACAAAGGACCACGTGCTCCCCGCTCTTTGCTCTGGGCTTAGACCTTTCTTCTGAAGGAGCCTCAGCTAGAATCTGTGATCTAAAGACAGGGGAAGTGAGAACCTGTCTGGCTGAAAGCTCATCTGCCAATCTAAAGGCTAAACTTGGCCTCCCATCCACAGGAAAGTTTATTCATGTGGAGCCTAAATGTCCTCCCTTTGTGAGGATTAATCATTTATTAGCCCGGTGGAGTGGGTATCTTTTGGAGAAACATCATTCTGGAGAGACACGTATTGAAGGAGGGCTCTGAGCATCTTGTCGCCAGCTGGCAGCAGGGAAGGGCGGCTCCAGTCCAGACAAGATGATGAGCTGGCAGTGGGTGTCTTGACAGGAGCCTAATGAAGAAATGTGGTAGCAGCAAGGCCCAGCTTTACAAGCCCACATATTTGGTCTTTCACTCTGTGATAGACCTCTCCTTATCGGGGGGCAGAAGGAGGGGGACAAAAGGGTTCATGGGGCTGTATGTCTCCTACTGTGGATTTATGTGTTCCTATAGCCAGTGGGCTTCAGCAACATGACACAGGTCCCTCGGTGCACTCAATACATCACAGGTTAAACTTCTTACCTCCCTGCTTTCTCTTGCTCTCTCTCATAATTTGTTTCCAACAGGAAACTGTGTGCAGCTGCTCCGAGAGAAGCTCAGACTCCCCGGGGAACCTCTGCCCAGGTGGCAGACACTGAGAGTGTGTGGCCCTTATTAGGGGTGATTGCTGGAAAGCTGGTTGTCATGGCACCGTGAGGCCAGGGCTGCACTCCCAAGATGCCCCCATTTTCTAGGCTGTCTCCATAATCACTGCGATGAGAGGCGCAAACACGGAAAGGGAGAGAGGAGCAGCTCCCTGCTGACAGTCCTATCCTTGCAGAGCAGGGACAAGGAGGGTCTGGCTGGGCACGGCCCAAGCGCACAGCACGGAGGGATGCTGGTGGGGGCTGCTCGCTGCCTCAGTGTCTTCCCTATGCTGTGCCTGTGTGTTCTCAGCGCTGGCTTTCGACAGGAAAACACTGCTCTTGACTTACTGACAGTCAGTGTTGTGCCTGAATGCTCCTGGAACTTGCATACATGGAGAGGTCAGAGCTACTGTCTTCAAGTAGATGGAGTCATTGCCTCCCACCCAGACACTGTGCTAACTATGTGTGATAGTCCATTCGACTCTCACAACCTGCCTGCTTTACACTTTAGCAGATGTGAGATCTTTTACAAACATGTCTCATTCATTCATTCATTCATTTAGTATGCTCTAGTAGACATGATACATCAGAGAGCCATCTATCTTTATCCTAGGCCAGGAAGAGGCAGAGCTAGGATGTAAACCCAGCTCTGGCCCTATAGCTGGACACTACTGTCCCCCTATTCTGCATCATTTCTCCTCCAGTTCAATGTTTAGAGAGGGTACCCCTGTCTGGGGCTCACAGATACAGGGAGGCCCCCTGTCTCACCTCCGAGGGCATGGTCCTAGTAAAATGAACTAAATTGGTCTAAGGCTTAAACCTCTGATTTGGACTTCATTAGCTGTGTGTTCTCACTGACCACAGAGAATTAACCACAGCAGAGATGTCTCTTAATGGACCTAACATCATGCTCCAGTGGCAATGTACAGAAGAGTCATCAGCTTTGTTGAGCACCTTATTACCTGCTAGGCCCTCCCCCTGGCTCTAGACATACCATCACCACTTTGAGTCCTCTGGGACCTGGAAGCCTCTGGTTTTGGATGCAGAGAGAAGACACATTTTGCAATCACTGGAGCAAATAAAGGCTTTATCCCTTAGCAAGCACTTTAATGCTTAATGACCAGGACAAGGGGAGGAGGGACTGTGCCCAGTTCTCATTTTTAATTTGGCTGAAGAGTAAGAGATCTCTTCATCTCCACTGTGGACTCATGCCATGCCTACTGGGTCACCCTAAGTAGGCGGCTCAGAAAACAAGGGCACCATAGTGTGTTGATTTCCTGGAAGCCAGACTCTACTAGTGAGATGCCTGTGCTGTTCTCTGCTCTCCAGGTACCTGGCCTACCCAGCTTCCTCCCACTCTGGCCCAGGGGGGCAATAATGGGAAGGCTTTCTAGACATTATCAACAGCATCAACCCCGGGCTGTACACTGGGGTTTAAAATCTAGGCTCCACCCTTGACTCAGTCCTTGACTTCATATAAATTACTTGCTTTTTTGAGTCTCCACTTTCTCATCTGTATCTCTGCACTCCTGGATTATTGTGATAAGAATAAAACATTTATAAACAAACACTGACTGCTTACTGTGGGCCAGGCATTATCTCATTGAGTCCTCACAACTCAATTATGCAGACTCTGTTATTGTCCTCATTTTATAGAGGGAAAGACTGAAGCTTCAAGAGAAAGGTCAAGTTCAAGTCCAAGAAGTTCAGGATACCCACACTGGGTTTGTCTGACCCTAGAACCAACACCATTGGCCAAGACAGCATGCAGGGGATCTCCTGCATTTCGAATGTTCGTCTTACGCCCCTTTGCTTTTACGAAAGACCTATGCCAGTATCTGTTTCCGCTAACCTAACTAAAAGAAATCTAAAGAGGATTTTCACTTTTATGAAAAAAGCTAACATTCAATACTTTTATTTACATATGGTTTAAGAAAAGAACACATACCACATTTTATCTATTATTAGATCTTTTATAAACATGTCTAATTCATTCATTTGTTCATCCATCCATTCATTTACTATGCTTTAGTAGCCATGATACATTGGGCCCTATCCTCAAAATGCTTCTACTTCTTAACAACCTTTCTTGGTGCTAGTGACCATATTTTGTAGCAACATAGATTTGTAGTTTTTTGCCCTTGTGATGACACGAATAGAGAAGGTTCTCAGTAAACAGTGACTGAAAAACGCTACATGTCAGGACTTTGGGGGAACATGTAGGATACCTTGAGGATGATGTTTGACATTGCAATTCATTTTAACATCTGACACTGTGTTCAGAGTAAACATTATTTGGTCAGCATTTTCTCTCTTTGATGTTGGGAACCTAAATTTCAAATTCACCTTTTAAATGAACTTGCTATTAGAAGCCTTCTATAATTTCACATCGTCTTATCCCACCACGGTAAGTACACTGGAGCAGTAACTGCATCATATGAGGCTGTCTATCCCATTGTGTTTAGCACAATACCTTCCTCACACTTATTGACCCATTCCTTGCTTTGTTTGATCTCTCCATCTTTTTCCTAAGCTTGATGATCCCATTTATCTTAGATGTAACTCTTCCATTTCCCTACATTATAGGGGTTTTTGAATGACACCAAAATTTCAAGATGAGCTAGTTGACCCCAGGATTAAGGATGCCATCCAAGAGATAAATCCTATTTAAATCCTAATGTTCAGGTTAAAGATATAAGAGAAGATAAAGTCAAGTATCATTATAAGCCCCCTAGGGATGAGCATTCCCCTGCCCTCTGCTGCCTCCGGGCTGTGCTTGATGATGATGGCAGGCCAGCAGGTGCCCTGAGTAATTTAGCAGATAAAGGGACCTGCACGGATGGGGCCGAAAGCTGCTTGACTGGACAGCTGATCTCACAACTCAGTTATCGATGCCACCTACAGAGCTGTCAAAGTAGAATTATGTGAACCGCACAGGGGGCTTACATTAGATGATATACTTAAACATGTGTCAATTACACACGAGAGGGTCCCCCCTTCCCTTCTGTATCCTCCAGTGCTGGCCAAGCACTGAAGGCGGCTGAATTCATTACATGAAGCAAGAAACAAACCCATGATAAACCATGATCTTTGTGAGCGTATTAGATTCATCTTTTCTGTGGTTGATTTTCTCAGCCTGTAGAAAGGAAGAAAGACTCTGAACTCAAAGGGTTTTATAAAGATCAATTAAGATAACAGACGAGGGGCTCCCCTGGAGGCCCAGTGGTTAAGACTGTACCCTTCAATTGCAGGGGGTGTGGGTTTGATCCTTGGTTGGGAAACAAAGATTCTACATGCTGCATGGTGCAGCCAATAAATAAATAAAAAGATAACAGATGAGAAGGGGTTTTGTAAACGGTAAAGTGCTAAACAGTTAAAAAAAAGAGTGCAAATGTTAGTCACTCAGTCGTGTCTGACTCTTTGCGATCCCATGGACTGTAGCCAGTCAGGCTCCTCTGTCCATGGGATTCTCCAGGCAAGAATACTGGAGTGGGTTGCCATGCCTTCCTCCAGGGGATCTTCCCAACCCAGGAATCAAACCTGGGTCTCCTGTGTTGCAGGCAGATTCTTTATCATCTCAGCCAACAGGGAAGCCCAAACAGTAGAAGGTAAACACTTAATCATTTTATGCTTTGCTTTTTCACGTGAGTCTCCAGTCCATGGAATTTGTGTTTCCACCCCATACTGTCCCTCCCCTCGTCTTTGCCAACTCACTCACTGCCCTTCATCAAGGCATGTGCTGGCATCATCCTAGATTTTTCCCTCAACCTCACCTTCCATGTCTAGTTTTTTTTTTTTGTTTTTGTTTTGAGTCTTTAAACTGGAGATTATCATACTAAGTGAAGTAAGTCAGAGGAAGGCAAATATCATATGATAGCATTTATATGCAGAGTCAAAAAGAATGATACAAAAAAACTTATTTACAAAATAGAAACCGACTCATAGAATTAGAGATGAATTTATGGTTACCAGGAGGGAAGGGAATGGGGGAGGGATTCATTGGAGTTTGGGACTGACATATACACACTACTGTATTTAAAATGGATAACCAACAAGGACCTGGGCTTCCCTGGTAGCTCAGCTGGTAAAAAATCTGCCTGCAATGCAGGAGATCCCAGTTTGATTTCTCGATAGGGAAGATCTGCTCAAGAAGGGATAGGCTACCCACTCCAGTATACTTGGGCTTTCCTGGTGGTTCAGCTGGTAAAGAATCTGCCTGCAATGCAGGAGACCTAGGTTCGATCCCTGGGTTGGGAAGATCCCCTGGAGAAGGGAATGGCTAACCACTCCAGTATTCTTGTCTGGAGAATTCCATGGACTATTCAGTGGGGTTGCAAAGAGTTGGACATGATTGAGCGACTTTCACTTTCAACAAGAACCTACTGTATAGTACAGGGAACTCTGCTCATATTATGTAACAACCTAAATGATAAAAGAATTTGAAAAAGAATAGATATGTCTATATGTATAACTGAATCACTCTCCCGTATACCTGAAACTAACACAACACTGTAAATCAACTATGAAAAGTCAAAACGTTAGTCACTCAGTCATGTCCAACTCTGCGACCTTGTGGACTGTGGCCCACCAGGCTCCTCTCTCCATGGGATTCTCTAGGCAAGAACACCGGAGTGGGTTGCCATGCCCTCCTCCAGGAGATCTTCCCAACCCAGGGATCAAACCCAGGTCTCCCACATTGCAGGCAGATTCTTTACCATCTGTAATCGACTATACTCCAAAATAAAAATTAAAAAAAACTCAAACAATTCCTGTTAATTTTACATTCCAAATGTAACCCAAATCAGCCTAATCTAGTCCAAGCCACTGTCACCTCTTGCCTGGACCATTTTGATGGCTTTCTAACTCTTCTCCCAGCACTCACTCTTCCTCCTGATGCTTCAGTCTTTTCATAGCAACAGAGTGATATATTTACAAGTATAACTGTGGATCACCACAAACTGTGGAAAATTCGGAAAGAGACGGGAATACCAGACCACCTGACCTGCCTCTTGAGAAATCTGAATGCAGGTCAGGAAGCAATAGTTATAACTGGACATGGAACAACAGACTGGTTCCAAATAGGGAAATGAGTACATCAAGGCTGTATATTGTCACCCTGCTTATGTAACTTATATGCAGAGTACATCATGCGAAATGCTGGGCTGGAGGAAGCACAAGCTGGAATCAAGATTGCTGGGAGAAATATCAATAACCTCAGATATGCAGATGACACCACCCTTATGGCAGAAAGTGAAGAAGAACTAAAGAGCCTCTTGATGAAACTGAAAGAGGAGAGTGAAAAAGTTGGCTTAAAGCTCAACATTCAGAAAACTAAGATCATGGCATCTGGTCCCACCACTTCATGGCAAATAGATGGGGAAACAGCAGAAACAGTGTCAGAGTTTATCTTTTTGGGCTCCAAAATCACTGCAGATGGTGAATGCAGCCATGAAATTAAAAGGCTCTTACTCCTTGGAAGAAAAGTTATGACCAACCTAGACAGCATATTAAAAAGCCAAGACATTACTCTGCCAACAAAGGTCCATTGAGTCAAGGCTATGGTTTTTCCAGGAGTCATGTATGGATGTGAGAGTTGGACTATAAACAAAGCTTAGCACAGAAGAATTGATGCTTTTGAACTGTGGTGTTGGAGAAGACTCTTGAGAGTCCCTTGGACTGCAAGGAGATCCAACCAGTCCATCCTAAACAAAATCAGTCCTGAATATTCATTGGAAGGACTGATGTTGAAGGTGAAATGCCAATACTTTGGCCACCTGATGCAAAGAACTGACTCATTGGAAAAGACCCTGACGCTGGGAAAGATTGAAGGCAGGAGGAGAAGGGGATGACAGAGGATGAGATGGTTGGATGGCATCACCTACTCAATGGACATGAGTTTGAGTAAACTCTGGGAGTTGGTGATGGACAGGGAGGCCTGCCGTGCTGCAGTCCATGGGGTTACAAAGAGTCGGACATGACTGAGAGAATGAACTGAACTGAACTGAATAATGTTACATGTTATCACTTATAACAAAACCCTACCAAATTTTCCTTCTTAAATAAAATAAAAGCCAAATTCTTTTCCTTTGCCTACAGGGCTATGTTGCCTCACTCTCAAGCCTTTTGCATAGAATCCAACAGAGATGAGGACCCAGGGGTGTTGGAAGTGATTACCCTGAGTGAAGAGTGCTCCTATGATCTGAGCCACCAGCCTCCTCCTCCCATTTCCCCTCATCCTGCTCCTTCTCATGACACTATTGGCAGCCAGATTGGCTTTCCTTCTGCCTGTTGACCTGCCAAGCACAGCGCAGATTCACAGCCTCTGCATCTGCTGCTGCGGCTTCTCCAGGAACACTTTCACCAAATCTTGCGTTATCTTATTCACCTGTGTGTTTGTTGTCTCTCTTACTGTGCCTGGATAGAGTGCCATGTGGGCAGGAGGGACCATTTACTTAGTGCCCGAAACAGCCCCTGGCACACCGTAGCAACAATAAATATTAAATAAATGAATAGTAGGTTGATTACCATCATTTCATAGACTTCTTTTCCCTTTAATTGTCCACAAATTCCAAAGCATTCTCAACACTCGAAATGAGTGAACATGGATGGGGTCAGCCCCTCTTCGGTGCGAACCTCTTCACTGGTGTAAGAAGCAGCTCTGGGTGCCTCCTCTAGTTGTCCTGCAAGCATTTACTTAGTAGCTCCACTAAGTAAAGTGTTGAAGGGAAAAATCAAAAGCCTTAGCCATTATGGAGGAACTATAATATGGAGGGACAGATAGAAATGGAAACAGGTAATTTCAACCTGTCAGATCAGGTGCTCTGATGGAGGGCCCTTAGCCTACTTGGTGACCTTGAAGAGTATGGTAGGCAGAATAATGACTTCTCAAATATGTCCATGTCCTAATCTCCAGAACCCATGAATATGTTCCCTTTCTTGGTAAAGGGGAATTAAGACTGTAGATGGAATCAAAGTTGCTCATCAGCTGACCTTAAAATAAGGAGATTGGCCTGGATTACCTGTGTGGGCCCATTGTAATGGCAATGGTCCTTATAAGTGGAAGAGGAGAGTCAGAGTGACAAGACAAGAGAAGGATGTGTTCCCCTGTTGCTGGCTTTCAGATGGAGAAAGGGACCATAAGCCAAGGAGTGCAGATGGCCTCAAAAAAGTGGAAAAGGCAAAGAAACATCGTCCCCTAGAGCCTTCAGAAGGGAACACAGCCCTCCCAACACCTGGATTTTAGCCAATGAGATCCATGTCAGACTTCTGACATACAGAACTATAGTACAGCAGCTACAGGAAACGAAATACAAGGAGGAAAGGTGAACTTTGATATCCTCTCTGGTGGGGTAGTCTCAAGAGACTCAGGACTTCAAGGAGATCACACCAGTCAATCCTAAACGAAATCAACCCTGAACATTCACTGGAAGGACTGATACTGAAGCTGAAGCTCCAATACTTTGGCCACCTGATGTGAAGGGCCGACTCTTTGGAAAAGACCCTTATTCTGGGAAAGACAGAGGCAGAAGGAGAAGGGGGTGACAGAGGATGAGATAGTTGGCGTG
Source organism: Okapia johnstoni (assembly GCA_024291935.2). NCBI lineage: Eukaryota > Metazoa > Chordata > Mammalia > Artiodactyla > Giraffidae > Okapia > Okapia johnstoni. Next base: position 49,906,354 of record CM044316.1, read on the forward strand.
CTGCAGTCCACAGGGTCGAAAGGAGTCGGATACAACTTAGAAACTGAACAACAATGACTGGCAGGAAGAGACGGGCTATTTTAAGACGCATCCTGCCCTGCTCAGAGCCCTCTCCAGGCTCTGTCTGCCCAGCGGCCCTCCCTGGGGAAAATTTCTCCCAGGTATTCCCTTGACGGGGGTTCTCTTGAACCTCAAGTTGAGAATGCTCACCCAGTGTCTGTGACTGCTTTGTCAGTGATGGCTTGTCACGAATGATGATGATAGGCAAGTGCCCTTGAGACATGCCAAGCACAGAGCAGCCACAGTCACATCTAACCTTGGGCCAACCTTTCCTGTCCTGTGTGTCTCTGGGGCTGCAGCCACATGCCGGAGCCAGTGTCAGCCTCCCCTGTCTTTCCATCCCAGACCCCTCGAGGGGGAGAGGGCAGGGCCTGGGACAGTGTTAACTGCTAATGAATGACACTTGCCTCCAAAATTAATAAGCTTTCCCTTTCTTAGGAAATCCACTCAACTGGAGTCGCCAGGATGACTAATTGACAGAACTGGTTAAATTAATCAAAAATGGAAATGAGGAAGAGGGGAGGGATTCTATTTTTACTGCGAGGCTTGGGCCTTGCCTGCTCTGCTGCTAATTGCCGCTAAGCTTGAATGGGGGAAATGCTGGATTGGGGGGCGGGGTTCAGTGAATTCTGCAGCTTGGAGCAAGGCTCTGGCTCTTCTCCAGGAGAGGGGTGGGTGGGTGTCTGTGTCTGTTTGTAATCTTGTCATCAGGCAAAATCATTTTAATGAAGGGTTTTGTCGTTTTAACCTAACCAAACTCCCCTGAAATAGACACTGTTAATTACGCCCCCAATCAATACTGAACCCCTTTTGGAAGCTGTGTCAAACCTCAGAGGTTTGAAGATGCATTGCAGCTGTAGCCAGGGCTGATGCCTTTGGACACATTCCATCAGAGATCAGGGGAATGAGCCATAGGTTTATTAAGGGATCCAGTGACCTATAGGGCCGGGACTTGGCAATTAAGTGTAGATGAAGGTGATGAATGAGACAGTGGATTTCATGTTCTGCGTAAAGGCTGAGTTATGCTGCCATTGGAAATTGCTGGGTTGAGGAATCCAGCCCATGGGGACTGTATAAAATGGAGTTCTGTTAAATTATCTTTCTGAATGTTAGAAAAAGATCACACTCTTTCTCCTGCTGTCAAATATACCCAGGAAAAGAATTTGGGAAGCAGATAGACGTGGGCTCAAATCTTGGGTCTTTCACTGTGATCTGGGGCAAGTTTCTTTCTTTTTTTTATTTGAACAATGTTTTGATAGTTTCAGGTGAATAGTGAAGGGATTCAGCCATACACATATACATGTATCCATTCTCTCCCAAGCCCCCCTCCCATCCAGGCTGTGGGGTAAGTTTCTTTCCCTCTCTGTGCTTCATCTGTAATCTGGAGTTACTAAAAACCAATCTGCTTTGGTTGCTCTGAGACTTAACTGAACTACAGAAGGGCTCAAAGCTAACATTCAGCCCCTTCCACTAGATGCATCTTTGGTGGGGAAAATGGAATTTCTGATTTAGATTGTTAGGTTAGGCATCCAACTTTGCCCCTTTCACACCGAAAACCAAGTTGTTTTTCCAATGATGACACCATTCACTAACACGTCTCAGACTTTCAGGCTTAAAGTGCTTATACCTTTTGCTGACAGAATGGAAAAGTCAGACTGTGTGCACACCAGGCCTGTGATGGGCAGATTTAAGTGCACGGCAGGGTTGCTGCCGACTACCTCCTGGACAGCCAGCCCATCTTGATTTTATCTGATGGAGGGAATTTCTGCGGCCATGTCTCGAGCTGCCTATTTGCCAGTGTGGAAGGGCCTTGGGGCAAGAATAGAATGACGTTGGGGAGCAGAGTGACCAGTAGAGCCAATACAGGAGGCCAGGTGCCGTAGGACTGCCCATCACCACTGCTTAGAGGAGCCCTGGCTCCTCACTCGGGCCTTCAAGACCCTGTGAGGCCAGCCTCCCCTCCTGCAAGTCCCCAGCACAAGCCACTCCCTGACAACAGGATGGGACCTCTAGGGCAGGTAATGAGTGGGGCAGGTCTAGCCAAATGATGACAGAATTAAGATGCAACTGAGGAACGTGTCCTGTGTCATCAGACTCTGAGCCTGGTGCTTGCACAGCCATTGATTTCATCCAGCAGATGTGCACTGGGAACCTTCTATGTGCTGGGCAGTCTGCTAGCTGCTCTGACTTTAATTAACTAGTTAATGTCCAGAGATTTCCATGAGACAAAATCATATACTCACTTCTCTGCTTTCACCTTTCTTGACCTCTCAGAAGCATCTGACACAGTTGATCCCAGGATCTTTCTAAATCATTCTCTTCTCTTGGCTTATATGCCTACCACTCCCTCCCTCCAACTCTGCTCCTCGGTTTTCCTCTTACCTCCCTAGCAACTCACCCTCAGTCTCTTAAGAGGCTGCCCGCTTCTCCCCCGACCCCACTGGTAAATGCTTGGCCTCCATCCTGGGCTCTCTGCTCCTCTGCATCTACACCTCTTTCCTACATGGCTTTAAAACCATGAGATACCCATGACTCTACATTTCTATCCTCCAGCCCAGACCTCTTCCCTGACTTCCAGACTCAGGTATCCAACTATTATCAGACTTCTCTAACTGGGTGTATCACAGGTGTCTCAATCTGGACATATTCAAAACAGAACCCTTGGTCTTTCCACATCAAACCCTTTCCTTCCTGTCTCATCAGGGTATGTTACCACTATACCCTCGGGAGCTCCAACCAAAACCCAAGTTTTCTCAGGATCCTCCCTTTCTGTCACCTCTCCACTTTCAGCCTCTCAGCAAGTCCTCTCAGCTTTATCGCCTCAGTAGACTCTGTGTGTATCCACTCATCACCCCGTCACTACCCCACCACCTGTCACAGCCACTATCATTTATTTCTGGATCATGGTATGAGCCTCCTAACTGCTTCTAGGCCTGCCAATCTTTTTTCAGAATTCTTTTAAGACCATAAACAGAATATTCACTTCCCTGCTTAGAGCTGTCTATTAGCTTCTGTCACACCTAGAATGAAATCCAGCACTCTGGTGATTTCTAGAGTATAAGAGGGGGCTCCCCATGCTCTGGTATCATTTCCCCAGTTTCCTCATCTACCTAATTTCTGGCCCCCATAGGGTTGTCAGGACCTCCTTAGCTACTAGTCATATGTTATAGGTGAGCAAATATAGACACAGGTGAAGTAACCTGTTTAAGATCACCCAGTTAGGTCATGGATGTAGACTGATAGTGAATACCACTTTGATTTTCCTCCCCTCTTTTGGCCCTGTCTCTGAGTTTACTCTCAGTTTAGTTTGACAGAAGGGAAGAAACAAAGCTGACATGATCTGGGCTGTGCTTCTAGGCAATGCTATAGAATGAACGACTGTGTCCCTTTAAATCTGTGTGCTGAGGGACTTCCCTGGTGGTCCACTGGCTAAGACCCTGCACTCCTGATACAGGGGGCCCAGGTGCAATCCCTGGCCAGGGAACTAGATCCCACATTCCAAAACTAAGAGCCCACATGCTGCAATGAAGATCTCTCATGGCACAGCTAAGATCAGGTGCAGCCAAAAAAAAAAAAAAAAAAAGAAATTCTTACACTGAAATGTAACGCCCAGTGTGATGGTATTTGAAGAGGGGTTGGGGAGGTGATTCGGTCATGAGGTTTGAGTTCTCATGAATGTGATTAGTGCCCTTATGTAAAAGAGACTCCAAGGTACCCTCACATCCTTCTGCTGTCCAAGGACCCAGCAAGAAGATGGCCATCTATGGACCAAGAAGTAGGTCTGCACCACACGCTGAATCTGCTGGCCTTATCCTGGACTTCTTAGCATCCAGAACCAAGAGACAAATGTCTGTTGTTTAAGCCACCCAGTCTGTGGTATTCAATTACAGCAGCTTGAATGGACTAAGACAGGAGACTTCATCCTAGGTTCCACACTGCCTTGCCCGTCCTAGGACCTAAAACAGGTGCTGTCCAGGGTGTGTGTGGAGGGAATCCCTTTTGTCCATCTTGGAGCTGAGGCACCCAGCAGGCTCTCTGGTTAGCCACCAAGCTTCTTCCAATTAAAGAAGTAAAACTGCAACCTTGGGGAGAATCTGGAAAATAGGAAAACTGTCTGCATTTCTGTGCTCTGACACCATCCCTTTCATGAACACTCCCCTTGTCCTTATCTTCACACTGCTGAATTCAGGATGGGTTTGTAACCCTGCATTCTGCTTTAACATTTATCATAAGCATTTCCCCGCATGCTCCATCTTTAACTGTGTCCAAAGGTCGCTGGCAAGTCACATCTCTATGGCCCTTCATGGAACGCCTTTCTCAATTCCCACTCCCATTTGAGGATTCCACTTGCTAGTTTTCTTAAAATGACTTATTTAAATTGAAGTAGAGTTGATTTACAATATTGTGTTAGTTTCAGGTGTAGAGCGAAGTGATTCAGTTATATATACATATTTCATATTCTTTTCTGTTACAGATTATTACAGGATATGAAATACAGTTCCCTGTGCTATACTTTAGGTTCTTGCTTTATTTTTTAAAATCTACTTTATATTCAGTGGTGTGTATCTGGCAATCCCATACACCTAAGCTTCTGCTTTTCTTATATGTTGTTAAAACAAACTCTTACTCAGGATGCTTATGTATGATTTTTGAGTAGGAAACAGACTTCTTAGCACCTCATCACCTCTAAAATCAGTTCCTGCCTGCATGCATGCTAAGTCACCTCAGTCGTGTCCAACTCTTTGAGACCCGTGGACTGTAGCCCACCAGGCTGCTCTGTCCATGGGATTCTCCAGGCCAGAATACTGGAGTGGGTTGCCATGCCCTCCTCCAGGAAAATCAGTTCAAGTCCCCTTTATTCATTATGCTTCCACACCACATGAACATACCCCGACATCATCACTATGAAACACATGGGGAGGTGCAGAGGCCCCACATACAGGTTACTGCCCTGCCCTCTGGTCCCCGCCTCGTTCAATAAGAGCCACGTGCACTGTGTGCTCATGATGGGTTGGGCTTGCACCAAGTGCCCCAGGGCCATGCCCACTTTTCACCCTCACCACCTTCGGGAAAGGATCAGCATTGGCAACCTGCTCAGGCTGCCTGTGGTGAACAAGGCCGGGACCCACCCCTGGATCTGTTGGCCTCAGGGACTGTGCTCTGGATCATTTTCAGGTCTTCTTTCATGGGCCAAATTGTGTACCCCCTCCCCCAGATTCTTACATTGAATCCTAATCCTCAGTGGTTCAGAATATAACCATATTTGGAGGTAGGATCTTTAAAGATGTAATTAAATTTAAAAAATGAGGTCATGAGGGATGACCCTAATCCAGTATGACTAGTGTCTTATAAGAAGGACAGTTTGGGACCCAGACATATGCAGAGAGATGACAGGAAGACACAGGGAGAGGATGGTCAGAAGCAAGCCAAGGGGGGAGCCCTGGAAGAGATCCTTTCTCCATGGTCTTTAGAGGAAACCAACACTGGTGATGCCTTGGTCCAGGACTTCTAACCTCCAGAACAGGGAGACAATTACATTTTGTTTTTTAAGTCACCCAGCCCATGGTACTTTGTTATAACAACTCTCATAACTGAAAACCCCTTCTTTCAATGGCCTTTTCCCACCCGCCTGCCTTTCTACCACAGTTGCTCAGTGAAGCCTCACTTGTAGCTGGTCATTATGCTAAGTGTTGGTAATGCAGTGGTTGGTAAAAGAAATGAAGTTCCTGCCTTTATGGGGGCTTCCCAGGTAGCGCTACTGGTAAAGAACCTGCCTGCCAATGCAAGAGATGTAATGAGATGCGAGTTTGGTCCCTGGGTTGGAAAAATCCCTTGGAGGAGGACGCGGCAACCCACTCCAGTATTCTTGCCTGCAGAATCCCGTGGACAGAGGAGCCTGTGGGCTACAGTCCATGGGGTCTCACAGAGTCGGACAGGACTGAAGTGACATAGCACGCACACATGCCTTTATGGAGACTACATTCTAGCCAGGGAGACAGAGGAAGAAAAATATCTATAGCTGAGAACTAAGAAATATGTAAGGAAATAAAATAGGGTGATGCAGTAGAAATAGAGTGAAGATGGGGAAACAGAGAAGCCCTCTTTGAGAGGTATTTTCCCAGAGACCTAAAAACTGAGAGTAGTCCAGACAAGGGAAGGCACGGTAGGAGGGCATTTCAGGTAGGGGAGAGGCTGTGCAAAGGGCCTGAGACAGGAAAGGGCTGGGTGTGCTGAAGGTGCAGGAAGCAGGCCATTGTGGTCAGACTACAAGGAATTGAGGATGGAAAGGTGGGCAGTGATCAGATTCCTGTGGAGCTTGGAAGAGAGTTTAAATTTAAAGTCTCTCTCATTTCCTTGGTTGTCATTCACCACACCTGGCCAGTTTTTTCACTCAACTCCTAATTGTTGTTTAGTTGCTAAGGGTCTGACTCTTTGCAACCCCATGGACTGTAGCCTGCCAGGCTCCTCTGTCCATGGGATTCTCCAAGCAAGAATACTGGAGTGGGTTGCCATTTCCTCCTCCAGGAGATCCTCCTGACTCAGGATTCGAACCTGTGTCTCCTACATTAGAAGGTGAATTCTTTACCACTGAGCCACCAGGGAAGCCCCAACTCCCAATCCTCACACATTAAAAGGGAAAAGCAAAATTCAGCTCAGCCACCGCTGCTGCCATCAGCACCCTGTTGTTTCAGGCATTAGAATATCAAACTGCAAACACAACCCTTGTCACTACTGCCAGGAGCGATAGAAAAAAAAAATTGAGAGATGAGGAAGAGAATCATCCTTTCCAACCCCTGCTGAGTATGCAGAGTGAGGGACATATGGAAATTAATATATGCAGCTCTGATAGCACGAATCTCCTCGGCATTTTGATTAAACACTGACGGTTATTAAATACCCTCCTTCTCAGAGCTCATCTCCGAAAGCCAATGTTGCTTTTCATTTTGAACTCTGATGAACTGTCTCAATTCCGTTTGCACACCCGGGCTGAATCATGGTCCGCAGAAGGCTGGTGCTGGAGGAGGATGGAGAAAATCAATATGAAATGTCAGGCGCGAGGTCAGATTGAACTTGTTTTCCCAGCTGGCAGGAGCTGGGGCCGCCGCTGCAGCAGCCAAACAAAGGGAGATGCTCACCGAGGAAGGTCGGCACTTTGGACTGAGTCAAGAAAATGAATTTTGTTTGCTCCTTAATTAGATTAGGAGGCTGGCAGCTGGCAATTTTGAGTGCTGTTGGTGTCGGGATGGGGCACGGGGAGGCAAGGATGCGGCAGGGGTCTGCAAATGGCTGGCTAGCTCCTGGCCTCCCTAGGGACTGTCCACTGGGTGCTGCTTCTCCAGGGCTGCGTGGGACCCAGACTGTAGGGAGGAGCAGCATCCAGGGACACCTAAGTGTGTGGGCTCAATGCCTCTCCCCAATATCTTCCTCAGGGAACTTCTCAGTATTTAGGCAGAAGCTCAGAGGTCACTGCCTTGGGTTATAAGGTCCTTGTTATATCCCCTCCCAGCACAAGCCTCGGTTTCACACCACTCATTACAGATATGATGTCGTATCTATCTGGGATTCTCTGATGAATGCATCTTCTCTCCTCAGACAGTGTGATGGTGCATCTTATGCATCGACTTGCCTGGACAATTGGGTGGCCAGATATTTGGTCAGACACGATCCTGTGGTTTTTGCAGGGCTGTTTTTGAATGAATTTAACATTTAAATTAATAGACTGGGTAAAGCAGATTGTCCTTCTTCATGGGGGTGGGCCTTATCCCATCAGTTGAAGATCCGGATAGAACAGAAAGCTGACCCTCCCTCCAGTAAGAGAAAATTCTGCTGCTTGACTCCTTCCAGCCTGGACATCAGTTTTTCCCTGCCTTCGCTGTTGTACTGGAACATTGGCTCTTCTTGGACCACAAGCCTGCTGGCCTGTGCGTTAAAAGTACTTCATCAGCTCTTCTGGGTCTCCTGCAGGAACACTGCAGCTCTTGGGACCTGTTGTCCTCCGTAATTGCATGACCCAAATACTTCTAACAATTATTTCATATTTATATACACATAATACATGCACACACACACATATACATATGTATGTATGTGTATATATATTATACATATATGTATGTGTATATATATTATACATATATATGTATGTGTATATTTATTATACACATATATGTATAAAAGATATATATTTCCTATTGGCTCCATTTCTCTGCAGACCCTCACCAATACTGACCTTCAGCTTCAAGAAGGAAGAAAGCAGACCTGGCTTTGCTCATCACTGTGTCCCAGAGTCAGGTACAGTTCCTCACATATAGTTTATGGTCAATAAGTACTAGTTAAATAAATGAATAATGGAGCTTACATATCTGGAAGGAGGGTTGGAGTTTTGACCTCCTTGTAGTCGCCAGCCTCAAATCGGGGGGACTCAGAAGGAGTACCTGGAGAAGGGCATGGCAACCGACTCCAGTATTCTTGCCTGGAGAATCCCATGGACAGAGGAGCCTGGTGGGCTACAGTCCATGGGGTCACAAAGAGTCGGACACAACTGAAGCGACTTAGCATGCACGCACAGGAGGAGTAACTGTGGTAACAGCTGCTGACATTTGCTGACTTCTGCGTGCCTGACTCAGGGCTCGGCTCTTCTACACACGATGACAGTTACTCCTCATGAATAACCAGCCCTATGAGACAGTTTCATTATCTCTATGTTCAAAGGAGGAGCTTGGGATTCAGAGGGATTCAATAATTTGATTCGGGGGGTCACACAGCTGCTGAGTGTCAGAGCTGAGTTCTGATTCTGACGCTTCTGCTCTAAGCCATTCTAATTCTGGAACTTTTTAGGGCCTTATCCTTTGTCCATCTTGAGTTCAGAGTTCATCGAGCCTTCTAGGCAGCTTCCTCCTCACTACCCAGGCCTTGTGTGGGTCTGTCTGACTCCAGAGCCCAGGCTAGTGTCTGCCACACTGGGCTGTGAACACACCTGGTTTCTTGTGCCGTCTCTGCCATCCACTTTGGGTCGGTGGCCCTTCAAATCCAGTTAGATGACTCATGTCACCTCCCACAGAGCTGGGACCATGTCCCAGACTGGTCCTCACCCCCTCACTCTCTTTCCGTATGGCTTCTTATGAGTCCACAATCCACATGTCATATATGTCAACCCTCAGGCGTAAATTTAGTTATGGAATCAATATTTACTGAGCACCTGTTTGTATGTGAGTCCTTTGTGAAACAATGCAAGCAAAATATTGGGTTAGCTAAAAAGTTCACTTGGGATTTTCTGTAACATCTTATGAAAAAGTCTGAATGAATTATTTGGTCAACCCAATAGATTCAGTACTTTTCCTCTAGAGGGGAAGGATATTGAATAAGTAATATCCATGTGTGATGAATGCCAACCTCTAATATTGCTTTACATCCCCACAGTTATTTTAAAAGAAAATGTTTATTTTTCCCTTTTATTTCTCTTCAATTTCCACAGCTACCATCCTTATCTAGGTTATAAATTTCCACTGTATTGAGACAAAAGCACAACCTTCTAATTCTCCTGTTTCTTCCCACTACCACTGTGTTAATCTTCCATAAAATATAAATTCTATAACTCTGTTCTCCAACCAAATGATCTCCAATTGCTCTTCACATTCTAGCAACTGTGCTTCTCAAACTGGGGCACACGTACGTATCTTTGGAGGTCAGGGAGGAGGAGGAGGAAGAGTATATGGGGTGCACCAAGTAGTATAGGAAGCCATGGATAAATGTTGGATCTTTTGGAAATGTTAATTTTGTTTGAAATTTGGGGATGGGTAGAAATGTAAATATTAAATTAAGTGGAAAGTAGTCATTTTATGGGAATAAAATGTAAAACTCCTGTGAAATTTTAAGATGGAAAAATAAGACTTCAAAGAAAATCCACTGTGGTCAGCATGTCCCCTCAGGTGTTCGGCCTCTGCCAGGTGTGTGGAGTTTTGCCTTTGCTGAGAGCCCAGGCCACCCAGAGCACGTCAGAGAGGCTGAATTGGTTTTCACTGCCCTTCCTTCATAGCAGCAAGGTTTATGGCCTGGCTATGGGAGTGCTGTACCTGGTGCAGAAGTTTAAGAAGAACTACTTATCAGAGGAGCCAGACTCTGGGTATAGAGCAGGTACTCAGTGAAAGAATGAATGAATGAAGGCATAAACTTCTGACTCTGATATTCAACCACTGACTTGATATAAACTATCATACCTATTTGACCTCAGTTTCTTCATATTCCTCTTTAACCCAAGCCCAACACTTCTTGCTAAGACTCTTTAAAGGTGTTACATCACTTCCTAACTTCAGGTTTTTGCCCTGAAGGCTGTGCCCTTGTGTGCATGGCCAAAAACACCCTTCTCTCTATTTCTCACCTAACTAAATCCTACTTGTGCTTCAACATGACTCCTCAGCCTCTGCCTCCCCACTTTGAGGTCTCCCTCCAATGTCCCACGCCCCTACAAATGTCCACACCCCTAATTGTCTCCACCACTCATTTGGGTGTCCCGGGTACATCTTGCCTCATCAGCCAAACTTGACATTGCTTGAGTGTTGGGAGATGTCTTACCTTTCCATTGTACCCCTCAGAATGCTTATAAGTAATGGACAGATCACAGATACAAGAAGATCATGTTGAAGACCTGCCAATTAATTTTAGTCTAGATCTGCAGTTCTCAGCTAGAAGTAATTTTCACCCCAGGATATTTCACAATGTCTGGAGTCATTTTTAGTTGTCACGACTGGCCTTTGCTGCTTGTATCTAGTGTGAAAAGACCAGGTACGCTGAAAAGCACTCTACAATGCATAGGACAGCCACCTCCACCAAAGGAAGAATCCCGTGCCCTTAATTTAACAATGCATTGTTAAGAAATCCTTGTGTTCATTATAGGATCTTCCTAATCTCTTTCCTTGTGTCCCTTTGTTCTCCCAGACAGAACCCAACATCCATCCTTCTTCTTCAATCTAAGCAACTTCTCCAAAAAAATAATTGTAGTCAGATTAGTCTCCTGGTTACTTTAGTGACTGTTTATTGAGTGTGAAAGAAAACTTAAGTCCATTATCATGGTCATTATGATCAGGCTCTTGCATTCCTCCTCAACTTCACCTGTTCCTTCTCCAAGTCATTCCTTATATATCAGCCATATCAGTCCAGCTTGTTGGCTTAAAGATCAATATCAGCACAGACACTAACAAACATTGATAAAGCATCTATCACGAGCCAGGTACTAGTTCAGGTGCTGGGGAAACAACAGTGAACAACACAGAACAAGTCCAAGTCCTCAAGGAGCCAACAGTACAGATCAGTAGTCTTCAAGAGAACCTTCTGCAATGAAGGAAATGTCTTAGGTCAGTCTTAAGTCAGCACTGTCCAATATAGTAGCTACACACAACTCTGAGTACTGGACATGTGGAACATCTGAATCAAAATCTCCCAGAAGTGTAAAATACACTTAGTATGACACATCTCATTAACAATCCTTAATGATTATCTCTAAGCCCTGCGACAAACCCATGAGGAGGAGGATATTATCTTACCCATTTTTCTTATGAGAGAACAGGTTTGGAAAGGTAAAGGAAAGTTGGACAAAGTCAAATGGCTAATAAGAGATTAGCCTGGCTCTGACCTGAGTCTGTATGACTCCAGGATCCACACAATTCTACATCCCACCACACTAGTCAGACCAGCTCCCCTGGGCAATACTCCTCACAGCAAAGGAGTACATGGACGTGATCAAAATGACCCAGGTAGTCACCCCATTCCCAGCCACACCTCATTCAGATGATCATCACTTCGCTCACGTCACTAGGAATTAATATGAAAAACTGGGGCTATGGGGGAGAGAGGGCTTCCCTCCCAGTTCGTCACGGCAAGCTGCAGTGGCTCAGCAGCCCTGGCAGACGGTGCTGGCCAGACACACAGATCCTGTGGCTCCTGAGCATCTTGGAAGCTGCACGTTCTTCAGCCTGACCCTGAGTATGGATGACGGCTGCCCTACAGGCACCTTTACTCCAGGAAACATTTTGTTTTCTAGAAAACCTCTCTGCTAGCCCCAGGTCTACCCTGTCTACTACAGCTGGCTCTTGCTTCACTCGCTTACATTGGTCTTAGCCTTTGGCCACCAAGAACTCAGCCCTCATGAGTTTGGAGCTGCTGTGCGCCATCAACAATGTGAAAACTCCAGCGTGACCTCTAGGCCTGTGAGCCTGGGGGACTCGACACCATCCCCCCTCTGAAGCCCTTCTGAGTGCCCATTAGAACCACTGCACCTTCTAGGGTGCTGCTTCTCAAAGCCTCACCCTCTCCACGAAGCCAATATCCCTTCCCCACAGCTGCCACTTTTTAAAAAATTGAGATATAATTGACATATAACATTATATTAGTTTCATACAACATAATGACTTGATATATGCATACAGTGCAAATATTTCAGTTCAGTTAGCATCCATCACCATGCAGAGTTGCAATTTCTTTACGATGAGAACTTTTAAGATTTACTCTCAACAACTTCCAAATACACACTACAGTACGAACTTAGTCACCGTCCCCAGGTGTGATTCTCGATTCCTGTATATTCGCAAGCTCCCCCACTGTCCAGCAAGTCCAGTTCATTCTACTGCCAAGATCCGTCCAGAACCCGGCCACTCCTCTCCACTTCCACATCCCGCCCTTGTCCAGGCCACCCATGTCTCCTGCCTGATATCACAACCCTCTCCTAACTGGTCCTCCCAACCCCGCTTCTAGTCCTCAGGTTCATTTTCCCCAGAGCCGCAGGAGGGATCTTAAAACATAATTCAGATCATATCACAGTGTGACAACGACAGGACTCATGTCTTTTTCACCTCTGTATTCCACGGCCCGAAGCCAGTGTTGGCGGGATTCGACACGAGGTTTTCTCTTTACTCAAATACCAGACTTGGAGCTGACTCCCAGGTCAGGACAACACGTGTGTAGTTTACTTCCTCCTGGTGTGTCTGAGGTGGGGAGGGAGAGCAAACCCCCCAGGCCCTCCCCCTTCTCCTTCTGCATGTCAGGGGCCGGTGGCGCACCTACTCCATCAGCCCCGGGGCGGCTGGCTACTCACACTTGGTGTGCCGGTCACACAGCGCAGATGCCCGCATGTCACACAGCCGGATTGTCCCTTTGCTGCTGCTGTACACGAAGGTGTTGCAGTGGTGGGGGTGGAACTCGGCCGCCGTGATCACCTCCGTGAGCTCCTCCATGTTGGCTGGCTTGATGTCCACAATATCTGGCACAGATGAGTCAAGGAGGGGACCACGGGGAGGGGTGCCTCAGCGGTGACTAAGCACCATCAATTTATCTAGAGGAACAGGTCAGCGCTGGGCACACGTGGAGGATCCTCATCAGGACTCTGAGCAGACAGGCAGCTATCACTGGACCCATGCAGATGAGGCCCAGGGATGTTCAGTGGCCAAAGGTAGAACCAGACCTCAGGTCTCTCCAGGCACTAATCAGAATTCCATCCCCCGTAACATGTAGATGCTCCATCCACATTAAAATTACCTGCTCATGCAGTCAGGCTAAATTGTGCCAGGCTGCCAGGGCTTTCATTTCTCATTTTACAACAGTGGTTAAAAAACCAGTCCCATCACAACTAAATAATTCGATATATTTGAAATTTTAACCAAACTCCTGGGCTGATAAATTATATCTAGGATAGACTGTGAATCTTCTCCCACAAAACCCCTTAGATCTTTAGAGAGGATGTGGAGAGAAGGGAATCTTCCTGCACTATTGGGTGGGAATGTAAATTGAGACAGCCACTATGGAGGTTCCTTAAAAAACTAAAAGCACAACTACCGTATGACCCAGCAATCTCGCTACTGGGCATATACCCTGAGAAAACCATAATTTAAAAGGACATGTATACCCCAATGTTCACTGCAGCACTATTTACAATAGCCAGGACATGGAAACAACCTAAATGTCCAATGAAAGATGAATGGATAAAGAAGATTTGGTACATATATACAGCGGAATATTATTCAGTCATAAAAGGGAAAGAAATTAGATCATTTGTAGAGATGTGGATGAACTTAGAGCTGTCATATAGAGTTAAGTAAGTCACAAAGAGAAAAAGAAATATCATATATTAATGTATATATGTGGAATCTAGAAAAACAGTACTGATAAGCCTATCAGCAGGGCAGGAATAGAGACACAGATGTACAGAATGGACTTGTGGACACAGTGAGGGCAGGGGACGGTGGGACAAATTGGGAGAGAAGCACTGACATGTATACACCACCATGTGTAAAACAGATAGCTAGCTAGCGGGAAGCTGCCATATAGCACAGGGAGCTCAGCTCGGTGCTCTGTGATGACCTGGATGGGTGGGATGGGGGTGGATGGGAAGGAGGCTCAAGAGGGAGGGGATATATGTATACCTATAGCTGATTTACTTCAGCAAGGACCAACACAAAATTGTAAAATAATTTTACTGCAATAAAATAAAAAAAAAGTCAATGAAATTATAATAATAACAGCTGCTACCATTTACTGAGCCCTGACTATAGGTCAATCACTGTGCAAAGCACATCATGTGCTTTCTTTCATTTAATCCTTATAACAGCTCTCTAATCAGCACTTTTCTTATCCTTGTTTTTTAAAGAGTGGAAACAGAGTCTCAGAGTATGTAAGTAACACACTCCAAGTCACATGGCTAAAGAGTGGCAGTGGTAGGATTTTATCCCAGGTGCAAGATCTGCACTTTTTAGTAATTATGCAAAATTTCTCTTACTGAAGATATACAGCATCTCAAATCCCCATAAACTGTGATTTGCTTTAGAGCTTGTGTGGGAGTTCAAGCATTAAAAAGAAGCCATCCAGTTGTACAGCAGGATAGTTTTGGCCTCCCATATAATACACCCTTAGTTCTATCATAGTTTTTCTTTTCCTGGGTATTTTCCTTTTTGATGAAGAATTATCATACCTCTATTTTTAAGGGACATATCCTTGTGTATTGAAATGAAACATTTGGCCTTTCATCTATTAATACGACGGTGACCTAACAGAAACAAACACCTTCAGTGAGAGTGAGTTTGTGCTGATCCATTCACATCCCTACTGAGAGCGCAGGGGACTTGGGTGCCGGTAGGAAGGTGCCTGAGGGCTTGCTGTCTGAGAATCTGCAAAGGAAGAGGTCTCTTGATGTAGATGCTGTGAACCAAAATGATTCTCACTTTTGAGCCATATTTGTGATTTCGCCCCACCTGTGTATCACCCGGGTAGCATTTTTCAACTTAACATTTGTTTCTATGGGTAAACTTAAATCGACTCACTTTCTTCTTTACTCAGTCTCGTAATTAGTAATCCAATATTCACAAAATCATGGGTTTAATAAGCTAGTTATGTTTTAAATAACACACCTGAAATAAATGCATTTAATAATTAATATGAACACATTTATGTGTGTGCCAGGAACTTACGTATCACATTTTGGAAAACATTGCATTGAATCAACAAGCAATGACTTGAGACAGACAATGACGTTAGACTGGGATGGATAAAAGTCTATGCTTTTTTGTGAGGTTGGTGGCCTAATCTCCTCCTTAGAGTTTAGAAGAGGTATGAGTAAATGCACTGATATTTTTAGTCACATTAGCACTAACAAAGTAGTCATCTATCGTAAACGTCACCCATGCTCCGGCATGTAGCTTGATGCAATAATGGCTGTGTATCTGGTTGTGCCTCTTTCTCCTTCAATTATCTCTCATAAATCCTATTGGGTTCTTTCTAAAATTAGCTTGATACTGAACTAACATTACATTTTGCTACAATTTCCCTCAGCAACCCAGATGCAGATATTACTTGTGTCTCCGGAGCATGTAGGTCCCCTGGACTCATAAAATACTACCTTTCAATTCAACTGCTCCCAGAGTTATAAATATTATCACAGTTGGCATCACGTGCTGGGGAACAGGAGCCTGTTTCCCCCCAGAAGAAGGCCCCAAGCTGCAGCTCTGGGGTTCTCCCCAGCCCCCTGACCCATGCATGCCATGGCTTTGAGGCCACAGTACAGGGTGGGGTGAGCAGAGGTTAGTGTTCAGCTGTTGTCAGATTTCATTTCCCTCCAGAAAGAGCCTCCATACTCCACTGTGCCAGTAAGCATGTTTCTCTTTTCCCAAAATAGGGCAAGAAAATCTGGTGTCAGCTTTCTCAACCTCTACCAGTATAGCTCTAAAAACAAGCTTAACTGGAAAGGATCTTGGCTGTGTGGGAGGGGGAGGTGCTACATCTATGGTTACTTTTTTTCTCACCTAAAAATAAAGCTCTCAAGTTAGAATGTGTGAAAATGAAGTGCTTAAACATATATATGAAACCAGGAGCATCCCCCCCCCCCTTCAAGAACACCATGAGAACTGAGTGTGCTTAGGACTGCTGCCTCTGGATCCTTCCTCTCTCCTTCCCCTCCATCCATCCTGGACCTCCAAGCCTGCCCACCATCCCTCACACCCAAGCATCTTACTTGTGACTAAATAGAATGCTTCTTTGGGTCTGAATTTATGGGGTTCAGGAGAAAAGTCATGACTCCAATCCTCTTTTTAGTAATTGTGAGACTCCAATCCTCTTTTTAGTAATTGTGATGATAAGGACAACAAGGAAGATAATACGAAAATAAAAAGCAGTTGCCAATGTTCATCAAGTGCCATGCACTGTCTCATTTGATCTTCACCTCATCCTTATGATGCTAATATTATTAATAGACCTGTTTTCGAGCAGAGGAAACAGTGACTGAGGTAAGTTACTTAATGTTATATGATGGTAGTGGGTGGAGCTGGGATCTGAACCCAGGTTAGTTTGACTCTAGAGCCTGGTTCCTGACCACACGCCATGCTCCTTCACTGATGAATGGCCCCCACAGAGCCGGCCTTTCCCAGCAATGTAATTCTGGCTCTTTTGAAACTCCCCTGGCTTATCTGAGAGGGATTCTGCTTGGAACTGGTGCTCGCTCAATTTGCCCACCACTCTGGGTGCTATATATTTTTCAGAACCAGAATTTGGACCCAGCATCTAACCTAGGACTTTTGTGTTCTCTGATGTGATGATTTTTTTTTTTAGGAACTGTAAGTTGAGGCAGAAACACGATGACGGATTTCTTGAATTGTTAACTGATGGAGGATTTTCTGAGTTCTAAAAACATTTAGGAGGAGTCTAATTTCCAAAAATTCAATGGTGTGTGGGGATGACAAGAGAGCATATTTTACATGCATCATCTGTAAAGTCAGTCTTTTTCCTTGCACAGTTCTCAAGGGAGATACACACCTCCAGCACGTGTGGTTGTGCCCTTCATGTTGGGAGGGAAGAAGAAAGGAAAGGAGTAATGCCTGGCTCCCTGTAGTATCTTGGAAATGGAATGATGCATGTTGACAGTCAATTTTCTCTTCATCCTTTAGAACTCTCTATCCAAATTATTTCCCTATTGTCCCAAAGAACTAAACAGCAAAGGCAAAACAGAGCAATGGATTCACGGCTAATATACAAGGCAGAAAGCCAACAGATTGCTATTAAATTAACCCTGGGGCTTGACAGATCTGTTCATCCTGACCCCAACCGCTTATGGCATTCCTTATTAATGCTGAGCCCAGGCAAATTACCTCTGCTAACAAAAGGGGTTAATATGCCTCTCTGCTGGGACTCAAGGCAGAGCTGGGGACGGGAGGGGGCACAGCCAGTTTGGCAGCTGAGCTCCGCGCTCAGAAGGCAGGAGGTGGGACAGTGAGGGCACTGCTGTGCCAGGCAATGGCTTAAGGCATCATTTAAAATAATAATTGAAGACACTAGGAGGTCACCTCTTAAGGGATCAGCTTCAAGCAAATAAAAAGCCAAGGCCATAAATTACATCAGCGGTGGGGTAAGGAGATGAAGAGGGTTATGGCAGGATGCTCAAGGGGAGATGGGGACCATTCAAGAGTCATTTCCTTGATCCCAAATTTGGAAAAGTTTTCTATAAAAATGTCTATAGAAACATTATAAAGGAGAAAGACTGACAACAACCTTAATGCACAGAAATAGGGAAATGATTGAGTAAATTCTGGTTGATATCATTAAATTGTTTATGCAATGAAATGCCAAGTCTGTTAAACAACTTGCAGGGAAAATTCTATCTGTAGTGTGACCATAATGTCATTTAAAATTTATACTCTGAAACTGATGGCCTAAAAGGCAAAAATACCAAATGTCATTGATAGTTCTACTGGGGTGGGTCTATGAATTTCTTTTCAGTTATCAGTGTTTTCATTTCTACATTTTCTTTTAATGAAGTTGTACTATTTTAAGATTGAAAAAGACAAGATTTTTTAATGCTTATTATACATATGTATAATTTAAGTGAGGTAAGTTAGATACAAAATAGATACAGTATGATCATAGCCATGTAAAAAGAATGAGAGAGAGAGAGAACAGAATGGAAGAAAATATAGTTATATCTTACAGGGGGATTTGATTTTAAGGTTAGTATTAAATTATCCTTTAATAGTGCTAGCTTGGGCTCATTCATTTGTTCCTTCATGTATTTCATAAATATTCACAAAGAATCTGCCAGGGATAGATTCCAGGCACAGGAGATAGAGCTGTGACCACAGCAGATCAAAAAAACCCCCTGAACCATGGGTCCTATGTTCTAGAAGGGAATATGGTCACTAAACAAGATAAATAAATAGAATATATAGTTTATTAGGTAGTAATAACTGCTAAATAGACAAAACAGGGAAAGGAGAAAGTATATATGTGTGAATGGGCAGTGTGTATGTGTGAATACGTGTGTGTGTGTGTGTGTGTGTGTGTGTATGACCCTAGATTGAACAGAAGACTTTCTGGATAAACTAAGAATTAAAAAAAATTTCCTTATTTTTCTGAGCCCTACTGTGGAATTAACCAGCATTAAAATTGTGATGTAAATTCCTTGTATATACACAAAATTAGGTAGTAAGATTATAGGTCATTTTATAATCACTACAATGAATCCATATTATTAAATCAAGAAAACAGTGAATAAAGTAGTTTCCTTGGCTTAGAACCATCTATGAGACAGTTGAGAAACCAGGAACCTCATCTCTGGGTAAAGCTGAAGACAATATTGTGATAAATACTGCAGTTGTAACAAGTGGGGTCAAAAGATTAGAATTCATTTTGTTTCCAACTCTATTTTGCTCCAAGATATGGGAAAGTCATTTTCTCTCTCTCAGGATTTCAATTTCTTTGCCTTTGAATGGGTATCATTCTGTTAACTCTGTTAGTCTGAGAAATTTTGATGATCAAATAAGACAGTAGAGAAAAAGTTATTTACTAAATGTTTTTGCAGTGGATTGAATAATCCCAACTTTCAAAGAAAACATGTATTTGTTTTTCCAAAGATAACTTTTATATGCATTAGGTTTGTGAGTTTTTGAAGATATTCTCGTATGCTTCTGTCTTTATCTCTGCTAATTTTGCTGATACTGAGAAGTTTTTTCCCCTCCCCTTTCTTTCTAAGCCAACTACTGATAGCAGAGCCCAGCAGGAGGCCAGTCTGCCTGTTGAGTCAGAGACTGGACTCTATATTTACCTGGGTGAAACACCCATGTTCAAAAGCAGTCGAGGCTTTTCAGATAGCACTTCAAGTCTGCCAGTACTGAAAGTGGAGAATAGCCTTATCATGACCTTGAAAACTGAGCATATTAGAGCTGGATTCTGTTTTAGGGGACATGAGTTTATTTGAAGTCTTTATTCCAAAGTCTGAATTTAATCTTTGGATATAAAGCAGTGATTACAAGCCATCCAGATCTTGTCACCAGAAAGGATGTGCTGCTTGATGGCAACGCACTGAAAATCTCCAAAGAGGACTCTGAGGGGTCTTCCTCTCTTAAGAGCTTAAAAAATGCCAATGTGCAAATATATATGGAGAGCTTTTCCAATTGCTAGGCTCACTATGAGAGGACTGACAGAGACACATGTTGCCCCATGAGATGCTTTTGCACACGTGTTGAGCTGCAAAAGACATGGGATAAGATGTCCTTTACAACTGTGGGTGGGGGTATTCAAAAGTCCCATAACCTCAGCCTCTTTTCCTATTCATGTGACACAGAGCTTGAAACCTCTCCATTAGAAAATACTCAATACTTCCTTCAAAGGCCAATCCAAGTGTTACTTTCTGTATGAAATGTTCCAGCCCTTCTTTCATGATCCTTCCTGCCTATGTATCCATAGCACCTTGACCATACCTCTAGGAATACACTTAAGATACTGTGATAGAGGGCATTTTCCTGGAATATAAGGGTGAGATAGGCCTAAATTTGGAGCTTCACTGGTGGCTCAGTGGTAAAGAATCCACCTGTCAATGCAGGAGAGGCATGCTCAATCCCTGGGTTTGGAAGATCCCTTGGAGAAGGAAATGGCAATCCACTCCAGTGTTCTTGCCTGGGAAATCCCATGGACAAAGGAGCCTGGCAGGCTACAGCCCACGGGGTCGCAAAGAGTCGAACATGACTTAGCAACTAAACAACAGGCCTAGATTTTAATCTCAAATCCTGTGGCCAGTTACTACCTAACCCTCATTTTAAATGTCTTTCAACTTGTGAATTCATCAACAAAGAGAGGAAGAAAACTATAGGAAATGATGTAATCCACCTGCTACTTCATAGAGGCTCCCTCCCTGCAAAAAAACCTGTCGGTCTCATCCTCCCTAGTATGGTTACATGTCTGTCTCCCTCTGTCCACATGCTCACTTTGGCAGCTTTGTGTTAACGTGGTGAAGCCCAACATTTCTAAAATATTTCTGGTTGTGGTGGGGTAACAAGGTTCGTTCTCTCGAGTGAGTTTAGGGACAAAAGAGAGAAAGCAGCCACTCCGCACACCCGCACAGGTTCTCCCAGTGTTCAGTCAAACAGTGATCTACACGCTGCTATAGTGGACTCGGCAGACCTGGTTAAAGGCCCCGGTCAGTTGACTTTAATTGAATCATAAGGAAGGTTATCCTGGGTGGGCCTGAACTAATCTGTTGGAAGGCATTTAAACCAAGGTTTATGTCTTCCTTGAGGAAGAGACCCCAACGGATGCTGAGACAACTTTTCTCCCTTCCTTCTCAATCTTCCATCTTGATGGCCATATGTGAATGCGGCCTGTGGTGTTCCTGCCTTTGGTGGTCTTCTTGTGATCTTTCTGTGCCTGACTGCTGGCCTTACAGACTTTGGGTTTGCAAGGCTAATTCACTGTAATATGTCAATCTGTCTCTCTCTCTCTACACAACCACATATACCCGCTCCTCCTGGTTTTGCCTCTCTGGTTAAATTCATCCTCCCTCTAGATTGCAAGGACCATGATATCAGGGATGGATTTTTTACTCATCTTGGCATCTCCAGTGCACACCATAAGTGCTCAATAAATGTTTATGAGTTCTTATTAGCTATCTACAGGGAACTCTACTCAATACTCTGTAATTACCTATATGTGAATGGAATCTAAAAAGAGTAGACAGATGTATGTATATGTATAACTGACTCACTTTGCTGTATAGCAGAAACTAACACAATATTGTAAATCAACTATATTCCAATAAAATAAAAATCTTTAAATGTTTCTGGGTTTTACTTTAATTTATTCTTGTGACTTAGCAGCCTTCTTTAGGCAAGGTTTTTTTTTTCTTCTTAAGATGCAGAAAACTCACAGTAGGTCAATAGGCCAAGATACCAGGCCTGGATGTGTGCATGCTCAGTCACTCAGTTGTGTCCAACTCTTTGCAACTCCATGGACTGTAGACCACCAGGCTCCTCTGTCTATGAGATTCTCAGGCAAGAATACTGGAGTGGGTTTCCATTTCCTCCTCCCAGGGATTTTCCCAGCCCAGGGATCGAACCCAATTTCTTTTGTCTCTTGCACTGGCAGGCAGATTCTTTACCACTGCACCACCTGGGTGTGGATCATGTAATCTGTGCTTTTCTTAGGAGAGAATGGGATCCAAG
The DNA here is from genome assembly GCA_024291935.2 of Okapia johnstoni. NCBI lineage: Eukaryota > Metazoa > Chordata > Mammalia > Artiodactyla > Giraffidae > Okapia > Okapia johnstoni. The sequence goes on from CM044316.1 coordinate 49,928,376, forward strand.
CAACAGGAATGGGATCCAGGGTAAGAAGAAGAGGGGACTTGAAATATGCCCCCAACAATAAAAACTACTGTTTATAGTCTTCACTTTGTGTCAGGCACTCAGCTAAGTACTTCAAAGACTATCTCATTTAAACCTCACAATAACCTTCTATTATCCCCATTATCTGATGAGGAAATTGAAGGCCAGAGAAATGTTAAAACACTTGTCAAGGTCACAGCTTTTAGGAGAGGAAGCTGGATTGAAATCCAGTGAATCTGACTCCAGAGTCTACCTTCCCAACTACTAAGTGACACAACTCCAAGGAAGTTCAAGGAGCCCCAGAAGAAGTCTGCAGAGTTGTTTTCTCATCCTTTCTCCTGATAACATGAGGCTCAAAGGGCAGAGAAATCCCCAGTCCCCCAAAGATCTAGATCTGGGTTCAGATGCAGAGGGTCAGCAACCACACAGCAAGGCACCAGGCCTGGGAAAATCCACTAAGGTGGCATTTAATATGGCAAGGAAGGGGTTGCTCTGGCACACACATGCCAATGTGCTGGATGTGTCATTGGAAGGGATGCTCTGCTTTTACACTAAATGTCAGAATAAGATTGATATGTGCAGTTGTGGACAGGACTAAGAAGGAGCTGACCCTGGGCTCAAACCTAGTCCATTGTGGAACTTGTTAAATAAATCTATATCAAGTAAAAGTAAAGATGCAGTCCTTAGCAACTATATACTGAGCACCTAGTTGGTGCTAGACACTGCATTAAGCCATGGGATAAAGCTGCAATAGCAGCCAGGGAGAGAAATTTGGGAAGCCCCATAGCTTCCCTCAAAGCCTGCCCAGAAATATTCTACTGGGTTAAAAGGAAGGCTGCTGTCCATGGTACTAGGGAGTGACAGAAACTAGAAGCCAAAAGTTGTGGTTATGATCAGGGAATCAAAATCCAAAAGGACCTCTGCTCAGTTGACAAGTGAGGCTGATGCAGAGGGGTGATAAAGACCAATTCAGAAATGAAGCACCCTGGAATCCAGTTGGTTTCTCCAGAGAAATCCTCTGTCTCATGCCTAGAGACTGGGCTTACACAAGGTATGTCGTTTGCTCTTGTTTCCAGCCTTGCTTACAAACATACTTCACTCTCTGGGCCTCCTTGAGTTTCACCAACACATCATGCTCCCTCCTACCACAGGACCTTTGCACATAATGGATTGATCTTGGCCAAGTTAGCTCATGCTCATCTTCTTACAAATCTCAAATCAAAAATCAGTTACTCAGCAAAGCCTTCTTTTATTCCCTAGTCTACATCAGGTTTTTAGAAATGCATTCACCAAACCATATTTCCTTTCTTTGCAGGATTTACTTCAGTTTGTAATTAGATATTCATTAGTGTGATTATTTGATTAATGTCATTCTAAAAGCAGAAAATTTGTTTCTTTTTATTCTTGTATCCCCGTGGCTTACTGCAGTGCCTAGCACAAACTAGGTCTCAGTATATAGTTGTGGAGGGCTGTATCATTACTTTTACTTGATATGGATTTATTTAATAGGTTACAAAATGGACTAAGTAAAAGCCCAGAGTCAACTCCTTCTTAGAACTAAGAACAGAGTTCAAAGGATCCTAGGTATATCATACTTTTCATAATTAAGAAACATCCTTCCTTTATTGAAAAGTCAGGGCTGCCTTTTGCCCTAGAAAACCACTAATCTATAAATGAGTTGTTATTGTCCTGATGTAGTTAACCCATTAAGGCCAAAGTCTGACCATGTTATGCCAGAACCTGTTACACAAAACAGGGACAGGCTGACTATGGATGAAAGGAAGAGGATTCAAGACCAGGTGCCATAAGGCTAGGAATGTCTCCCTCTGATATGGTGCTAAACACAAGGCCTGGACCTCAGAGACCTTGCAGATATCTGGTAACCAGGGCATAATGAGCAACATCTTGCAAAGAACACCAAACAGCAGAACTGAAGGGGGTGGCTAGAATGGAGAAGACCCGGATAATAAATTCAACAGAATAGAATCTCCCCTTCTAACACTCAACTCTTCTAGTTTCCTTTTACTTTCAACAATAATTATGACTGCAGACTTTCCTGGTGGTCCTGTGGTTAAGAATTCCACCTGTCAAAACAGGGGACACGGGTTTGATCCTTGGTCTGGGAAGATTCCACAGGCCATAAGGCAACTAAGCCCGTGCTCCATAACTACTGAGTCAGTGCTCAAAAGTCCATGAGCCACAATTACTGCAGCCCACGTGCCTAGAGCCCACACTCTGCAACAGAAGAAGCCACCGCAATGAGAAGCCCATGTGGCACAACTGAAGAATCCCTGCTCGCCACAACTAAGGAAAGCCTGAGCGCAGCAACAAAGACCCAATGCAGTAAAAAATAAATATAACTAAATAATTAGTAATATAAATATGATTGTGGTGGTCCCTGTTCACTGATCATTTACTTAGCAAGGTACTGCCCTAAGCGTATGATGCTGCTGCTAAGTCACTTCAGTCGTGTCTGACTCTGTGCGACCCCATAGACGGAAGCCCACCAGGCTCCCCCATCCCTGAGATTCTCCAGGCAAGAACACTGGAGTGGGTTGCCATTTCCTTCTCCAGTGAATGAAAGGGAAAAGTGAAAGTGAAGTCGCTCAGTCGTGTCCGACTCTTAGCGACCCCATGGACTGTAGCCTACCAGGCTCTTCTGTTCATTGGATTGTCCAGGCAAGAGTACTGGAGTGGGGTGCCATTGCCTTCTCCGCCCTAAGTGTATATATACACCTACATACTCATATGTATGAGTATATGTGCATGTTTATAAACACCTTTTACAAAATTCAAACAATCCTCTTTGACAGAGCTCTTCTCTACAGATCGTGATGTAGAGACTTGGCTAAGTTAAGAGCCATGTTAAAGCTGACACAGCCAGCAAGTAGTAGAGCTGGGTGAGAACTTTAGGCTTGTTGGACTCCAAAGACTATGTTCTCAAGCACAATGCCGATGTCACACCAAATGCTAGTCACTGGAAGCTATGACTTTAAAAAACCATACTGCAACACTACTTGCCTTAATGGCTACTAGTACTTTTCTTTACATATACACATTACACAATTTAAATGGATTTTTCAGTATCTGTGATATCACAGGAGATGATAGTTGTATTTTATAATATTCATTGTCATAAATACGTAATTATGAAAACAAAAAACATCCACATAGTATTTAGAAGCAGCTTGCCTCCCACGTCAGGGTTACTGATACCATACTTTGGGAATCCCACACTTTTCTATCCAGAACCATGTTTCTTCTGCCTCTTTCAGTGGATAAGAAGCACCAGGGAAATGACACTAAATAATGTCTGATTTAAGAAGACCTGTGTGGTGGTTGGTGCTTTTCCAAGGCTGCTTTGAAAGATGGCTGCTTCCTACCCCAGAGGCGGCTGCGCTTCAGAGACAACAAGCTAAAGGGTCGCAGTTTGTATAGTCTGCTCAGTGCTCAGGGTGGTTTGGTTGAAAATAACTATATAGATATCAGTTATCATCATTCTCATGATGACAATGATTATTTTACATATGGCTGCTTTAAGGGTGAATGGCATGGGCTCATTTGTATGCCAGCATCTGGCAGGCTGTCACACATCTGCAGAATATAACCTCAACTGTGCTATTAATATTTCCCCTTTGCGTTCTCCCCCAGGCATCTGTCTCCTAAAGTGCCTACAGAAACTTCGCTCCCTCTTGAAGCCCTAGAGGCAAAATTCGGAAAACATGTCACCTAGACTGGGGACAGCAGAAGCTCAGAGTGACAGCAGCTGAGCCTGAACAGATTTCTGGCTCTTGGAATAGATGTCAAGGCAGACAGGGAACCACCACCCACACTCGTTCTGTTAGCAGCTGCACTTCCAGGAAAAATCTGTGGGCAGATTCTCCTAGGCCCAGACAATATGTCCCATCTGCTCTGTGATCAACAAAAGATGTCAGTCATGGTCTTAACGGTCAGTTCTGTCTCCATAATCCCCACTGGCTTATAGCTGCCTTCCCCAAAAAGCCTTGGGAGACTCTTCTGTGGTGGAGACCAGGTGACTGTGTACCTAAACCAGGTCTTTTTATTTATGTGCAACAGCTATACTACACTTCCCAGCCTGCCTCACAGTTAGAGGTGGTCGTGTGATTGAGTTCTAGCGAATGGAATGCATGCTAATTTAGAACCTGGCTCATAGTAGTCTCCCTTGTGTGGTCCTACACCTTCTTCCTCTTTTGCTGTACAGATGCAGATAAGGCATGGTAACACTAGGGAACCACAAGATGGAAAGAACCTGAATCTCTGAATCACTGATCGGAGGAGGCTGCTTGCTGATGCAGATCAGCAATATTGGACTTTACAAGAGAAATAATCTTTCATATGTTTGAGCCATTATGGACTCTATTTCATATCAGAACATTCAGAGCGTTACTATAACTAATACGCTCTTATGGTGAAATTGCCAGATTCTATTTTATTATCAATTATCTAATGTATTATCTCCACTTTAGTGACCTACTAGTATTTCAAACTTGACATGTCCAATCAAAATGGTACTTTCTGTATGTCAGAATATTCTAGGTACTGGGATATAGGAATGGATCATACAAAGTTCCTTCTCTCATAAAATTCACATTCAAAGATGGGCAAACCCAAAATACACAAATAAAAAAAAAGTTACAAATAGTGACCGTGTTATGAAGTTAATGGTGATAGAAGGTTATTGGGGGCTACTTGGGAGTTAGTGGGAGGAAATGCCTCTGAGGAGGTGACAGAAGATTGAAGTCTATATGACGACATGTAAAAAGTCAGCCTTGTGGACTCTGGAGGCAAAGTATTCCATGAAGAGGGAACAACTAATGCAGGGAATGGAAGGAAGAACAAGCATTACTGAGGAACGGAAAAGAGGTTAGGTGGCTGAAGAAGAGTGACCTAGGGGAGAGTGGTATGACAAGATAGCAAAGAGGGAGGCAGGGCCACGATCATGTGAAATCTTACAGTCCAACACTAAGAATTTGGACCTTATTCTAAGTTCAAAAGGAAACTACCAGTGTGTTTTAGTCCTGGGAGGAATGATATATGAATTACTTGTTGAAAGGCCCACTCTATTATGTGGGACATGTATTGTGTAGGACAGCGAGAAAGAACAGAAACCAGAGAGTAGATTTTCGCAGTCACAAAGGTGAAAGAACCATGGCCGGTACTAGTGCGGGTTGGCAGGAGTGGAGATGGAGAGAGATGAGTTGATGTGAGATACATTTTAGAGGAAGCAAAGGCAGGGCTCGCAGACAAATTGGGTTGGAGGGTGGAGAGGCTGATAACTAGGAGAAAGGATCAATATTGACTCTTAGGTCAGTTACCAGCTGCCTGGGTGGTAAAATCATTAAGATTGGGAATTCAAGTGAAGAGTCAGGTCTGTGGTGGGATGGACCACACAATAGGTGCTGAATAAATGACTGATTTTAATATTAAATACAGGGTCAACATAGTAGGACAAGAATGCTGGGTTATATACTCATTCAGCAGTTGTCTTGATTTCTCTAAATTTGAGCTAAACAGAAGATAATAATAATTTCAATATGGGGTTGTTATATCCAATATACTCTTGGCAGGAAGAGCTGAAGAAGTATAATGGGGACATGAGCACTGCTAATAAAGTTTGATTTTCTGATTTAGATGTTACTTATACAGGAGTCCTCTGCCTGAGAAAATTCATCAAGCTGGACAATTATGATATGTGCACTTTTCAAAATGAGATTCTATATGTTAAGTTCCCAGCACAGTGCCTGGAATTCAACAAATCCACTATTACTTTCATTATTATGATACAATGAAAACCATTTCCTGTGTAACTATGGTCCATAATGTAGATACAGGCCATTTGTGAATCCATCAACAAGAGGAAGGAACCTTACACTGAACTCTAGGGTCTGGTCTTATAGCTGATAAAGTCAAATCTAGTTCTAATTCATAACACACAAATGCTTCTGCATAAAGGAAGTGATTCACTGTTCTAACCCAAAGGAAGTCCTGGTTCACTACTTGCAATTCAATACCTCCCTGACTTTGGACGAAAGAGTATCACAGATGCCAATATAATTTAAAAGGGAATAGCTCTCCACAAATGCTAAGTCTTCGATAGTGATTGCCCCTTTCTATTCCATTCCTCCCAAGCTTGCTCATACCTGAACAGTCTTGATTCAAGCCAACTGGTTATTGGCCCCAAAGAAAGGATACTAAAACTTTGATTGGTTATTTCAAAGTTCCATAGGTTAATTCTCAGGTCATCAGCTGACATGTAGGTTTCATAGTCGCTGTTGACTGATATAGAGTTGATATGATATGTGTGCGCGTTGGCAAATACTCTTCGCGGGGTGGCCTCCACCATCAGGTCCATGGGTCTCAGGACAGGCACCTGGGATGCAAGAGAAACAAACTGTTTCAGAACCAAAGCTCATTAGGAAAGAGTGTGCGTGTTTATGTCCTTCAATATCACACACAAAATCACAACCACATCACATCAAAGGAGATCTAAGCTAGAGAAAGAGACTGATAAATTACATACTGTTCCTATTTCCTTTGGTGCCTTTTAGTTTCACTCTTTTTTAAAAATGTCACCATCCCTTAGCCCTGATGGGCAATGTCGTCCTTTATAGACTCTAAGATTTTTTCAAGTGGCCTCCTCTCAGGGGAGCTTTGAATCCACTGTGGGGTGATTAGCTGCCAGAGATGTTGTTCCAGATTGTTTGTTTTTTAAAATATGAGATCTATTTTTAAAAGGAAGGTGTAGAAATTTTTAGAAATGTCTATAGTTCAACTGAGATTAAAATTTAGTCTTCATGGCTTTGGGAGCCTAGGCCCCATCCTGGTTCTATCTTCAATCTTTTTAAAAGCATTTTGGGAAAGCATATAATCACCTGATTCTAGTAGCCCAAAATCAGTCATTAAAATATAGGGAACCCATTGTTTTATCTGGGAAGATCTTGGTCTAACCTGTATATCAACAAGGCAGTATACACTTTCATATCACAACAGTCCTCATTTGGACAATAAATTATATGGTCATCTTACTGGTATATAAAGGATACTTAGTATTTGTTGAATGAATGAGTGAGAATATGTGAACAACTGTTACCTTCTTATGGGTCAAAGAATCAGACAGTTAAATAGTTTTGCACACAAGGGACTTTCCTGGTGGTCCAGTGGTTAAGACTTCGCCTTCTAATGAGGGGGGTACAGGTTTCATCTCTGGTTGGGGGGCTAAGATGTCACATGCCTTGTGGCCAAAAGAAACCCAAAACATAAAACACTGGCAATATTGTAACAAATTCAAAAAAGATTTTAAAAATGGTCCATATTACAAAAATCTTAAAAAAAAAAAGTTGAATGAAGAATTCAGAAGAAACACAGAATCCTATACAAATGTGGCACTGGATACCCTAGAAATCAGAGAAGCTTGAGATGTGGATGTAGGAAGAACCAGGGATCCTCTAAAAACCACGAGTGGGATGGGAGGGAAAGTCTTCACAAGCCCTCTACTTTGTGGCAGATGATGGTTCTATAGCAGAGGCCTAGAGAAGGCAAAAACTAAGAGAGCTGGTTCTGACCACAGATTCACCCCTCACTGACAGGCTGTGTGACCTTGGGCAATTATCTTGCCCCTTCTGGGCTCTGGTTATACTACCTGAAATATTCACTGTGCCCTACTTATCATGAAGCGTGGTTGGGATCTGTTGAGATGATTTGCCTCTCAGTTCAACCTCCTATTCACCCTTTCAACAGCATTTTCTTGAGCTCTGTACAAGGTCCTGGTGTGGGGGGTGGGGGGGACGTTCAACTGGGGAGCCAAACCAGACACCTGCCTTCATCTGGCTGGCCCAAATGGTGGAGGCAGGTACGAAATCACCTCATAATAAAATGTAGTAAGTACCCAAAAGGAGAGGAAATAGCACAAAGAAGGATTTAACCTGGTCAAGGAGGTCTGGAGAAGTTTTGCTGAGGAAGTATGAATTGGATGACTTAAAGGATGAGAAGGGATTTACTGGGCCAGGAGGGGAAGGAAGAATGCTCCAGTCAGCAGAAAGAGCATGTGCAAAGGTCCTATGGTGAGGGTAACGCAAGAATGAAAGATCAATGGGTCAGTGTAGTTGAGACAGAGTGATGAGAACCATGGTGGGAGATGAAGTGACAGGGTAGGTAAGAGGCAGGGCCCAAAAGAGATTTTTGCTACCACCCTAAGAGAAATGAAAGTGAAAAGTGAAAGTGTTAGTCACTCAGTCGTGTCCAACTCTTTGTGACCCCATGGACTGTAGCCCACCAGCCCAAGAGAAATGGGAAGAAATCAAAAGATTTTTCAATGATTTTGATATGATGAGGATCAAAGCTTCTGTGAGATCATTTCTGATGTAGTGGGGAGAACAAATTATAGAGGATGAATGAAGTAGAACTTTGAAAAGGAAGGTGATATATTGATACTATTGAACACCAATTAAAGTTATGTCTGAGTTAAGGCTTTGTAATGGGTAAGAAAGGAGAAGGCAATGGCAACCCGCTCCGGTACTCTTGCCTGGAAAATTCTATGGATGGAGGAGCCTGGTAGGCTGCGGTCAATGGGATTGCTAAGAGTCAGACATGACTGAGCATCTTCACTTTCACTTTTCACTTTCATGCATTGGAGAAGGAAATGGCAACCCACTCCAGTGTTCTTGCCTGGAGAATCCCAGGGACAGGGGAGCCTGGTGGGCTGCCGTCTATGGGGTCGCACAGAGTCGGACACGACTGAAGTGACTTAGCAGCAGCAGCAGCAGCAATGGGTAAGAAAAGTGCCTTAGAAACTCTCCCACAAATATTTATTGGGCATTGACTCTGTGTCAGTCATCCTTCATACACCACCTCAGGAAATTCTTTTGACAACTCTGTGAAATAGATACTAGTAGTACAAACTACTATGATAAAGAGAAAACTCAGGCTCAGAGAAGCTAAGTCACTGGCCCAGAGTTGCCCAGCTGTAGGAGGCATAGTCACAATTTGATTGCGGAGTCTATCTGACTGCAAAGCTAGTGCTTTTCCCACTGTATCACACCACACTCAGATACTATACATAGTAGGAAGTGATAAATGCTCTGTAAGGGACCTGAGTACAGGGCCCATAGAATTTAAGGAATTGATAGAATTATGGGTAGTAATAATGGTAGTGGTAGTCGTAGAATTCTGCGATTAAGCTGCCTCTGTGAATGTGAATGTGAAGTTGCTCAGTCGTGTCCAACTCTTTGCGACCCCATGGACTGTAGCCTACCAGGCTTCTCTGTACGTAGGATTTTCCAGGCAAGAGTACTGGTGTGGGTTGCCATTTCCTTCTCCAGCGGATCTTCCTGACCCAGGGATCGAACCCAGGTCTCCCGCATTGCAAACAGACGCTTTACCCTCTGAGCCACCAGGGAAATCTCAATTTGGAGTTGGAGGTGTTCATGACTTTTGAATAGGGTGTCTATTCCATGTGTTTTCAGAGATACATGCCCTGCTTTGAGGTTTGTCACAAAGGAATTCCCTACCTGGAGCTTTTGAGCTCTGCACTCCCCCACCCCCGCCCCAAGGTAGTGGCACTGAACGCAGGTTCCCCAGGGCTAGGGAAGCAATGGAATCTGTGAGGACTTCCTGGGGCTTTCTCACATCTTGCCTAAACTCTTCCCTGGGCCTCCTTCATTACCCTCACTGTCTGCACAGGCTTCCTGTGGCTGTGGCGATGCGGGAGGGAACATGACAGCTAGGATCAAGAGGCATTACCAAGTGGGAGCTGCCAGCTCAGAGCTTCAGCTTCATGTGACAGGCCTGCCTGCTAATTCAGGCTGACATACTCCATGATGTAGCACTTAATGGGGAAGTCCTGGGTAGGTATCTGGGGAGGGAGCGCTAATGCTCTGCCTAGATAAGCCAGGCGACAAACATCACTCGTGATATTCCAACACCCTCCCCACGTCCAGGTCAAGGCTGTCCACTGCCCAGGGACACCCTGTCAAAGGAGTAAGAAGGAGGTAAGGTGGTTCAAGCTTACCAACTGGACAGGATGACCAGTTAGGAAACCCCGTTGGGACTGTGTTTCCTATCTGCTCTGGATACATGCTCTTTCTGGGGCCAGGCAGGGAGAAGAGTGGGATACAGTTCCTCGAGTTCAGCCCATACGCAATTATTTGGGTCTTGTCTGTAAGATCAGGGAGGGCTTCCTGTACTAGCAGTCACTGAGTTAGAGCACCCCTGCCCTTCAGCCCTCTCAGTAGCCAATCTCACGAGGAAGACTCCTTGTTTGCCATTTTACAGGGGAGGTGAAATATCCTGTCTGACGTCACATAGAGAGGAAGGAGAGGGACTGAACTGGGACAATGTGGTTCCTGAGTGAGCCCACAGAACCACTGCTGCAAAAGAAATGCTTAGGATGAAATATGAAAATGCCACTTCTGCAAGTCAAAAATTGTCACATGTCAGTAATTTCATGTGGTTCAGCCTAACACTTTGGAAGGACTCTGTGCCATACGGATGTGACATTGACTCATGAAACACTGAATCTTGGAAGGACCCCTGGAGCCTCTTTCAAGGCTGTCACATGTATATGTGTGTGTTGGGGGGGGGCACAGTGGGAGGCGATGACCTTCATCACTCTTGGTAATATGTTTGGATTCTCACATCTTGCTTAAGCAACTATGGATATGGAAAGTTTGAGACCAGCTACCACAGACAGCTCCTGAATTCTGTGGATGAGGAGGTCAGGAACCCCAGAGGTGACGTGCCAGGTCCATGGTCACCTGGTAGGGGTTGCCAGCACAACCTGGTTTTCTGCCACTCATCCTGTCGCTTCCTCTGTCCCCATACCAGGTCCCTGAGCTGTTCTCCACAGGACCAGACAAACTCCAGGATCACTGGTAGTTCACACCCTCTTGTCTGCACTATCTTGGCAGTGGCCATGGGGCAAGATCCCCCAGAGACAAGGCTGGTGCTTCACTAGGCTTGTGAATCAGAATGGCGCCAGCCTTGGCCCTTGGAGGCTGCAGGTGGCCCTGGACTGCGTTGCTGGAATCCTTGCCCCTCCCTAGGCACCCCATACCCCTCCTTGACCCTGATTCAGTTTCAGCTCATTGCCCTGAGCATGATTGCAAAGCATAAGCAACCCAGCCTGGTTGTCAAGACAACCAGTACTATGTTAGAGTATCCACCAAATAAAGTTTCATAGATCAAGAGAGCAGCCTCAGAGTCTAACCTGCCATGAGGCTTATAGACATCTATCTCAGCTGGTATATTAGTGGGATGTGGAGAACCCTAGAGTGCCCTGCGGCACCTTTCCCCACATCATTCAGGGCTCTGTTCAATGATCACCCCTTGAAAGAGGTCTTCTGTGCCCCTACCCCTACCTTACCTCACATGACACACCCTCCACTCACCATCCTCTGACCCAGCTTACTGCTTATAAAGTTAAGCAACTCTTAAGCAGTTCATCAGCAAATCTTCATCACTAGCCTATGATTTAGCTCAGTGAATATGATCTCTGCTGCACAGATGAGGAAATGACCAGAGAGGTTAAGTAATTTGTGTAAAGTCACACAGCTCAGACTCAGGCCTGGCACTCCTTGACTCTGGAGTCTAAGTCCTTGGTTGCTCTGTCCTCTGGGCCTGGAGGTGCACACTTGGGTGTGTGGGAGAGACAAGAAAGTTTCAGTGCAGGGGGTCTGGGCTGTAATGGAAGTCAGCAGGCACTGCCCAGGGCAGTGTCAGCTAAATGGGCTTCTATCTGCTTGGGGAGCTCAAGGGAGACCTCAGAAAGGAGAGGATTACTGAGCAAGCGGGAGGTGATGGGTTTGCGGGAACCTACCAGGTGAAAGAAGGGACGGGGAGGAGAGAGAGCAGTGCTCCAGTGGGAGAGACCAGCACGTGCAGAGCTCAGAAGGGAAGGAGCAAAGTACAAGGTGCACGAGTGTGATTCCATGGGTTTCTGGGCATGGGGGCGGGCAGTGATTTCATCATTCACTCAAAATGCAAAATAAAGCCTTCCTCCATATCAGACATGAAGAAAAACCTGAGCTTGGCGAGCGGACGGAGAACTGAGGCCGTGAAGTAAGAGTGGAGTAGGGGTGGAAGGCCTCCCCTGGGGGCGGGATAGTTGAGCTGAGAGCTGAATGTAGAGAGGTCAGCAGCCACGTGGCGCCCTGGAGAGGAGCACCCCAAGCAGAGGAAACAGCAAGTGCAAAGGCCCTGAGGTTGGAATGTATTCAGAGGATAGAAAAACCAGAGAGGGGCCTTTGTGGCTGGAGAGGAGTGAGCAGGGAAGGACAGTGGTAGGAGATGGAAGATCAGAAGTCAGGGCTGGGTCACAGGTATGATTGTGGGGATAGAAGATCACTAGCTGCCCAATACTGTCCCCTCCCTGTTAAGAAATCCCTTCCTCTTTGCTCTCTCGCCCCTCTTTCTCCCCACCTTACGTTTCTCTCTACCCATCTTTGAGTGTTCCTCCCTTCACGTCTTTCTCATTATCTTTCCTGCCTCTCCTCTTGGGAAACACAAGACCATCTTTCACTGCTCAGAATCCATTTACTAACAAAACGAATGCCACTGTCATTTGGCATATTCGGTGACCATGGTGGTGATGCATCACAGGCTTCCATGGCACCTAAGTGGGTGTCAGCAGGTCACAAAGGCCCCTTTGGAGATACATGGCGAAAGGCGAACAGCATCCTAGAAGCCCCCCAGGCCCCACCCTTTACATGACATCTGTGAAAATGCACGGCAGGGGAGGGGCTGGGGGTGAGGGCTCTTCACAGAGAAAAACCCACAGCTGTGCTCACCATGGCGACCTCCAGAGCTTCCATAACTTGACAGATTCAAGGCAAGAGTCTGAGAGAGGAGAGATGGCTGGACGGGAGCTCAAGAACAGAAAAAAAGTTGAAGCCATGAAGAAGGGAGAGAGAGGAGTCCACCCGTACAAGGATGTACACGGATTCAAGCTGTTCAGTAACTTTGGGTCTAATCTGAGTTCAGCAGACAAATGTGAATACCCTTGGATACTAAGTACAATCAACATAATTGACATGACGGGGCCTTTTGAAAAAATTGCTACCAACTTACATCCATGTTTGCTTGTATTTCCTTGTCAATATTCAACAGATGCTTCCCACCACCCTCCCCAATAACTGAGATTACTCTATACTGAGAATGATAGAATATATTTAGGTCAGGAGGTTACGGGGGTTCCGTGTCATCAGTTAGGAAGTTCACATAGCAATGTCATGACCACATGCTGGCCCTAGATAAAACCTTCCATAAACATTTATTAAGCATTTACTATATGGATGGACAGTCATCACACAGAGTATTCTTATGAAGCTCAGTGGGGGCAGAGAATACACAACCCTCTACCCGCCCCTTCTTGTTCATAACCAGCTCTTTTGGGAAGCTAAAACCATGTTTGTTTGATCTAGACAAGCAAGAGATGGGAGCTGTCCACCTTTTCCTTGGTGCAGGGAACCCTGACCCTGGTGCTCTGGGACCACAGGTTCAAGGCCTTGTGGGGTCTAGGCTGACTCACCATTCCATCTAGAAGCACTAAATGGTAAAGCTGGAGGAAAGGGTAGAAAGTTCCAGATTTCAGCCTCACTTCATGTTTGCCATCATGCCTTTCCTAGACTTCCTTCAAGAAATATCTTCTGTGATTCTCCAAAGACAATTACTGTAGGTTTGGGATAAAACCAACAGTTAAAGAGCACTCAGACTTCATTGTCAAGGAAGAAGGGGTGAGTCATCTTAAAGATGGGAGAGCCACTGGGTCCTGCTATCAATATCCCTGTTTCAAAGCTACCCAGCTAAGCAGTGCAGGGGAGCTGTCTTCAAACAGGAGAATGTGATGACTTCCTAAGAACTTTATGAAATAGTTTTAAATGAAACCATGACTTAGTGGTGAAGAATCCGCCTACCAGTGCAGGAGACCTGGGTTCAATTCCTGGGCCAGGAAGATCCCCTGGAGAAGGAAATGGCAACCCACTCCAGTATTCTTGCCTGGAAATCCCCATGGACAGAGGAACCTGGTGGGCTACAGTCCATGGCGTCACAAAGAGTCAGATACAACTTAGCAACTGAACGACAACAAACAATATACTTTCCTTCCTAAAATCAAATTATGTCAGGATATACCCACAGTCGAGGTTCTCATTCTCACCTTTGGAAAAGAAAGGTAAACCTTCTCCATCCTGAATCTTACTGGGATGTGTTATCCATGGTATAAAACACTTCAGGGAGGGACAGATGACATCTTTAATCAAAGCCCCACAAATGAACCCATCACCCAGCTCATTATAATATGAATTTCTAACAAGACTTCTAAAAAAATAATTCTAATAAAATTAAAATCTAAAAATTTATGATATGAAATTCTAATAAAATCAGAACTGTGTTTTCTGTTGTTTTGGTCAGTTGTGTCCCGTTAATAATTTTAGAGATAATTAAATCCAGAAGAGAATTTTAAAGCCTTATAGTTTTACATACATGGGGAGGGAAAAACCTATTTTTGTTGCAGAAATGATCAAAAAGAGTTTTTAGCATTTATTTGGAGGAAGTTGCAGTGAAAACACAAAATTAAAGAAGAAAAAGGAACAATGTAAAGTTATGACTTTTAAGACTTTATTCCTTATTCTTTTAATGGGTATTGATGGGTATCCAGTTATAATGGTGTTTAAATTTCACACATTAAAAAGGTGATATAACGGTTTTATTTTAAACTGCCTATGTTCAAAATACTTCTGAAACCACATCCTCTGTTACGTATTTAACATTATGATGAAAGTGCTTAGCTGCCTAAGGTACGTGGAAGGTACGTGGTTATTCAAAATTCTTCTAGGTGGTATACAAGCACAAAATTTGAAGTTATATGGTGTTAGAGAGTTTTCAGAGTCATGTAGACCTGGCTTTGAATCCTGGCTGGGCTATTTACCAGCCATGTGGCCCTGGGCTTCTTACTTCACCTTTCTCCATGTCAAGGCTCTCTTCCATAATGTTACAGATAGCATTCCTCTACAGCTTTGCTGAGAAAACTTAGCCCAGGGCCTGATACATACCATCTACCAAAGAAATATTTCTGGAGAGCTTACTTTTTGCCAAACTCTGCTAAGCACTTTATGCACACCATGTTATTGAATCCTTACTGTGATCTTAAGAGATAAGTACTAATATTCTCCCCACTTTACAGGTACGGATCTTGAAGCAAAGGAAGTGGTGAAATTTGCTCAAGGTCATACAAATACTAGGAGGTGGCGTTACCCTTGCTGGCAGTCTGGCTACAGCCCCTATGATAGTTATTACTAGAATCCTTCCCATGAACTTCCAGTTGTAGAAAAAAAAATGGTCCATCCTGAGAGACTGCCTAGGGAAGATTTTCTGACTTTTTCTATTGGCTTCAGAATTTAGACATTCCTTTTATCCACCCAGGGAATTCAGTCATGATTACAGAACTCAGCGTTGCTCAGGAGAAGTGGCTAGTGGGATAACTGGTCACTGGGTAGCAATTAACTTTGTTGGTGGAAAAAAAAAAACGGAAGTCTTCTCTGGTTAGGAGTTTTCCTAATAGCTTCTGTCCACATTGTCATGAAAACCTTGAACAATATGGTTGTTCATCCAATTATCAAACCAACCTGGGGGGCAGAGTCTTGCATTCTGTGTACCCATTATCAAAGGGTAATTTGGTGTAACAAACCAAATCGAGTACGTACAAAGACTGTCAAATAAAATAAACCACTAACAAATTAAATTACTTCCCATTTTCAGTGGGAAGAATGCCAGTCATTTTTCATCTTAAAAAATATGCATCTTAATTCCATTTTTTAAAGAACATGAAAAGAAGCATTTAAAGGCCTCTTGTGCAGTCTGTAGCAAGGTCCACCCTCCCTAGGAACATCTCTCCGGGTCCTGGGACATTTTCTCTCAGAGAATTAATGGAGCATTAAGCCTCACCCTAGTTAAAAAAAAAATAGAAAAACTTGTTTCCTCCATGGATCAATGGTGGATGGAGTTCAAAAAGCAGGAGTGAGAGGTTGGCTCTGGTTTATAACGACATATCAGAGCTGTTGTTTCCAGAATGAAACTGCCACTCAACACCACCCCGCCAAACCCCCTGGGAATCCTATCCAAATAATATAATTTTTAGATTTCCCGGATCACACCCTTCAACAGCCGCAATATGTCCCTGAGTTCTTCTTTTACTGGCTTTGTCATATGGATTGAAATAAGCCTCAGAGGAAAAACCCCTTTGGAACAAATCAGGCTTTGTGCTTCAGGGTCTTAAATATCTTAGAATTATATTCTTTCATTTGACAAACATTTATTAAGTGCCAATCACTGCTTTGCATGGTATGTGTATGGGGTGAACAAAGCAGGTTAGTTGTGGCACTTAAAGTCTAATAGGGAAGAAAGACAGTGTCTCAAGGTAGACACATTGTTACAAACTGCCTAGGATGCCATAGAAAGATGTGTATTGCTTCAAGAGAGGCAAAAATATTCTTTCATTAAATGAAATAGGGGCTCTAATTTAGATTGGGGAATTAGGTGAATTGTTTTTTGAAGAAGTGACAGCTCACCCCCTCCCCAAAAAAACAGAGCCATAAGCATTCCCTATATAAATGGTTCTTCACTGGAGGCCAAATTGCCATCTGACACTGTCTGGAGATATTTTTGATTGTCAGAATGGGGCGTATGCTATTGGGTAAAGGCCAAGGATGATGCTAAAAGTCCTACAATGTACAAGACAGCCTCTAGCAGCAAAGAATTACCCGGACCAAGATGTTAACAGTTCTGAGACTGAGAAATCCAGTTCTTAAAAAAATATTTCTGGAAAGAGTCTAAATCAAGGGCAGATAAAAGAAACTCAATATTAACTTCCACAATCAGCAGAAAAAAGTGTCAGAGCATAAATACATTCTGATTTAAAAAGGCCTTATACACACACACACACACACACACACACACATATGAAGGATCTATCTATCTCTCAAAAGCTTATCCATTATTACCAGCTACAAGAATAACACACAACCCATAGAACATGCCTGGGGAATTAATATATATTTTTTAAACTCAATGCATCAAAGATGATTTTTATAGCAGACTAACAATCTCATTTTCTCAGTGTCTTTGACTTCTTTTGGCCTTGCTACAAAAAAAGAGAGGGAAAATATCTTTCACTCAGAAGATAAACTCAGTATCTAATTACCAGCCCCTGCAGCAGCCTGTAATTCTGCAAGTTTTATCTTATTTTTTTTCTCCCAGACACTTCCATTTTCTGCCAACATTGCTATTTCTCAAAGTGTGTTTCTCTGTACATTGCCTTTCCTGTTATTTCCCTTGATGTTTCACATTGTGCAATTCCACATGAAAAAAGGAGACATCTTAAAATATCACAGTAGAGGAAAATTTCAATTAACATTTATAGGTGGGGAAGGGGATGGGATGGGAAGAGGCAGTGGTTTAATTTTTTGTTAGTTTGGTTAGGATTAATCACAACAATTGTTTTTGTTTTTCTAACTGCTGTTGATGGAAGTATTTCTGAACTCTGCCCATATACTTTCTCCTATTAACAACGGGGATAAGTATTACTGAATCGTTGATAATCAAGGATCAACAAGACCTCAGGAGGGTCACACTATATTCTGTCATTTATTACTGTGGCTTACACAGATCAAAGAAGGTAAGTATAAATTCGATACAAACTTTAAGAATCTTAGAGCTGGAAGTTACCTGAGAAGTCATTACACGAAAAAGGTGTGCGTGTATACAAAGACGAATCTCTAAGAGTTCTGAAACGCAGCCTTTCATAAGTATAAACAAAGCTATTATATGCATGCAACTAAACTGTGTCAGTTCTGCCTCCCACCAATAGATGGCAGTAATGGTTACCAGTGATATTCAGATTCAGAAACAAACTGACTTTTCAGGATTGCATTGTCTGGTTCCCATCCCCGGGTGTATGTTAGAATCAAATGAGACTTCTTATTAAAAACTGGTGCCTGGGGCCCTCCACTGGGTGGTGGTGGTAGAGTGTTGTTAAGTCAGAATGCCTGGGGGGGTGGAACCCAAGTACTACTGTTTTGAAAGCCCCTGTGATCACTCACCTTGAGCTAGACATCTTGGAGTGCAAAGTCAAGTGGGCCTCAGGAAGCATCACTACAAAGATAGTAGAGGTGATGGAATTCCAGTTGAGCTATTGCAAATCCTAAAAGATGATGCTGTGAAAGTACTGCACTCAATATGCCAGCAAATTTAGAAAACTCAGCAGTGGCCACAGGATTGGAAAAGGTCAGTTTTCATTGCAATCCCAAAGAAGGGCAATGCCAAAGAATGTTCAAATTACCACACAATTGTACTCATTTCACATAGTAGCAAAGTAATGCTCAAAATTCTTCAAGCTAGGCTTCAACAGTACATGAACCAAGAACTTCCAGATGTTCAAGCTGGATTTAGGAAAGGCAGAGGAACCAGAGATCAAATTGCCAATATCCATTGAATCATAGAAAAAGCAAGAGAATTCCAGAAAAACATCTACTGCTTCATTGACTACTCTAAAGCCTTTGACTGTGTGAATCACAACAAAATGCAGAAAATTCTTAAAGAGATGGGAATACCAGACCACCTTACATGCCTCCTGAGAAACCTGTATGCAGGTTAAGAAGCAACAGTTAGAACTGGACATGCAACAATGGACTGGTTCAAAATTGGGAAAGGAGTATGTCAAGGTTGTATATTGTCACCCTGATTATTTAACTTATATGTAGAGTATGTCATGTGAAATTCCAGGCTGGATGAAGTACAGGCTGGAATCAAGAATGCTGGGAGAAATATCAATAACCTCAGATACGCAGTTGATACCACCCTTATGGCAGAAAGCAAAGACGAACTAAAGAGCCTTTTGAAGGTGAAAGAGGAGAGTGAAAAAGTTGGCTTAAAACTCAACATTCAAAAAAGGATGATCATGGCCTCTGGTCCCATCAGTTCAGTTCAGTTGCTTAGTTGCATCCAGCTCTTTGCGACTCCATGGACAGCAGCATGCCAGGCTTCCTTGTCCATCACCAACTCCCAGAGCTTGCTCAAACTCATGTCCATCGAGTCGGTGATGCCATCCAGCCATCTCATCCTCTGTCATCCCCTTCTCCTCCTGCCTTCAATCTTTCCCAAGATCAGGGTCTTTTCCAATGAATCGGTTCTTCGCGTCAGGTGGCCAAAGTATTGGAGCTTCTGTCTCAGCATCAGTCCCTCCCATGAATATTCAGGATTTATTTCCTTTAGGATTGACTGGTTTGATCTCCTTGCAGTCCAAGGGACTCTCAAGAGTCTTCTCTAACACCACAGTTCAAAAGCATCAATTCTGGTCCCATCATGTCAAGGCAAATAGATGGAGAAACAATGGAAACAGTGGCATACTATTTTCTTGGGCTCCAAAATCAGATGGTGACTGCAGTCATGAAATTAAAAGATGCTTACTCCTTGGAAGGAAGGTTATGGCCAACCTAGATAGCATATTTAAAAGCAGAGACATTACTTTGCCGACAAAGGTCCATATAGTCAAAGCTATGGTTTTTTCCAGTAGTCGTGTTTGGATGTGAGTGTTGGACCATTAAAGAAAGCCGAGTGCCGAACAATTGATGCTACCCAGCATTAGGGTCTTTTCCAATGAGTCAACTCTTCGCATGAGGTGGCCAAAGTATTGGCGTTTCAGCTACAACATCAGTCCTTCCAATGAACACCCAGGACTGATCTACTTTAGAATGGACTGGTTGGATCTCCTTGCAGTCCAAGGGACTCTAAAGAGTCTTCTCCAACACCACAGTTCAAAAGCATCAATTCTTCTGCACTCAGCCCTCTTTATAGTCCAACTCTCACATCCATATATGACTACTGGAAAAACCATAGCCTTGACTAGATGGACTTTTGTTGGCAAAGTAATGTCTCTGCTTTTAAATATGCTATCTAGGTTGGCCATAACCTTCCTTCCAAGGAGTAAGCATCTTTTAATTTCAAGGCTGCAATCACCATCTGCAGCGATTTTGGAGCCACAAAAAATAAAGTCTGACACTGTTTCCACTGTTTCCCCATCTATTTCCCATGAAGTGATGGGACCAGATGCCATGATCTTAGTTTTCTGCATGCTGAGCTTTAAGCCAACTCCTTCACTCTCCTCTTTCACTTTCATCAAGAGGCTCTTTAGTTCTTCTTCACTTTCTGCCATCAGGGTGGTGTCATCCACATATCTGAGGTTACTGATATTTCTCCCAGCAACATTGATTCTAGCTTGTGCTTCTTCCAGCCCAGCATTTCTCATGATGTACTCTGCATATAAGTTAAATAAGCAGGGTGACAATATACAGCCTTGACGTACTCCTTTTGCTACTTGGAACCAGTCTGTTGTTCCATGTCCAGTTCTAACTGTTGCTTCCTGACTGCATACAGGTTTCTCAAGAGACAGGTCAGATGGTCTGGTATTCCCATCTCTTTCAGAATTTTCCACAGTTTATTGTGATCCACACAGTCAAAGGCTTTGGCATAGTCAATAAAGCAGAAATAGATGTTCTTCAGGAACTCTCTTGCTTTTTTGATGATCCAGCAGATGTTGGCAATTTGATCTCTGGTTCCTCTGCCTTTTCTAAAACCAGCTTGAACATCTGGAAGTTCACAGTTCACGTATTGCTGAAGTCTGGCTTGGAGAATTTTGAGCATTACTTTACTAGCTTGTGAGATGAGTGCAATTGTGCGGTAGTTTGAGCATTCTTTGGCATTGCCTTTCTTTGGGATTGGAACGAAAACTGACCTTTTCCAGTCCTGTGGCCACTGCTGAGTTTTCCAGATTTGCTGGCATATCGAGTGCAGCACTTTCACAGCATCATCTTTCAGGATTTGAAATAGCTCAACTGGAATTCCATCACCTCTACTAGCTTTGTTCGTAGTGAGGCTTTCTAAGGCCCACTTGACTTCACATTCCAGGATGTCTGGCTCTAGGTGAGTGATCACATCATTGTGATTATCTGGGTCGTGAAGATCTTTTTTGTACAGTTCTTCTGTGTATTCTTGCCACCTCTTCTTAATATCTTCTGCTTCTGTTAGGTCCATACCATTTCTGTCCTTTATTGAGCCTATCTTTGCATGAAATATTCCTTTGGTATCTCTAATTTTCTTGAAGAGATCTCTAGTCTTTCCCAATCTGTTGTTTTCCTCTATTTCTTTGCACTGATCGCTGAGGAAGGCTTTCTTATCTCTCCTTGCTATTCTTTGGAACTCTGCATTCAGATGGGAATATCTTTCCTTTTCTCCTTTTGCTTTTCACTTCTCTTCTCTTCCCAGCTATCTGTAAGGCCTTCTCAGACAACCATTTTGCTTTTTTGCATTTCTTTTCCATGGGGATTTTCTTGACCCCTGTCTCCTGTACAATGTCACGAACCTCTGTCCATAGTTCATCAGGCATTCTGTCTATCAGATCTAGTCCCTTAAATCTATTTGTCACTTCTACTGTATACTCATAAGGGATTTGATCTAGGTCATACCTGAATGGACTAGTGGTTTTCCCCACTTTCTTCAATTTAAGTCTGAATTTGGCAATAAGAAGTTCATGATCTGAGCTACAGTCTGCTCCTGGTCTTGTTTTTGCTGACTGTATAGAGCTTCTCCATCTTTGGCTGCAAAGAATATAATCAATCTGATTTTGGTGTTGACCATCTGGTGATGTCCATGTGTTGAGTTTTCTCTTGTGTTGTTGGAAGAGGGTGTTTGCTATGACCAGTGTGTTCTCTTGGGAGAACTCTATTAGCCTTTGCCCTGCTTCATTCTGTACTCCAAGGCCAAATTTGCCTGCTACGCCAGGTGTTTCTTGACTTCCCACTTTTGCATTCCAGTCCCCTATAATGAAAAGGACATCTTTTTTGGGTGTTACTTCTAAAAGGTCTTGTAGGGCTTCATAGAACTGTTCAACTTCAGCTTCTTCGGCGTTACTGGTCGGGGCATAGACTTGGATTACCGTGATATTGAATGGTTTGCCTTGGAAACGAACAGAGATCATTCTGTCATTTTTGAGATTGCATCCAAGTACTGCCTTTCGGACTCTTTTGTTGACCATGATGGCTACTACATTTCTTCTAAGGGATTCTTGCCCACGGTAGTAGATATAATGGTCATCTGAGTTAAATTCACCCATTCCAGTCCATCTTAGTTCGCTGATTCCTAGAATTCTACCTCAACAGCTTAACATTGATTTATCTCAGTAACAGTCCATATCACAGTGTCAACTAAAATTCCTAGGTCTTCTTTCAAATAAGCTAATGTCAAGTCAAATGTTCTCTACTATTTTGAATGTGATTACCTCAATTCTATCCCTTGGATTTATCTCTTTTCTTAAAAGTGAAATACAGGAATATGAAAGAGTACCTATGTGAATGTGAGAGATGGTGGGAGGAGTCTAATGAATTGTGGATCCTGGAAAATGGGATTTTTCTGCATTGTGAAGATGATGGGTTAGAAGATGGGTAAACACACTTGGCATATGGAGAGGACAATGACAGTGTCCTGAAGTCTGGCTGGAGGGTGGGAGGCACCTTAAATCCTCCATTTCAGAGAGGTGGAGCTGAATTTGAAAGGTAATGATCCTGGCAAATAAAATTGTTACAGGAAGTGGGTGGGGGAAGAGAGCACTCAGGAGGAGGTTTGCTCGTTCCAAGGAGACAGAGCAGGAATGGGCCAAGAATAGAGGAGATGGGACAAGGAAGAGAAAACAGTATCTGAGAAAAGCAGCTGCACACAGGACTATAAAGCAAAAAGGATGGCGAGCCTCCAGAGACGGGAATGAGGAAGGAGAGAGGAAAGCAGGGAGGGAGTTGGGAGGAGTTCCACTCTAGTCTGGGCTGTTTAGATGCCAACAAACAGAAACCTTCTCAAATTTACTTAAAAAAAACCCTAAAAAACAAAAAAGGAGTATTGTGGGAGAGAAAAATCTCGCAGTTGATCAGGACTGAAAACGGAGTGTGTGAAACGGAACAGGGGCTTAGCCTGCTGTTAGGGGTCTGGGGAACTTGACCTTGTCTTTTTGTCTCTGTGTCTGTCTCTCGTAGGGTTGTCCTGGTTTCTTAAACTGCTTCTCTCTTTGTGTCAGTCCGGCCTCTCTCTCTTTGCCAATAAAAGTTAACTCTGTTTACCAGTCTGAACACGGCCTTCAGTGAGTCACTCTGCCCCTGACTCCACCACACTTTCACTCTAGCCCTGACTTACACCACACTGTAAACATACAGTAGTACTAATATAGTACACTACCATGTGTAAAATAGATAGCTAGTGGGTAGCTGCTATAAAGCACTGGAAGCTCAGTTCCCTGCTCTGTGATGACCTAGAGGGCTCTCATGATAGAGGGAATATAAGTATGCATTTGGCTGATTCACTTCATTGCACAGCAGAAACTAACATAACATTGTAAAGAAACTATATTCCGATTACAAAAAAGGAATTAAGTGTTGCCAATGACTTCTGAAAAAAAGAGAGCAGGGAACCAACAGGGCAGAAAATATGGTAGGAAGAATGAAACATACAGTCAGAACCTTCCAAGAGGTCTTACCCCTGCCCTTGAATATCCTGCATTCAGAATCACCTCCATACCTTTTTCTTGCAATGCCCTGCTCCCCTTATTCACCCCACTTCCATCTACTCCCCCTTACCTAAGTCTTCCTCGACCCAGATGGCTCCAGAATGCTCCCCATTCCCCCTGCCATGTATGCACACAATCCAGTGGAGAATAATTCTGATATTTTTAAGAGTTCAAAATTCTAGCTTCCTTCTTCCAACTGGCACAATTTTGACAGGCTTTTTGGAATCATTTCCTACCCTGAGTTCCTAGTGCTAATAATCTAGACTGACTTCTAGCAATCTCTTGTTCAAAGAGAATAAAGTGCAACTGGTCACTATTCCCTGGATAGAAATTTTATTTTGTTTGGAATGCTGCTATGATTGCCTATCAATCTGCTTCAAGCAATAAACACATTGCTTCAACTCTCTCTTATAATTTCCCCCCATGCGTCTGTCAATCTTACACAGCAATCACATGATTAGCTTTTTAGATTAGATCATTAAACTGTATTAGAATAAGAGTATATCTGGAACTGAATAAGATTTGGTAATTACTTCTTCTGGAACAACATACTATTTTGGATGACGTGTGCCAGGTCTAGTTTTAACTGATGCTTTTATGTTATTATTCACTAAGACCCTGGGATCTTTTTCACACATTCACTTTGTCATTCCACATCCTGCACGTGAATGCTTGAACTTTCTCTCCACGTGCGCCAGCACCGTCTTTTGTCCTTTTAGAACTCTACATCCTCCCTGCTCCCCTCAAGTTTTCAAGGGTGTCCTCCATTTCCATACTCATCCTTGACCTCTTCTTTGCCCCCTGGTTTTGTGAGATGTGAGCCGATATAAGGATGGGGTGGAGGAGGAAGGGTGACGACGGGGTGGAGCTTATAGCATGTGAGGCTGACTCATAGGATTATAAGCTCCATTAATTTTTTTTCCCTTCCTGAAGTGAGAAAGATGAATTATTTTCTCAAACAGGCAAAGCAGAGGACCTCTTTAAAAGCCATAAAGCTCTGAGACTCGCAGTGAAAAGGAAGGGGAAACTAATCATACAGAGGGAAAAGAGGACAGATATGCATTTCATTGAATAGTCACTGTGGTTGAGCATCAAATTACTCTCCCTGACTTCCACCTATCTCACATTCTGTTAAGAACTTATTGTGCCCTTCATCTAGGAATAATTGTATCCTGAATGGCACCACATATGCATTAATAGGTAGATTCAAATATATATGCTTACCATAAGTCAGAAAAAAGAAAGACAGAAACACATTTAAATAATGTTGACTACTGCAATTGCACTCCATTCAATGGCACCCAAGTAAGTATGAGATGTGGGCAGTAGGTCTGCTCAGATTGTATTTGTGGATCTCATCTTCCAGTGCCTTGATGTGTTGAATGAGTTACTAAGGTTTAAAGAAGTCTATTTTTCATAAATGGCCTTCCACATTTTGGTTATAGCTTTAGACTGTACTTCCCTGGTAGCTCAGATGGTAAAGAATCTGCCTGCAGTGCGGGAGATCTGGGTTAGATCCCTGAGTCAGGAAGATTCCCCTTGAGAAGGGAATGGCTACCCACTCTAGTGTTCCTGCCTGGGAAATTCCATGGACAGAGGAGCCTGGTGGGCTATAGTCCATGGGGTCACTAAGAGCTGTACATGACTGAGTGACTAACACTTTCACTTTTCACTTTAGATTGTGCATTATTCTTTATATTATGCATATATATGCATACATATATTTCATGGGAAATAGATGGGGAAACAGTGGAAACAATGGCTGACTTTATTCTTTTGGGCTCCAAAATTACTGCAGATGGTGATTGCAGTCATGAAATTAAAAGACTCTTACTCCTTGGAAGGAAAGTTATGACCAACCTAGATAGCATATTAAAAAGCAGAGACATTACTTTGCCAACAAAGGTCCATCTAGTCAAGGCTATGGTTTTTCCAGTGGTCATGTATGAATGTGAGAGTTGGACGGTGAAGAAAGCTGAGCGCCGAAGAATTGATGCTTTTGAGCTGTGGTGTTGGAGAAGACTCTTGAGAGTCCCTTGGACTGCAAGGAGATCCAACCAGTCCATCCTAAAGGAGATCAGTCCTGGGTGTTTATTGGAAGGACTGATGTTGAAGCTGAAACTCCAATACTTTGGCCACCTGATGCGAAGAGCTTACTCATTGGAAAAGACCCTGATGCTGGGAAGGATTGGGGGCAGGAGGAGAAGGGGACAACAGAGGATGAGAGGGCTGGATTGCATCACCGACTCGATAGACATGAGTTGGGTGAACTCCGGGAGTTGGTGATGGACAAGGAGGCCTGGCGTGCTGCGATTCATGGGGTTGCAAAGAGTCGCACACGACTGAATGACTGAACTGAACTGATGCATACATATTAGTTTTTAAAGAGTTCATAAAAAACTATGTACACTATACCATATGGGTAATTTAAGGGATTTT
This sequence comes from Okapia johnstoni, assembly GCA_024291935.2. Classification (NCBI taxonomy): domain Eukaryota; kingdom Metazoa; phylum Chordata; class Mammalia; order Artiodactyla; family Giraffidae; genus Okapia; species Okapia johnstoni. The sequence goes on from CM044316.1 coordinate 49,954,447, forward strand.
TAAAAGATATTTTTATGGGATGACTTTGGAATCTAGCCTGTGCAAAACTGCCCCCTTTACTGACTGATACTTTCTCAAATCTCTACAATTTCCTGTATACCGTTATCTATGGAAAACTTCACAAAAAATTCCTAATCATTTGCTCAATATTTTACAGACAGTTAAAGAACTGAAGCTAGTGAAGTTAAATGACATAGCATGTCATGAGGTCACTCAGGATCAGCAAAGGCAGGATTGAAACACAGTCTGAATTCATAGCCCGTACTTTTTCTAGCCCATCAGGGAATCTAAAAATCTTGATACTTTTCAGACTCTTCCTTGGATTATCCTGGGGATCTTTTATTTTCTTTTGTCAAGGTTTAACTTTATAGTAAGATATTTTGACACTTGAAAGAATTAATGTGACTATTTCGAAGCAATATTTGTTGAGCACTTACTAGATGCAAGGGACTATTGGTGGCCTACGCCTATGGAATCATCTTCTTCCAAAAGCATCTCACAAATTGAGAAGACAAAACAAAGGGTCAAATAATGCAAGAAACTCAAATAATTTGTAGACAGGGATCAATTAGAGGGACTTGTGAGTAATGAGAAGGACTTTGGTGTGCATTCTAGGTGATAAGGGAAAATACCTTAGGCTCTTAACAGGGTAATGAATGATCTAATCTACAACTGAAAAGTATCATACTAAGTGCAATGTGGTTTTCAGACTGTGAAATGTGAGGGGGAAGAGAGTGAGTGAAAGTAGGAGAAAAAACCAAAATGCTTTATACATGGTATGCTGAATACAGGTAAGAAGCAATCTAGCCAAACTTAGGAAGGAAATGACAGAATAAAACGATTACAGAGATGTCAGCTGCTTTGAAGGGCAGTAAAACAGAAAATTCTGATAAACATAGTTATCAACATGGCTTATAAGCATGAGGAAATGACACAAAACAAAGTGAAAAAGTGCTGAGGTGAAAATCAGTTGTAAAAGCAGATGATACATACAGAAAAGAAAGAGAATCCAATGTAGGTATTATTGCTGGCCATGAAGAGATCAAAAGTAGCGAAGAGGAAAAAATACTTAAAATATGTTTTAAAAAAATGCCTGAGACAAAAACTTAAATCCAAGACAGAAAAGATTGAAGGGGTACAGTATACCAACAGAAAATGATAGAGAGCTAATATCAAGGCATATTCTGATGAAATTATCTCACTTCAGGTATAAAGAAGATGTATGGGTTATGCAGAGATTTAAAAATGAGTCATATTAATAAGAAGTAAAAATAAGGCTGGTTTCCGACTTGTCTCCGCAGTAAACTCCACGTCACAAACAGAACCAAAGTCCACAACAGTCCACAAAGTTATAATGATTTTATATCCTTTCAGGTTGTGATATAGCGTAGAAGCAACATTCTTAAGCAGACAAAAACTCAGGGAACACTATTTACGAGTTTCCATTACAATGTAAGCTTCATAGTGGCAAGGCCTACTTCCTCCATATTGTTTCCCATTTTATTGACAGCACACAATGCGCAGGTCATGATACACAGCAGACACTCAACAAACGTTTGTTGACTGAATTAAAAAACTTTTTTATATGAAGAAATTTCTCATTCAGAGATTCCTAAACTTTTTCATCAGAACCACCCGAGAGCTATTAAAGAGAAAAAGAAAATACAGACTGCCCAGATCTACACTTTGAGATTTGAACTCAGTTGGGTTTGAATACCTTGATTTTTAAAAAGTTCCCAAATACTTGCAGGAAAATCACACCAGGGCTTGTCAAACCTCAGTTCTTCTTCAGCATCCTCTTCAAAAAAAATTTTTTTACGTTACCTATTTACCCAGACTATAAATAATAAAAGTAAATAACTTAATATTTTCTTTAAATGAATCTGCTTTTTAGTAAACTCTATTAATTTTGATAGGGAACTTCACATCACAGCAATACACAAAAAGCTAGTTTCCCAAGAACTACCAAAAAATCCCAAAAGAATGTTATAAAAATAAATACAAGACAAAAATATTCTTAAATTCTAAACAGATATGGTCACCCAGAAAGACTTAGAACCCAGTGCCAATTACAGTTTTAAAAAATTTAGATTTATAAGTGTTACTGGGACTTCCCTGGTGGTCCAATGGTTGAGACTTTTTGTCTTCCAATGTAGGGGGTGCAGGTTTGATCCCTGCTCGGGGATCAAAGATCCCACATGCCTCATGGTCAAAAAACCAAAACATGAAACAGAAGCCATATTGTAACGACTTTAATAAAGACTATAAAAATGTTCCACATCAAAAAAAATCTTAAAAAAAAAAAGTGTTACTAGACAGGTTAAAACAACATTAACTCAAAGTGAGACTTTGGGTTTCATGTAATCAGAGCAATTTTAAAAAGAAATAAAAAGAGAAAAACATCAGTTAGGTGATTTAATATTACTTAAAGCTGGGTCTTGTACCAAGAACAAATAGCCCAGACTTTAGGGAACACAGTAGTCTTTGAAGGTGACCATCACAGTACCTGGGACATGTTAGGTGATTAATATATGCTGATTTCAAGTATTTATAGGTAACCTACTTTGTGTAAAGTAGACTCATTTCTGAATCTTGGGAACAGGATAACAAATATTTGGGCTTCCCTGCTGGCTCAGATAGTAAAGAATCCACTTGCAATGCTGGAGACCCAGGTTTGATTCCTAGGTTGGGAAGATCCCCTGGAGAAGGGAATGGCTATTCACTCCAGTATTCTTGCCTGCAGAATTCCATGGACAGAGGAGCCTGCAGTCCATGGGGTCACAAAGAGTTGGACATGAATAACACTTTCACTACTTTCTGTAAAACACAGTTCTGGGTCTGGGGAATAGGATAACAGATAAGATAGTCTCTGTTCTTGGGTCGTTCAATGCTATTTCACGTGCCTTTTCACACAGTTATTTGCATAAACAAATAGAGTAGTGCCCCCCTTATCCATGGTTTTGCTTTCTGTGGTTTCCATGACTTATAGTCAACTGCAATCCAAAAATATTAAATGGAAAATTCCAGAAATAAACAATTTATAAGTTTTAAATTGCCCATTGTTCTGAGTAGCATGATGAAATCTAGTGGATGTGGATCATCCCCTTGTCCACACCCTGCTCATGAGTCACTTAGCAGTCCTCTTGGTTATCAAATTGACTGTCAAGGTGGTATTGCAGTGCTTATATTCAAGTAAGCCTTACTTTTCTTAGTAATAGCCCCAGTGCACAAGAGTAGTAATGCTGGCAGTTCAGATATCCTCTTACTGTGCCTAATTTATAAGTTAAACTGTATTGTAGGTATGTATGCACAGTAAAAAACATAGTATAGGCAAACACAAGGTATATTTAGGGCTCTGTACTATCTGCGGTTTCAGCCATCCACCAGGGGTTCTTGGAATGTATTCCCTGCAAATAAGGGGGACCCACTGTAGACAGCTGGGACCCCTGATTGGTCACTGACTCCATCTCTCTTACCTATGTAAGGATGCAGCTTCCAAACCTAAAAAAGTGTGGGACTGCGTCTTTTACGCTGGCTTCCTATAATCATAATAGTATGTAATGCTTCCAGAGTGCTTGCTATATGCTACCGCATCAAGCACGTGATTCATCTTCTCTAATTCTCACAGCCACCATACGAGGCAGGGATGGTAAGTGATGGTTAACTTCACTTCTCAGATGAGAAAATGGAGGTGCAGCTCTGACCAGAAGCCCCATCCATCCCAGAGAGCAGAAAACTACCTCTCTGTGGAGCTGAGATCCTTACTGTGGCCTTTCCTTTATAGCATGACCTGCTACTGCTTTTTAAATCCCATTTCTTTATCCTGGGGTGATCAGAAAAGGAGCACGTGACTCTAACGGTAGTCTCATTAACTTCTGGTTATTAAAGGGGAAAATGAAGAGAACTGAGGCAGGTGCAGATGGGCACTGCTGGACTGAGAATTAAGGTAAATGATAAGCAAAACAAAGGGAGAGAATAAAGACAAGATTTCACTGGAGGTCAAGAGAAAAACAATGAGCTCTTTTCTAAACACAAAAGAAGAATGCAAGTGGTAAAGAAGGAAGCCAGGCTGCTGGAGCTTGGCAGGGGGTAATTTATTGACTGACAAGTAAGAATGCGCCAGAAAGAAAGACATAAAGGAGGAAAATTATTTGCTGCAGTTTTCACAATGGGAGACGTCCAAAGAGGCAAGAGATGTAAATTTCCCAGGGGAAGAAGATTGTGGAGTATGATTCTTGTCTTCAAGGCCTCAAAAGGCAAAGCATTGATTTTTGTTTGTTTGTTTTGAACACTGGGTTTGACGCTAAACAAGGATCACATGATACCAGTGGCCCTTGATACTGACAGATATCTGAAGCTGTTTGGAGTACAGGAAACTTAGGACTGAATATTTTTAAATCTAATAATGATAGAATCAGAGAAGACCTGGATTTACTCAGGGAGTGGGCTCAATGGATTTCCGCAGACTCTCCCAGAAAGAGGAGGAGAGTCTAAAATTGAACGCAAGGGAATAGCTTCTCAGCCAGGACACCGCTGGAGGAGGGGATGCCTTGAAAGACACAGAAAGTCAGCAGATTCCATCCGAATTATTACAGATGAAAGTTACATCATCTCTCATGAGAGGGGAAACCACTGGTAGAAACTGAGAGGATAAAGGACAGCTAGGGAAAATAGAATCCATACTATGGTTCAGCATGTAAACAAATGAAGGTGGAGGACAAAGCTCCCTTCCTGTGTAAGCAGTGTGTGCAGCTGTTCAGCGTGTAGAGTTCATTTAACTTCTTGTTAATTTCCACATCTTTGTAGGAGTCTGACTCAAGATTTTCCCCAACTATTTATTTTCCTCTATGACAACTCTTTCATTTAAAATGACATTTTACTCCAGATATATTTCTAGGCATGCAATTTCTTTTGTCTTGAATGATAGAAAGTGAGACAAACCCAGCTCTTGAGCAATGACACCAAATATAGGGAGGCATTTTCATTTTTTAAGGTTGCAGATTTAGGCAAGCTAACTTTACAGACTATTTGGAATTTCAATCTCTCAACATACACGACACTTGCAAATGCTTCTCCTCATACATTTTTTTTTTTCTTCCCCAGAAGGGACTGACGCCAATAAAGCTCATCTGCCTGAGTTACGGCTTTTTCCCTTTTGATAATCAGAAAAAATTATGCAAAGGCACAGTGCTGTTATCAAACAGAAATAGAGAGCAATCTAATTCTACCTGATAATTTGGCCTGGCACATTGTTTTTTCCAGAATTTATCTCACCACAGATGCTGACAGAATGCTTTCTATAAAAGAACAGACCAATTAAGGGAGAAATTTCTGGAAAGTCAATTTTGGTGTTCAATGTTGTATTTGAATGTGAAAATGTTAAACAGGTTGGTAATGAGCTTGTGTTGGAAGAGGAAAATAGAATTTTTCTTTTTTATTTTTTAAGTGATCAAGACAAAGGAGAAAATATCAAGAGAACTTTTTTGGGTTGTTTTTATTTAAGGAAAAGTGATCTACTTGGAATGTTTCTCTTTATTGCTTAACAGAAAATAAAGACAGAAGGTCTAACATCTGATAATGGATCTTTTGGCCTTAGGCAGAAAATGCTTCATTTTTGATTGACTGATGGTTGGAGGCAGAGGCAGAGAATCTAAAGGAAGATTCACAACCAGAGTCCTGGGTGAAGTCTTAACAACTTTTCCATCAGCTCATGATGCCACTATCCCCAAGGCCACACACCTGAGACACGGCTGCAGCTTCCTCCCTACAAAGAGTTCTACTAAGGCATGTAATGCTCCTTTGCCCACTGACAACCTGGAAGTCCACTGGTCCTTAGAAAATAGGTAGGATGGGAACACACTTAACTTCAATTTATCCAGAGAGATTCAAATTGATGATTTATTTTCCATTATCTCCGAATCTTTGCTTACAGAGTTTCATTAAGAATCTTTAACGGGAATTTCCTTTAGGCCAGAGATGTGTCATTCACTAAAAAGTCTTAAACATTAGAGTTGCTATGTCTTAGTCAAATCAACTCTGGCTGTAGGATCAAGTTCGAAGTCTCTTCCCTCTCACCTATCTCACAGAACTTCTATTCAGAAGCAGCGGCTGGGGTCTACCAGTTGTCTCTCTGTTCTGAGAATTCCTGATCCCCACCCTGGAGTTAGTTACCTATTATGGAATGGTCAGTATGAAAAGCTGGATACTATGGTAGTATTTTTATTTTTTTCTGATAACACGTCTTATGATGCAAGTACTTGGTTGATGATAAAATTGATATTTTGAGAGCTGAACTACAAAGCCCAAAGTCACAAAAACACAGAGGTGGGATCTGAATCCAGAGCTGTTCTTCTGAAGTCTGTTAATCCCTACACAAGACTCTCCCAGAATGGTCCCCACTGTGGGTTTCCCTCCCCTACCAGAGGATAAACAGAAATAAGTCGGCCTTACATTTCTCCCAGCAATGAGGACATTTTGCTCACACCTTCTTAGCAAACGGGTGATGATTTTGTTTTAAAGTACCCATGTGACTTGTTTCTTCAGCCCCCACGTCTTGACTCATATTTTGGGTTTGTTAACATAAAATATACTGCATTTCTCTCCCAGGTCCTAGGGAATTTGAACTGGTTGCCAACCCATTTCAGGCTATGTTGTAATTCTGAAGATAGGCTTCTCTTTAAACTACAGGAAGGGTGGAAAAGAAGGCAGCTCCTCCAGCATTGGCAGCAGGAATATCTAGGCTGGACAAACATCTGGTCCCCTTTGCATGCAAGTGCCACTGACTGAAGTTCCCTTTCCAAAGTTCTGGGAACCGGACTTAACTCTGTCCATCCTGAAGAATGAATGAAGTGGTTCCCCCAGAGTTCTGTTCACTCTGACTAGAGTACCCCAGATGAAACACAAGAGTGTTTCTCGAGGTTTGTGGCTAAGTTAGTAGCCTGAATTTACTCCCTGCTGGGCTTCTCCAACTGGAACCTTGCAGGCTCTCATGCTTTGCTAGCTACTTGGTATTTTATGGACATGAAATGCAGTGAAGATTTGGGCACTGACCAGTCAGTTTCAACAAGAAAATTTTTACTGAACATCTTCTGATTTCCTATCCTTCATTCAATCTTTTCTCAGTTTTATGTTTTTTTTTTGTCCCTAGAAATACCCCGATATCCTGGATGATGGGAAACCAGGTTAGCCACTCTTGGCCCTTGGCTCTCAGAGATTTCTTTGTAGTGAATGAGAGAAAGAAAAATGGCAACAACAAGCAACGATGACTACGGCGATTGCACAATAGGAAAATCTAGGATCATGCAGAGAGCAAGTGCAGTACTGAACACACTCCTTTGGAGCCTGTGGGAGCTTTGGTGGCTGCATTACTAGATTAGTGATAGAAGCCATTCAGAAATGCCAGGGAAACAACCTGTCCCTTCTTGGAGCCAGTGGGTATTTATCTCTGTGGCCCCTATGGGCTTGGGGCCCCGTTCTCTCTGCATGGACAGCAGAGCGAATCCTGCTTTGGAGCCAAGCGAGAGCTCTCTGATGTGGTTCTGTACTGCTACCCAGTCTCAGTCCCTGCCTTCTTTCTCTCTGGCCCTATTCTCGCATGGAAAATGGAGGTAATGATTTATATGTTGTAAGTAGTTCTGACAGGTGCACTCGATCTTGGCTTCCTCCAGCCCCAGGACTAATCGGAAGCTTATCTCTTCCTTTGTGTAATAGGGAGCTGTCAGGTTCTATGACCGGCCAAACAATTCAGTCATTCAGGGGAGGGTTCACCTTGGAGGGAGGACACCCTGACACTGGAGGAGCTCCATGGGGTCATGCCCTGACACAGATCAAAACAGTGACAGTCAAGGGCTAGGGGGCAACAGGAGGACATGGATAGAATGCCACTGGCTTCTGGGATTTAAATTCATCATATCCGCCAGGAACCTTCTAGGCTGTACTGGCAACTTTTGTACTTTGGTGTACATCCTGACTTGGGTGCTGAATATTTAGGCATTTGAGCACAGAAGAGGTATTTCAAACAATGACTGGAGATGAGAATAAAGGGTTTGCATTGCTTTGGGGAGAAAGAGCATATTGTCTAGCAAAGTCTATGATGGTCTGGCCGCAATCTGGCTGCCTGGTCACCTGCATCTTGCAGGGACCACATATCTCCTGTGTTCAGCCTTCCAGCCACTCTGGCCTTCATCCCATCCCCCTTTCTCTGGTGCAACTTCCCACCTCAAAGCCTTTGCCCATGGCATTCCAGCCTCTGCCTGGAAGGCTCCTCCCACTTCCTTCCTTACCTGCCTCCTGCTTTGGCTCTGTTGTTAGTTGCTCAGGAAATTATTCTCTGTGCTCATGAATGGATCAATTCTGCCATCCTCTGCTCCCCCATGCACCTGCCACCTCTCTTCTGCAGCCCCCGACCCAGGGTCAGTTTTATATTAAGGGCATCCAGTTCATGCCCTTTCCACCAAAAGAGACTGAGGGGGCAAGAGGTCATGGGTAGGGACTTGCCATTCATGTTCATTGCCGTAATGCCAGGGTCTATGACACTCAAAAAATACCTGTGGAATTAGTGAAAAAAATGAATAAGCAAGAGACTGAGGTGGTGCCCATGTTCTTAACTGATTTCACGATCAAGTAGGGAAAGGCCCATCTCATCAGCCATCTGCAAGTTCACATGCAGAGATGACTTTACTATGGAAACAAATCATGGTAACTTCTGCCTCAGCATCTAAGCTGACAACTCCTGCTTTCTTGTCTGCACTGATAGATATTTATGTTATCCCCCTCAGGATGCTTTTCTCAGATGCTCTTTGCATTTGGAAAACAAAGGACTTTTTTTTTAATTGAGCTTTCAGATTTTTCTAAACATCTGCCTGCTTGGAATGGAAAGAGCAGGATAACTGGATGAAGTTTTCACCCCGTGTCTGGATGTTCTGGCATTAAACAATGTTCTTAGTTTAGTCAAAGTCTCACAATTCTCAACTCTTGGAAATAATCAGAGGAAGTTGGATCACAGGGCAGAAGAGAAAATGGTGAGAAGGGGTTCAGGCGGTGTTTAAATACACCACAGGACAGACTGTGATGTCAGGCATGAGGACACAAGATTGATGCTGTTACTAGTTTCAAACAAAAGCCTACAGCCAGCTAATTCCTCACCGGATTATAAGACCCGTGGGAGGGCAGGGGCAACACATGACTATGTATATGGAGGCTTTTTTAAACAAATGCATGTTATATAGATGATAGATTATACAGAAGGATACATTTGTGAACAGTGATGGTTTTTAGATTGGCTGAAGAGTCATTTCTCTTTTAAGAAGTCCTGATGCTAGGATAAAGCCCACATTGACTGAAACCATTAAGAACCATTGCTACTGGGAGGCCAGATAACATGGTGGTTCAGAGTGGAGGGTCTGCAGCCAGACAGTCAGGGACAAACTCCGGTTCTACCACTTGCTAGCGAACAATCTTGCCCAAGTCATTTCCTCTATATAGAGTACAGTTTCCTCACCTGTGAAACGGCCATAATAGTTTTCAGCTGATAGGATTAAGGGGAAGATTAAATGAGGAAGTATGCAGAGTGCCTGGAACTGTGTTAGGCACTAGAAAGTGCTCAGTTAATGAACTTGTTACAGAACAGAAAGAGACTCACAGACTTAGAAAATGAACTTACGCCTGCCAGGGGGAAGGGATAGTTAGGCAGTTTGGAAAGTTCATATACACTCAAAGTTACGTGCCAGGCTGGATGGGAGTGGGGTTTGGGGGAGAATGGATACATGTAAACATATGGCTGAGTCACTTTGCTGTTCACCTGAAACTACCACCACAATATAGGTAATCAGCTATGTTGTTGCCCAGTAGCCCAGTCATGTCCCACTGTTTGTGACCCCACGGACTGCAGCATGCCAGGCCTCCCTGTCCCTCAGCATCTCCTAGAGTTTGCCCAAGTTCATGTTCATTGTATCGGTGATGCTATCCAGCCATCTCATCCTCTGATGCCCTTGACTATACCCCAATACAAAATAAAAAGTTTCAAGTTTGAAAAAAAATAATGTTAATGAACTTGTATGTCAAGAGGGAGACTCTGTTAAGGCTCTTTCTCCATCATGGGATTCTGAGACCGGATGGTAGGAAAATGAGAGTGGAAATGCTGCCAAGCTGATCACTGTTCCCTAAGCCAATTCTTTTAGCCAGCATCTCCCAAAGTGAGGTCTATCCCTGTACTACTCCAAGTAGCAGATCCCTGAACTGGTTGCTAATAGTCTATGACAAGACAAGGAGCTCAAGCCAGAGTCAGTGCCCTGCTTCATGCACTGAGAAAGTCTTGCGATGGGAAATAAAAGTGTCAGCTGAATCACACAGTGGGTTAGTGACACAAATGATTCATATGCGGGTACAAGCTCTCTATCCTGTTGTGGACCGGCACTGGGCCAAGGACCACATTTTGAGTAGACCGTTAAAAAGAACAGTAATCCCATGAATTGAGAAAAGGGTTTTTCATGGTCAAATAGGTTTGGTGGTAAATAATGCATGCATGATCTCTTTCTTAGACTTTGATATATTCATATATTAAAGGTCTTGAGAAACTGCAAAGTAAATAAATTTGTTTAAAGGTATTTAAGCTAGGATTTCCCAGATATTCTTCAGCAATAAATATTTGTGAGCATGTATGCTTGTATGTTTGCTTTTTCCACTGCTTTTAACATTATTTCTGGTAAAGAACATGAACTCAACTGATCATCTGATGAAAACAACAAATTACAAGAGTGTGATCTACTCTCCTCCACTCAAATACACACAAGACTAACATCTTTCTGGTTGAAATTCCTTCCCTTCTGGGTCAATCATTCTAAGGAAACCAGAGAATTAAATCTTTTTCTCATTGATAACAATCTTCTTTAACATAAAGCCACACTTACAAAATATTTTTCCTCCAACCAGTTTCTTCCTTTTATTTACCAAAGAAAAGAAAGTATCTTCCTCTATACTCTCATCTCTAGAAAAATACTTAAAAGCTTTTTCTCTGGTAAGGATAGGCATTTAAAATCAGTGCATCAGTTGAAGTCTGGTTTGCAATGTCCTAAGATCAAAGTGTTTGCATTTTCTACTGAATTTGATTCCAAATCCATTTGTGTTAATCATTTCTAGAACACTCTTGCATGTAATGACCAGAGGCCCTAAAATTCTTCTTGTGATTGCAAATGAGTTCTTTGCATAACTTGGGAGCAAAAGGGACCTAGGCTCATATTTTGATCTCTATTTAAATAAGTCTAATTGAAAAATAGTACACATCAGCTCTAGGCTATGTTAACATTCTAAAGTTCCCTGAACAATGAGCTCCTTCATATTTTGTGCTGCATGCATGCCTACATTCACACACATACACACACATGTGTTGTTTCAGGGGCTGGACCTCACACCTGTCACTCCAGCCAACAGTGAGCTCACATTGGAGAGCCAGGACCTGGTCTGGGGATAAGGTCTTTCCCATGACACTCATAATTCAGATAATTCCATCTGAAAGATGCAGAAAGTGTAGATACTTGTCATCCTCAATCATCCAACTATGTCTTGGATTTTCCATTGACTTTAAAACTATACAGTGAGCTCTTTAAAGGAAAAGATGAAGAAAATTATTCTAATGACTTCTTTTTTGAGAAAAATCCATCTGGGTCAGTGTGAATTAGGTTTGACATAATGATAAGATCTTGGCTTGCAAAGCCTGGAAAAGATTGGCAGCCTGCCCTGCCCTGGCCATGTCTCCAAAATTCAGACCTTCCCTGGTGGCTCAGTGCCACCAGGGACCACAGAAGCTGTGGTCAGAGACCACCCTGCACCAGAGACCACAGAAACACTGAGATTTCCTTCTCTAATATGATCCTTTGTTTCTTCCGATACTAGTGACTTTTCAGCTTCCCACTGTCATGGAGTGTATCTGTGGGGACTGTCATTCACTATTAATAGTTTCTATTACATTCGAGAAGCCACAGATGCCTTCCAAAGGGGTTGGGAGCAAGGGACAAAGAGAACTTGATCTTAAGCCAGGTACAGGATTCTGCTCATATTTACATTTATCTTGGATCTAATTACTATGTGGTAAATGCAGCATAATAAGGTCACTTCGAGATGAAAGAAAATATTTTATTGCCAGTGAAAATACTCTGAATCTAAGGCAGTTTCCGAGGCTCAGTGCAAACACACGTTCAAAATAAAGCAGAATGGATGGCTGGATTTGCTCTTATCAAAACCTAATGCTGCTTTGAATTTTTTCAAAATATTCATCAGACTTTCTGGAAACTCCTGGTATCCAAATGGAAGACAAGATGGGAAAAAAAAGGAGAAAGGTAATAACATACACTGAGCATCCGGTGATGGTAAGGCATCCTGCCAGTACCATCAGCACGATACTCTAGTTTAGAGCATGACCTCTGTGAGGAGAATGCAAGATGAGTTCTATTTCACAGATGTTGGCTGAGATATGGTCAGAGCTTGAGCCCTTTCTTGGAGGTTCTGTAACGTGGTGTTAAAGATCACAGACTCTGGAGTCATACTGAACCTGGTTGAAAAATGTGACTCTGCCTCTTAGTAGCTGTAGCCCATGGGCAAGTAGCTTCAGCTTTCTGAATCAAATGTCCATGTCTGTAAAATGGGGAGGAAAACAGTATTCAGCCCATAGGATTGCTATCGGGCTGCAGCAAGATGGGGCTTGCCTGTGCCTAGCAGGAGCCTGAAATGAGCCTGACTTGTAGAAGAGACTCACACTAACTCACTCACTGCTTGTAAAGGCAACCAATCACCCTGGATAACAATGTTGCCCTCAGATTTTTCTGTATAGAACCTTGAGGTAGGAAGAGGGAAGCAGGCAAAGTAAGAACTCACAAAATCGAATCAGAGAACTTTGGAGCTCTCCTCAGCAGTCATTATGCCGGTGGTCCTCAAGCCTAGCAGATATTCAGAACTGCCTGGAATATAGCCGAGAACTATGGGTAAATCTCTTGGTCCTGTGCTTGGAGATTCTGAATTGGCCACCTTGGGATGATTTAAGACATTCTTAAACTCTGATGATCATCCAGATTGGCTGAACCATGGTCTAAACCCATGTATTCTTTCTGCTCCAAATCCCCCCTGCCCCCAACAAAACAGAAACCTCACCTGTGCCCAAGGTTCCAGCAACTTCTACCATCTACTTCATTATTGGTTTTTTTTCCTAGCCTCTGTTTACTCATATTTCGGTTTATATCAACTATTCAGATGAATATATCAGGCATTCTATTTTGTACAAGCAGAATAGTAGAATGGATTTTAGAATCATAGAGACACGAATTCAAGTCCAAGTACTATTACTTACTAGTGTCTGACCTCAGGCAGGATATTTAACCAATCTGGCTTTGGGTTCCACATCTCTGAAATGAGGTTTGTTTTAGTACCTACATGCATGTATGCATGCTCAGTTGTGTCCAACTCTTTTGCGACCCCATGGACTGTAGCCCTCCAGGCTCCCCTGTCCATGAGATTTTCCTGGCAAGAATACCGGAGTAGGTTGCCATTTCCTTCTCCAGGGTACCTTCCTGACCCAGGGATTGAACCTGCGTCTCCTGCATTGCAGGCAGATGTGAGCCACCTGGGAAGCCCATTTTAGTACTTACATTACAGGTTTACCTTGAAGATTAAAGTAGCCAAAGGAGCATCTCTGGAAGACAGAAAATGCTAACAAGTGCCTGCTGCTCTTGTTGTTATTTCAATGGAAGTAGTTCCTTTGTCTCATTGAATATTAGCCAAAGAACAGGACAGGGACGTCTACAACCATCACCCTCAAAAGGCAGAACATGTCAAAATACTGAGGCATGGTGGGGAGGGTAGTGTCTGAGATTCCTGTGGAGTGCTTTCTGATCCCATAACTGAAACCCCATGATACAGACCGACAGAATCAGATAATGATGACAATCAATAACGATAACAGAAATGATTATTTATTTTCATAAACACAGAGTATGTGCATCCCGCTGAGTTACACACATCACATGCCAGCATCCACTTGCAGGGCAGTCAATCAATGGGGGATCACAATATCCCCCCGCAGAGACAGGAGGGGGGATGAGCGGAGGTTGAGAAATTACCCACCCCAGAGTGACACATTCACAAAGTTAACCTAATCCCGGGGCCGTCTGGGTGCCATTGCAAGCCTGTGAATATGGAACAGCCTTGATTGATTGTGCACTGCAGTAGCTAAACACTTCATTGTTACTTCCAGAAATATAAGGCAAGGAAGGCTGAAACTGTAAAAGGATTGGCTCCGAAGCCCCCAGAGCAGCAACAAACCACAAAGTGAAGTCTAGAAAAATTAAAAATGGGTAGGGGAAATCTGTATCTGTGTCCTAAGAGGCCTCTGTTGTCAAAGTGTAAGCCCCAAATGAAAACCTAAGGTGCTAATGGCGATCCTGCCTAAACCAATAATTTGCCCCACCATGGGCCTGGGATTACCCATTCTCCCAGAGTGAGCATCACCACAGTTATCACAGGGGCAGCAAGAGAGCACAGAGGCTGTGTCTAGACAGAATGCATCTGATCCTCAGTTCTGCCTCCCAGAGCCTCAGATCTTCCTCTTTCTTGTGGAGATAATCGCATCCAGGTTATCAGAAACAAGGAACTAACAGTGCATGTCCTGCTTGACTCCCAAGATCCTTGGAGCATTAAACGATTACCGTTCCCACTGCCCAGCATGAAAGATGCATCCTGCAAACTCTTTCCTAGTCTTAGCCCTCTCTCTTTCTGTTCTTCCTCTGAATGACCATGGTGATCTTCTGTGCTTTTCTCTGGATGCTTACCTGATTTGGTGTTTCTCAAAGTCTGACCCAGGGATCACCTGTATCAGAATCCCCTGGGGGCGGTTTCTAGGAGGGAGCTGGTCAGTAACAACACTGGGTACAACTCAGACCTTTGTAACCAGAATTCCTAGTGATGAGGCCAGTGACTGTGTTCTAAAATGTATATACAAGTGACTGAGGGGCACTGTGCTTTGAAATCCACTGCTTGAATTGATTTCAGGTTGTAGCCATTTGTAACGCTCCCCTCCTTGCCCCTGGATGACAGAGAGTGTGTTTCACTCATCTTTGTAAGACCCACTTTGTAGTATGTACTTCATACTGTGCCTGGTGCATAGTAGGCACTCAATAAATAGGATAACAAATTGAAAAGTTCTACGTGTTGATGTTATTATTCTCACTGTCGTCTAGATCAAGGACCACGCACTAAATAGTTCTGTACGATGCTGACTGGGCAGGAGCTATGGGATCAGACAGACCTGGGCTCTATTCTGGGCTTTGCCACTTATCATCTATGAGGCCAATGCTTATCTCCCTGAGCTCCTGTTTACACATCTATCAAATGGGCATGATGCATAAGCCACAGGACTGTGATGACGAACAAACTGTAAAATGTACATAAAACTGCTCAATGCAGAGTCTATCACTAGGAAGGGCTGAATCAATGCAGCTGCTTTTATTAGCAAACTTAAACCAGTGGTTTGTTTAATTCTTTCCCTAAAAAGCAGACCAGGCAGTTTAACTAGTTGCTTCACCAAAATGATCACTTTTGGGAAAAAAGTGTGTTTAGCCAGCCTGTTGAATCCCATGACCTATTAGCAATAATCCTGAAGATTCAGAATTCAGAGCTGGTGAATGCCCATGCCTATTTGCCATGGTGCCTTAGACTATGGCTAGGAGGGTGTCTAAATTGCTACCAATGGGATGTGCAAACATCAGGGTCATTTCAGGTGGAAAATGTTAGTCCAGGAAAGTCACACAAATGTGTGTGTCCTTTCTTTAGCAAGTGGTGTAGGGAAAGCTGCACAGCCACATGTAAATCAATAAAGTTAGAATACACCCTCTTGCCATACACAAAAATAAACTCAAAATGGCTTAAAGACATGACACCATAAAACTCCTACAAGAGATCCCAGGCAAAACATTCTTTGGCATCTTTGGCATAAATCATACCAATGTTTTCTGAGGTCAGTCTCTCAAGGCAACAAAAACAAAAATAAACAAATGGGACCAAATTAAGCTTATATATACAATCTTTTGCATAGCAAAGGAAACCATAAACAAAACAAACAGACAAACTTACAGAAAGGGACAAAATATTTGCAAATGATGGAACTGACCAGGGCTTAATTTCCAAAATATACAAACAGCTCATACTGATCAACAACAAAAAAAACCAAAGAACCCAATCCATTGGGCAGAACACTGAAATAGACATTTCTCTGAAGAAGAAATACAGATGGCCAATAGGCACATAAAAAGATGCTCAATGTCTCTAATTATTAGAGAAATGAAAATCACAACTATAATAAGGTACTATCCCACATAGGTCAGAATGGTCATCATCAAAATATCTACAAATAATAAATGCTCAAGAGGGGGTGGAGAAAAGAGAACCCTCTTACACTGTTGGTGGGAATGTAAATTGATACAACACTATGGAAAACAGTAGGGAGGTCCAGTAAAAAACTAAAAATAGAACTACCATATGACCCAGAAAGCCCATGCCTGGGCATATACCTGGAGAAAACCATAATTCAAAAGACATAAGCACCCCAGTGTTCACTGAAGCACTATGTATAATAGCCAGGGCATGGAAGCAACCTAAACATCCAGCAACAAAGGAATGGATAAAGAAGATATATATGCATATGTACATACATAATGTGGAGAAGGAAATGGCAACCCACTCCAGTATTCTTGCCTAGAAAATCCTGTGGACAGAGGAGGCTGGTGGGCTGCTGGTCATAGGGTTGCACAGAGTCAGACACGACTGAAGCGACTTAGCATGCATGCATGCACTGGAGAAGGAAATGGCAACCCACTCCGGTATTCTTGCCTGGAGAATCCCAAGGACAGAGGAGCCTGGTGGGCTGCCATCTATGGGGTCGCACAGAGTCAGACACGACTGAAGCGACTTAGCATGCATGCATGCACTGGAGAAGGAAATGGCAACCCACTCCAGTATTCTTGCCTGGAGAATCCCAGGGACAGAGGAGCCTGGTGGGCTGCTGTCTATAGGGTTGCACAGAGTCGGAAACGACTAGAGCGACTTAGCAGCCCCAGCAGCATATACACAATGGAATATAACATATATACACAATGGCATACACACACACACACACACACACACATACATACAATGGAATATTACTCGGCCATAAAAAGGAATAAATTGTGTCATTTTCAGGGCCATGGAGGGACCCAGAGAATGTTATATAGAGTAAAGTAAGTCAGAAAGAGAAAAATAAATATTGTGTATTAACACATTGGAATCTAGAAAAAATAGTACAGATAAACTTATTTGCAAAAGAAATAAAGACATAGACACGGAGGGCAAACATATGGACATTTGGTGGGGAAAGGAGAGAGATAAATTAGAAGACTGGGATCGACATACATACACTACTATATATAAAACAGATGACTAATGAGAACCTACTGTTTAGCACAGGGGGAGAAAAGAAGGTACCATCTGCAGGACAAATATTAAGTTAACCTTAAAAATGCATTTCAATATACAGTAAGTGCAGACAAATATTGTTTGACTCCACTTATACGAGGTATGGATGGAATGGAATATTAGTCATAAAAAAGAACAAAAGAATGCCATTTGCAGCAACATGGATGTATCTAGAGACTATGTGACGTAAATCAGAAAGAGAAAAACAAATACCTCATGATATCACTTACATATAGTATCTAAAATATGACACATACGAAGCTATCTATGAGAAAGAAACGATGTCGAGAACAGACTGGTGGTTGCCAAGGGTGGAGGTTTGGGGGACGGATGCAGTGGGAGGTGGGTTAGCAGATGTAAGCTTTCATATATGGAATGGATAAACAGCAAGGTCCTACTGTATAGCACAGAGAACTATACTCAATATCCTATGATAAACCGTAATGGGAAAGAATATAGAAAAAAGAACGTATATATAACTGAATCACTTTCTTGTTCAGCAGTAATTAACACAACATTGTAAATCAGCTACATTCAATAAAAAATAAAGAAAGTGTGCATCCTGAACTGACAGAACTAGTCACAAACAGAAGGCACGTGTGTAAGAACATGATACAATTTAACCTTTACTCTAAAAAATAGCACATCTATTGTGTGCTCAGCTTTCAGCAGAAAAACCTTTGCAGTCATCACTCTTGCCCTCCACTTCCCCCAAAATGCAGCTCATACGTTAGGAAAGCTTTGCCAAAGAATTTCAAGAGTCCCAAATAATGAAATCCCCCTGCTCTGAAACCATGAATTAGTATTTTCTTAGGACGCAGCTGTAGGGAATCATAATGAAAAGCATTAGATTTGGGGTCAGATGGACTAGGTTCAAATCCCAACGCCACCACTTTCTATCCTTGAGATTTTGAGCAAACATTTACTGAGTAGCTAGCATGTGCCTGAGCTACATGAGAGAAGACGCGTGGTTCCTACTTTCATGGAGCCTACGTTTTAGGCAAGTGGGAGGGGAGGCCAACAGCGGACAAATGATACATCTGGCCAGGAAAAAAGCTAAGGCTAAAGGGGCAGTGGTTTCGGTGGGAATGTAAATTGGCACAGCCACCTATGGAAGACAGAATGGAGGTTCCTTACAAAACTAAAAATAGAGATGCTACATGATTCTGCAATCCCAGTCCTGGGCATATATCTATACAAAACTATAATTCAAAAAGATATATGCACTGCGGACTCCTTTTTGAAAAAACTTATTCTATTAAGGCACTTGTGTATTTTTATTGATGCACAGCTAATTCACAATGTGTAGGTTTCTGCTTTGCAGCAAGGTGATTCATTTGTACATACGTATACATTTTTTTTTGTACTCTTTTCCATTATGATTTTTCAGAGGATACTGAGTACAGCTTCCTGTGCTATACAGTAAGACTTTGTTGTTTTACCCTTTACTTTTTGAAGTAGTATTCCCACACCCATGGATCTTCTGCCTGCCTCCTAGGGCTCAAAACTGAAACCTTCTCATAGGCTACAAGAACTTCAGTGCTACTGTGCTTATCCAAACTCTACCCAGCCTCCAAAAGTTAATACAATATTATAATATTCACAATAAGAGAGGATTATAAGAAGAAACGCAGAAAAAAGGGGCAGGGTAAGGATGCTGAGAGTGAATGGGAAGATGTGAGTGTGCTGTTTTCCCCACAGAATTCTAGGACGGTTTCTCTGAGAAGGTGGCACTTGAGCAGAGAAATGGTGGAGTGAGGCTTTGGATGAGCCAGAAAGGATAACAGAACCTACGGAGAGAGTCACTGTTAGGACAAGATGATACAAGGATATACAACCCAGCATCTGGCCTGCAGTAAGCACTCAATAAACGTGGCTATTATTATTATTATTATTAGCTATAAGGAATATCCATTAGAAAGCCTGAGTTCATTACATCCCCTTCATTTTGCAGGGGGGCTGGTTATGGCAAGTCACAGGTTGGGAGCCCACACCTTCCAGACTCAATATTTGTATCATAACTGGTTCAAAAGCACATTTCCACCTGGCCTGAGTTTCCTCAGCAGCCGAGCCTAAAGAGGGAAATAATAACTCCAGGTTCATTCTGCATGGACACACATGCTAAGTGTGATTTCTCACCACCCAGCTCCCCTCCTGGGCGAATTAAATTACTTCAACTGTGAGTTTCTGCTGCCAATAAAGGGCTTCCTAGCTGTGGGCTTTGGGAAGTTGAAAAGAAGGGCATGGAGACTCTTGCTAAGTAGAACTACGTAAGACCTCAACGTGAGGTCAGAGGTCTGGAAATGTGTGCGCATGTGCGGATGAGAGAGGAGAAAGGGAGAGAGAGACATACGCATAATAACAGCACTGATTATTAAGAAACCATTTAAAGGCCCAATGTCCGTGTCCAAGTTGAAGAGTCATAGCTCCTGATCTTTTAGTCCCAGCTTGGAAGTACCCAGGTGACAGACACTGGGTAAGTCATTTTCCCTCTCTGAGGCAGCATCAGGTTGAAGGGTTCAGGGCCCTGTATATCAGGGTTTGATGCTTAGTCTTGCCTGGTCTTGGACATCTTCCTGAAACTCTGTGAAGCTCACAGTTTCAATGGAATTTAACAGTGAACTGTACCTCATGAAGTAGCCAATGCAGATGCAGTGTGCAACATGGCATACAGTCAATGCACAATAAATACTAGCTCCCAGCATCTCTACCTGCCAAATACCAGACTTGTCTTCCTCACTGACTGGTCTGAAGATGAATCGGGGAATTAGGTAAGTAAACAATTTGTGATAAAAATTATATTTTACAGGTTATAAGGTGTTATTATTAAACTCTCATCATGATTATTACTTCGATGTTATAATACTTAGCAGGAGATACAGGGTTCATAGAAGTGCTTCTCATAGTCTCTGTGGGTAGTGAGTGAGTGGATTTGAAAGGTTGTCTTGCATGAAAAAAGGAAAAAAAAACAACCACACTCATACTATGAAAAGCTGAGCCTCCCAGCTCTGAAACATAGCAGGTTCATTACTCAGTGAGGATTAATTAGCTGTCAGGTGTTATTAAATATTCTCACTCTCAAAATCTATGTAGAACTGCAAACTATGAAAGTGAACGAGAGGTAATCACAGGACAGGGAAGGGGAAAAAAAGCCACAACTGCTGGCAATGCAAATTTCAAGAGCAGAGTATGTTAGTAAATTATGGTCTGATTAATATCACATCAGCTTATTCTCTGTTTGGAGTCACTGTTCTGAAACAATGGTTTTCAGAGTTGCCTTGTTTTCCTTCTTCTACCACTGGAATCAGAGAGAAAGAAGGCTGGCCTTTTCAGTGTTTGCACTGAAAGAACACTGGAGTGTGGATGTTTACACTGAAATGAGGATACTTGAAAGCCTAGGAAGGTAGACGGGAGTTTTACAATATGATAGTGAATGCATTTCGTGGGTTGGTATATTAACTGTTGAGATGATCGAAAAGTAGCAGAGGCTCATAAAAAACTAGAGCCTGGAAGAGCCTTAGAGATGCTAAAAGTCCAGGGATAACATATCCCCTTGTCTCAATCACCAGGGACTCATGATAAAAATACTGATCCCTCTGGACCCCTCAACTTGCTGCAGAGGATCACTGGGACTGAGTCCTGGGAATCTGCATTTATAACTGGCCCCCATGGTTGCAGGACCACTGCCGTTGTGCAGCCCTCTGTTCAGTAACTTAGAAACTAAGTGTGGAGAGAAGAAATGTGATTCATCGGCCCAGGGTAGTTCACTGGCCCACAGATAGTTAATGAGACACAAGAACCAGAACTGGGGTTTTCTAAGTCCCAGCCACCTGTCAGGGTCTCCTTCCATGTTTGATATCTACAAGTCCACTTTATAACATCACTGTGTCATTCTGGGGACAATCTCTGTGCTAGTGAAATTTACAGAGTCATTCTCTCCTCTTCATCACGGGAATGGCATTCTCCTAGAGGCTAAACAGATGTACGAAATCTCACTGGATGCATGGACAACTGGAATTCATAGTGGAGCCTGGAGGTGGCACCTGAGAAATTCCATCCACAAAGCGAACAAGGGCAAGGTAACATCTGGGCAGAAGTTCACGTTATAAACTCCCCAGTGGCCCCCTGATCCATTTCCCCTATAGGATTGCAAAGTCTTGAGGGGTGAAATACTGTCTCACTCTTTCTGTATCACCAGCACTGTGCTTGTCACTTAGTAGACGTCAGTCAATACCTTAAGCAGTGAAGACAAAAGTATAAAAATTATATGAAAAGGAAAATAGGAGTTTTCTCAAACATGTAGACGACCTACACTAGGGGGTAATACCAGCCATGAAAATGCTGCTGATGAGAGTAATACTAAACCCATCAATACTGAATCCTCACAACAATCCCAGGAAGTAGTGACCATCCCTCATCCCTGTTGTACAGATACGACATGGCAGGAATGAGGTGCTTAAGTGACGTGTCCAAGGCCCCAGCCAGAGAGGAACGGAGCCAGAATTTTATCCCAGGACAGGCCGACTCAACGTTCATACTCTTCACTGCTCTGCCTTCGGGTCTCCAAAACCTCTGAGCAGTTAGAGCATTGAGCCAGTCTGATAAGGTGGATGTCCATGGCCATTCTCCATGTTGAAGGCACAGGCAGACAGGAGGAAACAGCCACCAATGTTTGGTGGCCCAGAAGAAGCTCAATAGAAGAGAAGGTATCAATTACCACTGCATACACATGCAACAGCCCAGCTCTATAGCCAGCAAAGAGTGTGCTCAAAAAGCATCTACTGAATAACAGATGAGCAAGTGAATGAATGAATGAACAAACCAACAGGCCAGATAATCATGGAACTCAGTGATCATTCAGTTCCCACGTCTGTCTCTAAATGTAGGGAAACAACCTCTTTTTCCCACAAGTACTTCTGTGTCTGGGCTTCCTAGGGGGCTCAGTGGTAAAGAATCTGCCTGCCAATGCAGGCGACATGGCTTTGACCCTTGGGTTGCGAAGATCCCCTGGAGAAGGGAATGGCAACTCACTCCGGTATTCTTGCCTGGAAAACTCCATGGACAGAGGAGCCTGGCGGTCTACAGTCCGTGGAGTTGCAAAAAGAGTTGGACACGAATTAGCTACTAAACAACAAAAACAACTTCTGCATCTCTTTTCCTAGGTTTTGGTCTTTAGTACAACTGCTGGCATCTGAAAGCACATATTTTACCCAATTCTGGAAGTTGCCTGGAGCCAGGACTGGTCTCAAAACCTGCCTGCTTTACCATTCACATTGAGCATTCCAAAACTAAAGTCATCACCCAGTCCTAAATCATTTTACTGTTTATCTAGAGGGCCATCCTTTAAAAGTCAGCTTTTAGAAATCCGTTTCTATCACCATTTCCCTGCCAGACCTATCCGGGTCTCCCAGAACCAAACATAATTTCTTCCTCCTTTGATCAAACTGCAGCTCTGACTCTCACTGCATTTATCTCACTCTATGTAGTGTTATCATGGTCAACAAAAGAGTCCAAAATGTAGTACTTGGATGAAATCTCAAAAATGACAGAATGATCTCTGTTTGTTTCCAAGGCAAATCATTCAATATCACAGAAATCCAAGTCTATGCCCCGACCAGTAACACTGAAGAAGCTGAACTTGAATGGTTCTATGAATACCTACAAGACCTTTTAGAAGTAACACCCAAAAAAGATGTCCTTTTCATTATAGGGGACTGGAATGCAAAAGTAGGAAGTCAGGAAACACCTGGCGTAACAGGCAAATTTGGCCTTGGAGTACAGAATGAAGCAGGGCAAAGGCTAATAGAGTTCTGCCAAGAGAATGCACTGGTCATAGCAAACACCCTCTTCCAACAACACAAGAGAAGACTCGACACATGAACATCACCAGATGGTCAACACTGAAATCAGATTGATTATATTCTTTGCAGCCAAAGATGGAGAAGCTTTATACCGTCAGCAAAAACAAGACCGGGAGCTGACTGTGGCTCAGATCATGAACTCCTTATTGCCAAATTCAGACTTAAATTGAAGAAAGTAGGGAAAACCACTCGACCATTCAGACATGACCTAAATCAAATCCCTTATGATTATACAGTGGAAGTGACAAATAGATTTAAGGGACTAGATCTGAGAGACAGATTGCCTGATGAACTATGGACAGAGATTCGTGACACTGTACAGGAGACAGGGATCAAGACAATCCCCATGGAAAAGAAATGCGAAAAAGCAAAATGGCTGTCTGAGGAGGCCTTACAGATAGCTGGGAAGGGAAGAGAAGCGAAAAGCAAAGGAGAAAAGGAAAGATATTCGCATATGAATGCAGAGTTCCAAAGAATAGCGAGGAGAGATAAGAAAGACTTCCTCAGCGATCAATGCAAGGAAATAGAGGAAAACAACAGAATGGGAAAGACTAGAGATCTCTTCAAGAAAATTAGAGATACCAAGGGAACATTTCATGCAAAGATGGGCTTGATAAAGGACAGAAATGGTATGGACCTAACAGAAGCAGAAGATATTAAGAAGAGGTGGCAAGAATACACAGAAGAACTGTACAAAAAAGATCTTCACGACCCAGATAATCACGATGATTTGATCACTCACCTAGAGCCAGACATCCTGGAATGTGAAGTCAAGTGGGCCTTAGAAAGCATCACTACGAACAAAGCTAGTGGAGGTGATGGAATTCCAGTTGAGCTATTTCAAATCCTCAAAGATGATGCTGTGAAAGCGCTGCACTCGATACGCCAGCAAATCTGGAAAACTCAGCAGTGGCCACAGGACTGGAAAAGGTCAGTTTTCATTCCAATCCCAAAGAAAGGCAATGCCAAAGAATGCTCAAACTATCACACAATTGCACTCATCTCACACGCTAGTAAAGTAATGCTCAAAATTCTCCAAGCCAGGCTTCAACTGTATGTGAACCGTGAACTTCCAGATGTTCAAGCTGGTTTTAGAAAAGGCAGAGGAACCAGAGATCAAATTGCCAACATCCGCTGGATCACTGAAAAAGCAAGAGAGTTCCAGAAAAACATCTATTTCTGCTTTATTGACTATGCCAAAGCCTTTGACTGTGTGGATCACAATAAACTGTGGAAAATTCTGAAAGAGATGGGAATACCAGACCATCTGACCTGTCTCTTGAGAAACCTGTATGCAGTCAGGAAGCAACAGTTAGAACTGGACATGGAACAACAGACTGGTTCCAAATAGGAAAAGGAATACGTCAAGGCTGTATATTGTCACCCTGCTTATTTAACTTATATGCAGAGTACATCATGAGAAACGCTGGGCTGGAAGAAGCACAAGCTGGAATCAAGACTGCTGGGAGAAATATCAATAACCTCAGATATGCAGATGACACCACCCTTATGGCAGAAAGTGAAGAAGAACTAAAGAGCCTCTTGATGAAAGTGAAAGAGGAGAGTGAAAAAGTTGGCTTAAAGCTCAATGTTCAGAAAACTAAGATCATGGCATCTGGTCCCATCACTTCATGGGAAATAGATGGGGAAACAGTGGAAACAGTGTCGGAGTTTATTTTTTTGGGCTCCAAAATCACTGCTGATGGTGATTGCAGCCATGAAATTAAAAGACGCTTACTCCTTGGAAGGAAGGTTATGACCAACCTAGATAGCATATTTAAAAGCAGAGACATTACTTTGCCAACAAAGGTCCGTCTAGTCAAGGCTATGGTTTTTCCAGTGGTCATATATGGATGTGCGAGTTGGACGGTGACGAAAGCTGAGCGCTGAAGAATTGATGCTTTTGAACTGTGGTGTTGGAGAAAACTCTTAAGAGTCCCTTGGACTGCAAGGAGATCAAACCAGTCCATTCTAAAGGAGATCAGTCCTGGGTGTTCATTGGAAGGACTGATGTTGAAGCTGAAACTCCAATACTTTGGCCACCACATGAGAAGAGTTGACTCACTGGAAAAGACCCTAACGCTGGGAAGAATTGGGGGCAGGAGGAGAAGGGGATGACAGAGGATGAGATGGTTGGATGGCATCACTGACTCGATGGACATGGGTTTTGGTAAACTCCGGGAGTTGGTGATGGACAGGGAGGCCTGGCGTGCTGCGATTCATGGGGTTGCCAAGAGTCGGACATGACTGAGCGACTGAACTGAACTGATGTAGTGTTATTAATATTTACATATTAGTCCTACACATCCTCTTTTCTTACCAGACTGTGCACGTCTGAATGGCAGGGAGGAAGCTACCTAGACTAAGAGTAGAGATCATTTCTAGAGTATCAGTCATGGAGTAAGGGCTTTCCATACTACATTTTAGCCTTAGAAGTCCACACACAGTAAGGTACTAGGTTCACTGTTTTACAGACAGAGAAACTAAAAATAACTTGCATGACTGAAGTTCAAAAAGAAAATGTGATGGGAAACGCTACTTAATACTCTGCAATGGACTCTATGCGCAAAGAATCTAAAAAAAGAATGGATATATGTACAACAGATTCACTTTGCTGTATACTTGAAAATAACACAACATTGTAAATCAATTATACTCCAATAAAAATTACACAAAAAATGAAATAGGAACGTGACTATGTAAGTGGCAGAATTCAAACCCAGGCCTGTACCTGTTCGATTTAAAAGTTCCTGTTCTGAATCCCAAGATTCCAATTTCCTGTATCAGTAGTCCCATCCCTGTACCTTGAAGATGCTCAAGACGCTTTTAATGATGCAAACAGACTGAGGCTAGGAACACAGTAATGTATAGTCGTCCTGTGGGCAAATCCTTGGTGACAAAAGGAAATGCGTGGACTTACAGTCATCACAGTTTGGTGCCTTCTTGCTCCTTCATCTGCCACCAGAGACTCAGGTAGCCTGGGTTTCTGCCTGATCTCCCTCCCTCACACCTGAGAACTGTAACGTTCAACAGCAGCCAATGTGTGGCCAAACTTGCCCGATTCTTCCCCTGACCCTGGTTGCCAAGTAGAGTGAAAGACAGTTGTGCTCACCCGCAAGGTGGTGATGGTGGCAGGATCTCGCAGCCGGCCCTCCTCATCTTTCAGATTGTAACCTTCCGGCCTCTTGTCACGCTCGCTGACTTTCCACAGCTTCACAGTTTTATCTGTGGAGGAAACCACAATGACAGTGAGAGTAAGCTTGTAAAGAAGTCTATTTTGCTTTTTGTTTTTTTTTGCAGGATGGGGATGGGAGTGGTGGGGCAGGGAAAAGTGGAGGTCAATGCACGGGACTGCTATGGAAGCTGGCTCGTGTCAAGGACTACAGTGTGCATATCTCAAGGTCTTTGAGGGCAGAGTTCATGCTTCCAAACAAAACCATTTATTGTGCTGAGAGAAATGGCTTCCCTGACAACGGACTGTTAAAGCTATAGCTTACACGTTAATTGGGTTCATTCAATAAAAATATGTCCTGAACCTTGAATGAGAGTGGCCACAACACGTATAGAATTAATGATGTAACCATGTTCGCACTTGCCGTGGAGAATTCATTCAATGCTCACAATAATCTTGAGATGTAGGCCCAAGGATTGCATCCCCCCTCGCTAACACTGTCCCTAGCATGACCCAAAAGGCCCTCCATGACCTGCACCCCTATGCATGCTCTCCATGGCCTGCATCCTCATGCTTTATGGTTTCACTGACTGCCCTACTCCCGGCCACCCCTCATGCTTCTGCCACCTGGCTTCCTTACAGTTCCTTGTATGGGCTAACCCTACTCCTGCCTCTTGCACTAGCTTTTGCACTAGCTGTGCCTTCTGCCAGGAAAGCCCTTTACCCTCTTTTCACAAGATTTGTTCCTTCACTTTGCTTTCTCTGTTTATGTCCCAACTTCAGAGGAGCCTTTCCTAATTAACCTACAGAAAGATGTTTCCCTCCCCATTCTCCATACCCTCTTCCTGCTTTATTTCCTTCAGAGTACATTTTACTGCCTAGCAACTTAGTTATCCTGCCTTCCTCGCTAGAACATAAAATCATTGCAGACAGGGATTCAGTCTGTCGTGTTCCTAACTACACCTTCAAGCACCTATGACGGTTGTTGTTGTTCAGTTGCTCAATTGTGTCTAACTCTGCAACCCCATAGACTGCAGCACACCAGGCTTCCCTGTCCTTCACTATCTCCTGGAATTTGCTCAGACTCATGTCCATTGAGTTGGTGACGCCATCCAACCATCTTGGATGTTCAATAAATATGGGGTGGATGAGTGAATGCATCTCATTTATACAGTGCATCTTGCTAGCAGTACTCAGGGAAGTAACATGAGAAGGAGATTCATCCGAATGCTTTCCCCTTTCAGTCTCTCTTCTGAGTCCCCTGCTGGAAATGACTTTTCTCACCTTTATACTGTCCCAGGACTTTATTCCCCTTTCTGACCCCTGTCATTCTCTATAGCAAATAAAACAGAGGTGAGGACTCGAATGCTCTTGGGAGGTAGTCAGTGCCAGGGGAATGAGTGAAAGGGTTGGGGTCTCAGGAGAGCTGGAGGTGGCATGCCCCATTTGCAGGCCTTCCATTCTATGTTTTTTTTTTAAATTTAAGTAGAGTTGACTTACAATGTTGTGTTAGTTTCAGGTGTACAGCACAGTGATTTAGTCATATATATATATTCTTTTACAGATTCTCTTCCCTCATAGGTTATTACAAAATGTTGAGCATAGTTTCCTGTGCTGTACAGTAGGTTCTTGTTTGTTACCCATTTAAAATATAGTAGTGTGCATATGTTAATCCATTTTTTAAGGAAACATATTTGGATCAAATAGATCATGCCTGTGACTGCATGCCTTTGTAGGCCTTTCTTATCAGATCCTGCGTTCACTATCTATTCTCACTTCTCTCCTGGATGGCAGGGACTCCGCTGCCTCCTCTGTGTCTTGCTCTGTGCTTGCACAGGGTGGCTTTGAAAGCAGACAACTTTGGACCGCACTCCCACTCCAGCCACCATGTGGCCGGGGACTGGGATCCCCACGCAGTAGGTGCCTAACTGGTCTTGGAGTAACGCACAAGTGAGAGAAGCAGACAGGGCTGGAAAAGGGTACAGAACAGCCAGTTCAATTTGAATTGCAGAAATAGGGGTAATTTTTTAGTATAAGTATGTCCCTAATATTCCAATCTTACAGACAGAGATACTTAACTTCTCTATGCCTCAGTTTCTTTATTTGTAAATCGGGGAAAGCAAATGTCTTTCTCATGGGACTCTTTGAGGATTAAATGGAAGACTGCATGTAGAGGGTCTAACCCAGTGTTGGCTTTCTAATAATGGTTCACAGATGGCGGCTGTTGTTGGCATGAGGAAACTGGGCAACTATTCTGCAATAATAAGATGTTGCCCTGACAGCACGAGCTGCATCCCATGATGACATCAGTACCTCCTATTTCCTCTCTGCAAGGCTGTCAGGGGAGGAAAGCTACCCCTTTACCCTGCCTGTGTTAGGATTCCCTAGTTTCTCTGCTCCTCATCTTTCCTCTGCAAGTGCCCTGCCCTCAGCAGTCTGAAGAGCACCAACCACATGCTGAAGTGGGCTTCCTGCCATAATCTGGCTATTCCAACAGAGAAGGGCCCCTGTTTTCTAACATGTGGGCATCACATAGGCTGGTTTTGTCTGCCGGCACAAGTCTGCTAAGGGTAAGATCTGTGCTTTCAGCCCGGCTTGTACTAGGACAGAAGGCAAAGAAGCCTCTCCTAGATGCTGGGTTGAATTTAGAACTTTCTATCAATGCTCTTCTGGTCCTCCCCTTCCAGAATACAGACTGCATAATGACCTGCTTTTTAAGGTGGGAAAATGAAACTTGGGCCATATTTATATAGTCACTTGATTAACTACTAATCAGAGATCAGAGTAGATTAGCTACTAGAGCTTAGAAGAACCCATATCAGTGAATCTTAGTACCAATTATTTTCTATTGCTTGGCTTTGGAATGTATTCCATCCTAATGGCAAGACAATTCTCATATTTTTCGTATTATGAATGATAAATTACTATACTGAGAAAGAGAGAAATTAGAGGTAAAACATAAAGAATAAAAATTCTTAAAATCCCTCCAGTCCAGGATCACCATTATTAACCACCATTATTAACAGTCTTCAGTACAGTTAATAATACAGTTACAGTTTGCAGTATTTTTTCTGTGTTTTTTGAAGAGGGGTACAAACCTATAATAATATCATATAGATTTATATTTCTCATTTGATTGTAAAACTGGTACATATAATTGTAGAAAATGAAAATGAATATAAAAGTAAAAAAGTAAAATAAACCTTTCTCAATTCCACTAGACAAAGACAACTATTATGAAAATTTTGTGTATATCCTTATATCATATTGGATGCAGAATTACATAACTGCTTTTAACAAATGTAACATACTATACATAGCTTAAACTATGCCTTTCTCCCAATCTTTTATCTATTTATACCAACATCTATCTCCACATAATGTATAACTGAGAATTAAAGGTCTAGGAATGGGAAACATTAATAAACTATAGAAAAGTCACACCATGGAATACTATGCAGTAATTGAAAATGTTACAGTATTTTAGGAGAAATATTTCACAATTACAGACATATTCCTGTTACTAAGTGTTATACTATTAAATTAAAAATTTGGTTGCAAAGTTATAGAATATGTCTCATTTTTGGTAAGAAACAGATTTATCCATGTCACTTTGCTATTCCTTTTAAGAAGCCATTAAGAGTGGTTTTCTCTGGACAGAAATGCTTTCCTTATCTTCCCTCTGCTTCTCTGAATTTTCTAAATTTTTTACAATGAACAATTGTTACTTTTATAGCATGAAAAACAAATTAAGTATACCTTTTAATCTGATCATAGGTATTATGATAGAAGTAGACATCTAAGTACTCTTGCCTGGAAAATCCCATGGACGGAGGAGCCTGGTAGGCTACAGTCCATGGGGTCGCGAAGAGTCGGACACGACTGAGCCAGTTCACTTTCACTTTTCCCTTTCATGCACTGGAGAAGGAAACGGCAACCCACTCCAGTGTTCTTGCCTGGAGAGTCCCAGGGACGGTGGAGCCTGGTGGGCTGCCATCTATGGGGTCTCAGAGTCGGACATGACCGAAGCAACTTAGCAGCAGCAGACATCTAAGTAAAGTAATATGTCTTCAGCTGGTGAATAATTTTAAGGTCTAGCTTCGCAACTGAATGTTTGTTTTATTTTTCATTAAAAACTGTAAAGCTGGGACTGTATTCTAGCAGAAGATTAAAAACTGTACCCAGCTATAATGAGATAAGCACAATTTTTTTTAAAGATAATTGATGGTGAATTCAATTTAATTCCCTATGGTTAGGATGCCTGGAGTCATTCTTGATTTTATTATCACAATTTTTCTTGACTCAGTATCTTGAAGCTTTGTGGATAAAAAAGTCTGAGAAACACGTGGCTGATACCATGAGTAATGGCTTTTTCTTCCTTTCGGCTGGCGGAGTAGTTTATCATTACTTGTGGCACCTTTAAACACAATCTTATCATCTATCTTCATTTTGTCTTTTGTACAGTAATTCCGACTGTCTTCCATTAATTTTTGCATGTTAACCTATTTGGCTTAAGGGGAATTCTCAACCTCAATATTAGTATAAAAAAGAAAATCACATACGAGCATGGGGATTTGTCTTCTAAGAATCATTTTGAGATGCTGGTGGCATATGAAATAGCATCCCAAATGGGAAGATGATATCCTTGTTAATCAAAAAACTATTTAAAAACTCAATTAACAGAACATTATGCTATATAATTAATCTTCATTGCATTTCACTGGTTTCTTCCCCATCCCCCCACAAAGTAGTTAATGTGTCTTTTACGTCTTTGACTTCTATTATAATAATCAATAGGCTAAATTTCATAACACAGAGCTAGCCTAGAGAAGATAATCAGATACTTTTTCTCTGCCTGAAGTAATTAAGTCAAAATCATCAGAAGTTTCTTCCATTCTAAGTTGTGTTGAGTCTGTTGAGCCTTTGGGTGAAACTTAAACAAAACTAAAAGAGAAGACCTCGAAACAAATTCACTCCTGGGATATCAAGATCAGAAGATCTCCTGGAGAAGGGAGTGACAGCCCACTCCAGTATTTCTGCCTGGAGAATCCCACGGACAGAGGCGGGCTACAGGCCATGGGGTCCCAAAGAGTTGGACACGACTGAGCAACTAGCACAAAAATGTAAACAAAACAATAAACGCGGTTACGAGAAAGAATCGAATTACTTGGAGTCTGGAGGAACAGATGAGTGGAGATCCGGTCATGTTGAGATGAGCTATGCCCGAATAACCCTATGCCAGCTATTTCAGAACCATTACTTTGCAGATTTATACACTGGCTTTTTACATGTGAGGGATTTGGGGGGTTCATATACATTGAAAACTTTCCTTCTTTTATCATAATATGAAAACAAAAATTGTAAGAACTTACAAAATGAAAATAAAAAGAACAAATTGACAAGTCACTCATAGTGCAGAAGATGACTCACAAAAACTCTTTCAGCGTGCTTCATTTCAGTCTTCAAAAACGTTACTATAGGTTTGATCGTTGTATATACACAGTCTGCATTTTGTTTTACCTTGACATATGAGCATTACCCTTTCTTAGTAAATGCTGGAGACAGGCAAAAAGCAAACCCAATGTTTCTTGATTTATACTTAAATGTATACTCTTCAAAGACTCACACAGAGGATGATGACATAAGTCTCTCTCCAGCTTATTTGTTTGGCAGAGGGTATTTAATTTGTGTGTGCTAATCCTCTTAATTGTTATGCTATTCAATCAGCACCCTTTTGTATTTGATTTTATTCTGAATTATTTTGAGCATAGATGGCTTCTTTCAAGTAGGGTATTAAAAACCTTTAGAGTTGGTAATTCCACTGTGTAAAGGCTTAAAGATTAGTATAGAATCGAGTTCTCTATGCAATCCCTAACATCCTCTCTCTCTGATCCATTTATATCAACTCCCCCCCAAACCAATAAATGATGTAAGAAAAGTATGGAGGGAGAAAGAGAAGAAACCATTACTTGATCCATTTTTTGATGGCGGCCCTGGGTTGGGAAGACTCCTTGGAGAAGGGAATGGCTGCCAACCCCAGTATTCTTGCCTGGAGAATTTCATGGACAGAGGAGTCTGGGAGACTATAGTCCGTGGAGTCTCAAAGAGTTGGACACGACTGAGTGACTTTCACTTTCTCTACTTTCCTCCCTCTCTTCTTGACCTATGTTCCTAGTAGGGAGTTTGCTTGTGTCAAAGACATATGCTTTCCAAACCCCCAAATATATTCAGGGGTAATAAGTTCTATTGAGTGTGCCAAACATATATGGACGGCATGTTTCGTTTCCTGAAATGTGTTCCCAGAATAACATTCAGTGAATCTTAAGACAGGAAGTCGCATTCCAAAAACACCTGGAAATAATCTGCATTTGTCAAAAACTACAGATAACAAGTCTCACAGAATTCGGTCATAAATTTGTTATTTTTTTTAAAAAGAGTAAGTACAATTTACTGAGTTTCTATTCTCAGTCAGGCATTCTGCTAGGCATCTTGCAAGTATGGTTTCTAAGTTTTTCAACAGCCTGCAAAGTAAAAAGGAAAATGGAGGCTAAGAGAGATTGAAATACACGGTTTGCTGACTATATCTCTGAAAACACCAAACAAGGTAAGTCACCTTCACATACCATTAGTAGACAGAAGGAAGTAGGCTGCATTCTGCTGAGGGAGCCATCTTATTTTATTGATTTTTTCTTCTATCTCTAAACTTTTCAGGTAATCGAACTCAGGTTCATGGCTCTGGAATGTGCTGTAAACATTGTATTCACCCCTACGATGAACCTGATTTTTACTCTGTAGGAAGGGGAAAAAAACACATATAACAAAGATTACATCACGTAAGCCAAGTGAAAATTCACCAGTTCCTTCTTTTTTTTGAGTAGCATTATGAGAGGTGGGACAGGCAGATCATGTCCGAGTGGGCTGAGGGCAGGACTATGCTGACCACAGGTTGCTCTTTAGCTCAGTGGCCTCATGCCATTTGATTGTGCACCCCTGGTGGTAAATACTGGCACCTCCAATATTTACATATTTTTATTTATAAATTATATACATAAACTGCTGCATGGACATAGGGTGTACATCGTAAAATATATGCAGAAATAGAAGTTGAAGTAGGACGTGAGTTTTTTTTAGGTGACTGTGCTGCATGGCATGCAGAACTTCCTAGGCTGGGAATCAAACTCACACCCCCTGCAGTGGAAGCATGGAGTCTTAACCAGTGGACCACCAGGCAAGTCCCAACAACATGATTTTAAAATCAATAAATGTTCTAATATTTTCTGTGTCCTAATGGATGTCTTGGAGTGAGTCATCCAATGCTGATATCCATACAGATGCATATCAATCCTTTACCAGGAACACAGAGCTGTAGCATCTGTACTCCTCACTGGTCTTTTATAACTCATCAGATCTTCACAGAATCTCTGGGAGGTGCCCAGGGCAGGGAAATGGACCAAACAGGCTTAGAGATGTTAAAATGACACGCAGCTTATTAGGATCAGATCTCTCCTTCTCCTTTTTCCATCATGAGTAACAAAACAGACATGAGGGCAGAGAAGACATGCAGATCATTGGGAGAACTGTTGAGACTTCACACTGGCTTTCCCTTAGCATCGATTATGCAAAGTACACACAGCAGGAACTAAATAGATGATGAGAGAATAGAACATGAAGGGGGGGAGTGTGTGGAGAAAGGGATAAGAGAAAGAAGAAAGGTGGACAGGAGGAAAAGAGGGTGTGAAAGAGAGCAAGGTAAGAAGGGAATGATGGAGGGGAGGTTTGCATTTTAGGATCTTGTGACCAAGAGCCTCAAGATTCAGGCTTGGGAAATGGTGTGCACAAATTCATATCCAGGTCTTATTAGGTATCCATCTTAATTAAAGGCTTAAATTAAAAAAACCAAACTATTTCTGGGTGGATGCTGGACATTCAAACCCAAGCCTCAATTTACTGATAGGTAATGGTACTGATGCCCACGTGTTAAATGTACTTGTGAGGGCATTGAGGTTCCTTGAGCAAATTCTCCAAGATGGTGTCACTTGAGCATTCATATACAGGAGTCACCCAGAGGAGCTGAGAGGAGATCTGACTTAGATGTTGCCACATGTCTGTGTTTCTCAAGTTCAATGTTCATTCAACCCCAAGCCTTGCCACATAACTCAACGGTGAACTGCATGTTATTATCCTCAACATTTTTTCCTTATTGAACAAAACCACTCGCCTTCGGAAAATGTGTCCCCCTCCATTCTACTAATGAATCAGGCTTCCCAAATATTTCAGTAAATTAAAATTGGTGAAACCTATAAATAGCTAATGGGAAACATGGAATGGAATATTACTGGCAACATACTGCCTTGGGTAATTTATGCTAAACAGCTCCTCTGGTTTCTCTTTTTCATTACTATGAACCTAATTGGATTAAAAAAAATTGAAGAAGAAGGTTTAAAAATCAATTTTAAAAGGACTTTAGAGGCTGACATACTTACTCCTATCCTGTTTACTGCAGAAAGAGCTAGTCCACCTGAACAATAAATTTTTAAGAGCCTTGATTTGCTACCATCCAAATCAGACTGTCAAGTGTGTGGAGTATGTGCCAGACCAATTAGCAGTAGGCAGCTCCGGAAGAGCAGGAAAAATTCCAGGTCACGAAGAGCTATTAGTTTCTACTTGCCAACCACATTTTCATGTTTCCAAGGCCAACAGAATAGGCTAGGTGCCTGAATTAATGCTGAACACTTGAATTCATACAGAACCCCGAGGGATTACCATGCCCTTATAGAAATTAATTGCAAATAATGTGCAATTACCAAATATATCACCTCTAAATGAGACTTCCCTTTTTGGAGGGGAGATGGAACACAAATGGCTTTGAGGCACAAAGCAGGCTTTAAATTGCTAGGGAAGTCTCTTGTGAAGCCTCCCTCCCACACGGGGGGCCTCCCGCTACGCTGCAGTGGGTGAATCTCCGAGGCAGGCAGTAGCAGATGGGAGAGTCACTTGAACACAGACTGGCCTGCTGTAAGCCAGGACCATGCCAGGGGAGGCCAAGGAAATCAAATTGGGCCATAATTCTGTTCTCACGGGGCAGAAGCAGACACCCCAAAAAAACTCAATTTATATGAAAAAGAGAAGCGATTCCTAGTGGAACCCAAGTCTCAGGAAGAAATGGGCTTTTCGAGATTCACTGGGAGTTAACAACTTCTGCTTGGAAGGCATAGAGGATTCAGCTGCAGGGAACTGCGTGTCATCCATAGTAAAGTGTGGCCTTCCCAGGCGATGCTAGTGGTAAAGAACCTGCCTGCCAACGCAGGAGACATAAGAGATGTGGGTTTGATCCCTGGGTCAGGAAGATTCCCTGGAGGAGGGCATGGCAACCCACTCCAGTATTCTTGCCTGCAGAATCCCATGGACAGACAAGCATGGTGGGCTACAGTCCATGGGGTCACAAAGAGCTGGACATGACCGAAGTGACTTAGCATGCACGCACATAGTAAAGTGTGAGCCACGTTTTTTGCTCAGATGTCATTTTCTGGGATTTCACTCACTTTGGTAGAGGGAGCTACATTTTCTTTTCTGACCCAAGTTATCTTTTTCACATCTGTTGGGGAAGGTCTGTATCTTTTATTCCAGGTAATCTGTTAGGAGTCCCTGAATTTCTAAATTCAAGAGAGTTAACCCCACTGAGAAAGGAGGTGTTACACTCTACAAGTGCCTGTGGAATTTTGCAGATCCAGAGAAGTGAGGTCGTTTTCAATGTGCAGTACCCAGGATTGGAAAGGAAGACCTTGTCCAGAAAAGGCTCTCATTCCAGATGCTTTTGTGAGCCTGTGCAACTGTTGATGTTAATGACTTTTTGGCAGTTTTCAGTTTGCAAGCCAAGCAGCAAGGTTAAGGGCGACACATGAGGATTAAGAAACAGTGGGAAGCCTCCTTTAAAAAGAAGAGAAAATGGGCATTTTGCATTCACTGCCACTTACCTCCTGCTCTCGTTGAAATATTACAACCCGACCCCCCTTGTCCCCTGTCGCTAGTAATTCTCCCGTGTGGTTGAATTCTACCGTAGAGATAATGTCAGCTGAAAAGAAGAAGACAAAGGCAATTTAAGTAACTGCACACTTACTTTCAAACGATAGATAATAGACGTACTTTTCTGTGCATTTAAGGGCTTAGGGCTTTGTCTCTGCAGTGGAATTTACAAGGATTTTATGTCCTGTATTTGAAGTAGCACTAGAATTGGCACTTGGGGAAGTAAATTTCCTAGATGCCCACACTGCACCGTGGTCTCTAGGAACAACTGGAGAGAACAAAAGGAAAAAGCACATTCAGATTCTTTTGTTTTGGGCAATAGAAAATGAATTTCCTTATGGCTCAGGGAAATGGCAATTTTCTTTGATAACTTCTACCAACCACAGACTTTTTTCCCACCCATGGCCTTCTGCATCCCCCTTTCTTCTACACCAAGAAACTTCCCCAAATGGGGCTCAGTTGTGGAATCTAAGTGAGGACTGAAGGCTGATGAGCAGGGCTGAAATGCTTGAAGCTCAGACATCGAAAATGAAGGGACACAACTTGGAGGAACCATCAGGGGAACTCCAGGAGTTGGAAACTCAAGGAGGAGCCCTGGAGATGCTCCCCCTTTTCTGGTGAGCCCACCACACCCATCGGAAGAGCAGGGCTTTACTGCAACTCGAGGAGAAAGGTGCTGAGAAAATAGGGTCACGAGGTCAGAGGGGAGACAGAAATTTGTACTGTGTATCTCTAAACAGAGAAAATACACAGGCGCCAGGGAACTCAGATCACAGATAATTGCTGAAGGAATGCCAGCTTGCCAACCTTTCTTCAATAATGGTTATCCCTGGAGGGACACGGACAGGTAAATTACCTATGATTGGATTTATTAGGGCTATTTTTAGAAAAATGTCAGAGGTTAATTCCTCTGCAATTATTCCCCCACAGGGCTCCAACAATCACTACCAAGAGTGCAAATGAGTAAAAAAAAATAAAAAACGAGGCGGGGGAATTATGACTGTGGCCTTTGACAGAGGTACATTCTGAAGATTGTGTCCATGTAAGGAAAAGGAAAGTGAAGGGGAAACAGTGAGCTGGAAAACTAAGGCAATTACCCCTGAATAATTCAAATCTCAAATCTTACTTTAATATCATCATTTTAGGATTTTCTTTATATGCCCGATTGATTCAGGTAAGTAGTGTGAAATTCTCCACTTTGCTTCTAACTGTCCTTTTCCATACATGAAAACGTTTTGAATGGTCATTCTTTGTGCAGAAGAAAAAAGAATAAGGTATAACCTATAATCACTTTCAGGCCAGGCACATTTAAAAGAATAATTCATGATTTCTGTTCTGGCGTCTTAGATGACTGACCCCAGTGGTAGCAGGTTCAAATCCTACAGGGCCACGAGGGAATGGGGAGTGAAGGAAATCAGGTGAAGTAGGAAGCTTGCGTCTCCTTATTTTTTGGAAGTGTTTTGTTACCTTTATTTATTCCTTGTAAAATTAGTCTACACGGAATATATAAGCAAACATAATAAACTAGTTTTCAAAAGAAGAGTATAAAATATAAAATAAGTATTTAAGATAAAAAACATTTTTGCATAACTATAGAAATAGGGTATACATAGATATATCAATGCATAAGCATATTGACATATAGATGCATTTTTTTTTTTTTTTTACCACAGATACTGTTGATTTTATTGCTGACAAGTGGCTACTTGGCTCAAGCCAACTGTGACTATGAAATATTACCTGTGTTGCTAGATATTCTGATTTTTTAAAAAAACTTTTTGTTTTATATCGGAGTATAGTTATTTAACAATGTTGTGAGAGTTTCAGGCGTACAGCAAAGGAAATCAGTCATACATATACATGTATCCATTCTCCCCCAAACTCCTTTCCATCTAGGCTGCCACATAACACTGAGCAGAGTCCCTTGTCCTATACAGTAGGTCTTTGTTGGTCATCCGTTTACAATACAGCAGTGTGTACGTGTCCATCCCAAACTCCTAACACCCCTTCCCCTCACTTTTTCCCCTTGGTAACCATAAGTTTGTTCTCTAAGTCACTGAATCTATTTCTGTTTTGTAAATAAGTTCATTTGTATCATTTCTTTTTAGATTCCACAAATACGGGATGTCATATTTTTTTAAAGAAGCTGGAAGCCCAGAGCTTTACGTGAAAACCTCTTCAGTTTTATATATTGGCAACCAATGATTTTTTTTTGAGTGCCATGATATTAAAAAAAATATAATCCTGTCTATCAGATTAAAATGGTTTGTGGGTCACCTGCTTCTGACTTCTAGTCTCTAGAGTGCTCCTTCCAGAAAAAGCCGCCCCAATCGTTACTGACAATCTCAACTGGACATCCCATCCGTTCACTCGAGAAGAGCCCTCCAAATGAACACTACCTTAAGGAAACACAGAACAAGCTGAACGGCTATTCAGTCCCTGATGTAAGTTTAGAAGACCTGTTTTTAGAACAAGAGCCCGAGGAGGAGCAGGTGAGGCCAGCAAGGCTGGAAAGCCAGTCACCTCAAGTGAATGATCGACCACTTTCCTTTGTTAGAGTTTGTGTGTCTTAGCAAAGCACTCTCATGTACAGAGGGTACGAGAAGCCTGTTTAATGTTCCCAGTTGTCTCAGAATGCCCTGGTTGAGAAACACTCGAGTGCTAGGAGACACTTCTCACATTAGCTGCTGCTCTGGCTTTTCAGTGCGTGGCTAGCAATGAGGTTATTCACCAAGCTTCCTGACTTTGGGGAGCAGCTAAAGCAGACTTGACTGTTTCCTTTTCACTTTCAGGCTTCTGTCAGGCACTAAAAAATGAACCAGATGCCTCCCGGAGGGAAAGAGGAGCAGGGAGTAATGAGAGGGTGATGGGAAGCCCAGGCTTGGGAGTTAACAGTGCCGTGCTCATGTCTTTAGGGCTAAGATTCTGTTTGCGTGTATGTGTGTGTATGCTAAGTCACTTCAGTTGTGTCCGACTCTTTCCAACCCCATGGACTGTAGCCCACCAGGCTCTTCTGCTCATGGGATTCTCTAGGCAATACTGGAGTGGGTTGCCGTATTCCTTCTCCAGGGAGTTTCCCAACCCAGGAATTGAACCCACGTCTTCTGCATTGCAGGTGGATTCTTTACCCACTGAACCACCAGGGAAGCCCCAAGATTCTGCCTAAGGGCATCTGAAGCCCTTCCTCTCGGCAGCAGCATGAACACAGACGTTGGAGTCCTACACGGGTTCTAGGGCCAGTGTACTGAACTAAGAGGTGAGCCTTCCCTTTTGGTGACACTGAGTATTGGAAGGGAGAGGTAAGTAGCTTTTTCCAAGGTTGGTCTCTAGCTCAGTTTCTAAGAAAATGTCACTCCAAGGGAAACAAAACTCAGTCTCCCAAGGATGACATGCATGTTGTCTTTTTGTCTGGACTCTGTGAAAACGTCTTCATTCTCTAAGATGCACATGGGTCAAATTAAGGTAGGATTCAAACTCAAGTCTAAGCCACGTGATCCAAGGCAGTATTATTAGAACTCTGCACTATGGGCTATCAGGCTTGTCCCCTGATATACATAAGGAGGTATATAAATACCTCCTTTGTTTTCCAAGTGTTATCATTGTGCTATGTCTCTCTCGAGAAACTTGTCAGAGAAAGACTGATTGGCATGGCAGGATGCTGAAATCCCTTAGTCTTTTGCCAAGTCCTTACCTTGCTTTTAACTCTGCCAGGAAGCTGATCTGTAAACTAGGCTGTTTATATCTGGGTATTGTCTGCTTCCCTTCAGAACATATGCCATGGCAACTCAAGTTAATACCTGTTTTGAACTTTCATGTTTCCTGGCTCATTTATCATGGCTAAGCCAATAGGTGTAACCAGAGTATTTTACTGCCCTATCCATCTTTTGCATATCTTCATCTACGACTGTTTAATAATTGATGCAAAACTCATGAATCACCCCACATTCTAATTCCAAGATAGGGAAACTTTTGATACAATGTCTTGTGCTTGCAACAAGCTCTTGGTAGAGCAGTTTAAATTAGAAAACATACACTGCTCAAGACAACAAGACTTTTGTTGAGTACAGAAAGAGGATATGGCAATAACAATAAACCAGCAAACTCAGAGACAATAACGTCTTGTGAAATCTTGGTCAACAGAAGTCAATTCATCAAGTTCAACTAAAGTTCAATTCATCAAGTTCGATTAGAGGACGTTTTGCCTTTAAATGATAAGTATTCACCACAACTCATTTTCTTAAGGCACAGCCAAGTCACATTATTACGCAAAAAGTTGTACACTTGAGCATTTTTCTCTCTGTTGTATAAAGATGTGAATGAAGTGCATGTTTTTGACTAAAAACAAAAAGCAGAAGCCAAAAGCAGTTATAGAGGTCAAGTGTAGTTAACATGAGTTTTTTTTAAGGAAGCCCTGAGAGGTATGACGTTTGCCCTGCTCCACATCTGTTCGTGCTGATTTAATTTCCACAAGATGGTGGCCTGGTAACCCCATTTCTAGCTCAATAGGCGCGGCTCGAATCGAGTTTTTCATTTTTAAAATTAATTTCATCATCCTTCAAAGGTTCCAGACTAACAAGTTCACAAATAAAATTTCCATTTACCTGAATAATAGAGTCTATGCAATGCCAGGGCTGACTACAATCATTAGTTGCTGCCTAGTTCAATAGCAGGGTGACTATTTTGATGAAACGATGCTCAGTGTAGACCTAGGACCTAAACTCAAGTCCTCTGATAGGACAAGATCTCACTGACCACATCACTAGCACTGACCTCTCAGCATCCATCACAGGGGTTAAAATGAGAGTGTAATACAATTTAGCCTGAATTCAGAGCCCATTACACGTTTTATCTTTCATCTTAGAAATATCTGGAGATAATACTGTAAGGTCATATACGGTACTTGTATCAGTTGACTAGTTCTGGGCAAGCAATATTTGGCTTTCTTCCTGACAAGGAGGCCGGTTCTACCAGAGTCTGCTGTTTCTTCCGCTAGGGCACAGATACCAGCAAGAATGGGAAATGAGTCTCCTAGTGGATGACAATGGGGCGAAATGGCAGTAGCTGCCAGCAAGTCTGTGTGGAGAAGGATTGGGGGGGCTCTTCAAGGCTGAAATGCTGGGGTTAATTGCAGTGGCTCCTGCAGTGAGGGGACATGTGGAGCCTTTGTCACGCGCACAGGGCTTTCCAGTTAGATTGGCCCTGACTTTGTGGATCATTAAACAAACGGGATTCTTAGACTCCCCAGTGGGAATTAAAACAACTCCTTCCATCTTGACAACCCTGTGGACTCCTCCTTGGGTTCTGGTTCACAGTCCAAAGTCAGCATCCATTTTCTTGGAAAAGGTTTTCTATGGATAACTGAAATAGTACACTGGAAGATATTTCCCATCAAAATGGCAGGGGGAAAGGAAGTCTGGTTTTGGTCAAATAAGCTATACCTAAGTACTGCTCTATTACTGGGATCGTGTTCAAAATGGTTACATTGAAAAGATGTTAATATATTGTAAAATTTTAAAAAGTCAGGTAATAAAATAGTATGCCTAAAATGATCTCAATTTTGTTAAAGTATTTACATTTTAAAATGTATTTTTTTCTAAACTGGTAAAATAATATATGGGCTTCCCTCATGGCTCAGTGGTAAAGAATCCCCCTGCCAATGCAGAAGCCACAAGAGACTCGTGTTTGATCCCTGGGTGGGGAAGATCCCCTGGAGAAGAAAACGGCAACCCACTCAGTATTCTTGCCTGGGAAATCCCATGGACAGAGGAGCCTGGTGGGCTAGAGTCCATGGGGTCACAAGAGTCGG
The DNA here is from genome assembly GCA_024291935.2 of Okapia johnstoni. Taxonomy (NCBI): domain Eukaryota; kingdom Metazoa; phylum Chordata; class Mammalia; order Artiodactyla; family Giraffidae; genus Okapia; species Okapia johnstoni. The sequence continues at coordinate 49,996,802 of CM044316.1, forward strand.
ACACGACTGAGCAACTGTGTGCATACACAAAGTAGTATATACTTCCATTAACACCAAAATGATGATTAGAATATAACACGACATATCCCTCCCAAAGAGAATAACTCTTATATACACACAAATAATCATAGGAAAAAGTCTATCAGAAAGAGTACAAAATGATATTGTTTTGGGGTAGGACACAGATGATAAAATTTAGTCTTTTATCGTCTTCTAATTTTTCAGCATTTTCTAATTTTTTTTTACCTTGATCATAAATACTTGAACAATTTTTAACTTTTAAGCAATTTTAATTGACTTTCAAATTTAATACAAGATTTTAACATTTACCTCACTTTTTAAACATTTGCTTTTTAATTTCCATATAATAAAATTCACTTTTTGCAGCATACAGTTTTATGAGTTTAGATAAATGCATGTAGATGTGTATCCACTATCACCGTCATGAGACAAAACAGTTTAATCACCCTCCTCCTAAAAAGTTCCTTCATATCACCTCTCTACAGTGAACAATTTTTCAAAAAGGGATAAAATTATGGGAGTGAAATGAGCTGACAGGTATATAAGGGCTTCCAAAGGAGTTTGTGTAAATACAGAGGCTTAATGCTACTGGCCTCTACACACGTGGCTCAATTCAATTTCTAGTCAATGATCATTTTCTAGCTAGTTGAAGTCAGATTTTATTTTTTCATCTTTTTGTTTAGATATTATCACTATTTATAATTTTGTTTTTAGAGCACTGGGAAGCTCAATTCATCAATATATCTTTATTAACCTACATCACAAACTAGGTTTACGCATGAGGTTTTCTGCCCTCTGACTCAAATGTCACTTTGCCTTTGATTGGGATGCCATCTGAGTCCTTGGTTCCGTAACATTAACTTGTTGACATTACTTGTCACATTCCTTTAGCTTGGTCCTAGTGACAATAGTAGTAAATAGCAAGTTCTGAGAAGTGATAACAAATGGATCTAATCTTGCTCACCGATTTTGATCTATTGGCAGAAGCTGCCCATTGAGAAAGACTGAGGTCATAGCTGGGCTTGGTGGGAGGGTGTTGTGATCCATTGGTCATGTCTGTCGTGGGCACTGGCAAGTAAAGAGGCTATACACATGCCACATGCTTGCTATACTCACTAAGTATGTAGAATATATACAGTCTGTTGGATCCAGAGTTGATTCCTTTGTCACCTAACTGGTGTCTGGATTTTAGCTACTGAATCTTTTCCCTTTCTTTGAATATAATTAATTCTGTGTATACTGGTTTAAACTTCAGTCTGGCGCTGGTAATCCTCGTCTGTGGAAGAATGCAGCTAGAAGGGTCTAACAGCCCCAATTCCCCAGACTTTATCACAACTGCTCCTTCCTATTTAACCACAAGCACAGTGCTGGAAAAGGGGCACAGTTTAAATGTCAGACCTGTGAAGACCAAGCTCATGAAGGGCAGAGAGTGTGCTCTTGTTTGGCTGCTCCTCTCCACTGCCTTTCTTCCTTGCTTGTCCCACTGTAGAGGCTGAAAATGCAAATTGCTTCTCAGCCTCTCCTCTGGCTAGGGATGGCCATGTGACCCAAATTTGGCCAATGGGGCACATAGAAAAGTCTCTTGGGGGGCAGGGGGGCAGAAAATCTGGGAAAATTTTTTCTTCCCGGAATAAAAGGAAGCAAGCAAGTGATGGGAAGCCTTCTGGCTGCATTGACATACTCCTTGTATAATACTACATTTGTATGTGGTTCTATGTAGCCATATGTGGAGCTGTGGCAGCCATCACGTGACCATGAGGTACTAAGTTTAAGGCCAAGCCAAGAGGCTGAGAATGACAGATGGAAGAAAGGGACAATGTCCCTAGTGACATCACTTAACTGCAAAAGCCTACCATAGGGACAGCCTATGTCTGGACTTGTTAAACAAAAGATACCTAGTGGTTTAAGCCACTGCAAGACAGACTTTTTGCTATGTGCATCTGAATGCTTACTAATAGACATGGCTTTTCATCATTGTTTTCCACATAGCATTGTGTACAGGGCCAGATTATTAATGTGCATTGAATTGGAAAAAATGATCTCTTGTCCTGTCACCTCCAGGCAAAAACTCTCACACTCACATTTTCATTTCCCTCTATCATACAATCAATTTTCCTTCCCACATACTTAGTTTCCAATATTGAGGTGTTTGTTTTTTCCCTCTTCCCCTGTGTGGCAACGGTGCGTTAATTTTTGACCATTCAAATATGAAATCAGTTTACTGGGATAGAATGCCTCCCCCTACAATTTATCATGGTGTCCATCATAAAATTATGACTTCAAATGGACTTAGCCATATCCTCCATTGGAGCCAAGTTTCTCCCAGCTAATGTGTAGTAAGCCCACCATGCTTGCTGAGCTGTGAAAATCCAGATGGTAGGAAGCAGGTGAGTAATGAATGTCATGCTGTTCCCATTAAAATGCACACAGCTTCCCCACACTGACCAAATCCCCAGCACTAACCAGGTCTGAGACAACCCAGGACATGTGGGTTCATGGAGATTGCCTTTCATTCAAAACAAGTTCCAGCAACACAGAAAATGAGAAGACAGACTTTTCTGGTAGTGGAACAAAACTTGCCTAAAGGGCAGAGGAATTTGAAAAACTGTAAGTCCTCTAAGTACAGAGAAAGCCAGTGGGAGATGGGTAGCAGTCTAGACTTGCCTTCATGCCAGTGTGGTTTACAGTGGAATCTGCTGGAAAGGTGTCTACCATCTGTCACCTACTATTTCAGAAAGCAGAGGAGTAATTAAGTGCTCAGGTGATACAAATTCTGTCAATCATTCAGATCTATTATGTACACAATATGGGATCATCTAGTACTGACCTCAAAGTCAGTGGGACCCCAGGTCCAAGATGAGAAAGCCCATCACATCTGTGGGGGAACAGGAGCTCCTGGGCAGGCACTGGAGTCTCTTGGCATGTCTTGCATCAAAAATTTTGTTGTGCCAGATGCTCTTAACTCAGAAAGACATGGTGCCTGCCTTGTGGGAGCTAAAGGAATTTGTGAGTTGGCTCTAATGTCAGTTTTTTAAAAATAAATTTATTTGTTTTAGTTGGGGGCTAATTACTTTACAATATTGTAGTAGTTTTTGCCATCCATTGACATGAATCAGCCATGGGTTCACATGTAAAGGGAAGCCTTGCATGACTTCTCCCCAAACCTAGACAGGTCCCTTTGGGATGCAGCCTCCTGGCTCCCTGTACTTCTGCTCTATCAGTTATCACTGCATACCATTCCCATTTATCACAATAGTAACAGAACCATTTTAAATGCCTTTCCCGATCTCTAAAATATAAACTCCATAAGGAACTTGTTCATCACTAGAAAGCCCAGTGCCTAGCTTAGTGTCTTAGGATATAATAGATGCTTCTTAATTTTTTCCTTTAATTGATCATCGAATGAGAGCCAAAAGAGCCAATGTCGAAGTGGACCAACACATAGAAGATGGATAACCCCAAACAAAGTATCAATGAGCAAAATATTGATGCTGGATGAATGTAAGAAACATTTTTAAGGGGAGTGAGGCAAGGGGAAGCTCTTATTTGGAACAGTGAGTATTGTATAACCTTAGAACAAGATGGATTGATCAGTAAAGAAGAGGTTTGTCCTACAAAGTGTCTGTAGCATTGGCAGGTTTCTATAAATCGTAAGAAGAGAAGAGAGCGGATGGGTTGGTGAACAGAGGGTTCTAGGATAGGGTGTTAGTTGGGAGAAGGCATGTAGCAGCAAGTGAATTTTGAGCAATTAGGTCTGAGATGCAAGGACTCTATTTAATGAACACCTATTATGCACACATCAGTGGGTTGGGTGCCAGGGATATGCTAACAATACATACCTGGTTTTTGCCTTCAAGGAGCTTTCTACCTAGAAGACTAGGAGGTAGTGCTAGATTGGGATACAGCAAAATAATGATGGAGAATAGGTTGTTCAAAGACCCTATAATGAAGTTTTTGAGCAACAGAATAAGACTCCTATTGATGGCTTTTGTCTAGAGGGCAATATAAAGTCACTACTGGAACTTAAGATAACTCACATCCAATCCATAGCTCTGCAAGGACAAAATTAACATTAAATGCACTATGTTCCTTTGTTAAATTCTAGGTAAGTTTAAAGAAAAGAATAAAGAATGTTTTCAGATTTTTCCTTCTAAAACATGACATTTCTATGTCAAGCAAAATAAAGATGCTACTAACAGTTCCTAAGGTAGTATGCTATGATGGTTTTCCAATAGTCTCAGTAAAGATAACGGAAAGTCTTAGAACCAGATGTGCTATTTACAATTCTATGAATCAGTATTTCTCTTTCCATCTCCATCTCTTCCCTCTCTATTCCTCTTCCCCACCCTTCCTCTCTTTCTGGCTAGGAGTTGCAGTATTTTGAAAATTAGAATAAAATGTTACTCTCTTTTGGATAATGTCCCTATTTTAAAGACTGAATAGAGTACTTTATACCTAGTAGGCAAATAGTAAAAGACAGAATAAATCAATGTGCTGATTTTTCTCATCAGCATGACCCAATCTTGAATGAATATTCATCAGGCAAAGGCATTATAGTACATCCTTACTGCTTTTTTCTATCCACTGAAAACTGGATATTTAGAAAATCCGTTATATTCGATTTCATGTTCATGTAGCAGTTTAGATACCAATGAATAATACACAACATAGAAAGCTCAGAAAAGACTAAACATTGATAGACTCATTCATCATTCTATTCATTCACTCAGCAAATATCACTGAGCACACCTACTATGTGTCAAATGCTATTCCAGGTTTGATATACATCAATTAATCAAATAGATAAAAATATCTGTCCTTGTGGAACTTACGTTCCACTTATGGAGAAAAGATAATGATCAAGAAACATAACAAATTGCATCATATGTTATGTATTACAGGAAGCAAATATAGCCGAGTAAGGGGAATTAAGATTACTTGAGATAAGATGGAGGCTTAGTTTTTAAACAGGGTGGTTTCAACAGGCCTCCCTGAGCAGATTTGAAGAAGGAGAGGGAGATGACCATGTAGGTATCTTAGGAAATGCAGTCTAGACAGAGGCAAGAGATGGTGAGAAGACTCTAAGAAAGGAACACACATGTGTCAGAGGACTAGTGTGGCTAAGACAGTGTCAACAGGGAAAAACAAGCTAACAGACACAGGAGGTTCAGATAATGTAGAGTCTTGCAGACCACAGCAAACGCTTTGACTTTTGCTGAAAGTGAGATGAGTATAACAATGTGAATGTACCTAATACCACTAACTTACACTTAAAAATACGGTTGAACCTTGAACCACATGGGTTTAAACTGCACAGGTCCACTTACAAGTGGATTTTTTTCAGGAGTAAATACTACAGTACTGCATGGTTCACAGTTGGTTGAATCCACAGATACAGAGGGGCCATGGAATACGGAGGGCTGACTATAAACTATACCCCGATTTTCGACTGTACAGAGGGTAGGTGCCTCTAATCCCTGCAGCTGTTCAAGGCTCAACTGTAGTTAAAATGGTAAATTTTGTGTTATGTACATTTTACTCTGATTAAAAAAAAGTGAGAATAAAATGAAATGGAAGGCAGTTGGGAGGTACAGAATAGAGAAGCACTATCGTCTGACATTTCACAAGGACAGATCTGGCTGTAGTGCTGAGAAAAGACTGTAGAGGGCGGAGGTGGAGTCAGGGAGTATCCGGCGATAATCCAGGTGAGATGGCAGCGGCTCAGACCAAGGTGTTGGCAGTGAAGGTGGGGAGAAGTGGTCAGCTGCGGATGTATATTGAGAGCCGACCTAGTAGGAATTACTGCTGGATCGGATAGGCGTATGAAGGAGAGGAATCAAGGCTGATTCCAAAGTTTCCACTTTGATCTACTGGCAGGGTGGATTGCCATCACTGAGATTAGAAGTTTGTGGGTGAAGCAGCTGTCTTGGGGGAAGAGTAGACATTTAGTTTCAGGCATGTGCAGTATATAACTGAAGATACTGAGTAGATAATTGGAAATAAGGGTTTAGAGTTCAGGAAAGGGGTCTGAGTTGGTGACAGAAATTTGGAAGCTATTAGCCTTTCAGATGATATTTTTCAGGCCATAAGCCTGGATGAGATCTCCAGGAGTGAGGGGAGTAAAAGAAGTGGAGAGGACCAACAACTGAACCTAGGGGCACTCCAACAGTTAAAAAAATTGGGAGAAGAGGACGAATCAGGTAAAAAGACAAAGAAGGAGCAGCTGGTGAGGTAGGAGGAAAACCAAGAAAGCTTAGTGTTCTGGATGCCAAGTGAAGTGTGGAGGAAAGAGCTGTCAATCATGCCAAACCCAGCTGATGGGCAAGGTAAAAGGCTTCAGCTGACCTTTGGATCTGAATCACGGAAGTCACTTTTAACCTTGGCAAGTATAGTTTCTGGGGTACAGTTAGGGTGAAACAACTGGAGTGGGTTTCAGAGTGAACGGGAGGAGAGGAAGGAGATAGTGATTGTGGACAACTCTTTCAAGGAGTCTTGCAAGACGTAACAGAAAACGATATGGAAGATGGATGGGCAGTTGGGTCACGAAAGTGTTCTTGTCCTATCATCGAAACAACAGCATGTGTATATGCCAGTGAGAACATTTCAACAGCCAGGGGGAAATGAATGGTGAAGAGATGAAGAAGGTAGAATTGCTCAATGAGTTAGCAAATGAATGTATGAAGAAACAAACCAGAAACTAGGACTAGTCCACTGCTAACAGCTGAAATAAAACCTGTACAGGTTCAATTCATATCCAGAGCAAAAACATGGAGAGGAAGAAAAATGTGACTGAAACTCTACATTCATATAGGGTTTCACAGGATTCTCAAAACATTTAGAATTGTATGAGCTTCTCCCATAAGTCATCTCAGATCACGTGATCACCATGAAAGGAAAACAATATCTTGGTTTCCTTTTTGGTTCTCCTTCCAATTTTTCCTCTTTTCTTTCCCTACGCCCTTTCCATCCTTCCCTCTTTCGTCTCCTTTTTTCTTTTGGAAAAGAGAAAAAGGAAGAAAGCAGAGAGCAGAAAGGATTTTATTCCTTCTGCTACACAACTCAAAGTCCATTAGCTCTTGTTTGCTTACCAGGCAGAAGACTGCTCACCTGTGTTCACTTTAAAATGATGCGACAAATACAAGATCACTTTCGCGTGGGTGGGTAGCCTGGTCTCGTTATGGCCTTTCTTGGGTAACTTGATCCATTACTCCTAATATCTTATGGAAAGAAACAAGTCTCTCAGGGGGGAATAAAAAACACCCCCACACTCTCATCCTGCCTCATGGAAGATTTATAGACACTTTATAAATGGCCAGGCCCAGGTGATGGTGCCAGAAACTTTTCAAGTGATTTGTAGATCTCCCTTCCAGGAAGTCAGTCTTCAGTGGAAAACTCTTCGACTGAACATTCCTTTATTACAGTGACTACAGGGAGTGGAATGCAACTGTCATGTAGGAGACTCACTGAAATGAACTGACTACTGACTTGGCCTCAAGATATTTCAGTATCAGAAAAATACCAGGATTTCACAGTTTAGAAAAGCACAGTTTTTCTTTAAAATGACCATTTATTGAGTTGGCTGATTGCATGCCAGGCATGGCACACGCCCCTTAATGTATGTCTCTTCCTAAATGGATATCATCATCCTCACTTATTAAACACTTCCTTTGGCTAGGATCTGTGCTTTATATGATGTCATTTAATTGTCGCTCCAACTCCATGATTTCAATACCTTCCTCTGTGGGGAAATGGCAGCCCAGAGAAGTTACACAGCCTTCTCGAGTCCGGAAGGCTGATGGTGAGAGAAGCAGGGATTGGAACCCTCCTCTAGTTCCAAGTTCTTAACCTGCCTCTTGGCTCTCTGTTCCTTTTCCTCCACCATCTTTTTTTTTAAGTTTTAATTTTGTATTGCAATACAGGCAATTAACAACGTTGTGATAATTTCAGGTGGACAGCAAAGGGACTCAGCATACATATACATGTATCCATTCTTCCCCAAACCCTCCCGCCCATCCAGGCTGCCACATAAAATTGAGCTGAGTTCCCCTATACATCTGGGCTTCCCAGGTGACTCAGTGGGAAAGAATCTGCCTGCCAAGCAGAAGACCTGAGTTTGATCCCTGGGTTGGAAAGATCCCCTGGAGAAGGGACTGGCTACCCACTCCAGTATTCTGGCCTGGAGAATTCCATGAACTGTATAGTCCATGGGGTTGCAGAGAGTCAGACATGACTGAGCAACTTTCACTTTCACCCCTATACCATAGGTATTTTTTGTCCCCATTCCCTTTTGTCTATCTTTCCTTTTTTTTTTTTTTTCCTAATCTTTCCAAATCTTTCATATATAATTACAGGCTGTATTTCTTATTATGGAGGGTGGCTCTTCCAGCATCAACCTAACTTTCCATCATAACTTTTGCATTCCTTGTCACAAGCTGACACTTGAGCAAAGTTTAACTCTCCAGGCTCCCTAAGCAAAATGGTCTTTGTTGACCAACTGTCATACTCTCATTTCCCTGAGATGTCCTTTCCATCATGTGCACCTGCTGACATCTTACTTTCCTAGACAGTACACCCCTTGAGGGCAGGATCTTACTATTTCAGTCTGGAGTCCTTGCCTAGGGACTGGCACTTATAAGTTTTGCAGAGAATTTTAATTGAGACCCTGAAGGAAAACTGAATACATGAATCCTTCAAGGCCAGTTCAAATGCCATCTACCCCCTAAAGCTTTTCATGATCTCCCTGGATTGGGAAAATACCCCTTCCTCCTCACACCCCATGCAACTCTTTATATTTTTCACATGCCACCTGTGATATTCTCACATGTCTCCTTGCTCAATTCTCCTTAGTGAAATGAGTTAATTAAAGGCAGGGTTCCTATTACACTCATCTTTGACTCTACCAATAAATTTCTCCTAGAAAATCACCCTCTTTCCCCTCCCTTCCAAGATCCAGTTGAAATTAGTCTCCTTAGAAACTAAAGAAGGATAGTTTCCATTTAAAATTTGACTAACCTAGATTGCATCTTCTTGCGGCCGAGAGGAGCTACTCCATGGCCGAGGTCAGGGGCGGTGGCCGAGAGGAGCTACACCACATCCAAGGTCAGGGGTGTGGCCGAGGGGAGCTACCCCATGTCAGAGGTCAGGGGCAGCGGGCGAGAGAAGCTACCACATGTCCCAGGAGTGGCGGCCACGAATGCACAGGAGGGCTGAGAGGAGCTACTCCACGTTCAAGGTCAGGAGGGGGGACCGTGAGGAGATACCCCTCCTCCAAGGTAAGGAGCAGCAGCTGCACTTTGCTGGGGCAGCCGTGAAGAGATACCCCACGTCCAAGGTAAGAGAAACCCAAGTAAGATGGTAGATGTTGTAAGAGGGCAGACATACTGAAACCATAATCACAGAACACTAGCCAATCTGATCACACGGACCACAACCTTGTCTAACTCAATGAAACTAAGCCATGCCTTGTGGGGCCACCCAAGATGGCCGGGTCACGGTGGAGAGGTCTGACAGAATGTGGTCCACTGGAGAAGGGAATGGCAAACCACTTCAATATTCTTGCCTTGAGAACCCCATGAACAGTATGAAAAGGCAAAATGATAGGATATTGAAAGATGAACTCCCCAGGTCGGCAGGTGCCCAATATGCTACTGGAGATCAGTGGAGAAATAACTCCAGAAAGAATGAAGGGATGGAGCCAAAGCAAAAACGATACCCAACTGTGGATGTGACTGGTGGTAGAAGCAAGGTTCGATGCTGTAAAGAGCAATATTGCATAGGAACCTGGAATGTTAGGTCCATGAATCAAGGCAAATTGGAAGTGGTCAAACAGGAGATCGCAAGAGTGACCATCAACATTCTAGGAATCAGTGAACTAAGATGGACTGGAATGGGTGAATTTAACTCAGATGACCATTATATCTACTACTGTGAGCAGGAATTCCTTAGAAGAAATGGAGTAGCCATCATGGTCAACAAAAGAGTCCGAAATGCAGTACTTGGATGCAATCTCAAAAACGACAGAATGATCTCTGTTCATTTCCAAGGCAAATCATTCAATATCACAGTAATCCAAGCCTGTGCCCCGAACAGTAATGCTGAAGAAGCTGAAGTTGAACAGTCTATGAAGACCTACAAGACCTTTTGCAACTAACACCCAAAAAAGATGTCCTTTTCATTATAGGGGACTAGAATGCAAAAGTAGGAAGTCAAGAAACACCTGGAGTAACAGGCAGATTTGGCCTTGGAGTACAGAATGAAGCAGGGCAAAGGCTAATAGAGTTTTGCCAAGAGAATGCACTGGTCATAGCAAACACCCTCTTCCAACAACACAAGAGAAGACTCAACACATGGACATCACCAGATGGTCAACACTGAAATCAGATTGATTATATTCCTTGCAGCCAAAGATGGAGAAGCTCTATACAGTCAGCAAAACAAGACTGAGAGCTGACTGTGGCTCAGATCATGAACTCCTTAATGCCAAATTCAGACTTAAATTGAAGAAAGTAGGGAAAACCACTAGACCATTCAGGTATGACCTAAATCAAATCCCCTATGATTATACAGTGGAAGTGAGAAATAGATTTAAGGGACTAGATCTGATAGACAGAGTGCCTGATGAACTATGGACGGGGGTTAGTGACATTGTACAGGAGACAGGGATCAAGACCATCCCTATGGAAAAGAAATGCAAAAAGGCAAAATGGGTGTTTGAGGAGGCCTTACAAATAGCTGTGAAGAGAAGAGAAGCGAAAAGCAAAGGAGAAAAGGAAAGATATTCCCATTTGAATGAGGAGTTCCAAAGAATAGCAAGGAGAGATAAGACTTCCTCAGCGATCAATGCAAAGAAATAGAGAAAAACAACAGAATGGGAAAGACTAGAGATCTCTTCAAGAAAAGTAGAGATACCAAGGGAACATTTCATGCAAAGATGGGCTCAATAAAGGACAGAAATGGTATGGACCTAACAGAAGCAGAAGATATTAAGAAGAGGTGGCAAGAATACACAGAAGAACTGTACAAAAACAATCTTCACGACCCAGGTAATCACGATCGTGTGATCACTCACCTGGAGCAAGACATCCTAAAATGTGAAGTCAAGTGGGCCTTAGAAAGCATCACTATGAACAAAGCTAGTGGAGGTGATGGAATTCCAGTTGAACTATTTCAAATCCTGAAAGATGATACTGTGAAAGTGCTGCACTCGATATGCCAGCAAATTTGGAAAACTCAGCAGTGGCCACAGGACTGGAAAAGGTCAGTTTTCATTCCAATCCTAAAGAAAGGCAATGCCAAAGAAGGCTCAAACTACCGCACAATTGCACTCATCTCACATGCTAGTGAAGTAATGCTCAAAATTCTCCAAGCCAGGCTTCAACTGTATGTGAACCATGAACTTCCAGATGTTCAAGCTGGTTTTAGAAAAGGCAGAGGAACCAGAGATCAAATTGCCGACATCTGCTGGATCATCGAAAAAGCAAGAGAGTTCCAGAAAAACATCTATTTCTGCTTTGTTGACTGTGCCAAAGCCTTTGACTGTGTGGATCACAATAAACTGTGGAAAATTCTGAAAGAGATGGGAATACCAGACCACCTGACCTGCCTCTTGAGAAACCTGTATGCAGGTCAGGAAGCAACAGTTAGAACTGGACATGGAACAACAGACTGGTTCCAAATAGGAAAAGGAGTACGAAGGCTGTATATTGTCACCCTGTTTTTTTAACTTATATGCAGAGTACATCATATACTGGGCTGGAAGAAGCACAAGCTGGAATCAAGATTGCCGGGAGAAATATCAATAACCTCAGATATACAGATGACACCACCCTTATGGCAGAAAGTAAAGAAGAAGTAAAAAGCCTCTTGATGAAAGTGAGAGAGGAGGGTGAAAAAGTTGGATTAAAGTTCAATGTTCAGAAAACTAAGATCATGGCATCTAGTCCCATCACTTCATGGCAAATAGATGGGGAAACAGTGTCAGACTATTTTTTTGGGCTCCAACATCACTGCAGATGGTGATTGCAGCCATGAAATTAAAAGATGCTTACTCCTTGGAAGGAAGGTTATGACCAACCTAGATAGCATATTAAAAATCAGAGACATTATTTTGCCAACAAAGGTCCATCTAGTCAAGGCTATGGTTTTTCCAATAGTCATGTATGGATGTGAGAGTTGGACGGTGAAGAAAGCTGAGCGCCGCAGAATTGATGCTTTTGAACTGTGGTGTTGGAAAAGACTCTTGAGAGTCCCTTGGACTGCAAGGAGATCCAACCAGTCCATCCTAAGGATAAGTCCTGGGTATTCATTGGAAGGACTGATGTTGAAGCTGAAACTCCAATACTTTGGCCACCTCATGCGAAGAGTTGACTCATTGGAAAAGACCCTGATGCTGGGAAGGATTGGGGGCAGGAGGAGAAGGGGATGACAGAGGATGAGATGGTTGGATGGCATCACTGACTCGATGGACATGAGTTTGGGTGGACTTTGGGAGTTGGTGATGGACAGGGAGGCCTGGCCTGCTATGATTCATGGGGTCGCAAAGAGTTGGACATGACTGAGTGACTGAACTGAATGGTGAGTGAAGTCGCTCAGTCGTGTCCGACTCTCTGCAACCCCATGAACTGTATCCCACCAGGCTCCTTCATCCATGGAATTTTCTAGGCAAGAGTACTGGAGTGGGTTGCCATTTCCTTCTCCAACTTCTTATGGGGTGTGACTCATTTGCTATCCTGTGTGTGTATATATGGTCTCCTTAACTAGATTATAACTTCCCTGAAGACAGGATTATGTTTCTTAACATTATGTTCCTTAGCATTTTTATCAATATTATCAATATCTAAGACCTCATTCCATGCATAGCAAACATGACATAAATGGTCTACACTTGGAGATTTAGGATTCTTGTAGGGACAATTGATTGTTGGCCCATGTAATGCATATAAACTTAAAAGTTACGCATGCTCCATTTTTGTCTACAGCTTATTATTTTTTTTAATGTTTCATTACCATAGACAACCCTAAAATAAAATCAGTAGTCGAGAAGGCAAGTACCAAGGCCATTGTCAGAAGCAATCCCTCCAAGCATAGTAGATGGGAGAGGAATGGAAATAGGATCATATTTCCACATCTCTAACAATTCCGCTTTTGGGAATATGTCAAGTACTGATTCCAACAACCAAAGTTATTGCCTTTGGAGGTATGGAAAAGCCTAGGGCATGAAAAAGTCAATGACTACTAACTGCACTAACAAAATTCCTTTCTAGCACACACCTTAGCAAGTTTGTTGGCCTTGATTTTGAAGCATTGATTGTTTCCTCTAAAGTCCATAGGAAGACATTAAATGTCAATACTTTATCAGGCAATAGAAGGAATAAGACCATTAAACACTAAAGGGGCAGACTCAGCACTGGCCACAATCTCAAATATACCTACTGCCTGAGTCTTCAATGGAAATTAAATCAAAGTAAAATGTACCAGCAGCCACTCTGAGGAAGCCTTGGGATAAATACCTTTTGCTAATTTATCACTAAGGAAATGCTTTCCCCACCTCTCACACCTCACCTTCAATCATGTCCCTGACCTTCCAGCCTCAATACACTCTAGCCCTGCCAGTTTGCTTTCAGAATCTCATAAATGCCATGTTCCTCCCCACTTCAGGGGTCTATAAACATGCTGCTCTCTTTTTTCCCTAAACTACTGTCCCTACCCCTTTTCCTTGAATAACAGCTAATCATTTAAAAAATTTCAGCTTAGACACCACTTCCTGAGAGAGGCCTTTTCAGACAACCTTCATTCATCCTACAGCCTGAAGTCACTCGACACTGCCCTTTGTAGGACGCTATTCTTTCCCTTTAAAGCATCTTTCAGAATTCATCATTATATATATATGGGTGTTTATTGTTAATGTCCTTCTCCTCTATAAGACTATAAAACTCACCAGGGCAGGGATCATAGCCAATTCTTTTCACTTTGGTATTCCTTGACCACAGTCCAACGTTTGACACGTGGTGGACACACAGTAACTGTTCATTGAAAGTATAATTTTTTAGAGTATTTGTTAATAGTTATTGCCTGATCACTTGGGTTCATATCCTTTTTCTGATGCTGTTTTTTCTCTCTCTCTCTCTCACACACACACACACACACACACACACACACACACACACACACACACACACACACACACACACTTCTGGTTTTAGTTGAACTGGGTGTAGCAGGCCTGTATGATTATGAACATTGAAAAACCAGTTCAATCTGCCTCATTCTTCTTAAAATCAATGTTCGCCTCATCCTCCTCATTCCCCTTAGCAGACCACATACATGAAAACACAGGCACTATAAAATGTATACACACCCTTCTGACTCTCAAATTCTAGCTCTTGTCTAAACCAGTCTCCACCCTTTCCAGTTTCAGGAAGAAAGACACCAGAGCACCAGAGCCTGGGTGGGAAGCTGTTTATGGGCCAAGGAGTCTGACCCAGTGAGCTACTTCAGTCAAACATGCAATATGAATTGAACTGCTCAGCTGCTGAGAAGGAATTTCTGGATTAGACAGTTCACTAGCGGCTGAGCCAGCTTCCAGCGTTTGCTCTGCACGCCTGCAGTTAGCGTGAGTGGCAGGTGCCAGTGAGCCACCTAGAACAGCAGCTGGAGTCGCAGCTCTCTAGAGGTACCAACAACCACACCCTTAGGCTCAGCATCCCCAGAGTTTACATGACTGAAAATGAGGTTTGGTATCAACTGAAAACTCTTTGCTGGGTACCTTCTATATGCCTTATCTAGGGCGTTGTTTGGAGAAATAATTCTAGAATGTGGTCAACGGCAGTCTTGCAGTGCCAGTTTACATTCTAGCTTCACTACTCACTGGTTAATTTTGAGTATATTTCTTCACCTTTCTCCCCATCACTTCATCTGTAAAATGGAAATTATATTATACTGAGGATTAAATGAGTAAATTTATGCAAAGCACTTAGAGTGGGTGCCTGACATACATAAACACTAAATAAGTGTTAGAATAAGACTTTACCTAAAAGTATTTAACACAGTGAATGGTTAACAACCTCACTTTAAATGTCAGGGAGATACCATTCAGGTTTGCCACTTATAGCTTTGTGTGTTCATTTGCTCAGTCATGTCTGACTCTTTGCAACCCCGTGGGCAGACAGTAGCCTGCCAGCCTCCACTATCCATGGGATTTTCCAGGCAAGATTTTGGACAAGTTACTTGAATCTTCTGAACCTCATTTTCCTTACCTTGAAACTAAGAATAATATTGGCACTACTTTTGAGGTGAGTTATGAGGATTCAATGAAATAAGAAAGGTAATGAACTTATTAGATGACGCCTAGCACAATGTATTAATAGATGCTCCAGTAAATAGGAGCATTTGTTGTGATTTATCCAAATGGATCCCTCCCTTGAATCCCAGGGAAGGCAGAGCAAGGCTCCACAGTTCCACATCAAAGGACAGCTGACACCAGTTACCCTGGCTACCCAAGTAGAGTTGTTTTATTTGGCACTACAAGGTTAACCCACACAATTTTCCAATTTATTGAGTGAGTTATCAATATTTAAAAATTGTAAGTTTCATATTTAAAGGTGCAGACTTTCAGTTTCCTTAGGAAAATAAAAAGATTGGCACCATCAGGCTTGTATCTCTACACTCTTGGCTTGAACTGGGAAGTGCCTGTCCCCTTTAGAAGGGCACAAAGTTTTGAATTTGCCTGATCTCCCACCACTCCCTAGTGCACCCCTAACCTCGAGACCAAACGTCAGCTCCCATTATGCTCCTGAGGTTTTCCCCTGTTGTTGTTTCTGTTTAGTTGCTAAGTCATGTCTCTTTTTGTGACCCCCACGGATGGACCGTAGTCCACCAGGCTCCTCTGTCCATGGGACTTTCCAGGCAGCAATACTGGAGTGGGTTGCTATTTCCTTCTCCAGGAATCTTACCAACCTAGGGATTGAACCCACGTCTCCTGCACTGGCAGGTGGATTCTTCACCACTGTGTCACTTGGGAAGCCCCTGCTTTCACTTTTGATGTGACTTGGCCTCTGTAGGCAACTGACTAGCAGCTGTTGGCCTTGACTGTTCACTATCATCCTCTACAATTGAATTCCCCCACAAGACTGTACCTAAGGCAGAAACCTCTCTATCCACACAGCCTCAGGCCATTTGTCTGCACTGGCAGATACAAGTGTGTTAATTCCACAGCTAAAGACTGACCTCTCCACTGAGCCAATAAGCACATCCTTGGAGGAAGGTCTGCCACCCAGAAGCTGACCTCATAAATTCACAACATACCCATGCTGAATCTTTTCTAGTTCCATTTCAACTGAGGGTGTAGGACATGGGACAAAAGACAGGGGTGCCATACAACAATGCTTAAGAACATAATTCTCTAAGTTATATCCTATGAGCTAGCAGTGCTGTAAGATTCTGCTCCTTGGGTGAAAAAAATTCAAACCCTTTTGGGAAACAGCTCAGACATTAACTGCTATTCTCAGGGACTCATCTGGGGAAATTAGACTCAGAAATCCTGTAAGAAAGAAGTTCATCCACGACGTGAGAGTTGGACCATAAAGAAGGCTGAGTGCCGCAGAACTAATGTTTTTGAACTGTGGTGCTGGAGAAGATTCTTGAGAGTCCCTTGGACTTCAAAGATCAAAGCAGTCAATCCTAAAGGAAATCAGTCCTGAATATTCATTGGAAGGACTGATACTGAAACTCCAATACTTTGGCCACCTGATGCAAAGAGCCGACTCATTGGAAAAGACCCTGATGCTGGGAAAGATTGAAGGCAGGAGGAAAAGGGGACGACAGAGGATGAGATAGTTGGATGGCATCACTGACTCGATGGATATGAGTTTAAGCAAGCTCCGGGAGATGGTGAAGGACAGGGAAGCCTGGCATGCTGCAGTCCATGGGGTCACAAAGAGCCGAATACAACCGAGTGACTGAACAACAACAACAACAATAGATATTTCCTACGTACCAGGCACCATTCTAGATGTTCGGGACTCAGCATTGATAAACAAGAATCTTGAACTCAGGTAATTTATTCTTGTGTGGAATAAAGGAAGATGCTTTACTCTGTTTCCAAATTTATCTGACTACATAATGCTTTATGCATTATGCAAAGTCCTTTGTAGGACCTATCTTCAGAAGCCCATCATGATTAGGGAATGGTGGAGATTTTCATTCGTATTAGAGCATTATTAATAATACAACCACTCTAGAAACCTTCTAAGTCATAGAAAAACACAATTTATCTCTCGAAAAGTCAATGACCTCACTATGGCAGTCTTATTTGGGAAGAACCACAGCCTCACCTGGGACCTCAGATTTGGCCAAGGTTTTTTTTTTTTTTTTAGGATATCACTCAAAGGGTTAATCTGACTTTCATCACTGAAGCAGAGTGTTTTCTCTGCATCCAATATGACCCAGTTGGAAATGTATTTGTTTTTCACTGTTTAATCTTCTGCATCACCCAGCGTTGATTAGATTTAATTAATTTATGTTTCTAATGAATTTAGAGCCTCACAGTGCTGTAGTAGGAAAATTCTCAGACAGCATCTGGCCACCAAATGGATTGATTACCTTGTCTGCAAAAGTCTTTCCAACATCTGGGACCTGATTTTGTGAAACATCCGGAAGCTCTTTCAGAGGTAAGAAAGGCCCACGGGGGTGGGGAGAGAGAGGGTGCTGGAAATCGGCAGGGTTCACTCGGCTTTGTAAGTCTGCGTCTGGCACTCCACCAACATGAAATCACATTTTGCTGCTCACTGGCACAGATTCAATGGCACCAAACAGACTGATCCGAATCTGTTTTTTGTTCAACGTAATCAGAATCCACCAGGCTTGAACCCAGGCTGCCACCCCACGAACCTCTTTGGCACTTCCTTCTGTGTAGAAGCTCCCACTGATCATTACGATGAAACATTTATAGACAACATTTATAGAGAGGCACTTTGCTCTCATTCATTCAACAAACATTATCGGGGGCCCACTGTGTACCTGGCACAGGGCCACGTGTGCCCCTTCATTAGCTGCTCTTGGCAGCCACCCTTATGAGGTAGGCAAGCACTGCTCTTCTCACATATATAGCTAAATACTACACAAAAATTATAATTATTAACATCAATATGATCACTGTTAGTAAAGGATATAAACACATACACACATACCAGACTCCACATGAAGCCTTATTTAACCCTCACCTTGAGGTGGGTGTCACTGTGATCATCCCCATTTTACAGATGAGAGTACTGAGGCACTGAGATCTTAAGCGATTTACCCAGAAGAATTCAGCTAGCCTTTGCAGAGCCTCCTATCACAGGCAGTCTACATGGAGAGTCTTTGCTCTTAATCACTTTGATTTACTACCTCTGGATAATATCATAAAAGACTTCTCTGTGTCAGGCACTCTCCCAGAGATCTGCTGCATTAGATTCCATATTCACCACTCACAGCTCATACAAGGAAGCTGAAGCCCAAAGACATTTGCTTATTAAGGTCACAAGGAAAATTTGTAACAGGGCTAGGACTTCACTCAGGTCTGCGAAGCTAACAAGGCCTCTTCTGTTCATTGAGTTACCTGCTGATGAACGAGAGAGAAGGGCTCATATGAACTCAATCACACTATCAAAGCTGCACCAGGAAGCATGTGGGACAAGTTAGGAAAGGGGGTGGCCTAGCTGCTTTGCAGAGCCCAAACCAACCCAGAAAAGAGGAGGTAAAGAATGTACAGACAACAAGAAAAGAGTTTCATCTAAAAGAGGGAGGTGAAAGATGGAAATCTCATTGCCTGACTGGTTTGTCTGGTTCAAGATCAAGCAGAAATGACTGAAACTAGGTGGGCTGCTTACAGTAAAAATGACAGTGAAAATGCCAGCCACACTGAACATCTGATATTTTCTGAACAATGGATGCAGACTGTTGCACAACTAGGTTGCCACACTCATATCCCGATGTTTGAAAGAAAAAAAAATCTAGCTTGATATGGTTCCTCTGTTATAATGTTTGCTAAGTCTGGCTATTTCTTGAATTTGAAAACTTTCTCATTTCCTTCCATTCTTCTCTTGCTCAGGCTTCTACATCAACAAGGCCATATCATGTCTTCTTTAGGCCTTTGTGCATGCTCCCTTTCTGCTTGGAACTATTTCCATCTCAATCTTTTCCTTAGTCTGGCTAACCCCTCTTCAGTCCTCAGACCTCAGGTTGGACATCTCTTCTTCCAGGAAGCCTTCCTTGACTTTCCTGTTCTGGCTTAGGTGATCATTTTAAGAGCAGCTCTGTTTCCTATTTCAGCACTTAACCATAATATAAAGTAACTGCCTGTCTATTTGTCAGTCTCCTCTTTGAGGGAGTGTATGTTGGTTACTACTGTATCTTCAGTGTACGGTCTGTCACATATCAGGTGCTCAATACAAATATAACTCTATGGATGGACAGAGGGAATCTGAATCTTGTGACATTTTCTTAACTGGTCTCCTGCTTGGAAATCTCTCGCCTTCATACTTCAAGCTCCATCCTAGAAGTCATTAAATGTCCATGTAAACTTTCATCATGGCATTTGCCTTTCTATCATTTCCCTTTGAACACTCACATACAAGTCAGAATAGTGATAATCTTGGGTGATGCAGAGGATTTAAGTGAGAGGGGACATGCAGTCCTAAAAATATCCTATACTTTGATCTGGGGAATGATGACTTGGGTATATACATATGTAAAAAGTCATCAAGATGAGCATGAAAAGATAATACACTTTACTCAAACTGATACATCAGTATAAACAAAAAGGTGCTTTGAAAGCTCACATGTATCGACAGGATAAAATCTGGACCTATTTACCCCAGAGTTCATGGTTCTTCACTAATAGGCCCACTGTCAACTTGTTCAAACTCACTTTTCTAAACCACATGCCCTGGTCTTCTCACAGGTCCTCAGACTCTTCTCACTCATTCCCACCCCCATGAGTATCACACCATCTTACCCTCATGTTCATTTCTCTTTCTTTCTCTTTTACCTCAGGAAGATCCTCCCATCCTGGAAAGACCAGGAAGAATCCATCCTCTACAATGTCATTAACCTCTCTCTTCCCTGAACCCTTGACCGTTTTGTCCGGTTCGTTCATTCATGCCAACACTTCTTGAAAACTGTAAGCTCACTGAAGGCAGAGACTTCTTATTTTCAAGTTTTATATTTAATATGATGCCTGGCACAATGATAGATTCTAAATATATGTTTGCTATAAATACAGTGAGGGCTTACCTGTGGAAGTCCCTTGGCAGCTATGGGTTTGTATAGAGATGAAAAAGACAGGCTGTTTATGTCCTTCAGGATGAAAACCTAGTACTGGTCTTAAAACCATGGATTTAGTGTTCATATGGGGTTCCAGATCCGCGTTTTGTAACTCACTGGTTCTGCGAGGCAGTGTAAGCAACTGTCATCACCAAAACTCAGTTTTTTTCATCTGTCAAATGGGGACTTTTTCATAGGGCTGTCGTGAGAATTATATAGGAACATAATTACTTATTTTATTAGTGACTATCTATTGAATTAGCCATTTTGCTAAATGAAAAACAATTATTATCCAAATAAAAGTCAATGCTCTTAATATTATTATGCAAAGGTTTCAGCTCAGTGACTGCCTCACAGGAATCACTTAACACCTGGTAGATATTATTATCAGAGCTATTAAAAACAGATGAGCAGGTTCAGAGAGAAAAACCTATGAGCTGGTAAAAAGATAGAACACAAGAAGAGTTGGCTCACTGTGAGATATATACATGTACCCATAAACACAGAAAGAATTTAATCCATGAGAAATTCCTTAGGGAAATTCCATCACATCCCACTAACACAGTCCCCAGAGCAAGAGCTGGCCTCTGATCTTTACATATTTAATGTCTTTGAAAAAAATTCTGAAACTATAACGATCTTGAAGTAGTATACAAAAGTAAGTGTATCTGGGAGTTCTATACAAAAGCACTCTGCTTTAGTGCTAGTTCCCATGATTCTTTAATCACCGTAATTCCTGGTGCTTCTCTGCAAACTTTTGACCTTAGGATGGCTCTTTGATTGTTCAATAGGATTTTGACAGCGCAGAAAGGAGAACAGTGAGGAACAAGTTCTCAGTGTGTTCTTACATACTCATTTAAAAGACAACATTTTAATAATTCTAATTCATATACACTTCTATTCATGCAATCAATAATTCATGGCAATTCCTCTGCAGCATTTTAGTGACAACAGAAAGGGCAGGATGTTTCCTCCCTTCTCTTTGCCTTCCCTTCTTCACTTAGTCATGCCTGGAGCCTGGAGAGCACAGAATCTCAAGGAAACAGTTTCCATGGTGATTCTTCCTTTGAGTACCCAACTGCATTTTGCTCTTTCTGGAGTGAATTAATGCTTTTTATTGCTTTCATGCTAAATACATTGAAGATTAGATTTGATTTCCTCTGCAGTGATACAGTTTTATCAGGAAAATGGAAAGTAAAAACACAGCATGAAGAAACTCTATCTTTCTGCCCTGAGACTGTCAGAAAGAAAATAAAAAGACATTTCAGAGGAAGAAATAGCCAGCCACAGGGAAATGGATGCAGGTGTCTGGAAGTGAGGATATGCATTCGTGCATCTAAATGTTAGGAAACCTGCCTTGGGAGGAAATGATCTTAATTCCTCCATAAGTTGAAGGCGGCATAAGCTGACCATAAAACACTGAGCTATAAGAAATAACCTGATTGTTCATGTACCATGCTCTTCTCAGCACAGAAAATATCATATAGAACAAGGAAGTCTTGAAACTCACAACACTATCCCTACTCCATATTTATTAAGGAAGGTCTTGCTTTTTACTAAAGCTAAATAGTCTTCCTTACTTGTAAATAGTCAAGGGACTCTCCTAACACTCCCATGGCACTCTGAATTTCCTGACACAGAACTGAACACACAGTACCACCCACTTGTCCATCTTCTTCACCAGACCCTACAAAGGTAGGGCCTGTGTCTTTCCCATTCACAGTTGCCCTTTAGCCCAGCATAGCACATAGAGGACCGAAGATTTTAACAAGAAAATTATGATAGAGTAACCTTGATGTTCTGAGGTGTCCCTTGGGAAACGTCATGGGCTGATATGATGGATGGAGAGGGAAGCGTATGGAAGTAAAAAATTAAAAACAGCTTCTGGTTTTCACGGTGTCTACAGTCTGGAGTCTTGCTCTGTTCCTGTCTTGAAGCAGTCGAGGATTAAAGGGAAGAATTTGTTTGGGAGAAGAGGGGCAAAGAGTGGGACCATCCAGTGGAATCTCCTGCACCATGACATACCCACCTGCAGAGCCTAGAGTCAATCCAACCAGTCCATCCTAAAGGAGATCAGTCCTGGGTGTTCACTGGAAGGACTGATGTTGAAGCTGAAACTCCAATACTTTGGCCACCTCATGCGAAGAGTTAACTCATTGGAAAAGACCCTAATACTGGGAAGGATTGGGGGCAGGAGGAGAAGGGGATGACAGAGGATGAGATGGCTGGATGGCATCACCGACTCGATGGACATGGGTTTGGGTAAACTCTGGAAGTTGCTGATGGTCAGGGAGGCCTGGCGTGCTGCGATTCATGGGGTCGCAAAGAGTCGGACACGACTGAGCAACTGAACTGAAGTGAACTGAACTGAACCAGAAGAAAACTGGCTTTTAGTCAATTTCAGCCAAGCATTCAGTATGAAGCCTCTATGCCAAATCAGGTACTGTCCTGGGGCTACTGGGGACAAACAGCTGAGCACAAGAATTTTTGCCTCCAGGAAGCTGAGACTTCAAAAGGGCTTCTTGGATTATCCAGAAGGGGGTGTGGCTGAGAATGGTTAGGGTTAGGATTAGGGTACTGTCCTGACACCTCCCATTGCTGACAATACCACCAGCAGCTAACAGGTACTGAACAACGTATTAGGCATTCTTTTAAGCAATATAGATGCATGAACTCACTTGATCCTCACCCAAGTCTATGGATTGGTGGCATTACTTTCATTTAACATAGAAATTGAGGCTTTGACAGGTGAAGCAACTTGCCTAACACTCTAAAGCCAGGTAGTAGTGGGGCCAAGATTCCAACCTGTGCTGTCTGGTCCTTGAGTCAATATTTGAACAATGATGGAGGTTCAAACTTCAGGTTCACAATGTCTTACTGGCAAGAATTTCCCTACACAGGATGTCCCAGAGTCTCCTCTGCTGTGTAAATGGCCCAGAGTCCATGGTATTCGTAAGTGCCCATAGGCCATCCTTAGGATACACAGAGGGCCATATAAAAATCCAGACCCGGATAACCAGGTCTGTGGCTAAACAGATGTTGGAACGGAGGCACTTACAAGTCCCTCTGACTGAGACACATAAAATGGCAGGACTGTCTCAGGTTGTATAAAGAGGTTTCTATTAGGGACTAACTGTCCAGTGACTGAGTATGTGTGAGCTTCGACACAGAACAGAACAAGGAAGACAGACAACATCAACTCAGTAAGTGTTACCTAGGAGAACTCAGAATTAGGAAAGGGAAAAAAAAAAAGGCTTAATTGCCAGCACTACTCATCCCATGGTATGATTCCTACAAATGAAATGTCTTAAAATTTTATTAATAACTTAAAACTTATTAAGCAGTGAAAATTAAATTGTGTGTGTGTGTGTTTTCTCCTGGAGGAGAGAATGGTGCTGAGAAACTGTGTTCCTTGCACCCCCAAGATCACAGAGCCAACCTCTCTCTGGGGGTCTGCTCAACTCCAGATCCTGCCAGTTGACTTGACTCTCCTGCCCTTGTCATCTGGACACAGCAATGCTCCAACATTTGGGTAAGACTATCCTTTAATCGTTAGGAACAGCACTCTGAATAGCCATGGGAAGTCTGGCCAGGAAATGTAGACAGAGATATTCTCTGCATTTTCAGGAGCTACTGATGAGGCCTTCAAGGCGCTCAGTGGGAAGGGCGGGGGTGGGTGGGGAGTTCCAGGCGCCTCCAAGGTGTGGGTTTTGGAGAGAAAAACACAGATTAGATGTGTCTTCCTGCCAGAGCTACATGTGGCATGCCAGCTGGCTCCTTTTCCAATATCCTCTTTATTAGCGAACCCAACAATCATATTTTGCTAATCTTCTCATTAATAAAGTATTATCCATATCACAAAGTCACCCCCGACGGCAGACTGCACTACAAGTAAACTGGAATGGATGAAGACAAAAATGGGGCATTTCAGATATATACAATGACTGTGATTCTTGGCATTTTAAATGTCTGCCAAATCTGCAGTACTGCTGGGTCCCTGGTGTTCCGTGCATCCCCAGGAATACAGTCTATGGCTTGGACTTTTTAGGGTCTTAAGGTATCTGTTTAAGGGCTCTCTGTTTATAGTACTGAACTGAAAATTAAAATTATTTTTCCAAGACTTTAACTACACCATACTATATCTGTTGTTAGGTAATTAGTATTTTGTGTAGCAGAGAGAAGACTATCTTGCATTTTTGTATATTTTTCGATCCATCTTCATTTTTCCTGGTCTTGTATACAGTGTAACTGAGTAACTAAGAGAGAGGGTTCTGCAGTCCAAAGGCTTTGGAGTCCAAGGTCACTCTCATTCCCAATTTCCTCTTCAATAAAATAGTGAAGAAAATCTCTCTTTCATAGACTGATTGTGAAAAAGCAGTGAGATAATGCAAATAAAGGAACTAGCACCAGGCCTGGCATCTGATAAGTCTTTAATAAAGTCAAGAAAGATAGGGAAAGAACGTGACATGACTGACAGGAATTTGGGGGCAGAGAGGGTATGTTCATTGAATTTTTTTTCATCTCTCCTCGATGAGAAGTTTATCGTCTCACAATGGGTTCAAACTCATTTCTCTTATCTCGATGATTGGCTCTTGCTTTTTGCTTTGACCCCAAAGTTAGAATCATAAATATCTCCCACTGACTTGATGATTTAAGACAAAGGCCAAGGACTCTTTCCTCATTTACTGTTTAAAAACAGCCTTTTGTGGAGCTTTTTGATGGACTGCAGGGATATTTATGACTCAGGCCTCCTGGCAAAGTCCCTGATGCTGACTCATTCGTTACCCTGGGGGGGAAGAAGGCAGCTGGAATCATCATTCATTATTCTGTTGCTCAGTTATGGGGAAAGGTCAGAGGTAAGCCACTCAACACTGGGCTGAGTATGAGAATAAGAATTGCAATCGCACCTTCTTGACCACAAGAGGAAAAAGAATTTCTAACGAACATACACTCAGAAAACTGTTTGCAGAGTCCTGCTTCATACAATTGCTACAGCACTGCTAAATGGTAATATTCGGTCTCATGCCTCAGGCTTTCAGCTCCAAGCTCACAGCAACTCCCATTCCTCTGCAGAGCAAGTGAAAGCTAAGTGACAGGTGATGGAAAGGGGGGGACCGACAGGAATAGAAAGGAGGAGTAATTTGGAATTTCCACAGTGACAGTGGCCTCGAAATTAGGAAGAAAGGGCAAACTTGCAGAAATATGAGGAGAAATGGAAAAGGCTTCATAAATCAGTAAAGGTAAAATTTATGATTGCTACCATGAACAATAACAGCATGAATAAGACTATCACTTTCACAGCAAAATCATCAACAAAGACAACATCAATAAAATTTATGGAACGTACAATGTTAGGAACATGCAAACCAATGAAAGAGAAAATATTAATAGCTAACACTTCTTTGAGTGCTTAGTGTCAGGAAGGGGGTTACACAGTCTAAATGTTATTTTTTTTTTCTTTTTTTATTTAATCCTCAAATGGTTCTGTGAGGTTCTACACACATTTACAGCTGGGGAACTTAAGATTTGGGGCTCAAGACCACACAGTTAGCTGAGAACACTGATTCTAAAGCCAATTTTCTGCTATCACTGCTTTCAGCATAAGAAGAATTGTGTTGAAAACAGTGCTATCCACTGCCTATAAATTCTTGCCATATACACACTGCAAAAATATTTTGGAGCACTCAACATTTCTCTTGGCTCTAGGTATAGGTTGGTACAAGAGAAAATCTGGACCAAATCTGGACTTTCAGGCCACTATGAACTCTTGGCATCACTTCCTTTACAAATGTACATCCATGGGGGTGCAGTTTTGCAACTGAGACTCAAATCAGCTATAAAGCATTCAAGTAGCACATTTGAAGCAAGTTGTGCTGCTGCTGCTGCTAAGTTGCTTCAGTCGTGTCCAACTCTGTGCGACCCCATAGACGGCAGCCCACCAGGCTTCCCCGTCCCTGGGATTCTCCAGGCAAGAACACTGGAGTGGGTTGCCAGTTCCTTCTCCAATGCATGAAAGTGAAAAGTGAAAGTGAAGTCGCTCAGTCATGTCCGACTCGTAGTGACCCCATGGACTGTAGCCTACCAGGCTCCTCCGTCCACGGGATTTTCCAGGCACGAGTACTGGAGTGGGGTGCCATTGCCTTCTCCGGAAGCAAGTTGTAAGGGGCAGCATAAAACTTATTGGATTTCCAAAGCACAGGGCTGGGTTATTAAAAAAAAAAAAAAAAAGCATTCATGGGATTTCTAAGGGTTACCCTAAGATCAAATGTCAACAGAAATTTTTTTTCACAAGATATGAAATTGGAGGAGGGGGGACTTATGTCTTGTTTCAATGTAGCAGATGCTCCCAAAAGAGGTACCCTTGCCCCACATTTTAAATACGTGAGTAAGATTTCTATAGCCTATCCATCAATACTTGGTTTTCGGCAAAAAGCATATGACCTAATACGTATGCTTACTAAAGCTTGAGACTAGAGAAGTAAGAGGACAGGATACTGAGTTTCTGAGTGAAAGCTGTTCCTTCCAGCTTGGGCTGGAGCTTTAGACCAAACCTCCCCCAGGCAAGCCTGAGAAAGGCATCGAGTTGGCACTGAGCTTGAGAAGGGCATGGGTAGATATGGGACAGGAAAAGTAAACCACACACCTCCCCCAGGCAAGCCTAGAGTTGGCTTCGAGCTTGAGAAAGGGATGGGTAGATTCAGGGCAGGAAAAGTAAAACACACACACACGTAATTTTTCTTACAATAGTATAGGCCATGGTCACTATCCTGGACGGTTAAATTCTGCCAACCAGCAACTACCTCAAGGTCTTTGTAATGCAGTGGTTGGATAGTACCCACCTTCTCTATTGAATTTTGCTCTGAATCATGACAACAATGACAGTAGTAATAGTGGTGGTGATGGTAGTTGCAGCCTAGTCATCATAGTAACAGAAATAGTAACAACAACTAACCTTTATAACATGCATTTCCACGCGTTGCTTGAAGTGTTTTATACATAGTACCTCATAGCCCTATTGTGAAGGTAAAATTAATTAGATACTATTACACCCTTTTCATAGATGGACAAACGAATTCAGAGTCCTCGCCGTGATATCTCATTCAGTCCTCAGGATCCCCTATGTAGGTACTTTATCACCACTTTACAGAGGAGGCGACTGAGGCACAGAATGGTTACCTGCTCACAGCCCCACAGTTAACAGGTAAAAGAGCCGGTTTGGTTTGTTGGATGTCAGAGCTCACATTCTTAACTACCACACTACACAACTGGTACCAGTATTCCCTTTGGAGATACTAGAGGCATATCTCCCCAGCCCTGATCCCTGCCCCTACACCTTCTTCCTCTCACTCCACCTGTCCTAGGGAGACCAAGAGGCAAAAGCTGGGATAAAACCAATGTCTAGCTCAAAGGGCTGCTGTGACAACCAAAATCCTGCACTGTATGGGAAGGGTTTGCATGGTGCCTCCCACAGAAAGACCTGATACTCCTTACATTGGAATTGGACCACAGCTCTCATCACTTCCCCATCCCTGTCAATAGCTTTTCCTTCTCAGGCCCAGAAGGAGGCTGAGAATGAATTTCCTAGGAGAAGAAATAAGAAGGCTAAGGGTTAATGTGTAAAAGATGAACCAAACCAGATGAGAGGAAAGAGAGAAAAAAATTGCTTTGGATCTCATTGCTAAGAACCCCCATCTTTTTATTATTTGTATAAATCATTTGACTGTGAAGGCATCACAGGGCAAGCCTCTGAGTATGCCGATGATAATGAATTGGGTCCCACAATAAATAATGGGGGAAACCAGGCTGCCAAATGAAGAAAGATTTAGATCATTTAAATCCTAGGCTATGAGTTTTCAAATCCAGTTTAATACTGATAAGTGCGGGATAATAACTCATAGCAAACATTGCCCCTACCCCAAAGCCCCTAACCACAGCCCTAATAACCCCATCTTTCACCCCTTGCAAACAGAAAGAAAGCCCTGAGGGGATTTACAGAAAAAAAAGGGATGGTATATACTGACCAGAAATGAGCCCAAGTTATTACATAATAATCCCAGATGCGTCAGTTTGGGCTTAGTGCAAATACAGAGAGCTAATAGAATACTTCAAGGTTCGATTAGCTGCCAAAGAGATTCTAAATCAGGGCAGGTTTTATATTATTAAATTGGATGGGAGAAAAGAAGTCTCATGGTTGGGTATACTGGGAAAAAAAAAAGACAGGATTAGGGAAATAAAACCAAGGGCATTGCTGGGCAGCTAAGGGGTGGCCTGAGGGTGGAGCCAACTTTGACAGACACATATGTCAAAGCAAGAGAATTTGACTGTCAGCATGGCTTATTCTCAGCAGCTAAGGCTGTCCTCATATCCACATTCAGAGATGTGATCTAGAGAGCACGATAAGCTGGATCCTACGTGATAACACAGGTGTTTCAGGAATTGAAACAGTCACTGCTTGATTGGATAATGAATTATATACTCATCTGACATATATTTATTGAACACCAAATATGACATATATACCAGGCAATGTTCTGGAGCTGAGGACATGTAAATACAAAAAATAGAGACTATGGTGACAATCTAACAGTTGACCAAAATTTATACCATACCACATTCTTAGTATGCACAAGCTCCTTGAATTCACTCAAAAGTCTAATGATGCAGTTACTGTTATGGACTGGATGCCCAATTTCATATGTTGAAGTCCCAGCCCACAAGGAGACGGCATGTGGAGATGAAGCCTTTGGGAGTAATGAGGGTTGACGAGGTCATGAGGGTGAGGCCTGCATGATGGGGTTTGTGATCTAGAAAAACCAGAGAGCTTGCTTTCTCTCTTTCCCTCTGTTGTGTGGGGACACCGTGAGAAGGTGACTGTCTACTATACATGCCATGAAGGGAGTTCTCACAGGGGAAGTGAATCAGTGGGCACTCTGACCTTGGCCTTCTGGTCTGCTGAGCTGTGAGAAACACAGTCTTGTTGTTAGAGCCCCCCAGCCTATGGTATTCATTAAGGCAGCCTGAGCAGACTAATACAGTTACCTTTGGCACCATCATTTTCTAAACGAGTAAACTGAGGCTCAGAGAAGTTAAGTAAGTTGCCCAAGATCATGTAGGAAAGAAAGATGCTAACATCCAAACTCCATCTAAAGCCCACCTGCTTTCACACTTCTTCCAAATGAGGTGAATACCAACAGCCACTGTGAGAAGAAAGGACCTCTTTGCATGCTTTCCCCTATCCCCTGGCATCACCCCCTTTCCCAGGCAGACACACAGATACATTTCACAAGTGGCAGAAGAATTAAAGTGAATGGAAATGTTCTGGTGCCATCTGGTAACTACTATCAATACCATCAAGAGAGTATGAAATCAGGATTGCAGCTCTACATTTTCATCCCTGCTGCATCCCTACTCTGTGAGACATGTCTCTGGGTCAGTGGCATCTCTAATTAGTTCTTTCCAAAACCAGTAACTTTTACTCTTTATTGCAGTACTTCCCAAAAGAAGTAATGTGAGCCATATGTAATTTCAAATTTTTTAGCGCAACAAGAAATTTAAAACAGAAACAGGGAAAATTAATGTATTTTACTTAACCCAATTCATTAAAAATATTATACTTTCAACACATAATAAGCAAAAAAATCATTAGAGACTTATTTTCCTTTTTACATCCTACGTCTTCAAAACCTGGTTTATATTTTACACTTACAGCACCTCTGAATTTGGACTAGCCACATTTCATGTGCTCCACAGCTGGTAGGGCCACCATGCTGACAGTGAGCTCTAGCTGGATCTTGAATTTGCATTGACTTGTCCCGACTAGATTACAGGAACTGTGCTTTCTAGTGGCATTTTTTTATGGAGCATCTATTACATGTCAAGAGTGTACTGAGCATTTTCCTATATATCACACCTAATTCTCCCAGTGGCTCGCCAAGAAAATATTGCTGGACTCACACTACAGGTAATAAAACTGAGGAAAGGGGTTGAAGAGCCCACATTTGTGGGGAATATTTAATGTTACCTCTTCAACATCTAGCATATTGCCTTGCCTACAACATGATTTAACAAATATCTATGAAATGAATGGCAGGTTACTCAGCAAGTCTACAGAAGAGCTGGGATTTGAATCAGGAATGCCAGATCCTGAAGCTTGTATTCTTTTATTAACACCATTTTAATTCTAGTGTGTCTGTCATAGCCCCCAGTGCAATGTTCAGTGATTCCCCAGTGTTGTTAAATATACAAATCTTTCATCCTAGTCAAATAACTAATAGCAACTCTTTACCCAGATGTCATATTTATTGATGTCTCCCTCTCTTTTGACTGTATTTGGTTCAACAAATAGTAGTCAGGTACCAACTCAGACCATGGGACTATGCTCAGTCTGAGATCATCAACGCATGATCCCCACTCTCAAGCTACAGGAGAGTTTAGTTCAGTGAAGTGCTGTTGAAATGGAGCAGAAGTCGATGGTCCTTGTCCTCCCATATCCTCTGCCCGCCTTCTGCCCGTGGAAAAACTTTAGCCAAAGAGCAAGTTTAATCAGAGAAGTGAGAACATGCAGAAACAAAGGAAAACTATCAAAGGGGATCAAATAATAATAGTTTAGTCAGTAAGCATAGCCAAGCACCTTTAGTTCCTTCTCAAGGGCTGTAGATAATATTCTGAGCCATACCCTGTGAGCTGTCTTATACAGATTGAAACTCCCACCAGGTGGAAGAAGTTAACGACATGATGACTAGACTGTAGCCATGACATAAGCTACCACAATTCCAAGAACTAGCCTCAAGTAATAGAAACCAAGTGACTCTGGAACTGAAGATTTACTCTACTTAAAACGATCAAGATGATGCTGGTCAGACCAAAGATAACCAATTTCCAGATGACTGTCAGAGCTGACTGTACTGTTTATGCACGCAGCCCCCTCCCTCTGTCTAAAAAAGCTCTTGCCCACTGATTGTCAGTGGCGGGGGTGGGGAGGGGCGGGGAGTCGACCTCTGGACAGGCATCTCCCACCACCCCCAGTTGCCAGCATCCAAAATCAACCTTGTCTCTTTATTGGCTTTGAGCAGCAAGAAGCTGGATCTGGGTTCAGTAACATTATTAAAAACCTTAGATTCACAGATGAGCTAGAAGTGGCTACCAGTCCAGTTCAGTTGATCAGTCGTGTCCAACTCTTTGTGACTCCATGGACTGCAGCACGCCAGGCTTCCTTGTCCATCACCAACTCCCAGAGTTTACTCAAACTCATGTCCATTGAGTCGGTGATGCCATCCAACCATCTCATCCTCTGTCTTCCCCTTCTCCTCCTGCCCTCAATCTTTCCCAGCATCAGGGTCTTTTCCAATGAGTCAGCTCTTCGCATCAGGTGGCCAAAGTATTGGAGTTTCAGCTTCAACATCAGTCCTTCCAATGAACACCCAGGACTGATCTCTAGGATGGACTGGTTGGATCTCCTTGCAGTCCAAGGGACTCTCAAGAGTCTTCTCCAACACCACAGTTCAAAAGCATCAAATCTTCGGCACTCAGCTTTCTTTATAGTCCAACTCTCATATCCATACATAACTCCTGGAAAAACCAAAGCTTTGACTAGATGGACCTTTGTTGGCAAAGTAACATCTCTGCTTTTTAATATGCTGTTTAGGTTTGTCATAACTTTGCTTCCAAGAAGCAAGTGTCTTTTAATTTCATGGCTGCAGTCACCATCTGCAGTGATTTTGGAGCCCAAAAAAATAAAGTCTGTCACTGTTTCCATTGTTTCCCCATCTATTTGCCATGAAGTAATGGGACCAGATGCCATGATCTTAGTTTTCTGAATGTTGAGTTTTAAGCCAACTTTTTCACTCTCCTCTTTCACTTTCATCAAGAGGCTCTTTAGTTCTTCTTCACTTTCTGCCATAAGTGTGGCTATAAATGTCATCATATAATCTCTACTATATAATTTAGCAGTAAATTATATACTACCTAGATTCCATATGGGGAACTCTTGTGTTCCCAACAACAAGTTCTTGAAGGAGGCAACTCATACATCTCTGACTCCCCGAAGTATTTTGCAGAGTGCTAGGCAAGTGACAGGTGAACATCTCTTAATTAACTGGCCTCAGCTCTGTCCCTGCTTCTGTGTGTGCCAAGTAAATGAGAGCCAGATTCCTTACAGGCAAAGAGCAGCTTGATCAGATGTTGCTAAAGTTCTAATTACAGATCACATTTCTCAGAGAATACAGAGGTAGGAGGGCTCTCCATTCTGACTTATACTAGAAAGCTTAAAACTAATTCTGTTGAGGTTTAAGAATTAAATTAATTGGTAAATTAATTCAAATATTTATTAACTATTATACATTAGCTATAACACTAGAACTATGAGCAAGATAGTCCCTGTCCTTGTGTCAGTGTCTGGTGAATGACACAGATATATGAGGAGGTAATTGTAATACGACAGAGAATGAGATGGTTGGATGGCATCACCGACTCGATGGACATGGGTTTGGGTAGACTCTGGGAGTTGGTGATGGACAGAGAGGCCTGGCGTGCTGCAATTCATGGGGTCGCAAAGAGTCAGACATGACTGAACAACTGAACTGAACTGAATTGAATTGTAATACAGTGTGATAAGTATGAAGGTAAGTACAGAGTGCTCTAGTAGCACTTAAGGGGAGCATCTAACTTGACCTTGGTGGAACAGGGGAAGTTCCCCGGAGAAAGCATCCTAGGTCTAGTGGTAGAGGACAACTGAAGGTCAGTCTGACCAAAGGGCCAGGGATGGGGAAGGAAATGTCCCTTCCTGCCAGGCAGAAGGAACATCACCTAAGAAGATCCATAGAGCATGGCAAGTTTGAGGGTCAGACGAGATTTTACTATGATAGGAGCATGACATACCAGGGCTGGGCCAAAGAAAGAGCCATGTCCAGATGATCCTAGTGAAGTAAGCTTGAGATTTATGATGAAGGTCTTCATGGAAAATAGGAAGAGGCAACACCAAAGTTTTTAAGGGGAGAAGTGAGAATTGTGTTTTTAGAGCATTTTATTGTAGCCCTTGCTGTGTTTTATCACAGTGCTTCTCATATTCTATAGTCACTGTTTTTCTATCTACCTCTACCAGTATCCAGAGAGCCTTAAGACAGAGTTCCTTCTTATTTCTCTCTGTGTCTCCAGGGAATAAATTCAGTATAGGCTGGATAACTGAGGCTGAATACATATTTTCATGAGTAACATCTCTGGTACTCCTTGGTAGGTCTGAGGGACTCAGCCTGTTGAGGATGTATTATCAGAGGGGTTCTTAGACTCCTTGGACCTTCTGAAATTATATGCAAAAATATGGGTATAAATACATATAATTTTTCAGGAGTGAGGAATTATAATTTTCATCAGATACTCAAAGCTCTTTTTAGCTAGGGAAGACCTCTCAGAGGTGAAACATCAAAGGACAGTTAGCACAAAAGGTAGAAAAATTAACTAGTACATATACATTTCCAAGTGAAAAATTTTTGAGTAGAGCTATAAGGAATTGTGAAAGCATTGCTGAAAGAAGTCATTGTAAACATAGGGTCCTTAGAGTCACAGAACCCAAGGGGTAAAAAGGTAATCACTTTTTTATTATTATTATCACTGAAAGAAAAATATCATGTAGGAGCCACTTCCTTCCCCTTTTCTTTCACAAATTTGGGTCAGCAAACTTAATATTTTTAAATGATAGAAATTATGTACACACAAAAACATATACACGCAGAAACAAGTTCTGATGGATATTTGTGAAACTATTCAGGATAATTCTGTCTTGATAGTGGAAAATTGATGATTTTTACTCATATTATCTGATTTAAAAAATAATGAGCATGTTTAGCTTTACAAGCATTACACATGGGAAAAAAAATCCATTTTGAAGAAATGATAGGCTAGGAATGCAAAAATTACTGCTTTAAAAGACGGAAAGCCATAGGAGAGCATGTAAGTGAAAGTTGGTCAGTCATGCAGTCCATGGAATTCTCCAGACCAGAATACTGGAGTGGGTAGCCTCTCCTCCTCCAGGGGATCTTCCCAATCCAGGGATCAAACCCAGGTCTCCCACATTGCAGGCAGATTCTTTACCAGCTGAGCCACCAGGGAAGCCCAAGATTACTGGAGTGGGTAGCCTATCCCTTCTCCAGGGGATCTTCCAGACCCAGGAATCAAACCCAGGTCTGCTACATTGTAGGTAGATTCTTTACCAGCTGAGCTACCAGGGAAGCCCATAGGAGAGCATAGTACATCTCAAATTATGTTTCATTAGCCATGAAGCTCATAATCACTAGAAGAATACATTCAAGTGCAGATTCCTGGGCCTGGCTCCAGTTCTACTGAATCAGACTCTTTAGCAATAGGCCCTAGGAATCTGCAACTTACAAAACTCCTCAGGTAAGTCCTATGCTCACCACAAGGGTTTTGAAAACACCTGGATGATGAAGAGGTGGCACTCAGGAAGGAAGGTTCCAAACTAGCAGGTGACCTTTCTTCTACATGTATTAATATGTGTGTCCCAGACACGAAGAGGGCATGGGACAGAGATGAGCATAATAGTCTCTCTTAACTTGCATTTAGTGATTTAATGTTTTTTTTCACCTTTCAAAACATCTTCCATATACATTTTTTTAAAATGTACTTATTAATATAATCTGAAGTTGGAGATGGTGGTGGTAGGGGAAGGGAGCCCATGTAAATTATAAGCTGACAGTCTTGTATTATATCCACAGGAATCCCCTCACCTGGGGAGTGTGGGGTGAAACTGGGCATGATATCCCAGAAGACGGCCTGCTTCCCTTTAGATACCCGCATGTGTTCCGCTCTCTCGCCTGTCTTGAGGCCGGCTCGGAGTCAGGAGCTGGGGCTCATATCAAGGCCAGGGACTGCTTCTCTCAGGTGGAGGTCAGTCACCCTCAGGGCTCTGAGGGTCATGTCAGGTCAGGAAGGGCTGGACAGCCATCCATCAGCCATTTCTAGAACTGGCAAGGCTGCCTTCCCTGGAGAGTTGGCTTCCAATCCTGAGAGACCACAATTTTAGGTCACCTAATTTTTGATTTATTCAGTCATGTCATATTTGATCCACCCTTGTATGTCATCCTAGATTCTTTTTGAAACAGAATGGAGGAAAAATATTCTTCTTCCACAGTCCTGCTTGCCAGATCGATAGCAACCTAGTTTCCAAATATAAACAGTGGACTGAATGCTCTTTATGTTTCTAGGTAAGAAAGTAACTATATTTTTCGTGGTGGGGAGACTTCGTCTGGGTTTGCATCTCACTGGTGATTCTTCACGGAGGTAATGGGATTGCCTTAATCGAGCCCATTAGACTATCTTCTTGTAATTATCTTAGGGGCCAATCTGTCTATGTAATGGGCTCTGGAGGCATGAAGACTTCACATTCTTACAAAGGAAAATGCTGTGCATGTGTCAGAAGAGAACCATTTTCAGGAATTACTGGTTAACCATCTCAACAACAGACAGAGGGGCAGGGCTGGGGGGAAGGTACTTTGCTGTGATACAGCAGGAAATTGCTAGATTTGGGACTTTCTGGCCCCAGAGGGTATTCCTTTTTTTTTTTCTGAGAGCATTTTAATAAATCTAAAGGACGCATGATGCCAGTGGCACAAGGGACTCCACACCATCTGTTGAGGTTGGGCAGGATGCTGCCTGTCTGCTTGCTATGAGAGGATACCAGGATCTTAAGGCTGGAGAGACTGCCAACACTGGATGACTTTGGGAGTAATGAATGGCTCGCTTTGCTGCCTTGCTGGACTGGGCTGGCCAACTCTTCTGGATCCCTCTACTAGGACCATGAATGCTCTGATGTCCAAGCCATCATCTCTAACTTTTCAGCCGGTGGTACTTGAAGATACTCACACACTATGCAACAATATTCTAATTTCTTCATTTTGTTCTTTGCAAATTTGAATATGTAGTATAAATAGGGTAGACCATAACAAAGAAAAAAATCAGATAAAGCTATCCCAGGTGGTGCTAGTAGTTAAGAATCAACCTGCCAATGCAGGAGATGCAAGAGACACAGGTCCAACCCCTGGGTTGGAAAGATCTCCTGGAGGAGGAAATGGCAATGTTACTCTGGGTTGCCTGAAAAATCCCATGTACAAAGTACTACAGTACTGTTGCCTGAAAAATCCCATGGACAAAGAAGCTTGGCAGTCTATAGTCCATTGGGCCACAAAGAGTTGGACACAATTGAGTGAGCACACACATAATTAAAACATAAAACTAAATAACAGTAAAATTCTCCAAGCCAGGCTTCAGCAATACGTGAACTGTGAACTTCCAGATGTTCAAGCTGGTTTTAGAAAAGGCAGAGGAACCAGAGATCAAATTGCCAACATCCGCTGGATCATCGAAAAAGCAAGAGAGTTCCAGAAAAACATCTATTTCTGCTTTATTGACTATGCCAAAGCCTTTGACTGTGTGGATCACAATAAACTGTGGAAAATTCTGGAAGAGATGGGCATACCAGACCACCTGACCTGCCTCTTGATATACCTGTATGCAGGTCAGGAAGCAACAGCTAGAACTGGGCATGGAACAACAGACTGATTCCAAATAGGAAAAGGAGTACGTCAAGGCTGTATATTGTCACTCTGCTTATTTAACTTATATGCAGAGTACATCATGAGAAATGCTGGGCTGGAAGAAACACAAGCTGGAATCAAGATTGCTGGGAGAAATATCAATAATCTCAGATATGCAGATAACACCACCCTTATGGCAGAAAGTGAAGAACTAAAGAGCCTCTTGATGAAAATGAAAGAGGAGAGTGAAAAAGTTGGCTTAAAGCTGAATGTTCAGAAAACTAAGATCATGGCATCTAGTCCCATCACTTCATGGGAAATAGATGGGGAAACAGTGGAAACAGTGGCTGACTTTATTTTGGGGGGCTCCAAAATCACTGCTGATGGTGATTGCAGCCATGAAATTAAAAGACTCTTACTCTGTGGAAGGAAGGTTATGGCCAACCTAGATAGCATATTTAAAAGCAGAGACATTACTTTGCCAACAAAGGTCCGTCTAGTCAAGGCTATGGTTTTTCCAGTAGTCATGTATGGATGTGAGAGTTGGACGGTGAAGAAAGCTGAGCACCGAAGAACGGATGCTTTTGAACTGTGGTGTTGGAGAAGACTCTTGAGAGTCCCTTGGACTGCAAGGAGATCCAAACAGTCCCTCCTAAAGGAGATCAATCCTGGGTGTTCACTGGAAGGACTGATGTTGAAGCTGAAACTCCAATACTTTGACCACCTCATGAGAAGAGTTGACTCATTGGAAAAGACCCTAATGCTGGGTAGGATTGGGGGCAGGAGGAGAAGGGGACGACAGAGGATGAGATGGTTGGATGGCATCACTGACTCGATGGACATGGGTTTGGGTAGACTCCGGGAGTTGGTGATGGACAGAGAGGCCTGGTGTGCTGCAATTCATGGGGTTGCAAAGAGTCAGACACGACTGAGCGACTGAACTGAACTGAACTGAACTGTTATGGGTTGAATTTGTTGTTTAGTCTTTCAGTTGTGTCCGACTCTTCTGCGAGCTCATGGACTATAGCCTTCCAGGCTCCTCTGTCCATGGGATTCCCAATGCAAGGATATTGGAGTGGGTTGTCACTTCTTTCTCCAGGGGATCTTCCCAACCCAGGCATCAAAACCACATCTCCTGCATTGGCAGGCAGGTTCTTTACCACTGAGCCACCAGGGAAGCTCATGGGTTGAATCATGTCACCCTAAAATTCCCAGTGGTCATGTACAGTTGTGAGAGCTGGACCGTAAAGAAGGCAGAATGACAAAGAGTTGATGTCTTTGAACTGTGGTGCTTGGACAACAAGAAGATCAAACCAGTCAATATTAAGGGAGATCAACCCTGAATATGCACTGGAAAGAATGATGCTGAAGCTCCAGTATTTTGGTCATCTGATGTGAACAGATGACTCACTGGCAAAGTCTCTGATGCTGGGAAAGACGAGGAAAGAAAAACAGGGCATCAGAGGATGAGATGGCTGGACAGCGTTACCAATGGAATGCACATGAACTTGGGGAAACTCAGGGAGATGGTGAGGGACAGGAAGGCCTGGCGTGCTGCAGTCCATGGGGTCACAAAGAGTTGGAGATGACTGGGTGACTGAACAACAACAACAACAACAAAATTTACGCTGAAGTCCTGCCCCCACACCCCCCCCAATATCTCAGAATGTGACTTTATTTGGAAATAGGGTCACTGCAGATGTAATTAGTTAAGATGAAGTCATGGGGGACCTTAATCCAAGATGACTGCAGTCCTTATAAAAAGGAGAAATTGGGATACAGAGACAGACACACACACAGAAAGTCATATGAACATGATGGCAGAGATCAGGGTGATCCATCTGTAGGTCAAAGGGCACCAAAGATTGCCAGTGAACCACCAGAATCTAGGAAAAAGGCATGGAACAGTTTCTCCATCACAGACTTTGAGGGAACCAACCTTACTGATCCTTGATTTCAGACTTCTAGCCTCCAGAACTGGGAGACAAGACATTTCTGTTGTTTAAGGCCTGCAATTCATGGTACTTTGTTAGAACAGCTCTAGGAAACTAAAACAGTAATACACAAACCAAGTTCTATGCTTAGTATTCTGTTTATCTCTTAACACTCTTCAGCAATAGTCTCAGGCTTGGAAGATTAGCGTGAATTATTAATCGGTAGGAAATGAATGGCTGGATGGGTGGGGAAAGAATCAGTTTTCTTCTTCCACTTTTTTTTTTTTTAACCACCAACTGTCCATTCTAATAGGGTTTTCAATGAATGCTTGACTGAAAGGACTTGGGAAATGATATAGGAGCTACACATTCGGAACATATGTGACTTTGTTGAAAATCTGTCAACTATCATATAAGGCTACTAGGAGACATCACATTTAGAACTCTCCCTCAATGTGACACATGTGAGATGCCCTTTTCAAGAAAAAGAAAATGTAAGGTAGCTCCTTTATGCCTAATGAGAGGGAATTAGTATTAAGCCCAGTGACTCTGACGGCATTTTTATTGAACACAATGCCTCCTCCCTCAAATCTATTCCAATTTAAATCCCTTAAGCATTAAGACACTCTAGTTATTTATCATTTTTTTTCCTTTTCTGATTCTGTTTAAAAATTATTTCAATTCTTCTCTCTGTGAAATCAATTTTTCCCAAGCTTTCCTCCAATAGATCTTTTGCAGTATAAGGGAGAAAACACGTACCAAACTATAAAGCCCAAAGGAAGAAGAACCATACACCAAGTCAGAAACTAAAACGTGCCCCAAATATGATCACGAAATCATCGAGAAAATATCACTGCCAACCAGTATGCCTCCAGATTGAGTGGTCTGTAGCCAGGACTGCCAAGATTAAAGCCAAGACCGATGACACGCAGAAGTGGGCCTCCCTGGTCTTATTGATCCTCCCCCACTGAGAGAGAATCATGGGTTAGCAGGCAGAAATCAATGCCACTGCATTAAGCTAAGTCAAGTGTAGATTTATTCGTACCATGCTCTGAAACATCTTTATAAAAGTGGCAAAAAAATTTTAATCTATATACGGTTATACATACTCATCTATAAATAAATATGTATTTACATAAATAGATACCTGTTCTTTTTAAAATCATATTTAAAAATATGAAAAAAATGTAGGCTGTTCCTACATTTTCTCCCACCTCCAATTACAATTCTTTCTTTCAAATATAAAAGAAGCTATTTGTGTTGAGATGTTGTCAGCTTGGCTCCTTGAGCTGTACCTCAGATTTGGGGATGGAATGGCAGAGCAGACGCAGATATACTGCAGCCAAAGAGGCAAGGGAAACCATTTGCTCTTGAGGAAATCATCATTTTTGGCTCGCAGGAGAAAGGAACCTGGCCCTTAGACTTCAATACACCATAGGGAATGCAGAATTTGTTCTCTGCCTTCCTCCAGGGAGAACTCACAGGCTGGGACTGAAGAGAGCTTTCAGAGCGAACAATGGGTGGAAATCACTGCCCTTCCAGCAGTGAGAAATGTGAAATTCCATTCCTACCCTCACACATGTCACCAGGGAACGACCCTGTGGTTCATCAGTCCTGGGACACTAGCCAGGCAATCATTTGTCCTCAGGGGCTCAGCCTTAACCTAAAAAATCATCAGGAGTGCCCAGAAGGGGCTCCTCCTCATTTTTCATCTCTAAGAAACAAAGAACAAAACATTTTACTGCAAGAGATTTTGGGGGGTTCTGATGGAGAACAGCTTAGAGCTCATTTTTCCCTTAGGTAGGCTGTCTTTCAACTTCTGAGCCTGCTGTGCCTGTGAAGACATTTATCCTGCCTTCATGCACATTCACAGCCCCTTGGGCCCTTGAAATGCACCAGCGGCCTCAGGTGGGTGGCCAGTAAACCAACACAAGTCCCTTCACCAAACACACTCAGCACCACAGAGATCAGGTGGTTAAGAGAGCAGGGGTCAAGTTTATGTTCAGTTTAAAATATAAACTACCCATTTCCTAAATCACTAGGAAAATAAATCACGGCCCCAAAGCCCTTCAGTCTTTCAACAGGAGACACCTGTGTTTTCATAGCAGTGTCAGTGCACTTTCTTAGTGGATCCCAAGACTAAAATGCACCTCTCAAGAGAGATAAAGAGAGGGGGGCATGCAGGGAAGGCAGCAGAGAACGCTAGATCAGAATCAGCAGGCCCAGGTTCTTATCCTAGTCCCACCATTTGTTAACTGTCTACCCTTAAGTGATATAACTTCATTGAAACCACAGCTTGCTTGACCCTAAAATGAGATATACCATTGACATACATACACTACCATGCGTAAAACAGGTATCTAGTGGGAAGCTGCTATATAGCACAGAGAGCTCAGCTTGGTGCTCTGTGATGACCTGGGTGGGATGGGGTTGGGGGTGGAAAGGAGGTTCAAGAGGGAGGGGATATATGTATACTTATAGCTGATTCACATTGTTGTACACCAGGAACCAACATAATATCGTGAAGCAATTATACTTTAGTAAAATAAAATTTTTTAAAAAAATGAGAGGCAGAATTTCAATAAACATTCTAAGGTTTTGAGTTTCGTACATAAAAATGGGATAATGAAGACTGATTTGCAGTGCTATATTATGGTGCATGCTCAGTCATGTCCGATGCTTTGCAACCCCTAAGGACTGTAGCCTGCCAGGCTCCTCTGTCCATGGGATTCTCCAGGCAAGAATACTAAGTGGGTTTCCAGTATATTATGGAAGATCTAACAAAAACATAAATACAATAGCATTTTATAAGCTGTTAAGTAATATATAGATGTCAGTTACTGCCATACGGACTAGAGGAAATTCTTGAAGGACTTAATATCGAGAGCAATTTGGCACAATGACTGGGGTCCTAAAATAATATTAATGTAATCACTATATCACTAAATCTATAATAGTAATAAATAATAAACCTATAATCACTAAATCTCTCTCAACTTAGGCTTCCCCACCTAAACTGCTTGCCCTCTGCAAGAGGAGCACATGAGATCAAGAAGTGTAAATGTGCTGAAAACCATAAACTGTCCCCAAAACGCAAGCAATTATTATTTAGAGAACTCATTTTGACTTTTGGCATTACGGCGCACACACTGCTAGTTCCTGGCGCCATGACAGATTTTAATTGGCCTGGCTAGGAAAACCTTCTAGAGCTATTATGTGCTACACCTGTGATGGCCGTGCGGCGTGCTAATCGAGACAATTAGGCTGGGGACCCAGAGAACAGCTTTCCACCACTGAGCATAATCCTCCTCACTTTGAGAGGGAAATTAACAGCTGCTTTATCGTCTCCCACATCATCTCACTTTCTTAGAGACAGATCCCCACCAGATCCACCTCGACTCTGCAACATTGATCACTGGTGCCTAGGATGACATAACATCTGTGAAGAAATATTAAGTCTGACTTTGAAATGGTTTGGGGGCTGGGAGGGGAAAAAATGTCATACCTGTGGCACAGGCTGGGTGAAACAGTCCCTGAGTGACAACCAAAATCAGGGGGAAGAAAGTTCATCACTTTTACTGCTGCTGCTGCTAAGTCGCTTCAGTCGTGTCCGACTCTGTGCGACCCCATAGACGGCAGCCCACCAGGCTCCGCCATCCCTGGGATTCTTCAGGCAAGAACACTGGAGTGGGTTGCCATTTCCTTCTCCAATGCATGAAAGTGAAAAGTGAAAGGGAAGTCGCTCAGTCGTGTCCGACTCTTAGCGACCCCAAGGACTGTAGCCTACCAGGCTCCTCCATCCATGGGATTTTCCAGGCAAGAGTACTGGAGTGGGGTGCCATTGCCTTCTCATCACTTTTAAGGGATGTATTTAAGAGAAAAATAAGAACAGGGGATGAACAGATCAATTTAGCTCTCAAGCACTATTCTCTGCCTATAGAAAGGAGAGGAGACTGAAGCTTCCAGGCCGGTGTAACTCTGCTTCTGAGCTTCTCACTGACATTACAAAACCTTCAGGGATTTCCTTCCTTTCCTCCACTTCCTGATATGCCCATCTCTTCTGAGAAGTGTGAGAAATACATCTTGTCCCTTTCACCCTTGGACAAAGTCACCTTGGTTGGCAATTAGTGATTATTAATAAAAAGATGGCAAATATATTAATAGATGTTTGCTGTATGCTGGCCATCAGGTTCTGAGTTTCCAAACATTTATCTCATTAGATCCTGTGAGATGAAGGTGCTATGCAGACATTTTTAACTTCTGTTTTACAGACATGGAAACTAAGGCTCAGGAAGCCCAAACTAACAAGTTGGTAGAGTCTGGACTTAAATTAGGGTCTGTAGACTTCAAAGCTTTTCCATAACATCATGCTATCATCTGTGGAAGAACCATTACTCAAGGGCTTGGGGACAAGGCCTAACTCACTTTTGTGACCCTAGTAACTAGGACTGTGCTTGTCACCTTCTAGGTGCTTATTGTGGAATTTAATTTTGGGAGAAGAGGAGTTTCCCAAATTGCATACTATCTCTGGAATGAGCCTC
The DNA here is from genome assembly GCA_024291935.2 of Okapia johnstoni. Taxonomy (NCBI): domain Eukaryota; kingdom Metazoa; phylum Chordata; class Mammalia; order Artiodactyla; family Giraffidae; genus Okapia; species Okapia johnstoni. Next base: position 50,040,143 of record CM044316.1, read on the forward strand.
AGCATCCATTCCTAAACATCTTCTCCAAATGACTCTGGCTCCCTAAAGGTGGGTGGTTTGACTGTGAGATCATCCTGGGGACATAGGTATATCTGGGAGCAGGTGGCTCATTCCAAATGGGAAGGTCCCAGGAAGGAAGCAATTGGTTTGGGTCTACTCCATTCTGCTTTGGAGGAGGCCAAAGTAAACCATTATACCAGCAGCTCACAGTTTGTGTCAAGTGCCCCATGGTATTTCAGCAAACTCACACATGTGCTGGAGGATGTTTTAAGTTTTGAGAGAAAAACAGCAACAATCAACATCTATCGGATCTGTGAGAACTAGCACAAGGGAACTCACATTTTAGCACTAGTGTGTGGTTTATTTCCTTTAATAACACAGTATCTTTGCAAAGCTGGATTTTGGCTGTTAATGTAATGAAAACAAGTACTGTGTCAAAAACAAGGTAAAACAGAAAGTGCAGCTGGTAGTGTCCAGGGTGATTTCAGAGTTTGAGAAGCTGTGTTGAGTCCAACAGGGACACATTTGTCATTACAAGTAACTGTAGTTAAGATGAAATAAAATATGATTTCTTTCAATTTATGTGTGGTTGCAAAGAGTCACATACAACTTGGCGACTGAACAACAACACGGTTTATATAACTACTCGTCCACTAAAGGACATCCCGGTTGTTTTCAGTTTGGGGGCAACTATGAGGAATGCTGCTATAAACACTGTGTATAGGTTAGTGTGCCGCTTCTTGTGTGAATGTAAATTTTTATTTTCCTAAGATAATTGTCAAGGAGTGCAGTTTCTGGATTATGTTTAGCTATTAAAGAAACTGCAAAATGGTTTAGCAGAGTGGGTATACTATTTTACTTTCTCACCAATAATATATGACAGATCAAGTTTTTCTGCATCTTCACCAGCATTTGGTGTTGTCAAAACTTTCTATTTTAGCCACTGTGATAGATACATAGTAATACCTTATTGTGCAGTATTAATTAGCGTTTCTTCAATGATATTGAACACTTTTTGAAGTGTTTATTTGCCATCTAAATATCCTCTTCGGTGAAACGTCTCTTCACTTTTTTTGCCTACTTTCTAGGATTATCATCTTTTTTATGCTGAATTTTGAGGACCCTATATATACTTTAAAAACTATTTTTTGTCTGCTATGTATTGATAGTTTGTAAATACTCTCTCCCAGTCTTTAGCCTGACATTTCATCTTCTTAACAGGGTTTTTTTTTCGCAGAGCTAATGGTTCTTAACTGTGATGAAGTTCAATTTATCTAATTTTCCTTTTATGGACCATGTTTTGTGTCAAGTGTAAGACCTTTTTACCTAATCTAGATCGTAAAGATTTTCTGTTGTTTTTTTTTCTCTAAAAAGTTTATAACTTTAAGTTCATAAAGTATACAACACTTAAGGCTTCGATCCATTTAGAGTTAATTTTTGTGTACACTGTGAGACTTAGATTGAGGTTCACATTTTGTCTATAGATGCAGTTGCTCCAGCACCATGTGAAGAAAAGGCTTTCTTTCCTTCATTAAACTACAAGTCAAGAATCAGTTGGGCATATTTGCATGGGTCTATTTCTGGAGTCTTTATTATGTTCCACGGATCTGTAAATCTATCCCTCTGTTACTATATGGTCCTCATTACTATTAAATAGATTGATTTCTATTTTATTATTCTTTTAAAAATTATTTTAGCTATTATGGTTCCTTTGACTTTTCATATAAATTTTGGAATAATCTTGTCTATGTTTACAAAAAAATCTTGATGGGATTTTATTAGGAATTATATTGAGTCTGTATACCAATTTGGAGAAAATTAATACCTTTTCTATGTCAAGGGGTCAAGGAAGGCCTATGCTTTTAAACACCAAATAACAACACGTGTTTATTTTGGGACTAGTATCATAAACTTAACTTTCCAAAAGGGGCTTTAAGTACCATGTTTAACAACACATAGCCTTCTTTGATGGCAAACTGAATACAGAATTACATTTCTTGACTACAACACAACAAAAACTCAATCATCCGCTAAATGACAAGACGCTCTCACCCTCAGCACTCGCAGTAACAGGGGGTGGGAGGGACTGGGGCTTGCGGGAGAAGGCACGCTGCCTAGGAACAGGGCAGCTGCTACTCCATTTCTCTAGTTGTTGAGACCACGGCCACAGCATTTTCCTGTCTTATAAAATTTCAACGGAAGCCAGCAAGCAATTTTTTAAAAATCTAAAATGTTGGCAGCTATCATAACATAAAATGAAACAGGTAAAACACACAGCTTGATGGACTGGATCCAGACACCAGCCAACTCGCTGTGGTTTCTGGGCTGAAGGAGCCAACAAGAGAACCTCTCCAGCCTCAAGAAGCTTACACTCCAGCGGACGTAACAGAGAAACAGACACCACAAAGGAGTACCCCATGCTCCGCTACCAGCAGGAGCTGTAGGGGCATGTGGCAGGACCCTTAACTCTGTTTTGGGAGGTCAGAGATGACTTCCTAGGGGAGTAAATTTATACAGTAACTCAAAGTGGCTAATTCAATATGTGTTATTTAATCCTTACCCTCTCTAGCAAACATTGATAGAATCAAAGCACAGGGCAAAGCTCTGTTTCTGGGTATCAAAGAAAGCAATACAGGAGAGGTCATATAATTCAAGGATTCTCCAAATGTCATGTCACCTCTTAGGAAGAATTACAGAGCAAAAGCTTTCTACAGGTGACAGCTTCTCCAGCCTCTTAGGGTAATTCTAAATTTCTTAAAATCACTTAACAGGGGTATAATCTGACCTCAGCCTGCCTCTACAGCCTCCTCTTCTGTCTCCCCATTCCCGCCTTTTTTCTGCTTTTCCAACATATACAGACTCAAGTTCTTGTGTTTTGTCATCCATCCACCCATTCACCTACCCATTCGTAACTCATCCATCTATCTATATCCATCCATCCAAGAAGTATCGGTTTAGGACCACAATTCCAGGTACTGGTAACACAACAGTGAATAAAGCTGACTCAGTTCCCACCCTTATTGGCTTTACATTCCAATAGGAGAGACAGACATATAACATGTGGTTGATATGAGGAGTTCTACGAGGAAAAATTAGACAACGTTAAGGTATAGGAAATAATGTTACCATTTTCAATAGGGAGTTGGGAAGACTTCCGGTTAATATTTGAACAGAACTTGAATGAATCAATGCAGCAGACAATAGAAGTATAGGGGGAAGAGTTTCCCAGCAATAAGAAACCACAAGTATAAACAGCCCAAGTGGGAACACATCTGGCCCACTTGGGGAGAAGCGTGGAGGGCAGAGTGTGTGGAGCGCGAGGGCGGTAGGAACCGAGGTTGGAGAGGAGGCCCCATCTGTGAGATTCTGAGGGCATGGTTCACACGGGCCCTCAGTGTAAGGAGAAGGCATTGAAGGATTTGAGCGGGGCAGTGACATGATCTGACTTACAGAGAGCAGACAGTAGGTAGAGACATGGAGACAGATAATCCTGTTGGTAGGTCATCACAACAGTCCAGGTGCGAGAGGGAGGCGGCTTGGACCAGTGCAGTAGTGATGAGGGCAGGGAGAAGCTGGCCAGTGTGAAATGCTCTGGAGATTGAAGAGACAGGTATGCAAGGGGAAGGAGTCAAGGATGACACTCATGGTTTGTCCTGAGCAAGTACATTTACTGACACAGGGAACATTCAGTGCCTACAACTTCACAAAGCTGGCTCCTCATCATGATTTCCACCTCAGGCCAATGTCCCCTTTTTGGAGCATCTTTCCTGACCACCCCTGATTCAGTTGAGAGCTCTCAGTTTAATTTTTTTCTCAGGACTAACCAAATATCTGAAACTCTCTTTATCCTTTTATTTCAACAATTGATCATCTGTATTTCCCGACTGAAATGCAAACCCCAAGAGAATAAGGACCATGTCTACCTGGCTTATTGCTACATCCTAGTACCTAATTCAGAGCGTAGATGATGGGACATGGTTGATAAATATTTGTTGAATGAGGCTTCGATGGTATGAGACAAGTTAAACAAGGCTGTAGTTTCCTTAGCGCGGTTCTTTTCAGAACCTTGAATAAAGCAATCAGTTAATCAATGAAATAATATTGATTATTTGGTCCAAACTCTGTGCCAGAGTCTGAGAAAGCAGAAGTGAGCACAAAAAGTGCAATGTGCACCCCCATGGAGCTTACAGCACCCTGGTGGAGTGCAGAAAATACTCCTACACACATGGGCTTCCCCTGTGCTAAGAATTCAGAAGGGAAGTTTCCCAGAGCTCTGACAACATGGGATCTGGGGATCCATCATTGTCAGGTAAGCACAGGGCAAGCAGCTCTGAGCTGAGATTCACAGGAGAAATCCCCATGGGCCTCAGGGATCTCTGAGCAGGGTATACGCTGAGATTGTAGATCCCGGTTCCCATGGTGCTTCTTGTGAGAGGAAACATTTTGGCAAAAGCTGAACTTCTCCAGTCTTCTCAGGCACTGGGGCTCAGCCGGGTTAGGAACATAAAGACGAGCAGCTGGTTCATGACAAAACTAGGGTTCTGCATTTATCATGACACATCTGCAAAATGGCAATAACACCTACTTAAACCTACAGCAAGGAGATCAAACCAGTCAATCCTAAAGGAAATCAACCCTGAATACTCATTGGAAGGACTGATGCTGAAGCTGTAGCTCCAGTATTCTGGCCACCTGATGTGAAGAACTGACTCACTGGAAATGACACTGACGCTGGGAAAGATTGAAGGCAGGAGGAGAAGGGGATGACAGAGGATGAGATAGTTGGGTGGCATCACCAACTCAATGGACATGAGTTTGAGTAAGCTCTGGGAGTTGGTGATGGACAGGGAAGCCTGGCGTGTTGCAATCCATGGGATGGCAGAGTCAGACATGTCTGAGCAACTGAACAACAACCACCTACTTCAACAGGACTGCTGAGGGTGAAAGGTATTGATGTTTATAAAGTGCTTAGCACAGTGCCTGATATACAAGAAACACTAAACAACTAATAATAATTATCATTAGATTTCAAACTGCTGAGGGGATCAATCACATTCTTACTCTTGTCACACATAAACATCAAACAACACAGTACCTTACACACAGAAGGGGTTTAATAAATATATGTTGAGTGAGCGAATGATGGTTGTCTCAATGGCACACTATTTTGGATCAGGCCAACCATTCTAATGAGGGACAGCACAGTAAATAAACAGAAATCAATCAGGCCAAGCCCTTATGTGAAGTTAAGCTGTCAAATGGTTTGTAGCTGCTGTTAATGATTCTTGCCAGCCAAGGACACTGGGCAATTTAAATGGTAGGAAGTCAGTGTGATTGTTGACTTTAAAGTAAGGATAAGTTATATGGTGGGAGGGCCCAGAAGATTCAGTGATTTTATGCATCGGTAACTTGCAATAGGAGAGCACAGCCAGAGTCCAGGAATAGTTGCTACTGAAATGGCATTTCCTTTGCATTCAAATCTACAAGCTAGATTGGTGCATGTGATTCCTCAGCTGCTACCAGAATACAGGAAGTGGTTTTGAATGAACACTAATCAACCAGGCTCTCCAGGGGCACCTTGTACCTGAAAACCTCTGAGCACTTTGTAAACAACAGTTAAGTCTCCCTGACCCCTGAGGTATGGGAGCCAGGATTTTTGCTTATATCAAGCAGAGTTGAAGCAGAAAAGCTGTAATCATGAGCAAAGTGGGTGCCAAAAGGGATAATTCTCATGGCTCTCACAAGTCTAGACTTGAAAAGGGTCAAAATTATCTCCAAGTCCCCTAAGGTATTTTACCTGATAACATTAGCTCTACAAGTCCTCCTAAGCCTTTGGTGGGGGGATGAACAAACGGTTGAAAATAAGAATAGCCACTTTGGAGGGTAATTTGACACTAACTGTTATGATAAAATCCTTCAACTCAGCAATTCCATTTCAATGCATTTTTACTAGAGAAATCCTGGTACATGTGCTAAAGAGGCATCAGCAAGCACCCCCACTGCTGTGCTTTCTATGAAAATCAGAGATCAAATTCAAGGTGTATCTAGCAAGAGGAGAATGATTAAATAAAGAAGGGAATAGTATGCAGCAGTTAAAAGAATAAGCCAATACATATAACAAAATAGCACATAAAATAATATGTCCATTATAAGACAGATTACTGAAAGACAAAAGCAAACTACAGAATCCTATGTGCTGTACGACATATGTGGTGGTTTTAACATATGTCCAGAAACGACTAAAATTTGATTCCCTTCTTGTAGCAAGTGGAACCTGATTGACATCCCCTTACCTGTGGGCCAGACATAGTGACTCATTTCTAATGAATAAAACATGGCAGAAATGACAATGTGTCACTTTCAAGACTAGTTCAGAAAAAGGCATTGTGGCTTCCTCCTTGATATCTTCTGTGTGCTCTCTCTCTCTCATCACTTGCTCTAGAGGAAGCCAGCTACCCTCTTATAAGAACACTAAAGGAGCCCTGCGGTATGCCCAGGTGGCAGTCTTCAGCCAGCAGCCAATGACGGACTGAGGCCGCCAGCCAACAGCCATGAGTGAGCCATCAGGGAAGCCGGTCCTCCAGCTCCAGTCCAGCCTTCAGATGACTGCAGTCCTGGCTTATGCCCTGACTACAACCTTCATGAGAGATCATAAGTGAACTCCTCCCACCCCCAGTACAGACATCCATGCATTCCTCACTCTTACAATACTAAAGGTTTTAGCTATGAAAGGTACGTTATTTCAAACCACTGAGTGTTGTGACAGCAATCAATAACTAGCATACCATCTATATAAACATTAATTTAAAAAATTTAATACATAGAGACAAATGTCTAGAGGAAGGTCTGGAAGGATATGCACCAAAGTGGCACTAATCCCCTGAAGAGTGGGATTGGGAGATTTAAGGTGAAATTAGCTTCACCTTCTCTATTTTTGCTGCACAAGACCCTGTACATGTATTACTGGCATACTTTTCAAAAACAGTTAAAGGAAGGAAATGTAATTTAAAATTCCACTACTTGAGAATTTCATGGTAAGTCATATAAGGCTGAAGCTTACCTTTGATCATCTCTAAGAAAGAAGGTTGCTTAGCAAACTTGTTTAATAATAAACAAGGTGATTAGCAGAGCTCTCCAACCCTACTTAAGAAAGCCAACTCCTGTCAGTTACTCCTATAAATCACCTCAGTCTAAGTCACACACAATAAGTGATTCTTTTTATCCATGTTTCTTATCTATTGGTATTCACAATATTCTTACTCCCAAAGAATAGCCAAATTCTTTTGAAACTGACAAAGGTACCTCCATTGAAAAAACTAAGTTATATATTAATGCACTGTTCTTACCAAGCAGCTTGAAATCAAAGAGTTTACTTCATCAGGCTAAGGTTATGGAAAAGGTATTTTTAAAGTAACTTTGTACTGGATTTCTTTTAGGCTTGTGCTAATTTGTTTTTCAACTTTGAGCCTGGGGGTCTGCATCATTTAATGGAAGTTCTGTGGCAAGGACCCTGATCTCCGTCTGGGGCTAGACTGGCTGCAGGCACCAAAGTTTCATGCATTTTCAGTGGAATTGGGTCCAGAGCTTAGTGCAAAATGCCTTCTGGGTTACTGACCAGAAATTCAATCACAGCACATTCATTTCAAAAATCCCTTTCATCTATCATTTATTTAAATTTGCATATCTCTGACCCTGGATTTTGGAAACACAGGAGAAGAATGAATTTCTGTTTAGTTTTTGGGATGATGGAAGGGAATAAACCAGAGGCATTTCCTTTCCGTGACTACTGGGTAGATTTACTACTTCTGAAGGATTCTGAATGTGCAGTTCTGCAACATAAGCCGCTGTCCCATGGAGCTGGGGAATAACAATAACTAACATTTATAGAGCATTTTATACTCTTACAAAATGCGTTAGCATTCACTGCCTCATTTAACCGGCAGAGAGGCTCTTAATTATGCTTTCTGATGAGGGACAATGATTCTTTCAAACTCAGCATCTGCAGAGATTACTCTGGTTTTCCTTTCAAAGGGACACACTAAAGAAATAATGACGCCAAGCTCAAGACTCACCAGGCTGGGAAAGAGTACACTGTAGCAGGTGTGAGACTGGTTAACTTCCCCACACCACAGCATGTGTCTAGTTTCTTCCAGTGAACTCAAATGTATATGTGACTCTCTGCTACAGGAAGACAGGAAGGTGAGAAGGTAAATGCAGGGACTTCAGAACCTTGGCTTGAATCCTGGCTCTGCCATTTTCTAGCTGCCGTCTTGAGCAAATTGTTTCTTTGTTAAATATTTCAAATCACCAAACTTCTCAGTTTTCTCATCTGAAAAGTGGGGCTGGTGTTAATGGCACAAACATCATAGATTTTCATGAGAAATACATGGATGAATTCACACAGGATGCTAGAAGAGTGTCTGGTGCATCACCAACACTTGGTAACCATTACTGCTGTTACTGTTACATACAATGAGCTGCATTTTAGGGTGGGTGGGTCACAAGACACATCCTTCACTCATTCCAAGTGTGACTAACAGGCTGTCTTCTGGGCACAGTGCCCAGCTCTGAGGATGTATCAGAAGGGTCCCTTAGGAGATGTGCATTTCTGGTGGATCAGTCAGATCCAAACAAAATTAAAAGTGAATGAAGTGGTAAGAGGGTTATGAATGGGGAAATGAGTTAGAGGATGAGTGAGAACAGGTATTATTTGATTTTTGAATGTGAGACCCAGTGTTTCAAAACATGGGAGGAAAAACGGTATCAGTGGAGGGAATAGATAAATGAGAACCATGAAGGAGGAAGGAGCTGGGCAGGTTCAAGGAGCTGATGGACCCTGGGAGAGCGATGGGTTGGGTGTGTTCTGGCCATGGCCAAGTGTTATGGTTTTGTTCTGCATGGAAAGGGAAGCCACAGAAGGGTGTGAGGCAGAGACGTAACATGGTTTCATAGAGATTTTTTAAATACATGGCATTCACTACAAATTTAACATATATAATTGTACCATGGATAAATATCTATTATACACCCATACACACATATTTGAAGAGAGTACTGGCTTTCATGTGGGCTGAGGATTGGGGTATGGGGTGACTAGAGCAGGAACATAATAACTGAAGAGACACCTGCCAGCAGAAAAGTACAAAGTGCCAGTGGTGTTCAGAGGTAAGATGTGGAGAAGCAGAGAAGGGAGCACCATCTGAGGTGACCTTGAAGAGGGCATTGCTTTTAGACATGCAGAGGTGTCTGGAAAACTCAGACAGCATTGCTAATTGATGTATATCTTGCAAAGAGGCCATATATTAATAGATCTTCCCTGGCAGTGTCCCATATTTACCACATGGATCTTGGAAATCTGCAAACAGGTGAAATCTGGGAGAGGGAGCATTTGTGTATCTCTTGTATTTCAAGTTACAGGGCACTTAAAAACTACTCTGTGGAACCCAATGGCAAGGAAGGTCCAGAAATAACCATGACTTGTCTGCACCCAAGTGGAACTCTTTGCCTTGACCTCGCCTTGGCTTCTGAAGGCCAAGGAAACCCATAGAGCCTGACTTCCATTTTCCACAAGGCACTGAGGTCAAAGGGAACCTCTCCATGCCTCGAACTGAAACTGAGTAAACACAGGCACGCTGATATCCAAATGAAAATGATCCAGGAAGGACATGAAGCTCCCAGTGCCTGCTGCATCAGCAAGTCCAGACAAAGACCTCACATAGTGATACTATTCCTGGATTCATTTTGCCAGCATCAGTGTTCTGTTTATACCCTATTTCTGCCTGATGGGCCACCGGCACCTCTCAATACACACATCTGAGATGTTAGCATTGCCGAAAGTTGCTCATACAAGCATTCTCTTTGGATTAGAGCTTTACAATGGTCACATGATTGAAATTCCAAACGACTGTCCCAAAGGTTAACCCATAGCAGCAAAAGAACATGCCAAGTAGTCTCAGAGGAGCTGGGTTCGAGTCTTGGCTCTGTCGTTAACCAGCTTCATGATTCTGGGCAAGAACCCACATCCTGTGAATTTCAGTTTCCTCTGGGTTGCAAGCTGCCAACATCTACCTCAGAGATTTGTCAGGAGGATTAACTATAATGCCGTTCCCTTCTCCAGGGGATCTTCCCAACCCAGGGATCCAACCGAGGTTTCCTGCATTGCAGGCAGATTTTTTATCATCTGAGTCACCAGGGAAGCCCAACTATAATGCACGTGAGGGTATTTTATCAAATTCATAAAATACAAGTATGGTACTATCATCAATACTGTCAAATAACATCAAATGTTTGCACAGTACTGAACAATGTTTAACTATTTTCACTTGCTGTATTTAGTTAGCCAACAAATGAGGTCTTCACTAAGTTGGTTCTTTGAGAGGCAAAAAATCTTGTCTGATTTTTATTGCCCAGCAAAGTACCAGCACTTCATAGGTGCTCGATAAACCAGTGCTGAATGGAAGAAGGAAGAATGAACAAAACCATGCCAGGGAACGGGCAAACATCTCTTTGTGAGCGACAGAGAATATCACTCTTGTTTCACCTGTCTGGATTCTGGCAACAGCTGGGTTTAGCGGTGCCATGAATTAAAATTTCACAATTACATTTATGACGGAACAGGGCCTAATCCTGCCTTTCTAGCATCCTAAATTGGTCCACTTTGGTTCCTGTTTTCTCCTACTTGGAATGTTTTTTCCAGTGGAGTAAAAGCCCACTGCTTTCTTATTGCAGTCTTTCAGTTCTCTCCCTTAAGCCATCTGCTCCTTTATGTCACAACTTATTGACTTTATTTGAAAACTTTTAATTAGAAGCTTCCAGGCAGTGGCGGAGTTAAGTTTAGACGCTTCCAGCTTGTCTCATCCTCAGCAGCTGCAGTAAGGCAATAAGGCTTATGATTTAAGTTCATTATTATCTCCATGTTGATGTCATTTCGTTTTCCCTTGCTATTTCATTGTTCCAGTAAGTTACATAAGGCTTAAGAGCCACCAGATTAATACGGCTTCTTAGAAATGACCTTCCAGGGATTTTTCCTTATGTGATCAGATGCTGGCGAAGCTATGATAATAAGTAATAGATGTCTCCTTTCTACTTCACCTTTAACCCAAAGACGATGGAAAACTTTACAAACATTAATTAAGCCAATCTCATTACACTCCAGGAGAAAGGAATTATCCACTGCAGAAAACTAAAACTGAGTTTAAAGTCACCTTCGCAACATATTTAGAGTCAGCCAGTAAGCAAGAGATATGATATCAAAGAATTGTCTCCACCTTTATCTCTGTGGGCTTGGAAAATTCCTATTCATCCTACAAGACTCTTCTTGGTTATCACCTACTTCAGGAAGCCTCCTTTACTTTACCTTCCAGGTCCAATTAGGTGCATCCCATCTCCTTTCTATTCTACTGTAAGCATCTTCACAGAACCCTCATTATACGTTTTACAGACTGTATTTTCACTTATCTCTCTTCCTGGACTTCAGTTTACTAAGGATATGCACTCATTTTCCTCGCCAAAGATGTACAATTTATGCAAAATTAATTATTTTAGTGTCCCCCCAATTTATCCCATAGTCTGGCACATAACAGGTGTTCATGTTTGTTTAACAGGACTGGATTCCCGTTTTTGTTTTTAATAGACTTTATCTTTTTGAGCAGTTTTGTAACAGTTTTAGGGTCACAGAAAAATTGAACAGAAGGAACAGAGATTTCCCTTCTCTCTCCTGCCCCTCCACGTCCCCCCTCACATGGGCTTCTCAAAAATTATCAACATCCCTCACTAGAGTGGTACAATGTTACAGTGGATGAACCTGCATTGACACATCATCACCAACCAGAGTTCATGGTTTACACTAGGGTCCAATGGTCATGTGCATTCTATGGGTCTGGAAAAATGGAGAATGACATGTCGCCCCACGGTAGTATCAGAGTAGTTTCACTGTCCTGAAAACTCTGTGCTGTGCAGAATTCCTTTATCAATCACCAAAGCATACTTTCTGTAGTGTGGTCAGAAATCTCTTAGCTTGTTATTTAGCACCAAATTGATAAGACAAAACAAAACAGAGAAACACAACCTGTTCTAACTTCTCTGTAAAGTGTACAGACTGGTGCACTGAAGAACTTACCATTCATCCTGGTCTGGATCACAGTGAATGAAACAGCTTCTGTTTGCCCTATAAGTGTCCCTAGGTCCTAAAAGATGTGATACACACAGAGCCTGGACCAGCGGCCCTCATTCTGCTTTGTACAGCAACATACAAGGATGGAGTGTCCATGTGAGCTGCTCTGATTAATGGCTCATTTTTCCTTTCTTCTTTTACTTGAGAGAGAGGGCATAGGGACAGAACTGAGAGGGAGGTAGAGTATCACAGTTATCCCCAATCCACTGTAATTTATATAAAAAAGCAAACCATGTGCTTTAGCTGTTGTTAGCAGTTAATGATTATGAGAAGGCTAAGGATTACCAACAGTGTATTGCGATAGCATACTTACGCCTGGCAGCCTGCAACTTGCCTCTGTAGACAATGCGAGCAGCCAATGTTCTTAAGTAACTTTGGGGTAACAGGAAAGGTATGTTTCACTGAAACAGACAAACCTTCTTTATATACTTCAAGAAAACAATTAAATGAGATAATTGCATACAAAGCATTTAGCCCAGCATGGAACACATAGCAAACACCCAAGGAATTCAGCTGTTCTGTAAGAACAACATTACTAATTACTATTTATTGAGTGCTTACTAAGTGCCAGGAATTACACCAAGGGCTGTGTATGTACCCTCTTAATATTCCCAATGAACCTATGAGGTGTTGTTCTAATCATATTTCACAGATAAAGCATATGGAATTTACATATTTTTTTCACTGGGTCTCAGCTACTCATAGTAAGTGGAAAACTGGGCTTAGTTGCCTCCAGAGCCCAATAAGCTATCCTGCCTCTTTTGAAGCAAACAAGTGGCAGCTATTAAGTGCTTGTGTGCTCCACCACGTGTTAGGCAGCTGCTCTATAGATGACAGGAACACTGCCCTCAAGTAACTTCTGGCTTAGCTGGAAAGGACAGACAACATACCCAAGTGAAAGCTAAGAGGCTACTGTAAAACAGTACATGAAAGATGGTTATTTTGAGACATTAGTCTGCCATCTTCTTGGTCTGCTGGCTTTCCAAATAAAGTCATTATTCTCAAAAAAAGAGACATTACTTGGTGAACTGCCATTTAAGTTTTTAATCTAAATACACTTTGGGTTTAAGGAAAGGAGAGACCAAGGGGCTGGAGAGGTCAAGAGATCCTTCAGAACTTGAGCTACATCTGGATCTATCCATATGGTCTATATGCTTGGTTGTGATTTTGTGGGTGAGAAATATATCAGAACTACTTGGAGGGGGCTTTCTAAACTCTACTCCCCTCACCCTTAAGACACATACTTGAAAAATTACTATTGAAGTCTGCCATGGATATTGATAGAAATAACTAGAGGGTAGTGTTGTGAGTTTGGAGGGCTTCCCAGGTGGCTCAGCAGTAAAGAATCCATCAATGCAGGAGACACAGGAGATGTGGGTTGGATCCCTAGGTCAGGAAGATCTCTTGGACAAGGAAATGGCAGTCCAATCTAGTATTCTTGCCTAGGAAAACCCAGGCACTGGAGAGCCTGGTGGGCTACAGTCCATAGAGCCTCAAAGAGTCAGACACAACTAAGCGAGAGAGCATGCACACACACACATTGCGAGTCTGGGCTCTGCAGTTCAAATTTGGACTATGACCAGTCTCTCTTTGAATCTCAGTTTTCCTATCTAGAAAATGAGGATAATAATTACAGTAATGAGAAAATGTATGGAAAGCCCCTAGAACAATGCCTGGTGTGCAGTGAATGATCAATGTATGATAGCTAATAGTAGTAGTTTTCTGGCTTGATGATGGAGAAAATGGTGGGAATCACTGATCTAAGATATCCGTCAGATAGCAAACTTCTCTGAGTTCTCTGTAGGACCTGTGTGGCGGAAAAGAAGCTGAGGAGGAAGTGACAAGCACTACATTTTACATTTATCTTAGGGCTTAAACCTTCTAGTCTAAAGCCACCTTAAACTGATGGCTCTTCTTAAACAGCTCCAACTCCAAATGGCCACTTAAACATAATGGAACGCTATGATTTCATATGACATGCTCTTGGGACTGGTAGAATTTCTTGAATGCATAAAATGTTAAAGAGAAAAAAGTTAATGATGTTGGCTAAAACACAAGAATGGTTTAGTGAAGGATATTGGATAATCTTCCATATGAGAGATTTTAAGAAGAGATAATACAACTGAACAATAAGGGCTCGAGTGCATGACTATTTCTGAATTTGCTCAAACGTTTCCTGGATGCTTCACACTTCCCTCCTATTAAATGATGACAATAATAGTACTGACAGCTCTATATGACGAGCTGTGAGAATTAAATAAGGTCATGAATATAAAGTACTTAGCCTTGTGCCAGGGACATAAAGAGGACTCAAGAAATACTCAGCACTCTTGCTATGTCAGGTGCTAGGTTAAGATTCTGGGCTATGAAGATGAATAAAATACCTAAGAGTTCTCATAACAGTTTCTAGTAGCTGTTTCTTAGATGTTTGCAAACTCTTTTGGACAGAGTTCTGTTCTAATCTATTCTATACATCCCTATCTATCTAGAGTCAGGCACAGAGGTGAAGCACAGTACATTCTTAATAGTTGTGACTTGAATGAATGAACAGGTGCATGAGATCTAATCCTTGTGCTTAAGAAACTCAGAGGTGGGACGAGAAACATGTGGACAAGAGATTACACTGCAGTAAAGCTGTTGTGGTCAAGATGAACTCATCGGCAAAATAGAAATAGAGTCACAGATGTAGAGAACAAACATATGGATACCAAGGTGTGGGGGGTGGTGGGATGAACTGGGAGATTGAGATTGGCATATATTCACTACTATGGATAAAACTGATAACTAATGAGAATCTATTGTATAGTGCATGGAACTCTAATCAGTGCTTTATGGTGATCTAAATGGGAAGGAAATTTTGAAAAGAGTGAATATCTGCATACATATAACAGATTCACTTTGCTGTACAGCAGAAACTAACACAACACTGTAAACCAACAATTCTAAAAAAATTAATAAAAAATATTTTTAAACAAGGGCTCTGTGTTCACAGAAAGCCTGAGTGACTGTCCTGGAGCAAACCAGACCAAGTTCAGGCCTGCCTTGCCTCAGGCTGGCAGGTACTAAGTCACCTGTGTACAATATACCAGCATAGCCCAAAATGAATAAATTTCTAAGCATCCAACTGTAGTCACTTAAAGTCTTCTGGCTGAGCCTCTGTCATTTGGCTAATGTTCCCACACATCAGTGCAGAGAAACTTGTGACCCTCCTGACCCCAGGAACAGTTTTCTGAGCCTGCTGTGTTAGATTTCTGCCCGGAGCACTTGACCATAACAAAGTGGAGAGGGGAGAAATCAATACAACCTGAACTGAATGCACACTTAAAACATCAGCCTTCAACTGTGCAATCATGTCCTTGTCACTAACATCCAAGCGCTTTTGCTCCATCATCTGCTCAGAGTCTTATAAGTAAACACGAAGGAGGAAATGGAAATGGCTCCAGGGCACGGGAGAGAAAAGTGCTGTTATAAACAGGGACACACACAGTGACAGCTTCCCAGGGTGGAGGGGTGGCAAGAACACAGCCTGTTTGAATGTACACTGTGGATCCTTCAGGATTTTCTCACCCTCTTTGAGGCTTAGTTATCTCATTTGGAAAGCATAAGCACTAAGACAGCTAAGGTTGTTTGGCAATTCGGCGGACATCAATGCCTGTAAAGTGACCAGCACACAGCCTGGCTCTTGAACGGTGTTCAATAAATAGTAGCTTATTAACCAGCTTTTCTGTTGCTCCTAAGGAAGTGAGCAAGGCCAAAGAGGCCAAAGGCAGTGAACATGATTTATTAGTCGCTCAAATAAATGCTGTAACAACATAGATTTCCATAGTTCTGTGCAAAGAATACTAACTAAACACCTACCACCATGTGCGACAGACTCTTTTAAGAGATAGGAACCCAAAGGTGAATAAGGCAAGGGTCCTTCTCTACAAGAACACAAATCATTTTAATATAACTCTTAGGAGAGACTTCATAGAAGAGAGAATGTACAAGGTGACAGGAGGAACTGAGACAGGCAACCAGCTCAATACGCAGAAGACAGAAAATACACAAGTACAAGGAAGTCAGCCTTGGGGATTCCTTGGTGGCTCAGTGGTAAGGAATCTACCTGCCAGTGCAAGAGACATGGGTCTGATCCCTGGTCTGGGAAGATCCTACATGCCATGGAGCAATTAAGCCCATGAGCCACAACTATTGAGCCTGTGCTCTAGAGCCTGGGAGCTGCAACTACTGAAGCTCACCTGTGCTCAGCAGTAAGAAAAGCCACTCCAATGAGAAGCCCATCCACCACAACTAGAGAGCAGCTCCTGCCCACCAAAAAAAGGGAGACTATAGAAAAGTCCACGTGGCAACGAGACTTTTGACCATCACAGTCAAAAATAAATAAATAAATTTCAAAGCTTACAAAAATAAAATAAAATAAAGGAAGTCAGCCTCATGAGGAAAGGTGGACCAGGCCTCCCAGGTTAATGGAATAGCACTGAAAACAGACAGGCCTGGAATACCATGGAGTGTGTGGAATGCAGGGACCTAAGGCTGAGGCCATGAGCAGGAGGAGGGGATGAAAGCCTTGTGGGCCCCCTTTCAATGGAATATTCCTTGAGAAGATATGAGTCTAAGAAGGGATGAAATTTATTCCTATAACGAAAGCTGAGCACAGAAGAATTGATGCTTTTGAACTGTGGTGTTGGAGAAGACTCTTAAGAGTTCCTTGGACTGCAAGGAGATCCAATCAGTCCATCCTAAAGGAGATCAGTCCTGGGTGTTCATTGGAAGGACTGATGTTGAAGCTGAAACTCCAGTACTTTGGCCACCTGATGCGAAGAGCTGACTCATTTGAAAAGACCCTGATGCTGGAAGATTGAGGGCAGGAGGAGAAGGGGACGACAGAGGATGAGATGGTTGGATGGCATCACCGACTCAATGGACATGAGTTTGGGTAAACTCTGGGAGTTGGTGATGGACAGGGAGGCCTGGCGTGCTGCAGTTCATGGGGTCGCAAAGAGTCAGGCACGACTGAGCGACTGAACTGAACTGACTGAAGAAGGGACAGATTGGCATTGAGACACATTACTGGCTTCAGGGTGGAACAGGATGAGCTACTATGTCACGAGTATTTAAGGTGTATTTCTTTATTCTTTTCCAATCCAAACAAGTCCACAGCCTCTTGTGGGTGTCTGAGGTCAGTCATACAACCAAGGATGACTTCTGCACACTTAATCATTCCCTAATGGATAAACTGTTTCACACAGGCCTCTCTCAGCTCTCACATTTCCTGTTCCCCCAGAGTCCCTGTTCCTTGACCATGTATTTGTCCACTTCAGCTGCATCTGGAAGATTGAGTTCATCACCCTCTATTAGGCATCTTCACTTCATTGTAAGTCACCTTAATATGGAAGTCATAGGTTCTAGCTCTTTGGTTTAAGACAACTAAAGTCCCTCTAACCTCAAGAGCCAATCACTTGTGCCAGCCCAAAGATGTCTATATTGTTAAACAGATCACAGGCCCAAAATGGAGTCACTTATGCTAAACACAGGTCACCAAACTGGAGACTTAGTACCTAATCGATTGTAGTTTTAGCCTCCTCCAGGAATGTGATCTCAACCAGTCAGCTTGGAATCTCCTGGTCACAGCACTAGGGAGGTGCTCTGTTTGATACATCCCTTCCATCCCCCAAAGAAAGATGAGGTGGTCTGCCTTCCTTGTCCCTGCCCCTCTTCTGCTCATTACAGCCTTCCATTTTGTACAGCTCCTAGGTGCTCCTCTCTGTCTACTAGAACTGATGCTGCCCAATTCATGAATCACTAAGTAAAGCCATTAACCTCTTTAAAATTCATTTAGTTAAATTTTGCTTTTTAATAGATTTGGTGGCAGCAACTAGATCTTTTTAAGCATACTTCTGCTGACTTTGGGAACAAGCAGAAACATGGTGCCCTTCGAACCCTTTGAGTTCTCTTTCTCCCTATTTCCGAAGGTCTTCAGTTCTGAGCTCTGTTCTCTGCATTGAGCTCCCAGTCTAACTGACTTTTCAGTCCAGGGCAGGATAGCTTGAGTCAGCAGGTGGTTCCAACTGGAAGCCAAGCTCCTAGCCTTTGGTTCAGTCCACAATTCCTCATTTGACTGTAAATCCAGTCTTTGGTTCTGTCCCCAGATTCCATGGTGAAAACTGCTGCAGTTTTCCATTTGTTTGGAATCAGTCTAAAGTCCCCATTCTTTGGGGTTTGCTGGTCCGAATCTCCCCCTAAACTTGTTCCGTGTTGGGAACTGTTAGTGGTGTACACAAGGCCCTCTACCGACCAGTCCACAGTAACGTCTCTTTGTTACTGTGCGTGCTAAGGTGCATGCTCGTTATCTTATTTTACGCAGATAAAAAGTATTGCTGATAGGGATCTCAGAAGATAAACAGCAGCAAAATTAGAAGGTATGGATGGAGCATTTAAAACTGCCAGAGCAGTCTAATTCTAAGATTCCTGTGTTAGGGTAAGTTGCTCAATGAATGAGTTAGAGTGACACCAGGTCACTTGTCAACATCAAGAAAACTTCTGTGCAATGAGATACACCGTAAAACACCCCACAATCCCCAGCTCAGTAGCACATCCCCTTTAGGCATTACTTTGCCTATGAGAGACCCAAAGTCTTATCTAAAAATAATAATAATAGGATTCGTACATTCTAAAGAATAGCAAAAGATTCCAGCACACGTGTTTATTTCATGTCTAAGAACTGTAGTCCCAGGGACTGTAGTTATCGACAAAAATGGCAAAATCTTACTAAAAACAACCTCATTACCATGTCCATTATGGGGAATGTTTCAGTTAGACAAGATCATTCATTTTTAAGTGACTTGAAAGCAAAGGTTCGCAAACTAACCAAACAGAATGGGATACCTATTTCAATTGGTATGCAGAAACTTCCAAAAGGCTTTAAGGTTCCAAAATAACTTCATTGAAAGGTCATGAAAAATTGAAGACACGAGAGATACCTGAACAGAAGTCAGCAAACCTCTCCGTCCTCCTTTACCTGAGTGCTCATGTTCTGCTGCTTCTCTATCTCAACTGCCTCTCCATTTTGAAGAGATTATTAAACAGTTACCTTTTAAAGTCAAACCACCCCAGGTTACAGGCAGTCCTCCTTAGTATCCTTCACTCCTTGGTCAAAGACTGAACTGCTGCTGCTAAGTCGCTTCAGTCGTGTCTGACTCTGTGCAACCCCATAGACGGCAGACCACCAGGCTCCCCCGTCCCTGGGATTCTCCAGGCAAGAATACTGGAGTGGGGTGCCATTGCCTTCTCTGAAAGACTGAACTAAGGGTCATAATTAAAGAATCTCCTAAACTCAGGGAGGATTCCCAAAAGGTTCTGAATCATTTAGAGCTGTTATAGTGGGCCAGAGCATGAGGCTGCTGGATCTTTGTCAGCCCTGACACATGCTGGTGGACCTAGCGAAGCTCAAAACTGGATGAAGGAAGCTGAATGGCAAAACCTTAAGGGCGTACTTGAAGTATTCAGTCTTCCACATGGTTCCCTCATGAACCAAAAAAGCTCAAAAAATAACAACTGATCTTTTAAGAGTCATTCCTAGTCTTCCCTGCCCATGAGAATTGGTCTGTTATCCAAGAGAGAGATGAATCTGATTTTGAAGTTCATCTGGAAGCTCTCTTTCTAAGGCATTCTGGGTTTCATATAACAGATAAGGTCACTCAACCTGTCTTGGATGCCCTATTTGTAAAGGGACTCTCTCCTGATATTAGGGGAATGATGGAAAAAACTGGACATCACCAGTTCGACTGAACTTATGACCATAGGTGAGCACTTTGAAAGGACTTCAGAGTAAGATTATAAACAAAACCCACCAAGCTATTGCTCTCACAGTACAACAGCTCCAAGGCTTGTAACCTAAAACAATACCTAGAACTCACCAGTTACATCCTCCTAGGGGTCCATCATCAAAAAGCTGGCCTAGGGGTCAATATCTCATTTATAATCAACTGAAGCACTGGAAAAAAGGTTGTCCTCAAAAATTTTATGTGAATTTTTCTATGATAACTCAGATCTCCTCATACGTGCCCCTAAAGGAGGGCTCAGGGCACCTCTCAGAACTGATGAGACTCCAGGAAATTTTCTGGTCAACTGCTACATAATTTCATTAAACAGCTAAGGGAAACTAAAATTAATTATTGTTGTTCAGTCACTCAGTCGTGTCCGATTCTTTGAGACCCCATGGACTGCAGCATGCCAGGCTTCCCTGTCCTTCACTATCTCCCAGAGTTTGCTCAAACTCATGTCCATCGAGTCGATGATACCATCCAATCGTCTCATCCTCTGTAGCCCCCTTCTCCTGCCCTCAATCTTTCCCAGCATCAGTGTCTTTTCTAATTTTATTATTATAAAATTAATAATAATAATCATAAACGTTGCCAAATTCTGGTATATACGGAGTTACACCCTCTACTTTAAATCCCACTTGGAGCCTGCAGATGGGATCCTGGAAAACCTGGCCAAAGCCAGCTTGTGGTGAAAATTCGTACCAGAGTCAGTTCTCCTGTATCTCTGTGTCTGGTATCCAATAAAGAGAGAGATTAAAAAGTCTTTTGTACTCTTTGGGGATGCCTCTCAAGTCCAAGAGGTTGTTCAAACTGCCAGAAATATTTACTGTTTTGTACCCATTGAAGGCGGACAAGATATTTAAAAGAATTTTTAAGTAGCTCTGTAGTCAGAAACTGGCCAGATTGGAAGCTGATATTCAGAGCCTGATAGAAATTTATTTTTAGTCACCCTCCCCTAAGCTAAAATAAAACTATGTACCCAGAGGGAAAGAGAAAATAAAAACCTTCTAAAGCCCTTGTAAAACAATTTATGGGTAGATCAACCTATGATGTCATTTAAGTTGCAACCCAATTCCTCAGGGAATTAAAAGCAACTGTCCTTATCTTACAAACTAGAAATTTCACCAAACTAGAAATGCTCCAGGACTTCTTATATAGGTCATTTCTTTAAAATGCCAACTTTGGAGAGGTAATTCACATCAGAAACAAAAAAACAAAAGGGGAGAAAGGTCTTTTAAAACTTAGGGTGAATAAAAAATATTATAAATGTCTTTTTACTAATATTAGTAAAAAAGAAAAAACTTTACCCATCGGAGCAGGTAATCTTATTTCTATCTATAGAAAATAATTAAGATCACGACTTCTTTATAACTAGTGGATTTTGTATTATTGTACCTGATTCATGGCAGTTACTTTAAAACATGAGGTATAAGGTCTTTTTTGCATCTGTCTGTATATTTATGTGTGTCTATATATGTGGATTCCCTGGTGGCTCAGTGGTAAAGAATCTGCCTGCCAATGTAGGAGATGCAGGTTTGATACCTGGGTCAGGAAGATCCCCTGGGGAAGGAAATGGCAACCTGCTTCACTATTCCTGCCTGGGAAATCCCCTGGACAGAGGAGCCTGGTGGCTTCACACATGACTTAGCGACTAAACAACAAACAACAAATATATATGTTATAGATGTATGGTATTTTCTACCTCTGGATAACATTACCAAAATAATTTGTAAAAAGAATTCCATTTAATCGGTTTGAATAAAATTAAGTACTTATGTGAATTAATGATTCCTAAAATTCAGAAATATAATAGAAACTAACTCCAATGCTTTTCAAATTTATGTGACATGAGATAATC
Organism: Okapia johnstoni; assembly: GCA_024291935.2. Taxonomy (NCBI): domain Eukaryota; kingdom Metazoa; phylum Chordata; class Mammalia; order Artiodactyla; family Giraffidae; genus Okapia; species Okapia johnstoni. The sequence goes on from CM044316.1 coordinate 50,061,996, forward strand.
TGTGGTAAATAAAAGCTCATTTAGGTTTATTGCTTAAGGTAGGTATATCTTCAGAATTAAGAGGATTAAAAATAATTCAGATGTACAACTTTATTCTACTTGGGTTATTGGTCAAATCACTACATATCTGTTGAAATCTGTGAGCAGATGGGGATGACAGCTGACTTTGTCTAATATCACAAGAAATTTTTGTAGGTAGTCTAAACATTATCACTGAGAATAAGTGAATTAATAGATGTAAACAGGATAGAAGTTTTTAGGTGAACTTGCAAAATGGTTTCCTCAAATTTTTTGGTAACTTGAAACATTCACGTTTTGTTAGTTAAATTAAATTTTTGTTGTTCAGTCACTCAGTCATGTCTGACTTTGTGACTCCATGGACTGCAGCACTCCAGGCTTCCCTGTCCTTCACTATCTCCCAAAGTCTGCACAAACTCATGTCCACTGAGTCGATGATGCCATCCAATCATCTCATTCTCTGTCACCCACTTCTCCTCCTGTCCTCAATCTTTCCCAGCATCCAATGAGATGGCTCTTCACATCAGGTGGCCAAAATATTGGAGCTTCATCATTCAAATTAAATAATGGATAGTCATTAAAGATCTAGATCATTTCTAAATAAGATAATATGTTGAAACACTAATTACTGAATACAAGTTTATTTTTTACAGAGAAACTAAAGATACCTGATTCTCTTAGTAAATATGATTTGTGCCACATTGAAAAAATTTACTGTGAGAAAGCATGTTTCTAGAAATTATAAAAATGTTTACAAATTATCAAGCCACAGAATACTAATATAAAAGACAATTACCAACTGATTACTTCTTTATTTTCACTAAAAATTAAGGTTTTTATGATCAAAAATTCTAATACATATTTAATAAAAGCTTATAAAATTATTTTATATATAATGTATAAAATGTTTTATTTAAATAGTGGATACATACATATATGTATGAGCTTCCCTGGTGGCTCCGAGGGTAAAGCATCTGCCTGCAGTGCAGGCGACCTGGGTTCGATCCCTGGGCCAGGAAGCTCCCCTGGAGAAGGAAATGGCAATCCACTCCAGTATTCTGGCCATGGACGGAGAAGCCTGATGGGCTACAGTCCATGGGGTCACACAGAGTTGGACACGATTGAGCGACTTCACTTTCACTTTCACATATATGTATATATAATACATAATTAAAGTTAATACAAATAATATGGAGAACATCTCCATATGCAAAGAAAGGAGTGTGTGTGTTTTTGGTAAATGAGAGTACAAAGGATAGAGATGCATTTTTATTGAGAAAAAAAAGTAATTCTGTCCTAAAATGAGACTGTTTATTTCAGTATGGGAAATAGAAAATAAAAGGATAAAAAGTTTGTAGAAAAGGAACCTTGGGAAAAGAATTTTATGTGAGGTCAAGCTGGATGAGATTGAATGAATTCGTTATACGAGTTTCAAAAATTAGCTTTAACGTCAATAATGTACTTAGGTAGATTTTCTGTCATCTGCTGAAAGGACAAGTTTTATTATATTACTGGCCTCCTCTTAATAAGAAATTGTACAACTTTTTAACTTTCTGTAATTGCCTGTGACATCTTTAGTTGTCATCACAGTCAAATGGATAAGTACTATTTCACAGTGACTTGTGATCCTATTTGACCAAATGTTTTAAAATCTTTTGCTATTTTTGACAAACTTTCCCAAATCAAATTCTAAATAGTCTTTTTGACTTAGAACTCATTTGGGGATTTTCCAAAGGGCCTCCTGAAAATGACAAAAGATTTGTTTCCTCTCCATATAAAAAGGGAGATGTTAAACCAATTAGGTTTACTGGATATATTAAGAGTCATGGGAGGTGCTGTCAAATAAGAATATTAAGCCTTCATTGTGATGTATTTGTATAGGTAGATGATATAACTGTTCCAGAAATTGTGTGAAGTTCCTGGAAATCTAATAATGCTATCAATCACAATTCTAGTTATCTTCTGAAAATATGTCACAGAAATACCCCAATTTCCTCGTCAATCCCATTGTAATGAGCGCTCATCAGCTCTTCAACCACTTTTGAAGTCTTTCATCATTTACAGAGTTATTGTTTTACTCGGTCGCTTTTGCAAAAGTTCCTGAAAAAGTATTCCAGTCTTCAAGGAGAGTCACGGAAAAGACTTTGACAAATACAAGTTTCTGATAACGTTAAGATCATAAAACCGAAATGCGTGAGAACTTTCATAGCTAATGGAAAAACTGGATTCAAATAAAGCAAGTATTAATTACATGGGACCAAATGTGCTGAGGAGGATGATTACGAGTTTTTAATGTCTTTTTGTTTGAAACATTAAAACATTCCTTAATGTTTTGTTTTTACAGATTTAAGGAAATCTTTTTTTCTTAAACCGTGTCATGAAGCAATTTGGTAAAGCATATTTTTGTAAACAAAGATAAAACATCTGTGTTTTTCTCCTTATCTGATTCCTCTATAATTCAAAAATGCTTGAGTGTTCTAACACAACAATGTAGTTATTTAAGTTCAAATAGAATCAGTTCTCCTTGTTACAGAATACAACTAGAAGCACTTTTTTACCAAGAGTTTGACTGTTATGTCATATTTGAGAGAGACATGCACAGACTCAGACGTGGCCAAAGCTTATGTGGTCAATCACTATTCTTGTTGCACTTACATAAATAACCAGGGCAGGTTTAATGCAAACAAATTCGTTTTATTGTGATTATCTTTGAAAGAAAATGGAGGCGATTTTGGAGAGAAAAATTACATCTGTACTTTTGTAAATATTAGATTCTAGTCTTGTTAACTGTCTTTAAGGTTTTGCTACATATGCTTCTAAACTGAACTGGATCCCGAACTCTTCCAGTTTTCTTAAATATCCCTTTGACTCTCCAAACTAACGTTCCCAATTTTCTCCCACCTCTTATTTAGAATCACTAAGAACAAACACTGCCCTTGAATCTCCTTGGAAGGGACTATAACCCATCTTCCTCACTGCCTAAATGGCAAACTTCAGGGACTTGAACTGAAGTTTCATCTCACAGGGGGCACATCTCACAGTTGAAGAAGGCTCCACCTGGCCCTGGGACCTACGGAAATGTTGGAGATCTCCAAACATAACTGACTAGGGAGACAAGTAGCCAACATCAAGGTAGACTGCTTCCCCAAGAAGATGGGTCAAAAACTTCATACTTTTTGGCTATACTTTTTTTTCTTCCCTTTCTCTTTGGTACTCTGGTATTGACCTAGAAAGATAATGCCATCACGCACATCTCCTAGGCCATTGATAAGGGGGGTCTGAAATCTACCTTTCAGACTGGTAGATTTGTCATCAAAAGTCTGGTCTGTGCATTAACAGTGCCACTTTAGTGGGAGTGATTTGTGCCCTGATGGGAATTACCTTTGTCTGTGCTGGTTATCATTCTCCTTGGGCTTATGAATGCCTAGATGGCTAGTACGTAACCAGGCAATGCCTCTTAGGTTATCTAACTGTGTCCATAAATCTTCACAAGCAAACTGACACACCCCACTAGTCAACTTTCCTGAATTTGCATCACTGAGTTAGAAAGAACCTACCAGGAAGCTTTCACGATTCAGTATTTACTTTTTTTTTGGCAGGTTCCTACTTGCTAAGTCAGGAGTAAATGTCCTTAAAACTAAGATCAGGAACCTCTCCTTAACTCTTAAAGATATTGCAAAATGTGCTGCTAAAGCCAATAGCTGTCCAGTGAAAATCCCTAGGCACTCCAGCCAAACTTGATCTCGATAATAGGACAGCCCTTGATTATCTTTTAGCTGAGCTAGGAGGTGTCTGTGCTGCAACCAACACCCCCTGATGATCTTGGATTAACACTTGTGAGGAAGCTGAAACTCAATTCAAATATTGGCTTGAAAAGGTGACTCCTGCAGTGAGTTCTTTCTTTGACTTATTTGATTTAGGTTGGGCTGGGTCTTGGGAACCACGTGAAGTACACTCCAAACACTGGGAATTAGCCTACTGAATAACAGGCATAGTTACCTCCCTGATGCTGGGAAAAGACTGAAGGCAGGAGCAGAAGAGGACAACAGAGGATGTGATGGTTGGATGGCATCACCAACTAAATGGACATGAGTTTGAGCAGGCTCTGGGAGATGGTGAAGGACAGGGAAGCCTGGTGTGCTGCAGTCCATGGTGTTGCAAAGAGTTCTGACTGAGCGACTGAACAACAACAACAAATAGTCATCTCCTTGGCAGGCTGTATTCTCTCAAAAGCTTTCAATGCATCTTCATAGCTGCTAACCACCAGGGAAATGATTTCTTTATGACTGTAATGCTGGAAAAGGGATGAAGAAAATTATCTACTAGAGAAGTATGACCCTAAAAGTCATGACCTATGAATACCAGAGAGATTGTCAGCCAAATAAATGAAAACCCCAACACCATGACCCATGAATATCACACAGAGGATCAGTAAAAGTTGTGAGAACTACAGAGAGGTAGCTGAGAAGGGTGCTAATACCTTAATTTTTTATGACATCTCTCAGTTAAGCTGACAGTCTGATCAAAAGGAGCAAATTGTTTAAAAACAGACAATAGGCCCCCTATGGAGTCACTTAATGCTAAGCCCATGTCACCAAACCAAGACACAATACCTAACCTAACTTCCAGGAATATAATCTTAACTGGTCAGTCTGGAACTTCCTGGTCAACACCAGTGAGGTAATCTGCCTGATAGATCCTTTCTGTCCCCCAAAGAAGAAATAATCTACTATTTTCTTGTCCTGTCCTCTTCTGCCTATAAGAGCCTTCCATTTTGTATAGCTCTTTGGAGTTTCTTTCTGTCTGCTAGATAGGATGCTGCCCGATTTCTGAGTCATTAAGTAAAGTCATTAAATGTCTTTAAAATGTACCCAGTTGGATTTTACTTTTTAACAGATTAGATTTCCATCTCTAAAGAAAGCAAGAAAAACCCACAAAGAATGCTTTATACGTGTGTGTGTAAACCATCAATAGTTACTAGTAAAGTATGAATAAAAAAATTAGCTACATATTTCATTGAAACACAATTAAGAATTCTACTCTTCTCAGAAGTAAGAAGAGCTAATAAGGCCAATGATTAAACTCTTGGTAGAGAATGCATAGCTGGAAACAGAGGTTTCAGAAGGAATAAGCAGATTTTATCAAAAGTGTCAGATATACTACTTTAGCAAATTTATACTCTTTTAAAGTTCCAAATAGGTAAGGGTTTTTTATATGTTGTAGAAAATTGAATATTAATTTCAAAAAGGTCACTCAGACTCACAGTTGTAAATAATAACCACAGTAGGCCTGTTAATGTCTCCATTTATAAGTTAAAATACAGCTTTGATATGATGTCTGAAAGCATTTAAACACATTTTTAGTGAGACTGAGCACAGGAAACCCATGTCTAGGCATTGTGTGTGTTCCCACATAGTACTAGATAGTTTTCAGAATTGCTAACATTCTGGTTAAAAAAAAAAAAAAAAAAAAAAAAAAACTTCATAAGGAGGTTTAACAGCATAAGACAAATAAGGTTTGCTCTCTATTCTTTATTCCTCTGAACTTCAAGGTGACTCCTGTATTCAAGGAGCAGTACCCAGAACATGGAGGGAACAACATACACTTTCCATAATGTGAAGCGAATCCAACCCTTCATGTTGGCATCTGACTTATTATCGAGGACACCTGTACTACTCTAAATTGCAGATGTATTTCAATTGAGCCAAGCTTGGAAACATCAAGATCAGACATTCTTTCTTGACGTCTACTCGGCTGGCTTCCGTGCTTTCATCCAGACCCTTCCAGCACCGCACACGTTATTTTTAGAACTTGGTTTCCTCATCAGATTTATATCAAGAAGTTAGTTAATTCAGATTGTGCATCTCAGGAAGTGCTTGGAATAAATTTGATAAAAGAAACTCATTAGTTCTCCCAAATAGACATCAGAAGGACTTTAATTAAGTCACCTAATTAAGCCACCCTGACACACACCATTTCTTACGTTGTAACTTACAAGTCCGGCGGAGAGTCACCTTGGGAAAGTGTTTAAACCAGCTGTTTGGGACACATCTTTTCAGATTCTCCACCTGTCACAGTCTGGTGATTAAAAAATTATTTTAAGATGTTCTTTTAAAAGAAAATGGTTGTTAAGTCACTAATAATGAGGAAGAAAAGAGTGAAGCAATGGAGTCTCCTGTAAAGCCCCCATTTTACATCCTGAAATTTGTGCCTCGCTTAAATGCAGAAGGATGTCTTTGCTAATTATACCAGCTCATGGAAAGTTGCTCTACCACATATTCAGTTGTCTTTGATGTACTTTGCTGATGATAAAGAAATAATCAAGTTCCAGTCCCAAAGAAGAAAATTCATTCAATTTTTTAAATAAGATGCCTTGGAAAAAACACAAAAGAAAATTTCTCTAAATCAACACGTGGCTAGAGGAATGACCATTTTTCAGAGATATCATTCAGTGTAAAAGACCATCCCATGTAGGAAGAATTGTGAACAAAGGTGGAGAAGAGGCATGTCAGTGGTCTGAGGTTTTAGGCAGCTAGAGAGAGACAAGCTAACATCTGATCAAAACTGAGATGGAAAACACATAACTCCCTCTAATAACAGTAGCAACTATTATTATAGCCAATATTGTGTTACAATCTTTATCTGAATGACTTTGTGGATTCCCAGAAGTACTTCATGAGGTGAATACTACTATTTCCAGTTTTGAATGACAAAGTTGAGGCTCGGAGGAGTTCAGTGCTCAAAGTCACACACACATACACACACACACACACAGTAAGTTGTGAAGTAACTCTCATCCTGTGAAAGCTCCCAGCCCTCTCCCCTCCCCTGTGGCACCCACGAAGAGCTTAGCAGAAACAGTAATAGCACAAAATGTCTCAGGTAGCATTCCTGAGTTCCTCCTTACATATGTCGAGATTCCACTAAAAGATTAGATTGAGGAGGCAATCACAAAACAGCCATATGTATGAAAGGGTCTCATATCCTCAAAACTGGGTACACACACACCCCTATTCTTACCTGTCAAGGAATCCAAGGAACGCACAGACTCTGGAGTCATCTAATCTATAGGCACATTTCATTTACTTCACATTATGCCTGAAGCCAGCAGTCCAAGGCATCGTGCTCCCAAGACAATCTCCACCCTTAGCTGGGAGACTGACGACTGCCCACTGCCCTACTCTGTAGCTTATGTGGAATGTGAATGAAGAGTGAGTCTTTCTACTGGACAGGATGACTCTGCTACTGAGGCCAAAAGAGGGCCAGAGACTCTGAAATGGCAGAAGCTTCAATATCAACTCCCAATGACATTTTTAAAATTTTTAATTGGAGGATAATTGCTTTACAACATTGTGTTGGTTTCTGCCATATACGAACATGAATCAGCCATAGGTTTACATATGTCTGCTTCCTCTTGAACCTCCCTCTCACCTCCCACCCCATCCCACCCTTCTAGGTTGCCCAGTGACAGACATTTAACTGCTTGAGGAGCTCTGGGGAAAAATATCTCCCTAGGAGTCACAATGAACATTTCCATTTCAGAGGCTCTGAAAAGTCTAGCAGGTAAAAATTGGTTCCAAATTTGTGATAGCCACAAATATTTTTCGGGGCTGAAATGGAGCTTCATTCCTTCCTTCTTACCAGCTCCAATGTCACTCCCTAGGTCAGGTCAACCTCATCTCTCACCCAAGTGCATGGTCATGGTCTCCAAATCTGATCTCTTCATGCTATTCCTGCTAACTTTCCATCCTTTGTCCTCTCAACAGACGATGATCTCCTTAAAATATGAATGACAGCTTCTTTCCTCTCTGCTTAGAATCCTCATTGGTGTTCCACTGTGCTAAGGTGAAACTCAACCTCCTCCCATGGTCTCTAAGGCTCGACATCATCTGATGCTCAAACCAGCCCCTCTGACATCAGCTTTCATCATTCTCTCCCTCAGTACCTTCCAGCCCCAATGGCTTCCTCACAGCTCCTAAATGAGTGAAGCCTTTCCTGTTTCTGGACATCTGCTCTTGCCTCAGCCTGAAATACTGCTTCTGAGACTTTATATGCCTCTCCCTCCCCATCCTTCAGGTCTCATTTTAGCTATCTTCCCTTTATAGACAAAGCTTTTGTAGCCACCTAAACAACAATCTCCCCCATCCCCACCCCTAGTCCTGCCCATCTGCTCCTGCCTGTCACAGTAGTTCCCAAAGTGCGGTACCTGGACCAAGAGCATCAGCAACACCTGGGAACCCGTCAGAAACACAAGCTCCCGTGCCCTGCCCCAGACCTGCTGAATCAGAAATTCGGATGGAAAGTAGAGGCAGCTATCTGTGTATTAACAAGCCTCCAGGGGATGCTGATACAGGCTAAAGTTTGCACTATTCTATAACAGTATCCTGTTTATTTCCTGTGTATTTGTCACAAACTTTAATTATTTCTTCTTTGTTTATTTAACCTGTTTTGTCCAACTCCCTCACTAGGCTCACTGTGTGGATAGGAGAGTTGTAGTCCAGGACCATAACGGAGGTGAATTACTATTTCCTGACATGGAACACATCTTGCGTAATATTGCTTTAAATAGGATCTGGATTGGTTTACGGATCAACTTCAAGTGCCATGAGCCATATGCCACCAATTTTTCTCTTTTCTCTCCATTCAATTATTCAATATTCCTTGACATCTCTTATAGGTCAGGCACTATTTCAGACAATATGAACACAAACATGAGCAAGTTCTTGTTCTGAAAGAAATTATAGGTAAGTGAGATTGAAAAATAGGTACATACATGACTTTCATTCTGGCAGGTGTTAAAATAAAACCTAGTAAAACTCATGAAAATCATTAGAGATATATCTGCACTTGTCTTCTGACTTGGTTATACCAGTTGTAAAAGTTAACTCTAAGAAAATAATCAAGTATGTATACACAGATTTATCAAAAGGACGTTTACCATAGCATTATGAATTATAGCCAAAAAAAATCAGAAGCAACTTAGATGTATAAGTATGGAGAATAATTTTTAAATTATCCTAAGCCTCAGATAAAATACTGAAAAACTTACTGCAATTTATGACATATGCAATTGTTCATAATACTTTGTTAAGTAGCTACATTGCACTGCTAATGATGTATAAACATAGTTTTATACACTATGTTGTTGTTGTTTTTTAGTCACTAGGTCATGTACGACTCTTGGCGACCCCATGGACTGTAGCCAGCCAGGCTCCTCTGTCCGTGGAATTCTCCAGGCAAGAATACTGGAGTGGGTTGTCATTTTCTTCTCCAGGGAATCTTCCCAACCCAGGGATCGAACCCGTGTCTCCTGTATTGGCAAGTGGCTTTCTTTACCACTGAGCCACCTGGAAAGCCCTAATATAGTATATACACTATATATTTATATCTGTATACACATACATTGAAATATATATATTTGTACAGAAATATATTTAATATGTTGAACACAGAAACAAATATATTGGAAAGGTGCATACCAAAAAATTAGTAGAAGTTCCTAGGTGGTGTGGTGACAAGCAATTTAACTTTCCTCCTTCTGTGTTTCTTTATATTTCCAAATTTCCTACAGAGTACCATTACAGAGAAAAATGCGAAGGGCCACGGGCCAGAGCAGAAGGAGCAAGTAAACCTGTGCTGTGTGGACCGGAGGGTATAAACATAGAGGAGGTGTCCTTTGAGCGGTGACTTGAGAATGCACGGGGCTTGGTGTCAGGAAGAGGTGACAGCACAAGCGGGGCTCAGGAGCGTAGACTGTATTTGAGGGGCAGGAACTAGCACACTGAGGCAGGAGCAGCCGTACAGGGGACTTGCAGCTCTCCACCAAGGTCAGCCTACAGAGAGTGATCTGTTTGTTTACCTCCACATAAGAAGGCAAAGCCCCATATGGACGGAGACATTCTTTATTAATCAAAAGCAGAGTCTGCTTATGCATGATGGGCCAGCCAAGCTCCACAGGGCTCTCTGCACTGGGAAAGCCAGTAAACGATAATACAAATACATAGAAATCGTACTGAGGTTTCACTCCAGCTGAATCATTCTGATAGAATCAGATGGAGGAGGACATTCAAAAATATTCTCCTATCTTAGACCTCAGGCTCCCAGGGCCAGAATTCTAGAGACAGGCCTAATCCTGTGGCCTGGCCATCGTCAATAGCCAAGATGACTGAAAGAGCAGGAAAACACCTCTTTGATGTTCATTCATCACTCAGCACCAATACAGAAATTTCAAAGGCCATGATAAGTGACTTGACAACCTGGAGACAGATGATAAGGTCTCAGCTTCTGATTACTAAACACAATAAGTCCATTGTGAGCAGGTGCTACTAATTTTTTTTTTAAAGACTTATCTTGTGCTGTCAATAACTGTCAGGTCAATTACATGAGAACCTGTTGACTTGAAGCATACTTGGATTTAGCTAAAATTAAGTCAAATATAAATTTGGGGAAAGGTCCATGCGGTTTAAATAGAAGGGATTGCCCTGTAGGTGATCTATAGCAGAGGTTACAAACTTAAATATCAACAGAGTAGTGGCAAATGATTAGTTTTCTACCCAATCAGTTCTTCTCTGTTGTCATTTGGTAGAAGAGAAAGAAATCTAGGGATCAACCTAAAGGAAGTCAGAATGTGTGCATCCTTTAAATCAGAACCCCCTCTTCAAAGATGCTATGCACTTGTACCTGTACATGACAAATGACAGAGTCATCGAGAGTCATTCATGGTAGCAGTGCTTATAGTAGAAAGTTAGAAACAACTAGAAATATACCTGTAGGAAAGGTGTTAAATTCTGGAACATCCACACTATAAAATACAATGCAATCTTTAAAAAGGATAAGATGGCTCTAAATGTACTAACAGGGAAAGAACTCTAACACCTATTGCTGAACACAAAATGCAAGTTGCAGGATAATTCGGTCCTTAATCCTGCAAACATTTATTAATGGTTTATATGTTTGGGCTTCCCTGGTGGCTCAGAAGATAAAAAATGTGCCTGCAATGTGGGAGACCCAGGTTCAGTCCCTGGGTCGGGAAGATCCCCTGGAGAAGGAAATGGCAACCAACTCCAGTGTTCTTGCCTGGAGAATCCCATGGACCAAGGAGACTGGTAGGTTATAGTCCACTCGGTTACAAAGAGTTGGACATGACTAAGTGACTAACACTTCACTATATGTCAGGCTCTGTTCTAGACACTAGATAAACTAGTGAACAACACAGACAAAAACTCTTATGAAGCTTAAATGCACACAGAATATATATTTTAAAATCCTAACACTATACATTACTTACCAATACGTATATTTATCATTTCTCAATACAGAAAAAAAGATCCATAATGATACCCATAAAATTGCTCATGGTAGTGACCTTTGGTCAGGGGAGTGGAGGCTGAAGGGAGGAATAGTAACTGTTTGGTCTATATCCTTCTATGGTGTTTTCATTATTATTATAGGAATGCATATGTGCATTTGAATTCCTTTCAATGGAATGCTTTTCAATAATGGAGCCAAAAAACTACCTTGCAAAGTCCTCCTTGGGACCCTTCAAGGGCCTCTATAGAGAAGAAGAGTAAGACAATCTTCCTCCTTCTTCAACTGGCACCTTCACTTACTTTGTTTATTCATACCCACATGTGAGATTACTTTTGATGAAAGATGTCTGTGGCAACAAAGCTTAAGAACAGCCAACCTTGCTCATTATCAGAAAATTAAAATACACAAAGGAGTAAGGATGAAACCTCATTTGGGCCCAATACTAGACTGGTCCCATATCATTTAAAGGTCTGACTGTCTAATTCTTTTATTGTGAAGGCTCCTCTGCCTGTAAAGGACATGATACGAGCTTTTCAGATGTCAGATGGTACTCAATAAATAGCACAAATGAGTTCAGATGTGAAAAGCACCTTTTCAAATAGAAGAGTTTTTGTTTTATTTTAAAATTGTATTAGCACCTAAAAGACCCCTGTAACAGTGAAGATAAAGTTAATCTAGTAATGCACTTACCATAGCAAACCTCCAGAACAGAAACACATTACTTCCCTCTGATGGAATTTTAAATCAGCATAAGGGATTACACAGTATTATGCAGCTGATAGAGAGTGACTTGGAAAATGCAATGGGTTATGGGAAGTGACCCTCATGGGTCCTATTGTTTGTGTTTCAGGAATTCTTTTTGGACCTTCCATGATTAATATGTCTGATATAGTTCTGGGAAGGTGGTATCTTTTTCTCCCTAAACCTCTCATTTCATCTTTTCAAAAAATCTGCACAAAGCAGAACCAGTTTTCATGTTCTTCTTTCAGACTGTCATTTACATGATCCAGCATTGAATTAAATCAGTGGAAAGGGTCTCCACTTCTGCAATTCCTTGTTCAGTGCCTGGTTGACCAGGGAAACCGAGTACATTCTCCTTTATATTAGCACACCCACCAAAATCACAAATTATGGCCTACCTACTAAAATAAATGTTGTCTGAAAGAATACAGAGTAAGTGGACTGAATGACACACAGAACCCAAAGGTACTCAAAGTCTACCCCTTCTTTCTTTCATATTCTTTCAGCTTGCTCTACGTTTGGGTGGTCTGTAAGTTTTGTTCTGTGTATAAAAAATAAAGCAACTAAACAGCTATATTAGTGAAAATTGTCTCTGCAGTGATCCAGCTTTGCCTGAAATATCTTAACCACAGAGGCCATTTTTATTTGCTGTTGAGCTTTCGTTTTAACGTGAGTTATCCAGATTATCTGTTTCTCTAGCATTTAGTGACAGGCGATCCTCAAAGATCGTCTCTTCTTCCAAATACTTCCTTCTTCCACATTCTCCTTTCCCCCCACCCAAGACATCTGTGCTCATGGGTAATGTCAGCCACAAAAAGAAAAAATATCTTAGTACTTTAGGCAAAACATGAGAGAAAATGTGCATTTTGTAAGCTTGGTGAATTTTATGAACTCCTAAGTACTGGACTAATCCAAGCAAGATGAAATTTCTCTTTTTTTCATTCTCTGAGATCTTTGATATTCTAACTTGATGAATGACTGAACTACACTGTGTTTTAGTTTTCCTAAAAACATAGAGAATAGGATGGTAATAGCTACCCCATGGATTTTTATAAGAGCTAAGTAAGATGATGTCTGTGAACTGTTTCACACACGGTACCTGGCACATGGAAAGCATGAGGCTTCCCAGGTGACTCAGTGGTAAAGAATCCACCTGCCAAGCAGGAGACAAAGGTTTGATTCCTGGGTCAGGAAGATCCCCTGGAGAAGGAAATGGCAATCCATTCTAGTATTCTTGCCTGGGAAATCCTGTGGACAGAAGAGTCTGGTGGGCTACAGTTCATGGGGTGGCAAAGAGTCGGACATGACTTAGTGACTAAACAACAACAGCTATTAATGATGCTGTTATTATCACTACCACTAGGACATTTTTATCTTAAACTGGATAAAGGACATACAGCCAGATCTGGGACCAAACAGCAAAAGCTTCTTGGATCCAGTTTTTAGTAAAAATCAGGAGGAAAAAAAAATCAGGAGAAAACACCCTAATGATGGCAAATACATAAAAATAAATGAATGCATTAACATTACTACCAATCTTATAGGAATACAAAAGATTATAAGAGACTGCTATGAACAATGTACGTCAAAAGCTGGATAACCTAGATGAACTGGACAAATTCCTAGATAACACACAAGTTACCAAAACTGACTCAAGAAGAAAGAAAATATGAATGGAGCCGTACAAAGAGACTGGACTGGTAATGAGATGAAGCAAAGTGCAGGGCTAGATGTGATCATGGTGAGTTCTACCAAACATGTAAAGGAGAATTAAGACCCATCCTTCTCCAAGCCTCTCAAAAACATTGAAGAGGAGGGCACGCTTCCTTACTTGTTTTATGAGGCCAGCATTACTATGGTAACCAAAGCCAGACAGAGATATTAGAAGAAAACTATAGACCAATATTTATTATGAATATTGATGCAAAAATCCTCAACAATATACTATGGAAATAATTCAGCAGTCTATTACAGTATTAAACACCCTGACCAAGTAGGATTTATTCTAGAATTTTAAGAGTGGTTCAGGGCCAGAAAATCAATCAGCACACTACACATCAAATTAATAGAATGAAGGAAAAAACACATGATCATCTCAGCATTTGACAAACTCTAATACCCTTTCATGATAAAAAAAAAAGACTCAATAAATTAGGAATAGAAATTATTAAACTTTCTGAACTCAATAAAGGTCATTTATGAAAAACCCTTAACTAATATCATACTCCGACGGGATTGAAGGCAGGAGAAGAAGGGGATGATAGAGGATTAGATGGTTGGATGGCATCACCAACTCAATGGACATGAGTTTGAGCAAGCTCTGGAAGATGGTGAAGGACAGGGAAGTCTCATGCTGCAGCCCATGGGGTCACAAAGAGTCCAACACGACTGAGCGACTGAACAACAGCAGCAAATATCACACTCATTGGTGAAACACTAAAAGCTTCTCCCCTAAGATCAGAAATAAGACAAAGATATCTGCTTCGTCACTTTATTTGACATGACATTGAAAGTTATAGCTAGAACAATTAGATAAGAAAAAGAAATAAAAAGTATTCAATTTGGAAGGTAAATTGGAAATGAAACTACCTCCATCTGTGGATGACTTGATCTTAAAAACCCTAAGGAATTGAGGAAAAAAATCTGTTATAGCTAATAAATAAATTCAGCAAAGTTGCAGTATACAAAATCAATACACAAAAATCAGGTTTTTCCCCTCTATATTAGCAATAAGCAATCCAAAAAGGAAATTAAGAAAATAATTCTATTGATAGCATAAAAAGGATAAAATATTTAGAAACAGATTTAACCAAGGAGATATAAGACTGCACACTTAAAACTAAATATTGCTGAAAGAAATTAAAGACCAAAAATCAATGGGAAGATAGTCCATGTTTGATAGTCAACACAATACTGTTAAGATGATAACACTACCAAATATGGTATACATAACCCAAAGTCATATAGAAATTCAGTGCAATTGCTATGACAACTCTACTGGTGGCATTTTTGGGTAGAAATTTAAAAGTTGATTAAAAGATTCATATGGGCTGTTCAAGTTTTATGAAAATCCCACAGCTTATATCACACTCAATGGTGAATATTTGAAAGCTTTCCCTCTATGACTAGGAACAAGATAAGAATGCCCATTCACTACTTCTATTCAACATAGTTTCAGCTAGAGCAATTGGGAAGGAAAAAGAAAATACATCCAAATCAGAAAACAAGAAGGCAAACTATCCACAGATGATATGATCTTCTACCTAAAGAAACCTAACAAAACATCTATTATAGCTAACAAACAAATTTAGCAAAGTTGCAAGATGCAAAATCAACGCACAAAAATCAACTATATTTCTATAAACCAGTGGTGAACAATCCAAAAAAGAAATTAAGAAAACAATCCCTTTAAAAATAGTATTAAAAAAACATACTTAGGAAAAAGACCTAATCAAGGAGGTAAAAGACTAGTACTCAAAAATTATACAACACTGGTGAAAGAAATTAAAGAAGACACAAACAAGTAGAAAGATATTTTACATTCATGGACTGGCAGACAGTATTATTAAAACCTCCACAGAACCCAAAGAGATCTACAGACTCAATGCTGTCCCCGTCAAAATTCCAGTGGCATTTTTACATAAACAGAAAAAACAATCCCCACATTTATATGGAATCATAAAAGACCCAGCATAGCCAAAGCTCTCTTAAGAAAGAATAACAAAGTTGGAAGCATCACAATTCCAAAATATTATACAAAGCTATAGAACACAGTGTGATACTGGCTCAGGGACAGACACATGGACAAATGGAACAGAATAGATGGCCCAGAGCCAAACCCACACACATATAAAGACGCCAAGAATATACAATGGAATAAAGACAATCTCTTCAACAATAGCGTTGGGGAAACTATATATCCACATAAATATATGACTCGGCAATTCCACCACTAGGTGTGTATATCCAAAGGAATTGAAAGCAGAAACTCAGCTACTTATATACATAAGATTAATCACAATAGCCAAGAGGTAGAAACAACCTGAGCTTCCCTGGTGACTCAGTAGTAACAAACCTGCTTGCCAGTAACCAGCAGTGTTGACCCTTGGGTCAGGAAGATTCCCTGGAGAAGGAATATGAGGGCTCGAACTTTTGAGGGCTCAAACTTTTGAGGGCTGAGGCTATTCATAAAACACTGGAGGATCACTCAGCAGGGCGATCCTAGAAGGAATCACACAAACGGCAGAATCCTGCACAAGATAAGGGTCCAAATTGCCTGCCACTTTTAAGAGTCTAAGCTACATATATGAAGTGGAATATTGCTCAGCCATGAAAAGGAATGAAACTGGGTCATTTGTAGAGATGTGGATGGACCCAGAGACTGTCATACAGAGTGAAGTAAGTCAGAAAGAGAAAAATAAATGTTGTGTATTAACGCATGCATGTGGAATCTAGAAAAATGGTACAGATGATTTTAATGGCAAAGCAGAAACAGAGACATAGACGTAGACAACAAATATATGGATACCAAGGGGGAAAGTGGGGGGTGGGGGTGGGAGAAACTGGGAGCTTGGGATTGCCACAAATACACTATTGGTACTATATAAAATAGATAACTAACGAGAACATACTGTAGAGCACAGGGAACTCTGCTTAAAGCACTGTGGTGACCTGAATGGGAAGGAAGTCCAAAAGAGGGGATATATGTATGGCTGATTCATTTTGCTGTCCACTAAAACTAACACAATATTGTAAAGCAACGAAACACCAATAAAAATTAAGTTAAAAAGAGTAAGCTCCTATAAGAACTGTATACAATTGGCACATTTCTTTTCTTCTTAAGCTGTAGCAACTCTTTGCATTCCATCCAGCGTTACTAATAACAATTTCTATCCTGGTTTAGTGATAAATTCACTGAAAATACTATTTTCTATCCATCTCCTTCCCAAAGTGTCCAAAGAGCTTATCAAGGTTTCATAAAGTACATCACCTTAAAATAGTTTTAAAATTCCAGAATGGATTTTAGGGGGCCAGATTTCTCAACGAAATTGTAATGTAGAAAATAAAAGTTCTCCTAACCCCAACTGTCTGCACCAACGTCTTCCCAGTGAGGGGATATGACACGATTAGGAAGGTCATGATAAAGACACAAATGTGATATCCACATATGATGCTCACCTCAAATATCGCAGCCGACTTGGAGGCCATTTGAGTAAAAACTGTCATGGCTATTGTCAGCCCTGTCACTTAGTTTTCTCCTTTTAGAGACTGTTTTATTCATTCTTGATCTTACTGATGGCATTCAGTCAAGATCTCTCGAGTTAAATTTCCACTCCTCCTCGATCTTTTCTATCCTGAGTTTTCTATAACAAAGAGGAGTGAAGGGAGGAGGTGGGGTAAGTGTCTCAAACGTCTAAACCAGGGGCAAATGGCCCAGTCATCAAAATAGAGAGCTGGGCCACAGAGCCCTGTTTAAGCAACAATTTAGGAAACTCTAAATCTAATCATACACATCTGTGCCTTATATTCTCGACCTGCTGTCTCGCCTGAAAAGAAGGTGCTTAAATCCCCATTAGTGGGGCAGGACCGCCCATCTATGGAAAACCAGAGCTGGACTCCAATCTGCTGTGTGGGTCCCTGGAATAGCGGCCAGCTGATCAGAGCACATTTAACGCAGGGGATCCAGCATAGGGCAGGAGGAGCACAGCTGGTTGACACAGCAAGCGCTTACCGACAGCAAGGAAAATGCCATTCGATTCGTGGGCCGAGCCAAGCCGTCTGGGAAATCACTCAAAGAAAAGGAGTTGGAAATGACATTTCGGCTCTGATTTTTCTTGTCAAGTCAGCACCATAAGCCAAAGATTCAAAAATAGCACTCCATCTAGATGGTGTCCGCACTGTGACACTTGAACCTCTTCTGCTTTGGTCTTTTGAGAGTGATGTTAGCTCTGCTGGAGATAACACTGGAAACTGAATGGGCTGGCTGCTGGAAACAGAACTCCGCCCACAACTCATTTCCAGAGAAATGGATTACTCCGCCCGCTGTGGATTCTTTATTTCCTATTGTGAGATCTGAACCCTGGGCCCGAGGTACAGTGAGGCATGCGATTGGCATTTGCAAAAACCTTGACATCCCACATTGCAGTTCACGACTGGTGTCAGACAAAGGAGCATATTAAATGACTGCCAGCCTGATGATAAGGCCAGTTATTACCGAGGTGTAGTTTCCCCAGGTCTAAAGCCCCATAGTCGTGGTACTGAAGCATGCCGGGGAGAAGATAAACTTTAATTAATAATTTCCTTAGAGGCCAGCAGTCTATTACAACTATGTTCCTTGCTGTTTTCTGCAATGACCTTACAGCTCATAAACATCACAGGCACACGCTTGGTCATAGCCTCATCCCAGCTTCAATTTATGGTGCAGGTTGTCCTGCATAATTAGTTAGACTAAAAGGAAGAGTTTTGGTTGCTGCTGCTGGAAAGTCACCGGCTCTGCATAAGGCAGGTGTGTGCCTCCCTCCCTCTGCTCAGTCCAATGCCTTGTATAGACAGCATCATCTCCTACATTAATAGTACACATTCTGGACAAAGCTGAGAATTAAGGTGAAGTGTGCTGCTGAGTTTCAGGGGATACATTTTAGTTTCTGTTTTAATTGGAAAGACTGGACACAAAATTAAGTGGCTTTCTTGTATTCCACAGACTGGCTCAATCCAATCGTTTTGGAAACACATAATTTCCAAGAATGATATAATAGGGAGGTAGATTTTTTTTCTTCTACAGTAAAGCACTTGTTCCTTTACTACAGAACTACCATTTATTTTGAAACTGTTATGTGCCAAACACTTGGTAGAGCTGTGGAGGAAACAAACGAAAGTCTTAATTATCTCTGGGATCAGTGCCTAGCATAAAATCTAGGAAAGAGAACATGTTTAAAAAAGTATTTAAAGCATGAATAAATCAATGATTTTATTGTGGGATATTGAAAATTATTGAAAACATGCACACAATTTATACAGTCAGAAAAATAAAAACTAAAAATGAGACTCTGTGTTTCTAAAATTGAGAACCAATGTGTGCTGACTGCCTACTGCCAGACCCTAGGGTGCTCAGGATACAATGCTGCAGTCATTCAGACCGTCCTATAGCAAAAGAGACTCCCTCAACTTGCCAGAAAAAGACCAAATGCTAAGTATAACATTTTCTACTTTATCTTTCTGAATATTCACTGGAATCAGTCCTGAATATTCATTGGAAGGACTGATGCTGAAGCTGAAACTCCAATACTTTGCCCACCTGATGCGAAGAACTGACTCATTGGAAAAGACCCTGATACTGAGAAAGATTGAAGGCAGGAGAAGAAGGGGATGACAGAGGATGAGATGGTTGGATGGCATCACCGACTTGGACATGAGTTTGAGGAAGCTCCAGGAGTTGGTGATGGACAGGGAAGCTTGTCATGCTGTAGTCCATGGGGTTGCAAAGAGTCAGACAGGACTGAGCGACTGAACTGAACTTTATCTTTGGCATATTCCTCTCCCCACTCTAGGCTACAGCCAAATGAAATTGCTCCTATTCCCTCCAAACACCCTATGCTTTTCTCTAGTGCCAGGTCAGAACCGAATCTCAAATGCCTGTTGAAGGTATAAAATAAAAAGATAATCACTGTGCCTTTTGCTGCTAGCATTCTCTCTGGTTAGACATTCTTACCCAGTTGCTGATCCATTAAAACTCTACCTGTTCTCTGAGTCTACATTAAATACCATCCAGAACACAGTAGTGCATTGTTGTTGTCCATTTCATTCATTCGTCCATTCACTCAATCATGTATATCTCATCTCATTTAAAATAGTTAAGACATCACATATGTTGATTGAATCACATGGAAAAATAGGAATATCTATGGCTTCATGAGGATAGAGTCTTTGGTGCCAAGTCACCTTCCTTCCAATTCTCATCCACATCCCAGCTGCTGCTGCTGATGAAAACTGTTAATACTACTGACAGAACACTTACTATTGGCTCTGGACTATGCTAAGCTCTTTATATAGAATTACTTCCTCAAATGTGCAGCATCACCATAATGTTTAGGTATTATTATCCCCATGTTACAAGTAAGGAAATGAAAACAGACACATTAAGTAAACTCGTCCTCAAGTTGCACAGCTAATAATGGTAGTGTCAGTATGCCAACCTAGGTCTAAGTCTAAAATTTTGCTCTTAGCCACTACAGTATTCTCTCTCTCTCTCTTCATTCTTAACTTGCCATGAACAGACATGAAAGTATGTCTCTGAGTTACATGCTTAAAGAAGAAAACTTGGGCATTACAGGTGCCTGTCTAATGCCAGCTATTCAAATGTGTGCAGTCACTGGGCCACCTGGATATTTAGTCTGCATGAACGCAAACATCTGGATATTTGGAAAACGGATGCGCAAGCAAGCATTTCAGATTTTATCTGCGTACCTGGCTCCACATAACCCCAAGGCAAGGCATTTTCCCTGAAAACAGAACATAGAGATATGAAATGGAAAACAAGGCAAAAGTTTTAGACAAGAGGTATATAGTGCTTAATCATTACCAGTGAAAAAATAAGTTTGCCTTTCAAACGATCATAACTTTTCCTAGAGGCAATGCTGCCCTAATGTGATACTTGATGAAAAGAGTTCATTTGAACCAGATCAAATCCAATGGAGATTCAAACAAAGTGAGAAGGAAGATACTGTGAATAAAAGTGGATTTTGGACAAATCCAGATTCTTCCCCATCCACTGCCACAAGAGAACTAGAGCTCTCTTGTGGATATTGAAAGTTTTGACACTGATGCTTCAAATCGAAATAAAGATGCCATTCTGAACCCCTTTCCATTTAGGCTGTCTCAGTTTCAATATTAATCTAGGATGCTCAGGATGCAGAAGTTTCCCCACCTCTGTGTTATACCCATGATCTCTCCCTGACTTACAAAGTTAGGGTTCAGAGAGATGCTCACAGGAATCAATACTTCAGCCTGACTGATCAATGACTGCCTGACTCCCGATTCTTAACAGATTTTCTGCTTTCTCTTGATTTTCACTCATTGTACAAAACACATTGTATCAGTAACAAGAGGCATGAGATCCTCCAACACCAGAATAGTTGTTTTCTTTCTTGCCAATTTTTTTTTTATAGAGTTGGCTCATAGTTTTCCAATCTGTGCTTCAGATATGGTGACCACTTTGGTTTCTGAACAACCCTTGGTTATTTCACTACATCAAGTGCTTGATTTAACCAAGGAGAGATGGTGTGTGTGTACGTGATGGTGAGAGAAAGAGAGGGGGAAGAGGGGAAAGGCAGGGGGAGAAGAAAGAAAGAGATCAAGAGAGACAAAGGAGGGGTAAGTGTGGACAGAAACATGGATACAGGATGATTTATCAATACAGAAAATATTCCTCAAAACTGCTATCATACATTCTGACTCAAAGTGACCTTTTAGGATGTTTCCCCCAAATACACATTTATGAAGGTATAGTAAATATTATTAAGATGTCGAGAAATTGGAAACAGCCAAGTGTCTATGAATAGTAGCTAGATTAAATAAACCAAGGTACACTTATAAAGCAGATTATTATGCATAAAAAAGCCATATGACAGAAGATGACAATGACATATTTGTGATCATTTTTTATGACAGATGCAGTCATGGCCACAGACTCATCCCCAGGTTTAATTTATGACTCAGGTTGCACTGAATAACCAACAAGGCTGAAGATTTTCAGATGCTACTACTGAAGTATCATGGGCTCTGTATAAGGAGTGTACTACAGCATAAGCCCTCATTTTGTTAAAAATGTATGTGTGGACAGACTTAGAGAAGGAAGTTATAGCTGTTGCAGGCGGGAGTGTGGGATGGACACACAGACACTGCTATGTCTAATACGGGTAACCAACAAGGACGGACTGCACAGTGCAGGGAACTCTGCTCAACGTTGTGCGGCAGCCTGGAAGGGAGGGGAGCTGGGGGAGATGCATACGTGTATATGCATGGCTGAATCCCTCTGCTGTCTGCCTGAAACTATCACAACATTGTTAATTGGCTAATATAAGATAAAAAGTTCAAAAAGATTTCAGTTCAGTTCAGTTGCTCAGTCGTTTCCCTCTTTGTGACCCCACGGACTGCAGCATGCCTGGCCTCCTGCTCATCATTCAAAAAACTAAGATCACGGCATCCGGTCCCATCACTTCATGACAAACAGAAGGGGAAACAAAAAGATACGTGTGGAATAAAGGGAAAAACATCTCCACCAAAATGTTCACAGAATGTACTTCTCATTGCTTTAGGAATCCTGTGTCCCTAACTTATCATTTTCTCTTCAACTGTTGATTAAATAGCATAAATAATTAAATTTTTTTTCCATTTATGCTTTCCTGCATTTTTTCCTATTTTCTACAGTTCACGTAATTCTTCTAGTTAGTGAAAACCACAGTATTCTTAAAATAATTAATGTCAATGGCTATAAATAGTTTTAGAAACACTCATCTAACACACAAAAGAAATTTCTTGAATGTAGGTGGGTTTCTTTGCAGCTGTCACCAGACACACAAGTGCAGAGAAACAAACGTGCAAGTCCCTGTAATGATTTTCTGAGAACAGGAGACAAAGCCTCTCAGGACCAAGCACGTTAATCACTAAGTGGCAACTCCATCCAAGGGCTCTGCAGTAATTTTGTCATTATCTGGTTGGTGGGTAGAAGCAGCAAGAAGCTGAGTTTCTACCTGAGTGAACCACATGGGTAACTTACCACATCAGGAGGCTATCAGGGAGAAATAAGATAGGAGTGTGTATGTGCGTCTTTTTGTGTGTGCCCTTGTGTGGTTGATTCAGCAGATAATTCCTAGACCTACAGAACTTGGCCTACAAATGAGGCTAATGTTCAGTAATGGTGAAAGTTGATAAAGATACCTCAAAACCTCCCAAGAGAAGAACAGTAGGCTGGTTAAAAATTTAGCCTTTCTTTTTTTAAATGAAAATAAGAAAACGGAATGTTCCTGTCTAATTTCTCCCTAAAGTTGCATCCAACTTCCATTTTTGTCTGTATTATGGAGCTATGTGCAAAGAAGCTTTTCTCAATGAAGCCTGATCTATTTATCTAACTGCCTGACTACCTCTCTGGAATTCCATATGGAATCTCAGTAACTAAAACCAAGAGTGGGACAAGTATAGTCTTGATCTCCTAACAGAATGAATTTTGATGTATCTGTATAAGAAATATAGTCATTACTGTTATGTCAAGGATATTTCCACATCACCCTGAAAAACAGCTCTGAATGAAAATTCTTCCAGATCTATTTCAATCAAGTAAGAAACATATTAGCACTAGTGACATTGGTAGACAGTTGATTCAAGATGCCACTCTGAGGTCGGGGGTTCAAGAGGGAGTGGACGTATGTATACCTAATGCCAGTACATGTAGATATCTGGCAAAAATAATCACAATACTGTAAACTAACTATTTTCTAATAAAAAAATACATAAAAAAGACACTACTCTGGGAGTATGGAACATTTCCTCCACCACAGTCTTACTTGTCCTATTCACACCTTAATAATATCATAACTTCTGGTAAAGGCAGATCAGAAAGAACATCAATTCAGAATTGGAATTCTAAATACATACAATGTGACTATATGTTGGTCTTAAATTTATTACTAAAAGTACTAGATTAGACTGACAAATATATCCACGTGATTTATTTTCCCCCAGATTTTAGTTCCTAAGAATGATGGCCAAACAGATACTAAAACATCATTCATTTTTCTATTGTGGTAATTATCACCACCTCACAAAAGAAGGTTCCCATACCTTTACAGAGCTTCAGTGACTTGATGAGTTCAGTCTTAGACATACTAACAAGTCAGAATTATGAAGTTTCAGCACTGGACACACAGAAGTTAGAAACAAATTCAGAAACAAACAAACGGGTGGAGAATCAATTGTGAAAGTTTGGATCGCAAACAGAGAAGTAAAGAGAACCCAGAGTGTATACAATACTATAATACTACTGAGAAGAAGTTCCTCACCAGGGCCATTTCTGAGTTGCAGGATGACTCCAGAAGAGCCCCCACCTTCTGTCCCTTTCTTTCCACTCTGTGGCACACGCTTCAGCAAACACTGCTTCAAATGCATTACTGTGGTTCACCCAGATTGTCAAGTTAAGTGCTCCCAGAGATAGTCAGCCAGGTACCAATTAGGAAGTTGGCACCTTCCTGTGTATCCCATATCCTGATAAGAGAGACATCCCCCTTCCTGAAACCCCTGACTGCTATATCACTCAGTGCACCTGGGGAGCTAATGACAACCACCGTAACCACCAGTGAGCTGCTCTGGGGGCCAGGTTACTTACAGGCAATTGAAGATATTTACATTGCCCTCTGCGTCCTCTGACCTTAGTTTACAACTCTACTGTTGTGTGTTTTTTACAATCTGTTTTATTCCTTGACTCATTCTCAGTATTATTCAGAGAGGGATGATTTGATTTGATGCCCTATCTCTTCACGTAGCGCCTCAAACCGGCAGAGAAAAAAAAAATGAAGACACATTTGAGTATAATGTAACCTATCAAGTTCCTTCTCCTTACAGATCAGTCTTCAGAGAAAGTGAAAAGACTCCTGAAAGCAGTAAAAGGGTGGGACCTCTGCAATTTCCTTTAGTTCAACCATCTCAGCAAACTTTTCTTTATGACCAAGCTAATGAGGACATATTATTTACTTTATGCTTCTTCTAATCCCAGTCCAATGCCTAATGCTTTATAGGGTTTATCTTGTTCATGCCTTGCAACATTATGAAGTATTTCTTCTAACAAAGCCCCCCTTTGAAGATGAAGACACTGAAGCACATTTGTCCAAGGTCAGTGGGCTCTTTAGTAGCAGATCTAGGTTTGAATTTCAGGTCTGTCAAAAATCAAACAAATAAAAACAGTGCTTATGACTACTCAGTTATTTTCCTTCCCATGGCCTGTGCTGGGGGTTGTAGACTCAGACGCCTGACAGCTAATTTCTGTCGATGGAGCAGGCTGAGGAGGCACTGCGGCAGCCTGGAGTCTCAGTATGATGCACAGGGGTGCCGCTGGCCCACTCTGCTAGCTGTGGCCATGAAGAGTCTACATGCTTACTGTGGCCAGGGGATCAGAGCTTTCAAGGAAAGATGGAAATATGGATATTATGAAATCATCTGATTTTGGGGCTTCCCTGGTGGTCCAGTGGCTAAGACTCTGAGCTCCCATTGCAGGGGCCCTTTGGGGACTTCCTTGGTGGTCCAGTGGCTAAGACTCTGAGCTCCCATTGCAGGGGCCAAGGTTCAATCCCTGGTCAGGGGACTAGATCCCACGTGCTACAACTAAGACCTGGAGCAGCCAAATGAATGAATAAATAAATAAATATCCATGCCTGAAGAAGCCGAAGGACAGAGGAGCCCGGTGGGCTGCAGTCCACAAGGGCACAAAGAATCGGATACTACTAAGACAACTTAGCACATACCAACACGTCTTTTAAAAAATCATCTGATTTTTAAATGTTGGCAACATATTTAAAATATTTAAACAGTGGGTCAACCCTATACTCACCAAATGAATGCCATCGTTAGGCAGAGTTCAGCTTATGGGCCACTAGTTTCCAATTCCTGTATTTTTCCTTCTTAAAGTTCAAACCTTGACTGGTGTGGTAACAACATTCTGCTTCAAAAACACAAGTTATCTCTGACCCAAGCGTCATGTCTCTTTCCTCCTCGAGCCACTGCGGTCAGGAGCAGAGGGGCTAACTCTCTTTGCCATCTCTGCGCTCGGAGGCAACGTTAAAACTGAGCAGACTTGGAGGAAAGCTGCTTTTCCAGCTGGTGACGGGAATTTGTCTCTCTCCCCTCCCAGCTCTTGTGTCAACATCTCTGGAGTTGCCTCTAGCTTTCTCCTGTGGTTCAGCTACATGCTGGCTTCCTCTGAGTCTAGCTAGATTTTGTGTCTTGGAGGAAAAAAGAAAAAGAAAATGCCTCTGTAAGTTTAAAAAATACAGTTCAGCTTCAACTTTCACAGGCTGTGGTAAATTCCACACTCATTAACCACTTTTTCTCTTTAGCTCGCTGTGGTTAAAACAAATCGCTGTTCTCCAAAGTAGGGAGGTGGAGTTTGGGCAGATGAACCTTAGCATTAGGTAATTTGGAAAAGCGAAAGTGTTCGTCACTCAGTCGTGTCTGACACTTGGTGGCCCCATGGACTATAACCCACCAGGCTTCTCGGTCCATGGGATTCTCCAGGCAAGAATACTGGAGTGGGTTCCATTTCCTTCTCCAGGGGATCTTCCTGACCCAGGGATCAGACCTGGGTCTCCTGCACTGCAAGCAAGTTCTTTCCATCTGAGCCACCAGGGAAGCTAAGCCCTTTAATTAACTAACTAATTTGTTTATTGGAGTATAGTTGCTTTACAATGTTGTGCTAGTTTCAGGTGACAGCAAAGTGAATCAGCTATGCATATACATATATCCACTCTTTTTTTAGATTACCTTTCCATTTAGGTCACCACAGAGCACTGAGTAGAGTTCCCTGTGCTATACAGTAGGTTCTCATTAATTATCCATTTGATGCATAGTATCAAGTCCTTTAAAATCTGTGGTGAAGGATTTTCTTGAAAGACAGTCCTTTGCTTTACAACGAGATGCCCTGCAATAACAGAAGCAAGTCTGTCTGCTCTGGGGTTTAAGCTCCCACAAACCATGGCATTCATTCATTCTCCCGAGTTTCTCCCTGAGACCTTAGCATCAGGAAATCCATCTCGCTTATTGTACCCCTAGCACTTGGCAAAAACATTAATGTTTGCTGAATAAATGAACAAAATGAGAGAAGGACTCAGGACCAAGACAACATCTCTGCCGTGATTTATTCATTCAGATATGTTGCCATGAGTTCAGGTCCCCAAGGAGCAGGCTTGAGGAACAAAAGGTAGCCACGGTTCAGATCACTAGGAGAGTTTTGTTTTGCTGTGTAGGGTGAAAGCTGAGGGCAACAGCTGATTTTCTCAGGACAAAGGAAGGGAAAGAGAATTTCAGAGGGGATATGAGGGTGAAGAGGAAGGAAAAAATACCTGAAACTTGGGGGCAAGTGGGTAAGTCACGAGAGAGAGGAAAGAGGCAGTGGGCTGTGCGATGCAACCCTCCCCCAAGTCTCGCCATAAAACTTTCAGTAAAACAGTCACTGTCATCAGTGATTTTGGAGTCAAGTAACTGTGTGTATTATAAGCATACCTAGCACACGTGCTCAATGTGGAAAACAAATATAAATACAACAAAGTCCCTTCCTTAAGGAGCAAACAGACCAGGGTAAAACAGCCATAAGAAACTGTCCAAAGATACAAAACACTAATGATTTATGCAAAGACACTGACTGTGCATTTACTGTGTGTGCCAGGCATGTGCTGGGGCCTGTTAATGTGGCAGCAAAGGAGACAATCAAGTTCTCCTGCCCACAGGAGAAAGAGGCAATAAACCTAAGGGATGGGGCAATATCAGTAACGAGGGCTTTAAATGTTATCATATAAAAACGATATAATGATAGATGAGATTCAACATTAACTATGTGGTCAGGATTGGTCTTGATGAATGAGGGGTGACAACTGAGCTGAGACCAGAAGGATGGGAAGTCACTATAAGGAGATTTGTGGATAAGCTTTCTAAGAAGAGGGAAGAGCTGCATACAAATGGACCAAAGTAAGTGAGGTACTAGGCAAGTGATGGGGAGGAGAGTATAGAAGATGATCAGAGAGGTAGGCAGGGACCAGATTACCAGACAAAGTTACTAGGTCTGCAAGGATAATGGATGGACTTGCCAAGACTTGACTGAAAGACGCAAAAGTAAAATGTAATCACAACACAAGGGCCTTGGCATGCACCATCTCTAGGGGATGTTCTCAAAAACACTGGCCCTCCAGGGGGCAGGAAATAATGTAGTCTAGTTAATTGCCTTTGGGGACTGCTCTGTGTATGAATGTAAAACTAGGGATTATCCAGCCCTAGATGCAAATGAAAAGGGCACAGTGGGTCACTGGTTTTCCAGAAGACTCACCTCACTCGAGGTAGAAGTGAGAATGCCAATTACCCTCATTTCTGTGGAAAGAAACCAGGAGAGGAGAAACACCCAGAGAATTGTGCTTTGGATTGGCTTGCAAATCATAACTGCCACCCCAAAATAAAGAGAACAGAAAAAAAAAAAGCCCCTTTACTCTTGGGACCTTAAGTGATTAGAAAGAGTTGTTATTTGGCTGATTTTCACACTTCATTAGCATATGCATAATTTAACAAGGGAACATGCTGGGGCCTGGCACGGGTGAGCGTGGCTCTCCATACCCATGGACTAGAATCTGGGGCAGCAGCACTGGGAGGGCTTAATTACGCTAGCAAGGCAGCAGAGATCAGCGTGCAAAGGGGGATGAGCACGCGATGTGCAACAAGCACGGAAAGACTCCCAATGTTTGTTTTCACTCACGTGTACCTCTGCACTGAGCCCTGCCCGAATATTCCCCCCAACAACACCTTGGATCAGACAGCCACGCTTTCTTCTCCAAAGATGTGGCCAATGCCCAAAAGAATAAAGGACTAGGTTATGACTGTTCACAGCATATTGCACTTGGCACTGAAGAGAAGCAGGATGTAGAATATTGCTTTAGGGCTGAATAAAATGGACACTAGGAGAAGGGTCAGGACTTCAAATTTTAATCCTCAATTTCCTGATTAGATCCACAAGCAGAGCAGCAAAGGGAAAAATAACTTTGGAGTGAAATTGCATAGGCCTTTTTGAAAAGAAGTGGCAGGGAATTCTACAATTTTCACGCCATATCTCACATTATCACCACCGCACTTAATGTCATATAACATTAAAATTATGTCCATATCAATATATCTTGGTTCATTGGTCTATACTGAGATGATTTACAGGTCTTTCTCTGTTTCTGGTGCCTTTTCAGCATCAATTCTCCTCTCCTCTCTTAAGAAAATACTAATTTTCCTTTATCTCACTCTAAGCTGCTGTGTGTGGTGTTTGTGTATCTTTAAAGCCTGAACTGAGCTAATTGGCATAATCTGTCCCCTTGATAATGAGTGGTTCGGGCCTACAAATACAGATATAATCCAACTTGAACCAATGAGGGTTAGGTCCAGACTTCTGTTGCTACACTGAGAAGATTCCAACATATTACTTTCCCTTCCTTGACGCCAACCCCTCATAGCTCTCCAAACATGTCAAACATTTTCATACCTCTGTGCTTTTGCAGATGCTATTCCACTTCTTGAATGAATGAGGAAATCCATCAGTTCTTCCATATGTTATTTTGGCTTGAATCCCCCAAACCTTATGCTATCATATTTTACTTAATAAGCATGCACTCACTATACCATACCATTGGCTGTTTCTGTTAGGGGAAGCACACTGACTGAAACCGCCCACCCTGGCCAGGCACCATAGTTACCATTTGCATGAGTTGTTTTACAACAGGAGGTCCTGCTAAGGAACACGGAACTATAAGCCACCACCAACCGGAGGAGTTCGGGAAAGGTCAAAAGGAGACACCACATGTCCGACCACCTCCCAGAATCTTTCTCTCTGGCATCCATCTTGGCTAAACAAGGTGTGCACCACCAGGAAGGACTCTGAGTCAGAATGATTGGCTAAGGATAACCCGGAAACTAATCCTATCACCATAAAACCCGAGACTGCAAGCCATGTGGCAGAGCTGTTCTCCTGGGTTCCCTTACCCTATTGCTCTCCACCCGGGTGCCCTTTCCCAATAAAACCTCCTGCTTTGTCAGCACATGTGTCTCCTTGGACAATTCATTTCTGAGTGTTAGACAAGAGCCCAGTTTCGAGCCCTGGAAGGGGTCCCCCTTCCTGCAACATTTCCACAACAACCATTCTCTCCTTCTTCTGTTAACAATCAGTTCTTTTCCTTTCTTGTGCTCATGTAGCATGAGCGTTAGGCCCTATTTGGCTTACGTCCATTAGGTATTCCATCTCACTGAGTACAGGGAATAGACAGAGGGATGGTGGTACAGAATCCAAACAGACCTAATGATATGTAAGGAGATATTTCCTAAGGATTTAAGGTGATGTGAAGCCTTGCACTCTGACAGCCAATTTTCTACCACAAATGGAGAGCCTAGAACCGCTGCTGGGTCTACACAAAAAGCAGAGCAGAGAGATTAGCAATGGGGACATAGCTGAGCTCTGGATCAAGCCTTACCTGAAGCTATTTTTTTTTAAACTTCTAAATTTGTATGTGCCAAAATCTTGATTAAGCAAAATTTCAGAAGGATTTTTTCAGCCCTTCAACCAAAAAATTTCTGACCAATAGAGTGACAAAAAATGTCAAACAGCTCGAGAGCTAATATAGAAATCTGTGAGAAGCTAAATTACACTCTAAGTCAACTCCAAATTGCTCATGTATTCATCCACTAAAGAGATATCTGAACACTTATTATATGCCAGGTACTGTTAAAGGACATTGGAGGTTATAGCAATGAACAACAATTTTTTTTTTTTGAGCACAGATTTTAGTGTGGGAGGATATATAATAAATAATAACAATGATAACATGATAAAGTATATTGTATATTAGAAGATTGTTATGAGAAAAAAATAGGATCGGTTAAGGCAGATCAGAAAAGCCAAAGGTGGAAGGGGATTTCAACTTCAAATAATTAGTCAATAGAGAAACAAACAAAAAAAAATATATATATATATGAAAGAAGGCTGAGAACCAAAGAATAGATGCTTTTGAACTGCAGTGCTGGAGAAGACTCTTGAGAGTCTCCTGGACAGCAAAGAGATCAAACCAGTCAATCCTAAAGGAAATCAATCTTGAATATTCATTGGAAGGACTGATGTTGAAGCTGAAGCTCCAATACTTTGGCCGCCTGATACAAAGAGCTGACTCACCGGAAAAGACTCTGATGTTGGAAAAGATTGAGGGCAGGAGGAGATGGGGACAACAGAGGATAAGATGGTAGGATGGCATTGTTGACTCAGTGGATAATGAGCAAATTCCAAGAGATAGTAAAGGACAGAGAAGCCTGATGTGCTGCACTCCATGGGGTCCCAGAGAATTGGACATGACTGAGTGACTGAACAACAAGTCAATATAGGCTTCAATGAAAGGACAATACTTGAATCAAGACTTGAGGAAGTGAAGACATTGGCTGTGCAGATATCAGGGAGAAGAGCAGTCCAGGCAGAAAAAACAGCAAGAGCTAGGGCCCTGGGGACTGGTGAATCCAAGTAGCAGCAAGAAGGCTGTGGAGCAGGGAGAAAGCGAGTGAACTCAGAGAGGAAACTGAAATCCCATCATAAGGACCCTTTCTCACTGAATAAGATGGAGAGTAACTGAAAATTTTGAACAGAGGAGTGACATGATCAAACCTAAATTCTTACAAGAATCAGTCTGGCTACTGTATAGAAAAGAGATTTGGGGCTCAGAGGAAAAGGTGGAAGCAAGGTATTGTTGCAATGATGCCTGTGAGATAGCAGCTTGGATCAGTAGGGTAGCAGGAGAAGTGGTGAAAAAGAGATTTGGTTTTGAATAGATTTGAAAAAGCTAATAGGATTTCCTGATGCATTACATGTGGGATGTGAGTCAATGATGACCCCCAGGTTTCTGGTTTGAGAAACTTACAATACAGCTGCTATCAACAGAGAAAGCTGCAGGTAGAAAAAGATTGTTCAGGAAATGATCAGCATCTCACAGTTT
Organism: Okapia johnstoni; assembly: GCA_024291935.2. Classification (NCBI taxonomy): domain Eukaryota; kingdom Metazoa; phylum Chordata; class Mammalia; order Artiodactyla; family Giraffidae; genus Okapia; species Okapia johnstoni. The sequence continues at coordinate 50,093,816 of CM044316.1, forward strand.
GAAGTCTGCAATGTTTTACTGACCATGAAAGCAGGTGTTCTTTGGAGACCTGAAGAAGCTGGATATGTAAGTCTGGAGTTCAGGAGAGAGGAATGAACTAAAGACCTGAACTTGGGAGTAGTCAGCATTTAAACAGTGTTTCAAGTCACAAAGTGAAATGAAATAATGAAGAGAGTAATTGTAGATGAGAGGAGAGGATTTAAGGTCTTAATTCATTAAATTAATCCACTCATTTAATACCCATGATAACCTTATAAATTCAGTAATTATTACTCTCATTTTATAGGAAATGAGGAAATCAAAGCTTAAAGGAGTTAAGATCACACAGCCACTTGGCCAAGAACACACTGTGTATAAACACGTATGCTGTCAAGCTGGGACTGAAACCCAGGAAGCCCAGCTCCAGAGTCTGTGCTCCTAACTATTACTCAGTATTGCCACCTGTTCCCAAATGGAATTGTTTAATTGACTGATAGATGTTTAGGATTAGTGATAAAAACAGTGTACAGGACCTAAGAATGGCCAACTAAGCTAAAATAATTTGGTTTTCTTCCCCTGGAGCTATACTGGGCTACAAACACAGTGCCAAGACCAAAGGCAAGAGCTGAAGTTATTATATCCAAACACAGGAAAATCTGTTCAGCGGTCCCCATACTTAGTATATATCAGTTTCACTTGGATCCTGCTAAAAGATGCAGGTTTCTAGATGACCATCCTAGATGCTGATTTAATAGATACTGAACAGAGCTTGGGAATAGCATTTTGATACGTGTCTCAGGAAATTCTCAACACCTACTTAAGAGGCACTACCCTAGGAAATCTACTTTGGCTTACCTCTGTCCTTTAGCTTCCCCTCAAAAGGACCATTAGAATTGGACTTTAATTCAACTTAGCTCCACAAATGGGACTGAGACAAAAGGACGATATCTGTATATAGCTAATGACCACAGCTTAGCTTAGAGAAACAATTTGATATTCTTCATAAAAATTGTTAGTCTTCTTTTGCTAACTAGCAAGCAACTCCTAGTTGTTGTTGTTTAGTCGCTCAGTCGTATATGACTCTTTGCAAACCCACGGACTGTAGCCCGCCAGGCTCCTCTGTCCATGGCATTTCCCAGGCAAGAATACTGGAGTGGGTTGCCATTTCCTTCTCCAGGGGATCTTCCCAACCCAGAGATCAAACCTGAATCTCCTGCACTGGCAGGCAGTTTCTTTACCACTGAGCCCTGGGAAGCCCAAAGCAACTCCTTACTTGAACTAAAATTAATCTTACTCTTTATTTATTTGTATTAGTAAATAAAATTGGTGCTTGAACTTTGCACAGCAAATGGTGGATTTTTACTAAATGCTCATTGAGAAGAGAAGGTAAGTGAGGAATGTACGTCCTACACTTGTCACTAGAGACCCAGGTTTAGTTGGATGCCTTCGCCCAGTGACAGTCGCAATCGAAGTGTAAAGCATTTAAGTTAAGCTAATAAGTGACTATCCTTTATTTTCAAAATGCCAAAGCAGAGCTATAAGCAGAGTGGGTTAATGTGAACGTCCACTTCCTTTTTAGTTTTCATTAAATAGACAAGCACAGTGCTTCTCAGAAATGTACGTAATTCCAATAACTCAGCAGTTGAGTAAGCCCAGAAAAACATGAGGAAAATAGCTAATATTTGTTCCCAATTTGGTCAGACTCTAAAGGTAATTGCACAAATGATTTCCTCCAATACCAAATGCCATTGCCAAATGTTTGCACATCATATTGCTTTCTGTTTCTACGTAAGGTTTGGAAAACAGTCCTTACAAATTGTCTCTATTTTAGGGATGTGAATAATCACCATATTAATATAGTGGAGTTTAATTTTCAGATTTTTTTCAGAGCCACTGACTCATCCAATTTATTAGTTTCATTGGGAGGCTATGAAATGGATTTGAACTAATTTCTAAAGCAGGAAAATCAAGACAAGTGATAGTAATTTCTGCCTCTATCTCCCCCCCATATTTTTGTATAAATGAAAACATGGAGGCAAGACGGAATAATTTCTCATTTCTATCCAACTGTCCATCAACAATTCAATCTTTTAATTAAATATTAAATATGTGTATACCAGTATAGTATAGTGATGAAGATCATGGACTCTTAGTTGCATGGCCTTGAGTATTGATAAGAAACTGATTTATTCTTCATCCATATATGTGGCTAGGCAAAGTATCTACAAGGATTCTTAGGAAGATTAGATGGGACAGCATACATAAGCTTCCTAGTGTAGCAGTGTCTGGCACAGCATAAATGCTCTGCCATCATTAGTGATTATCATCTTTTATCAACACACATGCTCTGGGCATAAACATGCACACAGGCCCTACTTGCGGCCACTCTGCATTTCAGAATTGCGCGCAGCTGCCCGGTTCCTGCCTAATCAGCATTTCTGCTTCACCTCTCTCACTGTAGCCATTCCCTCGGTGAATTTTGCTGCTGACTCAAATGGTGCTACACCATGGGATGAGAACACTCACGTGAGAGTGGCACCGCAGTGATCTGACATCTGAGGAGGATTTCAAAATGCAGTGGCATCATCTTACTGAGAAGTGGAAAAAAAGGGGGCATCTTCGTGATAAGTCCACATGTACTAGTTAAAGGGGGGCATTCAGGTGATCTGTTCCCATGCTTCCAAGTCTATATACATAACTGCCCGACAGTCAAGTGATTATAAAAGTATGGAGTGAGCGGAACTTGAAACTACCCACCTGCCTTCACCATAGGCAATGCAATTTTTATTAAGGAATAGGTATGGGTGATGAGGAGACAGAAAGCCACTTCCCTGGCATCTGATTGCCTTGGTAGCTGCAAATGGCAGATAGTTCTTTATCTTTCCATTTACACTTCTGGAGGGCTCCCTATGTGCCAAACACGAGCAGGGGAAAACAAGAAAATAAGACAAGATCCCTGAAGTCAAAGCGACAATAACCCATGGGAGACACTATTTCTCTAACAAAGGAGCAGCAAAGGACCTAACCCATAGCCGATGTTTAATTAAGATTTGCTGAAGAATGAGTAAGTATACAATTTGGTCAGTCCCATATACAAACAAGGGTAGAAAATAAAACGGACCAAATTTAGCAATCGCCCATTGGTGGCTACCGTTGCCAGAAGGCATTCTTTGTCTACATCTGGCCAGAAAGCCCAAGCTTTGACTCAGACCACTGAATCTTGGTAAGTCCATATACCTGTGCTTACTGCCATTATTCAAGGTCCACTCTGGTCTCCTGAGGAGAAGACAGTGACTTGAAACGGAACCACTGGCAAGGGGAAGAATCAGTCTGATGTCACCAGTGCACGATTCCCGTACTGGAGGAAATCCCCCTTTCACAGTGGAAGTAGGAAATCAGCTCAACTCTTCTGAAAATTTTGGGAGTTGATGTATTGTTAGCTCTTGACATCCTTGCTGTGTCCTGACAGCACGGGGATGATCCACCATGATGATGCAATAACAAGCACTGTCCCATTGCATTCAACAGAATAAAGGGCTCTGATGTACACCCCCATGGGCTCTCGTTCGTAATGTGAACACAATCATGCTTTAAAGGCTTTCAGGATGCTTAGGAACTTGATGCACCATCTGTGGATTCTTGTCATCACATAAAGCAAATAATTGCTTTTTAAAATATCCATGCCACTATTACTAATTTTTTCATTTCCACAAGCTACCCCACCAACCACCTCTGGGTATTTACACAGTTGATTTAATTATGCTGTAGCTTTGTGTGTACTGAACATTATATAGGGGGGATCCATGCATACTGAACTTGCTGTCCTGATGTTTAAAATCAGCCCTCTTTGCTTTGTTTCTTTTCTCTATTTTTAGCAGGAGGACAATAACCCCTGTCTTTCTGGCCCCTGGAGGGATTAACATTCATAAGAGCTGTAAAGCTGAAAGATGCTGCCTCCGTGCTGAGTATGATATAACAAGATATATTTGTAACCACGTGCTGAAAGAGAACTGTCTGCCGGGCATCTCCTACTACCAGCCTGTTCCTGTCGTCAAATGGTATTTATCGAACACGCAGCAACTGTCTTGTGAGCTCTAAATTAACGGGGGGACTCCTGAGAACCTAATTTTAACACATTATCCCCCTCTTTGTTATCTGTATTTGTTTGCTGCAAAGCCTGACACTTTAATTGGCACTGCAGACTCCAATGCACAACTGCAATTTTCCTTTTGAAAGTTTAGAGTGCTGCTGCCTGAAGACGCCTGGGTTGGGCTACTGGAGCTCACAGGTTGGTAGGGAACCGTGCGGCCACAGGTGCCCGGAAATGCCATGGGTGTGGAAGAAACCCGGAGCCCGTCTCAGGGCGGCTGCGAAAGGGACGCACGTGCCATTAATCTTCTTTCAGAGTCACCCTTCATACCCACTCCCTTCCTGACAGGCATTTGTCTTATACATCGTTTCCTTCTCAGGAGCTTTCTGTTTTAACCCCCTGTGTCTTCAGGGGCTTGCCAAGTCTGATTTTGATCCTCTAATTGCCTTTTACCCTTCAATCCTTTTTTGATTCCCCAGAATGAAAATTGGCCCATGCCTTGCCTATGTTATCCCAACTTTTTCCACTCTGTCACCTCATTTTGCTTGTTTTTCTTCTTCCAGTGAGACTTAACCTCCCTTTTCCCCAACATGTCATGGGAGAGATTTGTCAAGTCTCTCAAACCCTGGCTTCCCTGACCTTCCCCGATGAAGTGCTTCCCAGGGGTAATTTATTTCTCTGATCCTCACGTTCCACAATCCTTGGTTTGGATCTTTCCTATAAAACATTCTATGCTGATTCATATCCATGAGTTTCTTATTGATAAAGATATGCCAGAGAATGGACTACCCTGGTACAGAGGACAAGAATCCGCTTACCAATGCAGGGGACATGGGTTTGATCCCTGATCTGGGAAGATCCCACATGCAAAGGGGCAACTGAGCCCATTCACCACAACTACTGAGCCTACACCCTAGAGCCCACATGCTGCAACTACTGAAGCCGTGCATCTAGTGGCCACCGCAGTGAGAAGCCCACACAACACAACTAGAGAAGAGCCCCAGCTCGCCGCAGATAGAGAAAGCCTGTGGGCAGCAAAGAAGACCCAGTGCAATCAAAATAAATAAATGAATAAAAATTATACATATAAAACATACGCCAGAGGATCCATGTTCACATGCCATACAACACTCTGCAGAGTACTGAGCAGGGAGCAGGTGCTCAGGAAATATTCTGGGACAAATGGATGCCTTGTGGCTCAGCCAGAAAAGAATCTGCCTGCAATGTGGGAGACCTGGGTTTGATCCCTGGGTTAGGAAGATCCCCTGAAGAAGGGAAAGGCTACCCACTCCAGTATTCTTGCCTGGGAAATCCCATGGACTGTATACTCCACGCATGGGGTCGCAAAGAGTCTGACACGGACTGAACAACTTTCCCTTTTTAAATTGTATCAGTATTGAAAAGCAAAGTCCTACTGATGTTAAAATCAACACCTAGCACAGCTAATCATGTGTAAGTCCTAAGAAAAAATACAAAAAGTAACAGCAATTAGGAACTAAGATTCACTGAGCACTTACCAATGTGTCAGACACGTGGCTAGGTGCTTTGCACGTGGCTAGGTGCTTTGCTGGGGTTTCCTCTTAGAACCCTTCCCATAACTTTATGAGGAAGGCATTGATATTATAGATGGGGAAATGCAGCTTTGAGAGTTCACTTTCTCTGGGGCAGACAGCTAGCTAACAACTGGCCAATCCGGGATTCAGGTTCAGGTCTGTCTGACTCCAGATTTTGCTCTCTTTTCCACTTTATTGTATTGTCTTATCTTTTTCCTTGTGGGCACATTTAGAAAGATCTATTAGGGTGAAAACCAGAGTGATTCTGCCTGAGACTTTATAAAACCTCGTATAGAAAAGGATAGGTGATGGACACACTGAACACTCAGAGGTGACTTTTCGATTTCTGTAGGGAATGTCTGCTGATTTCTATTCCATGGCAGATGGAAAAAAAGCCAAGGCTAAAGACAGTTTATCTAACTCTTCCAGTTCTTAGGTAGAATAAAATTTCTTCACTTAACAAGGAGGGGGCCAACCTAGATTCTCATATCAAATCTTGTTACTTGGCAATGACCATACTTTTCCTGGTCTTTGTCTTAGAGGTGACTTGCACCAGGCTAATTTAAATATGAACACAGTGAAAATTTCAACCCAGGGAGAGTTTGAGAGAATGAGAGATTGGGGTGGTGGTGGTGGGGAGCTCTATTTACTTGCTAAATGCCAGTACTGCAAGAGTCCAAGGTCAATAAAAGAAGTGTGAAACCAATTAGGGTTTCTCGCCTTCTGGCTGCTTAAGGCTAGGCATATTGCATACCCGAAATACATGATTTTGCAAGGGAGCATTTCTGGGCTACAGTCATGCTGCAGAATGGCATGCTGCCAACCTAGTCTGGGACAACACATGTCTACTTTTTAGTCTTGGGTTAAGAGTGCTGTAACCCAAAAGAACAGAGGGGAACAAAAGAGATACAGCAAGAATGGGAATGAAGCATGAATCACAGATAGAGGAGATCACCATCAAAAGCTTAAAAAAAAAATCTGCCAAAGCTCTATAGCTCTCTGCTAATGACTATCACTGTAATTTCTGCATATTTTAACAGATGTTCTGTTTATAAAACTGCAAACGGATTTAGAGGTTATGAATAAAGCCAGGAGGCCCTGGAGATGTTTCTTTGTATGATTAACTGACCACAGGCCATTTGTTTTACAACAAAGATGCTCAATGATCCATGGTCCATGATTTATACCAGCCTATGTATACTAATGACTGATGTCTCCATGGTACTTCTCATTAGCAGTTGAAGAGGGATTGGAGGAAAACAGATTATGGGAATAGCTCCCCATTGCTCAACATGCTAGTTCATTAGTGGGTGTGGAATCGATCCGAAAGAAAACTAAGATAATCATAAGCTGAAATTTGAATTATAAATTATAACAATTAAGGAATTCAGTTCAAGGATGAAAGAAAGAATATAGCTTTTCATAACCTTAGCTGTACACACCTTCGTGAACTGGGAATGAGAGGAAGTTTTGTATATTCTGAATAAGAGATAAATTACGTGAAAATTTCACTAACAATAAACATAATAATAGTGCTGACTTTATTATTTAACTATGCATCAGCATTCTACTAGGTGATTTACATAAACCATCTCACTTTACAACTATATATTATAAGGAGCCCCACAAACCAAAACCAGGAAAATATCAAGGTTGAGGGCATCCCTAGCTACTGGCTACCTTTTTCCTTTCTCAAGGTTCCTCTCCTCTGTGTTCTCTCCACCAAATGAATTTCTTTACTTACTCCTATTCACTGCTGTCTTGTTACTTCAAAACCCCAACTTGACCTCATGGTTTCATTTCCTCTTAAACTTTCAAAGTTAAATACGCTGGTGGTATATTTTGGTCTAAATTCCCAAAAGAAGGGATCTGATAACCTCAACATTTCTTTCTTTCTTTATTTTTGCTATTAGGCCACATCAGAAGGCATAGCCAGCCTACCGACTGGTTGCTGTGTTGTCAGTCTTTCTCTTCTAGCCCAATCAGCTGTGGTTGGACAAGCTGTAGATGACACAGGGCAACTAATAGAGCCCCTCTATTAACTCTTGGAGTAGAGATTGGCAAAGGGTCATCAGATGGTGGGGAAACGCATGGGCCGTGGAGTTAGGCTGTCTGCCTCTGCCTCTTATTAGCTTCAGGATTTCAGGTATTTATGTCCCAAACCTGAGATTCAGTCACTCATCCATAAAATGGGAATATTATAATTACCTATTTCATAAGGTTGTTATGAAAATGAAAGGGATGTACAGGTGCTTGGCACAGTGCTTGGTCCACATTTTATCAATGCTAGCTAATCGCATAATACTATTAATATATTTTACAAATAGCAAAGTATAATTGCAATAATAACTTCTCCATGGTAAGCCCATATTTGAAGATTAGTGAGAGCTTCAAGGGGCACCCACTTAAACACACTGGAGTGTGAGAGTGGAGCAGTTCAGTGTGTTTATCATTCAAATTAACTGGGTACTTTTGATTTTATTGTACACAGACAAAAGCTAGTCCTCAACTCATTCATGGAGAAGGCAATGGCACCCCACTCCAGTACTCTTGCCTGGAAAATCCCATGGATGGAGGAGCCTGGTAGGCTGCAGTCCATGGGGTCGCTAAGAGTTGGACACGACTGAGCGACTTCACTTTCACGTTTCACTTTCATGCATTGGAGAAGGAAGTGGCAACCCACTCCAGTGTTCTTGCCTGGAGAATCCCAGGGACAAGGGAGCCTGGTGGGCTGCCGTCTATGGGGTCGCACAGAGTCGGACACGACTGGAGCGACTTAGCAGCAGCAGCCACTCATTCTAAATGATGAGATGCTTTGTCTAACAGAGGCCAGGGGTTGGGGGTGGGGTGCTCCCAGACCTTCCCAAATGACACTCACAAAATGCCTAGTGGTTCTTGGGGCTTATAGAGTAACATCTGGCTCCAGGAACTCACCCCAAATTTCTCATCCCCAGTCTCATGCTCTTTTTTCAGTCCTATTGAGAGTCCCACCTCCCTAAACTGCTCTCTCTAGAATGTACCAGATCCTTCTGTTTGAAGTGTCTAGGTCAGCACCTAACATCTGGCAAAGCTACTTCCAAAGTTGTTGGATAATTAAATTCTACCCAAGAACTCAACAGGGGGTGGTGGCAAATGAGTACCTGAGGGCACTGCCTGGCTCTCCAAGTTTCATTTGAGTGCAAATTATCACTATCTGTGTGTATTCGTGAGCACAAAAGAATTAGTAAGTACTCCTGGAATATCATCTCTCTCTCGGTCCATCTGCTGCCAAAGTTCACATTAAGTACCAAATTCAAGGGAGAATAATGAGTTATGTGAAAATGAACTTGCGTTTGGAATTTCAATATTCCCAGGTGAAGCAAATAGGCACATATGAACCTGATCGGAAAAATCCCAAGCTTTGGGACCTGAACATATGGTCTGAGTTATTTAGCCAGATAAGACGTGGGATTTCCCACAAGTAGGGTTTTGTTGGCAGCTTGGTAAACAATTGTCCCTCAGCTTGGACGCTCCAAATAATGGCAGGGGTGGGACAAGGATGGATCAAGGTATTTCTGCAAAGGACATTTTCATAAAAAAAAGACACCAAGTCTTCAAGCTATGCCCCAAGGCTCAGCACTATAACTTGAGTTATGCAAGTGCTTTGAACCCAAAGGACTTCTGGGGAACTGGAAGGAGTCCAATATGACTATTAGAATTAAGCCTCAGATAAATTTACTCCTGTCCTCACAACCAACATTAATAAGATGCTCCAGGAGCTAAAACCAGAACCATAAGGAATGTTTATGCCATAGAAGGGCGGATACACAGAGCAGGAATGAATCTAGCTTATTGCTCCCTTTGTATGATCCAGAGGTTTACCCCATAGAACACATGCCCAACACTGTCAATTCCTCTAAATGTTTTACAGCTATTATTACTTAGCCTGAGTTAGAGCATTTTTAAAGTATTTATTAGCAGACCAAATCCCCAGGCAATTTGTGATGCCAAATTTTCCTACATTGTGTATTTGTCAGTGCTGTGTACAACCCACCATTAGAACAATGCAAACCCAAGCAAAAGCCTTGTGCAGGAGAATGTTCCAAGACAGGGCTGGCTTTTTATCAGCCCCATTTGTTAACTTTAGCACAACTGAGACACTTTAAAAGATAAAGGTCATTAATATTTCAACACATCATTAAATTTAAATTCAGAACTGAGAACACTTATAAGTGAGAATCCAACCAGTTTTAATTAGGCATTTAATAAAAATTCTCTATGTGAAGAGAAATATTCACTTAATAGTGAGGGAAGAAAACCACAATAGAATAAATGTTTGAAAAATGTTATATTCTAGGTAAGTCATACAACTTGAGTCATCATGAACAGATCTAGCAAATTAACTTTCTCAAAACCCTGGGATATGTATAGCTCCTGAAAACAAAAGGAAGGCTTAGCCTTGTCAGCCTGGGGTCGTGGTAAGGAATATGAATGCCCATGTCTGGCACCCCTGTGTTGAAGCCTGCTACTTATAAACTATGCGATTTTTGGTTCAATACATATTTTTGTCAAGTGAATGATGAATCTTTCTTAGAATGAATGAATGTTGCTTGGTAAGATAAGATCAGGTTCTGTTTAGAGAAGCAGCAAGAAGTCCCTTAGAGAGATTGGGATACAGGTAGGGCAGAGATTGGAGACTTTCTGAAACTGATTACATACTGAATAGTAAACTCTTCAAACTGGAAGAAAAGGGGGCCAATAGAGTGATGGCAAAGTGTGGGCTTATGGCCTTGACAACAAACAAAAGCTGCTTGCTTGAGGAAAAGCATACTGTTCAGTGGTGCACACTCCGTGCTGGGCTCTGGAGAAGAAATGAGGCTGAGGAGGAACGAGGGAGGGAGCCTAGTGGGGGCTTTGCAACTAGAAGTGAAAGGAGTTCTAACGTTAATTCGAAGAGGGGGCAACTTCTCCAGCTCCAAGAGTTGCTTTGGCCTTCAGGATAAACCTAGTGGGGTCCCAAGATGGTCACATAAACAACAGCAATCCTCTTCCCTTAAGCCGTGGGGGTCGGATGTTATGGGCTGGGACGAGATTAACTTTATTGCAAGGAGAGGGATTTAATTGCAGAGAGTGATTAGCCAAATGATTAGATCAATAGAATGCAGGTCAAACTGTGCTCAGAAAGATCCACAGCTCTTATTACATGGAAGGTTAAAGACCGGGAAACCATGTGGGGACTCTGAGTTATTTGAGCATGAGGTCACCTGGAGACTTTCCTACAAGCTGCAGATGTACGCTCTACCCAGCAAAGATGGCATGCTGACTCAAGGAACATTTGCCCCCCCACCCCTGGAACTGGAGAAAGCCAACGGAACAGCTGGGACACTTGAGTGCTGATTTTTAAAGAGGGAAAAGAATCTTGCCTCATCTAGCTCTTCATTCTCTAATTGCAGTAAAAATCAATGGTTTTGAAAATGGAAAGCAGATCTTTCCCCTTTATCCATGAAGATACTGGGACAGAAGATGGAGTGGTGACATTATCTAATATACTTGTTTTTGCATGAGTTGAAGCCATCCTATTCTATCAGATCTGTATTGGTATTAACCTTTAGAAAGAATTCATTGATAGCAATGGAACATGATAAGTCAGATATGTCTAAACAATGCCTCAGCCAAAAAATGGATTGGTTTGAAAGTGGTATTTTATTTAAGGATACCTTACTGTTTTCACAAAGCATCCCAACAAATTGAGATTATGCCTGAGGGGATGTGTCTCAGGGATATTTGCCAGCTCACCCAAGTTGGGACCCCAAAATACATGGCTCCATTTGTGACCCAGACCTGATAGGCAGAGGCCACAAATCCACTTAACTATCAACAGCTCAACATATCTGAATTTCTAGTTCTTGACATTTATCTCTTAGAATCCAAATCATATGACGGCAAAGACCTAGAAAACTGACCTTACCATGGGCGCTGAAGCAGATAAAGAGATAATAGGGAGATAAAGGCCAAATCTTGCAGAATTCTCTAGGAGAACAGCAGGTGCCACTTCACTCATCCTAACAACACAAGTGTGAAATGAGGTGGATGATAATGTGAACTGTGTATGCCATCGGACATATGGGAAAGCAGGGAGGCAAGTGGGCGTGTGTATGCCTGGGCTGCGGGTACACACACACCCACACGCCTTTATCTAAGGTCACTCAGAGTCAGTAACAATGATAATAACTGTTCTAAGTTGCAATCTCTCTCATCCAGGTGTGTTAAGAAACTGTGCATTCCTGCCCACCAAGGAAACATTTTCTCTTTGGTGCTGACACTTTGGTGCTTTGTCTCCACCTTTCCCACTCAGAGCTGCCATTCATTGCAGGCTCCCTTGGGATAAAATCTATGAGTCCTGGAAATGGCTTGTGTACAAGCTTTAGACACACCACTCCTGCTCACGTGGTGCTAACTGCTCTAGAATCCTGTGTTTGTGATGAAGAAAAGAGAAAGAAGAGACTTGACCCTTTCTACTCCTTCATTTTTGCTGTGTCCTAAATGCCTCTTCATACTATCCATGGGGTTCTCCAGGCAAGAATACTGGAGTGGGTTGCCATTTCCTTCTCCAGGATCCTGATGCTGGGAAAGATTGAAGGAAAAAGCAGAAGAAGGTGGCAGAGGATGAGACGGTTACAGGGTATCACCGACTCAGTGGACATGAATCTGAGCAAACTCCGGGAGATAGTGGGGGAGAGGCAAGCCTGGCGTGCTGTAGTCCAAGGGGGTTGCAAAGAGTCAGGTACAACTCAGCGACTGAACAACAACAAAAACATCCTAAATGCAGATGAGCCACCGAAGTGAAGTGAAGTGTTAGTCGCTCAGTCGTGCCCAACTCTTTGCAACCCCATGGACTTCAGCCCACCAGGCTCCTCTGTCCATGGGATTTTCCAGGCAAGGATACTGGAGTGGGTTGCCACTTCCTTCTCCAGGGGATCTTCCGGACCCAGAGATCAAACCTGGGTCTCTTGCACTGCAGGTAGATTCTTTACCAACTGAGCTATGAGGGAAGCCCAAAAGGGCTTAGAAATGAGCCACTAAGTCCCTGAAGAGACTTACAGTGTCAGCCCTCATCACATCCAGCCTGGAGCTCCCTTACAATGGCAAATGGGGTGACAGAGGGGCACTGGTACCATGAAAGGAGCCCTGGGGTAAGAGCGGGGACATCTGAATGTTAGCTCCAGCTTAACTAGTAGTCACTAACTGGAAGAGTGGGGGTAAGGGGGTGGGAGTAATCTTCATCCTTTATTATCCTTGGCTGACAAGTGGAAAAAGAAGTATAAGACTGAAGGGTATTTGCAAACTGCTGAGGATCATGTAGTGCAAGAGACTTCAGCCGACTGGGGAAGGGCAAAAGCGCACTGACACTGGAACGGCCCACACGGGAGGTGAGTTTCAGTCTTGATTCTACTGTTCACAGTCCTATGACCTTAAAACCTTCCCTTTTGGGTCTCCATTTCCTCATCAGGGATATAGGGTATTGGTCTTAAGTCCTGGACTCTAAGTGCTCCAGTAATCTTAATACTCTATGTGTGGACCCAGGGCCAACAGCCTCTGCAACACCTGGGGGCCTGGGAGAAAGGTTGAACCTCTGTCCCCACCCGGATCCGTGGAATTAGACCTGCATCTAACAAGGCTCCCAGGTAATCTGTTTGCACATGAAAGCCTGACAATCACTGGTCCTCAGGATGCCATCGAGCTTGGTTATTCTATAATCCTACTATGTATGGTCCAGTGCCCTGGCCTTTCACAGAAGAGCCATCTCATGAGACACTGCAGAACCTGCTATTGATGGCCAAGGAGACATGGCATACTTTGTTGTTTCTACGTATGCTTCTGCACAAACGAGTCCAGTCATTTCTCCCAATTTCTCCCCTATCTCTTTGGTCACAAAGTTTGCCAACGCTGCTATCTAGTTCTGTGTTTAGGTATACAAAGATCATATTTCACATGAAAAGATACTAGACCAAGTTTGCTAAGACACAAACTGCACCAGAATTATATGCTTTCATATAGTATCTCATTGAAGAGCAAGCTCCAGGAGTTGGTGAAGGACAGGGAAGCCTGGTGTACTGCAGTCCATGGGGCCACAAAGAGCCGGACATGACTGAGCGACTGAACTGAAATGACAGCACCTCTGAGGAGTAGCTTCTATTTTTATCCTTATTTTCCAGATGAGAAACATCAGTCTTGGAGAAGTTGACTTGCATAGGAGTATACAGCTGGAATTTAGTTGAACTGGGATTTGAACCCACATCTGTCTCACACCAGAGTGCACGTGTTTGATCACCACAGGACACACCCTCCCCAGCCACGTGGTCATAACTCCTTCGGCACCTTTCCCTAGGTATCCCTGCTCAACCTTTGTGTCCTGCACATCATTCTTGCTGCCTTTCTTTTAATCATACAGTATTTTAGAGCTGTGTTGTCTAATGTGGTCATCAGTAGCCACGCATGACTATTCAAGTTTAAATTAAAATTTCAGCTCCTCACTGCATTAGCAACATTTCGAATGTTGCTATCCCATTTCGAAATGCTGTCCCATTTCGCCTCAGTTCAGTTTAGTTCAGTTGCTCAGTCATGTGACTCTTTGTGACCCCATGGACTGCAGCACACCAGGCCTCCCTGTCCATCACCAACCCCGGAGTTTACCCAAACTCATATCCATTGAGTCGGTGATGCCAACTAACCGTCTCATCCTCTGTCGTCCCCTTCTCCTCCTGCCTTCAATCTTTCCCAACATCAGGGTCTTTTCAAATGAGTCAGCTCTTCGCATCAGGTGGCCAAAATATTGGAGCTTCGTGCCTAGTGGCTGCCATATTGGACAGCACAGAATTAGAGTATTCCCATCATCAGAGCAAGCTTTATTAGATAATGTTGTTTGGAGAATCAAATTGCTGAATGTTACTACTCCATCATTGACCTTGACCCTTACTCATTACTTATGAGTCCTGGATGCTCTACTCTCAAATGTATGCTCTTAGAAAACTCATCTCTGCATCCTTCCACTATGGGGTAAAAGGCTGCATGGGGAAGAACTGAGAGACCTTCTTTATCCAACAAGATGAAACCCCTTAGACTTGACCCTGATTTCATGTTCAAAGACCATATCCACAAGAGGGGAAGTCAGGCTTCAGTGTGCACTGCCAGCCTTGTAGCCTTGGCCTTTATGATTCATTGTGACGACGACTCATTTCTGTCAGGGGAACAAAAAGTCCAATCAGGCAGAGTTTTATTTCCTCCCTGAAATAAAATAGAACTGGCTGGCCAAGGCATCTCCAGGGATATCTTCTACTGGGCCTTAAATTACCCCATAACACATTTAGTCAATCCCACTTCCGTGTTGGAGTTCGCAATCAACATTTATCTCTATGGGACAGACCATGGGTAGGTTCTAATACCACTTTTACTATTACCTTGTAGATGTAAAATCCTCCAGGCAGAAATGCCAGCTGCTAACACAGGAGTGTGTATGAGTACCCACTTCTCCAGTGATAAATGTCCCGGAGCTGCAGCAAAAAAATATGTCAAAAATGTGCCTGTAAATTGTGTATGGATCCAAAGTTGAGGGGCTCTGGAACAGAGCTTTCCAGTGATCCCACTGACAATGATCTTCCCCTTCTCTGTGAGGTGTAAAACCATCCCCTGGGTTGCCAGCCTTTCTACTTTGGAAATTGAGGCAAATAATGGGAACAGAAGACAATCGTTTCCAAATGCTCATAACTAGACACAGCACAACAGCCTCCCTGAAAGGTATGCATGAATACGAATAGCTACTATTTATTGAGAGCCCCACTTTCACTTTTCTAATTTAGCAAATGTTGACCAAATGCCTATCTTGTGCTGGACATGTGCTAGGAATTGCTGAGTCGCTAAC
Organism: Okapia johnstoni; assembly: GCA_024291935.2. Classification (NCBI taxonomy): domain Eukaryota; kingdom Metazoa; phylum Chordata; class Mammalia; order Artiodactyla; family Giraffidae; genus Okapia; species Okapia johnstoni. The sequence goes on from CM044316.1 coordinate 50,109,336, forward strand.
AGAACAGTCCAGTCCTACAAAGTTCTCAAGCTAGCAAGTGAACCAGGCAAGTACTCTAGCAAGCACCCAAATAAATGGCTAATGATGAATTTTAACAATGGCTGGGAATGAAAGAAATATGGTAGTCTGGCAGAAATTTATATGGGAGGTATATTTAGATAGTGGTCAGTGAAGACCGTCTCTGAGGAGGTGGCCTATCCCTGTTGGCTGAAAGGTGAGAGATGAAGCAGACAGCCGGTGTGGGCTGAGCTCAGTGAGAAAGGCTGAGAGATGAGGCCATATGGCAGGAGGTGGCCCTACTGTGGGGCTGGACTTAAGAAGTTTAGATTTTCTACTATGAGCAAGGGGAAGTGATTGGTTGGCTTGAAGCAGCCCAATGACATGCACTTTTTGTTTTTCAACCATCATTCTGTTGAGCTGTGAAGAATGGATGGATGTGGAGGATGAGGTGGAGAATGGAAGCAGGGAGACTGGGTGGGGCTGTGTTCTTGGTCCAGGTGCAGAATGAAGGCAGCTTGGACTCACTGTGGTGTGGAGATAAAGGGAGGAATTGCCAAGGTATGTGGGGGGATTACAGAAAGTGTTAGGGGAAACACACGGACTAAAACCACCCACCCTGGCTAGGCACCATAGTAACCATTCATGTGAGTTATTTTACGACAGCAAGTTCTGGTAAGGAACACGGAACTAACAAGCCACTACCAACCAGAAGAATTCGGGGAAGGTCAAAAGGAGCTACGTGTCCTACCACCTTCCAGAATTGTCCTCACTGGCATCCATCTTGGCTGAACAATGCATGTGCCACCAGAAAGGATTCCGAGTCTGAATGACCATCAAGAGACAACCCAGAAACTAATCCCATCACCATAAAAACCCAAGACTGCAACCCATGTGGCAGAGTAGTTCTCCTGGGTTCCCTTACCCTCCTGCTCTCTACCCAGGTGCCCCTTCCCAACAAAATGTCTTGCTTTATCAGCATGTGTGTCTCCCTGGACAATTCATTTCTGAGTGTTAGACAAGAGCTCCCTTCCAGGCCCTGGAAGGGGTTCCCCATCCTGCAACAAAAGTACTTGCCAGCTGACCTGTTTTGTGTTGGGAGGTGAGATGAAGAAAAAAATGAGGAATCAGAGATGACTCCCAAGGTGCAGGTTTGGGCAGCTGGTGAGTAGTGGTGCCTTTTGCCAGGACTAGGTGGGGTGCTTTGCATTCATTATTTGCAAGCCTGATGATTCACCTTGAAAAAAAGCTTGTACTAACATTTCCCTTTACAAATTAGGAAATTCAGAGAGATCAAGAAGCTCATCCAAAGTCACACAGCTTGTGAATGCTGAAGCCAGGATTTGCACCCTCAGCAAACTTCTGGGTGCTCTCGGTTTCCACTCGATTGTCACACTGCCACAATTTCTCAGTTGCCAACTTCAAATCTCTATGACTCTCCTCTCTCTATTGGCCCATATTAAGTGTTCTCCTGGGCTCATCTCTCTGCTCTAAACATTTCCTCTGCCTTGAAAACCTTGTCCCCTACCGCCATCTCCATATGGCTCCCCCTTAGGCGTCTCTCGAATCTTAGACACGGCTTTCATTCTCCTGCAGTTTGCTCCCTCAATGCATATTCAACGTTATAGCACTGACTTGTCTCATGATTTCCCAATTAGACTTTCAGTTCTATGAATGCAGATACCTGCAATGACCATCACTGCCTCGCTAAAGCCTGGCACAATTCCTGAAACTATGCAATAATAATACAGTGAACACCTACTAAATGAATTCCCAGTCACTGGTGAAGGTGAGAGACATCTTGTCCATTTAACCCAAGAGATCAGGAGCCCGGATTCATCTTCTCTTCACACGCTGCAAGAAACTGGGATTTAGGAGATCTGGGTGAGCTTGAGGTTTTTATTACTGTCTAGTTAGCTCTGTTGAAGCTTGCCAAGCAAGTCTCATTACCTATCTTTTAGCATTCATTATTTCCAAACCTGATGATTAACTTTGCAGAAGGCTTTGCCTTTTAGCTCAAAACAAAGGAAATTAAAACCTGGCTCTCTGACCTCACTGAGTGAGCATAAAATCCAAACAGTTGTGAAAGGGCTTGAAAAGGTATAAAACTACCCAGGTGGCTCAGTGGTCAAGAATCTGCCTGCCAATGCAGGAGATGCAGGAGACTCGGGTTCGATCCCTGGGTTGGGAAGATCCCCTGAAGGAGGGCATGGCAACCCACTCCACTGTTCTTGTTTGGAGAATCTCATGGACAAAGGACTCTGACAGGATGGGCCAGGGGTGAAGATCCTGGAGTCCAGCAGAACTGCGGAGCCCTGGTTCTAACACTTAGCTGTTTATGGCTGGGTAAGTTATCTTCTCTACACTGAACTAATGAGAGCAGCATTAATTTCACAGGGCTCTTCTGAGGTTAAATAAACTCTAGTATATTGCAGTACTGCATGCACATGTGTATGTGTGTGTAGTATATAGTAGCACACACATGGAATACATATACCAATTCATATTCCATACTGAGAACTGGGGAGGAAGGTTATATTATTCACAAATGAGAAATATGTCACTGCCAACCTCAGAAGCAGCTTCTTTAAGCACAGCTTCTTAGAACTTTGTACAAAGTAGGATGTCACTTCAAGAATAAGATGCTTTTTTGAAGTCATGGCAGCCACACTTAGAGGCAAGAATACACAGGTAGCTCTGTTCAGCGGGGACAAATCCAGCCAAGCACTGGGAGATGCTAGAGTCCTCAGTGAGGTGAAATGAGTCAAAGGGGAAGATAATTTTTTAGCAGCAATATAGCATTGCCTTCCTGAAACTCCACCTTCTGATACACAATCAAAACCTTCCATTTTCCACTGCTCTGCTCTGCTGCTACTCTGGTTATTAGAAAATCTGCTGCCTGAATGTGTCTGGCTCTCCAACAGCGAACTAATCAAAAGATAAGGGGGCTTGTTGAACCAGCAGGAAGGATCAGTGGTGGGACAAAGGGCACCTAGACAAACGGCCAGAAGAGCACAATCCAGGAATAAGCAGGACAGAATGGAGAGAGTGAGACAGAAGAGTCCTGGGAAGATGGCAAGAGCTCAGACAGGACAGGAGTGGAAAGGACAGAGAAGGGAGCCAATCACGATCAGAGGCAGGAGGAGAAGGTGGTCCAGAGCGGTGACAGAGGCAGGGCTCCAGCACCTGCTGAGTATGTACTCTCTGACCCTTGGATTCCTCATCTACAAAAGGGACTGCTCATTATCATGAGGATGAATGGACTACTGTACACAGAGTACTTACTACAGAGTCCAGTACAAAGCATGCACTCAGTGCGGTGGTGGTGATGGTTTTAGTCCCTAAGTCATATCCAACTCTTATGACCCCATGGACTGTAGTTCTCTCCAAGGGATTTCCCAGGCAAGAATACTGGAGTGGGTTGCCCTTTCCTTCGCCAGAGGATCTTCCTGACCCAGGGATCGAACCCATGTCTCCTGTACTGCAAGCAGTCTCTTGCATTGCAGGAGGATTCTTTACAGACTTAGCTGCCTGAGAAACCCGTGTGCATTCAACAGATGCTTTCAAATAGATTGTGGGCAACAAAATGGGGGTAAAAAAAACCCCTCATGAAATAAATACCAAAGGAAAAGGAGACAGCTAAAAAGAACCCCACATTCTTCTGTCCCTTTTTACATTTTTTCAACAATGTTAGTTTTCTGACACCAGTTTTTAAAAAATCTTGCCTGCTTCCTCACAAAGCTGCACTACATGGAATCCAAGAATGATTCATCACTAAGGGAGAAAGGAGATACAGAGCCAATGGTACTACTCCTCTCCCAGGACCAGGATCTCCTCCATCGCAGCCCTGAGGGATGTGCCAGCTGCCTCTGCTTCCACCAACCTGCTGGGAGCAGGAGAAGGGTGGTGCCTCCAAGAAGCTCCCTTACCTTCTTTGAGAACTTGGTTATAAATGCTCCTCTTTTTGGCAAGTCAAACACACCTTATTGTTAGTAGCAACCACAGGTCCAGATTAGACCTTCCAGAGTTGAATTCCCATATCTATCTTTTCCAATCTCCATTCACTTGACACCACGCCCTTCCTGCAGAGTTCTTGAAGGCACAGAAGTTGTCAAGTTTATTTCTTCATCTAGCGTCTCACACACTAATTAGCACATAGCAGATGCTCAATAGGGCTTCCCAGGTGGCTTAGCAGTAAAGAATCCGCCTGTCAGTGCAGGAGATGCAAGAGACATGGGTTCAATCCCTGAGTGGGGAAGATCCCCCAGAGAAGGAAATGGCAGCCCACTCCAATATTCTTGCCTGGAAAATTACATAGATAGAGGAGCCTGGCGGGCTACAGTTCATGGGCTTGAACACACCAAGTGACTGAGCAGGCAACAGAGATGTTCAGTAAGCATCTGAATGAATGAATAACATTCACAGCATCAAAGGATTTGAACAGCATCTAGTAAGAGCTCATCAATTTACTTTTGGGAGCCCAGGCAGGTAAAATAAAACAGGAGTCCAGGAATGTAAAATAAACCGGGGAGTGATTGTTTTGCCCAAAGACATTTGAATTCAAATTGTTTTAGAAGCGTCCATCAGCTCAAACCCATTTACTGCTCCTGCTACAGGACTTTGGGACTGCAATTCCCTTCTGCCAGCCATCAGAAATTCGAGTTTCCTCAATTACTTCCTTTACAAATGCTAACTCACCCTCCAGCATCCCTAAGGATGGGGCAAGCAGGACCTTCAAAACTTATCACTTGAAAATTCACTACCTTCTCCTGAAAGCTGTTTCCTGGCAATTTTCGTTAACTGTCCTTTTGAGGCTGGCAAAACAAACCGACTTCTTTTTCTGTTTGATTTCCCTGCAAATATTTGGATATATTTACCACCTCCTCCAAACCAACTAAATCTTCTCCAGATTAAAGTTCTTCCGGCTGTTCCTTGTGTCAAGATTATGAAACTCCTGCCATCCTGTTCACTGAGCTGTGTCAACATTCCTCTTCAAAGTGTAGTTTCACACAAACATGTACAGCGTTATAATAACAGTGAAAAAGTTTAGAAAAGGTCTGAATGTCCAACAAGAGGAAACTGGTAAAGCTTGGTACCTCTATAATGGATAGGTTATGTATCTATTAAAAATCATGCTGATGAACAGAGAAAAGTGTTCATATTAGAACATTAAATGAGGAAGTCACATGACAAAACAACGCATGCCCTACTGATCCTAATTTTATTCCCCTATTTCATTTAAAACTAGTTTGAGTAAGATTGAAAACTGGTACAAAAACTCTATTGTCCTGAAATTACAGCCATAAAAACACAGGTTACTATTTTTTTTTAAGTATTTTTCAGAAATTAATTAAACATTTCAGATTGCAAATCCTTTGACGTTGACAAGTCCAAGGGGGCCCATGCCTTGATATAGGCCAAAGTTTAAAAATCAGAGGCCTATATGGGAGCAGTATTTCTGAAATTTATATGGTTAGTCCCTCCTTCTCCTTCCCCTAGACTGGAATATAGTCAGATTGAAGGGTGGGGACTGCACAGATTTGGGAAAAGAATTGGAAAAAGACTCTCAGGTGATTTTGATGCATACCACTGGCTAAGAATTAAACTAGACACTAGATTTCTGTTCATGCTGCCAAACACCATATCCCTTTTCTTGGCAGCCACAGCATTCTTTCAGCTCACTCTTAGAGCTAACTAAGACCCTGGAGGCTTGTTCTGATGAGCTGCTCTTAAAGGCTACTCCCCTCCCTGCGTGCATGCAGGTGGCTTTATAAGACTTCAGGGAAGATATTGGCATTGATCCCCATACGATTTGTGTTATTACTAGATTTGGCCCATCAATCTAGACTGTCAAGATCTTGCTGTTCTGGCTCCTCCTCCCAGCTGGGAGTCACCCTAAAATCTCAATCAGAATGACACTTGAGGTACTTACCCTGCCCAAGTCCTCTTTCCCAAGATAATCATTCCCAGTGTCATTAACCAGGAAGCCTAACACACATTTTTCTTCACCATCTGACCTGGACATCCTCTGACATAAGTGCTGTGTAGCCTGGTCACCACTGAAGATAGAGGGCTATCTTCCTTCCCCCTTTTTATTTGCATAGTGAAATATGATTTGAAAAGGTCCTCTTTTGTTGCTTGAAAGTCTCCAACTAGAGTTTTTAATTACTCAAGTAATATTGGCTTGTGGTAAAACATCTTTTAAACACTATATGCGTGTGTTCTCAGTAACGTCAAAAGATGTGCTGTATGTTTCCGCAATCACTTGGCAATTCTACCAGCTAATTAAAAGCATGTCGTTGTTTAGTCGCTCAGTCGTGTCTCTTTGTGACCCCATGGACTGTAGCCCACCAGGCTCCTCTGTCCACGGAATCTTCCAGGCAAGAATACTGGAGTGGGTTGCCATTTCCTACTCCAGGGGATGTTCCCGACCCAGGGACTGAACCTGAGTCTCCTGGGTCTCCTGCACTGGTAGGCAGATTCTTTACCACTGCACGCCTGGGAATCCCTTTAAACACCTTGTGAAAACACGTAAATAAAAATCTCCCTCCATCCCCAAGTTCATTCCTACCAGGCAATCGTTAACCATCTGGTGTATACTGAAAGCTCAAAGAGTCGGACACGACTGAGCGACTGAACTGAACTGAAAGCTCTGTGTGCACCTCTCTACGAAGTTTGATTTTATCTCTCTGACCAATAGTCAAATGTCTCTGTCACCCATTTCCCAATAATTACTTATTTTGGTATCAGTTTTAAAGGATTAATTCAATTCATGGCTTTGGCCTCCAAAAATACCATCTAAAGTAGCCCCATTCATAAACATGACAGGCAGAGTCAGTTAGGAATTTCAATATGCATATGATATTCAATAGATTGTTTTGAATGAATAAATGAATTGAATTCCAAGGATATCCATTTCTGCTAAAAATAATCATGGAGATATTCATACTATTTCTAATTTAGTCTCTGTTCCTTCGACTTGGTTGATGGATTATTTTCTCCTCACCCTTATTTCATATAGAGAGACAACCATGATTTATAAACCATTACATTTTTACTGACAATATCTTACAGAAGCATCAATATCAGCCCCATTGTTTCAAGGGAACTCACGTATTTTAAACATCAAAGATGTGCAGATACGACTCTAATGTGCCTTAGCTTATTTCATTTTCTCAATGACCCAATGAAGTAGTTTCATTATTTCTACTTTATAAATGAGAGAAATCTGAGACTCAGAGAGACTAAGTGACCTGGCCAAGATCACGGAACAAGAAATCTCAAGAGTTTTCTATTGTTTAACAGGTAGTCAATGGAAAGGATGCCGGCCTGGAAATGGGGAGATGTGAGTTTTAGTCTATTTCATGTCATGAATTCCTTGGGTGACCTTGAGCCAACATGTAATCTCCAAGTTCTGACTTCCTTGTAAATAAGGATAATATCTGAAGATGAATTAAGACCAGGCCTTCACAAGTTTCTGAATAGGAATAAAGCACAGCATGCTGTAAAGAGTGATTATTCCTCCTCATCTCCCTAGCCCCAAGAACCAACAGATGGCCTTCTCTTCATTTGAAAACCAAACACTCTTACCAAGGTCAGTTATGCCTGCAAATCAATGTAGGCTTTCTTCTCCTGCACAAAATCTCCAGCTGGAAATCAGCTCTAATTCTTTCTTTTGCTCAGGCCTTGCTCTGAATAATATATTTTAAAAATGAACTATTTTAGGGCCAAGAAATCTGTAAATCTGAGCTGATTCATCACTTTTACCATCAGGCTTTTGCTTTCCTGTTTCTTCTGCTTTGTCAGATAAAGACATTTTATCTCCACCAACAGTTTCTCAGTGGGCTATGTGGAGAGTTCTCCTTTTGTCACAATAAGATTCTTTACAAAAGATCAAAAACATAATGAAGGGCAGAGTCTTAAGAAATAAATCTAAAGTAAAGAAAACACTGGGTTGGGATGGGCATATACTGACAGAGACACAATTGCAGGAAAGCAGAAACTAGATGGATTGTAACATGACACCTCTCTTTGAACATGGAGATTCCAATAGTGTTAACTGGCCACTGTCTCAACTAATAGAATAGGGAGACCAAAAAAAGATAATTCCAAAAATGTACTAGTTAAAAACCAGCTCTAGTTAACTTTGGAATGCTTGTAACTCTCTCCCATATGATTTACCTTTCTATGCTTTTCTCAGATAAATATATATTAACAACTCATTGACCAGATATATATTAATATGTCTTGTGTTACTCGAATGTTATTGACCAGAGTGTTTCAACACTTACATAACAAATTGCCGGCCAAAGGTATTAGTTTCTGCAAAAATCCCCTCTTCAAAAAGTGTTAAAATGAGTTTACTTTGAGGAAATAAGGGACATATCAATGGCTCAATGGTAAGGCATCCAGCTGCAATGTAGGAGACGCATTCCCTCAGGCAGGAAGATCCACTGGAAGAGGAAATGGCAACCCACTCCAGTATTCTTGTATGAAAAATCCATGGACAGAGGAGCCTGGCGGGCTACAGTCCAAAGGGTTGCAAAGAGTTGGACATGACTGAGCAACTGAGCGCATAACAACACATCCTTAAAAATACGCTCAGTAGAATGCAACAGCCAGCCTAAGAATAAAAACAACTGCCATGGATGCTCATTTGTGGATGACCGAGAACTGAATGTTCAGTGGGAGTTTTAAATGCTATCTAAGAGAGGGATGTGATCACAAGAGTACACCAATGTTACATGAGAAAGGCCATCCTGTGTGGGGACCTTTCCTCCAGTAGCTCTTCCTCTAGGCTATACCTCTCTGAGCTTTGGACCTGATTTCCAAATCCACCCCTACACTGGTGTCTCCGTGTGGATGTCAGACTGCTCTAAACCAGAGAGTTCCAAATTTGTTCCCATCTCATCTTCTCTCCAAAGCTCCTTCTACCCACTCTTTCTTTCCCCATTTCATTTCCTATCTACATACACCACTGCCAAACTAGAGTCTTGGGTCACTTTCTCAGCAATATCTTGACATAGAGAGAAGCCCTACTGATTCTGTCTTTAAAATACTGCCCTAATTGGTGGGAATGCAAACTAGTACAGCCACTATGGAGAACAGTGTGGAGAGTCCTTAAAAAACTTGGAATAGAACTGCCATATGACCCAGCAATCCCACTGCTGGGCATACACACCAAGGAAACCAGAATTGAAAGAGACGCGTGTACCCCAATGTTCATCGCAGCACTGTTTACAATAGCCAGGACATGGAAGCAACCTAGATGTCCATCAGCAGACGAATGGATAAGGAAGCTGTGGTACATATACACAATGGAATATTACTCAGCCATTAAAAAAATACATTTGAATCAGTTCTATTGAGATGCATGAAACTGGAGCCCATTATACAGAGTGAAGTAAGCCAGAAAGAAAAACACCAATACAGTATACAAATGCATATATATGGAATTTGAAAGATGGTAATGGTAACCCTATATGCAAGACAGAATAAGAGACACAGATGCATAGAACAGTCTTATGGACTCTGAGGGAGAAGGTGAGGGTGGGATGTTCTGGGACAATAGCATTGAAACATGTATATTGTCATATGTGAAGCGGAACACCATTCCATGTTCTATGCATGGGACGGATGCTCGGGGCTGGAGCATTGGGATGGCCCGGAGGGATGGGATGGGGAGGGGGGTGGGAGAGGGGTTCGGGATGGGGAACACATGTGAACCCATGGCTGATTCGTGTCAATGTATGGCAAGAACTACTACAATATTGTAAAGTAATTAGCCCCCAACTAAAATAAATTTATTAAAAAAAATAAAATAAAATACCGCCCTAATAAGCCTACTCCTCTGTACTGTCTTAATTCTGGTCCAGGCCATCTCTCACCTGGATTTGTGCACTAGCTTCCAAATAGGCCTCCCAACTTGTCATTCCCCTGCCTTGACAGTGGCATTTCCAGGCACATCCTGCCCTCCCACCAGCTCTACGCGCACGCACACACACACATACACACTCCACAGACAAAAAAGCCACACACAAATGTACACTCTCAACACCAAAAAAAAAAAAAAAAAAAAGAACCCACAGACAACACACACACACACACACACCCCCACACACACACAGATCCAACAGAACACATTATCAAGTCACACCAACCTGCCTCCCATTCCCTACTCCATATCTCTCTCCCATTTCAAGACCTCTGTTTGGGCCATTTTTCCTCCTAAGATGTCCTTGCTTCACCATCATACCACTCATTAATGTCCCTGGAAGTTCTTACTTATCCTTCCATGTCAAATTCAAAGCACCCCTCCTCCATGAAATCAGCTGAACTTGTTTCCTCCCCATTCCAGGCTGTCAGATCCCAATGTACCAGCAAGTGTTGTTAGCCTTGATTCCCTACCAGGCACTGGAGACCTAAAATGAGCAGAATTTAACAGCACACATGAGAGAAAGCAGACCTGGGATAAAATCTCAGCCATCTCTTACTAGCTTGGGAAAGTGATCTCTCCAAATCCCAGTTTTCTCACTTCAGAAACAGAGATCACGGTTGGAGTCAGAAGTAAATGAAAAAGTACATACTACCTAGCATCTAGGCAAGACTTAATGCAAAGACAACCATTATTATTAAAACCATTTAGATTCCCTGTACCCTGTGTTCAACACATGTTTAATTGCATGAATGGGTTTAGTTTTCAGTTCCTTTCAATTTTATAATAAGCATATTCAACCATACTTTGAGACCAGAGCTCCCCAGGAGTTATGCAAGGTAAGCAAAAAGGTATTAATCTCCTTTAATACCAATGGGGAAATACAGATCGAGAACATAAGCAAGTCAGTCAGGACACAGTAAATTAGTGGCCCAGGTGAGACAAGAACTCAGCTTTCAAATGTCCTATTACATGTAAAACACTGACTCACATTTAAGAAAACGAATCCATCTAAAAATAGCATAGCTATCTAATCATTTGCACTGTGCTGGATCCTTGTTAAAATATGCTTATTTTACAAGAAAAGAAATTTGTAAAATAACAAGTCAGTAAGATGCCAGAAAAACGACTGGCTCCCCAATTTAGAGCAGAGCCTTGTAAATGAGAATACAGATTTGAAAGAGCTCTTTTGGAAAGCATAAATCCAAACACGTCATTACCCTGCTTACTTTTAAGCCTTTCTCGAACTTCACAGTGCCCTCAGAATACAACCACCCCTTGTGTCATGGCCTCTAACCTGCTATATGGTCTGTAATCTTCTACCATTCCTGTAACTCTATCTTTCTGTTTATTCTTTATGTTCAAGCCGCATTGGTCTCTGTTCTTTATACTCTCCAGCATCTTTACTGCCTCCAAGCCTTTGCATCTGTTGTTTTCTCTGAGAGTTCTCATTCCCAAGATTTTCCCCTTTTTCGTACCTTTTTGTTATTTAGGTCTTAAGTGTCTAGAACTTCCCTCTCTATTCTATTTCATGGTGGCTCCCTACTGCCCATACTCTCTGTTATAACATTTACTTGTTCTAATCTCTCCCTATCATTTATCATCCTATAAATTCTTATTTGCTCTTTGGAGCTTTTCCTTCATGAGAATATAATGTCCATGAAAACAGAGAAATATCTTGTTGATCTTGCTCACTGCTCTACCTCTAGCACCTAGAATAGTTCCTGGGACATAGTAGGTATTCAGAAAATATTTGCGAAATGGATGAATGAATAAGCATCAGTAAAACACCAAGATAAATCGTTCTATGCATTAGCAATCTAGACTGATAGAATATCCTTGAACCTAAAAGCAATACAGTCCTCAAAATTAGAACTCATGGGAAGAAGTGAGGTAATACGGAACATCATTTTCACATCTTTGAGAACAAAGGACTCTTGTTTTTATTTATAACCAAGGAAAGCTGAGTTTTTTGGCAAAGAGAACTGTTTAGAGACACTCCTTCCATTTGAACCAAAAGGTCACACATGTTTCTTCTCCAGCTTGGAGCTCAGCCCCCTGGAGCTCTGGTTTCAATCTGGAGATTTTATCTGACAGTCTGCATGTCACTGCTTTTGGTGAACTTGGTCTGTTGCCAGAGAGTTAACTTAGAAGATATACCATACAAAGGGCAAAATGTGCATCAAGAGGGGAAGAAGGGATCTTTAAAGTATAATAGTTTAATTTCTATGATTAACTTTAAGATCATCTAGAAATTTCATTTGCAATGTCATAATGATCAATTTACTTTAAAATGAAAAATTCTGGAAACTGATTCAATTATCCATGACAAATACACATTCTTCTCAAGCACAAGGATGAAGTAGTTATTCTCCTTATCCTCCTGAATTTTTCTCCCAATAACATGAAACAGTAACAAGACCTGTAATCTAGCAGAGTGATTCTGCAAAACCCAGCAAAGCAGAAGTCCCTATTGTTTCGTTTCACATTAACTTTGGAGAGCAAAGTTGGAAAACGACTCAAACCAAATTTATACTGTAATGATCCTTGCTAACAAGTAAGCAGGGGCATCCCAGGTGGCTCAGTGGTAAAGAATCTACCTACCAATGCAGGAGATGTGGCTTTGATTCCTGGGTCGGGAAGAACTTCTGGAGAAGGAAAAGGCAACCCACTTCAGTACTCTTGCCTGGGAAATCCCATGGACAGAGGAGCCTTGTAGGCTACATACAGCCCATGGGGTCACAAAAGAGCCAGACACAAGTTAGTAACTAAACAACAACAAGTAAGCAAGTACTATCTGAAAGGTTAGGGTTTGGAATCCATTTCTTTCTAGGTCTTCAGTGATTGATGTACATGCAAAGTGAATCCAGGCACAAACTGCAAGCTCTTTCTCAATGAATTTGATTTTCCTCTTCTTCATTTTTAAATAGCCGAGTCACAAATTTCTCTTTATCAGATACCACAGAAAATTACAGAAAGTGGGATTTTGATTGGATATATGTAATCATGTCAAATCTGATAACTGAAAATTGAGAAGCTTATTGAATGTGAGGTTATTTCTATTACAAAAGGAACACAGAGTCAGTCTCCTCCTCCCTGCCCTCCCCGCAGCCTTAAAATTCAGATAGTGATTCATGACATGGAAAAAATCATAGGAAGGTGTCAAAATTGGTGCCCCCAGCTCAGGCTGCCTCGGTTTATATTCCTCACAACTATCTCTCTGGTCTTATGGTCAATGAGGGCAGATATTGCTTGCATAACAGCCCCATCCTACTCTTCTTAATGTATGAGTCAGCCCTTTGACTCCCCAGGGCCAATTCTTCAATAGCTACAGGATTAGCATCTATAGATTTCCATTTGGCTTTTATCATCACAGAGGAGGGTTAGCCATACATTGAATAGTTGAGTTAGGGAGAAAGCACTGGGTAAAAGGGGGAGGAAGTGCATATACTAAAAAAGTAGATTTATGAAACTCAACTGTGATAGACTGGCAATTATTTAAATGGGCTTAACAGACATAGAAAGAAGTTTGTATAAAGGCACTTCACAGTAATTAATTGAGCCTTTCCTAGTTCTAAATTGAGAAAAATACAAAAATCAATAATTTCAAATGTATCATACTTATTGACACTAATGAAACCTCCTGAATAAGCATTTAATGCAACTCCACTGCTATTTTAAATTTACGTTCCTCACTGAGTGAACATTACAAGGTCAGGTCAGCTCCCCTGGGCTTCAGAGAGCTGATGCTATCAAACAGACAGGACTTTGTTCATGCTGTATATGGAACAACCCTTTAGAGAGTTGCTGTGCTGTCCATGGTGCTGAAAAAGCAGCTCTTTCCCCTTCGGTTCCTCAGGAGACACACATTTCGAAATGACATGGTATCTTAATAGTGCTGCGACCCACATCTCCGTGTTTGCTTGGGAAAAGAAAAAAAAGACTCTCCTCATACTCGAATTTCCTGGAAAGTTATCTCACTAAAATCTCTCATTTTTACTCTTTGTACTTTTAGATATTAACTGTAATGAGATATATTAATTTGCATTTGCTTGTATTATTCTTTGTAACTGTTCTGTATCTCTAAATGGACTGTAAGCTCAAGAGTCATGAAAATACCCATGGACTTGTTGAAATATTTGGATTCAAATTCAGGCTCTACCACTTACTAGTTGGGTAATTTGGTTGACTGAGTTAAGTTATTCTCTGTGCCTCAGTTTCCTTATGTGTAAAAAGAAGCAAATACCACCCAATTACTAACATTTTAGGAGGGTCAAGTACAATATTATATTTTAAAGTGCTTTGAAAACTAATGAGCTATAAAATTGTAAGCATTTATCATACCGACTTTTTTAGCATCACATATTAAAATATTCTTGACAGTGAAATATTCATTCACAGTGAAAGTTTTTGTTGGCTTTCTAATTCCCAACAGGCCTGTGGAATTCACAATAATTAAAATAATTATTTTTAGATTTCATGCCTGAGGAGTCTACAGAGGCAAGGAGAGACCGACTAGAAGAAGGTAAACAATGCTGGAAATGGAACTGAATACTACTCAATGTTTTGAGTAAAGCATTTAAAAATTAGGATCCAAATACTCAGTCATCTCTAGGTTCATTATCTCTATCTTTCAGTACTTGTCATTCATTTAAACAATGCTCCAGTCAGCATGCTATGTATATATACATTATCTAATTTAATCTGAACACTCATTTTGTAATACAATAACTGATCTAGGAGTGATTAAATAACCTGTCCAAAGCAATAGAGTAGTATAGCCAAAGTTTGAAGCCGGATTATTTTGAATCAAAAGCTTCCTTCTCTTCACCATCATGTCCATAGCCCTCTATATCTGAATGGTTTCTTGGACCTTGGTTAACCTAGGAGCTGGCCAGAATTCTTTTGGTCCCTTACACTGGAGAAGAACTTCTGAGATCACATTATCTAGCACATTAGAGGTGATAATGAAAACAAGTCCTATTGGGAGCAGAGAGATAAAAGGAAATTTACTGCAATCTTTGCCTTATGAGTTCTAATCCAAGGTAAATTCCCAGATCACAGGATGCAACAAGTGAGACGGGGAATAGACTCCTGGAATTACATGTGCACTGCATTCCTATCACTTCTAACTATATCATACATTTCTCAACTAATCCTGTATTATCCTAGGATATATCTCCATTTTCCTACATAGATATTTAACATATATTATCAAATGATATATGATTATTAATACATTTACATCTTATTTCTTTAACATTACTAAAGACTGATTCATAGTAGGTGCTTAATAACTAGTTGAACTAAAATTTGAGAGTTTCTACCATTGAAATTGATTGTTGATATCCTGCTTTCTCCCCATCCTCTCATGGATCCTCATTAGATCCTTGAAGTCATGGCTATTTTTTTTTTTTGTCATACTCACTACTGTATCCCTTATGCTAAACACATCATAGGGGATTATGTAATAGTTGGAATAAATGAAGGAAAGAATAAATGAGCCAACTGAATTGACAGGGATTATTACCCTACACTGAAAGCCCACACCCTCACCCCTGCCCCAACAGCTATTGGTAGAAAATTTCAAATTTGGATTTGAAGTAACTGTGGATTAACTGTGTTCCTAGATGAATTTATATAATTTGACATGAGAATCCCTTTCAAAGGACCATAGGAAATTTGTATTTGGAAATTCTGTCCTTACATATCCAAAAAGGTAGCATGGGTTATAAAAACGCACATGGAAATAAAAGGGAAAAGGCACTTAGAATATGTTATTTTCTAAATGTTTCATATCAAGAAAATATTGAGAAATTATATTTCAGCACAGAACTGAGAAGGAATTTATATGGACCATTTTCAAGAGTGTACAAGCTGCCCTAACTTGATATATGTACGTATTTATTCAATAATATTTACTGTAGTAAATACTGGAGACAGAGAAATGAACAAAACCAATATGGTTCCACCTTCATAAAACCTACATTCTAACCTAATGAGAAAATTTCTCCCTTTCATTTATGTGGCAAGTATTGATAAAGATTGATAAAGAAGCACTGGGTTTTCATTTTCCTAGTCTCACTGCATCACTGATATTACTGTGTATAGAACAGATGACAAAAGCAGTTAATCTGATTTAATAAATCCTTTAATTCTCTTGGTAAATACTGGAGAAGCAAGGGGATCACAGAGAAAGAGGGTCCAGAAATAGATTTTAATCCCCTTTTCCATCTTCTTCCTATACTCTTAACCAGAAACACTAAGACAGTTCTTTTAGAAGGAGCAAACTCTGTCTTGCTTAGGGGGAAAAACAGTTGGGAGTATCCATAGATACACTGCAGGGAGGGGGAACATGATTAGGGAGAGAGACACAGTCAAAGCCACTTTTTGTCATGGTGGGTATCCTGGCCCCTGCAATGGACAGAGTACAAGATAGTTAAGAAGCAACCTCTCCTGCGTGGACATGCATATACTTCCATGGATTCTATGATTCTTTAGTTCAAAGGTTTTTACTCACACCCTTTTATTTGCTATGATGGAATTTCCTATTATATTAATGCAATATTTATTATATTAATCCTATATTTCCCTCAAGTTAAATGTTCAGTTCAGTTCAGTCACTCAGTTGTGTCCTACTCTGTGATCCCATGACTGCAGCACACCAGACTTCCCTATCCATTACCAACTCTGGGAGCTTGCTCAAACTCATGTCCATTGAGTCGGTGATGCCATCCAACTATCTCATCCTCTGTCATCCCCTTCTTCTCTTGCCCTCAATCTTTTCCAGCATCAGGGTCTTTTCTAATGGAGGTTGGTCTTGTAAAGATGCCTTTGTGCTAAGTCACTTCAGTCGTGTCTGACTCTTTGTGACCCTATGGACTGTAGCCCACCAGTCTCCGCTGTTCATGGGATTCTCCAGGCAAGAATACTGGAGTAGGTTGCTATGCCCTCCTCCAGGGGATCTTCCCAACCTAGGAATCAAACTCAGGTCTCCCACACTGCAGGCAGATTCTTTACCGTCTGAGCCACCAGGGAAGCCCAAGTTAAATATTACTTTTCTCTAAAACAAGGCATTCTCTTGCAATTTTACATACAGAGTTTCAGTTATTACTATCATCATAAAGGAGAAACTTATATATCAAGGACCAAATCAATGATCAAATCCTCAAACCAGAATCAGGGCTTGGTATATGCCTTTAAAAATGCTCATTATTTATAGATAGCTTAATTGCATTAAGTGCCAAAGAATGTACTGCTTTCTTTGTAATGAGTTTTTATGGTCTTAGTCTTTAGAAGCTCAGATTCCATCTGTGACAGCAGACTGTTGTAGAATTCAGCTATTAATAGCTGCTGGTACACACTTACTCAGAGCTAAGAGGCCCAGGGCTGTAGAGACAGCCAGATGGAGATAATACCACAGGGTGACTGTATGGACAAAAAGATGATCTATTTTTTTCCAACACAAAACAGACAACACTAAAAACACGACACTTCTGTTTCATTGCAAGCCAAACTCTCGATGGAAAAAAATTTTTCCTTTGGAATTCCTAACTCTGGTTCTAAATTACATGTGATTAATCACCGTTTCTGTTGTTCACATAACTCCCTATGTAGGTTACAAAGTTAAAAACATCCAGAGGACCTAGTAAAATGAAATCCTGATACAGAAAATCAGGAATAAAACAATTTGGCAATTAATTAAGAAAAAAATAAACTTTGATACTGGACAGTCTTCTTAATCAGAAATATTTTCTCTGACACAGAGAAAAAGGGAAAACAAATGGATTGAATAACACATTAGATATTTCCTTACAGAAAGAAAACACTAAAAGAAAATAAGCCTGTTTAATGTGATTTAACATGATAATGGTCTCAGTTCATTTTTATTCTAGCGAGAGAAAGAAAAACATACTGCAAAACAAGAGTGACACAGTTACCAAGCTTAACATCGGGTTATGATTCTTTGGGGACTAAGTTTTACAATTTTTTGTCTGTTTTAGAAATTTATAATAACTTCTGATACTATAGGTGATAAATAGAAAACTATTTTTCAATATGTGATATAGGGAAAACTTTTTAATATGTGATTCAGAACAAAACTGAATGGCTAAAATATCTTGGTGGGGGTACCTTTGAAAGTTCCACAAAATACGAGTTCTATTTTTTTTAAGCATAGAAATATGAATGGGGATGAATGGGAATGCATGTACGTAATGAAAAACATCATTAAAAAATAGGCCAGGTATTATTTAGCATATCTTCTCATTTGGTCTGCAACATGGGTAGAATCACATTGTTCGTGCAAAGCCAAGCACAGCTAAATGCAAGAGGTACAGCCTCAGCTAAGATGCTGGGGCTGAGATGGACACTCTCTGCTCTCACACATTAAGGAAATTCCAGGGAAGTTAGTGGATTGTGTGTTAAGTAACCTGTAACCTATTTCATAGAGATATCATATAAAGAGTTCTGAAAGTAAAGCAAATAAAACTGACCTAGACAAAAGAGGCAAAGGTGACAGGTTCAAACAGGTGGGTAAGGAATCCAGGATGTCTCAGACTGTCCAGAGAATCCAGGTTCTGTCTGATGGACTCACATTTATTCCTGTAACTGTCCTTACGTTAGAGGGAAGTAGTAGTCCTAAATTATGACTATCTATTTTTATTACAGCAATTTGGTTAATAGTTCAGGCACTAAACTATTTACTATTTAGGCACTAAACTATTAACTGTCAATGACCAGAGTCATTTCAATGAGTTTACAGTCTTTATCTACATCTTACTAGTTGTATAAAACTGGGCAGGTTCTTAACTTAAGCCTCTATTTTCTCAGCAACAAAATAGGTACAGTAGGATCATGAGGGATGTACAAGATCTTCTGTGCAAAACGCATAGTCTGTGCCTGGTACACTGTCAACACTCAATAGATATTTCATCTTCTTTTTCTTCGCTTCCCTGGTGGCTCAGAGGGTAAAAGCATCTGCCTGCAATGTGGGAGACCAAGGTTCGATCCCTGGGTTGGGAAGATCCCCCAGAGAAGGAAATGGCAACCCACTCCAGTACTCTTGCCTGGAAAATCCCATGGACAGAGAAGCCTGATAGGCTACAGTCCATGGGGTCACAAAGAGTTGGTCATGACTGAACGACTTCACTTCTTTTTCTTTCTTAAGATGATGCTGTTAAAGTGCTGCATTCAATATGCCAGCAAATTTGGAAAACTCAGCAGGGGCCACAGGACTGGAAAAGCTCAGCTTTCATTCCAGTCCCAAATAAGGGCAATGCCAAAGAATGTTCAAACTACCACACAATTGCACTCACTTCACAAGGTAGCAAATTAATGCTCAAAACCCTTCACACTAGGCTTCAACAGTATGTGAACCAAGAACTTCCAGATGTACAAGCTGGATTTAGAAAAGGCAGAGGAAGCAGAGATCAAACTGACAACCTCCACTGGATCATAGAAAAAGCTAGAGAATACCAGAAAAATATCTACTTCTGCTTCACTGACTACGCTAAAGCCTTTGACTGTGTAGATCACAACAAACTATGGAAAATTCTTGAAGAGATGGGAATACTAGACCACCTGACCTGCCTCCTGAGAAACCTGTATGCAGGTCAAGAAGCAACAGTTAGAACTGGACATGGCACAAAGGACTAGGTCAAAATTGGGAAAGGAGTACATCAAGGCTATATATTGTCACCCTGCTTATTTAACTTAAAAGCAGAGTACATCATGTGAAATGCCAGGCTGGATGAAGCACAAGTTTGAATTAAGATTGTTGGGAGAAATATCAATAACCTCAGATTCACAGATGACATCACCCTCATGGCAGAAAGCAAAGAGAAATTAAAGAGCCTCTTAATGAAGGTGAAAGAAGAGAGTGAAAAAGCTGGCTTGAAACTCAATGTTCAAAAAGCTAATAAGATCATGGTATATGATCCCATCACTTCACAGCAAATAGATGGGAAACAATGGAAACAGTGACAGACTTCATATTCTTGGGCTCCAAAATCACTCTGGATGGTAACTGCAGCCATGAAATTAAAAGACGCTTGCTCCTTGGAAGAAAAGCTATGATAAACCTAGACAGCGTATTAAAAAGGAGAGATACCACTTTGCCTACAAAGGTCCATATAGTCAAAGCTATGGTTTTTCCAGTAGTCATGTATGGATGTGAGAGCTGAACAGTAAAAAAGGCTGAGCACCAAAAAATTGATGCCTTCGAACTGTGGTGTAGGAGAAGACTCTTGAGAGTCCCTTGTACAGCAAGGAGATCAAACCAGTCAATCCTAAAGGAAATCAACACAGAACATTCACTGGAAGGACAGATGCTGAAGCTGAAGCCCCAATTCTTCAGCCACCTGAAGCGAAAAGCCAACTCATTGGAAAAGACCTTGATGCAGAAAAAAGATTGAAGGCAGGAGGAGAGGGGGACAATAGAGGATGAGATGTTTGGATGCCATCACCAACTCAATGGACATGAGTTTGAGCAAGCTCCGGGAGATAGTGAAGGACAGGGAAGCCTGGTGTGCTGCAGATCATGGGGGTCGCAACAAGTTGGACACAACTTAGTGACTGAAGAGCAACAACATGCACAGTGCTTCTTAAAGTTAGAAAGATCTGGGTTTGAATGCTGACTGGGAGTATCTGATCAATATTCCTCAGTTTACTCATCTATAAATATATAGCTAAATAGAGAGTAAATGTAAATAGAGAGCTCTAAATGTAAATATATACAGAGCTCCCATAATATAGCTCTAAATTGTAAATATATAGCTAATTAGTGAGTAAGTCCACTCCCATACAACTTTACATCAAGGACAAATGTCACAAACTAAAGCTTGATTTTTATGTCACACACTTAAATTAACCAGTGGTCTATCTGACACAAGCTTATATTTATTACCTGCCTGAAAATTAACTAGTTTATCATTTGCTTCAACTGGCACATTCCACAAAAGGAAATTTTTTACCTGCATTCCTAGGTGGCAAGGAGATTTTTGCTATGCTTCTTTCCTTCTCTTGGAAAATACTAACTAGCTAATAATTTCATTGTCATCTTTAAGCCTTTCACTAGTCATAGCAAGAGCTATGTAAGGATTTGAATAAGCCAAGATCTTAGGTTGCCTTGAAACAAAACCTGTCTGTATCATCACACCAAACTCCCTCTGGCTGTTTGGATGCTGGCAATGGAAATAATGGCGTTTTATACCCAGGCTCTGCCTTCAATGTGACAAGGCAGGGCATTCAATGGTTATGAAACCTTGACATCTTACTTAACTGTGGGGATGACGTGTTGAAACAGCTCTCCCATCCTCCAAGGCACTTTCACATTAAGCTCTGGTGACTGGGAATTAATGAGATGGACCATAGAGTGGTCTGTCAGGCAAGCTGTGTGTCTGTCTCCGTCTCTCTGTCTTTCCCTCACCCTCTCTCTCTTCCCATCCTCCTCACAGCAGCACAGCTGACAACTTCAAATATTTATTATTATCGATCCACTTGTCTCTTAACAATCAATAGTCGACATCCAAAGAACCAAATAACATTCAAGGTGCAGAACTGTATTTATTTTTCACATAATACTGTAGGGAAATTAGAGATGACTCATTATGTGAATCAGTTTATCTCTTTAAGGAATGACTGCCCTTTCTAGCCACATCCTAGGGTTTTAGCTAATGTGGCTCTAAAACAGACCTGGTGAAATGCTCTTAATACTTCTTTGGTGACATTAATCTATTGTCTAATGATCTCCTTGGTAAAATACAATCTTATGATATCTAGAATTTTAAAAAGGATACTTGGTACACATGGTAAATTACTTGTCTTCTAATAAGAGAAGTAGCTAACATTTACTGAGGCTGTGCAATGCACGGGGCAAGGTCTTAAGTGTTTTACACAGATAATCCATTTATTTGCATAATAACTCTATGGAGGTGAGTCCCATTGTTATTATTCATGCTTTATACAGATGATGGCATTGACATTTTGACAGAATGGTGATTTGATTAAGGTTACAGCTAATTAGTGGCAGAACTAGAATTAGGATTATTCTATCTGAATCAAGAGCTGAAAGTCTTCACCCTACTTTACATACCTTTCTTGATGATTGGAATGATTTCAAACAGTTTCTGTTTTGGTTTAGTTATAAATATTTCACTTGTGTCAACTCACCTAACATCCTTGTTATCAGGTTTCATTTTCAAGGCTCAGAGCCATAAGTAATGCTGATTGCCTTCTCCAAATGAAAAATAATAAAGGTTTATGATTTTTCAGAAAGGTCAAGCTCTGTTTTATGTTCCAAAACTGGATTTCAAAAATCAGAATAAATGATGATCTCAAAATATTTTAAGGACCTATTAACCCATTTATAGTTACAGTCTAGGGGGAAAATGATCATGGCTAACAATAATACAATTTAGCATTATATGATTTTTTCACATATTATGTTTGGGGAGAAAATAATACTAAAATATTCCTTCAAGAAATAAACTGTAGATTGTGAAATGTGGCCAAGTCACTGAGAAATTGCAGAGACTGTTCAGAGCTTCTCATCTACCACTTCAACACCAAGCCCACTTCCACAACCTCACGACAGAGGTCCAGTGCTAGAAAAGATGTTCCTCTTTGGTTTGTCAGCTCTCCATAGTGTATGCAAAGTGGAATGAGCACTGTTTCACATCCCTCCTTTTCCTCACGTTTCCAAGACTCAGAGAACTAGAGCGCTGTACAAAACCTTAGAACTCAGTGTATTCCAGCCTTCACAGTGTACAGATAAAGAAACAGGCCCAGAGGTAGCCTCCTGGTATCTTCCACCATCCCATGCTTCCTGCTTCCTCTCTACCTGAGGCTGCATGTACAGATAACCGAAGATCCATCATTTGTGTTGCAGGGTGACAAGAATATCCCCTCCTCTTAAGGTGACCCAGAAACTGTTTTATTGTAAGGAAAATAGATGCTGCTAATTCTTCAAAGATACCCTGTATGTTATGATCATTAAAGCCTAATGATCTGGGTTAGGGTCCCAGCTCCACCAGCTGTAAATTGTGTGACTTCTGGTTAAGATACAAAACCTTCCTGAGCATGGTAATAAGGTGATGATCACACCACCAATCTAATTGATATATAAATGCAACCATTCATATTTAATACTCAACAATACGTCTAATACATAACAAACAGTATCTATTTTCATTATCCTTATTAGTTTTCAAATTGTGGCAGAAAATTTACTATTAGGTCTACAAGCAATTCTGCCCAAAACTCTCTGCCCATTCAACTGCCAACAAACCTACTGTAGTTGATATACCAGTTGATGAATTCTCAAATGCATGAAAAAAATTCTAACTCATTTCTCACCCACTTGGAGTACAAATTCCTGTGAAATCTCTTACAATGTGTATTTTGGCTGTGGTTCACCACAAACTTCTTAAGGCTCTTCACTGGGGAATGTCTCTGATAATGCAATAAAAAAAAGTTCCAAACAGTATGGAAGTTCCTCAAAAAACTAAAAATAGAGTTGCCACATGATCCAGTAATCCCACTCCTGGGCATATAACAGAGAAAACTCTAATTCAAAATATACATGCACTCCTGTGTTCATAGCAGCAGTATTCACAACAGCAATAAACGGAAACGACTTAAATGCCCATTGTCAGATGAATGGATAAAGAAGACCAGGTACATATAAGCAATGGAATATTATTCAGTCATAAAAAAGAATAAAATAATGTCCTATGCAGCAATATGAATGGACCTAGAGATTATCATACTAAGTGAAGTCAAAAAGAGAAAGACAAATACCATATGATATCACTTTTACATGAAAGCTAAAATATGACACAAAGGAACTATTTACAAAACAGAAACAGACTCACAGACATAGAGAATAGATTTTTGTGGTTGTCAAGGAGAAAAGGGTAGGGTAGGAATAGACTGGGAGTCTGGGGTTTTAACAGATGTGAGCTATTATATAGAGAATAGATTTAAAAAAATAAGGTCCTATTGTATGGCACAGATAACCTCAGATATGCAGATGACACCACCCTTATGGCAGAAAGCGAAGAAGAACTAAAGAGCCTCTTGATGAAAGTGAAAGAGGAGAGTGAAAAAGTTGGCTTAAACCTCAACATTCAGAAAACTAAGATCATGGCATCTGGTCCCATCACTTCATGGGAAATAGATGGGGAAACAGTGTCAGACTTTATTTTTTTAGGCTCCAAAATCACTGCAGATGGTGCTTGCAGCCATGAAATTAAAAGAGGCTTACTCCTTGGAAGGAAAGTTATGATCAACCTAGATAGCATATTTAAAAGCAGAGACATTATTTTGCCAACAAAGATCCGTCTAGTCAAGGCTATGGTTTTTCCAGTAGTCATGTATGGATGTGAGAGTTGGACTGTGAAGAAAGCTGAGTGCCGCAGAATTGATGCTTTTGAACTGTGGTGTTGGAGAAGACTCTTGAGAGTCCCTTGGACTGCAAGGAGATCCAACCAGTCCATCCTAAAGGAGATCAGTCCTGGGTGTTCTTTGGAAGGACTGATGTTGAAGCTGAAACTCCAATACTTTGGCCACCTCATGTGAAGAGCTGACTCATTGGAAAAGACCCTAATGCTGGGAAGGATTGGGGACAGGAGGAGAAGGGGACGACAGAGGATGAGATGGCTGGATGGCATCACCGACTCGATGGACATGGATTTGGGTAGACTCCGGGAGTTGGTGATGGACAGGGAGGCCTGGCATGCTGTGATTCATGGGGTTGCAAAGAGTCGGACACAACTGAGCAACTGAACTGAACTGAACTGTATAGCACAGGGAACTATATTCAATATCCTTGATTAACAATAGAAAAGAACATGAAAAAGATGTATTATTGAATCACTTTTCTGTACAGCAGAAATTAACACAGCATTGTAAATCCACTATATTTCAAAAAAATAAATTTTTAAAAATAAAAAAGAAAGTCCCCTCTATAGCCATATGATAGCAATGCACTGGCAGGTGTCCTACACAAGGGTATTTTATCAAGATTATAGTATCAGAAATCATGGCAAGAATTGTGTTTATTTTCTGATTTCCTTGGCTTAAGGTGCTGAGTCAGAATGAGACGACCCTGTTTCAAATTCCAGCTAACTAGACTCCAGTCATATTTTGTATAGTTGAGCTACTTCTGTTTAGATTCTGGAGGAATGCTATTTGCTTACTTTCTTGAGATGAATCCTTAGTAACTGCTGTTCTCCCTACTTCTGGACCTTTCAGGGTAGGAGGTGTCTCACAGGTTCTGCAGTTTGCTAAATGAGTGGCAGCCACGTGTCTGTCATATGCAAAACACAAACATTTGTGCAGTTCTGAGAACTGTTCCTTCTAGTGACAAGTCATTGCCCAAGGTCACAGAGCTAGCTGCAAACCCAGAGGTAGTCTGAGAACATATTGATCAGCCTTGTGCTCAGATCTTTACTGAATAATTGGTACAATACTCTCTTGGTGAGATCAGCTGACTTTTTGACAATTTGCAGCCACTGAACTTGTCTTCTACATAAAACACATTAAGAGTCTATGTTCCTCTGAAGCTCACAGGCTTCAGAATATAGCTCCTGCCCATGTATCCATCCATACATCCATTCATCCATCAACAAATATGTATTGAAGTCTTGATGTTAGGTGCTATGACAACAAATGGCAGCATCAATAATAATGGTAGTGTCCTGGAGGAGTTTATAATTTAGAAGCAAAAATAATCCATATGACAAATATGTTAGACAGTCAGATGGCAGATGGGAGAAGAAAATCGTGTGACCATGAAGTGCCACAGTGAAGCACTAGGACAGCACGTTCAAAAGAAATAAAATATGAGCCACATATGTGGTTTCAAATTTTCTAGTAAGTACATTAAAACTCAAAAAAACCCCAAAGAATATTATCTTTAATTAATTTTATAACATATTTTATTTAACCAATGTATTAAAAATATAATTTTTACATGCAACCAATATTAAAATGTTATTAATGTTATATACTGAACTAAGTCTTTGAAGTCTTATGTATTGGACTTGACTTCTCCAGGGAATCTTCCCAACTCAGGGATCGAACTCGGGTGGTGACCTCTTCGGACAGCATACCTCTAGGAAATTCAAAAACAGGGAACAACTGCCTCCAGAATAGAGGAATCACAGATGTTGACTCATGAGGAATCTGGGTATTTGAACTGAGTTCTGGGCTAAGTTTGCTCCCTAGTTCCAACCTACAGTAAAAGAATGTCTTTCTCGGGATTTTATGAGCCCTTGTTGAGAAGGTTCTATGTTTGTATTCCTAAAAGTGAGCCTAGCATATATCCATTCTGGTGTTAAAGTCTTTACCTGTTGAATAAAATGCATGAAAGAAAAATAAAAACAGCTGTCTCCCACTTGCCAGAGCCTGTGTTGGTATTTTGCATTCATTCTCTCTAACACAGTGAATTTGCAAGGAGCCACATGTATCTCCATTTTATAGGAGAAGAAGCTAAAGCACAGAGTACTTCAATGATTTTCCAAGATCACAGAGCTAGGAAGAAGGGAGGGACAGAGGAATGGGCAGATGGAACAGGAGAGAGAAGATACAGACAGAAAGATGGGGGTAGATTACAGCTTAGAGTTAAACTGAGGATGGGAACAGGACCCAAGATATGCAAAGCATCTGCCCTTTACCCCATCCCTATAGTTTGCGTGTGTGTGTTTGTGCATGCGTTATAGTAACACGTTTATGGCTAACATACACTAGCTTATTTAACAAATCCTTATATACTATACTTTGGACCACCACTCTGTCTCTCCTGATAAGATTTCCTTGAAATAATAAACAAAAACAAATTCCTAGCTTCTAAGGGCAAAGGGCATTTTGGGGAGTGAGAATTAAAGAAATCCTGGTCAGCAGAGGCATGAGAGGTTAATTCAATCTTCCTCAGTCTGCCCTCTTATCATCTCTTTAAAGGGGATCTCTATCCTCCCAAGAGGAGAAGGGGGTGACAGAGGATGAGATGGTTGGATGGCATCACTGACTCAATGGACATGAGTTTGAGAAAACTCAGGGAAATGGTGAAGGTCAGGGAAGGCTGGCGTGCTGCAGTCCATGCGGCGTTGCAAACAGTCAGACATGACTTAGCAACTAAACAACATCCTCCCTGTATAAGGACCGTGTGCCCAGCCTGTCTCTTTCACTCCTTGATGGCTGAGCACCAGGACACTGTTCCACACAGAGACCTCCAGTCTCCCTGCGTATAACTTCTAATTAGTTAGGAGCTAGCTCCCATTGTGCTCCACAGGAAACTCTTCTTCAGTCAGATTATCACTTGCCTCATATTTTTGATGCTGGTAGGGGTGGTAGAAAAGCAAGTATTATTTATGTAGGATTTGAATCAAAAGAAGCACAGATTCAGATTGAGTCCTAAAATGTAGATGCACTTTCTAAAAAGTTAAAAATCATGTATTTGTATCAGCTGGGAGGTAAGTGTAAGAATTAGAACTTGCCCCTATGAAACTTAATATCGGGACTTCCTGGGTGGTCTGCTGTCTAGGACTCTGTGCTCCCAATGGAGAGGGCCTGGGTTCAATCCTTGGTCAGGGAACTGGACCGCATATGCTGCAACTAAAGTTGTGGCTGTGTGCCACAAGTGAGACCTAGCACAGCCAAATAAATGAGAGTAAATTGAAAAACAACTTAATATCAAGCAAATCAAAACTACAGTGAGGTATCACACCTCCTATCAGTTAGAACAGCCATCTTTAAAAAAATCTACAAACAATAAATGCTAGAGAATATGTGGAAAAAAGGGAATCTTCCTATACTGTTGGGGATTGTAAATTGGTACAACCATTATGAAGAACAATATGGAGATTTCTTACAAAACTAAACTACCATATGATCCAACCTCAGTCCTGGGCATATATCTGGGGAAAACCATAATTCGAAAAGATACATGCATCCCAATGTTCACTGTAGCACTATTTACAATAGCCAAGACATGGAAGTCACCTAAATGTCCATCAACAGAGGAGTAGATAGAGAATATGTGTTACAGATACACAATGGAATATTACTCAGGCATAGAAAAGAATGAAATAATGCCATTTACAGCAACATGGATGGACACAGAGACTGGCATATTGGGTGAAGTTAGTCAGACAGAAAAAGACAAATGCCATATGATATTGCTTATGTATGGAATCTAAACAAATGGTACAAATGCACTGATTTACAAAACAGAAGTAGACTTACAGATGTAGAAAACAAACATGGTTATCATGGGAGAAGCAGGGGAGGGATAGATTGGAATAGATAACTAATACGGGCTTCCCCGAGTGGCACTAGTAGTAAAGAATCCGCCTGCCAATGCAGCAAACGTGCAACATGTGGGTCTGATTCCTGGGTTGGGAAGATTCCCTGGAGGAAGAAATGGCAACCCACTCCAGTATTCTTGCATGGGAAATCCCATGAACAGAGGAGCCTGGTGGGCATACAGTCCATGTGGTCACAAAGAGTCGGAAACAACTGAGCAACTAAGTTTCTCACACACACACATACACATAAAACATTCACTTTGCTGTACACCTGAAACTAACACAACATTGTAAATCAATTATACACCAACAAAATAAAAAAAAAAACTTTATATCTTTTTTTTTTTTTAACTATAGCTTAGGAAAAGACTTTTAAATCTGCTGACCACATGGAGTAGTCATCAATGACTTGGACAGCCAGAATTCTGTTACAAACAAAATTGCAAACCAGAACAATAAAACAAGATAAAGTTCTAACTTGCTGCTTTTTGGCTGTGTCTGGATGGCCACTAGCCCACCCTACCCTGGGGGTAGGGAGGAGGAGACAGAGACTAAAATGCGAAGAGTGTTACCATTATGGCAACTTTATTCTTTCCAAATGTTTATTTTTGTTCCCTTAGGGTATCAGGAAGAGTTTGTTCTAACAGTTCTCAGTTCCTGGCTGAGTTGTTGCCAGGAAGTCAAGTTTATCTTTAGCATCATCTCTGGGCAAACAGCACAGAGGAAAATGATATTTAGGGCCAAATGTTGAAAACTCAAGTTTTATGTAGCTTGAGCAGAAAAAGCAAGGAGCAAAAAGGAAAAGCTAATATTGTTGGTTCTGCGTTTTCTCTACAAGAAATTTTCCTGTAGAAACAGTAGTGGAAAGAGGATGGGCTTTAAGGACCAATAGCTTTGGGTTCAAATTCAGGCTTGGTCCACTGCTGCCCCATCAAGGACTTTTGGATAAATTTAATTCAACAAACATTTAACTGAATGATTCCTCTGTACCAGATACTTAGATCTCACAGAACTTAAAGTCCAAGTAAATTAGTTACCTCTCTGAAACTCTTTTTACAATTAAAAGAAGAAAATATACGCCTCTTTGTAGGGTTCTTTTGACAATTACATGAGATAACATATGTAACATTACACAGACCAGTGGTTAGGTAAAGTTACAAATCTTAGTTTGTTTTCTCTGTCTTTAGAATAACCAAAGTAATCTCTCAGTCAACTTGAGGTTTAAAAGTACTGTTCTAGGATTTAACTAAAAATAAAACCAACAGAGAGTTTCATAAAACCTAGATACTCTGCAAATACCCCATGTTTTTTGGCAGGTCCATGACAGCCAGAGTTCAAAGATCAGTCTCAGATTCTATCACTTCCAATAGTCCAACTTTGACTTCAACTTGGTTTTACGCAATAGCACTGAAATATATATATTACCATACATAAAATAGATAGCCAGTGGGAGTCTTCTGTGTGACATAGGAAACCCAAAGCCGGTGCTCTGTGACAACCTAGAAGGGTGGGATGGGGGTGGTTCAAGAGGTAAAGGACAAATGTATACCTATGGCTGACTCAGGTTGATGTGTGGGAGAAACCATCACAATACTGCAATTCTCTTCCAATTAAAAATAAAAAATAAATTACCTTTTCAATCACCAGTATGGTATATGTAGCATAAAAATCAGAGCCATAAATGACGCTGAAATATTAGAACTGCTCATTCAAAATTATTCATTGATTGTCTATAATATGTGAGACACTGTGATGAAATTAAAGTCATAAAAAAAACCAGATGTGTTCCTGACCTGATGCATCTATCCCTCTAGAGGGAAAGATATAAAGTCTACCCTCAAGGAGGCTACAACCAGCAATAGAAACAAGGCAGACATGCATCAAATAATAGTGGCCAATATGCTATTTTATAAGCATTACAAATTAGAATCCTTGATACTGGGGTTCAGAAGAGATGACATAGTCAAGGAAACTTTGGGGAAATACGGAATTTGAGCTGAGATTTTTAAAGATGAGAGAGGATTTTTCAAGGTCTTCTATTTTCCCTATAACATAAAAATCAAATACATTAAAACTCAAAGCAGAAGTTAGAAGCAGTAACACCTTCTCTATCAGAATGTGTATAGTCCTCTCTCTGCTCTTTAATTATTCACTAGTATCAATTCTACCTGGGGTCCATCTCATCCAAAAGGCAGCATTAACTATGCCTGGGTAAAAGATACATGGGTTAAAGTATCACTGCAGCATTTTTAAAAGAGCTAGTCTGTCCAACTGACTCTGCTTCCCTTTCCCTCCCAAATGTAAAAGAAAAGCACAGGTTAAATGCACTGTTTGCATTTCCCAATTGTCCTACAACCAAGTACTGACTATTAGAAAGTCTGGCTCCTAGACTCTCAATTAGCAAATTCAGTTAAAATAATTTTTAAATGCAGACTTTTTTGTCCCAACGCTTAAAAATTATCCAGGTGTCAGCTATGAGTAATGACCACATTGGGTCTTGATTCCATCATTTTTATTAGCTATTTAATGACATTTGGTAGTGTACTGAACATTATTCTAGGCAAAGTACATAAACCCAGTTATTTGGGGGCTTGCAGTCAAACTACTTTATCATAAGAGCGATTGTGAAACTGTCACCCTGCCCTCAGCAGTACTGGCGTACAGGAGATTAGGTTTAAAATAGTCCCAGGGGAAATGTTGTCCCAAGGAGCTCAGATTCTACTCTATCCATTCCTAAAAGGGAGGGCGGGGGGTGGGGTGGGGGGCTTTGTAATGGACTGTAAGACCAGAAAAGTCATTGGTGCTCTCTCACGAGAGAAAAAAGTACAAGTTTAAAGATATAATCTCATTGTCCTTTTTGGCCACAACTAACCATATTAAAAAGCAGAGGCATTACTTTGCCAACAAAGGTCTGTCTAGTCAAGGTTATGGTTTTTCCAGTAGTCATGTATGGATGTGAGAGCTGGACGGTGAAGAAAGCTGAGTGCCGAAGAATTGATGCTTTTGAACTGTGGTGTTGGAGAAGACTCTTGAGAGTCCCTTGGACTGCAAGGAGATCCAATCAGTCCATCCTAAAGGAGATCAGTCCTGGGTGTTCATTGGAAGGACTGATGTTGAAGCTGAAACTCCAATACTTTGGCCACCTCACACAAAGAGTTGACTCACTGGAAAAGACCCTAATGCTGGGAAGGATTGGGGGCAGGAGGAGAAGGGGATGACAGAGGATGAGATGGCTGGATGGCATCACCGACTCGATGGACATGAGTTTGGGTAAACTTCAGGAGTTGGTGATGGACAAGGAGGCCTGGCGTGCTGCGATTCATGGGGTCACAAAGAGTCGGACACGACTGAGTGACTGAACTGAACTGAACTGGACCACGTGATTCTTACTTTCTCAAAGCCTCTGCATTCTTCTCTGATTTGGAAGTGGTTCTGCTCACTTCATCTATTTTACAGAATTATCATGACCATGAGATAACAATTTCAAAAGTATATTAAAATATTCCAAAATGTCCAGCAAATAAAACTCTGTCTTCTCCTCTGATCTCCTTGGATCTTTGTTCCTCCTTCCCACACACTAACAAGCTGTTGGAAGGATCTTCAAGATGTCACTATGCACCTGTGAATATTCATTCCAGAAACAGTCAACCACATACCTGGAAATCCAGAAGCCACACTCAGGGTGGAAGACCTGCCTGCCCAGCTCCAGTCTGTACAACTTAATTTTTGGAAAAGAAAATTATCTTATATGTACACGTTGAAATGACAATTTTTCAATATATTAATATTGGTAAAATATATTATTAAAATTAATTCCACCAGTTTTCTTTATTGTTTAAATGTGGCTGTTAAAAAATTAAGACTATATTTGTGGTTTGTATCAGGCTTCCCAGGTGGCTCAGAGGTAAAGGATCCACCTGCCAATGCAAGAGATGCAAGTTGGATCCTTGGGCTGGGAAGATCCTCTAGGAGAGGAAATGGCAACCCACTCTAGTATTCTTGTCTATGAAATCCCATGGACAGAGGGCTACAGTCCATGGGATCGCAAAGAGTTGGACATGATTTAGTGATTAAACAACAACAAATGTGGTTTGTATTACATTTCTAATGGATAATGCTAGTCTAGAGCATTTCAGAGCTAATCTGAATGTTATGCTTTGGTTTTTTTAAAAAACTATATATGATGGTATATATTAGGGGTGGACAATATGCAGATGTTTCAAAGTCACTACCTAAAATTCTTAACATTATCCTACATTTTTCAATCTTGTGCAGATACTAGGAAATTGTCCAAGCATCATATATGATATGTCTGACTCTTAGGAAGACAAAGATTTTCGCAAAATTGTACTGTCAGTGTTTGCTCTATTGTTGGACTTCAAATTCTTTAAACTCTATTTCCAGAGTCCCTATCACGATATCTCACTTGTAGAACTGAAATAGCTTCCTAAATGATCTACCTCCAACCTATTTTTTTTCAAACAATAGCCAGAGTGAGCCTAAGAGAACATATTTTATGTTGACCCAAGGATAAATGGGTCCTAAATCCTTAACCTAGCCTTCAGTTCCTGACATAATGCTAGCTCCACTTGACCTCTCCTTTTCTCCCTCCTTAAGAGTCCACACCCCAGACATTTTCAACCCTGTGAAGTTCTCTAAAGGTGCCATGCTTCCTTTGGCTTTTGGACTTTTGTTCTTTCTGTTGTAGCCCATATCCATCACCTTCCGTATCAGTTCAACTCCTATCCTGTTCTCAGTTTATAGTCAAGGAAAACCACTGTGTCTGGTATGTAGGATTCAAGGCAAGGGCATTCTCCTGGCCACCAGCAACTTCTCCTTGCCACTCCCACCCTCACCATCCCACCCTCATCACCACCACCACTAGAGGGTTTATGACATGGCAGGCATGTGAGAGGCACTCTCCATGATTACTCTACTGAGTCTTCACCATAAATCCATGAGTTGACAGCATCCGTAGAAGCCTATATTTATCTAGTACAGTATGCCAAAACTGGTTCTAAGTATTTCACAGGTATTATCCCAGACCTCAGGACAATTCTCTGAGATAGGTACTATTATTATCTTACTGACTGATAAGGAACTGAAGTCCAGATAGATTTAGTAAATTATCTAGCTCTGCAGCTGGGAGTTTGAGCTCCTGTAGTTTGACTTTGCTGTCTATATTGATTCATGGAAGGTTTTATCATCATTTTATTTATTTAAAATTTGTTACATGCTACAAATGTTGTAGTGGAGGAGTTCTTTCTTTCTTTCTTTCTTTCTTTCTTTCTTTCTTTGGATGAGCAGCGCAGCATGTGGGATCTTAGTTCCCTGACCAGGGATTGAACCTGCAGTACCTGCTGTGGAAGCGTGGAGTCTTACCCACTAGCCCACCAGGGAAGTCCCCATATCACCATTTTAGAGATGAGGAAACGAGATCAGACAGTCGAGTAAACTGCCTAACGTGGTCAAGTCAGGATTTGAAGGACCAGTGAGATGGCCCACTGCTTATACGTCCTCCTTCATCATACTGCATTACGACTTGCCCACCAGCTTATTGGATTCCCTCACTAAACTGCAAGCTTTTTCTTTAATTTTTAAAAACAGTTTTAGATTGACAGAAAAATTAAACAAATAGCACAGAGAATTCCCATATACCTCTTGCAGAGTTTTCCCTATTATGAACGTCTTATGTTAGTATAGGACATTTGTTATAATTAATACACCAGTATGGATATATTACTATTAACTCAAGCCCATAATTTAATTCCTATTTTCTCAGTTTTTACCTAGTGTCTTTTTTCTGCTCTAGGATCCCTTCTAGAATACTGTTACATTTAGTTGTCATGATTTCTTCGACTCTTTTTGTGACAGTTTCTCAGACTTTCCTTGCCTTTGGTGACCTTCACAGTTTTGAGAAATATGATCGGGGATACTGTAGATTGCCCCTCTACTGGAATTTGTCTCATGTTTTTCTCCTGACAGAAGGTCACAGAGGTTAAGTGCCATTTTCATCACATCCTATTAACATAGTTTATGACTGTTTCAGTGGACTTTGTTCATGAGCTGAAGTAAAATTTGTCAGATTTCTCCTCTGTAAAGTTAGCTTCCTGTCCTCATTTCCCACCTTCCTAAACTTCACTCTGTAGAGAGAAGACTATGTGTGGTCCACACTTAGAAATGCGGAATTATGCCCTTGAGTCTGAGTCATCTATATAATGTATTTGGCATTCTTCAGGGGAGATTTTTCTCTTCTCTTCCATTGGCTCATGTATTTAATTCTTTCTTTATATCAGTATGGATTCATGGACATTTATTTTATACTTTGCAATGTAGTCCAATACTACTTTATTTTTTCTATAATTATTCACTTGAATAATTGGGAACTTCCCAATGGGAACTCCTCCAGTTGGCTCCTGTTGACATACTCTCATCAATGTAGGGTTTTTGTTTTTTTTTTTGAGCACTCCCTTCCATTTTGGTACTAAGAGACTCTGACATCTCGTCTATTTCCTTTTCCAGTCCCCAAGTCAGGTATTTCTCCAAGGATTCCTGTTCCTTTTATTGGAGAATGGTTTCAGAAATCAAGATCAGGGTGCCAGTTGTGCCTCTTGCTACAGGGATGTCATTTCTTTTAGGCTCTCCCCATTGACACAGAAAGAAATATATGTAGGTACGCAAATCCATATATGTTCACATAATTATAACTATTTCCTTATGCAATCATGTGCATCTCTGCTCTCCTGTGTTTAGTCGTGTCTGACTCTTTGCGACCCCTTAGGCTGTAGCCCACTAGGCTCCTCTGTCCGTGGAATTCTCCAGGCCAGAATACTGGAGTGGGTTGCCATGCCCTCCTCCAGGGGATCTTCTCAACCCAGGGATCGAACTCACGTCTCCCACACTGTAGGCAGATTGTTTACCATCTGAGCCATCAGGGAAGCCTAAGAATACTAGAGTGGGTAGACTATCCCTTCTCCAGAGGAGTTTCCTGACCCAGGAATCGAACCAGGGTCTCCTGCGTTGCAGGCAGATTCTTTACCAGCTGAGCTACCCAGGAAGCCCCCACATATATCTATATAAAGTTAAATAGGAGTTCTTTCTGATGTCTCCAACTCTAATTCATTGCCACATGCATCACTCTAACTTTCTGCCCTTGCTTTTCTACAAATTCCATGACAACAATGGGCAATGACTACAAGCTTCTTAAAGGTAATAGTATTCTTTATTCACAGCTGTATCCCAAATACAGTTGGCACCTATAACACACATGTTGACTGACTGCTGAGTTGACCCAATAATTTCAATTCTGGAAGGGACTACAGAGGAATTTGCAAATGTCACCAAATATGGATTTCAAAGACTAAACTCACAACAATTTATTAGGGCAACAGTACAAGAGGGTACACTAACAAAGGTCTGATTTAAGTGTGTTTATTCAACTCTGTGAAGGGAAAATGACAGTAATACATCTAAGTTACACAAAAAGGATTCAGACTTCCCCGAAAAGGATTCAAGTGGCATAAAATGGTTTGTTTCTCCACAGCAATTTACATATATTAAAAGAGATAATAGGCATAATCATTGTCAAAATAGAGCTTCCACCCTGTATAACGTCTTAATATATGCTCGAAGTTCCTGACAAACAGGCACAAAGCCCCAGCAGATTAGACCCTAAGTGGGGGATGACTCTAATAGCAACAGCATAAAACCAATCTCACACTTCTGGGAAGGAAAATAAGGCCTGAGAACAGCCTGTGAAGGTGAAGGGGAAAGTACAAAGGAAAGATGCTCAAGTGATACATCAGCTGAATGGGAAACTGGGTGCTAATGTGACACTCTGCATCCATGATGCTAATTTATATCTGGGTGAGCATGTGTACTAACACAGAGGAGACTTGAACAGGTCTACATTATACCTTGGAGGAGCTCATTTTCAATCTCTTGGAAGGGTACTTGCTTTATATTGGGGACTGCCTTACATGGGATATATTATGTAGATTCTATGTCAGTTTCATACGACAAAATCACTTGTCTCTGTAAATCTATTCCAGATCATTTCCATTCTGTCCCTTACACTGCAGCCAGAATGGTCTTTTTGAAAAACAAATTTGGTCATAGCTCCCCATCTTCCCAACATTTTAACATTCTGCTTGACTCCTGGGATAAAAAGCAATGAAGGCCTCATATGCCGTCAAGGTCCTGCAAGATCAGGCTTCCGCCCAATGCCCACCTTGCCACAGGGGTCCCCTTTTACCTCTCTGAATGCACATTCTTTTTGCTGCTACTACTGCACATGTTAATACATCTTTGCCTCTGCTCTATAACACAGCTAACTCCTACTAAGGCTTCTGGATCTAGCCCATTCACCTCTTCACCTGAGATGCCTACTCTGTCCAGGTCACTCTCATAGCACCACAAACTCTTCCTCTGCAGTGCTTGTCACAGTTGTACATTTATCTTTGTTAGTCTGTGGTTAATGTATTTCATCAGATGGCCTTGTTACTCCACATTCCTGGCACCTAACCCCATGCCAGGCATACAATAAATGCCTCCCAAAACATCTACTGAATAAATTAAGGAAAAAATGACCACACAATCCACCTACCTATTGCCAAGACTTTCCTGAACATTAAAGCTCCTCTTTGGATTCTGAAGGATATGTCATTTCACATCAGAAATGCGGTTGGTCACCCTTGTGATGAGTGTAAGAAATGTCACTGCTAGGTCAAAGATATAGGAAATTCCTTTTATCAAATATGTCATTAGTACACTGAAATAGGTATTATGTGGAAGTGAACATAAAGGGCACGTGAAAAATAATCTTATGCCAAAGAGGTCAGCTATGGCATCCTAATGCTTTACTAGTACTAATTGTTAAGATCATTGTTATCGAGTAATTTTATTTCACAAAATCACAAATGCTACTACTAACTTTCAAGCTCTCACCATTGTGCCTGGATTTTATTCAACAAACATTTACTGAGCATACTCATTGTATGTCAGGCACTGTTTTAGATTCTAGGATAAATGCTGAGCAAGAGACACAAGTTCTCACCTTTGAGGGGAGGAGAAGCCAACACAGATTGATAGTCCTTTCGGATGAGGAAATTGCAAGTGAGTGTGTGTGTGATTAGTTTTAATGAGGAAAGAAGTCATGTGCTATGGCCCAATGTTCATAGCAGCACTATTCACAACAGCCAGGACATGGAAACAAACTAAATGTCCGTCAACAGAGGAATAGATAAAAGAAGATGTGGTACATATATACAATGGACTATTACTCAGCCATATAAAGGAGTGAAACTGGATCATTTGTAGAGACGTGGGTGGACCTAGACAGTGTCATATTCAGTGAAGGAGGTCACGAACAGAAAAACAAATAACGTATATTAATGGATATATGTGGAATCTAGAAAATGGTATAGATAATCCTTTTTGCAAAGCAGAAATAGAGACATAGAGAACAAATGTATGGATACAAAGGGACAAGGGGAGGTGGGATGAATTGGGCCATTGGAATTTACACATATACACTATTGATACTATGTATAAAATGAAAACTGACGAGATCATATTGTATAGCACAGGGAACTCTACCAAAGGCACTGCGGTGACCTGATTGGGAAGAAAACACGAAAAGGAGGGGCCAAGTGTGTATGTATGACTGATTCGTTTTGCTGTATGGTAGAAACTAAGACAACATTGTAAAACAACTATACTCCAATAAAAATTAATTTAAAAAGAAGTCACGTGCTATGGGAGTGCGATCATTCCCACTGTCTCAGCATGCTCTCAAGTGACCCAGTGCCTCACCAGGATAACCTGCGTCATTATTGCTCTCTGGCTGCATGTCAAGTGGAACACAGTGTTTTCACTTGATTAAGGATGAAAGGATTTTACATTTTAATGTCATGG
The DNA here is from genome assembly GCA_024291935.2 of Okapia johnstoni. NCBI lineage: Eukaryota > Metazoa > Chordata > Mammalia > Artiodactyla > Giraffidae > Okapia > Okapia johnstoni. The sequence continues at coordinate 50,147,490 of CM044316.1, forward strand.
TCTCCCATAAGGATTTATATGTATTTACTTCCTCGGGTTAAATAAAAGACTAGGGAAGATACCAGGCCTATCTTTTCTAAGGAATCATTCTAATCCCTCAAAATCTCTAGTGCCAATTTTGATGGACCCCTGAAAGATCAAAGTGCCTTGTTCTCAAAGATGCCTATCTCAACAGAGCATCTGTTTCATACCAAGAGAGTTTTCATTGAGGGGTTTTGGTGATAAGCACTGCAAGGAGTAGTTACTGTCACAGAAAATTTTAAAGATGCCTACAGAGAGATTGTAAATTTTGCAAAGGTTGAGACAAGACTCTCTTGAAAATCATGACAAACCTTAAGGCTTAGGGCAGTGTTTGGAACATATCTGGCTCTCAATATTTATGTGTTACATGTTTGAACAAATAGTACTACTTTGAGAAAATCAGCTAGTAGAAGCTTGGGACCAGAGCAGAGAAAAAAGAGAAAAATTACTACTGCAGGGGCTTCCTTAGCAAGAGGAAAAGTCACAGACAGAGGGCGCCAGAAGAGTACTCTCTTCATCCCCGTTTGACAAAGATGGTAGACCTAAGAGGGGTTGGAAGCTGGGAGAATCTCAGCGACAGACAGTGGCACCCTGAGGTCCCACAGCTCCAGACTATGCTCCTGCCCACCGTCTCCAATGGAGAAGAACCATCAGCAGATTGATAAATTCTTACATTTACACCCCTGAACAAATAAACTAATTGCATCTTTGTCTTTAACCTGACAAATCATAGCTTGATGACAGGTTATTAGTGACCATTAATACATGAAACTGTTTGCATTTCACTAGTGTATCTGAATTACAGCCTCGCCTTTCACATTAGCTCTATCAAGCTTCCAAAAGGACCCCCCCCATCCCCCCAACCCCCACTACTGGGGCCTCAAGCGGGATTTAAACTAACAATTAGCCTCTGGAATTCAACTATAATGCAGAAGAATTCATTATTTTAGTTCACTGCAGATCTCCATAGCATAGATTACAACCAGCCATTCCCTTTAGAGTGGAGGCACGCTCTCTGTGCCCAAAGAGCTTACAACTGCCTCTCTCTGAACTTCCTCAGTTATTCCCAACGGTGGCTAATGCATCGGCCAGCAACATGGGCCTGCTTGTGCATCACTAGTGCAGACAGTCCTAAGTTCACAACACCACAATGGCTGATTAGAGTGCAGACAAGACTGTCAGACACTGAAGTGACAGGAAGAGAGTCTATCTGGCAAAAAAGTAGAGGCAAGGTTGAGAATATATATATATATTCTCATACGTATATGAGAATGTGTGTATATGTATATGTTTATACACACATATTCTCATATATATGTGTGGGTTTCCCTGGTGGTTCAGCTGGTAAAGAATCTGTCTACAATGTGGGAGACCTGGATTTGATCCCTGGGTAGGGAAGATCCCCTGGAGAAGGGAAAGGCTACCCACTCCAGTATTCTAGTATTCTGGCCTGGAGAATTCCATGGAATGTGTAGTCCATGGGGTCGCAAAGAGTCAGACATGACTGAGTGACTTTAAATATATATATATATACACACACACGTGTGTGTGTGTGTGTGTGTGTATGTATGTCAACCAGGTAGTCCAGAGAATTTTTTTTTTTTAGAATGCATTTGGGGCTCTGAATTATCCCTATGAGAAGCCAAGACCTTGAAAAGAACTGGAGAACTGCCAAGCCTCCATTTCACTTTGTGCCAAGCAGTCATAGAGGCACATGGAGTGATTAACAGAAATTAACGATCTCAGAAATGTTTGAGGACTTTCTAACATAACAATTGTCATCTGGGAGCAAATCCATGGTCCAGCTCAACTAATGTTCGGTTGCTTCAAAAAAAAATATCCCCTAGGGAATGCCACTTTTGACTACTAATGTGCCAAATCCATGGAATTAAAAGGGGTTGCTAACAAGACAATTAACAGAAGCCCACATATGGCTAAAACCATTTTTACTTTTTATTATAGGTTAGCTACCAAGCTCAGGACTCACACTCAGTTCAACATGTACAATGACAGCACAGAGTTCCATGCTGTTTAAAAATCTCTCTCAAATAAACTGTCCCACTCATTTCTATATCATCCCTGTGAAAAAGTTAGATTATGAACAACATAGTAATAGTAGAAAATGCAGACTCTAGAGTCCACTTCTGTTTTCAAATCCTGGCTTTTCCACTCACTAGCAGGATGACCTTCAGCAAGTCACATAGCCTTTCTAAACTTCACTTTTCTCATCTGTAAAACAGAGATAATAAGGATGCCTACCTCATCTAGAGATTATAAAACTCAAGTTGGTAACTAATGCATAGAAATTCTTTGGTATGCTTAAACATGGTGCCTAATGAGTGCTCAGGAAATGTGAATGGCTATTGTTTACCTCCTTTTCCCTCCCCCTACCAATCAGGGCCACCATCATTGCCAGAACCATTATCACTACCACCTCTCCCCTCTCCCCCACCCCTAACCCCCATCCCCACAGTCAGATAAGGAAACTAAATCTCCAAGATGGACTTTTTTCTGAAGTCAACCAACTACTGTCAGGTAGGACTAACCCATGCCATCATCCCTACCTGGAGCACCTACTTCATCCTGCTTCCCTTCACCCTCCTCCTCATCCATCAGGTCCCAGTTTAGCCATCTCCTTCTTCATGAGGCCTCTTCCATCATCTCACAGTGCCTTGTCTTCCCCCCATCACAGAACTTCTCAGACTACATAATAACCGCCTATTGCCCTGTCTGTGTCCCCCATGAGGACATGAGTTCCTTTAACAGAAGGTGTGTCTACTATACTTTTGCATTCCCAGTGCGAAGCACAACACAGTAAATGCTCAGTAAGTGCTGAGTAAAGGAAGGGATGAATCTGCTGCTGCTTCTTAAAGTCTTATTTCTCTTTGGAGCACAATTTAGGCAAAGATTGCAACACACGACTTCATGCCCTATACTGCTATTACATAATTTTAACCTGTCATTGAAACCTCAAGGCAATCTCAACCAAATTCTAACAGAGTCCATTTTTGAAGCAAGTAGCTTAACTTGTGAAAATAATGCCTTGCATGACACTAACGTTGTGTTAATACACACATACACATTCATTTCATACCTTATGCTTATTTACGAACCTTAACCCCTTAGCATTTTGAAAGGACACAGTCTTCTTACTTTGAAAGTGTTTTTAGCAACATGTGGACTTAATGAGATATGGTGAAAAGCCAGTGTTCATCCTTGCTATTTTCCCTCCAAACAAGCACTTAATCTTTTCACTCTGAACCATGGCTTTCTCACTTGCAGCTTTAGTGCTCTTGTAAGTTCTGAGTCTAACATGATACAGACCCAAAAACATGACCAACCAACCAAATACTTCAGTCCTTTCCTCTCCCTCCCTCTCAGAGGAAGTAAGCGAAGTCACTCAGCAGTGTCCGACTCTTTGTGACCCCATGGACTGTAACCCACCAGGCTCCTCCGTCAGTGGGATTCTCCAGGCAAGAGTACTGGAGTGGGTTGCTATTTCCTTCTCCAGGGGATCTTCCCAACCCAGGGATCAAACCCAGGTCTCCTGCATTGTAGGCAGACGCTTTCCTGTCTGAGCCACTAGGGATCCTTCCAAACAGGAGGTAAAAAAGGCATAAAAGTTGGAAGCTTTGGGGAAATCTATTCAAAGTTCATCTAATCTTACCTCATTAAAGTACTATCATTGAGGAGAAACCAAATAAAACTCAGCCCTCCAATCAATACTGTATTAGAATGCACTGAAAACATGATTTGGTTGGTAGGAATGATAAAAATGTACACTGAAATTACAAGGAAATATGCCCCCTATATACCAACATATACCTGTTATTAAAATAAGTCAGACAGAAAAGTGTAAATTTTTCTAGAGCAATGGAAGAGCTGAACTCCACCTCACATCACAAATACGCCCAAGGTATTATTTAAAAACAAACCCTGCTCTCTTATTATCTTAAGAAAACACATTAAGGAATTTAACTTGTATGGAGTTTATATCAATGTATAAAGCTAAGGTTGTATAATTTCCTTGGGAAACCAATGCCTTACGCATCCTTATTTATAGACTGATGGAGAATATGCATAAACATATATACATACACATAAATATACAATTTGCTTTCTTCCCCTGCTAAGTCATTGACCACCTTTTCTGTTTCATTTTCCTATAACAAATATTTATTTGGAAACTCTTCTTTCCCCATTCTTTTTCTCAAAAGCGACTCTTCTGTCTTACTTTTCACTGTCTCAGAGTTCTTACCTACATCTGTTACAAACTCCACTTCAAGGGAAAATCTCTGATGATTCTTTTTTCTTAAATAAAAATACATAGTTCTTTTGTACTAAATTTTATTTTCCAGGGCCCCCAAAATGCAGCCACATGTCAAGGCTATAAAGCTAAAGGGTCTCCCCAAACAGTTTCAAGAAACAAATAAAAACAAGCCAGCAAAAGTCCTCATGCTATGGCCTCCAAATCAGGTAGGACTATTTAAGGGTTATAACAAAAGGGATTCCAAATATTAAATACAGGTTGGAAGATACTGTCTTTCCCACATAGTGATTTCTAGATCTGCTTTCTAATTCAATATTACCCATTTAGTAAGATGCTTCATTCTTCATCATATACAAATTAAGAAGCCCACATTGTCTTTCTTTGCCTGCCGATCCCAACTCTTTTCTTCGTCTGGTTCACTAGCCTACTCGACATACATCTCTAGTGTCTCTAAAGCAGGGTCTATTCTCATCTTACCTAATCCCTTTCTGGTCATTTCTTGGCTAATTACTATTTGTCTTTGCCAGATACCAACACATCTCATCAAAACACATTCTTAGTACTATAATAAAACCATAAGTTCAATGATGCTTCCTATTTACACTTTGCTTTCCGAATGTGAATTAATGGATTTGGGTCCCACAGCACAACTTTTAAGCAATGGGAACTGTTTGACACTTCCATATTGGTATTTTATTAAGAATAGTAGGTATAAATAATAATACCAATACCTTTGTTTCCATAGGTGATTTCATCTGGATAATTCATGCTTCATTATTGTGCCACTATTCTCTGTCTTGGGTTCTCCCTTGGGTCCTGTGACAAACATGGGGTTCAGATCCAGACTCCAGGAGGCAGTGAAGTGACGTTTGTTAACATACACAGGTGCATTACAGACTCCCCAGGTCCCCCCTTCTAGTGTCCTTCTGTGAGGTTGCTCCTGGGCTATCAAAATCTAGGCTATTGAGGGGACACCACCAATACTACAAAACCTCTCTGGGCTTCAGCCTCCTTAACAAGAAGTGTGCTGCCTTTGGGTTTTGGGGAGGAGTGGTTATCAAAACATTGCTGCGGACCACCAGCAACAGCACCTCCTGGGAAATCCTTAGAAAGCAAATGTTTAGGCCCCATCCCAGACCTATTACATTAGAAACTCTGCGGGGAGCCCAGCAATTTGTGTTTAAGAAACACGTCAAGTGATTCTACTAACATAAGAGTAGAAAACAACAGTCATATGGCATCTACGGAGTTTTGAGGAAGTTTGTGGTTAGGAGAGCTATCTTCATATAGTTAAAGAGGGATCATGTGCCCAGGACTAAGCTTTTCAGGTGAGGTTTCAATATTGTAGGGCTAGGAGCAATGGTGAAAAAGAGAAAACACTCGGATACACAGAACAACTTGTAAGCAATTGGACGCATTCAGAAACAGAAGACAACTCACTGATAAGAACAGGCTCCCTTTCTCTTGAAGTGTTCAGAGGTATAAGATTATACTCTAGCAGAATCTATGAATCAGGCAAAAATAAGACATACTACTAAAAATAAAGAAGCAAGATTTTTTTCAAAAATAACAAAATTAAGTCTTAATAGAAAGCTTCAAGATGTCACTAATATAGAAAGAGGTTTATAATTAATCTATTATGAAATTTTTAGTATCTCAAAGCTATTACCTTTAAAAACTACCCTATTGATGGTGTCTAGAGTAGATAATGGATTTTCATTTCTTAATGTTTTATCTCATATTTAGAAGAGACGAGCAGTTGGCTAAGTCTCTCATAAGATTCCATTTATTATTTTATGAGTTTATATTTATTATTTAAAAGAGACCAATCATCACTAGCCAGAACTGATACTAGATCAAAGCTTAAAGTTGGGTTATTAACCTATTTCTGTTTTGTAGTCAAAACTACTGTCATTTGACAACAATGATTTTGCTTTAGGACAGTTAGGTAACTGACGTAATATTAGTGAAAAGACAGCCTAACATGATTTAGTCTTTATTACATGCTACATATTTGGCACTGTCCTGAGCACATTATATACACTGTAATACATATTTAATACTCACAGCAACCTTAAGAAGTTAAGCATTGTTAGCCTCATTCTAAGGAGGAGACACCTGGGCTGAGAGGGGTTCAATAACTTGTCCAAGGTCATAGAACTAGTGAGGGATGGAGTCAAGAGACAAACTCAGTGTTTTTCAGAGTCAGGGCTCTTAATCCTTTGAGTAGACTTTTTAGTATAATTCTGAACTCTAGGGACTTGGAGGGCAGAAAGAACGTTTGGCCCAGAGCAAATAACCCTTAGGATCATTTAAGGCTTCTAGACATACTAAAGACAACCAACCAACCATTTAATGAATGCTCAATCTGTGTCAGGTACTGAACTAACCATTGTACAAATACTATCTCACTTGATCCTTACAACAGCCTTAGAAGGTGGTTACTCTTACTGTCATAACTGTGTTGCTGTTGTTCAGTCGCCAAGTCATGTTCGACTCTTTGCAATCCCATGGACGGCAGCACCCCAGGCTCCCCTGTCCCACACCATCTTGTGCAGTTTGCCCACATTCATGTCATCATTTTACATATGGGTAATCATAGTTAGAGGATTTAACTATTGAGCCCAGCTTCTTAATAAAGAATACACTGCTCATAGAATTAAATGTGAAAGAATCAAAATAGGTACTTAGCATGTAAAGACCACTCAGTAAATCTAACTTCCCTGTCCTTGGATTATGTTTCCAGGGGATAAGGATGGTGTCAGTAGTGATGAATTCATTGTCTTTCTTACCTATTTTCTTACTTGTCCCATATGGCAGCTATTTGTGAGTTAGATATTTGAGTGCTGTATTCAGTCTTGAAATAGAACGAAGTCCACTGACTGCTCCACATCTTTATAATCACCAAACTCTACCTCTTTGAGGCTTGCACCACTGGCCAGGAGTGTGGCCCAAATCTGCCCATGTGGCAATAGTAACAATAAATAACCTTAGGAATGAGAAATCCCACAACCAAGACCAACAATCAAAGGGTAATATGCCACATTGCTCTACCCAAACAACCTCGTGCTAAGGATGGAGGTGGCCAATGTCTTGCAAAATGAACACCCTTTCCCCAAATTGCAAGATTTCATCTACTTAAGAGTTCAATGAAACTTGATTTATTTAAGTATTCTAATCTCATGGGAAAGAGCTCTGTTTTTGGAATCAGAATCTCTGGACCTTAGTCATGTCTCCACAACAAACCAGCCACGTGATCATGAACAAGTTGATGAACTGCACTGGGTCTGTTTCCTCACTGAGAAGATGAGACAAAATAAAACCTGCCTTCCAAATTTGTGCCCATAGGTAAGAGTTGAGAAAATACTTTGCAGAAATATAAAATCCCATCAGAAATATAAGACGGGGTTATTATTTCAGTAACTCCGTCCTCGTCTAAAATTTGGCCACTGACATAACAATCTGGTTAGCCAAGTAGGTTTACTGAAAGACTAATTTGAAAGGTAAGAGGAAAAGGGACTGTTTAAAATTGATAATTAGTCTTGGTACACCAAGAACATCCATGGAACTATCTGCCCAGTTGTTTTGATGGTTAAAAGGGACTCATTTCCAATGGCCTCACTTCTCTATAAGCTAGGCAATTCCCTTGGCATTCAGTGAATGTTCCTATGAAATAGACTGAGAAACCTTTCTGTGCAAGCAAAAAGGATTATCAGTGAGCCATTATGTCACTAAATAGGACAGAGACACTCTTGGTAGTTCCACAAGTGGGGGCTCAATGTATTGCGCCAAAGACACCTTTAGATTCCTATTCAGGTTTCAAGGTGCCAAGTTATTCACCTTTGCTATCTACATCAAAAAGTAAAAATTAGCCTATATGAGGATTGGTTGGGACAGCTGTGACAAGAGACAGGGAAAAGGGCATTTTTATGTAGGGAGAAAAACAGAAATTTCATCTGGAGTTAAACCTGGAGAGATGAATAAAAGACAGTATTTAGTACTATTGATTGCTTTTACATCTTATTGAGAAGATTCAAGGAGAAGGCAATGGCACCCCACTCCAGTACTCTTGCCTGGAAAATCCCACAGACAGAGGAGCCTGGTAGGCTGCAGTCCATGGGGTCACTAAGAGTCGGACAGGACTGAGTGACTTTACTTTCACTTTTCACTTTCATGCATTGGAGAAGCAAATGGCAACCCACTCCAGTGTTCTTGCCTGGAGAATCCCAGGGACGGGGGAGCCTGGTGGGCTGCCGTCTATGGGGTCGCACCGAGTTGGACACGACTGAAGTGACTTAGGAGCAGCAGCAGCAGCAGCAGAGAGGATTCAACTAAGGGATTCAAGAACAAAGAGATAAAAGTCAAGGAAATGATATCTTTGGTGCCTTCACATTCACCTTGGGCTATGGCTTCCCCTCAAGTTATTTGATAGATTAAGATGGCTTTATAATGTGACACCATCATCCCGCTTTTCCTATTATAGGGCTTTTCTTAAATATTTTGTGATTAACACGAAAAAGTCTACATTTTCCCTGGGCCTGTATTTGGAAGGTAAATTCTTTTTTTTTTTTTCAAGTCACTGGTTGTTAAGCTATAAAGCTGATGGTTTGATTAGTCGCTCAAACTCTGGCTTATATCATCTTAACAAAGTTTACCCTCAATATACAAAAAATAGAGGTTAGGGAGGTTGCTTAGATCATGGTCAATAACTAGGAAGGAAACCCAGGCTTCTCAGACATAAGACATGCCAAACTTTTCAAAGTCAAAGCCATCTCCTTTTCTTGCTTCTGTCTCTCTGATAAAGCATACTTTTGCTCTGTCACTAATAGCCACTCTGCAATACACTATCCTTGACCAGCTGCCCCCAGGTGTCCCCACTGCCAGTGGGCCTGGTTGTCATGAAACCACTGATTAAACATTTTAAGACTGGCTTAGGCAAAACATGCCAGAAATTCCTTCGGGATAATTAAAACTACGTTCTGTGTCAATAAACACAGACGGTGAGATCCTTTATGTACAGAGGGGCTGGCTCCAACCCACAGGATTTAGGACATTTTTTCTTCAATGACTTTTCCATCATTGGAACTGATTTTCACTGATTCCTCCAAGACTCTTCTCCAGTCCCCTTATGAAATGATTGGTTGAGTGCACAAGCATTGTCTTACCTTTACCGTGTAAGCCAAGCTGCTGCTGCTGCTGCTAAGTCGCTTCAGTCATGTCTGACTCTGTGCAACCCCATAGACGGCAGCCCACCAGGCTTCCCCGTCCCTGGGATTCTCCAAGCAAGAACACTGGAGTGGGTTGCCATTGCCTTGTCCGGTTTAAGCCAAGACACAAGACCAAAGGAGCTCTAAACCTAAGAGCCAAGCTCATTGTCAAAGCCCTTTCACTTGAACCTACGCTAAGAGGACTTTAATGGAATGCTTGTTACAGAATTTGACAGTGTACACTTTTCACTACTCTTCCAGGGTTCAAACCCATTTTCATTTGAAGAGTTACTAATGGGGCTTCCAAGAAAAAAGGAAGAACTCGGGTGAGTATTTAGTACATTGATAGCCAGAGACTTATTCCTCGCACATAATAGACACTTCATGAATTATTTTTCACCACGACAGCTTTATAATTTTTAGTGTGTAAACAATGCAGATAGGCATTGAAAACTGTCACACATTAGAAAAGATAAACAGTAAAAATAAAAGTTCCATTAGCCAGAGATAACCATCATTGGTATTTTGATAACTATTCTGTTCACTGAAATCTCACAGTTCACACAGAAATTTATATGGGAGGAATCACACTATATATACTTGTCTTATCACTGACGTGGTGAACTTTTTTAAATTGTCTTTTTTTTGTTTTTTCTCACGTCTCTCCTCCCTCTCATAACCAATATTAATAACCCTTTATATACATTTTCATTTGGATGCTATCATATGCCAACTCATATGGTATGAATGACATTTCAGTTGCTCAATCAATACTCGCTGAATGGTTCAAGAGTAAAATGAACAAACACATTAACAAATGAATGGATGAACGAATAAATAATGAGCCATGCTCTTAATGAGCTGGTACAATTTCCAAGTGACTGCAGAAACATACAGCACAATTTTTGACGTCACCCCTATTATGTAAACCCTAGAAGAAGTAGGAGAAACTGGCTTCAACATGTTAAGAGGGAGCCCCAAGTTCAAACTCCCACATAAAGAATATGTTACTGGCTGCTGTCCTAACTATGGAGACATAATCAATTTATTCTCCAACTCAGATCCAAGTTAAAAGCCAGGTACTAAACACCTGTAAACCAAGCACCACACTGTCCTCTGTAACATAAACTAAAGGAGTAAAGATGTGATAACTATTCTCAGAATTTCTTTTCAGTTGGGAAGACAAAATTCAGGTCTGCCTCTTTCTGACAGGCTGTCTGGACTTGGACCTCAGCTTTCTCATTTATGAAATGGGGATAAGACTATACATCTAAGACCGTTGTTATGATTAAGTCATTCAAATAATTCAAGGGAAATGTCATTGGAAAATGTGGGTTGGAGGCAGGTCACATAGGTCTTGGGAAAGCGACTTAGAGGAACAGGGAAGCAGGAATGGCTGGGGTGGTTGAGGACCCCACACAAGCCAGCCTGTGTGGCCTGAAGATCCATTAGGAGATACTCAGGTAAACAAAGGGACAGGCAGGAAACAGTAAGACTTATAAGCACAGGAGAAAATGGTGAGCAGACTAATCTTCTTAAAGGGCCAAACAAAAGGAGGAAGATGTGTTTTGCCTTTTCAGCATGTGCCAATGTCTAGATCAAGGCCATCCATATGAGAGACTTAAAGGCAACCTGCTTGTCAAGTAACTGGAAAAAGAAATGAAAAAAAAAAAAAACCTGGCCTGTGCAATGGGCTCAAATCCAAGTTTCTTAGACTTATAGGAAAAATTCTGATCGGAAAATTTCCATCTCAAATTGTGCTGAGGAAGCTTAGGGACTAAGTAAGCATGTTGGCAGCAGAAGCCCAGTATGATAATCAGACTCCTCTTGCATTTTTCACTACAGTGCACAGAGTTCTTCAGGTCCTGAGGAGACCTTAGGGTTTTGATCTCTGACCCTGCAATGGGTCAGGGAACCTATAAGGAAATACACTTTGTACCCAAATGGAACTGTGCCCAAAACTTTCCCCTTACATCCTATGAAGTGACTAGAGGGTTCTAACTTCCAAAGCATAGTATGTTAGTTTCACCCAGGTTAACCTGACAGATCTGGAATGGGATCAGATATTAATCATTGCAAGAGACATCAGCTGGAGGCACTGAACTGTCCCAGTATCTCCTGTTAAGCTCAGGCTCCCAGGGCAGTTCTTCTCCCCTGTGTCATATCTTTTTATTTTAAACTAGCACCACTGATGAATTCCTGGAAGCTTGTCCCCATGCATTTGCACTGCCCCAATCAATACTCTCACTCCATCCTACCTGTGCTGGCTTCACAGCCAGCAGAGAAAAGAAATGAAAGGTAGATTTTAATATTACCATCTCAAATCATCATTGAAATTTGATGCTTCTAGAAACTGTTTTACTACTTTTAGTCTTCTGGGGAAGCAGCTGGATTGCCTCCTAACCACACAAATCTACCCATTCAACTCACCTACTAGCCACACAAATCTTTATCCATTCAACTGTCATCTGTTCGTTCATCCCTCCATCCACCCAGCCGGCCAGTCAACCAGCCATGTATCTTTTAAAGTTTATTTATTGGACGCTTAGGTCACAAACTGTGTCTCATTTTTTAATACTTCATAAAATTGTAAATGAAAAGTGAAAGAACTTAGTATTCTTACAGAAATACCTCCAGATATTCAAAGGGAGAATGCCAGAAATATTCAAGCAAAAAAGAACTGAGACTTCAGACTGACTCCCAACTATAATCCCCAAAGGCTGGTGAAATACAGAAAGCCAATACAGGGCTGACTCTGGAACAACATGTAGTTTGAAGTACACAGGCCCACTAAACATGCAATCCCAGTGGTAATTTATACGATTTTTACTTTTCATTTCCATAAGATCATTTTCCCAATTTTGGGAGGAAAATTAAGAGATATCTGGAAATCTTGAGCCAATAATAGAGTCTAGTTTTCTCAGATTTATCGGGGTTCAAATTACATTTGACCACATATAGTATTAACAAGAAAAAGTTAACATAGCTTTCAGAAATATCAGATTTGAACCTCACAAGAGGCTAGTTCATTAAACAGCCATACTGGCTGTCATGGTGGGTCAATCACTCTTGGAAACTACCTTCTCACCAGTTTGAGGAAAAGTAACATCCCAGTTTGAGGAAAATTAACATTTCTGGGTCACCAGGTTCCATGTACTTATCTACAACCGATGCCCTGGAACCAGGAAAGTCATTTGATTTAATATAGGTGGGCAACTAAATCCCAGAGGACAAGCTACTCACCCATGTGTTTAATACCAGAGGCTGAGCACTGAGCTTGCTTTCCCACTAGGAAAGGAAAAAGCACCGGGGCTTTGGGGGAGGATAAGGGCAAGGTTCAAATTAAAGCTCCACGATTATGTCTTTATGACTTCTCTTTTTCCTGATTTTCACCCCCTTTGAAAATGTGTGACAAGGTGAAGCAGAGGAAAAAGACAGACCAGAAAAAGTGGGAAAGAGCCAAAGCAATTACAAAGATGCTCCTTGGTAGAGTTTTTTAAGAAAGCAATTGATTAATATGATCTAGAAACTTAATTGTTTGTACCATTTAACCCAGCAATCTTGACGTAGACATTTGTCCTAAGACACTAACCAGAGAGATGATTTAGATTCATCCAGTCATTTATCACACAAATATTACATCAAGATACTGGAAATCATCTAAACATCCAGAACTGGGTGACTGGCAAAATTATAGTTTAACTATGGGATGTTACAGAAGAATACGCATAGTATTGTGTGTGGGACCAAAATAAACAAAACAAAAACAGATAAGATACATTTTTCATATAATTCCTTTATTCATCCATCCATCTCTCTCCCCCCTTCTTTCTCTCTCTCTCTCACACACACAGCCTGGAAGAAAATACATCAAAAAATGTTTATAATGATTATGTTCGAGGCTAGAGGTAAATTCGACTTTCTTTTCTGACACTTTTCTTTATAGCCCCAGTTTCCATCAGTGAACACATATTTTGTTCTCTCACAGCCTCTATTATTTTCCTGCATAGCATTTAACAAGATTTATACTCCTGTTCCTACGTTTGTGTACAATGCGTGTCTTTCCAATAGAACAAGTTTTATGAGAACAGAGTCTGCATCAGGTTTACATTTTTGTCTTTTAATTGCATACCTGGATTCTCTTTTTCTTTTTTTAGCATGGTGCCTTGTATACAATAAGCATGTTTAAAGTGACCACTGAGTGAGCAGTTACAGGGACACTATCTGGAAAACATGTGAGATGTATGCAGGTTCTAACAGACATCAGACAGTCTGCTGTAGCTATAGTCTCCAGCTCATTTGCTCAGGAATATAACATTTTCCTTGCTTGCTTTTGCCTCCTAAGAACACACTCCACTCTCCATGAGGAATGCCTCTGCCACTGTTCTCCACCTGTCGGCATCTCACCAAGACCCCACCTTCCCCACCGAACCATTCCTGTTCAGGTGAGCATCCTGTAGCACTTACTGCAGTCACTCACTTAGCAGATCAACATTTTTTAAAACTTTATTGGGTTCCAAACAGTTCTTTGAACAGGAGTCAGCAAACTACAGTCCATGGGCCACTACTTGATTTTATAAATAGAATGCTAGAATGCAGCCATGCCCACATGCTAAAGTGACAGAGATGAGTCGACTATATGGTCAGGAAAGACTGAAATACTTACAATCTGGCCCTTTACATGACAAGCTACTGACCCTATTCTCAAGCATCTACATGCTTGTGTAAAGTGGACAGAATCCCAGATTTGTATCCTATTAGGTTATTCTTAAGGAACCATGGGATCCAAAGTACATGTCCAAGGGCTTTGTGAAAAAGAAATTATTATAACAGAACTAAATTTGTTCTTAAGAACACGCATTTTTGGGTCAGGCATATGTGCATTCAAAGTCCTGAGGCTGCTGATTGATGCTAGGCAGCTTACACAACTTCTCTAACTTTTATCATATATTCCCTCATTTGCTTAATAAACATGTAATGAGTGCTATTTGCCAGATGTTGGACTAGGAGATGGATAATAGACAGTGGTGAATAAGACCTAAAAGTCTCACCTAATTCAGCCTTAACTGAATTAACCTTAATACAGCTGAGGATTGTTGTGAGGATTAAGTGGTACACACCCCCCACACCCATTATCCTATGTATATACATCAATGTAGTACACAATCTATACATATACACATAATATATAGTTCATCATATATAGTACAGAGTTCTTAACTCAATTCCTAGTACACTGTGAGCACTCAGTATACGATGGCTCTTTATCCTTATCATAATTACGACAGAAGCTCTTTTAATAGATCTCTAAGAAGATGACTCATCAGATGAAAAAATGCTTTCAATTCCCTCTGTAAAACGTGTCTCCAGCATGTTCTACATTCACAGCTAATTTATTAGGCTCATCTCTGGCCCACTGGCTCACTTCCACTTCTTCTGTTTGAGCTGCATGTCTACTGAAAGTCAGTTGTGTTGGTTCCCAAATCCGTCGATGTCAGTTATACTGGTTATTTAACTGAATATCATGGACGGTGATGACTGTTTGACATGAAAACTAAGTTGAATGCTTTAAAAAGATGATCAAGAATTGTCAATTAAATGTGGGGAAGATAAAACATGGGGGACATTTGTGAAAACCTAGAAGGATCTGTACTTCAGATTGCTTCTCAGGGGTCTATACGCTCACTCAATCTCAACGAAAACAAACTGAGACGTGGTCTTTGTCATTTTGGGTGTGGTTTGTGCCAGAAGAATGTGTCCCCCAGTCAGCAGTCCCACCCATACTCAAAGACTAAGCCTTGATTCTTCACGAAGCTTTTCATCAAAATTAGGCAATGCTGCTTAAAATAGGTGTATCAGGAACTATACACGATATTAATATCTATAAGGGAAAGAATCTCAAAAAGAATATATAGCGGAATCACTTTACAACTGAAACTAACAAAACATTGTAAATCAGCTAAACTTCAAATAAATAAATAAGTATTTATAATAGGTGTATCATTTTTATGATTCTCTGCCTTAACTTTTCCAATTTACCATCAACTACTAGTTCCAAATGTGTGGAGTGAGAGGGATTCTTTTGTATGTATTCTGTGCTCACGTATAAACAATAACATGTTAGGGATTTCCCTGGTGGCTCCAGCGGTAAAGAATCTACCTGCCAATGCAGGAGACACAGGTTCGATCCCTGATCTGGGAGGATCCCACATACCACAGAGCAACTAAGCCCACACATGCCACAACTATTGAGCCTGTGATCTAGAGCCCGGGCACTGAAATTACTGAGCCCTCGTGTTACAACTACTGAAGCCTGTGTGCCCTAGAGCCTGTGCCGTCTGCAGCAAGAGAAGCCCACACACCATTAACTTGAGAGCATCCTCCACCCACCCAACAAGAGAAATCCTGAGCAGCAATTAAGACCCAGCACAACCAAAAATAGATAAATAAATAAAATGTTTAAAAATATATCGTGCTAACAGGGGGCACGTTGCCTCAGCCTGTGCCATATTTTACAGGTAAGAGAAGAATCAGAGAGATGGAGGGTCTGTTCTAAGGCCTCAGAACTGGTGCTGCTGGAGGCGGGTCTAGAGCCAGACAGGCTCTGATTCCACGGTCTCAAGAGAGGCAAATGTAGCACAGACTTGCCCAGTCTGGGTACTTATATGATTAAGTACCTTTTGAGAAGGACAGAGCGTCATCTGCTCAAATGGATGGAGAGGTGCTTGAGAGCAACAATTTCTATTTCACCATACCCCCCAGCACCACCACCATAACAGCTGGCAAGAAATGCAATACATTAATTTTGATGAATTTTCTTTCTTTATAATAGTAAAGAAACTGGGGCTTCCTGGTTTCTGAAAGAACCAAGTTTGCCTGGGGTTTACAACCTCCTCCACGGAGCACACAATAGTAAGGGAGACAGTCTATTGTGCCTGTCAGATCATGTCACTGAGAGCTCAGCCTCACCAACTGGCACTTGCTCTTGCCTGTCGGTGCGGCAAGATGAGCAGTGCCCTGCTCACCAGATGGTTATTTGTTCCACCAGCCACCTTTGCTGCATCCCGGATTCACTCCAGCCCAGGACGGTCTCCAGTATTCGTGCTGCAAGGCAGCTCCTGCCAATAACTTTGCCAAATGGCTCCTCTCAAAGTCATGGGCTGCCCAGACAGGCTGGCTCCTCCATCTGCAGCAGCTTTTGGCAAAGAGATGCTTCTCATTCTGTCTCCACTCTTGGCTGCACCAGAGACTTCTTGCCAGGAGGATGGTCTGATCCATCAGTACATACATTTTAAGCCTATGTCCGTGTCTCCCAGGCTCATCCCTGAGGACAATGTCATAACACACACAGCAGAGCCAGGTGATCACAAATACAGACATAGGGCACGACGGGAACTCAGAGCCAGAGAAATCCCAAGAGCGCACCTCCCCTCCCCCATCTTCAACCTCATTTTAGTAGATTAGGAAATGGAAGCCGAGAGAATAAAAGTAACTAACCACGGTGGCAGGACTGAGAATAACACGCAGGTCTTCTCATGGGCATTCCAAACTACTGCTTAACAATAAAGACTGTGTTGCCTTATTTTTCCTCTGTTCATTTTCAAATTCTTGATTAAAATTAGACCCTTTGTATTGGTAGTGATTCAAAGGAGAATTTCTTTAGAATAATGAATAATTTCATTCATTATTCCTGTATCAATATCATGCCTTTTTTTCAAAACAGGTGTGTCCATGTACTAAACTGACAGACCTGGAAGTGACTTCTGTTCTGCCATCCACTCTTGGGTGACCTTGAACAAGTAATCTCACTTTGTTTCAACTTTTCACTTAAAGGGGTATAAGGACAGTATCAATGAGAAAGATACTTTAAATCTCAAGTTTATTTGTGGCACAAAGCAGGCCCTCCGTGACTGCTAGTCATCAACATTATCTCATAGGAACACTCAAACCCACAGTGGTTTTAGAAAACAGATACTATGCACGTATACATAGGAATGCCAGATATTTCTTATATTAGGAAGTTCAAATTCATGAAGTTAAATGATTTATCCAAGGTCACTTTGAGAATAAATGAGGGACCAGAGAGTCCTTCTTGCTATTTTGCTAAGAAATGAGAACCAATATCTTGGCTTCGAAAGATGATAAAATCAGGGAGAACGTCAACAAGAACATATATACATACACACACACATATATGAATAATCACTGCAGTATCTTATGTAATATAAAAAACTGGAAACAATTTTCCATCTGGCCACAAGGGAACTACTAAGCAGACTATGGTACAGTCATACCATGGTGCACTAGGCAGCCATTAGAAAGAGCAAGGCAGATGTAGACACAGAAAGGTCTTTCAGATACATCACTGAATGGGAAAAAAAAGCGTAAATAAAACAAACAGTATGCATTCAGCTACATGAAAAAAACAGTCTCTCCCTCAATGTGTATCTGCACCTGGATGTTTAAATGTATGAAAATGTATACAAAGTTGGCTATGAGGAAGCTCTGCAACTATCGACAATGGTAACTCTGGACAAGGAAGTGGCTGGGTTCAGGGATGGATGGTGATTCATGCTTTGTTTTTATCTACTTCCGTAATGCTTGAATCTTTTCAAGTAAGAAGGCATTTCTGCATTATTTGCTTTATAAATAAAGACATCAAGGCAGAGAGGAACATGAATGACAACAGTACAGCTGTCGTGAACCAACGGTCCTCCTAACTTGGGCGTCCTTGGCCCCAGCTTGACTTCTGCAAAGTTACATGAGCAACGCTGTTCTCAAGTTTCTTGTTCAGTTCTTCTCCTCTTTGGTAAAATACTTCCTGGTGATAGTTTGTACTTAGGGATCCAGGTTTTTCCTTTCAGATCACCTGGGAGCACTCAGCATCTTGCGGCAATATCCCCCATCAGAGCCATTTACAGCTTTTCCGTACTCAGCACCCTGGTGCATCTGTTGAGGGTCACAGAGCTGAGTCCCCGGCATTAAGCAGAGGAGGTGACCTGCCATTCTGTGACTACTTCAGGTTCATTACTTGATGGATTCTCAGCAGTGAAATCAGCTCTGCATGATGGAGGAGGCTGTCAGTAACCCGGTGTCAAGCACAGCTAGAATACATGGCCTCATAGGTATGGTACTCTTCGGCACACTCCTTCTGGCAGACCTCATCTTTCTCATGTTAAAATCCTGTCTGCAGAGGCCGCTCTAGACCCTCAGACTCCATGCATCTTCTTGCCCCTTCATTTCTTTACATTTGCTGGAATCAATCAGGCCTCTCTCCTCTACAGCATAGAAATGACAGTCTGACTTACCCCTCTACATGCCCATCCTTTTCCATTACCCACAACGATCCTTTCTCCAAAGAAACCATTAATACTAATTAGTTGTCCATGGATTTCACACATTCGCATCTTATCATCACCACTCCCCTCTATTTCCATAGTGAACTTGGAGCATAAGAATTCAAGGGTTCCTGGATTATTTACAACAAAACTCCCAGTGGTCTTGTAAAAAGAATCTGTGTTTCCAGTGGGATGGTTATGTCAGAATTGGTTTGTCAGGTCAGAGCTGATTTTTAGCTTTATTCCAGAGTTCTGCTGGAAAGGCAACAGAAGGAAAATGGATGGTAGAAATGAAGTCTGGTGAAAGCAAATTCATCTTTTTATTGGGAGATTGGTAGAAAACTGCTGGAGAGTTACTCTGGCCAACATGAGTCCTTCGACACTCCCACACTTCACTTCAGTGCAAAAGGACATCAGCCATCATACAATTGGCTCTGGTCCACTCCTTTCACTCCAGGCAACTACATGAGTTGCCATCAGCGCTGGAGAAGAGATGTCTGGATGGTTCAGTGGGAACTTCACTATGAGTGTCCCAGGTGGAGGGACATGCAGAGGGCTATAAAAAGCTAGATAAATTTCATATTTTGATTGCTCAATTTCATATTTTCTTTCTTTTCTTATTATACACATGTGTGAGTGTGCTCAGTTGTGTCCAACTCTTTGCAATGCCAAAGACTGTAGCCTGCCAGGCTCCTCAGTCCATGGGATCTTCCAGGCAAGAATACTGGAGTGGGTTGCCATTTCCTTCTCCAGGGGATCTTCCTGACCCAGGGTGGAACCCACATCTCCTGCCTGCATTGGCAGGGTGATCCTTTATCACTGTGTCTCCTTAGCCCTTATTATAGATAGAGGAAAATAAATCTACAGAAGTTAGTTAGCTAAGGATTCTGGCATCAACTAGGGGAATTCAGCTCCCTCCCTGTGGGGAAAAGAGGAAGGTCCAGACACACGCACGGCCTTACTGTGAAGAGATGGACCAGGTGAACTGAGTAGCAGTGAATAGCCACCATGGGAATGTATGCAGAGTGTTGAACACAGCCAGCATTTTCCCCCTAAATTCCAAACAAGAGACAGCAGGGATGGGCAAAGAACTCTTGCCTAGATCCAGGCAGTCACTGATTCCAATCTGGTTCTGCCACTTACAAGTATGCAACCTTATACATAAGTTTCTTTGCTTCTTCAAACCTTGCAATTTCTTATTCTGAAAAATGCATCTATGCAAGTATTCTCTCAGAGTTACTGAAGGTGATGAAGTGAGTAAACCACATGAGAAACATCTAGAAAAATGACTGGAATACAGACAGAACTCAAGAAACCTTCATTCTCTTCCCTCACCTAAGCATCTAAACTGGACCCTTAGGTTCTTCATAAATGCAAATGCTAGAATTTAGGAGTGTCAGTCTACAGCTGTGCTCTTTTCATTGAGCATTACCAGTATTTTGACAGGACTGGCCTAATATTATTCACCCCTGGTTTATTGGTACGTTTCTGACCAGCCCTCATAAAGGGCTTGGGATAGCCCCTGGAGACCTGAATGCTAATAATGAATACTTGCTAGTGATTTTCAATGCACTCTGGTTATTTCATTTAGTAGCGGAACATTTCCTATCCCCGGAAAGGTCATTTATAATACTGTAAGGCAGCTTCTTCCCACCTTCCATTTCAGATTTTTCTGAGAATAGCAGAGAACTCAAACATTCATCCATATGCATTGGAAATACTATTCTGATCTTGTATTTGCATAAAAATACCAAAGCAACTTAAGGAACTATTAATACAAGGCAGCTCTCCATCATGACACCACCTCTTTTTACTTTTCTGATGCCTTTTCACTAGCTTCTTATGAAAAGTCATTTTCACATTTCTTCCTAGTTTTATTCATTATAGCTTCCCTCTTTTCTTGAGGGTGCGTGGGATGGATGGGGAGAAAGGAGGAAGCAGGGGCCTTTACTTTCTTACTTTGATTCTTGTGCCCCTAAAAAGCTGTAACATATCACAGATCACACAGATCTCACGTTTGGAGACCCTCTGAACTCAACTCACCCAAGATTGGTCTCTTCTTATTATACCACATTTCCAAGAAATGGCCATAAAGGGTTATTTGAATAATTTAAGTGTGTGGTTAATTATGCTTATACCAAGGTACTCTGTTCTGTTACAATTTCTGTATATGGAGCCAAGATCAGTTTCCTTGAAATTTTTCACTCATAGGGCTCAATCTGCCCTGGAGGGCTCTTCTCCTAGGCATCTCAACTGTTCACATACTTTAAAATGCCATTAATACACCCATGACATCCCAAATTATGTATCTAGTCCAGATCTTTCTTCTGAGCTTCAGAACCCAATATCCAAAGCTTACTTGAGAGTCTCACTATGAGACTAGATGGCTCACACACCTCATCAATTTCCAAAGTCTTGTTTCCAGTTTCAGAGAACAGCCCCATCAAGCATCTATCCTCATGGCAAGTCTTCCTTGACACCATCTCCATCATTTCTCCATCTCCACTTAGTCTATCACACCAAGTCAGCCTGATCCATTCTTGTCCTACAATGTATCTCAAATCTATGGTATTATCTCCATCTCTACTCGTGCCACCATCCTACAGAACAGCTATGGCCTCCTAATTATCTCCCTGCTTTCACTCCTGTTCACTTCCTAGCAAGCCTTCTGGCCCCACCCTACATAGCAGCGAGACTGAACTCTGAAAAAATTAACCTGATCATATTTCCCCCCTGATCAAAATCCTTTAATGGTTTTCGATCCATCTTTGGATAAGGTCCAAACTCTTTATGGTCAACAAGGTTCAACGTGACCTAATCCCTAAATACCTCTCCAGTTTCTTTTCTGTAACATTATGAACATTTTCAAACAGATAGCAAAGTTGAAAAAAAAATTACAGTGGATATCCACTGACTGCCTGCCTGGATTCTACCATTAACATGCTATATTTGTTCTATCATCTACTTGTCCACTTAGCCATTCCTCTCCCTTAATATTAATCTTTCTTGGTTTGGTCCATTCAAAAGAAAACTACAGGCTCCAGTCTCATTTTTACTCCTCTTCCTCTTGTTCCCTACACTCAGCCCTAGGCATCTTCTCCTTCTTTGAATCTGTCAGACTATTTTATATCTCTGCACTTTGGACCTGTTGTCCCTCCAAACTGAAATGTCTTCAGCTCCTGTTCATTCCGGACTTATCCCTTGGTTTTCAGCTTAAATTTTGTCTGAGGGGCAGTCCCTGAGCCTCAATCTAATTAGATTTACCTTTCTGCTTTACAAATCATCTCAAGGCTTTTCCTGTGCTTTTCTTGTGCTTTTCCTGAATATCACTTATCACAATTGGAAGCTACATAATTCTTCGGAAAATTGTTTGTTTAACGTCTACTTCTTCCATCAGATTTCAAACTCCATGAGAACAGACACAATGTACTGGAGCGGGCAGGATCACTTCCGCAGAAAATCAATTAACAGTTGTTGAAGGAATTAAAGGCAGAAAGCATCAACAGTTACATAATAATAATGATATCATATTAATATAATAACTATACATAGACTAAGTAAATTTGCTCTTCTTTTAAAAATATGTACAAGCAGTATGGGTTTTTAAAGGCCTCTAAGGGAAGACGGAACTTGCTGCCAGAATATAACCAGCAAGTTATTTCTGTAACATATTATGGAAAAACCCGAATGAACTTTTCAGCCAACCCAATACATTAAGGCAAACTGCTAAGAGGCCAGGCTATCCACGGCTAGTGGATAAGCCAAGAAGAGACTGAGGTGGGTTTTAGGGACTTCTCTCCTATTTCCACTAGCCCTTAAATGGCAACCCACTCCAGTATTCTTGCCTGGAGAATCCCATGGATGGAGGAGCCTGGTAGGCTACAGTCCACGTGGTCGCAGAGTCAGACACAACTGAGCGACTTCACTTTCCCTCAAGATCTCTCCAAATCAACAACAATGCAAGGAAAAACATTGTGCTTGCAATGCAAATACGGTTCAAGTAATAATAACAACAGCTATAATTACTGAGGGCATCTATCAAGGTCTGGCTTTGTATTAGGCACTGTCTTGAGTGCTTTTCCTGCATTGAAAGTGAAAGTCGCTCAGTTGCGCCTGACTCCATGGACTATAGATTTTTTTTTCCCCTGTGGCATAGGTTCTGCCGTTATTCCCATTTTATGGCTAAGGAAATTGAGAAAAGAATAGTTATTTTTAAACAACAAATTATCTGACTTCCTCTTCTAACCAGATTGCCATTCCTGTAAACTCCTCCTATGTAGAATATTTATTCTGACCCATATGAGAGTAGAAGTATTAATCTAGAAAACTCTGATTGTGCTAACGGAGAGTTTTAGTTGTTTCTAACAAGTCAAAAAGATAGAAACCCAACCCTACCAATGCTTTTCCTCAGGTATAACCCTATATGCACATTTTCAAATGATCCCTGCAAAGAATTTTCCCTCAGATGGTAACACTGTTTACACACAGAGATAAACCACTGTGATCTTCCTTATAACATGAGCTAATAGTTGAAGAAAAATGAAGCTGTGCAGAATTTCCTAATAGAAGAGCACATCAGGCAGTCTTGTGTCGGAAGACAGATTTTACCCTGACTGTGTGACCTTGACTAAGTGTCATCTCTGGGCCTCAGTTGCTCAGTTTTCTTATTAGAAAAAGGAAATCACAAGATCCACTTAACAGAGTATGGACATATTGAAATGCTACTTATAAAAAGCTCAGTACGTACAGTGCTTGGAAAAGAGAGATGCTCAAAGATAGCAACTATTAAAAAAGGAGAGAAAGGAAAAGGGAGGTGAAGGTGGTAACTTCATACTCAGAACAAAAGAAAGTCATAAGAAATGTTTTAAATAAATGCACATCATGCATTCTTTTCCCACAGAGAGAGCGAGAGAAAGAGAAAAAAGCTTGGGAAAAGTGTCCTTTAGTATTTGCATTGCTGTTAGCTGGATGAACTTGCCTGCAGCTACCACTTATAATGCAAATTGAGCTCGGAGTCCTTCACACTAACTACACAGCAAAAACCTTTCAGCTTTAAATAGAATACTGCAGTGTGGAATGATCTGAGCAAAGAGAAGAAAAATTCAGAAATAAATGCAAGGAAATTTTGCAGGAAAAAAGAAAGCTGACCTATCTGGGCAAGACAGGAAAATGCAGAAATATCAAAGAAGACAAAAAGAAAAGCAAAGTCTGTAGAAGGACCTAGAAACTAATTCCCAGAAGGTGAGTTTCAGTTAAAAAAAGGAAAGAGAACTTTGGGGCAAGTCCCCAAATGCAGAGGATTTTAACAAGGAATATTTTGATCTAGCTGTGTTCCTTCAAGGTGTACTAGCACTTTTGAGGTATTCATCAGAAGAGGAAGGATGCTCTTCTGATGAATAAAATGCAATTGGGAATTGCATGTAAAAAGACAACTTACTTTGTCTAAGTACCATTTTTTTCTTCCCAGACTTTCACTAAGCTCAGGTAAAAAAGCCTTGAAAATGTACTGTGAAATAAAGGTCTGTTTAGTTTTGAATGTAGTGGCAGTAGAGTTGGGGTGGGGAGAGTGATCCAAGAGGCTGATTTGGAAAGATTTTAGAAAATTCTTTGCTATAAACTCTACCTCATTTCAGGCTATATGACCCCATGTATTTTATCTGGAACCAGAGTCTACCAAAATGGCATCAAAGAGGAACAGAGATAAGGTCTATCTAAGGCCCTAAAAGCAATAAGGAATGCATGTTTAACTCATTTCTTCATTTTACAGATGATACTCCTACACACATGACCTCAATTTTCCCATCTTCCTAGCTCAGTAAGTTTCCTTTGCCTGCACTTCAAGGCATAAGGCAATACAGAAGAAAACGTGAAGACAACCCTCTTTGTTGTCTCAAACAAAAAAAAAGTGTGCCCCCAAAGACAATGGACCCAAAGCCAACTTCTCTTTGGCTGCTATGCTTAGACCCAGAGCTGATCATATGCTACCTGGTGAGTCAGTGACAAAGCATTAAGACCAGGGAAGAACATCTAACAATCATGTTGTCACCAGGCAAGTAAAAAGACTCAGTAAGCATGGTGCTTGATATGGGGCAGGGATAAGCTGAACATCTTAAAAGCCACCTCTAAGTGTCTGAAGGCCAGAGCTCATACAGCTCTGCTTGATTTGTCTAGAACTGAGGACATATTAGGCGTGATGCTCTCCAATAATGATGATAAATGAAGCATATATTTTCAAAAGCGCTGAGCATTCTATCTGAAACTTTCAGGGATGTTTATAGAAAATGCCACCTTTACCGCTAAATTGTGTGTCTTTTTCTTTTCAGAACTTGAACTCTTTACCACCCCCATCCACATTTCTCTAGTAGTCTTGATGTGATTAAATGTGATGGAAATTTTAGCATCCAAGAATAGTAGGAATCATCTGAAATGAATATGCCTTACTACATGTTCCTAAAGCCCTTTCACACACATTTTCGCAGGTGGGTATTACAATGTGACGATTCAACACTGTACAGGAGTGCTTAAGAATAAAGGCCAACAGGTAGAAAATGAAAGCAAAAATGCAAAAGTTCTGGTGTTTGGAAAAAATGTCCCCACTCTCTATTCCCACACAAAAGGCAAATGAGATTCCACCTGCTGACTTTCCTTTCCTGCCTGTACCTCACTCAGGCTAATGTCAGAACAAGCTGGGAGAAACGATGAGGGAGAGAGAAAGGGAGGGAGAGAAGGAGAAGGAGAAGGAGAGAGAGATGAGAGAGACACATACACACACACACACACACACACACACACACACACAGAGGACAATTTCACCTCTTGGCAAAGCTCAGCTTACTGAACCCTCTTGCTTTCTGCTGGCTGTTGATTCAGCAGAAACTACTGCTGCAGAATTCATAATGGTGATTTTTAAAGGCCCCACTGATCGCATTGCTCGCCCCACGTGTCAGACTCATTCACTCGGCTCCCCAACACTGTTTCCCCAGCCACCTTTTTATATCTTACTAATGCACTTCCAAGGGGAAAGAGGTTCGCCCTTTATGAACGGGCCTTTTGGGGTTTTGATTGTCTAAGCAGGTAACCCGGCCGGGGAGATTAACGGGCAGGAAATGAAACCATGCCCTCCCTTGCAGCCACTGAGAGACACATCATTCCGCTGAGGGAGAGGAGGACTCACGGTCCTCTTGGGCCCCCTTCTTTCTTACCTATCCCCCACTCCACCGACCCCTGCATATATAATCGGAGAGAGGTCATCTGCTTTTGGGGGCGGGAGTCATTTTTCCAGCCGGGAGCCCCACCCTGAAAAACCTCATCCCCGAGGGCCATTTTAACTCCCGTGGGCGCCGGGTCCACCTGCTGCTGAACGCCCAGCTCGCCTCGCCGAGCCCGGATGGATGTGGGGCGCCAGGGCAGCTGCCCCTGCGGGCCGAGCCCCCGCCCCAGCCCCGAGGCCCGGAGGAGTCTGCGCCGCTACGCGCCCGGCCGCCCGCGGAGCTCAGCGATCCGCAACTTGCGCTCGGCCCCAGCGGCGGAATGCGGTGGGGCTGGCGTTACCTTCGGTCGCATAGCTGTGGTCGCGCAGGAAACTGTTGTTGATTTTGCGGGTATCAATGTCCTCCTCCATTGACAGCAGGCTTACTTGCGTGGGAACCAGAAGCCGGCAGACAAGTATCCATGTTCCCTCCCCGCAGCCAGTCTCACAGGAGAGGGGGGCAGGGGAGCCAGTGGGACTGCACCATGGTCCGAGCCTGAGGAGGAGACGGGGGAGGCGGAGAGAGAAAAAAATAAAAACCCGGCAATGGAGCTGTCACCTCCTCCGCCCGGAATCTCCGAGGCTGCGGCGGCTCCTCCCGCGGTGCGCTCACTCCAGCTCCAATTCCCAGCGAGGATGCTGCGCCTAGCCTCCGCCGCCTCCGCCTCTGGGGTGCCAAGATGCGCCGTGCCCCGAGGGGTCTGGTCCCGCCCGCAGCCCCGGGAGGCGCTCACAAGCGGGGCTGGGGAGATGCCCAACAGGTTCCCCTCATTGGCAGCCGCTCCGAAATGCAAAAATGATCCCTCCTCCCCCCTGGGAGAGCGGGCAGCCGCGACAAAATGGTGCCTTTCTGGACCCTAGCTGCAGTGGCGAGATGGCAGGGGCAGGGTTCAGGCTGGCCCGGCCCGGAGGAGGGTGCTGGTCCCACGGGAGGGCGTCTCCTGCTGGCGGGGGCTCGGCAGCCGGCGGGGAGCTGGGCAGGGCGCTCGGCGGCCGGCGCCAGCGCACTCACCCTCACCCACACGCGCGCACTCGCAGCTGCTGCTGCTGCTGCTGCAGGAGGCTGGAGGCGGCTGGTGCATTAAAGGCGAGGCTCCTCCCAACCGCGTCAGCAGCCCCAGGACTCTTTCCCCAACAGTGGTGGTGGCCGAGGCAGAGGCTGCGGCTGCTCTCTGCTGCAGTGGGGCGCACGCAGCCGCCAACCCGCACCTGGGCAGCGAGCATCCAGCTCAGCAGGTTGACGTGAAAAGCGTAGACGCTCTCTTCCGACCTCCCTCCCCGCCCAGCGCCACGCAGCTCAGGGCGGCGTTTACTCCAGCACCCAGAGTCCCCTAGCTCACTGCCTTTCTTCAGACAGCTATGCTCCAGGATAGCAAAGAGAAGGTTCCCTTGAGCAAGCAGGAAGTCTACATCTCGGCCTCTTTTGCTCACCCTTCTATCAAGCATACGGTCCCTGGATGAAGTTCAAGGGTGAGGCCTGGGGTTCGAAGCCTCACCCAGAGGAGAGAATGCTCAGAACCTAGCTTAAGCCCTTCTCTGGGTTAGGAATAAATAGGGAATCAGAGGCCGGAACTTTTCTGCAGATCACACTTGACTTCTCCCTTTCAAAGAGAGTCAAAATATCTTTTAACTGGACGTGTCTAAGGCTATACTGGCAGAGGGAGGAAGAGGGTCGAATTATGAATCTAGTCAACGTGCTCTGAAAAAGTCCATATTCCCTAACCCTTTGCACTCAATTTTGGGCAAACTGCTCCAGCCCATCCTGTGGGTGTTGCTTGCTAAGACACAGCACTGCAGGAACCGCTGACGTTCGCTCTCCCGGTGAAAGGTACATTGGAGCCCTGCGCCCCCAGAGCGCCACTGTTTCCCACGGGGATTTTCAAAGATCCAGTGAATACCAAAAAGTGGCCTGTCTTTCTACTTCAGCTAGAAGGAAAATACAGAAATCTGCCCCGCCAATTTTTCCTGAATTGCCAAATCGCAAATTTTATATTTGAAAGAAAATGAGATCATTACTGTTAGGAAACAATAATCATTTCTCAATCAACCCAAATCACTAGAAAGTCAATTTGGACAAGAAATGTCCCCAATTTCCTCTTGTAGAAGGTATTCATTTCAGTGAGTGTCACTGCAGGGGAGAGACATCAGTGAATGTTTTGCTCAGTTAAGCTCCACAAGTTTAGTTGGATGAGCCCAGAGGGATCTGTGAGTTAATTATATACATAGAATGCTTCAGCTAACACAATTTAGAAAGTATTTGAAGTTCAAAAAAAAAAGGGAAAACAAGTCCTTAACTGAGGTTGGGAATTGCCATTAGACTTCCATGAGAAAAGCATTTTTCTGGCAGGTAGAAAATGGCATTGTCCTCATTGCCAGAAACCAACCACGTATCTCTGGGAGAAGATAGGAGAAATCTTCTTTGATATATAATATTCAGCTTACAATAGATTCCATTTAATTCTCATCTGGTGATTAAGTCTTCCCTACTTCTTTGACTGCATGTGCCAGATTCACATATGAAATTCCAGAAAGAGATGAAGACTGATGTGCAAATTGATGTAATCCACTTCAGTGCCAGTTGCCATGGCTGGTTCTTCCACATTATGAGTCGTATCCATCACCAAGGCTCCACTGGTCAGCTCATCTGTAGTTATACAGTCCAGCTTCTTTTGCAGATTGGCATAAGGGAGTGGGGGGAGGGGGAAGAGGGGGAAAGCTAAATTCACCTTCAAGTGGTGAGAAGACATCTTGCTTTGAGTCGAAATGACCTTTAGTTGCCACTGGAGACCTTGGAGTAGTATTTGGGATGAAAAATGAAAGTGTTAGTCGCTCATTTGTGTCCCACTCTTTGCGACCCCATGAACTGTAGCTTGCCAGGCTCCTCAGTTCATAGAATTCTTCAGGCAAGAATACTGGAGTGGGTAGCCATTCCCTTCTCCAGGGGATCTTCATGACCCAAAGGATTGAACCCAGGTCTCCCACATTGCAGGCAAATTATTTACTATCTGAGT
This sequence comes from Okapia johnstoni, assembly GCA_024291935.2. Lineage (NCBI taxonomy): Eukaryota > Metazoa > Chordata > Mammalia > Artiodactyla > Giraffidae > Okapia > Okapia johnstoni. Next base: position 50,176,586 of record CM044316.1, read on the forward strand.
CACCAGGGAGGCTGTTCTTTCCCATATCTTCCCAGGAGGTGGGCTATATTGCAACAGAGTTACAAGAGCAATCTGGAAGGCCCAGGTTTATTAGCCAGGCTGTGCCTGAGAAATTTTCCACTGTAACCAATGGCAGAAGTGTCCCTGCCAGAGACCGAGCCTCTGAATTTACTAAATTTTTCCTTTCCTGTTTTCCTCAAAATTCCTCTTGCATTTATTTTATTCAACAGTATAGACAAGTTTTTTCCTAACACACAAGTTGTAGGAAGGCAAATTAGATGGCTATCCATTAAGTAGATTAAGTAGACTCCAAGATTTCTATTTTGTGAACCATTCTTTTCTACTATGGACAGTGGGGAACTAGCCCCTCCAACCAAAGCCAATAAAAATACACCTGTTGGCTTTGTTCTTTAACACAACAATGTGCAATAGAGGAGGTCAGGGAGTGAAGGAGGCCCTGTGCAATCCTGTGGTTGTAAGAGGACTACACAGACCATTTCTCAGAAGACTCACTGACCTTCTTTCTGTTCCTCCAACATGTCGATTTCTTTCTAAAACCTTTTGGCATTTGCCCATGCCATTCATTTCCTATGCCTCTTCCTTGTGTTCCTGGCATTCTTTAGCATTACAGCTGACCTGTCCCTACTTCACTGAGGCATTCCCTGTCCTCCCCATAGTCCCTTCCTTTGGAATTTTTTGTCTGTACATCTTTTTTTCTTCTTCATGGAACATTTGCATTTTGTAATAGTTGTTTACTTATAATTGTCAACCATTCCACTGTATCTCTGCTATTAAGTGTCTAGCACTTAGTAGATGCTCGATTATATTTACTGAATGGAGATAAATGTTTTGTAAATGAATGAGTAAATTACTGAATTTGTTCAGTGATATTTAGGTTTTCAAGCTCTACTTTTATTAAAATTTTTGCCCAACAAGAAAATGTGTTGTGAGTGAGTAAATTTCTAGATTTAATGCCTATTCCTATTGGAAATAGTTGTCCTACCCATTCCTGTATGCATATGCACTGAAAATACTTACTGAGCACTTAATATATGACAAGAATTTTTGTAGGTACTGAGATACAGTTAAAACAGAACCGAATTCCTTCTTTCACAACACTGAAATTCTATCATCTGATTTTAGAAATATGAGCTGTCTTAGAAATACAACAGTGTATTATAAATTAACAGACTAGAGTATAATGTTAAGTGCCAAGGCTCTGCTATTAAGCAAAACTGATTTTCTGCCACTTATTATTATGTCCTTGAACAAAGTTGCAAGATGTCCCAATCCATGTTTTTTTAATCTATAAATTAGAAAGAAAAATACTACTACTTAATGGAGTTTCTGTGATGATTAAATGAGATTATAGTTGGAAAGAATATACTGCTATGACTTGTTGAGTATTTACTATCATCAGCACTGTCAATATTGAACAAATATTTAAGTACCTACCATATCGGCCACTGGGATAGATCTAGAGATTCAGTGACATCAGTGCTGAAATTGTACTGTCATCTCTGCTGTCATGGAACTTAGTATCTAATTGACGGTTTATGGAAAGAGGGGCCACAGACTGCAGAAGTGGCAGCAGAGAACACTCTGAAAGGCTGACCAAATTCAGGCTTATACTATACACAGAAAAGGCCAGTTACAAATACACAGCCCTCTTAAGTTACATAATGCATCATGACAGCACAGGAAAACATTCTTTTTTTCATCATCTTTCATATGTTCCCCCTCCCTCAACACTCTCATATACCCCCAGCCCAGTGTGGTTAGCACTGCCTACATTGGAAACCCTTTGTAAGTCATGCTATCCAATTATCACATTAAATATCTACAATTTTATTAAAACCTTTGACTTAGGCCAGTCTAGAGATTCTTAATATAGGCTTCAGGTATCAGACAGTCCTGGTTTTCTGTCTCAGCTCAGGCATTTATGAATTTCATGAACTTTGGCAAGTAATACAACATCTCTGAGCCTTTGTATTTGCAACATTGAAAGAAAATAATAGGAACCACTTTATAGGATTGTTGAGTGGCTTCAGAGATTGTGTAAGGAAAGTGCTTAATACAAGCTTGGCCCATAGCCAGGCCTCACTAAAACGTCCCTTTGGCCTCCTGGTAGTGGCTCATTAGGGTCTCTGTCGTCAGAGAATTGGAGAGATGCACTACCAGTCAGTCAGATGTATGAACACAAGTGACCTAGAAACCTGAGTTTAACCATCTAGCCATCTGTCTTAATGAGCCCTAGTCACTAGAAATAGGAGATCTTTACTATCTTATAAAAAGCCCATTGTAAGCCAGGAAGTCCTGTGCAAAGAGAAGGAATTAGAATTATGCTTTCTTGATTTTCACATATGTAAGTACAGACCTAATCAAGTTTGTCTATCAGGGCATCCTGTGGAATCCCTCTCTAGATCACTGAGCCGAAATGCACAACTGTCTCTCTGAGATGATTTGCCACGACTGCCCAGAGGATGATCTCTGGAGTTTTAGCAAGGTTTGCCATTCCTTTTTGTGCGTGTTACAGCACGTAATAAATACCACATGAGTGAGCCTTTAGCATGGCATTTAACCTAGAAGAAGAAAACAAAACGTCTTGTTCTCAAAATGTTGTATTAATTCTAGATTCTGGATATACTTAATGGATTTCACTGAGTACCATGTTCCCCCTCAGTTATCCAAGTACAGAAACTTATGAAAATGAATAGTTGTATGCAGGAGCTGGGAGGTGCTGGCTGTTGAGAGCTGATTGTGTCGATTACACACATCTTTTTATCCAGCTCTGCTTCGAGTGACATCATGTTGGTAGCTTAAAATCTGAAATCTGCCATGGTGGGATATCTATATCATAGAAATTAAAAAAAAAAAACCTATGTAAATCAGTGCTTTGGCTTTGGGGAGGGGGTGGCAGAGAACGGATTTGTAGACATTTACTACTATAGCCAGTTGAAACACATGAATTGTTAATATATATTTCCACTTACATGTGTTAATCTATACAAAGTTCCTTTCAGTTCCTTAACACTCAGTCTCCCAAACTGTCAAATTTCAGAACATTTCACCATCCGATCAAATAACTCTTAAAAATCCTACCTTTACCTTAAAGCATTTCCATATCTATCAGAAGAAACCCAATGCCTCTGTTTGAGCCTCTCTAGGCTGGTTATGAAATTGCCATAATGGATCTGTGAGTGATGGCCCCTGCAAAGTTCCTAGATCTGGCGATGTAAGGAAAGTGAGGTGAGTGCTCACTCCCAATGAGTAGTTATTTTCTGCTGTTTATGCTCTGTTGTCACCCTGGTTTTGCCCGTGTCTCGCCTCAGTGGAAATCAACATCCACTGTGCCTAATTTCACTGACGGCACTTCTGCTTGTCCAGTTAGGATATTGAAGCAATGACAGAAAAGGCACAAAAATCCCAAAGTCTGGATCTGAGAGCCTTTCCTCATTCAGTCACATACGAGTTAAACTTGGGCTGTCTTGTAGGTTTGTACTTGCGTTATATTTGTTAGGTGCAAAGTAAGGATTTCTGAAACCAGTTTAGCAAATCTAAAGTGGTATATTGTCTAGTACCTGATGACATGTCTCAAAGAAATATTTCAGGATAATTTAAACAAACAAACAAAAAATACATTGGGAAATGTCTTCAGATTTCTTTAAAATGCACCAAGCAATAACACATTACAGAATTTATCCTAAGAAACTAATCATGGATATAGGGCAAAAATTTAGCCATAAGGATATTTCTCAGAGCACTGTTTATAATCATGAAAAACTGAAAACAAGCCTAAGTGCCAACAATAGAATTGTCTAGGCAAATTATGGTGTGTATGTCTAGTGGGATATTATTGGGCCATTGATATAATATTAACATTTAATATTTATTGAGCATGTATTATGTACTAGGAACTGTGCGAAGGGTTTCACTAGCATTATCTTATTTAACAACTGCCTTTATAAGGTAAGGTATCTCCATTTAACTGTGGCTAGGAGAAGGCAATGGCAACCCACTCCAGTACTCTTGCCTGGAAAATCCCATGGACAGAGGAGCCTGGTAGGCTGCAGTCCCTGGGGTTGTGAAGAGTTGGACACGACTGAACGACTTCACTTTCACTTTTCACTTTCATGCACTGGAGAAGGAAATGGCAACCCACTCCAGTATTCTTGCCTGGAGAATCCCAGGGACAAGGAGCCTGGTAGGCTGCCGTCTATGGGGTCGCACAGAGTCGGGCACAACTGAAGCGACTTAGCAGCAGCAGTCAAGATAAATAACACACCCAAAGTCAAACAAATAGGAGCCTGGCTGTGCTTGTGTGTTGGGTGGGTTGAGGTCACCACAGAAACTTGGAGGTCTTTTTCCAAACTACCCACCACTGGAGGCTGATCTGTACCTCTTAAGAATGAATAGCCTCTCAGTTGAAAATCACTACTATTGTGTTGGTGAGGAGGTGGCAAAATTGGAACCCTCATGCACTGTTTGTGGGATTGTATAATGGTGCAATCGCAAATAGTTTGGCAGTTCCTCAAAATGTTAAAGAGTTACCATATGACCCAGCAATTCCACTTCTAGTTATACACTCAAGAGAATTGAAAACACATATTCATACCAAAACTTGTAGATGAGTATTCATAACAGCATTATTCATAATATCCCCAAAGTGGAAACAACCCACATATTCATCAACTGATAAATGGATGAATAAAATGTGATATATCTATATAAAGAATTACTATTTAGCTATAAAAAGTAATGAAGTACTAATATATGTTACAACATGGATGGGCCTTGAAGACATTGTGCTAAATAAAAAAAGCCAGTCAAAAAAACCCACATACTGTATGATTCCATTTATGGGAGATGTTCACAAGGGGCAAATCCATAGAGACAGAGTAGATTAGTTGCCAGGGGCTGAGGTGGGGGAATAAGAGTGACTGCTTGTGTGTTTGGGACTTCCTTTTAGAATAATGAAACTATTCTAAAATTACTTAAGGACAATAGTTGCACAACTTTGAATAGACTAAAAATTACTGAATTGAATACTTTAAAAAGATGTTTAAAAAGGTACAAACTTCCAGTTGTAAGATAAACTAGAGATGTGGAGTAAAACATAATAAATATAATTAACACTGCTTTATTAAAAAATCTGCCTGCCAATGTAGGAGACATAAGAGATGCAAGAGACATGGGTTTGATTCCTGGGTCGGCAAGAGGAGGAGAAGGAAATGGCAACCTGCTCCAGTATTCTTATTTGGAAAATTCCATGGACAGAGGAGCCTGGCAGGCTACAGTCCATGGGGTCGTAAAAAGTCAGACACAAATGAGCATACAAACAGCACATGCTACATATGAAAGTCAGAGTAAACCCTGAGAGAGTAAGTTAAGAGAGTAAATCCTCATTACAAGAAAAAACGTTTTTCTATTTCTTTTTGTATCTATATGAGATGAATGTTCACTAAATTTACTGGGATCATCATTTCATGATGTCAGTCAAATCATGCTGTACACCTGAAACTTATACAAGGCTGTATGTCAATTGTATGTCAATAAAACTAGAAGAGAAAAAAAAGTGTTTCAACAAAAGTGTTATTAAAGATTAAAAAAAATTACTGCTGTCATAAACCATTATTAGCTCTAGGAGTATGGTATATCCCTCAGGTTAATATTAGTGCAGAAAAATTTTAAAGTCTGTTATGACAAGGATAGACATTCATGTCATGTTTGAAAAAGTCAAAAAATGATGTATACTAACTGGTCACATTTTTTGGAAAAAATGTGTGTATGACAAAAGGAATAGATGAAAATGCTTGAGAGTGGTTAAGTGTGGTTTTCTTTGTGGTTCATATTCTTGTCAAAGAAAATTTAGAACATAATCATTTTTATAGTAAGAAAATTTTAAAAATTTATAAGCCTATGAAATACTTTTTAGGATGAAACTTTGTGTTGAAAAAAATAAAAAATCATTTTGCACACACCAGGAAAATGAGACACTGATGTAAATGTATATGCTACCAGACGCACAGAACAGTTCTACCCAAAAGAAATACAATACAAGCTACATTAATAATCGTAAATTATCAAGTTGCCACACTAACAAGTGAAAAGAAACAGATGAAATTCATTTTAATAATGTTTAAAATTTGGGGAAAATAAAATGAAAATAATTTATTTAATCCAATATACCGAAAACATTCATTTCAGCATATATAGGATACAGAATAATTAACAATATATTTACACCCTTTTTATGCCAAGTCTTTGAAACCTGGTGTGCATTTTACAACTGACAGCACTTCTCCAAAATGCACACATTTCTAGGGCTCAATAACCACACATTCCTAGTAGTTACAGCACAAGTATAGAGGAACTATTCCAAAAGTATTATTTCATTCACAAAATGAGTGGTTTTTTGTATTTATTTTAATTGGAGAATAATTACCATATTGTGATGGCTTTTGCGGTACATCAACATTAGTCGGCCACAGGTATACGTGTGTCCCTCCATCCTGAACCTGTCTCCCACCTATCTCCCCACCCCATCCCTATGGGTTGTCACAGAGCACTGGCCTTGGGTGCCCTGCTTCATGCATTGAACTAGCACTGGTCATCCATCCAACATATAGTAATGTACATGTTTCAAAGCTATTCTCTCAAATCATTCCACCCTCTCCTCCCACTGAGTCTAGAAGTCTGTTCTTTATGTCTATGTCTCCTCTGCTGCCCTGTATGTAGGATCACTGGTACCATCCTTCTATATTTCACATATATGTGTTAATATACAGCATATTTTATACTGTATATATCTTTCTCTTTCTGACTTAATTCACTTTGTATAACAGGCTCTAGGTTCATCCACCTCATTAGAACTAACTCAAATGTGTTCCTTCTTATAGCTGGGTAGTATTCCATTGCGTATATGTGCCACAACTTCCTTATCCATTCATCTGCCAATGGGCATCTAGGTTGCTTCCATGTCCTAGCTATTGTAAATAGTGCTGCAATGAACATTGGGGAACATGTATTTCTTTCAATTCTGGTTTCCTTGGTGTGTATGCCCAATAGTGGGATTGCTGGGTCACAGGCATTTCTATTCCCAGTTTTTTAAGGAATCTCCACACTGTTCTCCATAGTGGCTGTACCAGTTTGCATTCCCACCAACAGTGTAACAGAATTCCCTTTTCTCCACACCTTCTCCAGCATTTATTGTTTGTAGACTCACAAAATGAGTTTTATCACATTATTTCAAAGGAAAAATTTTCATCTACCAAGGACTTGAACAAGACTGTAATGCCAAAATGAAACTAAGTAACTTTAAACTGATGAACCTCACAAATATTTAAAGTAACACAAACTAAATATGAAAATATATATAGGGAATTTCCTAGTAGTCCTGTGGTTAGGATTCTGAGCTCTCACTGCCAAGGGCCCAGGTTTAATCCCTGGTCAGGGAACTGAAATCCCATAAGCTGAGTGGCTCAACCAAAACATTTTTTAAAAAAGAAAAGAAAAAATATATAGACACACCCACATATATACATGCCATGCTGTGCTTAGTTGCTCAGTTGTCTCTGACTCTTTGCAACTCCATATATACCTATATATATATATATATATATTATATGATATGTAATAGTAAGTTGGAACCCAGTCTGCATTTCTCCCTAAACCTAGTAAGCTGAATTAACAGAATGATAAAAGATCAAGATTTTAAAAGCACTAAAATGACATTATATAACAATATATAACAAATAACAAGAAAGATGTAATTCAGTCAGCATATAATTACCATCCGAATAGGCCAAATGTTTATCTCAACACCTATGGCTTCAATGCCAGCCAGTAGAAGCAGCCACATAACCAGATGTTACTACTAAAAAAGGAATTTTCACAGCTGGGTATCTGGCCTCTATTATGGCCATTAAAGGTAGAGAAATGTAAAGGTGCAGTTATGGGAATCCAGCTGAGAATTTAAATTAGAGTCTTTTGGATTGGATCAGAGAGTGGAACTGTGTGGTCACGTGATGAGTGGTATGATTTCTGAAGATTCACTTAGATGCCCCATGGCCTTTAACAGTTGCATGCAAACAATTTTGTGTGTGTGGCTGAACACTTCTTCCTTCCTAAACACACTTTCTTCACTGATTCCTGGGTATAAGCCTTTCCTGATTCATCCTCAATGCACATTCTTCCAGATCACCTGCTGCTCCTCCTCACTGCTTGTCTTGACCTCTCCAGGCACCCTCAAGTTCAAAGTTCTCAGATTTCTCTATCCACAGTCCCATCCAAGGTGACCTCATCCAGTCTCTTGGCTTGCCACTCACTCGACGGTCAAATCTCATAAATATGGAGCGTGGATCTCTCCACTGGACCCCCAGGCTAATAACACCAACAGCTGACCTGATATTTTCTTGATATCTACCAGGCAGCCCAATCCCTAAATCCACCTCCACCAGACCAGCTCCACCGCCTGTTCCTTGATTCCTCTTTCATTCCCCACATCCTTCCAGTCCATCAGCAAATCCTGCCAACCCTAACTTCAAAATGCATCCAGCATCCAGACACTCCTCACCACCTCCACGGCTACTACCACGCTCCAGCTACCATCGCATCTCATCATGATGGTCTCAATAGACTTTAACGAGTGTGTGATCCCTACTTCCCCCTCCTACAGAATAGTTTCTGTGCAGCAGGCAGAATGGGCCTTTTAAATGCAAATTGCTTTGTCACTTTTCTGCTCCAAGCTCTTTATTGGCTTCCTACACATTCAGGGTAAAACTTTCTTAAAATGCTGGAAAGGTTTGGCTCTAGCTGGAGCTCTATCCTTTTTCTTTTTTCACTTCTCACCTACAGCATACCAGCTCTTGTCTCAATCCCCCTTCCCTCCACCCCACACACAGATATAATTGTTTGCCACACTCACCAGGAAGAGCAGCCCCAACCCGGGACCTCTGCATCTGCTTGTTCTCACGGGATTGAGTGCCTTCCTCCCATCAGCAGCCTAGCTCAGAGCTTCACCTCACTTGGGTGTCATGCTAGAATGGACTTTTCTAAGATTCCTTTCTTGACTGCTCTGTATTAAATGAAATAGAAGCCATCCCTCCCAGCACTCCTTATTCCCCTATTGCTACCTGACAGTGTATTTATTTGGCTTTGGTTATTACATGAGAACATAACTTCTGGGGAGACCGAGATGTGTTTATTCCCTGCACTCTATCTGGCCCTAGAGCAGTGCCTGGCACATGCTGGTTACTCTTATGTACCTTGAGAAATAATGAAACAGTCAATGTACATTTGCTTAAAAATGGATCAAACTGTGTGTGGGGATATCAATAAACAATAAACCTAGGATTCTTGAATAATAAAGAATTTTTCCTTGCCCAAAGAGAGGCCTGGCTTTTGCCCTAGGCTTCTGGGAGATAATCTGTGTTGGACGTGATAATAGTGTCTTTGTCTCGAGTGGGAGATGCTCCCTCCGACAGTTCTATGATGGGGACTGACCACGGCAAAAAGACCGTGTGATTTAGTGTGGGGAATTTGGGTCAAGCTGCAGACAAAGTTCAAACAACGTGGGCAATCAACGAATCACGTCTATTATATAATGGAGCTCCAATAAACACTCTGAACACCAGGCTTACTTGGGTATCAATACTTTAGTCATATTGTTATACATCAATGCCAGGAGGGTAATGTGTCCTGAGAACAATGGAAACTGCAAGTTTGGAACCCTCCCCAACTGCCCCAGTGTATCTCTTTCTTTGGCTGATTTTAATCTGTGTGCTTTCCATGTAATCAACTACAAGCATGAATATAATAGCTTTCTGTGAATTCTCTGAGACCTAGTGAATTACTGAAACTGAGGGCAGTTTTGGGAAACCCCTCAAATTTGCAGTTGATGTCAGAAGAGAGGACAGTCTTGGGAACTCTGCCCTTAAACTTTGCAAATTAGCTAACTCCTTATTTGCAGAACTCAGAGTATAATATAGTATACACATTAGGACCCCAACTTTATAAAAATAAATTTGTGCATGTGCCAAAAAATTTAGGTAACTCCAGGTCATACCAAACACATACTCAACAAGGTTCATGGTAAACAGTAGCTTAGGGAATTCCCCAGTGGTCCAGTAGTTAGAACTCCATGCTGTCACTGTGGAAGGTCTGAGTTCAACTCCTGGTCTGGGAACTACACAGTCCCAAGTCAGGGAACTAAAACCCCACAAGCCACATGGTCAAGAAACAAACAAACAAAGGGGGATGAGAGATCATTAGTCCCAGCCCATTATTTCGGTAATGGAGAGACTGAAGCCCACAGAAAAGAACACACTTGCCCAGCTCACCTGCTGGTTGACAGACACAGAGCATGGAACCTGGTGTCCTGGCTCCCACACCTACCCCTCCCACACTGACTCCTCAACTTCTCTTTTGGGAGACACTACTATTTCTTAGGAGGCCAAGTTGAAAGTTATTGGACAGTTAAGTCGACCTTAACTCCTCAATACTTTAAGGTCAATATTAAGGGGAGAAATTATGACTCTCTTTTAAAAGCCACAGGAATATAGAGAAAAGGGAACCCTTTTATGTTGGTGAAAACATAAACTGAAGCAGCCACTGTGGAAAACTGTGGGAATTCCTCAACAAAATTAAGAGGAGAACTATCATACGATTCAGCAATTCCATGCCTTGGTATTTATCCAAAGAAAATTAAAACACTAGTTAGAAAACAGGTATGTACCTCTATGTTCATTGCAGCATTGTTTACACCAGCCAAGACATGGAAACAACCTAAGTGCCCATCAGCAGATGAATGGATAAAGACATGGTGTACACACACACACACACACACATATAGTAGAATACTACTCAACCCTGAAAGGAATGACATCTTGCCATTTGTAACAATATAGATAGACCCAGAGAGTATCATCTTTAGTGAAATATGTCTGACAGAGAAAGACAAATATCACTCATACATGGAATCTGAAAAAAAAACCCAAAGCTAATGAACAAATGTAACAAAACAGAAAGAGGCTTATCGATTCAGAGAATAGTAGTTAACAGAAGAGGGAGATGAGGGGAGGGAAGAAATAAATGAAAGAGATTAAAGAGGTACAAGCTTTAGTTGCAAAATATAAGAGTTGTAGGTATGGAATGTATAGAGTGGAGATATACCTGATAAGTAATTTGTCATGTTGTGTGGTGACAGATCATAACTAGACTTGTGATCATCTCGAAACGTACAGAAAAAATTACTATGTCGCGTAACCTCAGGAAGTAACATAATGTTATAGGAACAATTATATTTCAAATACAAAAAAATCACACAAATAAACTTATGAAAAAGATCAGATTTGTGATTACCAGAGGTGAGGAGTAAGGGAGCTGGATGAAGGTAGTCAAAAAGAAACTCCTATTTATAAGATACACAAGTATTGGAGATATAATGGCTTCCCTAGTGGCTCAGAGGTAAAGAGTTCATCTGCAATGCAGGAGATGCAGGAGACGTGGGTTCGATCCCTGGGTTGGGATGATCCCCTGGAGGAGGGCCTGGTAACCCACTCCAGTATTCTTGTTGGGAAAATCCCATGGACAGAGGAGCCTGGTGGGCTATAGTCCATTGGGTTGCAAACAGTCAGACACGACTGAAACCACTGAGCACGCATGCATGCAGAGATATAATGAACAACATGATCAATATAATCAACCCTGCTGTACATCACATATGAAAGTAGTTAACCGAGTAAATCCCAAGAGTTCTCATTATGCAATTTTTTTTCTATTTCTTTAATTGGGCATCTATATGAGATGGTGGGTAATCACTAAACTCATTGGGAAAATCTCATGGATGGAGGAGCCTGGTGGGCTGCAGTCCATGGAGTCGCAAAGAGTCGGACACGACTGAGCCACTTCACTTTCACGCATTGGAGAAGGAACTGGCAACCCACTCCAGTGTTCTTGCCTGGAGAATCCCAGGGACAGCGGAGCCTGGTAGGCTGCCGTCTATGGGGTCACACAGAGTCGGACACGACTGATGCGCTTAGCAGCAGCAGCAGCATAACTACACTAGAGAGATAAATTATAAGAGCTGAATTCAAGCACTACTTAGACCTTGAACTTGGAAGCAAGTGTGAATATATTTTAAAACTCAATAAATATTTATGGGTATCATACAGAATGAAAATATCAACAATTGTATTAAACATCCTTCAAACAGAGACCTCTGTAATTTCCATTTGGCGTCTGTAGCACTACAAGGATAAACAAAGTATGATAATCAAAGTTTATGAATTAACATCTGAAAAGTAGCATAAGGCCCTGAGTAGTGACTTTAACATGTTGGCGGTCACAGGTCCTTTCTGAGAATATAATGAGGATTTTGAATTCTCTCCTCAGAAGAAATCATAGTTTAGAGCATTTCCTACTTCCAATTGCTGATTCATTACATCTATTTCATGGACAGAAAAAGGAGAAAAAAAGACCTAGGAACAAAGAAAGGCCCCAAGTTGAATGCAAGTTCAGAATTACACAGATACTAACCCCACATATATTTTTGGTGGTGGTTTAGTCGCTAAGTCGTGTCCAACTCTTGGGGCCCCGTGGACTGTAGCCTCCCAGGCTTCTCTGTCCATGGGATTCTCCAGGCAAGAATACTGGAGTGGGTTACCATTTCCTTCTCCAGGGGATCTTCCCGATCCATGAATCACATATATTTTTATAGGGAGACTAATAATAGCTATCACACACATAGCACTTAATAGCAATGATGCAAAGCCAGATGGGAGACTCCTTTCTCAGATGGGTCAGTCAAGTGTAAGGGGAGAAGGGTTGAAGGCAGGACTTTTGAGTTCTAGACAGCTTGAGTTCAAATCTTGGTTCTGTTATTTCCTAGCACTGCAATGCTGGGCAACTTACTTAATTTCTCTGTTCTTCAATTTCATTTGCAAAATACCAATAATAGTATCTACTTCATAGGGTTGTTATAAATATTAAATGAGGTCTTATATATAAAATATTTTAAAACAGTCCCTGGCAAATAATGATGTTAAAGCTAAACAATGTTAGGGGTTGCTAGGAGGCACTGCAGACTGTCATTATTACATGCTCTGATGTCTACATTCACATCAGATTTGTTCACTCTTCTGGTTCTCATTCTTGAATTGCTTTGCAAGATGTGCTTCTTGTCCCCCGTACCTACTTTTTAAAAAATTAACTCAAAGACATGGTTTCATTACGAGCAAATGTGAAACTTCTCATGTCAGTGGCTCATGATGGAGGCATAGATTCATTCAACATCAGTCATGCGCTACCTGTCTGCTGTGTGATTAGCACCAATGTTTTTAGGTGTTGGCAAGAGACTCACATCCAAGTTGCAGAGATCAATGCTAAAATGTATGTGCCCATAAGAGACTAATCAAGTGTGGATTAACCACAAGGTAAGAATTTAGAGGTATTCACCTGGGTGAGAATGGATTCAACATGTACGATGGACAAATGACACACTTGATTGAGCTCTGAAGCAGGCCTAGCTACATAATTTGTGAGGCTTGATCCAACATAAAAACATGGGGCCCTCTATTCAAAGAGTATAAGGAATTGCAAGACTAACAGCAGAGTTTTAATACATAGAAGTGACATATACTGGACATGTCATTGCACCATGGGGCAGGCCCTGCCTTGAAGGTTGGGAGGACTCATGGAGAGATGCCAGTCTTTAGCAGATGGACACTTCCTAGACTATTGGCCATGTCATGAATATATCTACATCTGTGTTCTCTCTTCCACTTTTTACTCCTAGCTAAAAAGATTTTGCTTATTTTTTTTCAACTTAGGAACATTCTAAGTATTCATTAAATTCCAGCTCAAGTCTTAGTTTAGAGGGCTTCCACGATGGCTCAGTGGGTAAAGAATCCACCTACAAAGCAAAAGACACAGGAGACTCGATCCTGGTGGATTTGATCCCTGGGTTGGGAAGATTCCCTGGAGGAGGAAAAGGCAACCCACTCCAGTGTTCTTGCCTGAAAAATCCCATGGACAGAGAAGCCTGGCTTGCTACAGTTCAAAGTGTTGCAAAGAGTCAAAACGGCTGAATGACTAAGCATGTAAGATATAATGAAGAGAGTCCTGGACTTGAAATTAGAAGAGCTAGGATCAAGTCTGCTGTCCCCTGGCTCTGTATATGTCACTTATATGCATTAAAGCTCTCCTGTTAGTCTTGAAATTCCTTATACTCTTTGAATAGAAGGCCCTATGATTTTATTTTGGATCAAGCCTCACAAATTATGTGCTAGTTCTGCTTCAGAGCTCGATCAAGTATGTCATTTGTCCATCTTACACGCTGAGTCCATTCTTGCCCAGGTGAATACCTCTAAATTCTTACACTGTGGTTAATCCACACTTGATTAGTCTCTTATGGGCACATAAATTTTTAGCATTGACCTCTGCAACTGAAATGTGAATTCCTGTCCAGAACCTAAAAAGGCTAGTGCTAATTCCACAGCAGACAGGTAGTGTGTGATTTGAATCAGAGGTCAAATTGCCAACATCTGTTGGATCAGAGAAAAAGCAAGAGAATTCCAGAAAAACATCTATTTCTGCTTTATTGACCATGCCAAAGTCTTTGACTGTATGGATCACAACACACTATGAAAAATTCTTAAAGAAATGGGAATACCAGACCACCTGACCTGCCTCCTGAGAAATCTGTATGCAGGTCAAGAAATCTCTATGTAGGTCCATGTCAGCTAGAACTGGACATGGAATAATGGACGGGTTCCAAATTGGGAAAGGAGTACGTCAAGGCTGTATATTGTCACCCTGCTTATTTAACTTATATGCAGAATACATCATGCAAAATTCCGGGCTGGTTGAAACACAAGCTGGAATCAAGATTGCCGGGCGAAATATCAATAACCTCAGATATGCAGATGATACCACCCTTATGGGAGAAAGTAAAGAGGAACTTAAGAGCTTCTTGATGAAAGTGAAAGAGGAGAGAGAAAAAGCTGGCTTAAAACTCAGCATTCAAAAAACGAAGATCATGGCACCTGGTCCCACCACTTCATGGCAAATAGATGGGGAAACAATGGAAATAGACTATATTTTCTTGGGCTCCAAAATCACTGCAGATGGTGACTGCAGCCATGAAGCTAAATGATGCTTGCTCCTTGGAAGAAAAGCTATGGCCAACCTAGATAGCATATTAAAAAGCAGAGACATTACTTTGCCAACAAAGGTCCATCTAGTCAAAGCTATGGTTTTTCCAGTAGTCCTGGATGGATGTGAGAGTTGGCCCATAAAGGAAGCTGAGTGCCGAAGAACTGATGCTTTTGAACTGTGGTGTTGGAGAAGACTCTTGAGAGTCCCTTGGACTGCAAGGAGATCCAACCAGTCAATCCTATAGGAAATCAGTCCTGAATATTCATTGGAAGGACTGATGCTGAAGCTCCAATACTTTGGCCACCTGATGAGAAGGGCTGACTCATTAGAAAAGACCCTGATGTTGGGAAAGATTGAAGACAGGAGGAGAAGGGGACGACAGAGGGTGAGATGGTTGGATGGCATCACTGACTCAATGGACATGAGTTTGAGTAACCTCTGGGATTTGGTGATGGACAGGGAAGCCTGGCATGCTGCAGTCCATGGGGTCGCAAAGAGTTGGACATGACTGAGTGACTGAACTGAACTGGAGGTCTGGGCAAGTTTCTTGACTTCTCTGATATTTAGTTGGAGAAACTGATTTTGAAAGTGTCTGATAGGATGAGGAAGGATTAGAAGATATCATGAAAATTAATTCTAAAAGAAGCCTTACCTGAATTATGAAATGAATTTAATTGTCTTTTGGAAACATGGGAGAAAAAAGTTCTGAGAAATCTTGCAATAAAGTTTTGTTGTTGTTCAGTCGTTAAGTCGTGTCCAACTCTTTGCGACCCCATGGACTGTAGCATGCCAGGCCTCCCTGTTCATCACTATCTTCCCTAGTTTGCCTAAGTTCATGTCCATTAAATCAGTGATGCTATACATGAACAGTATTAAAAAGGCAATAAAGTTAATTTTGTTTAAACCAGAATTTTCCATATTAATTTGACCCTATTAATATTCTACAGGAAATTTATATTCTGCAGAAAAACTTCGGCAAACACTGGGGTGGAGGATGACAGACTATTCAGCTTGGTTTATAGAGCTTTCAGAAGCCCTAGATTGCTAGCTCATTGTCTGCTGTCTCCTCCACAAGTCCTATGCTCCAGGAACAGTGGGCCATTTCTAAGTTTCTTGAAGAGCTTTGAGCTCTGTGCCTGTTGTGATCTCTCCCAAGAATGTTTCCTGACACCCATCCCTCCATTTATGCCGTGGGAATTTGTTACTCATCATTTCAGGCTTGGCCCAATAGCCCTGTCATGCCTTCACTGACATACTTGGTAACTACTCTGTCTCCTATTACCAGTGGCTAACTGCTTCTATGCAACTTTGTCCATAGAAATGATTGCTGCTGTTTATTGAATATCTCTGTGCCAGGGATTTAGTTCTTAGTGTAGTACAGGCAACCCTACAAGGTGATTAAAATAATGTCTACTTTACAGATCAAGAAACACACAGATTAAGAAACTCCTTTTTCTGTGTTTTCTATCTTTTGAGTGGTACCCACTGTCCACATAGCTGCCCAAAACAGAAAACCATCCTTAATTTTTAACACCTTTCTTTCTGTTGTACAGCTAGTCAGATGCCAGGTCCTATAAACCCCAGCTTCCTAATGGCCACAAAGCCTGTCCCCATTTACTGATTCACTCTGCCACTAGTTTAACTTGGGCCATTATTTTCCCTCAGCAATGTCTCTGCAGTAGCTTCTTAGCCAATCATTCATGCTCCATGTTGACACAAATATGATCATTTTAAAGTACAGATGTGGTCATACCAATTCTCTGCTTAAATTGCTTGAGTGGCTCCCTGTGACTATCAGGGGAAAAAAATCTAAGTTCCTCAACACAGCCTTTAAGGACCCTTTAAGGACTGGCTACTGTCTGCTTCTTTTCCCTTCATTTCATCCAGTCAGGTCTTCATAGTCTACTCTGGAAGCCCCCATGAGTTCTTAAGGTTTCTTGCCTTGCCAAGCATTCCCTTGCCTCTGAACCTGTGTACATATGTTTTCTTTGGCTTAAAATTCTCTTTATTCTCATCCTCATCCTGGTAATTCATGGCCAAGGTGAAATCTTTCCCTCTGTGAACCCATAGCACCAGGGCATCCTTTTCTCTTTTCCTGTGACATCTTTGGCACCAGAGTCTGTGGACATATTCACTATTGTATCTGTACCTAACACTGTGCCTGCCATAGGATGATGACATTCATTTGTTGACTTCTTGAATGAATCAAGGGATGAATGAAAGCCAAACTAGAAAGGCAGCTTGGAATATTACAAGAGAAGGAACCGAGAGCTTTATCACACACATCCACTTCTCTTTGTCCTCTAGGTCAAAATACATTGTCATTTCAACTCCCTGGAAACACCACACTCAACTGCAGGGCCTTTGCATCTGTCTGGAATGCCCCTTCCTCTTCCACCCAGAGTCAATGCCTCCTTATCCTTCACATTTCAGATTAGCTATCCTTTCATCAGGGAAAGATGCTTGTCAATGCAAAGTCACCCTCTCTCTATCTTACTCTTCTAGCCCTGGTCATCTTTCCTGTATCATTCTTATCAAAATGTTATGTTTATGTCTATGACTGTTCATTTACCAGCGGTTTCCTTCAGTAAACAGTAAACTCCAAAGGACAAAATCACGTCTGCTTTTCATTCACTATTTGTAACCCCAGTGCCTAAAGTAAATACATTTTGTTAAATACATGAATTTAAAACTCTGTCTCATCAGCTATTAGTTGGCTCATTTCAGCACTGTGTATACAGTAGGGCTCAATACATAAGAATTATTTATCAAATGAAAGATTAGAACTGATTTTCATTCCCAAGCTTGTAAATAGCTGTTAACTAGTATGCTTGAATTAAATAAATTCATTCCGACAAATTTAGCAGTATTTGCATATATCCATGCCACCTTGTAATATGTTGATAGCTTTCCTTGAAATGAATATAAATATTGTCAAAAGAACCCCCATCTTCTTGGCTCTTGGACTGAACTGTATTAAGCAAATAAGGAGCTGCAAAGTCTATCTCTACCACAGGAAAGGACAATAGCTCTAATTCACAGATCACATAATGTGCCCATAATTGGGAGACATCAAAACCTGTCATGTCAGAGATTAGCCAGTGATTCTTCAATAAGTAATTATTAAAATGGCAAAACAAACAGTCTGGAGGAGTCATTACTGCTTGTCCATTCACTGGGGCTAAATGATATTGACTAGATGGTGGCCTGACTCAGTTTTGTAATCCTCTGAAGGCTGAGTAAATAGAATAAGTGTAGACAAAAAAAAAAAAAAACACAACCAGAGGGACTGAGAGAAACATTAAAGAGAGTTAATCTGAAGGTGAGCAGGGTTACACAACCTTCATAGAGTCTTTTGCCCCTTACTTTAAAGAAGTTGATAAGCAATGAAATTGTAAAAGCTGTTTATCTCAAAATCAAATCTGAAGCCATTTGATGAGTTTTTACCAAAACCAGGCATTACCCTCATTTCTTTATGTACACATTTCTCTCTCTCACTCATGACCACCCCATGAAGGAGATAATATTAGTATCACCTATTGGTGAGGCAACTAGGGCTCAGAGATGTTAATTATTTTAGAGCAAGTAGAATGGGGCAGGCCTGGGGTTCAAATCCAGGTTGACTTGACTCTTAATCAACAATTCCATCATAGTTCCACTTATATTTTCCTTTGGAAATTTCCATCCATGTAAATATTGATATATACAAACTGTTGGTAAAAAAAATGAAAAGCTATTAATATAATCCCTATCATTCTTTGAAAAGAACACCTCAACAGTCACTGGGATAATTCTCGCAAAAAATCTGTTCAGTTTAAAGTGTCTTGTGAGAACTTATGAAACTATAAAGAAATCTTTGGGCTTTTTTGTTTAAAATTTTAAAAAATCCGTTTCTGTGGGATTTTTTTTTTTGGTGATTCATTTTTCTATTATTCAGAACATTATACACCTACACATTAAATAAGACTGAAGATTCCCAGATTTAAAGGCATGAGAGTGAGTTGTCAATACCTGAAAGCACAGAAACTCAGTATAATTGGGAGAAAGCGGAGGCTCAAACTGGCAAAAAAGATAGTGTTCTTGCTATAAAACAGTGTTTCAGGATATAGAAGTTGACCAACTAAAAGAGAGCGGTTTAGTCTTTGAATAAGGTGATAGTCTTCCTTGACTTAGGACAGATCAAAAAGGAAAAATTAAGGGTAAAAGTGAATTGAACATACATTTATCATCTCTTTTCCCCAAGATCTCTTTAAAATGAAAACAAAGGAGGAAAGCAGATATAATCTCAAACAATAAGGAGAATATAAAGAGGGTCATTAAATGGACTATCAATGTTATGTGTTATGTGAGAAGAAAAGCAGATGGAAGGAGAATGACAGATGAAGGGGAGAGATTGCAAAACCAAAAATGGCACCCATCGATTCATACCTGGAGACACCTAGAGAGGCTTAGGACTTGGAAACATCCAAATGACATGGGATGAAGGCTTAAAAAATGGAAGAGGGTGCTAAAGTTAAGATCTATAGAGAGAAAAATAGATTCACCTGCCCTTTAGGAGTAACTGCTAACTCCTCTCCTTACCCCATCTGAGGAAAATCCAACAGAAGGTTCTTCCCTTTGGAAAAATAATTTAGTTAGTCTGGAGTGGATAAGAAGGCAAGTGTTGGGTCTTTCAAGTGAAGTGCTCTGCATTCTGGTGTTTAGGGATTCCAAAATACAAGATCTTCTCCCTGTGAGCTAACTCTACTATGGAACCAGCCAGCCATCTGATCAGTCCTACCATATTCATTCTTACATATGACTGGGCAATATAAGATCATCTAGACAGTTCAGTAAAATGTACAATGTAAAAAAAAGATCAAGATAAACATTAAAAAACAGATACTGAGGGAAATAGATATACTCTTAGGAATAGAAACAAATTTTAATTAGCACACGCATAAATTTTTTTAAAGAGTTTTTTTGATGTGAATCATTTTTTCTAAAGTCTATATTGAATTTACTACAACACTGCTTCTGCTTTATGTTTTGATTTTGTTGATCCTGTGGATTGTGGGATCTTAGTTTCCCAACCAGGGAATGAATCCACACCTGCTACATTAGAAGGTGAAGTCTTAACCACTGGACCCCTGGGGAAGTCCCTGTATAGATTTTTTTTAAAAAAAGAGAATAAATCTACAAATGAAGAACAAGAAGCTATAAAAAAGGAACAAATAGAGAATAAGAAAAATCCATAGATTAAAAAAATTTGGTAATTTGTTTTTAAATCACTAGAAGGTTAAAAGATATAGTCAAGGAACTGAAGCAGTGAAACATAATAGAGGGGCCAGAAATAAAGCCATGCATGTAAGGTCAACTAATGCTTGAAAAAGGTGCCAAGAATACACAATGAATGATATTGGGAAAATTGGACAGCCACATGCAAAAGAATGAAACTGGACCATTATCTTATATCATACACAAAAATCAAATAAATGTATGACCAGAATTAGTAAAATGCCTGGAAGAAAGCACAAGGGAAGGCTCTTTAATATTGATCTTGACAATGATTTTTTTAAAGTAGGGCACAAAAGCATAGGCAGCAAAGGCAAAAATAAACAAGTAGGACTACATCAAAATAAAAGTTTCTGCACAACAAAGGAAGCAATCAAAATGAAAAAGCAACCTATGGAAGGGGAGCTAGTATTTGCAAATTGTGTATCGGACAAAGGCATATTCAAAATATATTAGAAATTCATATAACCCAGTAGCAAAATAACAACTGGACTAAAACAAGATCAAAAGACTTAGAAAAATAATAGACACATGTATCACTGGAAAGGAACAAAACAAAGTATACCATACATTCCTGTTTGGAAACATCAAGAGCTAGGATTCTATAATATTTATTGAATCTGTGCGTTCTGAGTATGATGATGGAGATTCACTTTGCCCAAATGATAAATAGTTATCTCCAGTCTGAAACTGCATATATTTCCTGCTCAACAAATGACCAGCATGATGGTAGTAGAACTCAAACTAACCATATTGCTAATTCATCTGATTTCACACAGACATAAACTGGTTGCAGAAATATGACAAATAAAGACCTCTAAAAATCTGAAAAAAAGATCAAAGGAACTGAATAAACATTTTCCCAAAGAACATACAGATAGCTAGTTGGTACATGAAAAAATACTCAACATCAGTAATAGTCAGGGTAATGCAGATCAAAACCACAGGAAAGATGACAAGTGTTGGTGAGAATGTGAAAAAATGAGAATCTTTGTAGATTGTTCATGGGGATATAAATTATTATAGCCATTATGGAAAGTTTCTCAAAAAATTAAAAATAGAACTAACATACAGAACTCAGAAATCCCAATTCTGAGTGTATATCCAAAGGAAATCAAATCACTATCTCTAAGAGATACCTACACTCTCATGCTTGTTGCAGCACTATTCACAGTAGCCAAGGTATGGAAACATCCTAGTATCTGTTAATAGATGATAGATAAAGAGAATGTGATATAAAGTAGGCCCTCCATTTCTGTGGGTTTTGTAGCAGTGGGTTCAACCAACTGAGGATCAAAAACATTTGGAAAAACATTTTGCAGAAAGTTCTAAAAAAGCAAAACTGGACTTTCCTGATGGTGCAGTGGATAAGAATCTGCCTGTCAACACAGGGGACATGGGATCGATCCCTGGTCCTGAAACAGCCTATATGCCATGGAGCAACTAAGCCTGCGAGCCTCAACTACTGAAGGCTATGTGCCTAGGGGCTGTGCTCTGCAACAAGAGAAGCCACTGCGATGAAAAGCCTGCACATAGCAAGAGTAGCCGCTACTCGCAACAACTAGAGAAAGCCCACGCAAAAGCAATGTAGACCCAACACAGCCAAAAATAATACATAAATAAAATAAAAAGCAAAACTTGAATTTGCATTGTACCAGCAACTATTTACTTAACAGTTATAGTGTACTTATATGGTATCACATTTTATTAAGTATTGTAAGCAATCTAGAGATAGTTTAAAGTATACAGGAATTTGAGTGTAGGTTATATGCAAATTTTATATAAGGGATTTTAGGTATCCATGGGGGGAGGGTGTTGGGGGATGGTCCTGGAACCAACTTCCCTTGGATACTGAGTGACAGCTGTATATATTGTTCCTTAAAAAATAAGATATATAATGTAATATTATTCAGCCTTAGAAAGGAAATCATGCCATTTGCAACAACATGGATGAAACTAGAGGATACTTTTCTGTATGAAATAAGTCAGACACCAAAAAATATATACTGCATAATCTCACTTGTATGTGGAATCTAAAAAAAAATAAAATTGAATTCATAGTAACAGAGTGTAGAATAGTAGTCACCAGAAGCTGGAGAATCGGAGCAATGGAGAGAAATTGATCACAGGGTAAGAACTTTCAGTTATAAGATGAATTCATCCTGGAGACCCAATGTAGAGCATAGTGGCTATAGCTAATAATAACATATTGTACATTTGAAATTTGCTAAGAGAATACATATTAAGTGTTCTCACCGTACACAGTAGCTATGTGAGGTGATACATATGCTAAGTAGTTTGTGATAATCATTTCACAATATACACGTATATAAAAATATCAAACTGAAAGAGTAGCATTGACATATATACACTACCATGTGTAAAACAGCCAGCCAGTGGGAAGCTGCTGTATAACAGTGGGAGCTCAGCTCAGTTGTCTGTGATGACCTAGAGGGGTCAGATGGGGAAGTGAGAGTCTCAAGAGGGAGGGGATATGCGCATGCTTACAGCTGATTCATACTGTTGTGCAGCAGAAACTAGCACAATATTGTAAAGCAATTATCCTCCAGTTTAAAAAATCACATCGCATATTAAATATATAGTTTTTATTTGTCAATTATATCTCAATAAAGGTGAAGCAAAAAGGGACAAAAAATATAAAGACAGAAATTATTAAGAGATGATAGAATTAGGAAATTATTCTATGAAGCCCAACATCTAACTAATAGAAGTACCACAAGGAGATAATTAGGAAATCAAAAAGAAAGAAATTATTAAGGAAATATTTGAAGAATATGTATCTTCACTAAAGAATCAAAGAACCCATGACTTCAGGATCAAAAGGAACAACAGGGTGTCCACACTGTTTTAGAGAGACCCACAGCTATGCAATCATTGTGAATTTTCAGAACACCAAGGATAAAGAGAAGTTCCTAAAAGTTCCCTGGAAGAAAACACAGGCCATCTATTTGGCAGTAACTTTAAGACTGTCACTGGCAGCAACACTGGTCCCTAACAAACAGTGAAACAATGACTTTGAAATTCCAAGACAGAAAGATTTTCAAACAACTTTATATTTTCAATGAAGTGGCTAAATAGTTGGAGAATCTAATGTTTATTTTGCTGTGCTATTCTTTTCACAGATGCTTTACTGGGAATATCAACATTTCTCTTAGAGAAGACATATTTTCACCATTCAAAGATGAGAATTACTGATGATCAACCCAATGAACAAGTGGCAGAGTCAGAAAATGTACCTGAGTCAATCTGCCAGTCTTCTTTTGGAGCAAATCACTGGGCCTCTGAACACACAAAGGCACCTTACAAGCTGAAGGAGCTACAGTGTGGAGTCATCCACTACTGGGACTTGGGGTAAGGGGGAAGGCTTTTGCCATTTGTAAAGGAGCATTGTGTTCTTGTTCTACCTTGGCAACTGTTAAAGCTCAGTGTTTCACTCGACAACATGGGTAAGTATGACTAAAGAGATTTCATAAATTGAGGCACATCTAATTTTGAAGTCAAACATGATCAAGCAGCTCCCATTAAATGTCACCAGCTTATTGGTGCTAACTTAATATATCAGTACAAATAAATTCAAACTAAAGCACAGACTCCTCTACATTTTAATGCTCTCTTTTGATTTCAGCCTGTCTCCTGGATCCCATTTATTTATTCATGAAACAGACAGGCCTTATATCTGAGGACTTTCCCTAGGTGCTAAGTCAACAATGATGAATGAAATAGAAAGTCTCTGTCCTCATGAAACATTCAGTCTATGAAAATAATGAACAGGATTCAGGGAAAGAAAAGAAAGCAAGGGGTGGGAGACTTGGGGAGAATCCTCAGACAAGGGCTCTCGAGAAGGTTAACATTTAATTAATTCAAAGGATCCAGCTATGTGAAAGGTTGGTGTGATGGCTGGAGCATTACAAGAAAGGGAACATAATTCAAATATCCCAAAGTGAGGAACCAGCTTGGAGGGTTCAAGAAACTGCAATATTGGGCCAAAATAATGGAAAACAAGGATGGCCCAAGATGACACTGGAAAGGCAAATAGAATCATTATGTATTAGGCTATTATAAGAAATTAGAATAAAACCCAAGTGTAATGGAAAACCTCTGAAGAAATTAAAGCACAGAAGGGACATGAGTTGATATATGGTCCCGGGTCTTATCTACTTTAAGGACCTCATGCATTTTTCACAGGCATCTCAAAATCACAAGCCTCAGAAGTCACCTTCCTTGCCCTCAAAAGCTCCACTTCTTCCCCTTCCTCCCCACGTCCTCACATCCTTTCAAATGTTTACTGAGAATCAACTCTTTGTCAAAATACTTCCTCGGTCCCCATACTAGTCAAATGGCAAAATATCATTATTTTCACATTTTCAATGTTCTCACCCCCAAAGCCAATCAGCAGCTAAATTTTTGAACTTTATTGCAAACTCTTTCTCCAATTTTGCCTTGTTCAAGTTTTTATTACTGCTGATTAAATATTAATAGTTACAGCAACATCACAACAATAACAACAACTACGGCAAAAACTTATAATACAGACAGTGCTTACTAAGGAGTAGGCTTTGTTCTATGCTTTTTCTGTAAGTCAACAGATTTATTTTTCACAAAATTCTGAGAAGTCTGGCTCTGGATATATGATGGTGCACTGTTTCTTTACAGTGTTCTTAACTGGTTGCCGTTTCTCTATCCTCTTTCCAATCTACCGTACCCATTTTATTGACAGATTGATTTGACCCACGAGAAACTCTCTCAACTAAAAGCCATCTATGGTTTCTAAATGCTTTCCGGACAACCACATTCCTTAACACTATCCACATGATCTGGTTCAACTCGCTGCTTCCCAGTTCACAGTCCACTTCTTCTTTACACATAATAAATGTTTGCTACAATGGAATCAATATATTTGTAACGATCCTAATGTAGTAATTCTCAAGCTGTGTTCTGAGCACCTCAAGGCATCTCGGAAGACCCTTGAGGGGATACACAGAACAAAACTACTTTCATAATAGTTAGGTGGTTTTTGGCTTTTGACTCTCATTCTCTCATGAGTATACAGTGGGGTTTTCCAGAGGCTATGGGATGTGTGAATTCACAACAGAAAATACAGAAGCAAATATGAGAATCTAGCTGTCTTCTACTGAGCCAGACAGACATTAAAGAGTTACAAAAAAAATAAAACAATGCTACTCTTACTAATTTTAATGAAAATAGTCATTTTTCACAAAACTTGCTACTGATGTTAACATGTAATAGATTATTTTAAAAGAAATTAATGACTATTTATTAAGTCTATGTTTTAATTTCTAATCCCGAGTACCTCAAATGATAAAGACCCCACCTGCAGTGGAGAAGACCTGGGTTCAATCCCTGGTATGGGACGATCCCCTAAAGAAAGGCATGGCAACTCACTGCAGTGTTCTTGCCTGTAGAATTATGTGGATAGAGGAGCCTTCAGTTTAGTTCAGTTGTGTCCAACTCTTTGCAACCCCATGGACTGCAGCACGCCAGACTTCTCTGTCCACCATCAACTCCCGGGGCTTATTAAATCTCATGTCCATCAAGTCGGTGATGTCATACAACCATCTCATCCTCTGTTGTCCCCTTATCCTCCCACCTTCAATCTTTCCCAACATCAGGGTCTTTTATAATGAGCCAGGTCTTCTCATCAGGTGGCCAAAGTATTGGAGTTTCAGCTTCAGGATCAGTCCTTCCAATGAATATTCAGGACTGATTTCCTATAGGATTGACTGGTTGGATCTCCTTGCAGTCCAAGGGACTCTCAAGAGTCTTCTCCAACACCACAATTCAAAAGCATCAGTTCTTCGGCACTCAGCTTCCTTTATGGGCCAACTCTCACATCCATACATGACTACTGAAAAAACCATAGCTTTGACTAGATGGACCTTTGTTGACAATGTCTCTGCTTTTTAATATGCTGTCTAGGTTGGTCATAGCTTTTCTTCCAAGGAGCAAGCGTCTTTTAATTTCATGGCTCCAATCACCATCTGTAGTGATTTGGAGCCCCCCAAAATAAAGTCAATCACTGTTTTCATTGTTTCCCCATCTATTTGCTATGAAGCGATGGGACTGGATGCCATGATCTTAGTTTTCTGAATGTTGAGTTTTAAGCGTACTTTTTCCTCTCTCTTCTTTCACTCTCATCAAGAGGCTCTTTAATTCCTCTTCTCTTTCTGCCATAAGGGTGGTGTCATCCACATACCTGAGGTTATTGATTGATATTTCTCCTGGCAATCTTGATTCCAGCTTGTGCTATACCCATCCCGGCATTTTGCGTGATGTACTCTGCATATAAGTTAAATAAGCAGGGTGACAATATACAGCCTTGATGTACTCCTTTCCTGATTTGGAACTGGTATGTTTTTTCATGTCCAGTACTAACTGTTGCTTCTTGACCTGCGTACAGATTTCTCAGGAGGAAGGTCAGGTGGTCTGGCATTCCCATCTCTTTCAGAATTTTCCACAATTTGTTGTGATCCACACAGTCAAAGGCTTTGGCATAGTCAATAAAGCAGAAATAGATGTTTTTCTGGAACTTTCTTGCTTTTTTGATGATCCAACAGATGTTGGCAATTTAGATCTCTGGTTCCTCTGCCTTTTCTAAATCCAGCTTGAACATCTGGAAGTTCATGGTTCACATACTGTTGAAGCCTGGCTTGGAGAATTTTGAGCATTACTTTGCTAGCCTGTGAGATGAGTGCAATTGTGCGGTAGTTTGAGCATTCTTTGGCATTGCCTTTCTATGGGATTGAAATGAAAACTGACCTTTTCCTGTCCAGTGGCCACTGCTGAGTTTTCCAAATTTTCTGGCATACTGAGTGCAGCACTTTCACAGCATCATCCTTTAGGATTTGAAACAGTGTAATTGGAATTCCATCACCTCCCCTAGCTTTGTTTATAGTGATGCTTCCTAAGGCCCACTTGACTTCACATTCCAGGATGTCTGACTCTAGGTGAGTGATCACACCATTGTGATTATCTGGGTCGTGAAGATCTTTTTTGTACAGTTCTTCTGTGTATTCTTGCTACCTCCTCTTAGTATCTTCTGCTTCTGTTAGGTCCATACCATTTCTGTTCTTTCTTGTGCCCATCTTTGCATGAAATGTTCCCTTGGTATCTCTAATTTTCTTGAAGAGATCTCTAGTCTTTCCCATTCTACTGTTTTCCTCTATTTCTTTAACTGATCATTGAGGAAGGCTTTCCTATCTCTCCTTGCTATTTGGAACTCTACATTCAGATGGATATACCTTCCCTTTTCTCCTTTGCCTTTCATTTCTCTTTTCTCAGCTATTTGTAAGGCCTCCTTAGACAACCATTTTGCCTTTTTGCATTTCTTCTTCTTGCGGATGGTCTTGATCACTGCCTTCTGTACAATGTCATGAACCTCTGTGGTAGTTCTTCAGGCACTCTGTCTATCAGATCTAATCCCTTGAATCTATGTGTCACTTCCACTGTATAATCGTAAGGGATTTGATTTAGGTCATACCTGAATAGTCTGGTGGTTTTTCCTACTTTCTTCAATTTAAGTCTGAATTTGGCAATAAAAAGTTCATGATCTGAGCCACAGTCAGCTCCCGGTCTTGTTTTTGCTGACTGAATAGAGCTTCCATCTTTGGCTGCAAAGAATATAATCCATCTGATTTCAGTATTTCCCATCTGTGATGTCCATGTGTAGTCTTCCATGTGTAGAGGAGCCTGGCAGGCTACAGTTCATGGAGTCACAGTGGGACATGACTGAGAGACGAACACACTAAAGTAAATATAAACAGGTATTCCATACATAAATCAAACTTCTTTGGGGTCCTCAATAATTTTTAAGGTGATAAAGAAGTCATCAAATAGTCTGGGAACCCATGTTCTAATGGTTAAGAGTATATGCTTTAAAGTCAGATTGACCTAGAGTTTAAAATGCTGAAGATATATTTTCTGACCTCAGGAAAGTTTAAGTTGCATCAGAATTCTCAGTCTCAATAGGAAAATAGGGATAATCATTACAAACTTTATAAGAAAGTGCTTGAGCCAGAGCTGGCAAACTGTACACCCAGAATAAATAGTAGATTCTGCCAATATCATGATCAATGTAACAGTTTTATTGTTATTTTCCGAATATGCTCTGGCTTCCTGTCTCTGAGTTATTAGTGGTATTCTTGTCTATACATAGACTGTTCTCCTAGAGACTTCTCCCCTTGCCCCCCAACCCCACCAAAAGCCAACTACAGTAGGCTAATATTTTGTAGAATTAAGAGGTAACTCTCAGTCTTTCTCAAACTTATCATTTGGTCACAAGAAGTAGCCTTCTTTGTACACACAATTTAGAAAGAAGATAAAACCAGAAATACCAAAATGTTATAGTCTTTGTTAGTTTCTAATCGGATTTTTATAAAACTTATAGCAGGGATATTAACCTTCGAATCTGGTGCCTGAGATGGGAACAAAAAGGATTTCTGAAAATCTAAAGCTTGGCTTTAAATACTTAGCAGCAATGCCTAGAAGACTGAAAACTTGGCATTAATTCTATGAGGAAGAAAAAAAGGGAAGGATTCAAATTGATTGCATAAGGGCATTATTACTAAAGGCGACCAAAGTCTGACCAAGAGGCAGGAAGCAGGAAGATGAGAAGGGCAAATCCAGTACTTGGATGTCCCCTGAGTCTTGGATAAGGCTCATTAAGCCCAGTCCTAGGACAGACAGATGAGTGATAGAAAGTACAGATGTGTTGTGGGAAATCTCAGATAACAGTGGGAACTTGTGCCTCAAGATCTAAACTATGGCCCAGAGGGGCTGTGAGCTGCTGTGAGATGGAGAAACCTCGCGTCTAATCAATGTGGTGCCCAGTGACAGATGTAACAACTGTTCATGTCAACCAGCTGACTGCATCTGCTCAGAATCTTGCAAACTCAGCATAGGGTAAGAGAGACTACTAGTTCCTACAGGTCCCTGAGAGATAAGTAGAAATATTATGAACACACTGGTGGACCCAAGGTGCCAGGAGTGAAAATGCACATGTGGACAATGAACCAGGGGCCACTGCAAGGCCATGTCCAGCAGCAGCAAATATTAACATTAACACCAGGGACCATATTTTAAAAAATCATTCCCATGGCAAGACTGTGAGAAAATGTAAACTAAACATAACTGATAAAGAATGTATATCTACCATATCTAAAACAAATCTTACAACTCAATAATATAAAGACAACCTGACAAAAATAGGGACAAAATAGATGAAGATGCATCAAAGAAAATATACAAAAAGCAAGTAAGTGCAAGAAAATACATTCAACACTACTAATCATTGGAGAAAAGTAAATTAAAACCACAACAAAAGCACCGCCCATCTACTAGAGTTGCTAAGACTAACCATATCAAGTGTTGGTGAGTGTGTGGAGCAATTGGAACTCTCATACATAACTAGCTGGTGGGAATGCAAAATACTATTACTTTAGAAAATACTTCGTAGGTTCCTGTAAAGTTAAACACACACCATTCCATATACTCCTAGATATTGATTTGGGAGAAGTAGAAACATATGTCCATCCACACAGATATTTGTATTTTAATGTTCATAACACCTTAAAATTGTTATGAACATTAAAATACAAATCCCTAAACTGGAACAACCCAAATGTCCACCAAATGGTGAATGCTGCTGTCATCTACATCAATTAAAAGGACCTCAAGACTGATAAATGCAACATAGGTGATGTCTCAAAATCAGTGCAGTAAGTGAAGTAAGTCGGAAACAAAATGTTACATGCTATATTGATTCCACTAGTGTGACACTGTAGAAAAGGCAAAATCATGGTGACAAGATGCTTTAGACCTGATGGGGGAGAAGTAAGTTACCCCTGGATCTAGAGCAAGATAAGTTCTACCTGGAAGTGGATGTTACAGGGATAAAGCCCAGGACAGAAGATCAGAAATGTGAGATACTTCTCAGCTGATTCACTGAGAACAGAGGATGGAAGAGGGATGCTCTTCTGATAGGGAAGGGGGAAGGTGAAGGAGGGCGGGGTGTGTGTGAAATTGAATGTTCTCATCCTAAATTATCAGCACAAATCTGAAAGTTATTGGATTATACATTGGCAAAACAACATCTGCCATTCGCTGAAGTAGAAGGTAAAATCAAGAAGTAAATCTGCATTTTGGGGTACCAGTGAGTTGGTGGACGGTTGTGGCACATACAGCAAGCCATCTTTGTGCCCCTTCCTGAAGACCCAGCACAAGCAGGGCTTTCTCCTGGACCTGGGTCAAAATGAGTATTTCCTGTATTAGTGTTGTGAAAGGTTGGCTTACATTCTCATCACAGAAATTTTCAGTAGCAGATAAAGAATGCTTGTGGAGTTCGTGTCATTACAGAGGAGCCAAACTGACAAGAGCATCCATGTGTTGTCTGGTCCTCACGAAGCTGGAGAAGGTGCTGAGGGCAAGGTGGGTGTGAACATTCTCTCACTGGCTTCAGAGCGGTAAACGTTAGCCCATGACTGCCCAGTTCCCTTCGTTGGGAGGGCCCCTCCTCCCTGGCCCAAAATAAATGCTGGTTTGTCAAGTCCCGCTCAGTTCCTTCCTTCTCCCAAGTCACTTTCATCATTTATGCCTTTGAAATCCTGTACTACTTTATTACTTAGAACTGGTGAATTGTTT
The DNA here is from genome assembly GCA_024291935.2 of Okapia johnstoni. Taxonomy (NCBI): domain Eukaryota; kingdom Metazoa; phylum Chordata; class Mammalia; order Artiodactyla; family Giraffidae; genus Okapia; species Okapia johnstoni. Next base: position 50,207,693 of record CM044316.1, read on the forward strand.
CCTGTTGTTTCATACGTGTTTGCCCTACCTCTCCAACCTAACTGTGAGGTTCCTAGGAGCATATTTCACTCCCACCTGGTCAGTGTTTGGCAGCACTGCATTCCCTGGGAGGAAAACCACATTTCCCCTTCCTTATAAATAATGACCTTAGAAATATGCAAAGCAGTGCAGCAGGTACTATTTTATAAACAAGTTCAAAGTCAAGTTCTTGATATACCACTTCCACATTTCTCATCCAAAAATCAATCAATACGGTTCCTAAAATCATGGTACCAAAGTGACACAGGTACCTCAGGGCATCACAGCAAATGCACAGGGGTGCCGTGGCAGATTTGAGAGAGAAACACATATGTCAGTCGCCAGGAAAATTATTAGCTTGAGGTAGATCACAATCTCAACATTAAATTGTGCTACCTGTCACATCTTCGCAAAGCATGGTTTTTAGCAGCTGCTGTGATTCAATCCAAGTATAGTGGGAAAATGAATGTGTAAGGGCAAATGTGATTTCAAGGCTTAAGAAACTGTTCTGTGATTAACAGATGCACACATCCCATTAGCAAGAACCTGTGATTACTGAAAAGTTAAATTAAAAAAATCTTTATTCATATATACGTCTATTTTTTAAAATGCTACTAAATTCTTTGTACATAAATATGTATTAAGTTATTCTAACCTAATTACTTAATAAAGTAATTGTTGGCATTTCTTTTGGCATCACTGAGACACAATCAGAGCTCTGTGAACAGAGAGAGTTTAGAGGACTCTGCTCTGTAAGGTTCATAGGATCGTTCCTACGTTCTAGAGAAGAGGCTGATAACCTAAGGGATGGAGGAATTTGTCCAGGGACACAAGCAAGTAAATGCTAGACCTGGGATTCAATGTCAGGTTCCCTTTGATGTAAAACACATGCTCCTAACCTACTAGGTTTACTTTAGGACCTTCAGATCAGCCCCTGGAGACAGTCACCAAAGAAAAAGCAGATGGAGAAGTATTGCTAAAAGTGGGAGAAGAGTTCCCTTGGGGCTAAGAGAGGGCAGCGGGACATCACAGAAAGAAGCGGGGTCAGTGACCCCAGCTGTTTCTAACCACCAACTATTCCCACAGTAGAAATTTACACTGAGAGATTAAGTGACTTACTCAAGGTCCCGTGGGGACCCCGTCCATCCATTCTCCTAGACTATGATTCCCTTCCCCTATTAAAGCCACAAGAAAGAGGCAGTAACAGTATTAGCTTGAGCACTTCTTGAATTTAGTTCATTAGTTTCTGGGTGTCCCTGGATTTCCATTCTAACCTCAATCTACTTCAAGGAAGGACAATGTGACCCTTTTCTTATCCTGATAATCTGTGAGCGAGCATTTTCCTCACAATTATGCATGTATTATTATCCTCTTAAGAGGTCAGCAAAACCTTTCATTTTAAAATTTGATTTATTTGCATCCATAATCTTCCTGTTAGTTAGACAATCTGCATAATACCTTGGCATGAAATAGTTTAACAAGGCTTTCCAAAATATAGAAGGAAGGCTCCTTAATAATAGAAGGCATTAACTCTCTTAACCAGGGACCCATTTGCAGATTAAATTTGCCAAAAGGTCAGCCTGCAGCTGCCACTGTGTGGCAAGCCCCACGTGTCCTCCGTGTCACATACTGTGACATATCTTGAGAAGAGTCAGGGTCTTTTCCAGTCTGCTGATTCTCTGTTTCAATTAGAATAGATTTAAGAGTCCCCAAGCTCTGGTTTCTAGGTGGTCTTGCACAATATTATTAATAATTCAATCATACCTGTGCTGATAACAGATTACATTTCTACTACCACCTCCCCCCCACACACACAGAAAACAGATTAAGGACTACCTCATGGCTAATTTCTTTAGCTGTTTCCTATCTGATTGACATCCATTTACCTAATTGCAGAAAGAAGATTTAATTTTCAGTCTGTTGGCTTAAAATTAATGGGAAAAACCTGTTTACTTTTTAAATATTTGACTCATTCTTTCTCATCTCTCATATAATGTTGAGATAGTCCATTTCACGGGCTGAATCCTCTATTTTATCAGTTTTCTTCCTCTGAATTCATTGCAGCTCAGTGTGGCTATTTACAATTTGAAGTCTAATATGAAATTTAATCTTTCATGGCAAATAATTTCATTTTTATGGGAACCCAGCAATGAGGAGGGCAGCTGAGTGTTTGTTTGGAAATTTTTTTTTTAATTAAACTTTTTCTTTTCATCTTTTAATTGTATTTGTATGAGAAGATGATTGTTAACAGAACCTATTGTGGTAATGATATCCCAACACATGTAAATCAAACCATCATGCTATACACCTTAAACTTATACAGTGATGCATGTCAATTACATTGGAATAAAACTGAGGGGGAAAACCCACAAAATTTTAGAAATAGAAAAGAATTTTAGGAACTTTCTAGCCCTGGGTTCAAAACCTAGTTTGATCATTTACAAACAGCGAAATAACCCAGAACAGGTTGACTCAACCTAGTTTCTAGATAGAGTGGGACAAATGAGGCTCCCAGGGTGCGAAACTGAAGGAGGTATTTACTGTCAGAGTTGTGACATGACCCTGTCAGTAAGTACATCCTTCTGAACTTTCACATTGTAGGCTTGTAGCTTGCTTCACTCCAGTGTTAGCCCTGCGCTTGAAACATCCAAGTGCCTTATCTGCTAGCAGCAGTCCCCGGTCTTTTTGGCACCAGGGACCAGTTTCATGGAAGATTTTTCTGTGAACCAGGTTGGGGGGAAGAGTTTCAGGATGATTCAGGTACATTACATTTATTATGCACTTTATTTTTATTATTATCATTATATCAGCTCTACCTCAAATCATCAGGCATTAGATCCTGGAGGCAGGGACCCCTGTGCTAAGAGGATGAAATTAAATAATTCACATAAAGCCCTTAGCATATTGCCTGGCACACAGCAAGCACTCAGTAAATGTTCAATGATGTTACTATTAATAATAATTTGTTATTAATTAATTGTTGTATGTGCTCCTTCCCAATTCATATACTTTGAAACCCCAACTCCCAGTGTGGTGGTATTTAGAGATGGGGCCTTTGGAGGTAGGTGAGTTCATGGGAGTAGGGCTCCCATGATGGGATTAGTGCCATAAGAGGAGGAGGAGATTGGCGCTCACTCTGTCCCACCCTGTGAGGATACAGTGAGACAGTGGCTGTCTGCAAGCCAGAAAGAGGGCTCTCGCCAGAACCTATCATGCCAGCATCCTGGTCTTAGACGTTTAGCCTCCAGAACTGTGAGAAATAATAGTTCAACTCACCTAGCCTATTGAATTTTATTATGACAACACAAGCTGATTAAAACAATTATGCTGTAACATGCAATCTGATTATGTTACTCCTGCCTTTCAATGGTTTCTTATGGTCTTTCAACAATAAAGTATAAAATCATTAACATGTCCCCACAGCGAAGTATGGTCTGGTCCCTACATTTCTTTCTAAAAGTATTTTCTAATACTCTCTCTGAAAATCTCTGCTGTCTAAACACATGGGTCTTCCTTTGGGCTCTTGAATGTATCATGCTTAATATCCCTCTGCCTACCATAGGACCTTGGCATAGGCTGTTCCCTGTCAAAAATGCTTTTCCACCCCCCTTTCACACAGTTAACTCTGCTTCATCCTTCATATCACACTTCAGTCATTGTTTCCTTGGGGTCTAGATCAGCTCTGTCAGATACTTCTTTCACCTTTAAAATAAATCATAGTTGGTATTTATTTGATTATTTGATTACTTAAAAAAATTTAAAGGCATTTTAATACCAAAATTATCTTAGGATAGGGGATAATCTCTAACATTTTAATTAATTTTTAATTGAAGGATTATTGCTTTACAATATTGTATTTGTTTCTGCCATATTTCAGAATGAATCAGCCATAGGTGTACATATGTCCCCTCCCTCTTGAACCTTTTTCTCACCTCTTACCCCATTCTACCCCTCCAGGTTTATTATTCTCTCTCTTCCACTAGATGCTAAACTGCAAGAAGGCAGTGATCTTTATGCCTTGCTCAACAATTTATCCTCATCACAGTAACATAATCACTGGGTATACCATAAGTAACTGCTTAATGAATGATATAAAAATAATACTGCATCTCTGTTCCTGCCTTGGAAATAGGTTCATCTGTACCAGTTTTCAAGATTCCACAAAAATGTGTTAATATTTGTTTTTCTCTTTCTGATTTACTTCACTCTGTATGAAAAAGACTCTAGGTCCATCCACATCTCTTCAAATGATTCAATTTCATTCCTTTTTATGGGTACATAATATTCCACCGCATATACATACCACATCTTTTTTATCAATTTATCTGTTGTTGGATATTTCAGTTGTTTCCATGTCCTGGCTATTGAAAATGTGCTGTAATGAATATTGAGGTACAGATGAACCTATTTCCGGGGCAGGAATAGAGATGCAGACATAGAGAATGAACATGTGGGCACAGGGAGGAAACAGAGGGTGAGAAGAATTGGGAGATTAGGACTGACATATATACACCACCATGTATAAGATAGCTAGCTAGGGGGAAGCTGCTGTACAGCACAGGGAGCTCAGCTCGATGCTCTGTGATGACCTCGAGGGGTGAGAAAGGAGGGGGATGGGAAGGAGGTGCAAGAGGGAGGTGATGTGTATACACATATAACTGACTACCTTCATTGTACAGCAGAAACTAACACAACATTGTAAAGCAATTATAATCCAATAAAAAAATAAAGAGATTAACCCTAGAAAGCAAAAACAAAACATCATATTGCCACTGCTCCATCTTTGACACGGCTATCCTAAGCCATGCAGAGGGCAGGCACTACCTCACATGGGAGACCACCGCCTTCTGTATCAACAGTTCTTACTACTTATTCTTCCTCACAGAAGGGCAAATGACTGTTTTCTCTGCATGGCCACACCTCCATCCTATTTTCTTCTACATGCAGCCACCTTCTTTGTATATTTCTTAGTTCATAAGTGCTTGTTGAGAACGGGTAGCACATCAAGCTTGGTTGGATTAACACAGTGAATAAAGGTACCCTCTCTGGACTTAGGTTCTCTCCACAGAAGGGGAGATGAATCAGGCACAGCGCTCAGATTTAAGACGCGTGTATATGCTCAGTCGTGCCTGACTTTGGGACCCCGTGGGACCCTTTGTCCATGGCATTCTCCAGGCAAGAATATTGGAGTGGGTTGCCATTTCCTCCTCCAGGGATCTTCCCAATCCAGGGATCAAACCTGTGTCTCCTACATTGGCAGGCAGGTTCTTTACCACTGAGCAACCTGGGAAGCCTTTGGATTTAAAACAGTATGTATTAAATTTTGTAAGAGAGGTAAAAGGTAGCCTAAGGAGAGGCATCTTCTCATTTGAGGAATCAATGGCCAATTCCTGAAGAAGGTGACAATTCCTAACACCTGAAGAATAAGTAAGAGTTATATACCAAAGAGCAGAGGGAGGAAAACCAATATTTTCAGGACAGACAAAGGTTGCTGAGACACCCTGCACATTCACAAAGAGATGAAACAGTTTACAATCTCTTTTGTTCTTTCAACTATTATATGCATTCATTACCACACAATTGCACTCATCTCACACGCTAGTAAAGTAATGCTCAAAATTCTCCAAGCCAGGCTTCAGCAATACGTGAACCGTGAACTTCCAGATATTCAAGCTGGTTTTAGAAGAGGCAGAGGAACCAGAGATCAAATTGCCAATATCCGCTGGATCATCGAAAAAGCAAGAGAGTTCCAGAAAAACATCTATTTCTGCTTTATTGACTACGCCAAAGCCTTTGACTGTGTGGATCACAATAAACTGTGGAAAATTCTGAAAGAGATGGGAATACCAGACCATCTGACCTGTCTCTTGAGAAACCTGTATGCAGGTCAGGAAGCAACAGTTAGAACTGGACATGGAACAACAGACTGGTTCCAAATAGGAAAAGGAGTACGTCAAGGCTGCATATTGTCACCCTGCTTATTTAACTTATATGCAGAGTACATCATGAGAAACGCTGGGCTGGAAGAAACACAAGCTGGAATCAAGATTGCTGGGAGAAATATCAATAACCTCAGATATGCGGATGATACCACCCTTATGGCAGAAAGTGAAGAAGAACTAAAGAGCCTCTTGATGAAAATGAAAGAGGAGAGTGAAAAAGTTGGCTTAAAGCACAACATTCGGAAAACTAAGATCATGGCATCTGGTCCCATCACTTCATGGGAAATGGATGGGGAAACAGTGCAAACAGTGTCAGACTTTATTTTTTGGGGCTCCAGAATCACTGCTGATGGTGATTGCAGCCATGAAATTAAAAGACGCTTACTCCTTGGAAGGAAGGTTATGGTCAACCTGGATAGCATATTTAAAAGCAGAGACATTACTTTGCCAGCAAAAGTCCGTCTAGTCAAGGCTATGGTTTTTCCACTAGTCATGTATGGATGTGAGAGTGGGACGGTGAAGAAGGCTGAGCGCTGAAGAATTGATGCTTTTGAACTGCGGTGTTGGAGAAGCCTCTTGAGAGTCCCTTGGACTGCAAGGAGATCCAATCAATCCGTCCTAAAAGAGATCAATCCTGGGTGTTCATTGGAAGGACTGATGTTGAAGCTGAAACTCCAATACTTTGGCCACCTCATGTGAAGAGTTGACTCATTGGAAAAGACCCTAATGCTGGGTAGGATTGGGGGCAGGAGGAGAAGGGGACGACAGAGGATGAGATGGTTGGATGGCATCACCGACTCGATGAACATGGGTTTGGGTAGACTCCGGGAGTTGGTGACGGACAGAGAGGTCTGGCGTGCTGCAATTCATGGGGTCGCAAAGAGTCGGACACAACTGAGCGACTGAACTGAACTGAGTGCATTCATTCATTTATTTATTCATTCATAACAAACCTCCAAGTATTACCTTGGTATGGAAATATAATAGGAAAAAAGACAGATCCTGTGCTCTTTGGGAGATTATACACTGGTATGTTTAAATCCTATCTATATCCAAGAAACTTTCAAGAACCATGCAGGGAATGTTGCTAAAACTGCCCTGTGCCCAGAATTGTAGTAGATATCTGCCTAGTGTTTCATTTCAGGCCATTATTGAAATGCAGTGGTCCTGAGGTGACTGTCTGCTCTGAGGGTAAGATGTTTAGAATTAGAAGCGAGACTAAGTTTATATTTGATTGGAAGTGTCTATTTACTGTGATTTCAGAGCATAGAGAGAGCCAAGTACTTAAAACAAAAACAATGCTACCTAAATGCTTGTCCTTGTTATTACTCAGGAGCATAGAGAAGGCAGAAGGGAAGAAGGATTGGTGCTTTGGAAAAGACATTCTTCACAAAGAATACATAGCATTTGGACTTTCCTGGTGGTGCAGTGAATGAGAGCCTGCCCAATGCAGGGCACATGGGTTCAATTCCTGGTCTGGGAAGATCCCACATGGAGTGGGGCAGCTGAGTCCATGGGCCACCAAATACTGAGGACCAGGGGCCCTAGAACCTGTACTCAGCAACAAGAGAAGCCACGGCAATGAGAAGTCCATGCACCACAACTAGAGAGTAGCCTTGGCTTGCCACAACTAGAGAAAGCAGGTGCACAGCAATGAAGACCCAGCACAGTCAGTAAGGAAAATAAAAGAACATAACTGTGTTTGAGAAACAGAGGGGAAATCCCTAGGGCTTATTGTCTCTGATTTGAGTGATTGGTCATTTTAGCCCAACATTTCAAGCCAGCCCTACATCCACGACAGAAACATTCAAGGAAGTTCTTAGCTTAGTTAGAACGGAAAGAAATAGAGGCCTGTATGTGTTTCCAAGGAGACTGAAACTCTCATCCAAGGCCTCTCTATTTTCTGAATTTCAAGGATTTTTCTAAATTTGTCACCTTAAAACAATTCCTTCAACCTTTCAAATCTCTAATTTACTTTTATCCAAAGACCCCACAGGGCATGGTCCATGAATTATATGATTATCTCTATTTGAAAAGATGGAACTATATTGAGACATTGAGAATTGAGGAACCCATTCACACTCTCCAGTAAATACAATAGATATATTTCAAATACCACTCAATACTTCATGGCAAATAGAAGGGGAAAAAGTGGAAACAATGACAGATTTTATATTCTTGGGTCCCAAAATCACTGCCGACAGGGACTACAGCCATGAAATTCAAAGATGCTTCCTCCTTAGAAGGAAAGCTATGACAAACCTAGACAGCGTATTGAAAAGCAGAAATGTACAACTCAATACCAGAAAAACAACCCAATCAAAAAGTGGAGAAAAGACATAAACAGACATTTCTCCAAAGAAGACATACAGATGGCTAACAAACCCATGAAAAGATGCTCAATACTGTTCATTATTAGAGAAATGTAAATCAAAACTACAACGAGATATTACCTCACACCAGTCACAATGGCCATCATCAAAAAGTCTACAAACAATAAATGCTGGAGAAGGTGTGGGGGAAAAGGGAACCCTCTTGCACTGTTGGTGGGAATGTAAACTTATACAGCCAGTATGGAAGATGGCATGGAGATTTCTTTAAAAACTAGGGAAAAAAAACACCATATGACCCAGCAATCCCACTATGAGGCATATACCCTGAGGAAACCAAAAGTGAAAAAGACACATGTACCCCAATGTTCACTGCAGCACTATTTACAATAGCTAGAACATGGAAGCAAAATAGCTGTCCATTAACAGATGAATGGATAAAGAAGCTGTGGTACATATACACAGTGGAATATTACTCAGCCATAAAAAGGAACACAGTTGAGTCAGTTCTAATGAGGTAGGTGAACCTAGAACCTATTATACAGAGTGAAGTAAGTCAGTAAGTCAGAAAGAGAAAGATAAATATTGTATCATAACGCATATATATATATGGAATCTAGAAATATGGTACCGAAGAATTTATTTGCAGGGTAACAATGGAGAAACAGACATGGAGAACAGACTTACGGACATGGGGAGAGGGGAGGAGAGGGTGAAATGTATGGAGAAAGTAACATGGAAATTTACATTACCATATGTAAAATAGATAGCCAACAGGAATTTGCTGTCTCAGGAAACTCAAACAGGGGCTCTGTATCAACCTAGAGGGGTGGGATGGGGAGGGAGATTGGAAGGGATATATTTATATTGATGGCTGATTCACGGTGAGGTTTGACAGAAAACAACAAAATCCTGTAAAGCAATTATCCTTCAATTCAAAAATAAATCAAAAAAAAAAAAAAGCAGAAACATCACTTTGCCAGCAAAGATCCGTATGGTCAAAGATACAGTTTTCCTAGGAGTCTAGTACAGATGTGAGAGCTGTACCATAGAGAAGGCTGTGCACCAAAGGACTGATGCTTTTGAATTATGGTGGCTGGAGAAGACTCTTGAGAGTCCCTTGGACAGCAAGGAGATTAAACCAGTCCATCCTAAAGGAGATCAGTCCTGAATATTCACTGGAAGAACTGAAGCTGAAGCTGAAGCTTCACTACTTCAGCCACTTGATGTGAAGAAACAACTCACTGGAAAAGACCCTGATGATGGGAAAGATTGAGGCAGGAGGAGAATGGGGTGACAAGAGGATGAAATGGTTGGATGGCATCAATGACTCAATGGACAGAAATTGAGCAAACTCTGGGAGACAGTGAAGGACAGGGAAGCCTGGTGTGTTGCAGTCCAAGGGATCACAAAGAGTCGGATATGACTTAGCGACTGAACAACCACCACCACCAATCAGTAATTCAAACTCAAGGACTAAAAAGTAAACTCTTAAATCCTTTAATGAATTCGACTGTAAGAAGATATCCTTTAAAGCAGTGAGACTACCGACAACCCATTTATTTCCTACGTTTTACTGAAATGGATCTAACTAGAGCTTTCCACTCTCTATCTGTATATATATATGATCTCTGGTAAGATTTTCAGATGGGTTCACCCAACTCCAAATATATGGGTTATGAAAAATCAGCAGAGAAAATGACATATGATGCAGAGCAGGTGGCTTTGAGAGGCAATATTAACTATGTATATATGAAATAACAACAAGTATAAATATTTAATTTCCAATGTTTGAGAGAGAGAAGAGGGTTTCTTTGCAAGTGGACTTCAATGCATATGTACATTAATTATAATTCATGACATGCCTCACACAAATCATAATTTCAGAAAATGATGCATTCATTTCAAACCAATATTGACACTTGGAATGTTACAATACTTTTAAAGATCAATTGCAGTATATTTTCTCTTTCCTCTAAAGAGGGCCTTCAGTCATGAGCAAGATGAAATGCTAAAGGAGCCACGTGGTTTGTGTTCATCAAGTTTGTGTAACCTGGATTCAGAGGATACTATCCACAGGGTCCTTTGGGAAGCAGTGGTGAGGGTGGTGGCAGTGTACACAGCTGTCCCACTGGACTGCATCCTGGTACCTCATCATTACCTGTATAAAGGTCATATCCCAAAGTTAATGATTTGTATCTTTTCTTGGCACCATTTCCCATATCTGGCAATCTCCATCTTTAGGATGTGTTCACAATAATCTCTAAATTTGAGCTCAAGATGTTATTGTTCTTCAGTTACTCAGTCATGTCCAATTCTTTGCGACCCCATGGACTGCCGCATGCCAGGCTTCCCTGTCCTTCACTATGTCCTAGAGTTTGCTCAAACTCATGTCCCTTGCATCAATGATGCCATCCAATCTCATTCTCTGTCATTTCCTTCTTGCCCTCAAACTCTCCCAGCATCCACGTCTTTTCTAATGAGTCAGCGCTTCACATCAAGTGGCCTAATGATTGGAGCTTCAGCTTCAGGCCTTCTAGTGAATATCCAGGGTTGATTTCCTTTAGGATTGACTAGTTTGATCTCCTTGCTGTCCAAGGGACTCTCAAGAGTCTTCTCTAGCACCACAGATCAAAAGCATCAACTCTTCAGAGCTCAGTCTCCTTTATGATCCAACTCTCACATCTATACATGACTACTGAAGCAACCACAGCTTTGACTATATGGACCTTTGTCAGCAAAGTGACAATCTACTAAATGAAGCACTTCAGATGTGGGAACAAATTAGACATCCAAATGGGGTAAGATGCTGTTGCAAACAAAAAATACTGTTGGCCAGATTGGCTCTAAGTTAAAGATGAAACACCAGTGGATAAAGACACTGGCAAAGAATAAAGATCATGTCCTGTTGAGTAAATATTATAGGATTGGGTTTTACGAACAAAGCCATTTTCTTTAGCTATATGATGGTGCTGAAAGCAGATCTGGTAGGTCACATAGCAACTGCAAAGAGACCTAGTAGGAGTTGGCACATCTTGTGTGGTAGGATTTGGGACCTAATACTTAAAGGGTACTCCTTAGCTCAAAAGCAATCTTTCTAAATAGTCCACTGCTCGAGACATTAGAATCTACAGTGAGTTCCACGAAGGTCATTTTCACCTGGATGTCCCAGTTAAAATGGACACATTCCAGAGCTAGAATTTAACTTGTCCTTTTCTCTCCCCTCTTTTCCTTTCCTCCATACCTAATTTATCAGCAAATCCTGTGGTTCTACTTTCTACAGAGCTCTCAAGTGTGTCCTTATTGATACTCACTGCCACCACTCTGGCCCAAGCCACCATCACCATTGCCTCCATGAGAAAACAACAGCCTCTTCACTAGTCTTCTCGCTTCCACTTTTGCCTCTGGCTTACTTGTCAAGGAGCTAGAGAAACACTTTTACAAAAATATGAATCAGACCATGCCATTCTACTTAAAATCCTCCAATGTCTTCTCCTCGTGCTGAGAATAAAGTCCAAACTGCTAACCCTGGTATTCTATTGATGATATTCTTCCCACAGCCCTTTGCATGCCTACCTCTCTTATTCATTTATCTCCTCCCTATTTCACCCCATCAGTGAAAAGAAGGTATCCTACACAGACACACACACCTTGCCTACCCCTTCCTCTATCACTATTTCTTCATAATAATTTCCACTATGTAAAATTTCAGGACCCTAGACATTAAGGTCATGTCATGAATCTGCCGTTCCTTTACCCTGAGTTGAGCTGTCACATCCAGGTGCACACTTAGAGGAGGAATCCGCTTGGATCACTACAATGCCTTAATGACTATTCATTGATGAACTGCCCTTTGTTCCCTGACAGTATATGTTTGGTCTGCATATAATGCCACACTCTGAGCCACCATAGAAAAATCCACTGCTGTTGACTTCCTCCCCTCTGTCCCAATTACAGTGCTGCCTTCTCCTTGCGAATATTTTCAAACTATTAACAAAAACAAATGGAATCTCCAGTAACCATAACACTGTTACTACTCTCTCTCTTTTCATCCCTTTTTGCAATGAAACTCTAAGAAAACAGACACCTCGTTTCCTTGAACACCTCTTGCCCTTTGAGGGGTGGTGGGGAAGTGAAAGGAAAGTGAATGTTGCTCAGTCATTGTTCCTCTTTGCAACCCCATGGAATTCTCCAGGCCAGAATACTGGAATGGGTAGCTGTTTCCTTCTCCAGGGGATCTTCCCAACCCAGGGATCAAATCCAGGTCTCCCGCATTGCAGGCACATTCTTTTCCAGCTGAACCACCAGGGAAGCCCAAGAATACCAGAGTGGATAGCCTATCCCTTGTCCAGTGGATCTTCCAAACCCAGGAATTGAACTGGGGTCTCCTGAATTGCAAGTGGATCCTTTACCAACTGAGCTATCAGGGAATCTGTTTTTAAAGCTGGACTTGCAGACACAAAACTTTCACTTTAGGGTCAGTTATGTTTTCCACTGAAACAAGTTTACTCACTTTGAACTGTTTCATACAACATCTGGCCCATAGTTGGCACTCAAATATCTGTTATACACACCACAATATCCACAACCAAAAGATGCAAAGGGTTAATATTTTTAAAAGGTGTTTGAGTTATTTAAATTCTTTCCAACCCAGAAGAATGAAAAAGCTAACTCTAACCAGATGTTCCCTATTTTTTTTTTTTGACCGCTCAGAGAATGTTCTCTCTCTCTGGTCTCATCATATATGTGGCTAATCAGATGATTACACTTGGCAGAGAATGACAGAGAAATAAAGCAAGTTGCTTCCCTGTGTTCTTTCTCTGTTCTGGTTGCTGTTATACCCACACAGCCCAAACCAATATCAGGCATGTGAATGGCACCTAAAACATGAATAAATGAATGAATGCACATAGTATGTGACAGAGCCGGTATTCTAAGCCAGAGTCGTCTGATACTAAGCCCATGTTCCGCAGCTAAACTGACTCCTTCATTTGCCTCAGGAAGAGCGTTGCTGTTTTCTGCTGCCACTCTTTGATCCTTGCTGTGTGTTCTCCCAGACAATCTGTGTGGTTTTCTCATCAACTGCCTGTAGGTGCCTCAGAGCAGGGTCATCCCTTGTACAACATTCCTCCGAGTCAAAACAAAACAAACAAACTGTCCTGCACACTGATATCTATCAGATATTCTGAATGCAATTAAAAATGCATTTTACAGGTAAGGATTCTTATAAAGAGGCTCAAAATTATTCCCAAGGACACACAGTTCATGGCAGAGTTGCTTTCAGAACCTACTCCAGTGGCTCCCTTCACATTCTTTTATGAGCAGGAGGATTAGAAATAGATGACTAATTTATCGTCTGTTTCCCCGTCCATATTCTAATACCACAGCGACTGCCAACTTCAACCATCTCAATCCTTTAGCCCAATCTTCCTGCGTATCTTCTATGTGGCAAGACCAGAGGACAAAGAAAATAGACAGTCTAACGAACTTAGAGCTGTTAAGTTCTTCTTTCCTCACCTTTCACCAAGTCCTGTCATTATACCTGCTGTCTGAAGACGCAAAGTCTTCATTTAACAGCAAAGTGCCAAGTAATGTGACGTCTCTCTTCTGTTAAAACAACACTTATTCATCTCAAGCACGTATGGATCCATGTTGTTTTGCAACTGACCTGAGCTTTCCACAGGTGCTCTCTCATACTTCATGCGTGAGAATGTAGCCCCTGCCTGCCCACCCACAGCCCCTTGCCTTTTCTTGGAAAAATGTAATCTGGTCCACCTGCATTTTTCTATTTGGACTGCAGCAAAGAAACCACATGAAAATGACAGAACTGCCAAAAAGAATGATGACTTCATTGCTTAAAAACCATATGAATTCACCCAGGAGGGAGTGAGGCAGAGGAGCAGAGATACAGGAGGAAGAGCAGACAAGAAGAGAATTTTGCCTTTGGGCTTCCCACCTCTTCTGGGTGTTGCTGAGAATAGTTTTACCTGCCCTTCAGAATTAACATGATTGTCCATTACAGACAACTTTAAGTCTCCTTCTGTAGTACATGGCAGGATTTTTTCCTTTTAACTGGAGTTGGTAATAGTACGAGGAAGGGAGAAGGCAAAGAAGGTGATGACGAGGACAGCACCCACCGTTTATTAAGAGGTGGCTGCATAGTAGCAGTAGTCTAAGCCTTTGCGTAGATTACTTTTTCCATTTGTTTTATTGAGGTATTATTGATTTACAATGTTGTGTTAATTTCTGTTGTACAGCAAAGTGATTCAGTTATATATGCATGTGTGTGTGTGTATATATATTTTTTCATAATCTTTTCCATTCTGGTTTATCATAGGATATTGAATATAGTTCCCTGTGCTATATTGGGTATATTGTTTTATTCAGTCCTTTAAACTCCTCCACATGTCACTTCCATTTAAACCCCTGGAGGGCTTCCCATCACCTTTAAATTAAATCCATATATCTTAACATAATTTATGAGACCCTAAGACTCCATCAGCTTTAGCCCCTCTCTC